>JARWLC010000004.1:11691535-13013035 GCA_033318265.1 Phyllotis vaccarum | reverse complement strand
GTGCTGATCCAAAAACACACGGGCAACTGTTCCCTTTTTGTCCTTATTAACAGAAACCTTAAATCCACCATATACAACTTCTCGCTTACATTGAGGCACAGGAACTGGCCTTTTTTACCTTAAGCTGCATGCAGCAAACATGCCATTTTGTAATTTAATCCCATATGCCACTCAGTCTCTTTACAATGGCCCACTTGAGAGACACAACTCAGAAACTACTTTTGGCCCCATTTCTGTGCTCTAGACCATTTTTAAGGTTTCTATGGCATTATGTGGTTTTATTTTACCTACATTGATGCACTGTTTGTAGTATTATGTTTCTGGCCTGTCTAGCCTGTAGTCCAGACTCGCAGACTTGCAGTTCCTCAGTCCCACAAAAACACATAGAAACTTGTATTAATTTTATGCTGACAGCCTATGGTTCTGACATATTAGAGCTAGCTCTTGCTCTTAAACTAACCCATGGTTCTTATCCTGTTCAGCCATTGGGCTCAGTATCTTTTCTCAGAGCAGCACTGGTATCCTCTGTATCTGCTGGCTTCTCTGGCATCTCTGTTCTTCCTGTTCCCAGAGTTTTCCCAGTCTAGTAGCCCTGCCCACACTTCCTGTCTACCTTCATCCAATCAGCATTTTTATTTAAGCAGTAGATTGGTCAATTATTTACAATAGAACAGAACACAATCCCATGATGCCACCATCATCAAAACCACCATCAGCAGCACCATCAGCAGTACCATCAGCAGTACCACTTCCACAATCATACAACCATCATATTCAGTGCTAAATTATTCCATGAGAATTAGCAATAATTCTCAATGCAATCAATCAAGACTTCCATGAAGTTTGAATGCCTGTACCTTTTCCAGCTTGTCTCCTGTGTCATTAGAATACAGAAAATGATGGAATTTTTCTCTATTAGAAGTTTTACTAACCCTTGGAAGTCTTAAGTCCAACTGAAGGGGTGGAAACTACCTGTTTTTCTTTAGTTTTAGTAACCATTGTGCTTCTCATGTTAAATTAGGCTTTTCTGTCAATGTCAGGTTCTTTGATTTGCACTTTGTCTAAGTAGGTTATCTCCACTTTCCAGTCAAGGACAAATAGGATTAGAGAAGCTAAAGAAAATTCCAGAGTCCCCTTGAATCTGCTTATTTTTATGTGTTTGCATTTGAGAGTAATATTGTTATTTAAAATAAACAGCTCTTGGGTATTTCTCAAGAACAGACCTGAAGAGCTGAATTTGTTTTTTGTTTAAAATTTTAATTCACTTTTTCAGCTTCTGACAATATGTCTATTACCTAGAGAGATGGAAGTTGAGCAAATCATAGAAAGTTCTTTTCTCTGAGGTGGCAAGAGGCCTGATGTCTAGGAAGTTTGCATATTTAGTAATCTCAAAGGCAAAGTGTAATCACAAGCCACTATGTAATTCAGCATAACAAAAATGTATAGGCCTTTAATAGAATTCAATTCTGTTTAAGTACCGCTTACTATGATTTTTATAAAGCCAGCCAAAGAGAGAAAAAAGATGCTTACAGCCATAATTCTGCTGTTATAAGGAGGTAACTCTTTTGGAAAAGCCTGGTAAAGCCCAAGCTACACTTTACTGTGACATTTGTCAGTATAGATGGGAACCTCACCTTGCTGAATATGGAAAGTTTAAAGCTGTCTCCCTGAGCCCTGCACAGCTCCTGGCAAGAATGCACCCCCTGGGAAAGAAATAAAGCTCTGGATGGTGTTAGACTATCTCTCTGTCCAAAGTCCTGGACGATTGTACACAAATCCAGGGTGCATTTATTTGTGAATATGCTGTCTCTGTTGTTGGCCTGGGAATCACTTGAGAAAAGAAACTCATGTCTTCTGTTTCTCAGAATAGCAGTGTGTGTCTGACACCTGCAGCTTTCCTGTGTACCTTGGTTGGATACAAAAGAAATGAGTGAACACATATAAGGCAGCCCTTCATACCACAAGAACCTCTTAAGCTATAGGTAAAGATGCTTGGAGACTGGCCCAACCTGGTGTGGAGAGGCCTTCCCTAAACATCCTGCTATCATACATATAGCTACTTGGGAATTACACCAGATATTCTAGAGGCACTAAGCAGATCCTTTTATTCATGGTACAAAGGACACATATTTTGCCTGTGACCTTTAGTTTTGTAAATGGAGCAGTCACTATACCAGCTCTTAGAAATGCATGATAATTTAGAAACATGTTAGCCATAAGCATTCACCACTTGAAATAAAATCACTGCCTGTTTTTTTTCATAAAGATATCCATCTAAATGAGGTGAGTTTTGTTATTGTTGTTTTGTTTTGATTTTTCCATTTGGGGATGTTTCTAATAAAACAGAAAATTCAATCTCAGTAATAATGGTGAGATGCAGTCAGTCATCAGCATGCAGTTTGGGCATATGGGCCAGAGCATCACCTACACCCAAGTCCAAGTGAAGCTTTTCAGTTTTCTAGGCTTCGCTATTCACAACATACTTTCCCATCCACAGGCTAACCTCCAAAGCCATGTCCCTCTTTTTATCTCATTTATTTTTTCCATTTAAGGAATTGTTTTTTCTTTCATGCATATCCCTGGCACTTAAAGGGTCTCCATAGCAATATAAACTCAGGATATGGGTTTTCCATTAACACACGTGTTCTATCCCTGACAGTGAAGCTGACTATTCTTTGTTATTAATGGAGTACATAAGAGATGCACACCACTAAACTCTTTTCTGTTTTCTTTACTGTAAAATACAACTGGCGTTTACCAATTTTAAAGATGTATTCAACAATATGCTAAGCATTTTAGTACATAATATAGTGAATCCTGGTAACAATCTTACAGTGTTGACCCCTCTCAGATGAGATGGGTTCTTACTTCGCCAAGGACAATTAACACAAAGCAAGCCCATCTTTTGAACTGCTTTGTCTTCGAGTTTCATATGGGGAATCCACCAATCTGTGTCTCTTCCTGTGTCTGGTACCGGTGCTACCAAAAACAAACAAGCAAACAAGGCCAGGTTATTAGAACCTTGTGTGGGGATTTCAACATATATGATAAATCTTCTCTAGATTTCATCATGGAACATTTACATATTGTAGTCACATTTATCCTCATTTGTTGAAACTATCACTGTACTTCCAACTTGAGATCATTGGGACATGGAACCTGAGTCAAATGGTAATCCCTCCTCAACCTTGATACCCAAAGGTCCTCCTGTGACCCTCAGTCATTTCTGCTTGGTAGCAAGGACCCCTGATAATTCACTATTCTCTCCCACTTAGTTCTCACCAGGCAGTGGGTACACTGGGACTCATTATTGTATCTTTGAGTTTTGGAAAATCAAAGCACAGAGACAGCCAGTACATGAGTCTGGCTGAAGACTGCAAGGTCTCTGAATGTTAAGTGGATTTCAGCAACTCATTTTCGTGTTTGTGTCCTGTTAAATTGAACCTGTCATCCCATGCGCCACAGTGGCAGGCAGAACCAGAGCCAAGAAGTAGGATGAGGTTGGCACTGTCTCCCACTTATCACAGGCCAAGGTTTGGGTAGGTGTTGATTTTGTTTAGGGTGGCCTTTGAAAGACTTGATTCTTCCATCAGAGTATTCAAATGCAAAAAGCATAATAAATGGCTAGGAAAGAATGAGCCTTTGCATGCCGATAAGCATCATGAAGAGCTTTCTGAGACACTGGCTGACAAGGACACAGGTTGTCATGTCGTTGTTATTATTTGTGATTTCTTTGCATGTGTTTACTGCAGCCCTTTGCTGTATTTTGGTGCTTTATTCAAGGAGCAAGTTAGTAAGCTGGGCCACGACCATGTATATCCTTGATAGGCAGACCCTGTGCTCCAAAGCACAGCCTGGAATCTCTGTTTTCTCTTCTCATTAAGAAATGGGAAACCAGGCCACCCTTGCCTTCATCTAAGAACAAAAGCAAAGAGGAAGAGACCCTCAGTGTACACTCAACAGTACTGGAAAACTGATCTTTTTACACAGCCAGGGCTCTGAGGCTTATAAGTGGCTATCTCCCTTGTGAGGTAGACGGGGATAGTTGAAAGAGCACAGGTGGGAAATAAGTCACTCTTGGGTCTCATTTGGACTCTGGTCTTGTTTGTTTATCCACACAGGGTTGTCCTGTGCTATACTTGAAATTTGAATTACCATAAAAAAAAATCAGAAAATTTTGCATTAAAAATAAAAAGACAGCATTATTTAGCAATCCAGAAGGACTCACATCAGCTTGCTTATAATGAAGTAGAGCCAATTATTTTAAGAAAGGGTCTCATTAAGACCTGAGTAGCCTTGAAATTTGTGATTTGCCTGCCTCAGCCTCCTGACTATCCAACTTTATAGGCCTGAACTTCCAGGCCAGAGATATGCTTATAGATTATTGATAATCAACAGCAATAAAACCGCTAAAACTTTTCTTTGGTATTTTAACATTAAAGGGAAATTAGATATAAAGAAAGAAAAGTAAGCTTCTGCCTATATAGTTTTAAAGCAATCTACTTTTCATTTTGACCATTTATTTTAGAACCTCATAAAATGAGCAATAACCATTGTTTGAGGTAATTTACATGTTTATTTCTTCACAGATAGCTTACTTGTAGCTTTTTTGAAAGAAAAAAATTGAAAATATTGTTTTCCTGGATGACTGTAGTCATGGGTAGATGTACTTAAGAGTCAGATATTATGTGTTTTTTTAGCTACAACTGTGACTATAAATGTAGATTTTTTTTTTACAAATAATTATACAAGTTTCATGTAAGTAATAAGTGAATGTATTCTTGTTTCAAACATAATTAAAGATGTATATTATGCAAAAATCACAGACAATACTACAATATTATGTAACTTAAGTCCATTCCATTCCCAAACTGTTCACATCTAATCTTTATATGAGGCCCTGAAATCATTACTCCATGTAATTGTAGCACAAACCTATTTACCTATTTTTAAGTCATAAACTAAATCATACTTCTACATGATGGGAAATGAACTTTCCAAACATGGTAAACCAGTGACCATGGATAGTCTGTCATCACATCCATAGCTATTAAATCTTTCTGTAGCAGCATGAGACTCTGTCATATGTTATATCTTAGCTCATTCAAATGTTTCTTAATTTGGGGACATTTAGCCTATTTTCAGTTTTTCATTGCTGTGAATAATGTTACAATAAATATTCTGCCTTTCCTCTTTGCAAAAATATATGAGTCTTTCTGCAGAAATGTTTCTTGAATTAAAATTAGTGGTGTAGAACATCTGCATGTAAATTTCTGATAGCTTCTTCAAATGTGTTCTTCCATAAGCTAGATCAATTTGTTTTTCTACCACTAGTAAATGAGATTAACCCTTTCCCTACACTCTTGACTATCCTAGGCATTACCCTCATTTTGGGAGTAGTGATTTAAATTTCTTTGTTCAAGAAAGTAATGTAGCCTAAGTTTCTAGCCTGTCCAGCCTGAGATCCAGACCTTCAGGCTCACAGCTGCTTAGCTCTTGCTTCTTAACTCAACCCATTTCTACTAATCTATATTTTTTCAATTTGTGGCTTACCTATATTTTTATATCTTGCTCTTTCAGTGACAGCTCACAGCATCTCTTTTGACTCTGCCCTCCTTCTTCTTAATCTAAGCTTGAAATTCCAGCCTGCTTCTAAGATGCTTTGCTATAGGCCAAAGCAGTTCCTTTATTATTCCATGGTAATTCACAATGTATAAAATGCCATCCCACATCAAAGTAAGATCTCATTATTATCTTAAAATTACTATTCTGTGATTCCCCATAATGTCCATCTCTGTGTGCTGCTAGGTCCTTGGCTAGTCATTTACCCTGCTGCTAATTTGCACCCTGACTTTCTTTTTCAGATGCCCACTACCTCACCTGCAGGATCCAGGAATGTGCTGAGACAACTCGTAGTGGCCCCTTTGCCCGCTCCATTGACATCAGCTCCCTGGTTGTCCAGGATGAGTATATTTTCATTCAGGTGAGCATTGTTAGTGCAGCCCATGGGAGGAAGGGAGACAAATTGAGGTTATCTACCTGCTAGGAAACAAGAATGGCTTTCCTGAGAATGTGAATATGTGAAGCAGGGACACTGTCCTTCACTCACTCTATGGTTCCAGGCTCTATGAAGACCCCAGACTTCTGTGGCACTTTGAAAGCTTTACGGGTCAGTGTTCTAGCCTGGTAATTCTTCAGTCAGATTACTACTTCAGGATAACACAGCTGTCTTGAGATGGTTAGGCTGGGGTTTGAGGTTATTAAAAGTCAAATGTCTAATGGGCTTTGACTTTAAGTAATTTATCAAAGCCATGTTCTATTTCTGTCTAAAGTGGCTTGTCTAACTTGGAAGTGAAATCCTGCAATGAATTAGACATTACCAAATTTCACTTTCTAAATCTAAAACTTACTTAATTTTCCCTTCACCTTCCAGAGTTTAATACTGTTTAGAATGTCTAACTCTCAAGTCTTTTCCTTCAAGACACTGACTGTTATAGAAAACCAAATGAAATCTTTATGTTGAGTTTACAGTGTCTACTTTGTAGTTCAGAAGATGTAAAATAAAGGAACATGTAAAAAAGTAAAAGGCAACACTCTATAGAAAAGGAGAGAAAGAGATATAGGTAGGTAAACGGTAGATGATAGATAGAAAGATATATAATAGATAGGTAGGTAGATGAATAGATAGGTAGATAGATTAGTAATAGATAAATTAGTAATAGATAGGTAGATAGGTAAATATGTAGGTAGATAGATAGATAGTAGATTGACTTATCAAAGGACATTTATGACAATCGTCAGTTTCTCAATCTACTTTTCCAATTTTTTTTTTTTTTTTTTTTTTTTTTTTTTTTTTTTTTTTTTTTTTTTTTTTTACTTTCAGTTGTTTGGCAGATAGTTTCCCAAAGGAAACTTGAACTTTGACACTGCCCTAAATTTGCTTTTGAATGAACTTCTCTGCCTGTTCATTAGCCTTTCAGTCGAGATCAATGACACCTCCTCTGTGAGTGTGCATTCTGCCTTCACTGCACCTTATAGCTAGCTAACAATTATGTTTCTCTAGCCCATGGGTCATTAGAGTTATCCCTTGCCAAATATGGACAGATTCCTCTCCTTTCCAAATCAAAGTTTATGCTCTTAGAAGGAAGAACAATATTTTAAATTCTTATGTATCTTATTCCTGCAAAGTTGCAATGTTGTGTTGATAAAAATCCAGGAGAAGTAGCCTGTCATCTCAAATCAATTTGAAACAGAGGGTAGAAAAGTCAGCATCTCAGGATTGATTCGCAAAGTCCTGATATATCAATAGCCTTCTCGTTGTTTCTTTCCATTGTTCGCTGAACACAAACCCGGAAAATATGCAGTGCTAGGCACTACTCTTTCTATTCTTCAGATTCCTGCCCTTGACCTGATGTGTTTTGCTCTCAGGACTTATTGCTCTCCTGTGTACTCTCTCTACATCCCGATCCCTTTAGATCTTCAAGCCATGACCTTTATCACATGCTGTAGATTCCTGGGGTCAGACCTGTCTCCACACCTAAGGGTGGGTGCTGCATATCAGAAACACAGATCAACTTGTGTCTGACACAGCTGGTGACATACCCAGTATCAGCCCATTTGGGGCAGAAACAAGCATAGTTCTCAGGCTTGCTAATCACCTCTTTTGTTAGCTGCATCCTTGGTATGAATGTTTATTTCCATTCTACTCCGTTGCCATGGTCCCCAACTAAGGTGATTCTTTTTTCTTTATCTTTGTTGAAATTTTTTTAACATGGGAGCATGAGGTGATTTATGAATTTGCCAAACTAACTGTCCTTTCCTTAATGCTAATACTGTGTATAATGATGAATGTGGCTGAACATTTTGGAAACATGCCTTCAAATTCAGATATTCTCCCTGACCAATGTGTTTCATAATGTATTCGGTGACTCTTTAGGTAATTATACAGTTTTACAAAAAATAAAATAAATTAAAACTATATTACACTATAAGCAACGATTTTTTTTGATTACTCAGCTTAAGTCTTTACTTTGTTTAAAAGAGTTGAGACTGCAGTCTTCACTAAGGTTTGATTTGTTGGTTGTTGTCAGGTTTATGTGTGGTCCCTTCTCTAGCAGCTGGGGCTAAGACAGGGGATACAGAAGTTTCTTGAATTAGTGGAAATAATATTTTTGTGGGAAACATGCACACACACTCTTACATACCACACACACACACAAATACACCCCAGGGGCAGGGAATGAGGTACCATGGGGTGCAGCGGGTAGTATGGACATTGGTTTAGGGTACATTGGTCCCTTGGGCTCTGGTTTGCCCCATTTATCTGTGTGGCTTTAAACTGAGCTTTACTTGACTTTTATATAACACGAAGGTGACTTCATGTGTTGCATTAGGACTGTGTTGTATAACGACCTTTGTAAAGCACAGCAATGCTAGGGCAGTGGTGGTCTATGAACATATACTGTGGCTTTTATCTTCTACTCTGATAAGCTTATTTCTCTATAAAATGTGTCACATGATCCTGGATGTTATGGATTTAAAAACAAAACAAAACAAAAAAACAGGATCTGGATGTTGAGGTATATTACCAGTGTTATTTTCCTAAGATTTGAAGACTTGACCAGGGAAAGCGTGATAGGAAATATACAGTGAATTGTTTTGGGCCTGGCTTCCAGGCTCCTGCATGGTGGAGGTGGAGGTGGTGGAGTCAGAGATTCTGTACAAGGGGAAGTGGAGCTATCAGGGATGAATAAGTTGGAATGTTGTAAACTCTGTGTGATAATATTTGAAAATCATAAAAAAAATTCAGAAGAGCAAGAAAAGTCATAAAAGAAGAAAAACCCAAACACTGGTCCCCAGAGCACACCATTGTTTATACTCAGGAAGATGAGGAGGAACCAGCTATTGAGACCACAGCTAGGGGTCAAAAGATAATGTCACACAGGTGGTAGGATGCTCTATTGATTGGTTCATTTTTGGTCATAAGGTGAATGGTCATAAGATTGAAAAATAAAAAAAAACACACTGAATATCTTTAGTCACCAAATAAACACAAGTACTATTAATTGAAGCCATGGAGTATTCAAAACTGAAATCATATAAAAATGCCAATAGTCTACAATGAAGCTCCACACATGGTAGTCCATGTGTCAAGTGGTTTTCCACTGGAACTAAATCAGCCTTTCCCTGGCGCAGGAGTTCTGCCGCTTGCCTCTTTAGAGAGGGCATGTTAGCTTTACGTCTGCCAGTGTGTTCTCAGGCTGTATTCTTGACGACTTAAAACTCTCATTATTATGAACGGCCTTCCATAATTTCCATCTCTTCTTTCCATACAGCTGAAGATTTTAACTTTATACTTTAGGAAGAGAGCTATTTACAGAATACCCGATCTTCTATTTTTGAATATTATCTATTGATTCTTCTTGTGCACGATGATAAGTCCAGGGTGCTGCATACATTTCTGTTTTCCTTCTCATTAATTCCCCACCACTCACTTTATTGGTTCCAGGATTTTCCTAGGGTTTGTCTCACTGTCTCAGAGTGCTACTTTGGTAGACTTAAATGTTTTGTGACCCACTGTGGATAAAGTGTGAAATGGAGTGTTTAGTGACTTCCCACCCTGTTCCTTTTCCAATGCATGTGTTGAACTGTTTCCCTGCAAACTTGGCTTTTGTTAATGCCTGACTATTGCTGGGTTAAGGTAATCTGAAATTCTCTTCTTTGAGGAATCTTATTTTGCTCTTCTTGGCTCTCTTTTAGGGAGAAGAGGGATTTTTTTTTTTTTGGCTATTTTATGTGCCACCCCCCAAATTTTTCATCATATCTGGGTAGCAATTACATGTGTCTTGTTTTCATCATACAGCTTCACCCCTGGGACTATGTTTCTTTCATTCAGATGATTCAGTTTTTCCATCATTTTTATTATCTCAAAAGCTCCTCTAAGATCTCTTAAAAGACATATTACTATACTCTCATGTTTGGGCTCTCTCCCTAAAGGACTCAGAATGTGTGAGATGAACTTGTCAAAATGAAGGCAGCATTTCATCCTGCCCCTAATTTGAGCAAAATGAGATAGAACAGTTTTTACCCTGTTCTTGAATCAGTATTTAGTACTTTAAAGAGTTTTTCTGTTCATCTTGGTTTAGCTTTTTTTTTTTTTTCTAAATTTGGCCAGATTATATTTTAATTTCTCTTTCTCCTCCTTCTCCACCAATAACAACAATAACAAACAATTGCTCTCCCTCCTCCTCCCCCTCCCCCCTTTGTGTCTTCCCTTGCCTCTTATACTTCTGTTTAAAACTCTTCTCTTACTGACCCATCTCTCCAGCCCTATGGCTTTATATTTTTAATTATTGATTATTTTTTAATGACCTGCCTGAGTTTCTTTGGTCACAAAATACCAAATATATGGGAGGTTTACTTTATAAAAGATCAGATTTACCAAGAGTCTTACTTCATTCTCAGTTCTGTGGATTTCAACAATGTTTTCTTTAAACAGTTTTTTTTTTTTTTCCATAAGGCAGAACCTTTTGGAACATAATGTATGTGGCTTCTTTCCCATATATATTGTATTTCATGGTTAAATTTTCATTAAGTGTGGAGTTTGCACTGCTCTGTCTTGTTTGCTTGCTGCTGTAGGATGATTTATGAGGAGAAGGGGGTGCATTATAATTACTTGGCTATTTAAAACCATTTATAAATCCTTATCATGTGTTTCCAAAATGTTGCTATAGTTTACTAACTGGTTTCTTTGCTCTCAGATCAGCACACCAAACCCCTAGTGCTTTCACAAACTCCTTCCAAAGTCCTTTATTTAAAATAAAAATCAATGTCCCCAGACTCAGTGGCTGTTAATCACCTGCAGGGTGAAATCCAATTCCTTAGCATTGTCTGCAAGAACCTCCATAGTCAGGGCTCCCTGGTGAATCAGTCTGAGAAGAACTCCTATCTTTTCCTTCCCACATACCTTGCTTTAATTAACCCTTCAATAAACATGGACCATTTTAGTCTCCATGCACACACCATGACACTTCTCACCACCCATGTCTTCCCCGACATTTCTTTATGTTTGGGGTGCCCCTTTGGGAGACAAACTCAGTCATTAAGATTCAGCAGTAGGCAGCACTTTTTCAGCTTCCCTGGTATCCTAAGTCTGGATTGGATCAAACTCCACAGCAGACTTCTTACCTGTGTCTATTGTACCTCCCAGTCCTGTCTGTTAACTATGAGGACTCTAACTACATCTTCTCATCCTTGTTTCTTCTGTACTGCACACGGTGACTGGTATCAATACGTGTTTACTGGGCTGAACTGAAGTGAGGACATGGTCCTTATTTTCAGAGTGTATAGCTAGTTATCTTTTTCAAGCAAGGAGATCTTGTTTCTGTAGCTAACAATAGAAGACAACTTTAGGTAATTGGCAATCGTTCGCAGCAGCATAAGTAATGTCTGTGTATAGAGTGCCATTGAGTTTTTATAAAACCACTGTCCCAGAATTGCCCATGTGTTATTCAGTGCTTCTTTCTAGTCATTCATTTAAATATATTAAAATACATTCAGCCCAGTGGAGAGCATGGGCAGCTTAACAATTATAATGCAGTGTGATGAAGGCTGCGTTAGTAGAAAACACATGTTGCTCTTCACCCTGTCTTGGATGAGTGTCAGAGGAAGATCCCTGGGGTCTGGGGAGGCTGGGAGTGAGGGTGGTGGAGAAATACTGCCACACAGAGAAGACAGCATGGGCAGATGGGGTAGAGCCACAGGACCTGTGGGCCGTGACCTCTCTACCCAAGGCCCTTTGTACTTTTTGGAGAGAAGAACCTTTCTTCTGTTTTCTTTCATCAGATACAGGTAATGTGGCTTACTTTTATTTCTATTTCCTAACAATTTCAGAAGTAATCTAATTTCAACTCTGGTCATTCCCAGGATCCCTCATGCTCTTCCCGTGCTATGAGTCTCACTAATGTATCCTAGGCTGGCCTTGAACTCATTAGTCTCCTGCTGCAGCCCTCTGAGTATTGGAATTACAGGTATTTGCTACCATATCTGACTTTGCCCTTGGACTCTTTGATAGCTTCGTTTTCTTATTTTATTTTTTCAGCTATTTTTAATTATTTTTTGAGTGTCCATTTTAAAATAATAAAACACTTTCTCAAGTAATTTTCTGAAGCTTTGTGGTTTTCTGCTATGTAGTGGGATTATGTGTTATTACATTGTAAATAATTGTCCTGCCTACCGGTTTAATAAAAATGCTGATTAGTCAAAGGCAGATAGGAAGTGTGGGCAGGGCTACCAGACTAAGAAAACTCTGGGAACAGGAAGAACAGGAAAGAAATACTGTGCCACAGAGAAGCCACAGAGACACCATGGTGAGATGCCAGCAGGTGCAGAGGAAAGAGCTTGATATTCTGCTCTGAGAAAAGGTACCGAGCCTCATGACTAAACAAGATAGGAGTGATGGATTAGTTTAAAAGCAGGAGCTAGCAAGTTATATGCCTGGGCCCCAGGTCAATCAGCGTATAATTAATACAAGCATCTGTATGTTTCAGTGGGACTTTGGGACTGTGTGTCTAAAAGTCTGCGCCAAGAGGCTAGGCTGGAAATTCGAGGCCAGAAACCTAGTAATACACTGGTCATTTGTGAAAATATCAATTTAAAAATTGAAACAAGTGTCTAGACAAACTTTATTCATGGAGAAGGTGAGATTGCTTTGGTGACCAAGATCTGTTTCTAAACCAAGGGCAGTGAAGGTTCCTTTCTGTTCCCTGAATATGGATATCTCAGAAAAAGAAAACCAGCCAACTGACAAAGTCACTTCTCCAGGGTTCAGACTCATAGATGATGCCGACAGCATCTCAGGATACCAAGCTGGGAAGCAATTCACTAACCCTGAAGCCTCCTCTCAAGTAGTAACCATTGATAACTGGGGAAAGCTGGGTAGAGCTGCTAGGCCTGTGTATAGTGTCTCAGGCAAGCTGGCCTCGAGGACTGTGTGTTACTGAAGGACATTTGCTATTCCTCAGGTGTATGGTGTAAAAGTAGAACTTGTAGAGGAAGATTGTTAAACAATTTTAGCAAGTGCCTAGTAGCAAGTTTAGCATAAGGCTTTGCAGTGGTTCGTGAGTTTAGAGGACATTTTCACTTACATTTTCTAGTCTTACCATTTTAAGTTTTGCTGTGACTTTAGCAGAAGCAGAACTCTGATGGAAAGAAGAAGAATAGCAGAAAGCAGTAAAAGAAACTCCCATCAAAAGGTCCAGAGAGCCTTTTACCCTTCAACACTCTGGGGGACAGTTGATGTTTCTGACAGCTTTATATTAGATCTCAAGAAAACTTGAGTTGCCAGCAAGTAGCAGGCATATATACAAATGAAAAGAAACCAGTGATCAAAAACACCACCATGTTTTACTGACGGTAAAGACGTGATATCACAAAAGTGTCCAATACATAACCCAGCCATGAAAATAATGGCATTCTATCCCACGGTGTGAGATAGATATATCTGGAGAGCATTGTGCCAAGTCAAATCAGCCAAACACAGAAAGGCATGAACTGCATGTTATCACTCACATGAGACATTCGTAATAGTTGACCTTACTGATGTTGATGGTGGAACACTGATTGATAGATGATGTGGGAATGTCTTTCTGTGTGCTGTGGATCTTTCTTTAAATAAAAGGACTGTTTTGGCCCTTGGTGAGCACCATAGAAGAAGTAGGTGAGGAATCAAGCATAGGTAGGGGAAGGAGGGCAGAGTCGGGGAGATGGACCCAGATGCCCAAGGAAGCAACATGTAAGGAACACAGTTGACCCACGGGCCACATGGCAGGACAGATGAATGAAAATGGGTTGAATTAAGATGAAGGAGCTAGCTAGCAAGTTGCCTAATCCATAGGCTGAACGGTATGACTTTAATATAAGCATCTATGTGTTTCTTTGAGACTTTGGGATTGCTGGGCCAGATAAGTGGTGGTGGGCGGGTCCAAACTGTGGAAGTAGTCAGACTAGAAATCTCAGTGTTACAGACAGAGGCTGAAGAGAATAGAGGAAGAGTGGTTGTTCAACCATAACAAAGTTCTTGTTCAACAACAGTAAGAAATTCTTGTGGCATACTGCATATTAGGATGCCTGTGATGACTGCTCTGGTCACGTCACCTGGCAGAAAAGTGGATTTCAGATGTTCTATGAGTTTTCGTGTGTGTGTGTGTGTGTGTGTGTGTGTGTGTGTGTGTGTGTGTGTGTGTGTGTGTGTGGGTGTGTGTGTTGCATACTCTGAGTTGAGCATTGTACAATATACACATGTAGCAAAACACCACATTATGACCCACAAATACATGTAATCTTCTGGGATTATGTATCGCTTCAAACATTAAAATAAAAATGGAAAAGTATTGTGGGAAATTAGGTTCTTTGGATTTTTAGTCCTTCCTTTGAGAGATTGTTTTTTTGTTCCCTCTTCATTGAGTTGCTTAAGTCTCATTCACTTAACCAATGGGTTCTTGTGCTAATGGTGTTTAAAAGCCACTGACTATAACACTGTGTGGGTCAGAGGTCAGGCTTTTCGTATGTGGTCTTGAGCCACTAAGAAAGCAAGAGAGATTAAGTCTGTAACTTTTCTGTATATGAATAAGTAATACATACATGTGAATAAACGAAATCTTGGGCAACCTCTAAATAATGGGAATCATTCTATTAACCCCATTAGGCTCCTCCTCACAATATTAACTTTACATGAAAATTTTACATTTCTGTTGCACATCTTAGGAAAAGCATTTCCTATAACCAATAGAAATTCTCTTTCCTGGAATTGCTGTTCTTGCTCCTACCCACTGTGTGTGCTAGGAGGGTCTATAGAGACTTCACAGTTCATACCTCCCCTTTTACTGCAGCCTGGCAAAGCTCTGCACATAGCCATCTCAACAGACTCGCTGGAGGGGACCTTATGCTTGTTCTCCTGTTACCCTGAGTTGATGTTTGAGAAGCTGTGGCATCTGCTTCTTGTCTGGGATTTATTAATGAAACCAAAATGCATTAATCCTCTTGAGAAAGCCATATTGTAATGGGAAAGAATCTACCTGAAAGACTTGTGCTCCACATGGATAAATGAAACAGACTGTCTTCTAAGGGGACTTGAGGTTGAATTCTGCATGCTGAGCCAAGCTGGTTGAAAAGCCTATCACTTGTCATGGCATGGATTATTCTAGAAAATAGTTAGTTCAGCAACAATCATCCCAAGATTCCTCTGGCAAAATGATTCAAACCCTGGCTACTAAGGCCTGTGACAAACAAGAGCACAGCCTTGTGAGGCTTCTTGTATCCACATTATATTATGTGCTTTTCTGTCCTAGCTTCCCATGTTGCATTAGAGGTTATCTTTTATGTGAGGATTCATTTACTCACTGAACAAATGGGTATTCATGTGTGTTCATTCACGTATCTAAAATGCAAAGGGAAGTAGATTAATAACATACAAGTTACATGTTCAAATGGGAGGGGAAATGAAAACTTGAAGGAGGGAAAATCTTCCTGGCTACTGAAGTCATTGCCCACATACCCTCTGATCTCTGTGACTTTTGCCCAGGACAAAATATTTTTTTCACTCTGTTCAGTCCTTAGGAATGCCCTTCTTCCTAGTATCCTGGAGGTCACACATAGCAAATTAAATGATCAGGAGATACTTATAGCTTGTGAACTTTCTGAAAAGGTAAGAGTAGCTCTGAGAACACCCGGAAGGGCTTATATACACTCTTGGAATCTCCCATGTGTCTTATAATAATGTGTGCAGAGCAGGTGGCATGATTGTATCCTATAGAAAGAAGAAAATCAGCATGATGAGAATCTAGCCAGGTTTTCCAATATACCCTCCCTCATATGTGGTGGTCTCCTGATCCTTTGTGAGCCACTATAAAAATACCATAGGAACAAACAGTATGGTATGGATTCATTTAGTGCCAAGTATTACTTTCAACTTTTATTCTGTGGATCTAGTCAAGAGGGAAGCCATCTCTGTAATGAGGATGGAGCAATGTGCAAAGTGCTTCTTGAATGACTGTGACACCAAAATCAAGCCAACCAGTTGCCGTTAGAGTTTAAGGATTCCATATATAAACATAGAAAAGTAGCTGCATTTATCAGGTATAGTGAGACGTCTCAGAAGTACTGGCCATTCATGAGTGTTCAAAGCCAATCTTTGCTGAGCCTCATAAAATATGCTAAGTGTAATGGGACAAGACACAGGCAAAATATATTGTCCCTGCTTTCAAGCAATTTATGACTCAAGGAGCGAGGCATCTGGTGGGGAAAAGAGCCCTGGTTTTCAAGGCCTGTACTGTAATCAGGGATCTGTCTGCCACTCTCCAGCCAGGGAACACTGGCAGGTTACCTAGACTTTCAGAGCACTCATTTCCTCATCTCTGCAGAATGAAATCATGCTACTTGCCCAGTGCAAATTGCAAGGTTGTTGTGAGGATCAAGAGAGATAATAATGTCTTTGAAATGCTTTGAAAGCTACAAAGCCCTACAAAAGGCAAGACTCAACACTAATCCACATACAAAACTCAACCACTCTTTTGTGTATACACACCCTCTTTTAAGGCTTTTTATAAGCCTGCCACATAAACGATTACTCAGTCTCTTTGCCAAATTCATTTTTAAATTATTCATGGGATCAATTTATGTTCAACATATGTGCATGACAAAACCTTCCTATATAACTTCCATAGTGCTGTCATCAAAGAAATCAGTGTCTCATGAGACATAGGCTTATTCTGGGCTTTAATTATCTTTTTAAAAGTGGAACATCTTTGTCTTGGTTCACTGAGGTTTTGATACTTTATTGAAAAGTCTACTTTATACATCATCATGGGATGGAATGCTGTCTCTGGTGTAGCTACTATTTCTCTAATTGTTCTCTTTTTGATAGGAGAAAAAAAGCCCTGTGGCAGTAATTAATAGAGTATAATTATTCAAAGAAAACTATTTGGTGATATTTTAAATGATGTTAATTCAGTTTTAATGGGAGAGCTTTTTGAATGTTAAATAAATAGCAATTTCACCATTAGGGAAACAATTATAACACAGAAGTTTTAAGAGAAATGGAAGGATAGAGATGGTCTTCAAAAGAAATCTAATAAAGACATCTTTAGGTGTGCACAATGGAACCACTTCTAGAATCTTAAATACATGTGTTTTCAACAGTCGGAGCCAAGGATAATTCCTCAGTTGGCATGTAGTTGGGATATGGCATGTATCAAATTCAGCGGCTTGGTGTAACAGTTGCTGCTAGTATTTGAGATGCTCTTAGGAATAAATGTAGAGTACTGCTGTGCTCTGAGGATGTGCTCAATGAAGCTTTGGGTAAGACATCTTACAGGCTCCACTACGCAAACTTATGGCTCATGCTTCTGTTACGAGCTGTGTGCAAGGGAGGCTTGCTTTTAGCTTGCACAGCTACACTGCAGGATGCTTTTTTTTTTGTTCTGGGGCTGATATATTCTCAATTTAGACCCTCAAAAGAGACCTCCTAACCATTCTGAGTCAGATACAAGCCTTAAAGGAATCAAGAACCTCTGAGACGAAGCATCTTCTGAGAATCAGCAGCTAGTGTCTTAACAGCTTCTCTTCCTATGCCAGGTGGACAATGATGGGCTTCATGGATTAGATGTTTTCTTCAGTGGGACCTCAGTAGGATTGAATCACTATGACAGCCAGCTAGTGACTTTCTTGGGATTTTTTTTTTCTCCCTTCTTTTTCCTGATTCTTAATTGTGTGGTTCTTAGCCAAGGATCATTCCTCTAGAAATGAAGTGAAAAGACACTTACATAGTTGGTCTTTCTCAGGCTTAACTTCTCCTTGGAAGACACAGATATTTACAGAGTACCTAGTATGGAGCCGTAATTATGGGTAGAGTGAACTATGACGGAAACAAAGGCACCAGTCTCTCTATGCAAATACTGAGCCCCCCCTTCTCTTTCTTGGAGTCTTAGATTATCAACCCATCTTCTTTTCCTTTGTACCTTTAAATTATTAATGGCTATTTTGGAACTTCCATCAATAGGCACACATTTTCAAATTTCTACCATTCTTAAATAACAAAGCAGCTGAACTTTCTCTGAACTCTACATCCTTCTTTATGCATGTCTCATATTTCATTTGCCACCCAATTTATTGAACACCATCTGTATTCATCTTCTTTGTTTTCTCATTTCCCTCTCTGTAACCCACCTGGGATGGCCTCTGCCACTCCATTGAAATTGCTTTGTCTGAGTTTATCAAAGATGCTATAAACTTACAATGTTTCTCAGGGACTGACTTACTCAGCCCATCTGCAACCTTCTCCCAACACTTCCTCCATTCTAAACGGTGTGCATTTTTCCCATCCCTCTCTGTTATCCATACTTCTTGCACAGGTGGCTTTCCCTCCACTGTCCTTCTTTCTGCTTTGGCTTTTCCAGTGTTCTTCATTCTCTTTCTCTGTTTCCCTGACTCCCGATGCTCTCATCACAGTATAGAGGCTGGGAGGCTACAGGACTGGGGCTCATTCACCTAATCGTCAGTCCTTTCTGCATGGTGATATCTCTTCATTTGCTGCTTTACTGTATAAGTGCCTAATAAAAAGACCTGCCCCCCCCCCCAAGAAATCTAATGAAATTACAATACCTGTTGTATCCCAGGCCTGCATAGCAAGGGAACACTCTCTGGGAATGATTCTGTAATTCACTGTATGTTCTACAGTAACTCTTTGCCTTTCTTGTATATATGGGTGGAGTATATCAAGCTAAGGTTGTTAAATTATTTTTATATAAAAAAACTCCTGAAAACCACATTGTTTCACTTCTCCACAACTTTTTGTTTTGTTTTTGTTTTTGTTTTAAGACGAGGTTTCTCTGTGTAGCCCTGGCTGACCTGGAACTGGCTCTGTAGACCAGACTGACCCCAAACTCAGAGATCCCAGAGATCCACCTGCCTGTGCCTTCCCTGTGCTGGGATTAAAGGTTTGAACCACCACCACCCAGCTATGAACAACTGTTTTTGATTGATACTTCAAAAAAAATATTAGAATTTCATCCATGAGAACTGTATTTACACAGTTTGTATCCTAACTTCTTTTCCTTGTCCCTTGTCTAGAACTCATGACCACTCTTTAAATTGTTACTATGTTGTAATGTTCCCTGGAGAAAGCTGATTTTCTTTTACTCAGCAGCCATTTATGGCCTATAGCTCTTCATCTAGAGATGGGGCCTTGTGAAATTCCCCCTTCTCACACTGGCATGTCAACTGGGATGGTCGTTAACAGGCTTTCTGTCCCCTGATGATAAGTTCCTCTGCCAACACAGTAAGTCAGAATTGAAAAAATATAACAACAGATTTCATCAAAACAGCTAGATGGCTTCTTTATTCAAGAGATCCAGGCTAGAGAAGTGCTCTCCCACCCCTACAAGCTAAAGCAGGGAGATTTTATGGGTTGTAGGTGATGGGCGATGACATTGAAGCATCGTCCACAAGTTGGATTTGTGCCCAAGTATGGCCTAAAGCTGAGTACTTGAAAGGCAATTTCAGGGCAGGGTGCTGTAGCAGCTGCCAAGAACATGGAACTGGGATTTTCGGCAGCTTTTTCTTTTGTTTGGAGACTTTTAGAGTAGTTGGAGTGTGGAGGGAAAGGGGGATAGAAATGGGGATTCCCAGAATGTGCAGGGGGTGTTTCAGAGGCCCCAACAGAACAATCATTATGCATGTCTTATCTTGATTGGGTAACCATATTGGAGACTTCACAGGTGAAGGGCCCTATCAGGCTTAGAAGATAGAATCATTTGGCTGGTGGCATGAATCTTTTGGCTCTTACAGTCTCTTTGTTTGATTTTCCACAATTCTCTGAGCCTTGGGTACATATAGAGTTGCATTTTAGATGTACAAGGTTCCCTACACATATTTAGTTCTCCCCCCCCCCCCGAGTTGTGCATCTTTTTCGTAGCCTTTGTCTGTTGCAAAACAGAAACTGTTTTGGTGAGTGTGAACCACACTTTTCTGATGGACTTTAGAATCCAATCAGAAGTAATTTATTTAAGAAAATAGTGACAGTAAGTTTTCCTATTGGGTTTGCGACTATTCTAGCCACAGATAGTTGGTGAGGTGAGGTTTACAGTGCCAGGCATGAATTCCTGCTTATTGGTTTGACCTTGATTACTTGTAAATAGTTATATATACTTTTTTTTTTATTATTGGTTAGTTACAAAAACTGCCAGTAGCTCTCCATACCCAAGAGAAGACAGAATTATATAATAATTAGACAATGCATTGTACAGGTAAATTGGCCAGTTATGGTGGTTAATCATACAGTCCCTTATCATTAGAGACAGCCTCTGAGTCCTGGCCAAAAGACAGGTATGTGATCTAAGGCAGCACAGGGGGTTTTTCTCTCATTAGCTCAAAGTATCCACATAGTTTGCAGTTTCTCACGTAGTTGGGATACTTGCTATTTTCCACTGTGGAAGCAATGACTTTCAGAGTGTTCTTTTTCCCTGACCACACAGATCTTTTTCAACCATTGTCAAAATGAAAAAAAAAACAAAACAAAAAAAACAAAAAAAGTCATCGTAGGAAAAGGTCCGCACAACTATTTAGTATCAAATTTGTGTCTGATATGTGAATTTTACGTTATTTTTCAATATTCACAAGCTTTTATGTGATATATATTATATTGCCTTTATTTTTCAGTGAGGGTAGCCACTTTTCAGTGGTATAGAGAGTCTTACTTTGTCATGTAGCTAAGGAAATGGCCGGATAAATGTGTGACCTCAAAGATGCTTGAGCACCTAGAACACGACGAAGAAAGACCCTAGCCTACCTCATGTTTGCTTGCTTGTTCTTCACATCAGCACTGAACTGACCTCAGGAGCTTCTCTGTCTGGGAGGCTTTACCAGCACAATAGGTGGATTTCGTTTAATTTCTGTAGATACCGGAGAAGGAAATCTTGTCTACTCCCTGACAAGTAGACTCTGTGTTAAGAACTGGAAAAATCTTGTTTTGTATTAGAAATTGTGCATCATCAGCCAAAGAAAGGCTTAATGATGTTCAGTACAGTGTAGTCATTCCTGTGTCTCCAAGAGATGATCCTCACATACATATCTAGGATTTACTCATATATTCATCTCGGGATGCAACATGAGAGGCCAGTGGCAATGGCTAATCATCCTACTCCTTCATCTTCTACTCTTGTCACTCAATGGCCAATTTTCTTCATATATTTTGG
Organism: Phyllotis vaccarum; assembly: GCA_033318265.1. Taxonomy (NCBI): domain Eukaryota; kingdom Metazoa; phylum Chordata; class Mammalia; order Rodentia; family Cricetidae; genus Phyllotis; species Phyllotis vaccarum. The sequence continues at coordinate 12,991,787 of JARWLC010000004.1, read as the reverse complement.
GTTTGAGAAGGTTGCTTCCTTCAGATCTTCTAAGACTCAGAGGACCTGTGCAGTTGGACTTGGCTAAGTGTCCCCATTTCACGCCCCTGCTAAGTCCTTGCAAGTCCTGGATACCTATTCCTCTAGCCCCAGCTCCCAAGAGAACTCCTTTTCCCATTAAAGATAATTATACTGTTGTAAAACCAACCATGGTGATAATGAAGGCAGCTGGGTTGTTGACTGAGAAGTAGGCTATTAAGTCTATTCTCTTTCCATTACCCTTCTAACTAGTATGTATAGTTAGTATTATTAGTACATTGGCATGTATTATGTATATTATGCTTTACATAACACATAGTACATTCACACACACACACATACACACAATATCTATTAATTTCAGAGCTTCAGATCTTAAGCTTTAATCACTTTGCTTTTAATTCCAAACTTACTGAATGCAGTAAGCAAACATTTCAGATTTCTGTAAGCAGCATTTAGTACTATGTCTCTGAATCTCTTTATGGCCAGAGAATAAGGACTTTGGAAGTTTCACTATGGCAGGAACATTGATTAATCAGTCAGCTTGATTTGATCCCATCCACCTAGTTCTGGGATAGGTTCAACTGAAGGGGGAAACAAAGACCCATTGAAAGATTCCTTCACTCTTTCCATTCATTTCCAACCATTCATTTGACAATCATTTATTGAAAGCTTAACCTGCTTCACTTTGTTTGATGGTAAACAACTGAGGGAGCAATTCACCTCACTTTGCTTTAGTTGTGAGTAGTAAGAGAACAGTACTCTCCATGAGAAATTCTCAAAACAACATAAGAATGCACTGTTCTGGGACATACTTCACCAAGGAAAATCCACAGGGCAGCACATGGTGAGGGAAGATTCGCCAGACAAAGCAGAACTCCATGTGGTTCTCAAGACAGGGGAATTACTTGAGGTATCCAACTTAGGCACTGTGTCCAAGGAAAAGAAGAATTCACAGCCGGAGTTGGCATGCCGTGGCTAGATAGGCAAGTGCTCCATGGCACGATTTCATCTTCATCCTTAACTTGTGTGATCTCGGGCCATCATGACCCTCTCTGAAGCTCAGTTACTGTTTTATGAGTCAAAGGGTTACTTTAAGAAGAGCTTTAAAACTTTATTGTGTTCTTGATGAGTAAGAACTACTTTGAGACAAAAGTATTATCAGACTCTCTAAATAAAAGGAGGATGCATGTGGCTTTGAACTACTTTAAAAGGGCAAGGGTCTGTATAGCTCCAACACCGCCAGGATATTCTCTGTCCCTGTAGAGACACTATCCCACGTCTTACTATTTTACAGAGCCCAAGTTGAAAAGCAATGGACCATATTGTTCCAGGAGGAACATTCTGAGAACTTCTCACCCTAACATTCCAAAGATCTGCTCAGCATATAGGCTGTCCCTTTTAATCACGCAGGAAGAGAATTCTACAGAGAGGGATTTTCGTATCTCATTTCTCCCATATCAGAATTATGTGGAGAAAGGATATTTGTATTATAGCAAATCTCCCCCAGAATTGCTGATTTCTTCTTTTTTCATTTCACAAAACACTTTCTTGGGGGACACAAGAGAGAAATAAATAGACAAAGTATGAAATAAAAAAAAGTCTAAAAGCAAATAAGGTTATGATCCCTGTGGATCACACATGTAGAAATAAATATGCAAACCAGTAAAATGTAGTGCCTAACATAAGTGGGTTCATAATATCGGAGAGAGAGGGATAATGTGGGCAGAGAGGGATAGCACACAAGCAAAATAATGAATAAGAACAATAATTGTAAAGTCAGATAAATCTATGAACAAATCTGCATAATGGTGAGAGGCAGACATAGGGATTTGTTCATTTTTTTCATTAAGACTCTTAACAGATTTTTCTAAGTTGCCACCATACACTTAGCACAGTAGCCACACATGAGGGATGTTACAGAGAGCCAGACCAAGTCTGTTTTACTTTGGGTGGCAGCTTGGGTATCATTTTTTCTTAATTTCATTACATAGCTCAAGCTGGTCTCAAATTCAGAGTTTTCTATCTTCAGCTTCCTCAGTACTTGGATTGCAGGCATGGCATTCCATACTTCCCTCCCATCCGGTGTGTGTGTGTGTGTGTGTGTGTGTGTGTGTGTGTGTGTGTGTGTGTGTGTGTGTGTATGTAAGAGAGAGAGTGAAAGAGGGAGAGAGAGGGGATAGAGAAGAGGAGGAGAAGGATAGATACTGATATGAAATTTCTTTATCCACCAGTCTCCATCCTGTTTGTGGAGACAAGGTCTTTTACTGAACCCAGGACTCGTGGATGGAGCTGAATGAGCAGCAGGAAGCTGCAGCCTCTGTCCTCTTGGTATTGAGGTCTCAGGTGTGCACTGCCACGCCCAGTTCCTTTTTCATTCATTTGGATGCTGGAGTTTATTCATCTGTAATCCTCTGTTAGTCCTCATGGTCGCAGAGCAGGCACTTTACTGAATGAGCTATCTCTCTGGCCCTCTTAGCTTCTCTTCCAATGAGAGTTCATGATTTAAATCAATTCTCACCACCGATCGTTACTAAGAAGCAAAAATAAATAATATGGAACGTGCATTAGAAGAGAATTATGTGTATGTATAAAAGATCCTCAGTTTGCACTTGAGCATGGGATGTAGGAAGTGATTTCATGACAGGCGGATCCACACACGTACACTTTTCCTTCTCCACTGCCTAAATTGGGAGTCAGAAGGTCTGAATAGAAATCAATTCCTGCAATTTATTTTTAACTTCTTTCTTCTTAGCTAGGATTGATTTTTGTCTTTGTGATCAATGGTGCAGAGAATAGTTCCATGTCCAAAGCAGCTGTTCAAGTGCTGGGTCTAGCTGGCCCCACATCTATCGAACAGAACATTAGAAGCTGATCATGAAAGCAGTTGAATGAAGATGTTTAAAGGATGAGTCTGATTAGTCCTGCCATTCTGGGGAGGAGTGCCTGCCTACAGAACTGGCTTGATGCAAGAGCCAGAGGTCAGTAGTGTGCAGGGGGTGCTGGTGGGAGCTCTGTGACACACCACCTGTCCCAGTGGCATGGGGAGGAGGGAGGCTTTGAGGATAAGCTTTTTGTCAGTCACTTCTTCCATTCTTCATTATTAGCTTTCTTCCTCTCCCCACCTCAGAATGGTTCAACGTTATTCCACCCATGCTACTAGACTTGAAGCTACAACATAAGCCTTTGCTAAAAACAATATCAATAGCAGAAAGTTTTGGCTTAGTTTTTCCTCTGTCCTTTCTGAATTTCTAAATTGAGTCTTTTAATTGGTGCCCTTCCCACTTCCTGCTTCCTTCCTTCTGAGGGCGTGTTTCTCAGGGACATAAGCCTAACCACATCCATGTGTCTCTCCAAGCCATCTTCCTCTCATGGTCAGACACGATTACTTGTACTCTCCTCTGTGAAGAACAGTTTTGAAAGATGCACACACTTTGTAATGACACGGTGTGGCAATTGCACAGAAAGCAATTAGCAGTTAGAGCAGTCTGCCCTCGCAAGGCCTTACATCCAGTTCTCTGGGATAAACCTGCAGGTTTCCTAGCTGCTCATGTGGCTCTTGCTTCCAGATGTAACACAGAGGAAAATAATATGAGAATTCCTAGTGTGATTGTCTTTATTAGGTCATGGACAGCTTCTTAGGTGTTCTCTGTGTGAGAGGGGAAAGGTACACCGCTATGGCCCTTTTCCTCTTGAACCGTTAGAGACACATGTTTGTGAGGTAAATGCTATATGAGTCCTCTGCATTAGAAAGACCACAGTTCTCAGAGTTCAGTGTTTTCCCTTGGCCTTCTTCTATTGGTATTAGATTCTGGCTAATTTTCTCCCATCACAGAATATTCTGAGATTTTGGAGAATCCCAAGTAAATGGAGAATATAAGCTGGGGTCTTTGTGAATAACTGTAATTATTATGACACTCTATGGATTAATTCCTATTTTACTATAGAGGAGCTACAGCGAGGTTCACTGTTTCCTAAGAACAAATAAAATCCCTTGTAAGCAGTGGCTTAGAGTCTTACTTCAGGCTATTTGGCTCCAGAATCTCCTTTTTCAGCTACTGCAAGGTCCTGCATGTTCTGACAAATTAGCACAACCTGTAGATGATTTTTCCAGTGATAATAGAATCAGAAGTTATGTAAGGATAAGTTCACCATAGTCAAATAAGTGTTTTCAAACATTGTAACATTATACTGAGCAATTTATATTATAGAATATATGTATGTGTATATACATATGTGCTTGACATGACAACTAATGAAAAAAGAGGTCAGATTTTTAAAGAGAGCAAGGAAGGGCACGTGAATGAGTTTGAGTAGTGAAGGGAAAAGGGGAATGATACAATTATGTTATAATCTTAAAAACAAAAGAAAGTTTGAAAAATTGCTCTGGAGTTGTTGAATGAGCAAATTAGAACCTGGAGGTAGAGAATCTGAAGATACTGAATTGAAGAGGTTGGAGACCAGAAAGCAGTGTGTTGAGCAGCATAAGAAAAATTATCTTGAGTACTTACTTGTTTTGCATTAACTGGAGCTTATTTCTCTGTTCTTAATTTTTACAAGTATCAAAACAAGTTACATCGTTGAAAGTGCACAAATCTAGAATTCTTGGCTTCCCAACTCTAACTCTTGGACAATTACTTGAAACAGCACTTTATTTACAATAGGAAACACCTCTGTAAATGTAAAAAAAATGCTTAATAAAATTATTGAATATTGTATGCATTTTCTTAAAGATGCTGTACTGGGTAATTTTATATCAATTTGCTAAAGATGTCTGATAGAAAGGAATCTCAATTAAGAAAATGTCTCTATAATATTAGCTTGTAGGCAGATGTGTAGGGCATTTTCTTCACTAGTGATTAATGGGGTAGGGCCCAGCCCATGGTGGGTGGGGTTACCCTGAGCTGGTGGTCCTGGCTTTTATAAGGAAGCAGACTGAACAAGCTATGAAGATCAAGCTAGTAAGCATTGCCCTTCCTGACCTCTTCATAAGCTCCTGCCTCCCGGTTCCTGTCCTGTTTGAAATTCTATCCTGACCTCCTTTGATAATGAACAGAGGATGAACAAATATGGAAGTGTAAGTCAAATAATCCTTCCCCTCCTCCCAACGTGCCTATCGGTCATGGTGTTTTGTCACAGTGATATAAACCCTAACATAGTTGTAGATTAGAAATGAAGTGGTACCAAATACTGTTGCATAATGGACATCAGGTGCCACCCCACCGGTCTTGTATTATAGTACCACCTAGGTGGGGTACTGTTTGGGAGACACTGGAAGCTGTAAAATTGAGACATAGCTGAATGAGGTCATAAGAGGTGGGTTTTTGCGTGTCTTGGGACATGCCCCCTCTTCCACCGTTCCTCCTCTTTTCTCCCTCCCTCCCCCATTTTGGCTGCCATGAGGTAAATAATCTCTGTCATTTTTTTTCTGACATCATGATATTCTTCCCTACCTATAGGACTAGAAATATAGTGCCAAGTGATAAAGATAACCCTCTGAATCCATGAGCTACAATGATTCATTCAAACACAGTAGCATGGATACACACAGCATACTAAACACAATCTGCCCATGCCTGCTATTTCTATCAGCCAAAAGTATATCATTTCAAATCAACAAGTGATTTACCACCTTCCTGAATCTCCCTTTCCATACCTTTCCCAATTTTCTGATGACCTCCTCATCCTTCTTTTCTCTTCTCAAGTTCTATCATACCTTCTCCCCATATTTTTCTTTTACCCTTCTCTCTCCATTTGTCACTTAAAACATGTCTGCCTATCTGGCTTTTCTAATCTCTATACTTTATAGTCATCATCTCATTCAGCAAGCAAAATATTCTTAATTATCAGGGCTCAAAGCTTCCAAGCCTGCAGGATTGTGTGTGTGTGTGTGTGTGTGTGTGTGTGTGTGTGTGTGAGAGAGAGAGAGAGAGAGAGAGAGAGAGAGAGAGAGAGAGAGAGAGAGAGAGAGAGAGAGGGGGGGGGAGAGAGAGAGAGGGAGAGAGAGAGAGAGAGAGAGAGAGAGAGAGAGAGAGAGAGAGAGAGTCAGAGAGAGACAGAGTCAGAGAGAGACAGAGAGACTGAGAGTGTGTATGCATGTGTATCACACTGTGCAGGATGATTTTTAAAGGGTGGCTATACATACAACTTCTCTGGAATCAAACAAATATAGATTTAAATTCATATTAGCCCTCTGTTAGCTATGTAACTTTGCTGTTTTCTGCAAACAGCAGTTACAAGGATGCGGTGCCCACACTATTCAAAGCTAATTCATCCTAATTTTAGAAAGTAACATTAGACTAAGTTTATTTCATCATAATGTTCTATGGAGGGAGTATTACAGAACTATCTTTTAGCCTGCCCAGGGGTGGAAGAAACAGCATTATCAAATCCTCTTGAATTGCTACTGGTACACTTTATATATTATTCTTGCCTTCCAAAAGGGATGATGGACTCTGTAATGTTACTGCCCCCATGACAGTACTTGGCCCAGCCTGGGCATAGAAATGCTGAATGTGCATTTTCCTGATGATAAATGTTACATATAACTTATAGTGACCAGGATCACTATTCATCATGCAGTCCTCTAACATGATGAACATTTATAAGATAGAGTAAATTTGGTCATAGCATTAATTAATATGTGGATTCAGTACTGGGTGGTTAAGAACATCTTGTCATCTGCTGCTGTGTTTCCCATATGAAGCTGAACTTTCTTACATTTCCTGATTTTTTTTTATGTTAGATTGCTATCAGACATTCAAAAGAATATTTGATGTAAAATTGCTATCCAGTTGTATAACAATCCATGTAATTATCTCTCTTATGTGTTTTTATTTTTCTTTTTAATTCTTACCTGGGAAACCCATTTTAGAAGTATAGAAAATTAAAAAAGCCTGAGATTTTTTGAGCCCCAACTTTAAACAACAAAATGACCCAAAGTAGTCATGGGCCCTTTAATTATTAAATGAGTACGTTATTAAAATCCAGGACTATATTCAGATAAAATAAGATTCTGTATAATAAAATCAGACTCAATGGTGGTGGTTGTGGTGATGATGATGATGATGATGATGATGATGATGATGATGATGATATATGTGTGTGTGTGTGTGTGTGTGTGTGTATGTGTGTGTGTGTTCTAAGAGAGAGAAATAACATGGAGTTAGGTTGGAGGAATTTGAGATAGGATCTAGGAATAGTCAGCAAAGAGGAAAATATAAAAATAATATAGTGTATGAAATTATCAAAAAAATGAAAAATCCTAAACAGAAAACTAAGAGGATAGGGCACTGTAAGAATTCCAGATGCTGTGACATGGGTGCAGTTTGCCAAGAGAGGTCTAAGATAAAAATAAGAGACATTATCTACCCACAAAATCAATATACTTCAGCAAATGTGCCAACTATTCCTACTATTCAATGGCAAGAACTAGTAAGTGCTGGATGAAGACTGTCAACAAAGAGCCTAGAATTCAGGGGAAAAATAATGATGAATGGGTTGGGAAATTGGAGGAGGAAAAGGACAAGCCACCATGAAATTGTTTTGTTCTAGGCATGGATCCAGATGATTTGTCCTAAACTATCCATTCTTTGGCGAGGATTCAGAGTAGACAATTTAGCCTTATTGCAGACTATATAGTATAATTGACCTTGCCAATGCTTAGTAACCCACATTTAAATCTGAATTCTGCCACTTTGGGATTGCCCAATTCCTGTAGGTCATTCAACTCATTAGAAAGCAAGAACTTTGTGGTTTCTCCTCCGTGAGGTTTTCTATGTGAACAGACAGTGTGTATGATGTCCATGAAACAATGATGCTAATGCTGATGGATGTAAGAGAAAGCTAATGTAGGGACTACAAGGAGGAAAGTTCAAGAATCAGAAGTTGGCACTTCTTAATATACATGGCTTCCTTGTGGTGATGATGGTGTTGTCTAAGAAACCACTTTACAGAAGGTTTTGGATGTATTCCCTCCTGTCCTGAAAGTCACCCATGAGACATGAAAGTCCCACATTGGCAAAGTTTTATTGTTATACCTACCAGTTCACATTCATTTCTAAACCACCTGGCTATCCCAGCTCCACATGAACCACACCTCTAGAAAATTAATGGTCTTGCTTTCCTTGTCTTATCAAGATATGTAAGATATCTTGAGAATATCATAGAATTAATTATTTCCAAGCAGCATGTACACCTGCAATTCATCCTGTGAGGTTGCAGATACTTGGGTTTTAAAGTGTTGTTTATTTTTTTCCTGTTTCTCTTCCTCACATTCATGTTGCCCTTGGGGGTTTGTTCTGTATGTAGAGCCGACAGATCCAGTACCTCACAGTGTCAGCATGGACATATCTACATTCAGGGTACTTCACATGAACAAAATCATTTTATCATATCATCTCATTTAGTCAAAAGAGTCTAAAATGTGTAAGTATTGTTAGTTTCTTTCTTAGGAAAAGTAACGCCCAAATTGCAAGAGATTAGTGGCTGTGTCTGAAGTTACTCGATTAATAAGTAGCTGAGTTGATAATGACACAAAGGCTACATCAGGTGCCAGTGTCTTCAGGTTACCCTTCTGTCTTGTGTTTCACATTCAGGAATACTGTTGAAGCAACAGAGGCTATTGTCCACTTTGGGGAGATTTTACCCTCTAAAAAATTGTCTTTATAATATTATTTAAAGAAAAAGGAAATAGATGGACTATATGAACATTATTTATCAAGCTAAATAGAAACTTTAAAAATATGCAAAGACTGAATAAGCTAGCCCCCTTAAATGGAATCTTGAGCACATGCTTAATTATGGATTTACAAAACCATTTTGAGTTCATGGTACAAAGAACAGTAAAGAACAGTGTCTTTTTTTTTTTAATAAAAGTAAGTGTTTGGATAGCAAACTTTAGTAGGTCTGTCCTTCATTTCAGATTCCCTGTTGAGGGAAAGGAGAGAGAGAGAGGGAGAGGGAGAGGGAGAGGGAGGAGCTTTGTCGTCCTTATCAACAATTCTGAAAATGACTACCTTTCAGATACTGTTACATTACTCAGGATACTGTACAGATGTTACACTCTTTGGTTCAATCCATATTCCGTCATTACTCTGCATTTCTTTCTTTCTTTACACCGACACATACAGGTGGTGGGAGATACAGCAAGCATCTGTGCTTTTCAGTACTCAGATGGGTTCTTTTCCCTTGGAGTCATAAAAGTCCAAACATAAATATCAAATTTATTTTCATTAATGGTAATCTTTAGCTAGTTTAAACTTCGTGGCCTCTCTTTTGGTTCCCCTGGAAAGCCATTCTGGTTGAGGGTAAGGAGAAGAGTTTCAGAGCTCCACCCTTAGCCAGTATGATCAGGTGGCTGTATATAACTACTACCAGACAGTCTCCAGAAGGCCGTCCAGGTATTTTATGGCCATGGGCATTTTTATCTGCAGTTCTTTTTGAACAAGTAATATGCAACAAGCAACTCCCTCTACATGTGCCGCCAAGATGAATTTATTCCCACACTGCATCACTAGAAGTAGTAGTTGTATCTTTATTTTTCAGAAGAAGAAATCTAAATTACTTTCTCAAAGTCATTAAATCAGCACAAGGGAGAAGCCAGATTTGGACACATTTCTAAGCTAGCAGCTAATATGCTCCATTCTTTAAAGCAATGAGAAAAGGGCCCCCTTTGAAGGCAAAAGCAATTGGAAACTGAGTCCTTTTGTTATATCTGACAAAATATGGGTGGTCACAATTAAGAATATCAATTATCTTATCTCAGCCATTGTGTCCTAGATGCAAACTCATTGTCCCGTGATTTTCTAGCTCATCATTGTACTCTGCCCTATTGGTGTTTCTTGTAAGCAGCAAAGCTTGGTAGTAGTTTGCTGATGGTTCTGATGAGCAATGAAGTTGGTTATCTAGCTAGCGATGATGGTAGCTGCTTCATCAATAGGTTTTGACAAGTGAAGTTGCTGGCAAGTTCATTACTCCCTTCTCTTCACCCCCTTCCATCCCTACAGACAAGAATCATGAAAGAAAGAAATATTGTCCTCAATGTCAGATTGTTTTCCCCCAAATGTATTCTTGGTGAAGCTATTTGGGAACTATTATGTTTGATGCCAATAAAAGACTTTATGTACAAATCTGTTTTTAAGGAGATCCAGCCTTAGTATAGGATACAGTGTTAGATAATAGGCTCACTCTTTCTAGACACAGATATAAAACTGAGAATTACATTAATACACAGACCCTCTAGGCTATAAAACAGCAAACATCAGACAGACCAACACTAAATTCCGCATCAGACAGTCTAGCATAGGAGATGATTTGCTGATAGGATACGATGCTGTGTTATGCCAAGTGGTAAATCGTTAAGCTAGACAGGTAGGGAGGGGCCTTAGCAAAGCAACTTTCGGAAATGAACTCAAGTTAGCTGAGACAGTCCCATCTTCCAGAAGAATTTGTTATGATAGTTGCCTTAAACTTGAAGACCAAGCAGTGATTGCCATGTCTTGAGTTGCTGAGAAGCTGGGATTGCAGGCGTAAAGTTGACTCTTAGGGACCAGTATTCAGAAAACTGTTACTTTGTTCATAAAAGTAAAATATAGAGTTCTTAAAGAAACTCTTAGAGGTGGAAATGGTGAGGGCTTAAAAACATTGAGATGTATTTTAAATAATCTGAGTGGAATTAATGAGCAAAAGAATTTCAAAAGGTAATTGTGCATTAGAAGGGCTCAAGTATCCCAGTCCCTTTTTTAAGGAGAAAGAATGATGCTTGAGCCATGTAACGGGCAGCTGATATATACCTATAAGTGCAGCCATTTTTCATGGTCTATATTATTCAAAGTGTATTGGACCCTACTTAATCTCCTTACTGGAAAAGCTTTTCAATGTCATTTCTTATGAAGGCAACAGTTCTTGTATAAACCAAATATATTTCCATTGTGGTCTTTCTTATCCATAAATTCTGACAGCAGCCCCATTCCTTCCTGGGCAACAATGGAGCATTGATTTTCAGGGACTGAGAAATTTACAAGAACTCTACACAGAAGGATCTGCCTAGGTGGTGGATATCTTGTCTGTGAAATTGCAGCTTGAATGACAGAGGATCTAGCCTTCTCCATGAGATTTTCAACACCCTGTAATCAGCAGGAAATAGTAATGGAAAACTATGCCCAAATTCCCAAAATATTGTTTATAAATGTTTGTTTCCGTTATAAATGGTTAATGGTCATAGTTAATTTCTTTCTAAGAAGAAAATGAGGATATGGTATATAAATGATTTTTTTATGTCATTCTTATATTTTCTATTTTTGCTTATAAATACAAAATCTACCGGTTGACTCATGTCTATGATAGAAAGAGACTCAACTGCTGACTTCCCAAAGAGAAACAGGAAGTAACTCACTGGGTCTTATTTCATGTTTGGTATGCAGAATTCCCTCTGATCACTAAGAGAAGCTGTTATTCAGAGAATGGATGAATGAAAATAAACAATAAAGGCTATATCAGGTTAAGCTTGGCCACAGCAAGGATGAGGAGTGTCAGAAGGGACAGATGTATTTAATGACCAATGCATTTATCCAAAAGAATTATTTTCACTGGCTAGGAGCCCAATTAAACCTGTATAATGGAAATCCAGAAAATCAGATTAACGAGCCAGTCATTAGTAAGGAAAAGACCCAGCTAATTCTGTGTTTAGCATGACGGATGGGCCCAGAGCAAATAAGTGGATGACATTCATCAAATGTAAAATAAAAGGCGTCACTGAAAGGGAGGGTAGTAATAATCTCTGGGATTTACAGTGCTAGCAGATTTGCTTGTAAGAAACAGAAAAGTTCATCAAAATAGATTAATAGTCACTAAACTTTCTTCCTTCCTGTGTGGTTGCCAGAGAGTCTCACAAATAATATTGGAGAGACAGCATATGCATCAGCTGGGCATTTTCCTAGCACTCTGGAGATCTCCTGAGGATGTTGTACCTAATATTCAGACTGGACATAAGACATTGGCCATCCAGGACTAGACAGAAATAAATAGACATTTTGTGTGCTCACCTGTAGCCATGAAACAGTGGAGAATAATAGACCTAGATTGTCTGTGGACAAGCAGATTAATGCCAGAAAATCATTATTCAGTTGGTATTAAGTTTCTGCTCCTCTCTGAGCCAGAATTTGGGCAGAGGCAGGAGTAAAGGCAGTGATCACTTTCTGGCTCCAACAATGAAATGCTATTGAAATAGGAATTCTAGTTGGTAATTAATGAAAACTCAGAGCCAGATATTGGTGGAAAGCTGGAATATCAGAGAGAAGAAACAGACCACAGTCACTCCTCACCAAGCCAACTTCTCAGGGTAAAAAAAAGCTATCTTCAAGAGTCCTCCACCTGGCTGGTCACTTCTACAGAATGTCTCCTTGTCTTCCTACACCTGCCTTAAATACCTGTGCTGTCCACTTGTTTCCCTTCTGAGTTCAACTTTGCATCATAATTCTAAAGTTAGGATTAAAGGTATGAGCTAACACTGTTGGGTTGTTAGGGTTTGAACTGACAGAGAAACATAGAAAGATCTCTGATGAATGATGGGATTAAAGGTGTCGGTCACCATTCTATCATTCCTGTGCTGGGATTAAAAGTGAGTTACCACTTTGTCATCCCTGTGCATGAGTTACCACTCTGACCCTCATGGTTTTATTATGGGTGATTTTGTTCTCTGATATTCCAGGCTGATATTATTAAATATAAAATATATCGTCACACTATGTAATATTGAATACTTTGGCTGAGCTTTCTCCAACTCAGTCTCCTGACCTGGAATGTAAGGATATAGGAAATCAAGTAAGGTAGACTGTATGGCAGCATCTCCCATTTCTGACTCAGACTGAGTAATGGCTGCTATTATTCTTGTTTATGTAACCTCTCCTCTACTAAGAAGACGGGGTTTTTAAAGTGTCCCATCAGTGTCATAACAGGCTGTCTAGGAACACAGAGAAACATACACATGTCAATTGCAGTGCTTTATAAGTATAATTTTAAAAAGATGAAAGAATCAAGGAAATATGTTGTGTTATTATAGTGAGATGAGCAGATTCTTCCTGTCACTTAGAGGAGAACAGTTACAGTTTTAGAGCTAAGCTTTCTGAGGTTCAGATTTGTCTTATCTTGGACAAGTCATTCAGCATCTTTTGTAGTTCCATGAGGCATCACTAGATAATTTATAAAAGGGCTAAGGGCTCTGGATGATAATTGAAGTGCTGAAGAAGTTTTAGTGAGTCAACATTACTATTATCATATCTCCATTGTCTTCCTGGAGATCACTGTGTCAATGTCAATCATTTCTACTACTACAATAAAGTACTAAGTCCGATAATTTATAAACAATAGAAATTTGTTTCTTTGCTGGAGGGAGTGTCATCTCTTGTTTTCAAAATGCTGCCTTCAACATTGTCCTCATCAGGCAGATTGGAGCAGCAAAGGAAGGAGCCACTGGGTTTTTTATACCTCTATGAAGGAAGAGCCTTTTTTTCTTTTTTTTTTTTTTAAGTCATTTCCTGAAAGCTCCACCTCTTAAATCTTTTAAATTTGCCAATCAGATTTCAACATAAAATCCTAGAGAGTATTTAAACACTTAGTCAATACTAGTCCATCCCTGTATGCCCTGCCCAGTTCTTGTTAATTATCATGTCTAAATGTCCTCATTCTAGCTCAGTGACCTCAAACTTTTAACTTGTGCCAAGTCAATCCCAAGGTCCAAAGTGCAAGTCTCATCTAAATATCATCTACATCAGAAACAGGTGAGACGTAAGGTGTGATTCTTCCTCACATGAATTTCCATACAGTTCTGGGTTCTTATATGATTATAATGCAGTGGTAGGTTACATATATATTAGGTAATTCTATTAAAAACCACAAAAGCAAGTAATAAGAAAGGCTATCAGATTCCAAATAAATCCTAACCCAACAAGTCCACCTGCTTTTATTCTGATGATTGGAAATGATCTTTGTTTGTCCTGCTTTCTAGGCAGACTGACGTAGGCATTGAGTCACTGCAGCTTTTCTTGGTATAGCCCACACTACAACATTCGTGGATTGAATTAGACTACCTGAAGTTTTCATAGGCTGTAGTTCAACACTGATGGTACTATTCTTGGGGAGAATGGCAACCCCATGGCTTTCCCAAGTGGAAACCTCCTTATACTGGCCACAATCTTGTCATTCCTGGCACAGTAGGGAGTTAGATTAAGTCCACCACCTGCACATCCTTTCCTGGTGCCTAGGACTTTTCATGACATCTTTTGAAACTTAGTGGAAGCAGTCTTGCCTCTGTAGTCCTTGAACTCTGTGCTTCGAGAGTTAGTGTCATGGGACTGCCCACAAGGTTTATTTCTTATGCTTTCCAGAGTTGTAACTTGAGCCACAATAAAGTCCAACAAAGATATCTAGAAAGTTATACGATAGACTATGGAAAACAGACCAAGGTGATGATGGGTAGCAAGTCCCAAGGCCTTTGAATCATTCTTTCCTTCCAGCTCTGATATTCTGGGTCTATAATGGGACTAATAGCTTTGGAAGTTTCCCAAATGCCCCAGGGACCACTCTTCCATTCTCTTAATGATGCCATCTGGCTTCCTTCTGTTTATACCAATCTCCTTGTAAAATGTTTTTTTTTTTTCATCACACCTTTGGATTTCTCCTCCAAATTCATCTTTTAACTGTTTACATAGCCAAGATCAGAATTTTCTAAATATTTGAAGTGCCACTTCTCTTTGGAATATAAATTATCTAGAATTAGCTCTTATCATACAATTTACTATAAATTGTAGCCAGAAGTTTCTGACCTGGCCTAGCCCCAAGGTCCAGACCCACCTACAGCTGCTTAGTCCCAAATAATGACACAAGGGTTTATATTAATTATAAACTGTTTGGCCTATGGCTCAGGCTCATTACCAACTAGCTCTTACAACTTATCTCAATACATTTTTAATAATCTATGCTTTACCTCATGACTTGTGGCTTACTTATGCTCCATTACATCTTGCTTGCTCAACGACTACCTGTAGGGTCTGTTTGTCTCCACTCTCCTTCTCTGTAGTATAATGTTTCTTGCCTGGCCTAGCCAGAGGTCCAGACCAGTAGTCCCAAATAATCACACAAAATCTTATATTAATTACAACATGTTGTGCTCAGGTATATATATTACTTGGTAACTCTTATAACTTAACCCATTCTTATTTATCTATATAATGTCTCTATAACATGTCTCCATGTACTTACTTACTGGTACTTTTACAATTGTCCTCTTGGTGGCAGCCTGTAGCATCTCCTCTGATTCCACCCTTCTTCTACTTTATTTCCCACCCATCTCCAGGCTGCCTTGCCCCATAGGTCAAAATAGCCTCTTTATTAACAAATGATAATCAAATACATTCACAGCATAAAAAAGACATTGTATAAGTTGTCTTAAAAGATGTGACAAACTTAATTTTGCTTAGATGTTTCTCCCATCAAATATTCTAACTCCATGCAGAAATATTAGAATATAGATGCACTATACATAAATTCTTTAAAGGTGGCTTGACCTTCAGTATCTAACACACTATTCCAAGCTTTCCTCTGAAAGCATTCATGTCATATTCTCACTCCGCATTTCTACCAGAATGTTGATCGTAACCACCTAAGTCATCTCTAAGACTAAAGATTTTTCTGAAGCTCTCTTCTGATCCTAATTTCCCATATCAGTATATTTATCAGACTATTTCTGGTGTTATGATAAAACACTTTAGCTGAGTGACTTATAAACATCAAAAATATAATTCTCATTGTTCCCAACAGTCTGGAAAACTAAGATCAAGGCAGAGGTATGTTCACTGTCTGTATGGACCCTTTCTCTGCCTGTGATTTTGCGTCTTATCTACCATGCTCTCACATGAAAGAGGGACGGATGGGTGAGAAAAACTAAGGTAGTTGTGTATTTTATGAGGCTCTGATACCCATTTCATTAGGCCAAGCATCCACAGCTTCATCACCTTTAGAAAGACCCTACCTCTTACTATTATTGCACTGGGCATTAAACTCCAACATTTTAGAAGAAATGCAAATATTAAAACTATAGCACTTGTGTTGCCTAGAAAGGAGGGCGGCCTTAACCATGCTATAAAATATGAAGGAACAATTATAGGAATATGTATGCCACAAGAATAAATGCCAAGAGCCCCACAGAAAGAAAGAGTTCAAGTTCAGAAGCTGATAGACAGGACTACGATAAATTAGTGGCATTTAAGACATCTCCCTGAACTCTTGAAGCCTGAACTTAGCCTTAGGCGTTACTGAGTTTTAGAAAACGCAAAGAGGTGCACAGTTTAGTAAAGTAGTAGGAGGCACCTTAATATCTGTGGTGGATTCCATGGTTGTGTAAATACTTGGGGAACCCTTTGGGCTAATGGTTTTTCTGTGCTCTCTACTATGTGGGAACATTCCATGGCCCATGTGAGCCATAATCTGTATTTATTATTGGAGCATGAATGTTACAGGTTGTGTTTGAACTTGTTTGTGAAATAATCTGTGCCATAGGGAAGATTTAGTGGGGTTCTGTAGAGAACTATATTTTAAACACAACATATATTTGGGGTGCTGTAGACGAGGTTTCTGACCCAGTCTAGTCCAAGATCCAGACCTACCTGCAGGCACTTTCTCCCCACAAATTGTCTCAGATACTTATATTAATTACATTCAACTTGGCTTATGGCTCAGGCATATTTCACCCAATTCCATTAATCTATCTTCCCACATGGTTCATGGCTTACCTGTGTTACTTTTAAATGTTGATTCATGGGCAACTGGATAGTGTCTCTCTTGACTCTGCCCTCCTTCCCCATCTATGCTCCAATTTCCCATCTACTTCTAAGATGCCTGCCATAGGATAAGACAGTTCCTTTATTATTCACAGAATACAGAAAGACATCCCACATCACTTCCCCTTTTCTGTCTAATCAAAACGGTTTCAATTTTGACATAACAAAATTACATATAATAAAACAGCTATCAAACAAGAATTAGAGTTACAATATCTAGTCAATTTTTATTTAGCAAAATTAAAGAAAATATTCTCTAATCTACCTTATCCTCATCCGTATCTCTAATCTACCTTATTTAAAGTCTTATATCTAATATACCTTTTATAATAACTAAAGGAAACTATCTAATCTTCAAATACATCAAAGACCACAGAAGGTAATAATACCCAAGTAACAGGAAGTACAAGCAATTTCCAAAATCTGGAAATGACAGAGATGGCACCTGTCTACCTGGAGAGTCACTCAAATTTCCTTTATAAAGTTGGGGCATCCATCTTCAGCCTACAGGTACAGAGTCTCTGGTATACCTTTCAGTGAAGCAGGAAATCTGATGGACTGTTCTGTCCATTCTGGCATGGTTTGTCAATATCTTCTCTTTGTGTCCTGAGGAATGTCTCGTAGTTTTCTCTGCAAAGTAGAATCTGAAGGACCATCTCGGCTTGTTTTACAAATGTTCAGAGGTCACTTTCCTATGGGTTCTGCATCTCCTATTTAAACAATATACAGTCAAGTAGTCAATACAAGAACAATTTCTTGTCCAGTGGCTAACCATTGTTGCAAACAAGGTAAATTGTTATAATGAGGTTTCTTGGTCCCCAGCGGCCTGAGGTCCAGACCAACAGAACTGTAGCCCCAGACCGCTTAGCCGCCACCACTGCTTAGGCCCCCAAAACAACTCAGACGCTTATATTAAGTTCATGCTGTTTGGCCTATGGCCCAGGCACATTTCTAGCTAGCTCTTTCATCTTAACTCAACCCATTTTTATTAATCTGTCTGCTATGTGGCCCATGGCTCACCTGTGTTCCTTACATGCTTCTTCTTGGGCAGCTGGCTCATTCTATCTCTGACTCTGCCCTTCCTTTCCTACCTATTTTGATTCCCCTGCCTACTTTTTCTATGGTGACTGTCAAAGGCCAAAACAGCTCCTTTATTTAAAGATTGATATTCACAGCATACAGAAAGGCATTCCCACATCACTTCCCCTTTCTATCTAATCAAAAAGGAAGATTTCAATTTTAACATAGCAGAATTACATATAACAAAATAGCCATCAAGCAAAAATTACAGTTATAATATCTAGTCTATTTGTATTTAGAAAAATTAAAGAAAATGTTCTATCATATACCTTATCCTTGTGAATCTAAAGTTTCATATCCAATATACCTTTTAATATAACTAAAAAAAAAACAATACCTATAACTATCTAATTTTCAGCTACATCAAAGACCACAGAAAGATATATTTGCCCAAGTAAACCAGAAGTGCAAGCAACTTCCAAAATCTAGAAATGACAGAGATGACACCTATCTGCCTGAACAGTCACCCAAAGTTCTTTACAAAGTTGGGGCATCCATCTTCATCCTACAGGCCCAGAGTCTCTTTTCATTTCAGTGAAGCAGGAAATCTGTTCTTCCCATTCTGGTATAATTCAACAGTCGCTTCTCCTTGAGTCCTGAAGAATATCTGACAGTTTTCTCTGCAAAGCAGGAACCTAAATGACCATCTCGGCTTGTTCTGTCAAAGTTCAGAGGTCACCTTCCTATGGAACCTACATGTACAGTTTAAACAGCATACTGTCAAGCAGTCAATGCAAGAACAGGTTCTTGTCCAGTGGCTAACCATTGCTACAAAGAAAGTAGACTCCATATGGAGTTTCTTTGATGCCCATTTTTCTCTTCAAGTAGATTGGTGCTGCCAGGAGCAGATCTGTCTCACTTAGAAAAGTCTAAGTTCTTAAAATATTTTAAATGCCATATTCTGTATGTCTTAGAAGTATTTAAAGATTACCTACCTAATTGAAATATATCTTTGTATACCTAAAAATCCTAACTAGCATAATTATAAGTTTGGTTATCATAGGTGAGTATTAACCTGCATTTCTTAATTATACATTATAATTTTAAATCAGTTACATAAACATCATACCTTAAACAAGAGTATAAAATACATACAATGTAACAAAGATTGACCTTAAATTTGTATCAATAAACCAAGATCCATAACAATGTAAAATATTTTGAGATTAACAGCTGATTTTTGGATTAAAGTACATTCAATAATCTAATTTTTAAAAAAATCATTTATATACCATATCCTCATTTTCTTCTTAGAAAGAAATTAAATATGACCATTAACCATTTATAATGGAAACTAACATTTATAAACAATATTTTGGGAATTTGGGTGTAATTTTCCATTACTATTTCCTGCTGATTACGGGGCATAGAAAATCTCATGGGTTCTTGAGACTGGATCATAGTCTGCAGTCCTGAAGCTAATACAGCCATCTCTTCTCATCAGAGATTTGTTGTCAGGGGGTCTTGGTTGATGAAACCATATTTGCCTGGAAGCAATCCACAGGTTCTCATCTTCTGTGGAAACTAAAGCAAAACTCTTCCAAAGCAATATACCTTTAGATACAAATTTCAAAGTCAAGATACCTTTAAAATGTATATTCTTGTTTAACTTAGCAGCCTTTGCAATCCATCGTCTTTCTGCAGTTAGCTCATTAACAGTTAAAAAATTAAAAGAAAATACAATAATAACCAAAATCCAGATTTTATATCTATTTTTCATCTTTATGTGGCTTATTATATTTTTATTACTCTATTTCTCTCTTTAAAGACTTTCTCTACCTTCTTTCTTTTCTCTCTGAAGTCTATGTACCTCTTACACACATTGTAACCCCCGTTTACAGTTGTTTTTTTTAAATTTGAATCTGTTTTATTGTGACTCCCTAATCATTTTCCAACCAGAAGAGCTTTTAAAATACTTGCGCTCTCTTAAAGAGCCACATTGTTTTTACAGATAAAGCTGAATCAGTAAGTTCTCTTAAAGGGGCCATGTCTCTGTTTGCTGCCAGCAATAGAGCAAACCCAAGAAATGCTGCCA
Organism: Phyllotis vaccarum; assembly: GCA_033318265.1. NCBI lineage: Eukaryota > Metazoa > Chordata > Mammalia > Rodentia > Cricetidae > Phyllotis > Phyllotis vaccarum. The sequence goes on along the minus strand of JARWLC010000004.1, from coordinate 12,971,819 downwards.
CTAAGGAACCATTTGACTCTGTTTCCTTTTTATTCAAAGTAAACAGAAACCTTAAATCAATAATATGCTACTGAGTCTTATGTGAGACTTCAGGAACTTGCCTGGTTGCAGCTTATACTACCTGCTGCCAGTCCTCTGGTACCATTTTGATGTGGCCTACACGCCACGCTGTCTGTACAATGACCCACTTCAGATAGACAATTTGAAAGCTTCTTTGGCTCAGATTCTATGCTAAAACCCTTTTTAAACTATCTTAGGCTTTAAGTGGATATTCTGCCCACATTGAGATGCCATCTGTTACAATGAGGTTTCTTGGTCCCGAGCAGCCTGAGGTCCAGACCAACAGACCTGTAGCCCCAGACCACTTAGCCGCCACTGCTGCTCAGGCCCCCAGAAATGACTCAGATGCTTATATTAACTTCATGCTGTTTGGCCTATGGTTCAGGCACTTTGCTAGTTAGCTCTTACATCTTAACTCAACCCATTTTAATTAATCTGTCTGCCATTTAGCCTGTGGCTCACCCATGTTCTTTGCATGCTTTTCTTGGGTTGCTGACTCAGTCTATCTCTGACTCCTCCCTTTTTTTCCTACCTATTCTGATTCCTCTCCTACTTTTTCTATGGTGCCTGTCATGGGCCAAAACAGCTCCTTTACTTAAAGATTGATATTCACAGCATACAGAAAGACATTCCCACATCAGTAAATTCCATATTCAATTTCTTCAATGCCCATCATTCTCTTGAAGTAGATTTGTTCTGTCAGGAGCAGATATGTCTCACTGTCCAGAAAAGACTAAGTTCTTAAAATATGTTAAATGCCGTATTCTTCAGGTCTTTGAAGTGCTTGAAGATTACCTATCTAATTGAAATATATCTTTGTATACCAACAAAACCCTAACTAACATGACTATAAGTTTGGTTATCATAAATAAATCTACATTTCTTAATTATACATACCAATTTTAAAGGAATTGCATAAACATATCTTAAACAAGAATATAAATCTACATACAGTGTAACAAAATTGACCTTAAATTTGTATCAACAAGCCAAAATCCACACTAATGTAAAAGATTTTGAGATTAACAAGTGATTTTTGGATTATAGTATATTTAATAATCTTTTAAAATTATTTTCCTGCTTACTTCTAAGATGACTGCCATAGGCCAAAACAGTCCCTTTATTAACGAATGATTCGCTATACAGAAAGACATCCCACATCAGGGAGCTTAAATGTTACCCCAAATATGGGCTCTTGTTTAGGGAGTGATAAAATGTTTTAGGACAAAATAGAGATGAAAACTGGATAATACTGTGAGTGAATTAAATGCTGTTAAACTGTACATTTAAAAAATGTTTGTTGAAAAGTCCTACCAAAAAGACATAGGACTTTTTATTAATTAAACAAAAGGTTTAATTATACTAATTTTATATTGATTAAAAATTATCACCACTATGAATAATAACAGTCAGAAATTTCAGGTGAGGAGCATAAACGTGTACGCAAGTATCTGCTAAAGATCTAGTTCTCTGATAGTTCAGACAGCAACAGAACCAAGAAACTTATTAGAAAAAGCAATTCATTGACTCCAGCCACAGTTGAATCAGACATGGGGCCCAGCAGTCTCAGTTTTAATAAGCTATCCAGGTGATTCTGAAGCATACTAACATTCAAAGTATTGATCTATTATTTTTTTAGCAGGTATGCTTATAAGACATAGAACCAAATCAAACAAACAAATGCATAAGGCCATTCAAGGTATAACGGTTTCTATGTGTCTACACCTGTGAGTTACATTTTAATCAGATTCTATGAACTTTACTTTTAAAAGGAGTAATTTTCCACAAGCCATCAATCTCACTATGTCAACACCCACTTCTAAGGCAATACAAAACAATATATATTTATAACAAATATTTTAGCAAAATAAAAATAAATTTCTAGAATTAAAAAAAAAAGAAAGAAAAATCACATTAGAAAACAGAATCCTAGGATGACCCTAAACATCATAGAATAAACAGGTCTCTCATTTTCATTTACTGCCTGAACTCTGAGTCTGGCTTTCCCCGAGGCTCTGCCTTACACTGACTCTAACATCTGCTCTACCTGACACCTTGGATAACCTGCTTTTGGATTTTCCAGTCTGTGAAGAAAAGAGCCATGGGAGAGGTCGTCTCTGAGAGTGAGGAATGATGGGTAGCTTTCAATAGAGACCTTATACCCCACTGCTCCCAGCAGTTGCTGGGGATCGCTGCCAGCTTTGGACAGAATTAGGGGACTGGCTGGTCTCCAGCATGTGCTTGGGCTTTGGTGGGAAGGAAGAAAGTGCCAGGAGTAATTGCCTCTGCAGCAGTCTGGTTACTATTGTCCTCCTGCTATTTTCTCTGAACAGGCCATGTTATCTTCTTCTCTGAATATTAATTTCCCTGGAGTTAGGATAATTGGACCAAGATCAGCCTTCCACAGAGCTGTGCCTTTTTGGCAGGACTTTTCCACAAACCTGGGTCTGGGGACCATTTCCTGGAGTGGTTCTGTGTCATCTCTAATGAAGGGTTATTTCTTGGCCAAGTGGGGTGGCAGAGCCCATTCCTGTCCTCCTTCCTACAAACTAGCAGAGGTTTATCAATTCCATGCTTAGACTTGTCCTCTTAACTTTAACGCCTCTAATCAGCTTGCACATGGGAAGGATCAGCAAGCATCTGTTCAATGCATGGATTTATGAATATGAATGAAAAAGTATGACCAAGTCAGAAGTGAAATTAAATTTCACAGTAATGATACTCTGAGCCATGCTAATCATTTAGATTCCTAGAAATGCTTATGATCATGGTGCTATGGTTATAATGTATTAATCAATTATTAAAAATAATGAACACTGGGCAAATAGATCATGAATGAAACCGGTGCTGACAGTTTCTTTGTTCTCAGTTGAAAAGACACATTAGGTGTGTTTTATCTGAGGAGCACAATGTCCAAGCACAAAATCACCCAATGTTCTCACTCAGAAATTCAGAAAAACAGGAATGATAATGTAATTGTGCATCTGTTGTCTCAGGACCATGATGTAGAAATACTCAAGGCACTAGAGACTCAAAGCTAGTGTCAGATATACTTAGGAAGTGATTTCGAGCATAGTGTGGTTGCTTATCAAAAGGAAAGTGTTTTCCAACTTGTGGCTGCATCTGATCTCTTTTTGTTTTTCCCACCATCTAGGTAACAATAGGCGGAAGAGCCAGCTACTACGTGTCCTATCGAAGAGAAGCCTTTGCCCAGATAAAGTTGCCCAAGTACTCCCTGCCAAAGGTATTGTACACAGCATCTGCTATGCTGAGAATCCTTCTCAAACCCTGCCAGGGATGGAGAGGCTCCCTAGGGAGATGCAAGAAGCCATTGACAGTTAGTCTGCAGAGCTGCTGAAGGATTTTGGTCATTGTTGATGGTGCTGAGGCTGAATGTTATGTGTGTTCCATTCTCAGCAATGGGACAGGCATGGGTTTTATTTCCTGTAACTCAAGTATGTGGTTTGGTCTTGGGCTTTTTGCCAAGAGTGGAGAAAAAGGAATGCAGGCTTTGAAAGCAGGTTCTTCAGAGGGTCTCCTTGCCCTGATGGTGTTATTGACAGCCAGAAGGTGCATTGCTGGGCAGAGCACAGTAGCCACATGTAGACATGTAGATGTGGAAGTTCAAAGAGAAGTCTGGTGGTGTTCTTGCTTCTCTTTACATTTTAAGGATAAGTATGAACAATCTACCTATGTTTCTACTTCGCTTTCTCACTGAGTAGATAAAATGGCCTAAATTACTGGAATAATAATATCAACTGGTCATATTTCATCTTTTCCATTATTATTAATCTTATTGTGTTGATCACATTTCTTTGGAATCGTCAGCTTCTAGATAAAGATGGGTCTTGTAAATTCATTGTGAACAAAACCAGAATGTGATTATATAATTTAATGGGGCTGCAGGGAAGCTTTTTGAAGTGCACACTTACAATTTCATATGACAGAAAGACATTTGTCTCTGAGATGAGGCTAATAAACACCGTTAAAGGCTACCTGAGCACACGGGGAAGAGGTTATGGGATAAGAATATAAATCACTTTATCTCTTCTGGTATTTTATTTCCAGTTATTCATGTCTGGGTATATTCACTTTATCCTGTTTTCATTTATTCATTTATTTCTACATATTTAACTTCCACTTAAGTGGGAAATCTATACTAAACTTTGTTTAAAAGCCATTTTATTTTTAACATTTTCCATAATTATTAGTTTTTCATGTTTTAATTGAAAGAGTTTCATCACAGCCACTTCATTTCCTTCTTCCTGCTCCTACCGGATACCTTGCCTTGAACTCTTCTCATGACCCTAACTCTCAAATCAGTAGTAGCCTCTTTTCCTTTGATCATATTCGCTATATGAGTGTGCATGTGTGGAAGTGCAAATTTTATAAATACAATCTTCTATGCCCATTATTTCACTTGTATATAAATGGTTTGTAAGGCTGATAACTCTGAACTGGACCGCCCCTAAGGGGATCATACCTGGGAGAGGCTAATTTATCTTCTCCCAGCTGTCAAAAGAGGTAGTCTGGCTCCTGTGACTTAATTCTGGGCAGCAGGTAAGTTGATAAGAGAAGGACAGGAGATGGTCAGAATTACTTTGATTAGAAGCCTCTCTATGGTCCTTCAGTTCTAAGTATAAAGTATGCTGATATGCCACACTTTGCAGCATCAAGTTGAGTCAGATATTTAGACTTGTCAACCCAGAAATGACTTGGTTGTGTTCAGGAGCAGTATTGGGACAAACTGTACTGTTTCAGGAGTAGAGAAAACTGGATCTGACTTTAATGGCTTAAACCTGTGCTGTCGCTTTCCTAGGTGTTTTCTACGTGTATTTACTCAATTTCCTGAACCCTGCATGTTATAAATATCAATGTATTCATAAGCAATAAGAATCAAATAAGTACAAATTTAATATATTTTTAAAAAACATTTTAAAAAGCATTGAAGTAGGTCTAGAATTGTAAACATGATAACAAATATTTCCTACTTACTAAAATCAGCTGAGTATAAATTTAATAAAATGTTTTAAATCATTTTTTAAAATTGAACTATGAATTAGTGAAAACAATGTAAATATTTCCTTTCTGCTAAAGCTTATAGTGTGATAGACAAGAGACATTAAGTAAGCCAATGTAAGCATAGGGAATACTTATATATTTCCTATATATAGGGAGCAGTGGGGTATAAGGTCTCTATTTTTGAATGAAAGATGCAGATAACTGAATGTGAATAGTGAGGATAACTTCCTCGAGAAAGCTGTGTTTGAGATAATATAAAAAATATGAAATTGAACTTGTAAACAAGGGTATATTGGAAGTATATGGTTGATACTAGTATTATATTACTGTATAGTAGTATATATATATTATTATACTATGTTATTATATAGTATTGTGTCCTATTATCGCAGAGGAATTGGTACCATGTCACCAATAGATGACTGGGTCTTTTGTATAGCCAGCATGGCATAGCATTTTTGTATAACCTCCACATACTTCCTGAATATTTAAATCATTTTAAATATCATGCCACATTTTTAGAGATCCCTAGACAAAAGGGTATGCACACTGTATTTTGGCCAAGGTACAGAATTAACCATACTTTGGTCTCTGGAGGCCTGGGCTAGGGAAGATCAATTGCATGTATCAATTGCCTTTGAAGAGTAAACATCGCCCCTTTAACAAAGTTAAAATACCTTGGGAGGCTTGGTTGCCTGGTTTGGCAGAAAGACTGTTGAAGACCACAGACCCTTATTAAATAGCTTGGGGGAACATGGAGACTGGATTCTGGTTCACTTTAGCCACCCCATGACTGGATTTTGTGGGGAAATTGTTCAGTATGGTGAGTTCAGGATGTATCCATTAAGGTGTCTAAAGACAGCAAAGAAAATGGTATGAGAGGATGAGAAGGAGAAAATTCAGCTATTCAGTGGTCCCCACCCTGGGCCCAAGTCTACAGTCTCCCTACCTTGACCTAAAGTATGTATTTCAGGACCTTCTTTCCACAGTGTGAGGAGTGCAGATTTATGAAATTTTTACCTTCTTAGGAAAGCAACAGTTTAGTCCTTCAGGCACGTGGCTGTAGGTGGGGTACAAATGAGGCTCTGAATTGATTTCCACCCAGAGCACTCCTTTAATGATTAACAGCCCCGTGGTGACTTATTGTGGGGGCGTATCAAACCACTCATGCAGCCCCTTCCTAGACGTACATCCAGATAGACTTCTCATTAATACAAGACTGCTGTGAAAGTAGCTGGATGGTGATCGATCATTTTATTATCTGGTGTTCGCCCAGAATTTTATAATCAGGGCTAAGGAGCGGGGAGGGGTGGGTGATGGGAGATTAGTTTCTTCCATTGTTTGACAACCTGAGTGGACTTTAAGTACGCTGTTGTACCTGTTTCATGCAGTGCTGTTACATGCCTCGGGGAAAAAGAAAATGATAGGAAAGTTTCCTGTAATCACTGCATCTCACACTTTTGTTCCCAGCCGACCTGCTCAAAATATGTACGCCTTGACTTTACAGTATTTTGCAGAGGGTGAGATGTGTGACGTTCATAATGAGCAGTATGATTGGAATGAGGAGCAGTGAGTGCATCAAGGCTTCCATAGTTGCATTGCTGAGAATCATAACCCATAGAGGTGACACTTATGCACAAATTGCAAAGTATGGTTTAAGAGGGTAAAAGCAATGTTAGGTGGGAAAAAATAGTTGAGCCTTTGAACAGAAGCTTAAACACCCAGGAGCCTGGGTCTGCTCGTCAGCACAATGGGATAACAATACTTACATAACAGGAATGAGACTGCTGGTCCAGTGTAAAGCGATCAGTAAATCAAAGGAATAGCGGGTACCTAGGGGGAAATAATACCAATGCCCTTAACCTGCCTGCTAGGCAGATTAAGGTAATAATACAATCTTTCTCAGACAGCATTGGCCCCCATACTGCCCAAGCTTTCACTGTGCCACTCTAGAACCTTACATAACCTTTTTGGTACCTTAGGTTCTAAATTTTTTCTTAAGTTGTAACTCTAAGAGTCATTTCTACCAGAAAAATATTTTGTTTGTCTTTCTTTAGAAGTATTTCTGTTTTACCCCTGAACTTTTCCTGAGCCTCGTGATTCTAGAAAACTGCCAAAGTTGAGAAATCGTCCTCCATCTAAAGTGTTTGGGGGAAAAGCTTATCCTAGAAGAGCTGCTGTCCACGAGAAGTGATCAGATTCAGATGTCTGACTCTAACAAGGCCAGCATCTCATTCTTGATCCCATAAGTGGTTAGCTGAACGGTTGTGCTAACGTGGAGAAACTGCTTGATAATTTGACTTGACTAAAATTAAGGCTGACTTTCTACTGTCCTTCCTTTGTCCTTAAATGTTGCCTCCTCTCAAGTTTATACAGGCAATGGAGAGCCTGAGTCAACAGTGCCATAAGGGGAAGCCATCCGCTCAGCCTTTCAGCAGTCAGAAACAGCACTTGTTCTCACAGAAAATGCCCCCTCTAGTTGTCCCATCATGCCATCTACATGTTCTGCTATATACCAAGTCCTTTTATATTTTATACTTGTTTTTAAGCACAGCTCTTGTGATTGGGGAGAAGGTTTTATAGATAAAGTGCTTGACATCTCCTCAGTACCATTATAAGTGCTCACATGTAATCCCTCTTCTAGAGAACCCAGTCAGGGGATCTTTTAAGCAAGCCAGCCTAACTATCCTCTGTATTCAGGGTTTAGCAGGAAATCCTGTGTCAGGAACTAAGTAGAGAGTGATGGATGGAAAGGATACCCAAATTTACATTCTTGTCTCTACACATAAGCACTTACACACGTGAGGACACATATACATGTATGCTACACATGCATACATATGCAGCAAAGCATCAATGGGATATATAGAAATAAATAAACAAGAAAAAAGAAATTTAAAAGCAATTCTCAGCCAGGCATGATGGTTCATGCTTACTGTCCCAACCTTTAGGAGGTAGAACCAATGGGATCTGCAGCTCAAGGCCAGTCTTGGCCTCATAGTGAGTTTGAAGTCAACCTGGGCTACATGAAATCCTTTTGTGAAACTAAACCAAAAAAAAGCAGTTCTTTCTGAAGTGTTTGCAGATATTATGACCAGAGTCTGCAATAATTTTTCCTTATCTAACTTGGACTTTGTAATAACTTGACAATAGAGAGTAGTTTGTCCTGTTGTAACAAGACACAGAAGGGGAGAAATTTCTTTAACATTATTACAAAAATAATGTCAAGGATATTGACTTTGTCCCTTAATTTATGCCTGGTAGGTCACGGCCACTGTTGATTATAATTTATCTGTAATCCTAAGGTGTTTTCTCTTACCCACTGCCCTGTCCTCCCGTTGACTGATTTACTGTGTTCTTCAAAGCCCTGCAGCCATCTGTGACAGTGACCACCTAGGTGTCCAACCTACTTTTCCATCTCTATACCTCATCTTCATCCACTTCTCTGGAGTATTTGGTATGGTGTCCCTTCTTCTAGTCATAATGATGCTCTTCCTCTATCTGTATGCCTCTAACTAGCTCTTAGTAGTGACTATGTTTAAATTCTTCTTACAATCGGTATGTTCTGTGATTGATTTCATCCTTTTTTTTTTTAATTTTGGTGACTACTGCATGAATGGCCCTGGCCCATCTCTTACCACCACCAAGCCCTTTACTGAGCTGCCTATTCAAAGAGCATCTCTCACCTGCTTCTGCTCTACAATCCTCATGCCTCATCAGCCTCTTCTATTTCCTTATACCCACTGCTCACTCTGTGAACTTTGTTCTGTGTGTACCCTGCAGCAGATTCTTTGGAAAGTAATAGAGATAAAATACTAAATGAGCGTTTTACTTTCTGAAAGCATAATTTCCAATGAAAGAGAAAGATATCAAATAGTAACGTGTGATTACTTATCACTAACCACAAATGTAACACATTATATCTAAAATTAGAGGCTAGTTTTGCAAGTCAGACACTGTAAGTGTGTTCTCCTTTTCTCTGTAGATAGTTTCTAATATATACAGAGACAATATTAAGAACACACTTGCAGAGTTCAGGTTTTCACAAACTTTATAGTTCCAAATAAAAGTTAGATGTGCTTCATAAGAGCCCCTCTATTCTTGGCTCCTACATGGGGAGATATGTGGAGCCCTAACCTTGTGTCCTTGAATGCTCCTCACTCTCTCACCTTTAGTTCTTGTTTCTTAGCATCGCATTCATCTCTGTAGTGTAGCCCTTCAGGGTGAGAAAGTCCAAGGTATGTCATGTCTTCACCACTGGAGCATCTGTGCAAAGACATCTTTGATGCAGCCTTTATTTATCTGTGATTTCTCTTCCCACCTTCTTACCTACAGTATGGTACCCAGAAGGAAGAAAATGCTTGGTCATTAAGTGTCTATGTAAAGTTTTAGAAGACCCAGGATATTAAAATTAAATCAGGGTTAGGGCAGCATATTTCATTAGCATTTATATCTAAAGAGCCAGGTTTTGTTTTTCTCTGTTTTCAAAAAGTAACTAGGATTTTTTTCCCAAATCATTATTGGAATGGCCAGGGATATTATTGATCACTGTTTTCTAAAACATTTGTATTTACTTATGAGGCTTTTTGAGTTGTGGCAGCATTGGCAAGGTTTCAATGTATTCTTATGATGTTTCTCCTGTTATCATCACCAAAAGGCTCCCCACCTGTTTTCATCACCAGAAAACTTCATGGAAACACTCTGTGACTGTCTAGAATCCTGATGGACTAATTTAGTGGGCTCTTTTTCTCTTAAAGATTTAATATTCTGGTTAATATCTAGAATTATTTATGGAGAGAGGGGGAATGAGAGTTATTTCATATGGAAGTATGAACAATCTGTGGCCCATGAGTACATACCCCCTAAGAGAGCTATGATGTGGCCTAACACAATACTGTGAACTTACTTAAGTCATTATTACATTTTTTAAAATAATTGTGACTCAGTTTTGTTATTTTTTTCATTGTCATGTCTATTTATTTGGGAAACAGAACCAAGACTACAGAGAAATATATATGCTCTCAAAATAAACCAAACCAAAACAAAACAAAAATCAAAAATCAAAAGAAACCATTCACAATGTTTGTGCAATCATTTTTGAGGTCACACATAAGCTTAAGCTGCAGGATACCAGGTTTCAAGCAAATTCAAAAGCATGACCTGCTTTTAACTTGACATAGGGTACACACACACACACACACACACACACACACACACACACACACACACACACACGAAATGACAACAACAAGAAACTTTTTTGTCAATAAAAAGCTTTTGGAAAAGTACAATTTGAACATTCTTTGGTAGAATTTTATTCAAGCAAAGAAATATCATACGTAAATACACTGCATTTGGATCTGAGGAGAGTTAGGGAGTACAGAAAGAACCTAGCTAAACTGCTCTACCTATTAGGCTAGAAGCAAACAGTTAACACTGTTGATTGTTCGCATCATTGAGAAATCACGGCCTAACAAATAAAATATGTTGGAATTGTAGTCTCTCAGGAATGACTTCACACCTGTCTACCTGCTGTGACTAAGTTCTGTAGCAGTGGAAGGGACCTCTAGTCTCTCTGTCACTCAATTCTGCATCCCTCAATGGAAAACACCAGTTTAACATGATCTTGGTTGAGGCTGCATATGTTCTCCTGTTCACAACCAAGCAGTATTTGACACTCATTCACCACAGTTATTACAGTTGTGTGGTACTTTCATAAGAACTTTGTAGATGAAAATATCATGTTGTAAATGTTAGCAAGTTGTACATGCTTGGTCTGGAAGACTTGTTGAGGCTGTAACTAAAGGCTCTCTGCTAGTCATTCTTAGTTATGATTTCAGATGGAGAGACCCACATCTGCATGCTGTTGAGATCTCAATATCAGATTGAGTATACTACCTTTTTATCCTAGCTATCTAGGGGGCAGAAGTATGAATGTTCTTTGAGCTCAGAAACTCAAAGCTAGCTTGGATATCTTAGTTACTGTCTCTATTGCAGTGATTAAAATGCCCTGGTAGAAGTATTTTAGTGAAAAAAAAATGCTTGTTCTGGTTCACAATTCAAGATTAAATTCCCTTGTGATGGGTGCATCACAGAGATTGAAGCATCTGGTTACACTGAATGCACAGTCAAGCAGGGAACAGTAACTGTGCTGGCTCAGTTTACATTCTGCTTCCTGTACAATCCAGGATTCCAGCCCAGGGAATGGTGCCACCCACTGTGAGTGAGTCTTCTAATATTAATTAACCAAAACAACACAATCTATTACTGGTATGTGCAGAGTTCTATCCCTCCCAGGTAATTATAGTTCTGGAGTTAACTGTCAAGATTAATCATCACACTCTGTGGCACAGTGAAGGCCCTGCCTCTTCAATAGAAAATAATGAAGAAAATGATTAAGATATGTAGGTCATTTTGATCATACTGAAGCTATAACCTTGGAAATATGTTGTTCAAAGAGTTAGCTTTTTTGATGAAATCTTAGTAATATCACTTGTCAGCTGAATGACTGGCAAATGAAGTAGTCCTCAGGAGGCCATATAATCAGACATGAGAGACATTTTAGCTTCTTATTCCTGAGGCTGAGTACCTCCTCAGCAGCTGACACAGCCTCAGGATAGCATTTCCCTAACTCACACTCAGGGCAAAGCTAGCTGCCTCTAACCCTGACCACTCTGTGGTGTTCTAAGTTCTTTTCTCCTCATTTACTTTACATTAGTTTAGTTTAAAATAACTTAGCTCATTCATTTTTATGACCAAAACATCTGGGAAAACACAGGCATTTCTATTGCATTTTTAACAGGGTAAGTGAATTTAATTCCTGTTTCCTGCAGCTGCTGTTTCCCCTCCTACTGGGTTCTTGGGCATTCATTCCACACCTAAACAACACGATTTCATCACACAGATTTTAGGAGTAAGACTTCTTTCAATTTTAAATCAGTTCATCAGGAACCTTAATTCTACAAGATATATAAGCACAAACGAACAAGTTAAGACCAAGTCAAGGTGACCTAGAAAGTTCAAGACTAGGGTCTACTGACAAATGACCTCTAATAAAAGGTCTAGAATTTGTTTTACTAACTCCCAGTTGTCAAAATCAAATGACTTATTCCTTAATAAAATGGCAGAGGTAGGGGTGGGGACGGGGAAACATATGTGCACATGCGTGTACCTCTTTTCACTTGAAATGGTCTCTCAAAAAAGTAGATCTAATAAATCAAAGGTTAGACCCTGCCTGATCGCTGTTGGCCCTGGTTACTGATGGTGCTGTTAACGATGTGATACATTTCTTCACAGATAGAAGTGTGGTTCTTCATCCATGATCTGTAATATGGCATACACACTGTATTTATGCATTTTAATGTCACACTTTAAACAGATGTTTAACCATGCTCACAATAAATGCATATTCCTTGATATAGGCTTGAATATGTCATCATTATACAGTGCCTAGCCATGTATATGGTATGTATTTTTATTATTATTTTTAAATTGTGACCTATCAAATTAGATTTTAGGAATAATACAGACCAGGATTAGAAACTAAATAAATGCAAGGTCTGTGAACATGTGAAGAATAGACCATAAGAACATAGATTTTTCTAGAACTGATACTTTAAAGGTGCCATGACCATCTAAAAGTCCAGAGATATCATTTTCCATAGAGTCCAAACTGATGTTTGCTGTCATTCTTTACTTTACTGGTCACTTGTTTAAAATCACTGATCTAAAAACTGTCCATTCAAACGAAGCTCACCATTCTGTTGAGTCAGACACTCAGATATCCAAAGTCTAGTTTCATCCTTTATGATTTGTGCAATATAAAGCAATTTAATAAACTTCTGTCTACCTTAGTTTACTCCAGAAAATGATAATAATCATAGTCTCTCTCATGGGATTATTTGACTTATACTTTTTTATAATAAATTAGATGACAGTATAGTGTTCAAATATTAGTTATTTTTATTTTTATTTCTTAGAGAGAAAATTGAAATTCATGGAACCTAATACATTTGTCAGTCATTCAGGTCACAATGCAGGGCCTACTGTAAGACCCAGGACACCAAATTCCAGGATGAATGTGATTACTTTTCAAGCATAACTTCCTGTTATCTGCTACAGACCCTCCTCATCTTCACTTAAATAACACTTAGAACTCCCAGATTGACAATAGATTCCCGTGGTTATGTAAGGTTGTAGGTCTAGAGCTAGACTCACTTGCCTCCATGCTATCTATTTGATACTAAAGGTTCCAAAGGAAAATACTGCACCGAAAGATTTAAAACCTAAGTGAGGATCAAAGGCTAGGACAGGATCTGCAGCTCCACGTGTCTGAGTGTACTGAAGGCTGGGTGCCTCTGTGAGCATTAACACCAACTCTCAGATATAAAAATAAAAAATGAGCATGGGCAAATCCCCTGAAACCCTGGGAAATGATACCCACTAAAGCCCCTTACAATCATCTTTCTGTCACTTAGCAAGGAACAGAAATCATGATGCTCACAATTTATAGCCTTAGTCCAACACAGAACTGCTTAACGTTGCCTATAACTCAAGATTTTTCTCAACCATTTCACTAGTCATGGTAATTACTCGAGGTCCCGGTGGGAAGGACGGTATGGAGATCTCCATTCTCACAGGCCTTCTGTCTCATTATAGGACATGCATATCATCAGTACAGATGAGAACCAAGTGTTTGCAGCTGTCCAAGAATGGAACCAGAACGACACGTACAACCTCTACATCTCAGACACACGTGGGATCTACTTTACTCTGGCTATGGAGAACATTAAGAGCAGCCGAGGTCTAATGGGAAACATCATTATTGAGTTATATGAGGTATGTAGACAAAATTATCCCTCTCTGCATTGACCTTTCTTTTCCATGTGTTCTAAAGTTATAAGCTCAAGTATTGTAATCTTGTGTTTGACCCCAGCTTGTTCAATGGCAATTACATTTTGAAGTAAGAGATGTAAATTTTGTAGCCCCATTCCAGAGAAATATAAGGTAAAGTGCATGTCTGGTGATGTCATTGTGAGATTAGTGGCATGGCATGTGTAAGAGATCAACTGTTTCAGTAATGTCTCAGTGTTCTTATATGGATGAACACAATGGCATGTCAGAACTGAAGACACACAGCATACATAATGCCTTATGTAGCCTTTCAAAACTCTATATGTAGTAATAGTTTTTGGTCTCTCCAGCCTCTGGTCCAGATCTACAGACCTGCAGTTCCAAAGAAACACACAAACACTTATTTTAACGACATGATGCTTGGCCTATGGCTCAGGCGTATTACTCACTAGCTCTTGCATCTTAATTCAACCCGGTTTCATTAATCTGTCCTGCCACGTGGGCTGTGGCTCACCTATTTCTTTACATCTTGCTTCTTGGGCAGCTGGATCGTGTCTCTTTGACTCTGCCCTCCTTCCCCTTTATCTCTGCTCAGATTTCCTGCCTCCTTCTAAGCCCTGCATGGCCCAAACAGTCCCTTTATTAATGAATAATATTCTCAGCATACAGAAAGACATCCCATGTCATCTGTGCTTTTTATGCACATCTATCAAAAAGGAAGGTTGTGTGCACATGGAAATGTTTTTTAATGATGCTTGCGAACACAGCTTAGAAAAAGGAAGGAAAACAATTGGAAAGAGAGTAAATTCTACAAAGTGATATGATGAATTCACTTTATATGAAGGCATCATATGTGCACATATAGTATGTAACAAAAAACATATATGTGCCAGTTAAAGAACACTTTCCATAGAAAGGAATCCACATGAATGCACACAGAAGTTAGAGAAAATATTAGTTATGTATCTCTAAAATGCGGTGCTTCTTTATGTTTTTAAAGTCAGTTATGAACTTTGACTGCATTAGAAAGAGAAGCGAAGTGACGAGTTATCCTAGGTCTGTGATGGGCTCCCTCTTGTAAAGAGTGTGGTTTATGTGCCAAATATACACAATTACTGGTGTTTAAACCAACACAGGTTGTGAAGCTCTGTCTGGACCCTCAGATAACCTGTCTGACCTTTGCACTGGTGGATTTCTTTGTTTACACGGTATAGGTAGCTATTTAGAACAGGAGAAGAACAGAGGGTTCAGTACATGGTCCTGTGGCCTCAAATGATTTCCCTATGCTCACATCTCATTCCCAACTTCGTCTTATTTTTTATCTTTATTTTTTTATATTTTAAATGTCAAGTTAGTACTGCTCATATCTTCACAAGTGTGGGACCATCCACTGGAGTATGCTCAACTTATCACACACCACCCACATTCTTAAACTGAATCTCCCTCCTCTAGCAGCCATCATTTGTCAGTAGCAAGCTACCCAGGGATGAGAGCTTCTGTGACCCTCCCTCATCCTTGCAGGGATATCCACTACCTTTATCTCATGCAAGTGTAGAGTGATTCTTGAATAATGATGTTTTATTTAAGGTAATATCCAGAAGCAGAGTCTAAGGACTGTAGAAAACTTTGGCAAACTTACACTCCTTTACCTTTAACCCAATCAGGAGACAGAAATATACCTTTATTATAAGCAGTAAGTTATATCTTGGGGTATGGTTTGGAGGAATATCCTCAAAATTCAGGCCATTCCAGTTTTCTGTTTGTATAAGGAAAACTATAAGAATAATTATCCATGCTCCTGTGTTCTGACACAAATAGAAAAATATAGACATTGGTGCAAATGATCTCATAGCCAAGAAATATAAATTTCACCTGAAAAACATGGTGTCCATTTCTGATCTCAACACTCAGATATCTGAGGCAAGAGAATCATGAGTTCAAGTGTTCAAGTCCAGGCTAGGCTAAATAGAGAACACTCAAGTAGATTGACATAGATGACAGATATAGATAGATAGATAGATAGATAGATAGATAGATAGATAGATAGATAGATAGATAGACAGACAGACAATAGATGACAGATAGAAAAGTAGAGGTAGGTATATTTGCTAGGTAGGTGGACAAATAAAATCAAAAGGAAGAAATCCTTTATTTGTGTTGTTGTTCTTGACAGGATGGGTGAGTCTTCTACTGTGCTGTTCATCCCCTAAGACAGGGAGCCTGAGTCTCCTTGGTGATTTAAAACCTGAGATGCTGTTCAGCATGAATCAGTTTGAAGAATATGCCCAGAATGTACCCCAGAATTGCATTCATCCATTTAGTCCTAGGAATAAATAGTCAATCACACATTCTTTTCGCGAAGTGTAATTCTGAACAGCAGTGAGGTACAGCATTTATAAATTGTTCAGGCAGATTCCAAAACACAGGAGATCATGATGAGCTGCATATGCACAGTTCTTCTCCTCAGAGTGACCCATTTTCTTACCAATCCCACAAGTACCCTCTGGAGGAAGTAGTGGAGAAATGTGATCTACTCCAAATTTTAAGAATGGTATGAACCAAGGGCTAGACAGGCAGGTTAAATTTTTGATGAAGTGTGCTAGCCATCCTAATTGTACAAAATAATGCTTGTCAGGGACACAGATGAGAACTGGGTAATTGATTAGATTTCAGATTCTAGAAGGCATTTAGTAATAAGTGAATAAATTGGAGACTGACATTATCTAGACCATGACCATACTGATGATTTTTAATGGACGATGCTGTTTTGCACCCAGTGATACATTCTGTGGTTTGGAGATAAAGTTCAATTTAATTGGTCTCTAGGTATCATTAGGATTTAACCTTCTTCACTGGAGATTCTCATACAAAGATAGAGACCATATGGCCAGTTAGCAGAGAGAATATATTTCTTTTGGACTTCAAGTGTCCTTGAATAATGCAGTTTGGAAAAGGAGTAAAATTTCATGCATAATTCAGCTAAATACACACATTTTAAGAAAACTTATTTTGTCTGGTGATATGAGGTATGATGTGTAATGACAAGTATAGATGGTCCTATCAAGGTAAAGACCACATTCTATCTTATATTGGTGACACCATTCTAATATGATGTGGGGTCATACAGGAAGAAGATGAATTCTAACCTGAGGAATGACTTTGAGGTGACATGGCTTCAATGATGTACTATGGAGAAAGAGTTTAGGGAGCTAGAATAAAGTAGAAGATTAAATGACTTTGTTGTATAAAGGGGATAAATGTCATAAAGGTGTGGTACAGACTTGACACACATTACCTTCTCTAAAGGAGAGATACTTATAGGAAACTATCAGATATTGAGTGGCTTGGGTCCATGTTGACCACCTAAAGCTGCTGGTACAATATTCCACCTTCCCTATGAACCTCTCATGCAGCATGACAGAATGAACAGAAGGGATTTCCCTTGTAAGCCTTGGCACCAAGTTTCCCTGGAGAAGATAGTAGACCAACTCCACTGAGTTCCCACTAACCAGAAAAGCTTAACACAATTTTGAGGATCAATATAGTACAGTAATATACAGGTATAGAAATTATCTTGCTAATTTATTCTCTAATTCCAATTTCAAAGTAAAAATATTTCCATTACTAAAATTGTATAGAGGAGAAAGTAGTGTTTGATGGTAAAATAATCATTTGTTTCTTCTGGAAGCTGTCAACAGCCCTCTGCTTTAAGGAAGGCTGCTGTTGACAGTGAACCAGTTGAATGCAGCATTTTGTGAATGATTTTACTTGTATTTGGACAATTTTTTTCACACATTATAGTATTGTAGGGTTTTTCATATTCCTAAGAATAAACTATGCTTCCATTTAGTTATGCTCCACTGATAAATAATAAAAAAAATCCCACAAATATTCATTTTAGCAGCCACAATTGAGCTAATAATTCTTGGCCTGATGATACTTTTCCAGGTACTAAGTATTCAACTTACAACTTCTTAAAATAACATAGATTAGCAGCCATACCTTATACCGTAACTGTAAACTGCAATAAATTCACAAGTTGATAGCCTGGCATTGTGGTGACACCTTCAATCATAGCCTTTGGGAGGGAGGCCTATCCCTGTGAGTCCAAGGTTAGCCCGATTTCTATAGAGAGCTCTAGGCCAGCCAAGGCCATATAATGAGACCTAGCCTCCAAAAACAAAACCTTCAAGCTACAAATAGACTTCAAAATTATTACAACAATAATTTTAAAGTAAAAAAAAATGAGCAAATGAAGTTAATTATACAAATGCATCCAAATATTTGTTTCATGTGTGTCCAAGAAAAAATATTCATGAGATATTTTATAATTTTTCACACCAAGTCTGAAAACTCCAGTTATATTTTGTACTGCCAGCCACCTCAAATCATGTATGTTTTTTTTTTTTTTACCATACATAGTTGATATGTAATTATATTTTGTAAATTGTATTATAGGTAAAGGAGTGTCACATAGATATGAATTAACTGGGCCAGTAGCCAAACTGACTATCAACTCCAATTAACCTTGATTAAAACTAAATAAAATGACAACAGTCTTCTACTCTCACTAGCTGGCTACGCTTCTAAGTACCACGTGTGGCCAGCAGCTCCCGTGGTGGGTCTTGCTGACCTGAATCACAGATATGCTATTGTTTGTTTCTCTTTATGGTGGGGATTGGTCCCCAAGGCGACTATAAAACTACAGTATCTCACAGAACTGAATGGTTTAACTCACACCACACGATTAGCATACCATGATGCTGCAGGTGAAAGAATTCACCTAAGTCCAGCTCATGTGTCAAGTTTTCCCTCTAACATCTGTGCATAGTTTTAGAAAAGAGGCATGACTTATATGTAACGCAACGGTATCTCTTTGATATATGGTACTGCAGGTTTTGAAAGGTGCATGCAGTTGTATAACTTCATAATCAAGATGTGGAAGGAATCAATTCCTAGAATCTCCTCTTCTGTGCTTTTGGCACACATTCAACCCTTGCATCAACCTTTACCATTGAGAGTCATCTACTCAACTTCCCCTAGGCTCCTTTGTCTTTTGTAGAGTAACACTTGGTGGAATAATATAAATGTAAGCTTCGGAGTCTGGCTTCCCTTGCATCTGATAGTCATTGGGTGCATTGCATATGCTGTGAAGTGTATCAGCAAATTTTAATTTTTATTGCTGAGTAGCATTCCATTCTGTGAGGGTGATATACTTATTATTCATTAATTGAAGAGCATTTAGGTTGCTTCCAGTTTAGCGTGATTGTGATTAACACCCTTAAATATCCACAAGAACATTACCTTTTAGTTTTCACCAGTAAATACTTAAAAGTAGGATTGCCAAATTAAACATAAAGATATGTTTATGAAAAGCCATCAAAATGTTTTTAAAGTGGCAGTTCATTTTGTTATTGTCTCACACATTCTTCAATACTTGGTATTATCAAAGGGGTGTGTGTGTGTGTGTGTGTGTGTGTGTGTGTGTGTGTGTGTGTGTGTGTGCATATTCACATGCATTTAACTACTTTGGATACAGCATGGATGCCTTATCATTGGAGGTTCATTTTTCACTTCTCTAGTAACAGCTAAACTCCCTATACATGGACAGATAAACTGTAACACTTTGAGTGAACCCCAGTGTCCCATTTTTTTGCCTATTAATTGATAATTCTTTGCCTTATCTGTTTCTAGTACCACCCTCCATTCTATCTGCTGTTATACCCTTCAGTGGCCATTCCTGGTCCATATGGACAACTGCTTATAAATTCCTTGGGGACTGTCTTTCTGCACTGACCTTGGTCGACCCTTATGGTAGTTCTGATACTATAGTCAGCCCACGGCAGATCATGCTAATTGCTTTTTCTCAGCGGATCCCTAGCTTCCTTGTCCTGAAGTCCTAGAGACATGACCAACAGATGACCATACCACCTGGACATCATGATCTGCCAAAGGACCTGCAGTCATTGTCCCTCTACCTCAATCTAATTCTCAGAGGGAAAGTGAGCCTTGCCAACCTGATACTATTGCATTAGCTTTTCCTGTGGTGATGAAACCAAATGTTTGTTCACCCAGATAGGTCATCACAAGTAAGAGTTCACCAAGGTCCAACATAGAGACTCTGTGAGTTTAGAGCACTGGTGAAAGTTTACTTCCAGGACCTTGAATGATCCCCCTGAAATATTGCATCACCACCAAACTCCACTCCATCATGGCCTCATGCAAACAGCATCATGGAGTCAACCTTTCACTTAACTTTCCTTTTGCAATACACTGCAGCATCTTCCAAGATCACAAATGGGAGGGCAGGAGGGAATAATGGCTACTATCCCAGATAAGAGACTTGTGATCTCTTTGCCCTCTTCCTTCTGATCCTTGTCAGTAGTCTGTTAACATTACAATACACATAGCTATTTTTGTGTTGTTCTCAATTAGTTGCCATGGCTACCTAGTCAATTTAATCTTTACTGAAGATGGTGATCATGTTATACACAAAGAATAAAGCCGTACTACAACAGGCACTTGTACTCTTTTATGGGCACCATCACATTTTTCTCTGGAGACTTCTAAGAACACCACTAGCAGCTACACTAATGATTTCCTCCTACAATGAGAGAAAAAAGATTTAAAGCTAATGAAATGCTAAGCACCTCCTCAGATGAAGACCGAAAACATGTATCTCAATTTTTATTTCTGTTACACTCATGCAGCGAGCCTAAGAAGTGCTGAAGATTCCCTTTGTGTCAGAAAAATGCCCACACCTGTCTCCAAACACATAGATATGGTCATGATTATCAGAGTGGAGAATGAATATATTTCTAAGTTGAGTTACAACCAAAGACTGAAGGTTCTTAGCCTGGAAGACACAATGGCTAAGTGATCTTCAAACTGGTATCCATTTATTCATATAAGACATGAAGCCAAGAATCACCCCGGAAATGATGTACAGACTATGATCCGTGCTACAGAGACAAGTTCTTAGGGCTGCTTCCAGAGATTTCTGTGGGATTATCTCTTTTCTACAACTTTTGATCTCCATTCTCTTGGTTTTGACTGAGAGAATTTTCTGTGTGTCTCAAAGAAATTGCCAGTTTTAGTGGTGGATGATTCATTTAGGGGGGAAATGGAGGAAGCACATTCTCTATGTTTAGCATGCTGTGCGTTTCACACATGGTGTGTTTACACATGCCTGTTCTCATGCAAGGATGTCACAGGCACTTCACAGCAATAGGTGCAATAGGTGGTCCTGGACCTAGAGTTAGACCTGTTCTTCTTCCAGGAGGTAGACAGCAAGGCCCTGCGTGTGAGTTGCAGTAGGGGAATTGATTCAGAAGAAAGTCATCTCACAGACCAGCAATGATGATACCAATTTTATGGCCACAGAGAACAGAAAAAAAAAGGCTTCCTTTTAGTATGAGGATTCACAAAAAGGAAAGCAAAATTTTGTTCTCTAGGGGAAATGCAAGGCAGCAGAGTTAATCAATATCTTTTGTGGTGGACCTTAAAGAATAAGGTTGGGGGCTAGAGGGATGTTGCACAATCCCAAGGATAATAGTTCAAATCCTAATACTAAATAACAAGCCCGGCACCAGGAAAGTAACTGCAACTTGAGCTTCAAGGGATTTGATGTCCTTTCGGGCTTAGGCACACACTCCCATTTATAATCTATCCCACAAATACAAATAAATAAATGAAACCGTAAAAATCACGCAGGCTGCCTGGGAGTAGGTGAGCCAGAGTCTTTCTGAAATACCCTGCCTAGAAGCTATTGAGATAGAAGGGTGCTGCTAGGGACCTAGGCTACTTGCACAGTGGGCTACACCTTCCTGACTCAGCTTCCCTGCCCCACCTTCATTTGCCTTCATTCAGCTCAAGGCAGCAGTCTGTTCTTCAGCTCCATCTGTCACTGACCCATTGGCAAATCCCTCTGGCACTGTCCTTTCCTGATAATCCTACCCCCCAGTCCCCTGCCCCTGACATTCTCTATTTGTTTGAGGCTATTTGTTTGTCTTATTTGGGTTGTCATTCTCCAAGGCCAGTCAGGTTACTACACAAATCAACAACAACAACAAAAGCCCTTAGTGAATCAACTAAAATATGTCATTTAGAAAAAGAGACGAAAATGGAAGAAAAAGAAAAAAATAAACTGTCAGTTAACACCCCCCCCCCCCCCCCCCGCTGCCCGGTATTCCTGCAGAGCTGTAGTGAATTTCAATTAACCACGATCCTTGAAAAATGGCAGATAAGAACAATTAGAACTTCAATATGTCAGTATTGCCCACTGTGTTAGTAATTTTTGTTGTTGCTATAACAAATCCCTGGCCAACGTAATTTCAGAAAGCAATTAGTTATTTTGGGCACACAATTTGAGGACATCGTACTTCATGATGGGAGAGTCATAGCAGCAGAATGGTGAAGTGGTTGGCCACATCACATCCATAGTCTGGAAACAGAGATAGACGAATAATGATAAGCTAGCTTTCTCCTTTTCATTTGGTTTGGGCCTCCAGTCCATGTAATGGTACAGCCCTGCATTCAGTACGGAGCTTCCTTCCTCAGTTAAATCCTTTTGGAAACACCGTCAAATGTGTACTCAGGTGTCTTTCCACAGGATATCTAAATCAAATCTAGTTGGCAATCAAAATACATGCAGAAAACCTCTAATTCAATAGTGCATGTGTGTGTGTGTGTGTGTGTGTGTGTGTGTGTGTGTGTGTGTGTGTGTGAGAGTGTGTTTACAGTTCCCACTTGGGTGCACACATGTAGTACACAAGCATACAGCCCTCAAATGATCTTTTTTTAATACACATAAACACACACACACACACACACACACACACACACACACACACACAATCTTATTTATCACACACAAACCATCTTGTTTATGCTTTGTCTTTGGAATATGCTGATAATTATGAGAATCATTTTCTGTTAGAAGACATTGTCATTTAAAGAATCTGTTCTCCTTCAGCACATAGAGTAGCAGTTTAAGTGGAATTTGTACTTAGCGTAGGGTGCATGTAATTGATAAATCAACTCCAGCTACTTGTTCTACATTGGTGCTCTTTAGTCCTTCAGAATATCAGGACCATGAAAATTCCAATACATTAGGAACTCTGGCAAGAGCTATGCATTATCTCACAGGGCCTTTGTCAGACAACTTGGGAAAATAAGAAAGCACCAATTTTAAAGTCATTTAAAGATAATATGTGAATTACCTGAAGTCATACAGTGAACTAGAAGTATGCACTGATACCAGTTCTTCATACTAGAGCATCTGTTGTATAATATCTACCCCATATCTAAGGGGTATTAGTGGGCTGCCAATACAAAAGGTGTTCGTTTGTTAATATTAAAATCTGTCTACGAGAATTCTTTTAGCTAAAACATCTGTCTCTAGATGGAATAATATTTTGGGTCATTATCAGAGGAACTGTTAATTAATTAAAGGTAATACTCCATGGAACAAAGTACAAAGACAGGCAAAGTGGGAAAATTGGATGGGTAAAGGATATGTGTGTGTGAATTTGGTGTAAGGTGTTGAAGAAAAAACAGGGACTTTGGGGATGTGTGTGACATTCCTTAATGCATCCCCTTTCCTCTTTTCTGTACCACTCATACCCTTTGGAAGATGCGGGCAATTCTTCTAAGGTTTTTCCAAGGCAATCGTCATTTTTGCCCAACATGGTTCTCCATCTCTCACCTTTTTCCTAGGTAGCAGGTATCAAGGGGATATTCCTGGCAAACAAGAAGGTGGATGATCAAGTGAAGACGTACATCACTTACAACAAAGGCAGAGACTGGCGACTACTACAAGCTCCAGATGTGGACCTGAGAGGAAGCCCAGTGCACTGCTTGCTGGTCAGTTATCAAGTCCCATGTGGACTTCACAGGGAAGATTGTTTCCCTGTGGATACTGCTTCAAGGTCTCCTTCCAGTATTAGACCTTGGGAACTTGATCTTGGTACTGTGCGATGTCGGGAGCCCACTACAGCCTCAGCCCACTACACCAACTGTATAGAATACTCAGTGAACTACATGGGTTTTCATTTATAATAGTCAATGTCTTACAGCTGATGGTAAAATAAAGAAGTTTGAGCCTGCACTTATTAGTAAAAGTCCCAGCCAGGACTCCTTAGAGCTAACCCAAGGGTTAACTGCTAGTATGTTCAGTGCTGAGATGTCAGTGCAAGCAAAGATCATCTTGGGAATCCTGGAGGGTTAGACAGGGCTATCTACATAGGATGGTCAGTTAACTGCTATGTAGACTATTGAGGAAGACAGTGTGAGAACATATTGTAAGATGATATCTCTGCCCCACGGGGCCTCAACTTAAGGTGACAAGGAAAGATAATTAATAATACAACCATCAGTTTCCTGGTAGTAAACACCCACACCAGAAGCCATTATAGAGCTCAGTTATGAGATTTTGTTTACCCTTATTCAAAAATGGTCTTCTGCCATGTATTCAAAGAGATATATAAGCCAGGTGACTTCTGGACACTGTTAAAATCTAGAAATGTAGTGGAGTCTAGGTCAGTCAGGGCCACTACTATTTTGCAATTTTTAGTCTCATTCCACACTTTGGTGTTTTAGTGTTTGTGGTGGCTTTGATTTGAATCTGAGGAATGTCACATAAATAGTTCCTACCCATTGAAACAGCCTCATTGGTTGATTTATTCTCTTTTTGCTGCTAAACCTTGGTGATGGCTTCATCATACTCTCTTCACCTAATTTTCCCTTTATCTTACTTGTATTCATCAAATTTATTTTCATTGTATAGGCTTATTTCTGTATATCTCAAAACCCCTTTAATAATGGGTATAAGAAAGTAAATAGGAAACAGTTCATTGTCCATCCACTTTCAGATAATGGATTAAATTAAGTAAAATTATAAGCAGTATCAAAATATGAAAACACATAGAAATAGATTATAGTTTAAGAAATGAATTGGGGACCTGGACTGTGTCATGTCCCCAATGAATTACCTCTCTTCATTCTCCCGCAGTGGCCCCTTAGAGCTCTGGTAAGTAGGATTTGATGGTTAACATCAGGTCTAGAATGACATTTGTCATCTTTTGTTAAGGAAAGGACTAGGAGGCTCCTAAACCATAAAATACACCTTGAAGGCTAGATTGACTGTAAAGGAGGGAGAAGGTATTTGATACCTAACAAGACCAAGAAAGGAAGAAACTGTGAGCGACACTTGGGGCAACTTCTAATGTGATGCATTGGGAACATCAAGCAGATGAATCTGAAACTGGGCATCCAAACTGTAGCTGTTCCTAGATGATGTGCATCTGCAGGGCCCTCCTTTTGTACAGAGGGGGGGATATGGCTGGAGTTTCCTGGAATGAAGTGATTTTCTTTTCTGTTTTAGCCCTTCTGTTCCTTACACCTTCATCTACAGCTCTCTGAAAATCCATACTCCTCTGGAAGAATCTCTAGCAAGGACACAGCCCCCGGACTCGTGATTGCCACAGGTAAGGAATGCTCCCTGGGCTATTTCCTCACCAAGAACTTCTGAGATAAAATTCCTGGATTGTGTATGGGTCATATGATCATTTGAACATTAGATGGGAACTCCCCAGAAAATGAGCAAGGTTCTTCAGTCTTGAAAGGCCATCATCAAGAAAGTAGGTCGCAAAGAGCCTTGGACATTCTTTGCTTCTAGGTTAATTCATCCTGCCCCTACTCCCAAAACAGTCCTCTGGGTCTAGTGAAAGGGCAGCATTCCTGTCAAAGTCAACTGACTGAACAGAGAGCTTCTAACAGGGAATTCTCAGATTGAGAAAGCATGCAGTGCAAACTTCCCAGCTCTCCAAATATCAGGTGGGGCAGTTTTCTCTTTACAAAGAAGATACTTTACAGAGTTTCACCCCAGAGCTGTTTTTAATCAGAAGGTCTCTGGTGAATGTAAAGGTTTGTTTACACATGATTAAGCACTTGGCAGAGAGCCTGGGGGAAAGGGCAGAAAAACTTCAGGTTGCATTGTTGGAGCCACTGTCCACTGAACATCAATCTGAAGTGACGATATAGCAACTCCCAGATGAAAATGAAAGTCTCTGGGGGGGGGGGGTGCCTTGATTAACATGTTTTAGATTTGCATACATCTTTCCAGGAATACATCGTTGGCATAAAGCAAGATGAGCTTCTAATCTTAGAATTTACAGCTGTGGTGTCATGTAGTGTCTCTCTCTCTCTCCTTCTCTCTCCCTCTTTCCTCCCTCCCTTTCTCTCTCTCTAATGAAAAGAGATAAACAGATAAATTTGCAGTGACTGAGGTTGGATTGTTTTCCTCCGTCAATCCAACACTCTTACATCTGGATCGCCTATTCCTCTAGGCCTGGATTCCATCTCCCAAGCTCCAGTCCAATGAACTTTCAGTTGCTAGCAGCCACCAAGCACTTTAATCAGCTTGGTGGCTGCTACAGCGTGCTGCTATCCAGGCAGCTTGTCTTCAACAAATGTGGACGTAATCCAGCGTGACTAACACTACTGTTCCCAGCACAGGACAGTGAAATGAGTACAGGCCCTTTAGCTCTGGCCCTAGCTTGGAGAGTAACGCCCACAGCTCACAGTCCATATGACTTAGTTCTTCAAGCTCAGTGACTGTTAGCCTGCCTCTCATCAAAGTCTCCAGAAAACCCAAGGTGGGAGCAGAAGCTGAAGTGGGAAAGAGTTGTCAGTCATGACAGTAGACATAATTTGAATGCTTCTGATGATAGTGAGGCGTTGCTCAAACACTCTGAACTTCTGTGATTTGATTGGCAAAGTGGGAATGGTAAAGCTAACAGCTGAACTGTAGGGTTACATGAAGGTAAAAATTTCTAATGCTTCCAAATGTTCAGGAGTTATTTGCAGTATGTGGTTTCTGGCCTGGTCTTTCGGGCCTGCCTCAAGGTCTAGGCCCACAAACCCACAGACCCGCAGTCCCACAGTCTCACAGAGACACACAGATGCTTTCAATAGTTTTAGGCTGATCAACCTAAGGCCCAGGCATATCACTTGCTAGCTCTTAACCCTTAATCTAACCCATGACTCATCCTGTTCAGCCATGGAGCTCGGTACCTTTTCTCACAGCAGCATAGTTGTCCTCTACTTCTTCCGGCTTCCCTCTGGCCTTCTCTCTGGCATTCTGCTCTGTGCTTCCTGTTCTCAGAGGTTTTCTAGTCTGGTCGCCCCACCCACACTTCCTGCCTGCCTTTGGCCAATCAGCACTTTTTATTAAACCAGTCTGTGGGACATAATCTCCCACAGTTATTGGCTACTGTGCATAAGACATCTATACTCACCCTGTATCCTTGACATTAAAGGTGTTCTTGCATCAGAAGAAAGAAGTTTGTTTTTTTTTCCTTCAATAGGACACATATTTATCTGCATAAATTATGCATGTAGTAAAATTCAGGAACCCTGTCATCCAGCTCTCTAAGCTGAGCTCTGACACTAGGCTGGTGCATTTGGTTTATATTTTTAACTTCTGAGCTTCATGTCTTCACTTACAAAACAGAAATTGTTATCTTTCTCTGAAGAGTGCAAGAATAGAGTGAAAGAGAGCATAATGATATCAATCACACACACACTTCTAAATTAGCCAAATGTCATATCTTTAGTGAGTTAGCAGGCATTCCGAAATTAATATTTAGTTCTGAATATTTAGTCATATTATCATAATTTACTAATCACCTTTCCTTGCCTACAACTCCTGAGGCTTGCCAGCTATGGAGAATTTGGAGAGCTAAGACACAGATAACAAGACCCGGCACTGATGTGCTGGCTTATGCTTTCTTGTACCCAGTTTCCCTTGCTTTGCTGGCATGGTTTCTGGGGGAGATAATTTTCCTGCAGGAAATTAATTAGGAAGTCACCGAAGTAGCCTCCACTGTTTTGCAAGGTGAGGGTTGTTCTTTGATACCTTCCTTATATTTATGCCTCTCTGTCCTCTATTTACCTGAAGAGCTCAGGGTCTTGACAGAACTCATAGTTCAGAGTACCTTACAGTATGAAGGTGTTTCTTGCCTTGACTTGACTATGTAGCAATGGAAAAGATGAGACTATGACAATCCTCTTCAATTTACCCATCCTGAAACAGAGGGCAGAAGGGAGGCAGCATCATGACCAAGCCCTCTCTCCTTTTCACTACTTAATAGTAGTTAATTCTGTAATCATCAAACACCAGTCCACAAGCCCCTAACTGTGTTATCCCCACAGCTAACCCACACCTGCCCTGCTTCTGGACTCTGATTGCCCACACCTCATGTTGCCCCACCTCTCTGTTTAGTTGGCTGTGTGTGGCTTTCTTTTTCCTACTGAGCCCTTGGCATCATCCTGTCAGGATAGGTCCTTTTGCTGGCATTTGGAGAAGCATTTGTAACCCAGAGTACTCTGGAATTCTTCCTCTTCATTTCTCACAAGTTTTGAAAGAGCAGAGAATGGTTGCAATGACTGGAAACAGGTAGAAGAAAGTTGAATACAACGCCCCACAGATATCAGTAGAACCTTGTTTCTTGTTGACAAACCAAGCTGTTGGTGAGAGAGCTCTTGGTTTCCGGTGGGTAAGACAGTTCCTGGTTTCCTGTCTCCTCCTTCCTACGTGCCCCCCAGGCAGCCACAGCTATACTCATTTCCAGAATGCTCAGCCACTGCTCTGCCTGGCCCTCCTTCTTCTCAGCCATAGAAGCCCTTTAACCAAGTTGTCCTTCACTGACAACATTGCCCACATTCTGTCCGTTATGGTTACCTGCTGAGCAGCTTAAAGACTGGAAGCAGTCAAGCATGAAATCAGACTAGAAAACATCTACTCTGTTTCTCGATCTGGGACCCTAGCTTGTGGTCCCTGTAATTAGTTGTATATGTCTCAGGATGCCCTTCGGATGACAGAAGATACTTCTGAAAGCAGACTGTGTGAAGTGGGCTTCTTACCACCACAAACCTGCTGAATCAGCAAGGTATGGCTTTGAAAGTGAGGCTGACAATATTAGAACCAAAGTCTGCAGAGCTTAAGAGTAGATGCTAAGGGACTATGGGAGGGATGACAAATATTCATCCCTCTCTTTCCATCTTTCCTCTTTTTCTTAGTAAACATTGCTACATCTAATGGATTACCATACTGTATTTTCTTGACAGAACATCTGGCTTCCAAACCTTTTTACCACAGTGCTCCTGGTAGCAACCATGGAACCATGATCTTCTCCACCTTATTTCTTTGTAATTTTTTAGCTGTTTTTGACAAACAGATATCCATAGGGCCCTCAAAGCCATTTCAGTGTCACCTCCCAAGCCCTAAGCCCTAGGGTTATTTTTGGAAGCCTGTGTGTCAAAACAAGTTGGCTAGCTGTGTGCTCCTTGTTGCCGATGGGACTTTGACAAGCCGTAGCCAGCTTTAATTTCTCATTTTGAAGTATTAAATGTCAGGAGCTTAATTAACATTTTCATTATTGCATTTTTATTGTGCTTTATTTAGGTTACAGATGTGTGGAAGCTAATATTCCCTTCTACTATGTTTGATGCAAATAGATCAACAAATATGATACACTCTTACATGTTTAGGGTGCTTTCCTCATTTTTAACATGTCTCCAAGTGCACATCAACCTAAGAACATCATCCAATTCTTTATTTACACAGGCAGTTATTCCACAATTATAAGTTGTATTGTGTATGGAGCATTTTGTAGGCTCTGTGATGGCGCTGTCCATTAGTAATGCTAGTGCAATATGAGCAGAGTGAAAGTATCTTACTATGGTTTCACATTTGTTTATTTCGTTTATCTGTGCTTGTGTGTGTGTGTGAACTCAAGCCACAAGTGTGTGTTGGGAGGTCAGAGGACAATTTGGGAAGTTGGTTCTCTCCTTCCATCAATAAGCCTGGGGATCAAGTTCTATTCGGCAATGAGTTATTAATACCTCCTGTCTCAACTATTTTTTCTTGTATAATTTTATTACTCTTGAGGTCTTTGAATTTTATTATGCCAATTTAAAGCATGTATACATTATATTTTGGTCACTGTTCCTCCTTAATACCTTTCCTAATGACCATCCCCCACTTTATGAACCCTTTCTTTAGCAATGAACCCCCTCATATTTTAACATTCTTTTTATTGTTTGAGAATTTCATAAGTATATAATATTTTAATCAAAGATATACTTCCTCACTTCAATTCCTCCCTCATTACCCCACCACTTTCCTCTCCCAATTTCATAAGCTCTTTTGTTATAAAATTACTTCATTTCACTAGATTTCAGTCAGTCAAGAGATAAAATGGCAAATTTAAGATGAAAAACATCTACACATAGACACACATCCATATTTGCATGCTAACACACACACATGCTTTTCTTAGGCTAAAGTTATACTTGCTTTATAGGAAACCTGTGTTCCCTTTCTCCAATATATTAATACACACTCTTCTGCTTCCTGCCATCTTCACTGAGCAGGAGCTGTCTGAAACAGTCTGGGTAGTCAGAGTGAGTTCATCCACATTCGGTCCCTGAGACCTACCAGTTAAAGATGTGTTTGTGCCATACTCTTCATGTGCTTTATTCCTAATGAGGTTCCCCCACTGGGTTTTTATTTTAAGGTGAACTCAAGAAAGACGGTACACAAATAAACTGTAAGCATCCTTTGGGGAACCTTTACTTTGACACTCCTCTCCCAACCCTGAGTACACTTAAAATGTAAACTGCCTAATAGTCTCAAATGATATGCTTATGTTTCAGGCAACATTGGCTCGGAACTCTCCTACACTGATATTGGTGTGTTCATATCCTCAGATGGGGGCAACACTTGGAGACAGGTAAATGCAATGGTTCAGTAAGAAGGAAGACATTTAGAGTAAACTGCTAGCATTTCCCTTTTTTGTGGAGTCTTAGATTCTTTATGACTTTGTAGCTGAAAAGTATTTAACTAGCTCTCCACTTTACAGATCTAACAAGAAGTATAGAGAGAGGGGTAGTAGTGCAAGACACATGGGATGAAAGAAGAGAACCTAGACTTGCCCTGGATGGTTATGTCACACCTTAAGCTGTATTGTTTGTAACATCCTCTGGATGCTAACTGCTGTTCTGTTTGTTTCCTGAGGATACACTGATGGAGCTGTTTCTGTCATCAGTGTGCCAAGGAATCCTGGCAAGCAGCCCTCCCTCGTCAGCTTTTTTAATCTGCTTCTTTATCTGCAAAGGGGAAGGATTAGAATGTTGAAACTAGAAAAGTCACGAAAGTCGATGATAATTTGAGAATTATATAGACCCAGCCAGTAGTAAATATAAGACAGCTTAATACATATATGCCTACAAGAAAAATCAATTTAGTGTTGCAAAAAATAGAACTTGGAGTGGTGATTGCAGTGTCCCACAGAGCCATTGTGGATTTTATATATGCTGAATGTCAACTGAACTTTTGACTTATTGGGTTTAATACAAGTAGTCACATGTAACTACTGTATCAGTCAACACAGACATAGTTAATATCAACAAGGTATCAGACAAGAGCCTCAAGGTTTAACACTCCTTACTTTAAGGACTTCAAAATTTAAGTGACAGTAATAACTTCACATAAATGAGATAGAGTTTGCAGTGACTGTATTATTTTAGATTTCTTATCATAGAAAGAATATTGAAGAGTTAGCTCTACTGGGGAAACTGGGGCAGGCTTACTAATTAAAAGTGATATCTTATTAAGTCTTAAAAAGAATGAGATTTCTGGCCGAGGAAAAGAAGGGAAGGGCACCAAAGTTCTAATTCACCATTAGCTGTCTCACTGGTCAAGTTCGAATTTGGATGGCCAAATAAAGTCTGGGAGCATCACCACCAGTAGTACATCACCCTCAATGCTGTCCCTGTCACTAATGCCACCACTAAAATTGTTACCAGGCACTTACCAGAGGCAGCAGTTATTTTAAGTACTACACAGGGAGCAAAGAAAAATATGACAAATCCTGCTCCAAAGGTTGTAATCAAGTGGCTAGCATCAGCCTTCTAAATATAAATAAGCTATTGCCAAGGACCAAAAGAGGCCAGGAGATGGAAAACACACTCATCCAGTGTAAAGAGCAAGCATTGTCCAAGAACCTAAAGAAATAAGTCACTTGACCATGGAGCTGGTGCTGCATTTCTTCCATGTGCATTGCTTTCCTTCTTTCTCAAACTTCTCAAGCTTCTACTTTTCACACCAATGCCTGTCAGAAGAAAACCTGGCGGTAGATGACAGTAGCAAGAATGAAGTTTGAATATCATTTTCTCTTCCTTCCTGTCTTCATTTCTGCATCCTCATCATGCCACAGAGCCACCCCCTGACCAGAACTGTGTTCTCTTCTCTCTATCATACTTGAAATATATATCAATTACAAACCTCAGGTCCTTTGCATGTTAAGAGTGGCCATTAGTAGAGCATTTTTCTTTACTGGAAAGATAAATATGAAGATTGAAAAACAAGAGCTTTACGACTGAGGGGCTGACATCTTCACTGTGTTCATTTGACCATATGAGCATGAGATCCTGGTTTTTTTCCTTACTCATCCTTGTTTCCATCTTCTAACCCCGACTTACCCTCTTCTAATCTTTGTCTCTGAGTCACCATCCTAACCTCTGTATCTCCATCATGTAAGCCAACAGCAGAATTAAGTACGTGATGAATTTTCAATGTCTGTTTTCCTCTACGAACTCTGAAATTGAGGGTCTTTGTTGAATAAATACTCCCCCTGCTTCAGATAGAATCATACAAACCATGCACTTTGATATATGTGAAATTACATCTGAAAACATCTTTGCTGAGACCCTTGTATTTTGCTGGTGCTTAATAAGTACCTATGGGAAGATGAAGACATAGATCATTGAATCACTGAAAAAGTGGATGGATAGTTTAATAAGATTTGGACAAATACATGGAAGATATCAGCAGCTGGCTGGCCACACCCCCTTCAAGAGCCCAAGACCCTAGATAAGTGTCTGCCGACCTTATCAACTGACACCTAAATCCCACCACAACATAGCTTAGGCATTGGCTTGTTTTAGGCCCAGGAAGACCATATTATAATAAATATTTGTTTAAAAAATGGTTCATGGGTACCAAATTTGGATTTTCTTCCAACCTCTAGAAGAATATAGGAAGTTGTCTAATTGTTTCTTTGTTTGAAGGTCTGGAGAAATTTTCTTTTGAGTCCTAGACAAATAAACACTAAAAAGGCATAGAGGCAGAAAAACAGAGATCAAAAATGTATTTATAAAGAAATCGTGATAGGAGAATTTCTTTGAAATCATACTCTTTTTGATGGGAAGTGTTACCTAGTTGGGCATGCACCATATTGCTTCACTTTCATGTACAATATTGGTTTGCATGACTAGTGGGAAATGTCTTGGATATGACATTTGAGTGGGATTACGGAGGCAGTTTGATCTCTGTGAGCCCAGTTTCCCATCTATTAAATGGAGATAATACTTGATAGACTGTCTGATAGAGCCACTGGAAAGCCCCAGAATCTAAATGAAACATTGTGTATGAAAGACCACAAACTGGCACACTGGAGAGATGGTTCAGAGTTTAAGAGCACTGGATATTCTTCCAGAGGTCCACGAGTTCCCAGTAACCACATGATGTGTCACAACTATCTATAGTAAGATCTGGTGCCATTTTTCTGGTGGATAGGGACACATGCAGACAAAAATTCACATAAGAAATAAAACTTAAAAGAGAAGGAAGGGAAGGAAGGAAGGAAGGAAGGAGGGAGGGAGGGAGGGAGGGAAGGAGGGAAGGAAGGAAGGGGGAGGGAAGGAAGGAAGGAAGGAAGGGGGAATAAAGGAAGGAAGGAAGGAAGGAAGGGGGAAGGAAGGAAGGAAGGAAGGAAGGAAGGAAGGGGGAAGGAAGGAAGGGGGAAGGAAGGAAGGAAGGAAGGAAGGAAGGGGGAAGGAAAGGAGGAAGGAAGGAAGGGGGAGGGAAGGAAGGAAGGAAGGAAGGAAGGGGGAAGGAAGGAAGGGGGAAGGAAAGGAGGAAGGAAGGAAGGGAGGAAGGAAGGAAGGAAGGGCAAAGGCTGCAAACTGCTAAGCTCTGCAGATGTGAGGCACTGTTGTGACTGCTGCTGCTGTTGCTGTTGTTCCAGATCTTCGATGAAGAGTACAATGTCTGGTTCCTAGACTGGGGCGGCGCCCTCGTGGCCATGAAACACACACCTCTGCCAGTCAGGCACTTGTGGTAAGAACAGCTCTCTATCCTATTAATGAACAACTCTTCAGTGGGAAAGATTAAGGCAAGTTATTCTAAGTCATTTTGCATTCTCTTCTTCATTTCCTCATCCATGAAAACCAGCTCACATTTTCAATATTCTTCTATCATCTACCTTATAGGTAGCCATGTGTGTCATGAGGTAAGGCAGAAAAGAACAGAGGGACCAACAAGCCCAGGCAGCCTTGATTTGGAACCCAACTTTGAGAAATGTAAATAGCTCTAAAGGGATGGCCAGGCTTTCATGTTAACAGGTCCTGAAATAAAAATTCACTTTATGATTCTATGAATGTTCCATTACAGGTGACCTTTAGGTGTCATGTATATTCATCCAAAGATCAGGGGAATAATTGAGCTGAAAGTCTAGATTTGTAGCTGTAAGAAAGTTGGAAGTAGTAAAGCTGTGGTGTAAGCTTAACACTGTAAGAGAGTTTGGACAATGAGGACAAAGAACTCCATTAGAGTTGGTGAAAAGGAAATAGCCAAGAAGGGAGAAACCCTTGACAATATGTCTTCGTGAGTACTAAAGGAAGAGATGATGAGAGAACATTTTTTTTTTTAATTCAGATCAGATATATTACAGAGCAAAATACTAAAGAACTAAGTGTCTTAGGAGGCCATTGTCAGGACACTTTTAAAGTACAAGTGGATTTAAAAGAGTTTGCACCATTTATAAATGAACAAACAAACGAATGATAAACAATGAAATCAAACTGAAGCAGTTTAGATTGCTTGTCTCAGCAAAGCGAATATGTAATGTAGCTCAGGCGTAAGTGCTAGTTCATCAGTGAGGACAGAGAGGAGAGTAAGAATATGTCTTGAGGGATTTAGATTTTTGACAAAGGATAGGTGAGCAGATGTTTCATATATGCAAATATGTTGAAGAGAAAGAACTCTAGGCTTTATGTTTGGCTGAATAGTTATTTGTATGTGAGGCTAGGTAAAGTGTGGATGGAAGCATTCACAATGGACACATGTGAATTTAGCTTTTACCAGGGCCATTAATTACCAGTAAGAGCAGCACCAGTGAGAATTTTAGTGGAACACATCTGGTTGTCATCTGAGAAAGAGTTCATACCCTGGTGCAGTCTTCAGCCACCTTGATCAAGACCTTTCTCAGTTTGTCTGTTTCTAACAATATAGAATTTTCGCTTTTAGGTTGAAATGTGCTAAAATGTTGTCAATTTCTTTAGCCTCATTAGTACAAGGTAGAACAGTATATCTATCAACATAATATTATAGAAGAAAATCATATAATTCTTAAGGATATGAGGAGTTTCTTTCAATAAAATGAAATTGCTGTACTCACCTAAGGATGAACTTATGAAAATTCCCAGTGCAATTATTTATTATCCATTTCCTCCTAAATATAGTCTGGATTTGTTGTAGGAATATTACATTCCAGGCACTGTTCTAAATTCCTGAATGAATTATTCAGCTCAACCCTAAATATGTGGATCTTCTTAAAATTACCATTACAATGACTTTAAAATGCCACTATATCAAATACCTTACCCAAAGTGTTAGTGCACAGATGTTAACTGGAGGCACCAATGGAGTTCAAGTATGCTAACTGCTAATATTTTAGGTACTGTGAGGAGCAAACACATAGAGGGATGTTGTCACATGGTTTTAGCCCTCTGAGAGTTGATAGTCAGTACAAAGGTTTTAGATTAACCCAAAGCAATGTCTGCTGTAAGATTCTGACTATTATACTGAACAGTGATCTTCCTGCAGCAGGTGGTATGGAAATGATGCTTGAAAAGGATGTTAAAGGATGTTAGGAGTTATAGGCAGAAGTGGTATGAGGCAAGCTAGAGAAATTAAAAACTCTGACCTGATGCTGAAATTCAGAAGTGTGCAGAGTAATCTGAAAGCTGTATTAGAGCCAGGGGTGGGGACATGTACAAAGGGGGAAGGATTGAAAAAAAACTAAGTGTCACTTCAAGGTGTTAAAAGTTGAGCTGGTAGGTGATCCTTCTCATTTTCAAGACTCTTTTCTGTCTGTGGAAGGAAAAATTGCCTTTTAAGGAGCGAGTATACTGGACATGTACCTACAAAGAAGAAAGTAAGTCTTACACAATAAGACACTGTTTTGTGGCCCTATCATTACATGTTAAGGATCATCTCAATAAGAGTTGATAAATTCCCATACACAGATTAGCTAATCCCTTCTTCTTTATCCTTGGTTATTAGATTAGGTCTAGGCTTCTTCTTGCTTTTCAGAGCTTCCTGCAAAGAGCTTTTTATGAGGTGAAGGGAGCAAAACTTTATTGTTTCCCTTTTGATGGAGAAGAAGATAGGGTATGCAAGGAGAGCATGTTACCAAGAGATTAGAGGGGGTTTCAACTCTCACAAAACTTATTTGGCTGTTTTCTTTTAGAAGTGTGTTCTATTTTAATGAGAGACAGAAAGAGTGGATCTTAAGAGGATGGTAGGGAGAAACTGGGGGGGGGGATCGACGGAGAGAAAGCCGTAATCAGGATATATTGTATAAGAAAATCTATTTTCAATTAAAACAAAACAACACAAACAAACAAATAAAACCCTTAGCTTTCCTTGCATTTGAGCATTCAAGTATAGCTGTAGATGTTTCTGTGAAGACACACTTACTCTCTTGGAGGAGAATGGCCTAAATTAGAAATAATTGCTGAGAATCCACTTAAGGATCTGTAGTCAGGAACTACCATAATCACTCAAAATCTTCAATGAAAAATTGAGGTTATCCTATTGAATGTACAATTAATAGTAGCATTATGCATCAGGTGTAGAAAACTGAATGTGTTCATCATAAGTAAATGGTAGAATTCTACCGTGGTGGATATGTAATAGTTCTGAGTTTGTCATTATCTAGTACATAAGAAAATCAACCATCACACACATTGTATAAATGACACATGTCAAATTTTTCTTTAAAAGATAAAATACAGGAACATTTGTAGAGCCTAGAAAATAATTAGATTCTTATTGATTTTTTTGTAAAATGATACTATTTGTTTACCTCTTCTATCTTAAAAATGTTAAATATTATTTTAAGCTAAGCTTTTAAGATAGTATTGTCTGCTTTAAAAGAATGTTGATAATAATTTTTCCTAAACTCAGACAGGGCTAAAGATTTCTGTTTATTCCTGTCTATCACTAGAGTTCTCAAGAGAAAGAAATAATTTGCACTTATAAGTGGATAAATGTCAGCTATTGAATATGTGTGAGAAATTACTATAGCAAATATGAATTCATTCAGAAATTGTCCTTTGTGTGTTTTCTTGAATGCTATGGGAGTGTTTTTTGTAAGGACGTGACCATGTCATTATCATCAATGTTTTCTTATAAAATGGTTGACTAATTTTTGCCTCTTTCAAGCTTTTCAAACTCAAATACAGTTTTTTTTCTGGCTAGTAACTTCTAATTAAGCTACAAAGTCCAAGGCTAAAAAGGAATATCATATTTTAAGAGGAAAAAGGATTAGGTATTCAATTCATTATCATTTTCTTTTATGGACCCCATACCTTAAATACATGTACACATATATGCAGAAATGAACAAGCATTAGCTTACCCAGCTGTACCCAAGGGTACAGAGGTCTTCAGACTTAAATAATAGCTATGTTGCTTTTCAGATAAAATAGGAGTCATAATTGAAAAGCTTAGGAAACTTTAGCTAGGCTAACAAGCATACTGTTTCCTACAAATTGAAATGATATGTAGCTGGATAGACATGAAGACAAAATAGCATACAGATTGGACCAACCATTCATATGTTCAGCTTTGGATGAACAGAGATTAGAGCCTAAGTGCTATTTTAGCTAAGCCTTCTCTCAAGTGTTGCCACTGGACCCTAAAAATATTAGAGAGAAATAAACAATAGAGTCCTACCGAATGCAGTTTAACAGTGAAAACTCACAATGGACAGGGTGTCTAACTGAAAGGTGAGATTAGGTGTGATGATTAGATGTCCTGTTTCACTTTAACATTCTTTTAAAGATGAAGAGAACCATTACCTGGCCTTCTGTGTTCTTTTGTTCATCTATACATGGTTGTGAACACCAGTGCCTTGATTTATTTCAGAGAAAAACAATAATTCTAACCATTGCATACCTCTGAAAAAGAACATTGCATGTGCTGCTCTGAAGAATTTCCTGGTGGCCAGCACACCTCACCTCCTACATTTGTAGTAAAATAAAGGAAGCAATCCATCTTACTGGAGGAAGTAAAACTGATTCTCCTTGACTGTTCTGCTTCTAATGCAGTGCTGGGGTCCTGTAGGAAGAACTTTGGTTATTTTTAGAATATTCTTATTCTTTCTCTTATGTAAATACTGTAAAGACAGAGATAAACAGACTAGAAGTCATAAAATCTAGCATAATATTTTGTGATAGCATAATATTTTGTGACACCTTAAGAGATTCAGCATGCCAGGGTAATAAAACATTAAAAACCACTTAGTAAATACTCAAGACAGAGAGCTCTCATCTACCATAGCTTTAGTTGTTAAGAAAAAAATCTTTACATTGAACAACAATGAACTGACAGGATTTTTGCACATTCAATACAGGTACATACAATTTTAGAATTGTGTAACTCGAAGAAAATCCATATTTTTCTTTTAGCCATTCTAAATTTCCATAAATATATAAGCATGCAACGCAAGAAAGTATTACCAGTTTGTTCCTTTGCCCCATAAACATTTGTAGGTTGCATACACACACGCACACACACACATACACATACACACACACACACACACACACACACACACACACACACACACACACACACAACACTACTATAGGACTGGGACACTTTGTTGAACAGAGCAATGTGCATGAGAGCTTTCATTTTGTTTGCCAACATTAGACTGTTCTTTTTAGTAGCATCACTAGAACAGAAAATTATGTTCTCTGATTCTCTCTGTAGTTTTAAAAACTGATGGATCTCTCTATACAACTATAGTCTCTCTAAATTCATTCATGGGCATTATCTTGTTTTATAGTGAATAACCAAGGTATTCTTTTTGACATGTGGAATCATGCTTACAAAAAGAATAAGTTAAAATAAAATAGTAATTAATTCACTCTTCATCTTCTTTTTTATTTTATTAACTATACTGTCTAAAATACATATAATCTCTTTCTAGGCCAGCTTGTCTTTCATCTCAAACCACATTAACTGACAGGTCTTTTAAAACCAAGGAACCATGATTGAAATTAAAGATAGTATCTAAGATACAGCAGGATTGTTTCCTTACTTGTACATGCAGCCTAGAGACACTTAGTAAGCTTTGTGGCTTGATCAGCTTTTGTAATATTACCATTGTTAGATAATACTTAACTTGTGATTGA
Source organism: Phyllotis vaccarum (assembly GCA_033318265.1). Taxonomy (NCBI): domain Eukaryota; kingdom Metazoa; phylum Chordata; class Mammalia; order Rodentia; family Cricetidae; genus Phyllotis; species Phyllotis vaccarum. Next base: position 12,932,331 of record JARWLC010000004.1, on the reverse strand, counting down.
CAAGGAATGTAGATCCTTTTGCCTAACGTATATTTCACTAGTTAATCTCACCCTTTCTTTATGTGTATAGCTCTTTTCTTTTATTCCACATCCGACCTATTTTTTTAGGTTTTATTATTTTATCTTTTGTGTATGGGTATTTTACCTGAATGTATGTCTATGTTCCATATGTGTGCCTAGTGCCTGGGGGCTGCAAATTGAAATAGGATCTTATAGAAGAGCAGCCAGTGGTCTTAAGTACCGACATCTCTTCATTCTCTAATACGTTGACCCTACCTTAAAAATCATGTTCCTGCTCAGAACACCAGATCTTCTATCCCAAATTCTTCTTGATAATGCCATACCGTGGAAGACATTAAAGAATCCAGGCATGGCCCCCAAACTGCAAACAGCAAACCAATAGCTCTGTCCTCTGAACTCCCCCACTTTTCATTTTGATTATTGAAATGCCACCAATATCTTTCATAACTTATTTATTGTTTTTATTCTGAATATATATAGATATAAAATCACCAAATTCTATTGCCTGCACTTCTAAAAGTATCTGAAATTTTATTATTGCTATGTCTATTCTTCAGAGTAACCCTTAGCCAAGTCCACTTCTTATGAGGTCTGGCCTTTCATCTACTGAGTCCTTTTTGAGTTCTGAAAATCTATTCACCACACAGATGTAATTGTTTTTAAAGTTTGGATCATGTTATATCTCTCATATTTCATCTGAAGCCCAAGCCCTCTGTGACTGAATTCAGTCCTCTCTGCAGATTCTACCTCTGCTTTGCATTCTGCTGTAACCAGTGGCCGTCTTTCTGTCCAGAGAGCCTGACCACTTCCCATTAGTTGTTCAACAGTTATATTCTTCCTCTCTGTGTCTGCATATCTTCCTCTTCATTGCCATCCAGATCTCCATTTATACCATTTATTATAGGTAGTATTTCTGGTCACCCGCAAATCACTTTCCATTATAATGTCTCATTTCTAACTAGTTTTTTGTATCAGTTTATTGGTGTATCATTTATCTCCTCAAATTATCTACAAATTCCCTCAGTCTGCTCTGTAGAAATACTGCTATAGTGTTATGACTGAGGACTCAGCTAGCTCAGGCACATAATACGCATTAACTATTTGATCAGGGGAAGTTATTTCATTTTCTATCTGTTCTTCTGTATTGCCAGTATTTGGGGGTCATTTGGAATTTTACTTTGTCCTTGACTATTGGCAATCTTACTGCTTTCAATTTCACCTATAGACTTAAGACAAGATTTTCAATTTCCTTGGCATGGACATTAATGAGATATTGATATGAGAAAGCAAATGAGAACTCTTTGGGGATGACACCCAATGCAGTTATCTCTGAGTATTTACAAAGTCCCAACCATCACTGATTCACAGTCCAATTCAACGTTCTTATACTAAAGATATTAAGATTTTTATTGTGCTTCTTGAAGTTTCTCTCAAGACTTTTATTCCTCATAACTGCTTCAGCATGAAACACCAAAGTGTTAGGAAGAAGTCTTCTTGGGAAATATGAACATAGCGCAGTTGTGGCTTTTCAAGAATTCCCTTAGTCATAAATGAGTGCCACCAGACTTTCCTCACTTTGCCTCTGGAGACTGCACTTGCTTCCATGATGGCATCCGTGTACTCCTCTTACATAGACTGCCTGTGCTTTCTGGGCTTGTATTTATGTATGTGATAATGCCATTTTCCCTCTGGACTGTGTGAGAATTACACCATTCAGCAGGGTTTCAGTCTCTCTATTTGCATCTAGCTTTGTACTGAAGCTTCTGTCTTGATTCTTAGAAGTATGATGTGACTTCATCATCTGCCTCACATCTTCTCTGTATAAAGTAAAAATAGCTGCCCCATGCCCTGTTGGCAGATATATGAGAAGAGGGCACCTCTCATCTTGAGACACATGTGGCAGTCACTGAAGTTGGCTCTGCACATGTTGCTAACTCATCTTTATCAATGAGTAAATTCTTAGTGAAGCAAGGAAAGAGGCCTTGAACTCATGTTGGCATTATTCTGTGAGAACAGCAGCCAATCTGTTTTGTGTCATATCAACAGACAGGCTTGAAAAAAGATAAATTATAAATCTTAAAATATTTTTCCTTAACCCCTGGGACTATCAGAAAGGGATAATTAGATAGTGGCCATGAGAAATTATAAAACTACCCTTAATATTGTAGGACATTCTGAAATACAAAAGCAAGGAAGCTGGAATCATGCTATTTCACAGGAATTCACTCTCCTCACCTTCCTCTGCACTGGCTTAGTTTTCAACTTAATTTAAAAAAATGGCTGAATTATCCCAGCCCTTAAAATTCAAGATAGATGATGATAATTTAGGAATTCATAAAAAAAACTTCTTGGAAGTGTGATCATTTTTCTTTTCTGGCCGTGAACCAAGGTGTACCATCAACCTAAGCACTGTTGTCAGATTGGCTGCCCTACCTAGATGAGTTAAGATATTGTCATTCCCTAGTACTATTTTAAATCTGTGTATTTGAAAACAATGGTAATATAGGTACACAAAGGGGAGTAACAATAGAACAGAGAGATTAAAAAGTCAATAGAAAAGTGATAGGTTGGGTTTCTGTTAATGGAAAAGGCGATTCCTAGAGCCAGTGTGTGGAAGTCAATTAAAATTATACTAAGAAAACTGAATGGATGGAGTGAAAAAGAGCCTTTCACATGCCTTTCCTCTTTAATGCATCTATACATTTAACACTTCCACAGCCTTGATAAGCTTTGGAGATAAGAAGATGACTGGAAGAGACCTTGACTTCAAAAACCTCACAGTTTAGGAAGAGTCAGACACATCTTCTGAAATGATATAAAGAAATAAGCATATAACAAAGATTCATACATGAGCTTTCAAGGGTTCATTCAAGGAATAAAGTGATCATGTTTCCTAACCTCTAAGAGATTAAGGCACAGATATTTGAATATAGGCGAAGGCCCATCTGTAGGAGGAGTTCTAAGTCTTAAATTTTGTATCTAGATTTAGGAAGGTGGAAGGACAAGAGGATCCTAGATGATGAAGAATCCAAGCACACGTCTCTGCCTGTTTCCTATGCTTAAATCAAGAGGTAGAGGAGTACTTGATTTTATCACAAAAGGAATCAAGCACACGGACCCACTAGAAGCATCCTTTAAAGAGTACATGCTAGGCATTCACAAAGGACCAGGCCTGCCTTTTATCCTCGAACAAAAGATAGAGCTGGACATCTCATAGCAGGTCAGATAGCTGATACTGGAAGGTGGAATTGTCCCAACATCCATTCTGAGCAAATAGGAAATTGCTTTTATTGAAGTTTGATTTGAAAGGCACATGCGCACCCTTCCTATAGGCCACATTCACACTACTCAATTTATCTATGCCAGAAACTCCAAGGGCTGAAGTGATTGTGCTATAAATTGAACCTTTGGCTTTATTCTTAGTATTTAAAATGTGACATTCCATCTGTTGAATCCTCCTGTTCGTGTGTGTGTGTGTGTGTGTGTGTGTGTGTGTGTGTGTATGTGTTTAGTATGTGTGTATGAGTGTGTATATATATGTGTGTGTATATGAGTGTGTATGTATAAGTGTGTATGTGTGTATATTAGTGTATATGTGTGTGTATAAGAGTGTGGTGTGTGAGTGTGTGTGTGTATTTCCTCAGTTCTAATGTTCTGAAGCCTTTCTGCAGGTCTGCTGCCATTTCGGATTGCTCTGGGAAAAGCAATTTTGATCAAATCTTATAAAATAGGGAGATTTATTTTTGATGAAGTGTTGATAATCCAAATTGGCAGATAGCAGGATACAGAGGAAACTTTAATAACCTCAAGTATGGTGGTAAAACATTGTGACTTTATTTTCAGCTGCTTCTTCCGTGTATTTGTCTCTGCCTCAGGGTGAGTTTTGATGAGGGCCACTCCTGGAACAAGTTTGCTTTCACATTGCTGCCTCTCTTCGTGGATGGGGCGTTGGTGGAGGCAGGAGTAGAAACCCACATCATGACGTGAGTACCCCTTTACTGTGGTAGAGGAGACTGGAGACCTCAGGTTTCCTTCATCTCTACACTCAGTATTTTCCTTGGGAATACAATAATAAATCCTTTCTTCTTAGGGCCAGAGTTTCCTCATCTATAAAATGGACATGTTTATATTTGCACTCACTAACCAACACCGTTACTGACAGGATGATAGAGGCTAGTCTCCTAATTGACTAGTATAATTTCTAACAGATTTAACGACAAGCAAGCATCCCCTGTACTTCAAACTCAAAGATATATAAAGTTAAGACTGTGATGTATTTGAGAGACTTAGCATTTACATGTAAGTATCTGCTCAGTGTCCAACTTGGACCTAGCCTAAACTCTTGTCAGAATTGAAAGATCAGATGCTAATCCCTAGACAGAAGTGCTACAGGTCAACCAAGATAAGAGTAAACACATCCATGGCTAATACCTTTACATTGGACTCTTGTTACAATAAAACTCTTCTGGAGACATCTGTTGGATTGGTTTTGTTTGTCTGTTTGTTTTGTTTGGGATATTTTTCATTTTATTATTTTTTTATATTAAAAAAGTCTTTTTTTTCAATGTATTCCCCTGCTCCCCCTCCCTTCCCTCCTACTAATCTCTCCCAGTCAGACTTCAGTCTCCCCCCTCCCCATTCCCCATCCTATCCCCCAAAAGAGCAAGAAGTCCCAAGGTGGGTTAGCTCAGTGTGACACATCCACTCCAAGCAAGTCCTATTTACTCATCCCAAAGTCAAGACTGGCTTAGGTGTTCCTTTGCAGGAAATGCCAGCCCATTCACAGGAACACAGTCTGATCCCACACCTCAAGGCTCCACATATTGTCCATGCCAATTGAGAGTTGCCTACCACTGGAGAGCCTAGTTCCTTTTCTTGATGGATCTCCAGCAGCTATTCTTGATTCAGTGAGGTCCTCTGCACTCCAGATAGCCATCACTGTAGGAATTTTCCTCACAGTCCCTATCCCCTTGCTCATACAGACTCTTCTCCCCTGCTTTCTGCTTGACCAGGCGCTCAGCCCAGTGTTCAACCAAGGATCTCTGCCTTCACCTCTATTCTTTGTTGGATGTAGGTTCTGTGATGACACTTAGGGTGATTGTTGTTCAGGGGAAAAAAAAACCCAAAACACTGATGGTACCTACTATGTGCCATGTAATATCCAAATGTATAATTTAGGGGGGAAAAAAACCTCAACTTTATCCTGTTACTTAAATAAATATGATTTATATAAATATAAATAAAATGCATATAAATATAAATATCTAAGTCATTTTTAAAAGCCTAAACAGCAGGCAAGTCCAAACCATGAGACTAGATAGTCTAAGACTATACAAGTCTCTAAGTCTAGACCACTAGCCAGCCAGGCCAAAAACCTCCCATTACAAAGACAGAAAAATGAATCTGCTTTGGAACCCAGAATACTGTGACAAAAATTCACATTTTGTCAGGAGTTCAGGAAGTGAATAAAATACTAGGGACTGTTCTATCCTTCACTTCAGACACTTATTGAAGATTTTGGTACACACACACTAGCTGACTTTCCCAAGTTATCCCCCATCCTCTACGTACTCATTAGGCATAAAAGAGAAAGCCTTTGTCTTTGTAGGACTTTCTCTAATGTGAGTCAGTACAAAGCTTGGGTTCTGGTTGTAAGCTCTATAGGAAATAAGTACCTGAATTCAAGATAACTCATAAACTACCTCCTGACTACATTCCATCCAGATTTCATTGATTTTCCAATTCTAGTCTGTTGTGGCCCTATAATCTTGGTCAGTAGTGCCAAATTCAGCCATTGTTTTCCTTTTGCCATGAGACTTGCCTAATTTGTTTATATTTAGCTCATAGCCTAAGGTATTCAGCATGCTCTTTTGTGAGACCAATTTGTACTTATTGCATGATACTGTTAGACATGGCTTTGAACAATAACATATATACACTAATTTTTTCATAGCCCGGCATTCTCTGGACTAAGACTTCAGTTTAAATGATGTGTCCACATAATTTTAAATGTTAATAATTTTGCACTTCAGGTGGAGTTCTGCTTGTTACATGGGAATGAAGAGGGATTAAACTTCCTAAAAGGATGACATAGTGTTCTATTAGCCTTCATTTCCGTGAGGATGCACAGGAGCTCAGCAGGGATTTGGTATCTCTTCTGTCTTGCTTATAATGATATTTCAAATGTGCAGCATGGTTTTTTAATATAAGAGATGGGGGTGAAAAAAACATACATGTCTAATAAAGTTCAGATGGGTCTTAAAAGCATTCATCAAAACAAACTCAACCAATTTTTAATTCTTGCTTTATTTGTTATTTTATGTATTATTTGAGAACTACATACTCGGATATAGTATGTTTTAATCATAGCCACCCCTTGCTCCTCCTGCATTTGCCCAAGATTTCCCTATACACATCTCTCCCAACAACTTGTCTTCTACTTTTCCCTCTTAAGTTTTTAAAACATAATTCGCCGTGTCCACTTGATGCTGCTTGTACATCTATGGGTATAAGGCTGTCCACTGGTGAATAGGCAACCTATTAGAAGCCATATCACTGAGGAAAAATCTGCTAGCAGGTTGTCTACTGCCCTGTAGTTCCTTATCTAGGGGTTGTGACTGTGAGTCTTTCCTCTAGTCAAACTGAAATGCCAACTGGCTTGATCTTGTGCAGGTCTTTGTGTAGGCTACCATAGCTCTTGAGAGTTCATGAGTACAGTAGTCCTGCCATGTGTAGGAGACACTATTTCTCAATAGTCTTACAAGTCATCTGGCTCTTACAATCTTTCTATTTTCCCCTTCATTAATATTCCTTGAGAATTGTGTGTGTTTTATGTGTGTGCGTGCGTGCATGCGTGCATGTGTGTGTGTGTGTGTGTGTGTGTGTGTGTGTGTGTGTGTGTGTGTCTGTGTGTCTGTGTGTATGTGGTATATATGTCCCATTTAGGGATGAACATCCTATAGTCCCCAATTCTCTTCAATTTGAACAGTTGTATTCTCTGTACTAGCATTTATTCACTGCAAAAATAAGGGTAATTAATCTACAGGTATAAGATTAAATATTTAGAAGGTAGTTGCCTACTACATCAATTTAGCACACTCATAATAGTAAGTTGTCCTTTGAGTTGCCTGTGACCACTCAAGCCAAGAGTTCTTGACTAGGTTTAAAGAAATTTGTGTGAGTTCCTTTATGTCTTGTAGTCCTTAAATCTAATCAGAGAGATGTTGGTTGCAGCTGAGATATTTGTGCCACTATTGGAGAAATGAGAGTATCTTGACAGTCCATTAATTATTTTAGTAAACAGGGATCATAGCTGGACACTATGGAAGCCTGCACACCATTTCTGGCACCTTGAATTCTTACCATCAGGAAAGAGGCTTCTAGATCAGTACTGGCTTAGTTTTTCCAAGACCTGTCACTGAAATGAAGCAAGTAAATGTGCAGAAGTAGAAACTGTCCTGAGTGGGGTACCCTAAACTCAGAAAGCAAACAGCACATATTATCTATTACGTGTGTTTAACTTGGAAGGTTTCAATTTGTGTGTACAATTGGAGTACCCATAGAAGTTGGAAGAGCAGAAAGAGATCATTGGGAGGAGGTGGATCTCAAGGAGGAAGGAGGTAGAGATGACCCATATAAAGTTGGGAAGAGAAATAATTTAAGCGGTAAGATTTAGTTGGGGAAGAGAGATGGGGTGTAAATCAGATGATTTGGGGTCAACAACACCAAGTTTATTTGGAAAGGCTACATGGGATCCTATTTGGTTTTAGATAATGATCATGTTCCTCTTAGAAGCCACAGTTTATTTTAAAAGGGGGGTGGGGCTAGGCAGAAGAAGGAAATGAAAAGAAGAAATGCCTGATGCCAGGCAGGTATGGACTACCTCTCTGTGAGTGACTGGTCATGAAATCCCAGAAACTCCAAAAGCGACAAAGTCTGTTGGCAATGCCCTTGTTTTCTACCAGAACTTGAGGGAAAGAACCCACTACTGTTTTTAAATTTTAATTAAATAAGTGTTTCTCCTATGGGGGGATAATACAGAGTTTGGGAATGTTCAGAACAGGGAGAAGACCTCAGATGGTTACCAGGAGGCTCTGTCTGTTTTCATTTCAAATTTGAAAAGACTTTATACATATTGGCTTACTAAAGCCAGCTAGTGTTTTAATTTCATAGAATGAAAATAGAAATAAAAAATTATACATTCTTTTGGAATTATGAGAATAAGAAGATTTGCGAACAAGGTTTCTTCCCCTTGCCATTGAACCTTACTAATGAAACAGGATCCTTGAATTCTGTGAACTCACAGTTAACCTCATTGTAGCTTAATGTTGGCTGTGGACAAAAAAGCTACAGTGTGGCCCTGCTATTGATTTTCATCTCAATTTGCTGAATTTATATGTTTAATAATTTATTCATTTAGAACACTTTATGGGTGCAAAATATGTCAGATTCTATTGGATCTTAGAAGATAAGAAGGTGAGTACAATGTTCTCCTTTTAAGCGGATCTCAGGGAAAGTCGTGGGAATAAGTGTAGGTACACTGTCATTAGAGGGACTATGGCTCATAAGCCAGGAGGTAAGCATAAGGATGTGAAAACTTCACAGCACACAGGGCAGCTGGTGAATGGGAATCCTATGGGGAATGGTTTCTCATTCTCTCCTGTAAGAATCTGTCCAGTTCTATGCTGTTTATCTGCTGGGGAATATGCATGAGGGAGACAAAACCGTGCCCAGCAGGGTAGTCTGTGATTTGCTTGCCTTTATTGCTGTCTCTTTTCGGTTGTCATTTCAAATGTTATTATTTCAACCTCTCCCTGGTAACCTTGACAGCAGCCATCTAGTCTTGCCTAATTCACAATGAAATGTGACCATTCTTATTACTTAAGGCTCAGGATCCACTGGATGATTGACATGCCAGATTGCCTATTGTGGTCTCAGGCAGAGGCTCTTGAGATGATGAGATGCCTGTGGATGTTGGAGCACTTGGCCCTTTTGGTCTACTACTTTTATGAAAGATTATTTGCCCTCCAAATAACATCTTAAGTGGAGGGTTTTTGTTTTGTTTTGTTTTCCTCTTGGCTCAAAGAAAGAATCAGATTGAAATCTTCTTTTTTCACATTCTCAATCCTTTATTTTATTCTTCTTACTAAAAGGCAAATTTTGAATCAACTGGCTTTTATTTAGCTGATCTTTCACAGGGACTGCAGAAGACTAGGCAGCCTCTCAGAAAAAAAGACATGTGTGGCATGAGTAGTAGAATATCTCTTTAAAACTGTTATTTCTAAGAGCAGGAAGCCAAGCACCCGGGGTATATTCCAGCCTAATCTTCAAGAATCCAGCCAAGATTTACAATCAGCTTGCATATACTCCTCCCCCTCTCTGGTCCAGACTTTGCCATGAAATGCTTTATCAAATGTGATTTTATTGGAATTTCCCAGCACCCGGAAATGTAGATGGGATCAGAATCCCTGAGCAAATGAGGATTCTGAAGCTCAGAGAAACATTCAAGACAGACAACATATGAGCAGAGACTGTAAGCCCAAATGGAGGAAGATACTAGAAATCTCTACTAAGGTTTGTCCAATAAGAGACCATTATGGTTTATAAAAAAAAAAAAAAAAAAAAAAAAAAAACAAAAAAACAAAACAAAACAAAACAAAACAAAAAAAAAAAAACAAAACAGAGCTGGGATGATAATGACTCGGTATGAATTGGTGAATGCCTCTCAGCGCTCACCCCTTCCTAAGACAACGAAGACTCATCACTAAATTTTAATTGCCAGTATGTTTGAAGAAGAATATGATGAAAGCTTGAAAGAATTAGGAACTAATTAAAAGGCAAGATGTGAGGCAAATTGTATTTGACATTCTATATCAAACAAGCGATGAAAGAATGGATAGTTACAAAGGGCTTCTTGGCTGTGCAGAGACTGGGATAAGTTAGTACAGGTGGATGACACAGTCTGATGAACAGGGAGGTGTAGGCATGCGCCTGGCCTGTCAGAGAGGCTGCAAAGTAGGAAAAGCTACAAATGCCTCCAGCAAATTGGCTGGACTCCACTGTCTTGCTGACTCCCTTTGCAAATCCCACTCTAATTGGCGTAAATCTCGGATCCATTGTTCTACTAGCAGAACTAATAGCCAAAGTGAAGGGGAGAGACTGCATTTTGCCTAGAAAATTATGCAAACCCCAAAGCTACAGACATTTGAATAGAAAGCAAAGACCTTCTTTCCACTTAAGAGCCAGTAGCTCAGCCGGGAACATACTCTTAAGTATGTATAGTCAGAGCAGGATGTGGAGGCCCAGCTCTAAGCTGTAAATGCATTCATTGTTTAGTGTCTAGTAACTGCATCCGATAAAGTCTCTGGAAATGAACCAGAGCTGTTCCCATTGATCTGTTTTTCAATTTTCTGTTTGCTGGAAGAGCTTGATTTTACTTTGCCCAAAGTAAGTCATTCGAGTAATCACCAAATCCAGTGAAACCTTTCAGTCATAGCTTTCACGTCGTGGCTTGATTCCCAGTTTTCAGTATGTTGCACGGCTCCTCACCACTCAGAGACCTAGCGTCCATCTAGGGCATGAGAATCTAGAGCTGAATGCGGGGATGCTGGGGCTTCCTCATCACACTGGGAGCTGGCAACAGCCTGAAGAGAAAATGGTTTTAACTAACATATTTCCATCTGTGCTTATAACAAGTCCATCTCAAGGGACAGCTGTAGGGGGATTATGTTGTAATCAATTATTGTAAATAATTGTCCCACCCACTGATTGAATAAAAATCTCTGATTGGCCAAAGGCAGACAGGAAATGTGGGCGGGCCTACCAGACTAAGAAAACTCTGGGAACAGGAAGAACAGAGCAGAAATGCCACAGAGACTGCAGAGTTGTCAGACAAGCCAGAAGATGCAGAGGACAACTATACAGCTCTGAGAAAAGGTACCAAGCCCCATGGCTGAACAGGATAAGAATCATGGGTTAGATTAAGGGTAAAGAGTTAGCAATTTATAAGCCTGGGCCTTAGGCAGATCAGCCTAAAATTAATGTAAGCATCTGTATGTCTCTGCGGGTCTGTGAGTCTAAACCTTGAGACTAGGCCTGAAAGTCTGGGTCAGAAACCTCTGACTACAGACAGCACTCACAACTCACAAGATTCCTTGCTCAACATTCCTTTGAGGTCCAGTTTCTTTACCTGGTATCATCATGAAGAGGAAACAATCCCATCAATGGGCATTGGAGATACCTGTAGGGCTCCAGAGATGGTTCCGCTGCCAAAGTACTTATACTACAAGATGAAAGACCCAGGTTTGACTTCTAGAACCCACATAAATAACCAGGCAGAGTATTATGCACATGGAATCTCACTGTAAGAGAGGCTGATAAAGGAGAATCCTTGGGGTTCACTGACTAGCTGTCCTAGACTATTTGGGTATTTAAAGGTAAGTAGGGCACTCTGTATTAAAGTAAAATCAAGCAAAAACAATTGGTTGAACATAAAGAATGGCACTTGAGGTTCTTCTTCAGCTTTGTCATGCATGCACACATTTATACACATGGAGACAGACAGACAGACACACACGCGCACACATACACACACACACACACACACACACACACACACACACACACACACACACACACACACAAAGACGGTTTTAGTCTCCAAAGTCTAATGTTCTAATAATGTTCAGGGAAAAGTTTAGCAGACTAGAGTAGAAGTCACAAAAATTTCTCCAGACAGTAAAGTCAGGTTTTCTGGCCCTGCTGTTTTTATTGCAGTGATTCAGTGTCCCTAGTTCACTTCATGAAGGTAGCTACAGACAGTAGAGATCATTGGGAATCAGTGGGTGACAATCGAAACTCACTATGAAAAAAAAATCTAGTTTCCAAGTGCCATAAGATAGAATTTTTCACTTGTTTTCACTTTTTTTTTCATCATTTAAAACATTGTAGGCTAATTAAAACAGATGCATCCCCCTCAGGTTGTGATGTGACCCTGAACAATAGTGCACTGGGAGTTTCATCTAGGCTTATTTCCTTAGAAACAGCTTATCAGCTTTTAACAGTGTTGTGATTGCATGAGGCTTCTCCCTGAGAGGTCCCTGTACTATAGTAAAAGCATGGCCTCTAGGTCCTGGTGGTTTTGAGATGTGATTGGATCATGAGGAATCTTCATTGATTTGTAAATTGATGGTTCATCAAAAGGTGAAGGAATATAAGAAGAGAAGCCTAGTTGGATGTAGGAAGACCCAGGTGCATGGCCTAATATGGCCTCAGCCTCTTGCTTATTCTCCCTGTGGACCACCTGTTACTCATAACACACCCTTCTGTCATGCTATATGTTTTTACCTCAAAACAGGTCTCAAAGCAATCGAACTAGCCTTAGACCAAAACCTCTGCAACTGTGAGCAAAGACAACTAACTCTTCCCTCCCTAACATCATTTCAGCCAATTGTGTAGATGGAAGTTTCTTGGTCCTGCACAACATCATGCTGTGGATGAATCTCCCCCACTCTCAGTTCTGTTGCTACTTATAAAAGAATCACTCAGAAACTTCTATTACTTACAGACTGTTTGGTCGATGGCTCAGGCTTCTTACTCACTAGCTCTTTCATCTTAAATTAACCCATTTCTATTAATTTATGTCCTGCTGCACGGCTTTGTGACATTTCCTGTTCCATTTTATTGTGTTCCCAGTGATCTAGTCTCCCCAACTCTGCCTTTTTTCTTTCTGTCTCTCTGCTTGGATTTCCTACCTGGCTTATATCCTGTCTTGCCATAGGCCAAGGCAACCTCTTTATTAACCAATGGTAGCAACAAATATTTAAAGTATACAGAAAGACTATCCCACAGGACAGTTGACTTGTCATAGTGTCAAATGTGTTATTTGTCAGACATTACTTCTGCCTATAAATCACCTCTTCAACCATGTCTCCTATACCATATTGAAAATACACTTTCAAGGAAATGACAGAATCTCATTTCTTCTTTCAAAGCTCATTGAAATATAAATTACACATCACAATTTGTACTTATGCATATAAACATTTTGATGTATACTTATTGAGAACCTGGGGTTTGGAGGAAAAGAACATTTAAGATGAGACCCACTCTCTTGACATAATTTAAGGTACACAGAACTGTTAACTGACTCTGGGTACTCTGTGAGCACATTGTGTTACATGGGCTTCTAGAACTGTCTTTCTGCATAGCTAAAGCTTGATATTTATAGCCATTCTCCTCCCAACCCCTGGCAGCCACCATTCTGCTCTCTGTTTATGAGCTTGATTATTTTTGATACCCATTGTTAATGGCATTGTGAACACAGTGTCCTAGATTCCCAGAGTGTTGTCATAAAAAGCCCATTTTTCATTAATGTAGAAGTCTTCTCTTCCATTGCCTTTTTTTTTTTTTTTGAGACACTTTTACTCTGTAGACCAGGGTGTCTTGACCTAGACATTATTATAGAGCACGAGTTGTCCTTAAGCTCAGTGCAATATTCCAGTCTAATGTCTCAAGTTCTGGGATTATAAGCAGAGGCTACCATACTTATTCAAGTGCTTCCCATTTAAAAGACTTTGTAGCATTGAGCCCACATATCCAGAGTCTACGCGTGCACTAGAATGACATGGCAAACACCTCAGCTGGAATGTGCCTTGCCTGTTTCACTGCTCATTCCAGTTAAGTCATTTCAACACGTAGTCCTCTGAAGTTGCACTCCTGGCCTTTGTAAGATTTGGAATTTGTATTTCACATCTCTAAGTTCATAGCTACTTTATATTTTTTTCAATATCATTTTACAAATATGGAAAAATGTAGAGATTAGATCCTAATACCTATTCACTTATCACTTGAAATTGATGAAAGTAATTTTGTTTTCACTTAGGATTCAGAACTGACCTTATTGTTGTCCAGCTCAAATCCATTCTAATTACTGTTCTCTCGGACACTTCTAGAATAAGTGTTGGATCTTTTTATATTTATGTATATGTATGATATTGATTTATGTGTTTTTATACTTTTTAGTAATTTCAACAAGTGTGTGCCCACATTGTGTATATATATTTTCAAAGTATTTATAGTTCAGATAGACAATAGCAATAACTTAGATGCTTATTTTTATCATTATTGCCTAACTCAGGGCCTGCCCATGTGGTCCACACATTTTTCCTGTACATAACATTTTGTCATTTAATGAATAAGCACATTTTATCCATCATACTATCAGTATAAATTTACAATGCTTCTAGTGCTGTCTTTTTACAAACGATATCTTACCATTGCACATGCTATTAGTTAAATTAGTGGAAGACCCTTTCTGATCTACACACAAACTTTGAAGTAGAAATGCTGAGTCATGGTGACCAGTAATACACACTGACCATTCAATTGTTAATTTTTGCACAACACTAGAATCATTTTTTTATACACATTGTGTTTGAGGTTAAAGTGAGAAGCCTGAGAAGTGTAGGTTTTTAGTAACGGTAACATCTTTCACAGTCCTGAGCATGATCATGTATGTGCATAATTGGTCCTCTGCAAATGTACAGTGAGTGGTGCAGTTGGGTGGACTGGAGACTGTTTAAGAGCAGATGCTGGGTTCCCACACTTTTTTTTTATTCTCCTGTTGTTTTATTTGGTTCAGGGCTTGACACAAACAGTAAGCTATAATGTCATTATGGCACAAATTTAAGAAGCTATCCATTTTGCATTTTTCTCTCTCAGGGCTCTTCTAAAGTCTGTGTCTTTCTACCTCTATTCTTCCTTACAGTGTATCCCTCAGCTCCAGTCTCGGGTATTACAGGTTTGTGGACCAAGTTTTCTCAGTCACCATTATGTACTTTACTTTGAACTTACAAAAGGACTTAGTTTTGAGAAAGAATCAAAGTTGTTTGGACAATGATTTTCTTTAACTTGTGCTTTGAAATTTGGTTTTATTAGGTGTTTTTTGTTGTTTAGTTTAAACTGTTTTGGGATTTTCATATGTTACTATAGTATGTCCATCATTTCTACCTCTCAGTTTCCTCCAGGACTTTCTCACTTTCCCCTCAAATCAATGGCATCTTATTTAGCTTCATTACATTGCTGTGCTAGTTCCAATAGTTTTGGCTTTTTTCTCAGTTTCCCTTTAACCCTATGTTCTCTTCATATCTGTCCCCAGTGCTTTTAACCCCCTTCTCTCTGCCATCTCATGGATACTGTTCAGGAACCAACACAGACCCTGCTTGCAGGGTTTTTCTGTTGATCCTCCTGCCTGTTTCTATTAAGATCTGGTTCATGTCTCACTTTTGTTCAATGCAGTTTCCCTCATAGCCGCTGACCTCCTTTCCCACTAATCCCATCTACTCCCTAATGGGAAAACAATCAGGTGGCCTGGATGCACACCAACAGCCAAGCATACTGCCTGAGTATGTGGAAGCCAGCAGCTGATGGCCTTCCCAGAACACCGTTATTTTTTCCTTTGGTTTGAAATACATCCTTCTTTCCCCCCTTTACAGAAGTAGGGTAGGCAGGCTTCTCGCAGCAAGAGACAAGGATGCATATGGGGAGGCATGCCTTTCAGGGAGAACTGAACTCTTAGAGGACATTTAGCAGAGTTCACACATTGCAATTTTTTTCAAGAACACTTGTTATTACTCTATTTGACTAGGTATATTGATAGCCAACTATTAATACATCAATGGTTTAAGAGACCTAGACACAAGGTAGGACATAAGTAGTCAATACTCCATTGAGCGGAAGCTTAGATTCTGCAGCTTTTCTCTGTCCTGGGAAGAAAGATCAACAACTCTAGGACACACTGTATCCGTTGTCTAAAGTGTTGTCAGACTAGTGTTGGCAGAGTCTGTGGTGGTAGTGTTGGGGAGGTAGAAACAGGGAGAGAGAGAGAGAGAGAGAGAGAGAGAGAGAGAGAGAGAGAGAGAGAGAGAGAGAGAGAGAGAGAGAGAGAGAGAGAGAGAGAGAGAACGTTAGATGGAAGGATATTTAGGTAATGCCCTTGGCCTCAGAATACTTCTGTCCTCTGAAGATTCTAGCCCAAGCTGTGGTTTCTGATAACCACTTATGTCTTAGAATATGAAAGAGAAAAATACCGTCAATAAATGGAAGACAATATCCCATACTATTAAAAACTGTGCTTCCAGTGGGGATTTATCTTCTCATCTATAGATTTTTATATTCTTCAGATGTTTATATAATGAGAACACATTCTTTATAATGAACAAAAGGAAAATAATTTATCAAACTCTACACATAACATCTTCTAGATAGTAAAAGGGAAAGGCTCCTTTCTCACCAGTGCTAAGGATGCTGTGATTTATGCTCACTCCATCGTTGAGCCTGTAACTGAAAGGGAGTGTCTCACCTATCTACCATCACCTCCCTGTGCTAAGCATTTCCTGAATTCACTTGGTACTACATCATTTCAGATAAACATTCCAGTGGCAGCCAATAAAAGATAAGAATGGAAAATGGACCAATCTTATTCAAAAATACAAATTCAGGAAATCAGTATATAGCACTTCCTGATGAAGAAGTGCTCTAAATAATTTCTTCAAGGTCATCTGGTTAATTTATGCTGCATTTGTAAGTTATTGTATATTTTAAAAATTAATGAAAGATTTAATTATGGCAGGGTTGCCTGTGACCTTTTGTGGAATGACTTCATCATAAATCTGCAGGCATTTCAGAACTGTTTTCCAGGTTTCTAATAATTTGCTTTCAAATTAATGACATCCATTCAGTTAAAGAAGTCGAGGCTGAGTTTAAAAAAAAATGAGTTGAAATTTGTGGTTTCCTAGCAGTGGCTAATTGTGAGTTCATGGTGGAGATGGTGGAGAAGATGGTGTATGATTCACCAGAATCCAGAGCATGTTTAGTTATTTACACAAAGGGATGAAAAATAAATACAGTGTGTCAATAAGGGAGAAACTGCATATATTCAGACTGTCACTAAAGGTTGGGGAAACACTTATTCATATGTGAGTGGTGGAGAGCATGTGGACCAATTGGATATTTCCCATTCTTCCCTTATATACTTAGAATTTGCATTTATTTGTAAATGAGGGGTCTCTTATTACCTTCAAGCTTTCTGGTCACCTATGAAGCCCAATGTAGACTTCATCAGTCTGTGACATTCACTCTGTACAGTGGCTCAGTGGTAACTATAGTTTCTTCTTAGACAGAGTTACCTCTGCTGTTGTAAGGAAAGCTAGAGTTGGGAAACCTCAGGGTGCTTTGAGGGTGCCAGAATCTTAGGAACAAACAGAAAAACTGGAAGTGTAGATTTTAGCTGAAGCTTCTGTGGTTAATGGAAGCCCTGGTCATGATCACTGTCTTCTCTGCACCTCTCTTAGCAGATACTCATGATGCTACTGTCATGTGTGTCTGTGACTCAACCTGAAGGATAGAAATATTTCCCATGAAAAGCCTTCAGTATTGTCAGTATTGAAAGAGTTAGATACGAGGAGACCTGGTTTCTGGTTTTTTTTTTTTTTTGTTTGTTTGTTTGTTTGTTTGTTTTTTGTTGTTGTTTTTTTATTTTGGTTTTTTTTTCCCTCTGTTCTTGAGAAGGCTATTGTTTTGTCCAGGCTTTAGATTCTTGCTAGTTTACAACAGAATTGTGCCAAAGGTTCATCCCCTAAGACTATTCCAGCCCTAGCACTTAATAATCCTGTTTGCTCTCTCTTAGGTCTCAGAGACTCCCAACTGGAGACCAGGCCAATAAAGACTGTCATAGTTCAGGGTCAAGTGTGTAATTCTCCACATAGTACAGGTTTTAGACTTTGAGACAAATAAGATCATAATTGAGACTTTCAAGTTATAAACTCCTTACAGATTTTTCCTTTCTTCTTTTCTCCAACTGTGCTTTCAAGTTTATAAATGTCATGGTGTTCCTGCCTCCTGTGCAAACAGGCTATTTAGAGCTGGAGGTAAGAGCTCCCCACCCATGCTCAGGTCTCAGTGCCAAACTGTGCAGTCAAATGGCTGCTAATGAGTCACAAAGCACTTCAATGCACAGTGCTGGGGACTGTGTGAACAATGGCAACCAATATGTGCACTTCATTCCTGAATACCCTCTGCTTTCTATGGTGCAGTGTGGGATGACTTCTTTAATTTATTTGAATCTCAGTTTTCTCATCTGTTAAATTGGAATACATGGTATAATTCACACAAAGTGGTTAGCATACTTTAAAAGTTTGATACTGTTTCGAGACAAGCTCTTTGGCTAAAAACATGAGAAGTAAGCTATACTGATTGATCAGCAAGTCCAGGGATCATTCTGCCTTCCCATTCTGGGATTATAAGCACACACTACCATACTCAGATGTTTTTATGTTAATGTTTGGGGTCTCAATCAAATATTTATAATTACATGGCAAGCACTTTATCAATGAGGACAGTTCTTTCACCTTTCTAGAGAAATAGATAAATCATATAGAAGTTAGATAAAGCATGCCCAAGAGAGGAAAAGCAAGCTAATGAAAATCATGCTCCCCTTTGTGGAAGGAAATAGAATTCTGGTTGTGTATAAGACAGGGAAAGGTACACAACATACAAAGGTAGAAGGAGGTGGATGTTCAGAAGCCCAAGAAATAATTATTTGCATTAGGATTGCTACTTAATCATGTGGCAGTGCCTTGGGAGTTGGCTACTCAGAGACTGAATTTGTAGATGGAAGTGGGATTGGAAACTCCTGTTATCAAGATATTAAAGAGAATTTAAATGTAGCTGGTGAATATGAGAGATTTGCAAACATTTTATCAAAAGACTGGAAATCTATCCAGTTGTAACAGAGAGAAGTGAGTTGAGTACTGGGTCTCTACTAATACCGTGGTTTCTAGTCTGTTAGAAAACTCAACTGGGGAAGTAACAGAAGTCTAGAAAGAAATTAGAGAGTCAGAATTACCCTTGATCTTTTGCTGAAGATTTTATTTAGACAAATAAATGTAGGATTGGTAGGTAGAAGAATTTCTGATGAAGATGGAGTTTCTGATATAGGGAAAAGAAATATCCTTATTGTAAGTCTGTGAGTTCAATTCAGATTTCCCTTGAAAGTCACTTTTCAGTTAAGGTCACAAATACAATCAATAAAAAATTATTTCCTTTGAACATTTCTAGTGAATTTGTAGTAATAACTCCTTGTTTTCCTCATAAAGGTTCTTAAAACATCTCTTAGATGTTCATAATGATGTATAAAAACTCTTGTAACAAGAGGTCCAAATGAATATGCAGGGGAGAATCAGGTAACCCAATGCTTTTCTCCTGAAAAGAGGTAAACATCTTTATAGAGCCTCCTTCTCTAATTACATTTACTGTGGCATTGTTTCCATCCAAATTATTGCAATTATATACCCTGATCCCATTTGAAATCATTTAATTAAAGAGCAGCTACCTCTTTGTGTGTTTGGAATTCTAATGAAGGATTTTCTTTTTGTGAGTCACCTCCCTCCCCAAATTAATCACCTTTTTCTTTTCAGAAGGGCTTAGTCTGTATGGTAGATGGAAGAAGATATGTAATGTCTCAGGGACTCCATTTCTTATAGAAACCTTAGCACAATTTAGGATGACCAGAGACAGAGTAGTTTCTATTCCTTCTCATCCAAAGATTGCTTTAATTCTTACAAACATCAAGGGACATTGAACTCAATCAGTCTTTGACCCAGAAATGAAAAAGCAGATAAAGCTGCTGTAGCAGTGTTGAAAACTGTGATTGATTTTGTTTGATTAATTCTATTTATTAATCATCCAAGAACTGGATTAATTTAGTTCCTGTTGTATGAAAGAAGTGCCCATAGATGCAAAGATGGATTACTGTAATAGACAGATAAATCTACTGATTGAAGGTTACTAGGAGATGAACAACTTGTATATCTAGAGGTAGATAGGAGGATTGGAAGAAAGTATCTTCTCAGAAGTTATCTTGAAAGGACCACATCTTATCTTTTGATGTTCATGCCACTAAACAATAGTCTCCTTATAAGAGAAAGTTGAAGACTTCAAGAAGGTATTTGTTTAAGTTTACCTAGCTAATTTCAAGGCAAAGAAGAACTAGGAAAAATAAAGTCTTCTAATTTCTCTGCTTTCTCATCTTGCTATGGTTTCCAGACTAACCATGAAGCAAGAGCACAGGTCTGCCTATGACCAGTGCCTTGTTAGCAATGTAACCATCGGGCATGGAAGATTTTTAACAAAGGTTGAGATGACTTCTTAGGTTCAGAGAGCCCAAGATAAATCTTAAGTAGAGAGAGAAACACATGAAAAATAAGCATGAAGATAAACAGAAGTAATACATTCTAATTGATTTTCTCCCCTGAAAATCCATATAATGAGAAATGGCTCAGAGAATTCATTTATTTTCTTCCTATGGTTAGGAGAACTTCCTCAGGGAACCAAAGGGCAGGATACCGTTTTCCATCTATATTTATGTATGAGGCGTCTACTTTTCTCAAGGTTAATTATGAAGAAAAATAAAAAAGATTGCCCACACTTGTGTATGTGCCTTGAAAAAAGATTGTGAGTCAAGGCCACTGAAAGACCTTAATTTAAATGCTGGTAAGTCTGTAGAAATTCTATCAATGACAAGAATGGTGATAGTAATAAAACTCTTTTGTGTATAGGATTTTAAAGATGTCACATGCGTTATTTAACTTATTGAGAGTTAGAATTGCATTGGTTATTATGTTTCTTTGAGTTAAGAAAAGGAGCAAGACAGCAAGGTATGGTGCGATATTGTAATATGAAGTTTCTGGCCCGGCCTAGCCCCATGGTCCAGAGCTACCTGCAATCCTGCTGCTGGTAAGCCCCAACAAAAATGACTCAGATGCTTATATTCATTACATTCTGCTTGGCCTATGGCTCAGGCATATTGCTAGCTAGCTCTTGCACCTTAATTCAACACATTTCCATTAATTTTTCTTGCCACATAGGCCCGTGGTTTACCTATTTCTTTACATCTTGCTTCTTGGGCAGCTGGATGGTCTCTCTCTCTGACTCCACCCTCCTTCCCCTTTATATGTTCTTGGATTTCCCGCCTACTTCTAAGATGCTCTGCCATAGGCCCAAATAATTCCTTTATTAATGAATGATATTGACAACATACAGAAAGACATCTCACATCAATATATTGTATATTTAATAAGAAATAGTCTGAAATATCAGAGGACAGAGTTACCCACAGCCAACTTCTACCCAGATAACTTCAAAGGCTGAACAGGATATGTCCTATACTCACAGGTCTTCAGACTGACTGGTTCATCTAGACAGAATGTTGAACTTCTATCATCTTCTGCCTTATGTTTCTTAACCCAACCAACTATTTTACTTTCTGATTCAACTCTCCTAGAGCTAGGATTAAAGACAAGTGCTACCACTGCCTGGCTGTTAGGCCTTGAACACATAGGGATTTCTGTCTCCCTCGTGAGGGAATTAAAGGCATGGATCACCATTCCCTGACCTTCAAAGCTAGGCTGTGGGTGATTCTGTCCTCTGCTATTCCAGACCATTTGTTGTTAAATATATTATAAATCACCTCACTAAGGAGCTGGTGGGGTACCTCAGCAGATAAGGGGTCTGGCCAAGTGTGGCAACCTGAGACTTATTGCTGGGAACCTAAATAGTAGAAGGGGGAAATCAGCCCTTGCAATTTGCTTGCTCATACACACACACACACACACACACACACACACACACACACACACACACACACTAATAATAATAATAATACCAAGAATACATACATAATGACAATAATAATTTAACAACTTTTAAAAAGAGTCAAAGATATAATTCTGGAAAAGGGATTCTCCAAATAATATGTTATGGCGATTATAAAGAGGAGAAATGATTGGTAACAGTAAATTTGGCCAAGTTGAAAAGTTTCAGATTTAGAGCTCAAGGGAGACACTGAAGCAGATTATCTTTTGTGAGAAAAAAAGCTATATATCCTTTTGAAATTGAAAAAAATTTAAAATGTGCTATACTTGATCATGTTTTTTCTTCTCTTATAATTCCTCACATTTCCCTACCCCACCTTTATGTTCTCTCTTTCTGTCCTTTTCTTAAAGAAAATCAGTACTTAGTCAGACACAACATGATTGGGACCCTAAGGAAAGATAAGGCTTACATGGCAGTATGTAAGTCCCTTACATTTTTCAGAGAAATGAAGGTGGCCATATACTATGTGAGTGGTGTGTGTGTATGTCACAGTATATTTGCTGTCAGACTGTCTTTGAGCTAATTGTTAGGGCAGGAAGGGCAGAGACATAAATAAACAATTTATTTTAGTTCTGTAAACCATAATAATCTAGTTTTGGAAATTATCACAATTCAACCAAAATGGGGGGGGGAGCTTAAAATAACAGGAACTGACTCTTTTTGCAAAAGTCTTGAAAATTAATTCACTTTGAAATTTCCTTCATTTTCCTTCAATAGCCCTCCACAATCCATTTCTCATTCTTTATCTTACAAAAACTGTTGCTAGAAACTGCTGTTTTCTATATAATACAAATACCCCCAGAAGGCATCCATAACCTTAAGAAGTTTCTATTTAGTTAAGAAAAATAATCTTGAGTACAGAGGCTAGAAAATTAAGAACCTCTGGATGACCCTTTTTCAACCAGAGAAATTTTCATTCAACTCTGGTTTATAGGCATATAAAATAGGAATACAAATTAGGCATTTAATGATAATAAATCAAGAAGAAATTTATTTAATACAATTCTTTGATATACATATAATTTTTCCACTTATAAAGATGAAAACAAATTTGCATACAAATAAGATAGATGTGCTGTTTATTTTATGTGAAGAATCAAATCTTAACTGAAAATTGGGTACTGCAAGATGTAGAAAGCATCTTCAGCATTTTTCAGCATGGTTTGGTATTATAATCCTCAAGGCTGAGAATGTTATTTCACATAAATATATAGTACAAAATGTCAGAAATGCATTTAGGGCTATTCTGAAATTGTTGAAAATTTTCTTATAAACCCAACCCAAATTTCAGTTAATTTTTTTTTTATGAAACTCTAGCAACTAAAACTGAATGTTAATGTCTAAAATCAAATATTCTACCAATGTCTAATCCAACGATAAACTGATACTTACATGCCAAGAAATGATTGTAGGGAAAACGTTGGAAGTCTTTGTTTTGTATTTAACCCATTATGCTTTGTAAGAGCATAAAGCTCTATTTATGCAGTAAGACCACTTCAATTAATGGTAGATAATAGTTTCAAATCTTAACTGAGGTGTGCAGGGCAGCATTGGACTAGGCTTTCACTACATAGTGTGATGACATGCTCAGCTCAAAGAATGAATGTTGTGAGTTCAAAACCAAGAATGAATGGGAAATGCCTCCAGAAGCAACTTGGATTCATTAAACATTTGATTCTGGCTTAACTTTCAGTCATTACAAATTCATAGGTCTTTTATTGTTGTCAAATCATTCATGAGTCTCACCTTCAGGGGTGTGACCCCATATGGAGTTGTAACCCACAGTTTTATTTTTAATAATTTATTGGTTTTTGAAATTTTAATGCAATCACATCATTTCTCTTGTTCTTCCTCCCTCCAGTTCCTGCATGTATTCCCCTGTTTTCTTTTTAAATCACTAAATCATAGCCTCCTTGAGAAGCTCTTGCCTTTATTGTTCAAAGTGTGGCTTGAGGACAGGATCATTATCATCAGGACTTCATAGAAATGCAAACTTCAGACATCCAAAATGTACTAATCAGAACCTATCCAGGTAGGGAAACCCATGTGTCAAAGGCCTTCTGGAAGGCTTCTTGATAGCAGAAAATTTGAATATCTCAAGAGAGAGATCTCATTGTTGCTGGAAAATTTCAAATTTCCCAAAGCCCTTGACACCTGGCTTGGAAACCATATCATTCTTTGGTAGATTCTCCATGTTCTGTTGCCTCTGCTATGTACTTGCATTGAAACATGAACCATGTTTTTTCTCAAATAAGTATGAAGAAAGAACTTCCACTATAATTCTGGCAATGACTCCTTAACATTGAAGAAATCATTCTAGATGATGAACTTAAAAAGGGAACTTGATGTTCGTTGTTTTTCATTAGAGTCTTGGAATCCTTTTTAATTTTTTTCAGTTCATTGATATTAATACAAAAATAATGAATGTGATTTCTTTTGATGGTCTTGCCACTTTTTGTTAGATTCACACTTCCACAGACCTTATTGTGACACCTGTTTCAGTAATGTTTTTAAAAAGAGATTATGAAATACACAGATATAAATTAATCTATATCTCATGTCCTGCTTATTTTTCTATGTATGTTATCTGTCGTTTCTTCAACTTTCTTAACAGTTGTCAAATCCTCAGATAATTAATTGAACAGAATTAGAGAATCAAGGTCCACGCAGAGTCAAGACTATATGTTTGAGTCACTGATTGCCTTAACTCTTAATGTGGCACTTCCTAGAATCACACAAAAAATTAGTCTTAAACAACGATGTATCTACATCTAGTTAGCGTACGGATATGTACATGATGGATTGTCTTACTAATTCATACAGGTGGGCCCATCCCATTGTGGGGAGTGCCATCCTAAAGTAGATAGTCCTGAGATGTACAAGAAAGGTATCTAAGCACAAACCTCTAAATGATCCAGAGAATGAATCAACAAGAACTAGTAAATAGTGATCCTCCATGATTTCTGCCTTGAGTTCCTCCTCCGATTGCCTCCACTGATGGACTGTAACCTGGATTTGTAAGCCAATATACCCACTTCTCCCTAAGTTACTTTTGGTCAGATGGTTTGATCACAGCAACAGGAAAGCAATCAGAGCAGTCACTAACGTATCATGGGGGTAGAGATGAGAGGACATAATGGGTTATTGTTTTCTAGGACAAATAATGGATAAGGAGGAATATGTTAATATCCAAATATTACTAAGGGGTTCAACTTACTGGTCTTAGCTGAGACCTATCAAGAAGATAAGCAAAAATCAGCATCATAACAGTGTAAAATGATTATTACTTTGCTTTTTGGCACTTGAAAATAACCTTGTGGGAAAGGAGAATAGCATACATCCAAGAATATGAGTTGATCAATTTACAGTTTGGAGAAGCACCTTGGAAACAGACCAGTAGAGCAAGAAAATGAACAATTTTAGATGAAAGGAATATACCTGTTGAGATTTCCTCAGAACTAACTGAATCAGTCTACAAGGTTTAATTGATCTGATGCCTGTGTTCAGTCTTAAAATAAGAGTACTTCAAGGCTTAGCTTCACCTGCGTTGTACATGGATCAGCACCACAGCCCATTCAGTATCAACCCTGCTAACCGATGATTAGCATTCATTCTCTAAAGCCTAGGCTTGCAGTTGCATGCTTATTAACTACTGTCCTGTTGCCCCTTGATCATTATGATTTGTTAAAAAGTTATCTCACTTTTTACCATCTTTCCTACGTGTGAGCTTCATAGAATACCAATCTATTTCCTTTCCCAAGACATATCTGGGTTTACTCCCTTTCCAGCACAAAGTTGAAAAAATAAATCATGTTGTTTTCAAGAGGATGGCTGCTGTAACAAAACCATAAACTAAATGGCTCAAAAGTGGAATTTATTATCTTATAATTCTGGAAGGCAATTTCTAAAATCAAAGGGAGAACTTTCTTGCTCTTTATGTCTTCTTCATTTAAAAAAAAATTAAAGATCTACTGGTGTGTGCTTATGAATAGTGTAGGATTCATAAAAGGCATTTCATACAAATATATCATATACTTTGACAATATTCATTATAAAGGTTCCTTTATAATGTCTCTAGCCATCTCTTAACTTATGGCTGTAGACCTCCAATTTATACTTCTGTCTTCATATAGCCTTTTCACTTCCTACCCATCTTCATTATCTGTTGCAGAGTACTCCTTACCACTCTTAGGGACATTTCAGTTGCCCAAAATGCTCTTTATTATCTTTTACTTAAATCAGCATGCCTTTTTCCCAAATGAGGTTATAGCATAGCTCCAAGGATGAGTACATATTCACATCTTATCAAAGACCACCACACAACTCAATATATAGTCTTCTTTAGTCTTTTTTGATAATTCTTAAACTTTGGCAACTATATAGATATTTGGATGGTCTAACAAAATACACCATTTGTACAGAGATTAATTTACATGTTCTAATAAATATGTATTTTGCTGAAAATTAAAATTATTTAACACCTGCCAATGCAGAAGCCTATATGTGAGCTGAAGTTGAATCATACAACATAAACTAGGTCCTTTAAAGATGGCAACAACTAACAGTGACCATGATTTCTCTTTCTAATCTGGCTAATGTAGACTAACCTCTCCTGTACTAGCTAATAATATAATATTGTTAATTTATTCCAAGATCATTTAACGTTTCATTGTGTTGAACAGTTCACTTACATTGACCATATTACATATAGAAACACTTCAACTGCTGCTATTATTGTCTAACCTCAGCTATACGAAGCTCATGTCTGTTAACCAATCCTTATGCCAGTACCAGAAGAAGTTGATGTTTCTTCCTATTGCATTATATATTAAACTCTATTTGTATACCGTCAGAAATTACTGCGTCCTGATTCTACCATGAAGTGTATTGACTATTATTTCAATACACTATGTGTCATTGGAAAGATAGATTTTTATTGATAGCCATTATTTTCATGTCTTTAAGCCATTTAGTAAGAATGGCGAATAAGGAAAAGCAGACAACAGAATGCTGAAAACTGATTGTGCCTACTTTCCTTCTGGTTGATTTCAATGCTTTAATTAGGGGCTGTTCAAACATATCATTTTACTGGCATCTGGCTCACTTTTTAATTTTTCCTCAAAACTATTGTGAAGACCCTGTCACCTGCCTTGTTGGCATCCAGGTAAATCATGTGCCTTGTATTTTCTTTTTTCTGCCTAGTAATCTTCTTATAGAAATGAGTAGGATTAATCTGACATGATGTATCTTGTGAGTGAGGCATGAAATAACTGTTTAGAGCAGGGAAAATATTTGCTTTAATATCATTGGCTTCATGATACTTAGGTTGATACAACCAAGGAAGACTTAATACAGAGGATGGTATTTGAATGTGGAAAGATTTTAATAGCTGAGTAGAGAAGAAAATGGGTATTTGTCAAGGTCATCTTCAATGTCTTATTTTTTTCTTTACTGATTCAGTTATTAATTAACTCTCTTATTGCCAATGAAATGGAACATTATCATAAGAACTAGATGTTTGGTTAAAATTTTCAGGGAGCTGACATGGTGAACAATCCCATAATAACAGCAGGATCAGGAGTTCAGGGTCATTTTTGGCTACAAAGATTGAGGTCAATCTGGAGTACATAAGACCCTGCCTAAGAAACACCCCCCAAAATGCAAAACATACTAAAAATAATAAGGGCCTTCTTGTACTTTCTGAATAAATTTAGAACTAAATAGTGGGATACCTTGATGAGTGACATGACATCTCCCTATTGGGTTTAGAAATAAATGTATTTATCAAGAATGAAAAAGAGAAAGACAGACAATTCAGGAGAAAGAGAGTGTGTATACTGGAATATTGTAGGCTCAAAGCTACTAGTCAATGCCACATGAAAAAGACCATGCAATCTGGATAAAGTGTATCCCTCAGCTTCCCTCTCAAGATCTGTTTAAATCTTGTAGAGAAGGCTATAAGCATTTCATTTAATTTTTATCTGATAATACATTCAAAACTGTTTCTCATGATTTATTTTTATTTAGATGATCTACAAAACAATTCTAATTTTATCCTATATTTTACAATTTTTTTTAGTCCTCAGCTCCCTCTTGTAAGCATCCACATCTTCCAGAGAGTTGAAGGAAAGATCTCAATGAGAAGTCCTTGAGTTATCAGCATAAAAATGTCTATACTAGGGCAGATGAGAATGCTAAGCTGGTGCTGTGATTGAGCCTTGCTGAAATGGACAGCCTCTAGTTCTTTGAAAGAGCTCCCCATATGACGGATCTTGCCTCTCCATCACAATGATAGATGTCTTGCACTGTAATCGTGTGACATGCCACCCTAGTGAAGAATTGATGGTCAGTCTTTTTTTTCTTTCTTTCATTTTTTTTTCTAGAATGATTGATCATTCATATTTATAGGTCTATCAACAACTGGGTTTTACAAAGGTCAGTATTGATTATGTGGACCATGCAGATGGCATTCTTCATTACTGTACATAAATATGACTTTCCTGTATTGAAATGCTATGATTTTTTAAAGGAAGGTAGAAAGAGAACAAACATTAATCTGAGTTATGCACCGAGATGGTAACAGGACTGTGGCATTAGTGGGTCATACTTTAGATTAGGTAATATATTTCCCTAGTCACAATGTGTGTAAATTTGCAACACATAGATGCACAAGAATACACAAACTCATGTGCATGTACATGCATGCACACATACAAATACCTACACACACCCACACTCACACACAATTTGTTTTATAGATGAGGAAACTGCTCCTAGTACTGGACATAGATAGACAACCTGCTAGTCCTGACATTAAGAAGAAATGTAAAAACTTTGTGTCAAAATGAAAAGAATGGTTTCATTTGGGTTGCAAATCATTTTAATGCTTCCTACATATATAATAATTTGGCAGTAAAATGACTGATATTAAACTTAATGTGAATGACAACCAGTTAGCTGAAGATGTAAAGACCCTGGCCACTGAAGACAGAGGCCACTCTTTTAAGGAACTTACTTTGGAGGATAAACCAGTCCAGGCTGTTCCAATCTCCCCATCTCCAGTCTGGTGCAATACTGACTGATGTTGGGCTTCCTGTGTTTTACACTTAGAGTTTTTGGCCACTTCAGCCTACGCTCTGAATGGCAGTTAGTGAAAGTGGATTACAAGTCTATCTTCAGCCGGCGCTGCACTAAGGAGGACTTTGAGACGTGGCATCTTCTCAACCAGGTACCATTACATTGGCATGCCAGCTGGGTTTGGTCTTCTCTGATCTTACATTTTGGGAAAAGGAAGGCAGTATGTCATTTGAGCATGCGTGTGTGATTGTAAGGGGAAAATTATGCATGCACAGAACCAACAGAGGTAAATGACATGCCTCTCAGGATTCTATGTACTCTTTATATCACTGAGCTTCCCGGAGAAGAATGTCTGATAATAATGTCAGTTTAGTCGGCAAAAAAAGGAGTACCAGGTGGTTAGGAGGCCTCCTATGATAAGCTTACCTGCCCTGCCACTGTGGGAGGTGAGAGCATATCTCAGGACTGCTTGAAGTGAGAGCCCTAAAGCACTAGGAAAACTGAAAAGGGATGCAAGGTGGATGGTTCTAGGGATGGTGAGTGTTTATTGCCATGTAGTATGAGTAGACTTCTACATTCTTCCCAAGGTTTGGGTCCTTGGATTTTTATACCAACCTTTACTCATTTTTTTCTCTCGTCTGAGATTTGGGACTTTAGTGGAATCATTTATTGGTGAGAGAGAAAGGGGGGGGGGTTGCACCTATGGGGTCAACATCAATTTTACTGTGAAAATAATTAATACAATAAAAAAAGTCCTTTCATTCCTTTAGCAACTAAAGCCTCTTGGATAATGGCATGGTGATCTGTAGATCTGAAGTCCTTATGTTCTCCACAGAGATGGAGAAGAAACAGTACTATGTAGACATCATGGATAGGTAGAGGGGTGGACCTGGGCCAGCCACACATACTGGTCTCTTCATGAAGTGGTAAAAATAGCATGTTTGTTCTTAGAACTCCCACACTCATGGTTACTGGGAAGGGAGATTGCTACTTTGAGTCCTAAAGACCAGTGCTTTTATTGACCAATGTGTTGTTTCACCTCCTGTGTGTTTTATCCCCTGTCTCACTATGGATGTTCTCTTTAAGGGAGAGCCTTGTGTCATGGGGGAAAGGAAAATATTCAAGAAACGCAAGCCAGGTTCTCAGTGTGCTCTTGGAAGAGACTACTCTGGGTCTGTGGTATCAGAACCCTGTGTCTGTGCTGACTGGGACTTTGAATGGTGAGTCCTTTTAAATTTTATCTTCAGCTCCAACCTGCTTGTGTGTGAGGATGAAGATGGAGTTAGTTTGGCCCAGATGCAGGAGGTACATCTATGGTCATGCTCACTGGACCAGATAGGAATTCTGCATTGCTT
This sequence comes from Phyllotis vaccarum, assembly GCA_033318265.1. Classification (NCBI taxonomy): domain Eukaryota; kingdom Metazoa; phylum Chordata; class Mammalia; order Rodentia; family Cricetidae; genus Phyllotis; species Phyllotis vaccarum. The sequence continues at coordinate 12,902,167 of JARWLC010000004.1, read as the reverse complement.
GAACGTAAGAGTAGGCACAAAGATGAGGAATCCCAATGCTGTGTGATCAAAATTTCCTATGGACCTTTCTCTTATTTTCTCATTTCCAATGAGTGAGTGCTTACATGTGATGGTCCTGGAAGAGTAGGATAAAGTTACCTTCATACATATTTTCTCAAATTGTACTTCTGTGTATGGGTACATTATCATTTCCTCTTATTTTTATTACTAACTTATGTATAATATTTACATATATAAAAAGACATGGCATAATAATTTGTGTAAATATAACATTGTGAACTGATTAAATCAAGGTAATTAACATTTTCACCTGATCAAAGGTCAGTCAATTCTTTGTGTTGGAAATCTTTGGATATTTTTTCTTCAGTTTTAGACTACAATTCTGCCTCTGATGAAAATGAAAAAGTTCAATTGATAATCTAGATTTCTAGTCTCTAATCTCCCTTAAAATTGATGACTCCCAAATATAATTTTTGCTTGCCTCTGGCCCCAGCCTCATGTTCCTTTGAGTGATATATCTGTCTAATCTACAAAATATCCATATAATAGAGGTGGCATTTATTGGTGTGGCTGAAGAATCCTTTTTACTGGTAAAATATTCCCGGCCTGATTTCTCCAGTTTAAACCCCAAACAAAGCCATCCATACTATGGCTGAATGAAAGTCCTAGATTGGCCTGTCTTTTCTCCACACTCAGATCCAGGCCATCAATGAGCCCTTCCAGGCTCTTCCCCCAAAACACACTGTCCCTGAAGGCGATTGTGCCCATCCTTATAGCAGTTATTATCATATCCAAAGCTTGCTACCTCTATCCTTACTCCCCACACTGTCACGCTAAAGACTCAGATGTATATCTGCAGTTCTAGTCCAGATAATGTTTCTTAAATTCCAAATCAGATCTTATTACTCTTGTATTTAAGATTACCTTAATTGATTCTCTCTCCTTTAAGGTACTGCCTTGTTGAAGGCCCTTTGGCCTGGAATCCTTTTCTAATTTTTTAAATTGTCCTTCCTTCATTAGCTGGATTACAGCCACACTGCCAACTTCAGTAATTAATCCAGATTCATTCCTAGGAGAAGAACTGGGAAATACAATCGTGTTCGCCACATTTCAGCATAGCTGACAACTTTGAGTCTCTCATGCTTCTTCAGAATTGTTAGCTTCTTAGAAAATTCCTAAGACACCCCATCTCATCTATATACCCTGGTGCTCTCCAGCACACCACCATGCTTTTATCCTGTTAGTATTCACTGTATGAAGTGATTATGATATCATCTCTCTTTCCCCAGTAGGATATAAATTCTGCAGACGTAGACGCTTTAAACTTTCCTCTCTTTTAAAATCCCAGTGCCAACTCCACAGTAAACATTCAATAAAGAGTTGTAACATGTTTCTGAATGTTGTTCTTAGGAGAGTCAAAAACCTTCCCAATGCTGAGAATATGTGGATATCCCTTTGGTTTCAGCTAGATAAATGCTTCCTATATATTTAGTCAGAAGCTGAAGTTCCAATTGATAATTGATAGTGATTTTCATGAGACAGAGGAAACAGCTACTGGCTGAAGCATCAGTCCATAGTTGAAAGGGATGGGGCAATGGCAAGTTGCATTTGGGGTTCTCTGGTGCAGAATAGCAATGTGTATTGAAGTGCATAAAACATTTATCCTTACATAGCAGCCTCCCTTCACTCATTTCCATTTCATATAGTTATTATTTAAAAGTCACGTTCTCATTTCCTAAATTTACTAGAACTTTTATAGATAACTGAAAGTCGCTTGTGTGGAGTGATCATGCCTGCTCCTGATCTGTTTGTCATTCTTGGATAACTTGGCTTTAGTGAGTCGTTAAAGTGAGATGTACCAAATAGAATTTAAATTTCAATGGCAGGGTCCTTTCTGTATTAGAAGATCCTTTGAAAACAAGAATCATTTTACAGCTAGGAAACTTATCTTTAACTATGAACAATATCACAGTGTACAATCATAGCAAGTAGATGTAGTAGTCTCCTTGTAAGTGTAACGTGGATATTATAGTTCTTACTTTTCTCTCTGCCGTGACAAAAACCTCAAAAAGGAACTTAAGTAGCACCTACTAGGGCTCCAGATTTAAGAGGCTCCAGCCCATCATGGTAGTAGGTATATGCATAAGGATTCTGTAAATATGGGGAGGGCAGAAAGCAGAAAGCAGACAGTAAGTCAGGCCAGATAGTAAAATTATTAAAGTCTGCCCCTTGTGACTCACTTCTTCCAGAGAAGATATACTTCTTAAAGTTGCAATTGCCTGCCCAAAACACTCCTACTAGCTTGGAACCAGATGTTCAAACCTATGAGCCTGGGAAGAACATTTCACATTCGAACCAGAGTACCCTGTGTCCTTCTCCAGACTGACTCCACTGAGGTCCACTGTCTTTCTTTGAGTGCGCTTCACTACAAAATCTGTTTCCTTGATTCAAAGCTGACTCTCTGCCATTGTTAGGAGGACGCACAAGTAAGAAGGAAAAAAAGACTACAAAACTGTATTTCTTTCCTTGAACTATTCTATTAGTGTTTATTGATCTACATAAAAATTCCAAAACTTAAATTCACACGTTTTCTTCTGGTAAATTTCCTTAATTTCTGTGTCTTTCCTTCCTTGGCTGAAAAGATAAAAATACATAACACTTTTCTCATGAGGTCCTAGGGAGAAATAAATGAATTAGTAAATGAATAAAGGTAGATCATTAATATAGATAAGCCACTCACCTGCACTGCGCACAACAGAAGCCTACAGCATATGTTAGCTGTTGCTGCTGCTGGAGCTGTGAATTTGCACCCCACAGTTAAGTGATCCCCTTAAGACTTATCTCAAATAAATCAGAGCTTAAACCATTATGTAAGCACTGTTTTCAACGCTGTACCTTTGGGTGTTATGCAATGATTTTAATGCTAGTGACAGTTCTTAAAGTGGCTTTCAGCCCTTTTTTGGCAACTGCTATCAGAATCTACGTAAAGCACATTGTGGGGAAGAGGAGGGTCCCCTTGCAAGGCATTCTGTGCTTCTTACATTTGTGTGGATAGAGGTCTCACCTATATTCAAGACACTGTGATGTTGGTATCTTTACCGTAATGAGAGGAAAATTAATAGTTTGTTCATAAGATACCTGGCGATAGTTATAAAAATGGTGGAGGCAGAGATTAGAGTTAAAATACAAGGATGGTTGAAGCTTGGTTTATTGCTTCTATGACATCTGTTGTTCAGGAAAACAACAATAATGAGTCTTATTATTTGAGATTTCCTTTATTTTTCAGAAGGAATGTGAACATTTAGTTACTCTAAAATTAAAACTCATCTTCAAATGATCCTGAATGACTGCTCTACGTTAAATTTTAATATAGACTATTTCGTTAACTCTAAAGACAATTTCAAATAAAGTAATTTTCACCATTGCTATTGGAATTATAAGTTATATGTTCTCTAAGTAGATAGTAAAGATTTTTCTGTATAATGTACCAGATGTTTGCATTTCTGTTGTAAATTCTACCTTATATTAAAAAAGAAGACAGAAATACTTGAGATTGATGCACGGTCACTAAAAAGGAGAGACCCCTTGAGCCTGGTCACAATCAGAGAATTCCAACAACAACAATTATGTGACCTACATGAATGTTTTTATCATTTCTGTGTACAGATAATGAAGTTTTAATGGCAATTCTGGCTTATTAGCAATGGTTTTAGGACAAGTGTCCAAAATTGCTCTCTGATTTTAGATCAATAAGTATCAGTATTGGCTTTGAAATAGTTTTTCAAGGGCTGAGAGAGATGGCTCATTATTTAGAGCATTTGTTTCTTCTGTTGGGACTAGGGCTCAATTCCCAGCACCCACATAGTGGTTTACAAGCATCTGTAACTCCACTTCCGAGGAAACTGATGCCCTCTTCTGACCTCCACAAGCACTAGGAATATGCACAGTGTATATGTATAAATGCAGGCAAAAAAAAAAAAAAAACCCAAAACACATAAACTGAAATAAATGAATAAATAGACTTTTAAAAAATTAAATATGATTTTTATCATATATAATTTGTGTTTTGGTCTTTAAAGTTGATCCTGAAAACCAGTATCTGAGTATAGATTTATAGCCTGAGTCCTATGGTGTCCCATTCAGTCAGTTCTAGCAATTCTCATACACATCCCATTTAGGGGCATCCCTGAGACAGAGAAGGCCTTCTCCTAATGCCCTGAACAGTGTGCAAGGCTCTGAGAACAGCAGAGGAGAAATAGCCTACCGTATCAAGTTAGGGAAGCTGTAGGATAGAAATGGTATGTTTGATATCTCTGTATTGGTGTGAGCTAACAACAGACACAACCTGGGCTCACAAACAGGAATATTATTTATCTTATTGAGTTTCAGAAGTATTTTCTATAGAATGCATGGTTTAAATAAAAAGGAAGGAGGGAGGGGAAGCAGGGGGATACATGGATTTAAAAAAAAAGACATTTTTTCTATAAATATAATAAAATAAAGAAAAATGGTATAAACATAATGTAACTATTGGAGTGTCTACTTAGGAGCCTAAAAGATTCCCAGCCTCAAGTTTGCTATGCAGAGCTGCTCCAAAGCAGCCTCTACCAGGGTTCCAATGAGGCATGGAAACAAATGTGCAACCAGGAGACAACTAAGGTTTCCAATAGCATCTCAGATGCTAGAGAGGGTCTTGCTCCAAAGTCCTGGGCACGGGGGTGGGGGTGGGGTCTGGCAGAGGCTAGGCTTCTGGACATAACACAGGAAGCAGTCTTCCATTTTTTCTCCTTTACTTCCTCTGCTCACTCATCAGTAACTTTGGCTGAGCACCTATCCTGTACTGGGTGTTGTCGAAGTCTTCTGCATGAACCATCTTGATTTCTCATCTAGCTCTTAGAAGAGTTAGGCATTTCAGAGTTCCATTCACTCAAGAATGAGTTTTCTAATTTCTGAGGCCTGAGGCTTAGAATGCCATGGGGGTTTCTTCCATGTCTAGAATGGATCCATAGCCACAGGTGGGACTATCCACTGGTGATGCAGAAGGCAAAGGGAAAGAGATTTGAGGATGCTACACATATAATCTCAGGTGTACCTATTATCCATTCAGCCTCTGGCTTTAGTCATATTGAGTATAAGTTAACATTTTTTTTTCTATAGTGGACTAGCTGAAGCATAAACAAGACAATAAATAATGTATAGTTACTGCACCAGAAGATGACATAGCAGAAAAAATACAATAAAGTATTGAATTTTATGATCCAGTACTGAGTCCATTAGTAGCCACTAGTCACACGTGATTGTTTACATTAAAATTTAATTAAATTAAAATGCAATTTCTTAGTTGTACCAGTTAGTGGTTACCATAATGGAACATATCTTTTGAAATATTTCCACTGTAGAAAGTTCTGTTAGACAGAGCTGGCTTTTATTGCAGGTGGAGAGATGGCCAGAGCAAAGAGATTATTGAACAAAGAGATCATTTGTAATCATGGATGGCTTCTTGCAGGGAATGGGAGTGGATGGAGCTTTACCATTTAATTAAATAAAATCGGTATATATTTAAGGAAGTGGGCAGCAGACTAACTTAAACAGAGCAGATATGTAAGGAGCTGTCGATGGGGAGAGGGATGAGGCAGGTGGCTCCAATGGGGTTAGATCAAAAGAAATTCTTAAAGGGTGTTGTTTTCTGAGTCGTTTTGGCTAAGCTATAATGGTCACTTTTACTATGGCTACATTTGGGTTCATGCCAAAGCCAATGAGGATGATAATTGTTACTCTTGTGATAGTCCCTCCTGTTCTGTGAGTGCTCCCACTGTGCCTGGAAAGAAGCACCTGGTCCCAAGCCCATCCTGATGCACTCTGAAAATGGGATAAAAATGTGTCAGGCTCACATCCAGGAGTCTCAGCCACTAGGTGGGAAGGAGGGAGAGGGAGAGAGGTCAGGAGTCTGGTGGTGCTGACCTCTGCCTGGCCTGACATTCACATAGACCCTGAGGCTTCTTGGGCCTAGACCGAGGCTTTCTGACTGGTCAAGAGTTTGAGAATTCACTAGAAAGATAGCTTCTTGGTTAGAAATGTGAAATGGTTTTGCAGAGAGCTGAATTTGGCTCCCAGCACCCACATTGAAGGGCTCACAACAACTTGTATACCCTCCAGCTTGAAGGGAGCCAACAGTTGCACATGCCTTTGCACTACCTGCATCCATGCATTCAAGTGCATGTTTACACACGCATGCGCTCACATGTGCACACACACACACACAGATACGCATGTGGGAGATTGTGTTGTTTCATTGTAAATATTTGTTCCACCCACTGGTTTAATAAAAAGCGCTGATTGGCCAAAGGCAGGCAGGAAGTGTGGATGGAGCTACCAGACTAAGAAAACTCTGAGAACAGGAAGCACAGAGCAGAAGGCCAGAGAGAAGCCAGAAGAAGCAGAGGACAACTATGCTGCTCTAAAGAAAGGTACCGAGCCCCATGGCTGAACAGGAAGAATCATGGGTTAGATGAAGGGTAGAGAGCTAGCAATTTATATGCCTGAGCCTTAGGCCGATCAGCCTAAAAGTATAGTAAGCCTCTGTGTGTCTCTGTGGGTCTGTGGGAATAAACCTTGAGGTTAGGCCCAAAAGTCCGGGCTAGAAACCTCATACTACATATGCACACACATACACACACATTCCACACATATACATACAGATACGCACACACATACACACACATACATACAGATACGCACACACATACATACACATACAAACACATGTGTGCACGCACACACACACACACACACACACACACACACACACATAAATACACCACACACACACACTTAAAAATAAAAATCAATCATTTTTATTTAAATTCAGAATGTTTTTTGTGAGTTTTTTTCTTTTCTTTTCTTTTCTTTATTTGTAGCAGGGACCACATTCTGATTAAGTGGTAGCCCTTGGGATTCCATCTACATTAATCACAAATCAACAGTCTTGATCTCCGCCATATGCCTGAGGTGGCTCTGTGCAATGTCTGGCAAGTCCTTCATCGTCTTTTACCTGTTCCTTTACAGTCCACAAGAAAAAATTAGATCCTTCTGCAAAACTACTCTTTTCTGTGGTGACACATACATTTAATTTCTGAACTGTCCTTGCTCATTCATCCTTCTGAATCCAAAGCTTTTCTTGAGTGGGGTTTGGATCATATACACATTCTTAGAAATGGACAGGCTTTATTTTTTTTCCTAAACAGGTAGCCATTCTACTGATGTTATAACTAAGCAACACATGGGGGTAAATTATGTATGGAGGTAAACCGCCTATATGTGTGCAGAAGCAGGCAGCATACTCCTCTGAGGCAAATCAGACTTTCTGGCGTGTTCTGTTCAAAGCTAACAATTTATCAGCTCACACCTTTCCCCCAGGAAGCTGGAGCAGTGGCTGTTGTTTGTTTAAATCCTGCAGACTCATGAGCTAGGAGGGAAACTGGACAGTGTGAAGGAGTTTAATATGCATTTAGCAGAAATTAATGAAGAAGTCCACAGCTTGGAGGCAGCCAGTTTCGGTTAGTGTTGTTAAATATTAATGAGATGTTGCTGCTCTTTGGGGCAGAGCAGTACGCTTGATGCACCTTTTTTAATTACTGCAATGCCAACAGGTAGCAGAGCTGAACAGAACTGCTGAGGATGGTTACATTTTGCAAAGAGCCTTGAAAACATTTCTATTCTCCCCAACTCTGTTTTAGAGAAGCATTCTTCCCTCCCAGATTCTCAGTATTTTCTAGGGTCAGCAGGATCAATCAACAGGTTCATCCAGTAAAGCCATAGGGGAGTTTTCTAGAAGTCGTATGTATGTACCACAGCCCAGTGTTGCCATGCATAGATAATGCTTGGGAAGTCAAAGTTTAGTGGTGTGCAGACAAATGTTTAACTCTTAGGGAACAAATACTGAATGCTGTACAGATTCTCATAATAGGCTTTTCCAATGCCACACCAATGAATGAAGAATTGAGAAGAACTAGGGAGGGGCACCACTTTATGTAGTATTTGTACCAGACAGATACATGGATCTAAAAGACCTCCAGAACACAAATAACAATATTTGCATGTAAAGAATAGGGTTATGGAGTAAGATATATACAATATGTTGTAGATATATAAAACTAAAATGCAATAAGCAGTAGGAAATTATGTGTATTTTTATTGACTTTTAAATATAACTTATGTGAATGAAATGTCACATAATTTAATTTTTGGTAATTGCTTTAACAACCATTAATTACCTTATGAAATTCCCAAATTTTTAAAAGCCAGATTTCATGGGCTATTTCAAGCTACATTAAGTCTGGAGAACTATGGGCCAGGGGCTGTCTATTCGTGGATCAGACTCTTGTAGAAGGATTTTTCTGGAAGAAATATATCCTTGGCTTTTTTGTCTTCCAGCTTCATTGAAGCATGATTGTATCAAAGCTGCTCTTGCATTCTGTCTTTCCACTGAATGACAACTCTGGTCACATCTACTCTAGTCGTCTTTGGGGCATTTGAAGTCCTTTCTACAGTTAAATCCAACATGTCAATGAAACCTCACAATGTTCTTACAGAAATAGACACAATGCAATGGGGTAAATAGAGGGACTATGTTTTAGTGCAACTATGACATTAATTCACACTGTAACACTTATTATAGATGCTTTAATTAATGAAAATCAATGACAATATAGTTTCCAACATATGGTAGCCCCCAAATTACGTGCATTGAAATAGGGATAGATTCATATAACCTAAATATAAGAGAGAAACTAGTGAAGAAACTGTAAAACACAAGAGATGCAGTGATCACACCCAAATATAACAAACAAAAATGAATAAAGAAGACTACAAGGTAGCTAGGAGTAGTCTGGAGCTACTGTGTGGATAGTAATGTACATGCACTTATCCATTACTCAGTACTCTATTTGGCTGTATTAGGTTCAGGTGTGAGATACATACTTAAAGGACTGAAGAAGCAATTGAGGGCAGGTGTTGTCACATTTGATGGGTCATGACATAGGGTGGGGTACATGAGACATAGTTACAGTTGGCTACTCGTCTTCTTTCCATTTCTGCCCTGCATTCACTTAGATAACTTAGTAATATTTTCAAAGACTATGGGAGCATGAATAACTTAACACAGCACAGAGAAGGGCTTGCCTTTGTGTCCCATGCTTCTTCAACACTCAAGGGGATGATATTCTGATGATGCAATTGTACTGTCTGAGATTCAGGGATTCTCTTTTAGTTGTTGAATATGGAAGCATGGTTTGAAAGAGGTGTTCTTAGTGAACTTCGGCTGGCTATAGTGCATAATTGCCCTATACATTATTACTCTTGTATTTTGACATTTACACACTTAAGCACAATATGCAACTCTAGAAACATTAGCATGTTATTTCCTAGATGCTGTGGCTGTGATTCTGTAAAAGCATAGAAAAGAACTCTTGTTTTATTCTTTTTTTTAAATAAGTACAGGTCTTCTATCTGATCAAGAAAAGTTTGGATTTCTCTTGGCATGTAACTACACACACACACACACACACACACACACACACACACACACACACTCCTCTCTCTCTCTCCCTGTCTCTCTCTCTCCACACACAAGTTTGAAGGCAGTTGAACTTGAAGTTAAAATGAATATAAATTCAGCGAAATCATTTTTCAGACAGTACATATTGAATCGTTACATAGAAATGTATCTTGACCTTTAAAGTCATCCTCCTGATTGTCATTTACTTATGTAATTAATTCTGTGATCCAAAGTATGCTTTTTAAATGTATAGTGTCTCTGCCCTCTCATATCCAAGCCACTGTACCTATCACATATTTGAATTCATGTACTTTCTAAACTAGCTGTTTTGCTTTTTTTTTTTTTAACATAATCCACTTTTCTCTATAGACTGTAATTCTAAAATGATGAGACCATTTCTAAAAACACACAATTTTTTTTTTTAGGGTGTGAGTATTTGCCTCACTGGGGCTAAGTAAAACAATGGATTATGACTTTGGGGAGGCAGTGGGACATGTGGGTATTTATGTATGCCGTTGGAGATTTTAACATTTGTACAAACATATTCTACCCATGTTTATTTTCTTGACAGTGACTATGGCTATGAGAGACATGGGGAGAGCCAGTGTGTGCCAGCTTTTTGGTACAACCCAGCTTCCCCCTCAAAGGACTGCAGCCTTGGTCAAAGCTACCTTAATAGCACTGGGTAAGTCAAAAAACTGTAGGAACTCAGCTTATTTGCTCTCAAAGATAATGAAATAGAGGATGTCCTCATTGAGAAAGATGAGTGTAAATAGGGTTAGTTTGTTTCTAGAGTTTTGTGACGGAACCTGAGGAAATGTTTAGACAATGATAGTTTGTTTAGAAACCATCAGAATAAATTATCAAGCAGGAAATACCTTTTGCAATTTATCTTTAGAAGATTATAGTCACTGCCTAGTTAAACACTTGCCTGCCTTACATTTTGGGCCTCAACCAGTATATATTGATCTAAGTAGTGCAGAGATTTGACAAGTGCTTCCTAGTGGGAGATCAATGGACATTCTCAAACAGTAACATTTGACACATCAAATAAAAATTTACAAGACTCATTCTAGATACTTCTGGGATAAGAAGATTAAGGACACTCTCAGTAATTGTCCAATTGTTGTGTTCTGACTGTTCACTTAGGAGTCCTCATCCTCAAGCACTTGGCAAAGGATCTCCTGGAGATGCGTTGTTTTGTCCTTTCCTTTACTGATTCTATGACCCATAGAGTGGGTAGGTGGGATTGTGACACACTCTTCACTTGTTGATATGTCTTGTTGTTATCTGAGGTTCTGTGAGTCAGCAAAGCCAATTTCTCGATTTGGAATAATCCCTCACAAGAGGTAGAGGGGATGTGGATGTTTTATACCTCACTCGGAGGAGAAAGACACTGGGGACTCTGGACTCCAAGCTCACCTCTCCAAGTGTTTCTTCCATGTCAGCCAAGTTATCCAACTTCTTTTACTTTGACTCTATGGTTGCAAAGAATAGTAGGGACAATCTAAATGTCTCCCATCTACAAAGGAAACATAACTATGATGGGATGGTTGTAGTTGAGTCATCTAAAATACTTTAAAACTTGACATTTTTGGTAATGTTTGATTCGGGGGGGGGGGCTTATTTCTAAATACCATTCTGGACATTTCAGTCCTTTATTGTAGTGGTTCTATAGTATTAAATTTTAAAGATTAAAGTCTTTAAATGAAAATTGAATAATTTCAACTTTTTAAAAATGTACTGTCAGGAAGTAAAGAGGAAAATATAATTGTCACATGGAATCATCTGCAAAGGCCACCTTCTAGCATTTTTTAGAAATCATTAAAAAATGATTTCTCTCAGACATCTTATATAATCATGGGGCATATAGAGCTAATTATAATTTTCAGCAATATGTGTGCTAAAATAGCAAATAGCTAACTAAATAAGTCAGGGATATAAAAAAAATCTATTTATGTCCTCCCTTAAAAGATTTTCTATAGCAATATATAGACATCTCCAGTGTTCCTAAGTTTGGTCTATATTATACATTACCAACAAGGTTAACATGGTGGCCAGCTAACAAAGAGAGTTGTTGACATAAAGTTTGCCTATGAAATAAGTGGCTCTAAGATGCTGATCTTGAGTAAAAAGTAAATATCTTATAAGTAAAGGTAACTCAGGAGTATTAACTTGGAATAATTTGATTTAGCTAAATCAGTGATGAGCCAAAGGACTACAGTATGAGATATTATTAAAGCTATAAATTACTCATTATGTTTAAAACAATTAAAGGTGAAATGATTTTAGTAATTTTAATACTGTTTGTTGTTTGATGTGATATGTCACTTCAGTATGCTATATTAACTACATTTCCAGTCTTTGATAGCCACATTTGTATAGCAGGTACCATAATAGAAAGTAAAGATACAGATACAGCTCAATTGACAGCTTATAATTTCATTTGAGCCAAGAGCTAGTTACAGACTTTGGTTTACATCACTTGGGATCTCCTGGAGAAGCTGTGGATGAGATGCATGATTCAGAAGTTGGTAGTGTTAAGTAGGAAAAATCAGATCTATTGAAGGACCTGTATCATTAGAGTTTTGTGGCTTTGGGTCTTTTAAAATAAGACACAATAAATGGATTGATTATTCTTGATTCAGAGGATGAAAGAAGACAAGACTTGATGGTGGCAGTGGTTGTGGTGATTTATTGCATATTTAATAAAAATAGTCTGGAATATCAGAGGAGAGAATCACCCACAACCAAACCATGATGGTGAGGGAGTGGTGATCTATGCCTTTAATTTCATCACTTAGATCACCTGTGGATCTCTGTAAGTTCAAGGCCTAACAGCCAGGCAGAGGTGGCACATACCATTAGTGCCAGCACTTGGAAGGCAGAGGCAGAAGGATCTCTGTGAGTTCAAGGCCAGCCTACTCTACAAAGCAAGTTCCAGAACATCCAGGACTGTTACACAGAAAACCCTGTCTCAGATAAATAAATAGAATCAAACAAACAAAACACACAACCAACAAACAAACAACAAAGCTGGAGAGGTAGCTCTGTCCTCTGATATTCCAGACTGATTTTATGAAATATACAGTATATCACCACAGGTAGTGGTAATTGAGAATAGCTGTATTGTGACATTTCTTTTGTGGTCTTCTTAGAACACCAATTTTATAGATGATGAGTAGATCATGGACTTCCTGGAAGTAATATCTCTGTTGTTGATCAGGTTGCAGGCATGCTCTTGGGTCAGAGGACAAGTCAGTTGGATTGACACCACTGTACATACGATGCTGTTACCATAGAAGATGGCAGTGCTTTGTAGGGAAGTTTCTCAGGCTCACCCCTTTTGTAAAGTAATTTTACTTTTGAGAGTTGAATAGGAATTTCAAACTTGTGCTTCTAATGTGACATTTGTGTTGATTAGGAAATAATAATTTGGCAAATGGGGAAATACGTTTAAACAAATAGCCCAGTAGCTCCAGAATAAAGGTTGTTTTTAAAAAAATTATTAGATGTCCCATTAATGACATCCTTGTATGACATAGAGATAGTGAAAAGCTGCCTGATTATGAGGACTTAGCAGTTTGGTATTCTAACTACTTTCTGGTATAAAGTTGGAGGTAGCCATGGGGATAGAACAGGCCTGGAGCTGACAGAGGTCTGCTTATTTCCTACTTGTCCAGTCCAGTGCCCGCCTCCTCTTCTGCTCTGTGGCCCCCAGCATTGATTTTTCTTGGCTGGTTTAGACACTGATCTGATCCCTGGTGTACTAGGTGAGATCGATAATGTTTAAGGAGCTAGCCTTCCTGAGGTAGAGGGATAGCAGCTCCTCAGTACTCTTTCTCTTTGGGAATAGCTGTAGTTTTGGAGGCTTGGCTTTTAAGAGCAACTGTGAGAAGTTATTTTTGCTTATTTCTTTTCTCTTGTCCTCCCTCCCATTAACACACACACACACACACACACACACACACACACACACACACACACACACACACACACACACACACTACAAGTGGAAGCATCATCAAATAGTCTTTTGTCAAATCTTTTTAGGTACCGGAGGATTGTGTCCAACAACTGCACAGATGGGTTAAGGGATAAGTACTCTGCTAAGACTCAGCTATGTCCGGGAAAAGCTCCTCGGGGTCTCCACGTGGTGACCACAGATGGGCGCCTGGTGGCAGAACAGGGTCATAATGCAACTTTCATCATTCTAATGGAAGAGGTAGGTGACCCCTTGAGAATCTGCAGTCAGAAGTCACGTGCTGACTATTCCTGCATCTCAGAAAAGGAGGCAAACAGAGATCTATCATTTTTACCAGTGGAGGAAGGAGGAAGGAAGGAGCACCGACTCAGAAATCCCCTCTAGTCATCTGTAATAAAGACCCAGGTCACAGTGTCCCGGAAATAAATGGCTTGTTTGCTTATGCATTATCTACCCCTCCCTCCTTTCTGCTCTTTCTCTTTCTCTTACTCTCTCTCTCTCTTCCTCTTCCCTCCTACATCCTCTATGCTTGGAATTGAACTCAGGACTTTGGCTTTGAACTATAGCCACAGCCCTTAGGATTTTTTGAGACAGTCTTACCGTGATTATTTTGACAAAGGAACTCATTATGTAGCTCAGTCCCGACTTGTACTCACAGTGCAGCCCATGCTTATTCAAGCCTGTGTTCCACATGCTTCTACCTCCCGAGTACTGGGACTATAGCTGGTGCCATTATGACCTCCATGGATATATTCTTATCACCTTTGGGATACAACCTGTAAACTGAGAAGGGGGAAGTAGAAAATCAAATTATAGCTGTCAGGTTTCAGAGCCTCTCTCACTTTAATCCAACCCTTAACCTCACTAGTTAAAAGAGCCCACAAGCCTTTAGAGAGTTTTGAACATAGGGAGAGGATGGGGAAGAAAATTGAAATCATGTTTAAAGTTAAGTTTATATAGAGCACAGCATTGGTTGCTTCTACGTCCATCAGCTAATGGCTCATTATCTCATTGCTTAGTGTTTTCTGCGATCTGGTCCATTTATCTGAGTGTGTGCTGTCACTCCAGTTCACTTATCTGCTTCTTGCCCCTTGTGTGAGATGTTTCTTCTGCCCACGCCAGGGAGATTCCTAGCACTCCTTGCTGGACTGATGGGGCTGGAAAGCTTGCCTGATTGACAATGCCCTCTAAATCTATATGCAAATTGCTTGGGGGCTCTTGAGATCTTTGAAAGGGAGCAAAGCAAGCCAGGAAATTTTTCTTACTAAGCACTCCAGAGCCTTTAAAGTCCCTCACACTGTGAGGGAAGGTGCAGGCTTCTTATCCTGGCCTGGCAGACTCCTCATCCTTCACTCACATTGATACTTGAATTAGAGGACTTTGAGATTCGGAGGAGGTCATTATCATGGTTCCACTAGAGAGTTTTCAGGACAGGAGCTATAAAAACTTTCTCAAATGGATGTGAAGAGCCACGATCTTATCCGTTTCAAATGCCTTCAGTTCATTTCCACTTTAGTTTACATTTATAAACTCAGGGATAGTAGACATTGTATGCAGCTGAAGAGAGCAGCCATCAGTATTTCCTTCACATCTGTGTTGCCATGGTGGAGGAGATGTGAACTGAAAGCATGACAGTGCCCAATCTTTGGGGGGAGGTTTTGGCTTCTGAGTTAGTCAGAAGTTTGTTTCTAAAAGGAACGATTTTTGGTTCACAGATTCGGAACTTTCCGTCCATGGTCTCTGCTTCATAGCTGGTGAATATAGTGCAAACAGCTTCCTCACTCATGATGAAAACCAGCAGAGAATGAAAGAGGGCAAGAATGAGACACACAGACAGACAGAGACAAAGACACATGCATACATACACACACGCAGAGAGAGAGAGAGAGACAGAGACAGAGATACATGCATACACAGAGAGAGTGAGAGAGAGCACACACGTGTGGGAGACAGAGAGAGACAGACAGAGACAGAGATTTGAGTCCAACTTTCTAAAGGTTTTAAAACATTGCCCAGTGACATCTCTAACGTACAAGGTTTTCTGAGAACACTTCACATTCAAATCATATTAGTTAATAGTTTCAGAATAGAATTCTCTCCTCATTCCATTTTTCATCTTAGTATATAAACAGAGTTTTTTAAACTTTCTGTTTTCTAGATCCTTATTTTATGGTCTACCTTATCCATTTACCCAGAGGGTCAATTTAGTATGGGATTTTTAATGAGGATGGGGTTCAACATTGCCCTTGAGAGGCTAGCAGTCAGCTTTGAGGTGGGAATGCTTTCACCTGAGCTACCAGATATCATGCAGAGCAATATACAAGGTGTACTGAGACTCCTGAGACAGAGACATCTGTGGGCTGAAGTACTTAGCAGATGCCTTGGGAGAGAAGGTGGCTCAGGCAGGTTTCAGGAAATTTTAGGCAAGAAGACAAAAGTAATTTAGATGGCATACAGTATTCATCCCTAAAATGGAAATAACAATCTACTATGGTTATTTTGAAGATGGTGATTAATACATGTTTAGCTCTTAAGTAGCAGATACCAAACAATAAAAAATGGAAATTATGGCATAATTAAAAGAATTAGTATTAGAAGTAGGCTATCCAGATTCAAAACTTGATTCTTCTCTGTTACCATGTAGTGTTAATGTAGATAATATTTGACTCCCACTTTAAAAGTGTGAGCCTTAGTAGTTTCTGCTATTATTAGGAAGCAGTACTTCCTGTTACTCAAACACTACTTAGTATTTTCCTCTGAATGTTCATATTCACATATGTATGATCACACAGATAAGTAGGCACAGTGTTCAAATAAAAACTTTCTACAACATAAAGTCGAGGGAATTAACTTTTTGGCTTTTTATGAAACTATGTAGCAATGCTAACTATTACTTTATTGATATTTTATCATGACACAGAATAAGAATTAAGCCATGTTTGCAAGGGGTCCAGAATACTTGATCTTCCATTTCAGAACATTAGGTACCCTCTTCCTTACCACTATTGCAAGAGTCATACAAAATCTAGTAGTGCCAAGGTTGGGCATGCAGGTCTCAGTCCTTACCCACAACTCTTTATGGATATTATTAACTTGTGCTAAGGAGACAGAATTCTAGATTTTCAGGGTTTAAATGTTGTAGCTTAGAGAATTAGTATCAGATAAAAGTCAAACAAAATCTCTGAACGGAACCAGACCAATTTCTGTTCCCTTGCAGGGTGACCTTCAAAGGACAAACATTCAACTTGACTTTGGGGATGGGATTGCTGTGTCCTATGCCAATTTCAGCCCCATTGAGGACGGCATCAAGCATGTGTATAAGAGTGCGGGAATCTTTCAGGTGACAGCCTATGCAGAGAACAGCCTGGGTTCTGATACAGCTGTCCTCTTCCTGCACGTGGTTTGTAAGTAGTGATGACCAGTCCCCCTACCTCCTTTTCCCCCAATCGGCTACACCATCTGTCCAGATTTCACTTTCTAGAGTTTAGGGCTGAAACCAGGTTTATTGTGGCTCTTAAAAATCATCCAAGTCAAAACATTGAAATGCACATGCAATTATAATTTAATTTATGATGCTGTAATAGATTGCATATTTTAAATGTTTAGGTAACAGTACCAAGGTTCTTCACTGTGTAACATCATACTGATAGTGCACATAAGTGCACATGTATACTCACATGTTAGAATATCTTATCCTCCTTGCTTTAGAGATTCCTGAAAAGTAAATAAAAATGGAAGCCCATCTAATTGAGGGTTCTAGGTTCATTTTTCACTCAATGAGTGAATGCTTAAATCAAGCTAAATGTTGGCTCTGTTGGGCAAGCCCAATGAGGATTTCAATCACCTTCAAGAACTGAGTATTTTAAAAAACACTTTTTCATACACCCAAGGTTATTTCATGCTCATTATGTTGTAAATACAATTTGTGTTGTGCTGTAGTTGGCTTCAATGACACTGGCTGCTGCTGGGTGGAAAAGCTACTAAGATTCTGTGATATTGTGTTTGTACTGGATTTTTTTTGTGTGTGTATTACCTTTTATGAAACTTAAATTATGTTAACTGAAACATAAATAATATTGTCTAGATTGTAGGTAAACAGAATGTTGATGCAGGCTGGCGACACTGATTCACCACACATCTTCAGCAATACTCAGGGGTATAAAGGCCTTTATGCCTATCATTTTAGCAGAAACCTTCTAGAAACCTCCTTAATCATGAAGAAAGTATTTCAAGATCCAAAGGCTTCTTAAAATCACAAATTGTCTCAAACTCTGATTATACCATTTGTTTTATAATGCTAATGTGCAGATAGTGTAGACATACATGCACACACATATCCCAGGTACACTGAATGAAAGAATGACACATTCATGGTTAGAACACTCAGCACAACATTTAATTGTGATACTCAGAAAAATATGCAGTAAAAAGCTTAAGGGGTTTTGTTTACTTCTGTATTTTTACACTTAACAATTTCAGGCTATAATTGGTTCTGGGAAACTGAAATTGTGCCAAGTGGAAATGGATCAGCGGGGATCACAATGCTCCCCATAATGTCTTTTTAGTAACATGTCATATAAAGTGAAAGTTATATGTTTGAAAGTGTTTAAGTGCTATGAATAACCCAGTGATTGTGTAAATTCTTCTATGTAAATAGCACAGTCTTAAAGGGCTCCTGGCCAACAATGAGCTATTTTATCTTCTATTATAAAGAACAACAGTAGTATATAATAAAAATGTATAGGAAGTAACGTGGACTGTAGATCACTTATGTCTCCACCATGCCAATCTGTACTATATAACCTCTCTATTAATTCCCACTTTAAAATGGCTTATGTAGAAGCACTGCCTGGCCTCACAAGGTTTGGGTTCCAACAGAAATTAACCATACAGGAAATGCCTAGCTACTCACTAAGTCATTCAGGAAATATTTATTGAGTTCGTAATGTGTGTAAGAGATTCTACCAGGCACTTAGAGAGCCGCCAATGCAAGTGTGATCCCGTCCTTGTCTTATTTTCCTCCTATAGAAGAAGAGCTGCTTTTAAAAATTAGTCATAAACAGACATAGTGATGATGATCCATATATACCTAATGCAGCGGCTGTCTTCCAGCAGCACTGAACTAGGAGCCCATATGAGTGGTGTGCACCTTATTCATGGACTCAGGCTTCAGACTGTTTGAACTCTTCTGAATGCTTAATATAGTCTAACCTGCCTAGCCCATACAGAACTTGAATTCCTCATCTTATCTCTTAGATTCTAAGAAAGCTATAGGAGTCACAGTGGATGATGTATATGCTAGGGCCACTCAAGACAGTTTCTAGGCATGGTAAGGCACTATGAGGGAACAGAAAGGTTAGCACATAACTTTATCTTTGGTTATTGTTTGTTCCAGAGAAGATTTTAACAAAGCAAATTCAGCAAAGGAAAAGGCTTGAGCTAGAGAGATAGGTCAGTCAGTAAAGTCTGCCTGCTGGGCAAACATTAGGATCTGGGTTTGGATTCTCAGAACCTTTATAATGCTTGTGGTTGTGGTATACATCTGTAATCTTAACACTGGGTGGTGAGGTTGGTCATGTGAGACTGGTGGATCTATGGGATTGTTTGGCAAACCTGCTTAGACAAATTAATGAGTGACAAGTTCATGGAGAATTCCTATCTCAAAGGGACAAAAATAATACATCTGATGTCAAACTGTAGGCTTTGTGCACATATGCACACATAAAAACATGTAAGCATGCACACACACACACACAAACATATATAAACCACATACATGTAAACACAGACACATAGACACACACACACAGTCACACATGACACCGTTGTTGCTTTAACAAGAAGTACATATAGGGACCTTCTACAAGAGAAATTTGTTAGAGACTTGGAGTCCAAAATCCATGATGGTCACAGAGTCACCATCTGCCTGACATATGCCAAACCTCCAAACTCTCAGTAGAAATCAGATAAAAAGGAACCAGATTGTTTTCAAGGGACCCACTTCACCAGGTAACTGTTAATTGTGGTTACTTTCAAAGCCAAGTTCCTAGATACCAATCCAGGGCCAAGCTTATGTACAGATTTTTTTGAAGGAGGGAAGTTTCAGGAGCACATTAAACATTTACCTGTGCAGTATGGAAGATACTGCTTTGCACCTGTCTTGCTACATGGTAAATATTACTGACAGTTACAGTAATTATTGGCACTTCCTCTTGGCTTTCTGCCAGACACTTTGGCTGCAATTCAAAAGAGAAGATGAGGACAAAGGAAGTTTACATTCTACACCCAGGTTACTGATGGAGTAAAGGGTGGGTCTTTGTCTCCAGGTGGAAGAAACAGATATCCTAGAATGTGGTGGGATTGAGGTGTCAGCTGATAGGTCAGAAGACACTTATCCAGGGTCCCTATTGCAACACTAGAAAGGGAGGGAGGGAGGGACGGAGGGAGGGAGGGAGGAAGGGAGGGAGGGAGAGAGAGAGAGAGAGAGAGAGAGAGAGAGAGAGAGAGAGAGAGAGAGAGAGGAGACTAACTACCAGGAGCAGATTTATACTGCGGGTTATGTGCACAAAAGAGGAAATGTTCCTTGAAACTTTTATTGTGCTCATAATTCCCTCCAAATCAATCATGGCTGCATTTACCAGACAGTTAGTACAGTCGAAACTGCTCTTGGCCTCACCTTGGGCCATTAACCAACAAAAGAAGTTGTTAGCCACCCATAATAACCAATTTTACACAGATTATTGGACTTTTATCAAAAGGGGAAGAATGGTGAGATGGGAGGTTATCTTTCCCAATCCATTCAGCTCTTTTCTCACTGTTCCAGAATCTGTTCCCCACTTTAGAGCCAAGATCTGGCTCAGGGTCTTTGCAATAAAATCTTCTCTAAGGTATTGTTTGTAGTAATTAATTTTGTTCAAACATGATTGACCTGGAACTAGAATGAACAGGACCATGTTAATCAATTCACAGAAACTCCCATTTTAAGTCTGGCATAATCTTAAGAGTCAAGTCATTTTGTTCCCTTGGGTGTCAGAGAGCCCTCCAAGACTTACAAGTAACAGGAGATCAGAGAGGGTTTCCAAAAAGGGATTCCCAGGGTTACAATCCTGTACAGTTTGGGTAAACTGTTATATGCCTAAGGTTCTCATGAGGCAACTTTGAAGTGGCTTCATTCCGTTTGGGGAATGGGTGAGAATAGAAACAATAGCTTTTTGGATGGCAGAACCATCTTCCCAGAAAGGGAAGAATGGGAGACCTGGGCCCAGGCATAAAACTCTACAGTGTTGATATGGACCATCGTCATTCTCCTCTCCCCTGGCCTAGCCCCCTTTCAATCTGCTATCCATCACTGACCAGGAATCATTGAGAGATTTTCTTTACCTTAACCACTGAATATGAGTAAATAAAGTGTGGAAGAAGTTGCCAATGTTTTCTTGAATCTTGTGTTTTTGTGGCTGACATCAGGTAGACCATGTAAAAATAATTCAGATTTGCTCATTTAAAGTAATTAAAGTGTCAGCCAAGTGTGTATGTGAAGTGCCAAGGTTGAAATTATGTGCTGGTTAAAAAAAAAAAAAAATCTTGAGGTGCCATATGTCGAGTCAGGGTGGAGAGCTAGCTGTAGGCAGAAAGTATTTTCAACTGCAGATGAATGGATGCTTTTAATTTTTTTCATTATATTTCTAAACTGACAGAAATCATGTTAATCATGCATGATATGATATTTCTCAAACACATGCATAAACTGTGTGATAGCTCCATCAGGCTAATTATCACAAACATCCCAAAGTTATCTTTTTCAATGTAAGAACTCTTAAAAAATCTGTTTTTAAAGATTTTCCAAATGTAATACATGTAACTAATTATAATTTACATCAGAGTTTGATAGATGTCTAGAATGTATTTTATGTCCTTTGACCAATACCTCTCCTACACACCTCTGTCATCCTCTGAAAATCAATAATCTGTTGCTTACTTTTGTGAGCTCATAGATCCCACATGTGTGTGATATCATGTGATATTCATTACTCTGCTTAGCTCCTGTAAGATAGTATCATCTGGGCACATATATGTTGTCACAAATGATATGAAGAGAATAACTAACATGTCTTAAGAACAGAATCTCCCAGATATAAAATTAAATATTAATATTGGCAATTATTCATTGCCAATATTTCCCTCTTTTCTTTTTATTTTGGATGAAGTGAATAGTCTCACTTCCACCTAGGATGTGCTCAAGGATGTTCCTTCACTAGATTGTGTAGTGTAGAGCACAGTGCTATTCACATTTTCTGAGAAAAAGGGAGCTGTATTATCATTTGGGAACATGACGTTTGCTTCTTCTCCAATTTAGGTGGGTATGTTCTTTTTTTTGTGAAGTGGCCTTGCAAGCTTCTGAGTGGTACTCAGTATGTGCTCCAGATGATGAGGCACAATGACCAATTGCTAAAGTGGATGAAAACCAATTAGCAAGTGAGGATAATGGAAGAGCTTTCCGTCTAATTCACTGACCTCAAGTCACAAAATGGGCTAATTCTCAAAAGTAAAACAGGTTTCTGTTTATCATCCTATTTAATAGCTAAGTGTCTAATAAACTAGCTTTGTCCTAAGATTGGAGGCTGATAAGCATTCAAGGTAGGTGGGCTCACCAGATGTAAGTTCGTTTCATTTGCCACTTAAGAAATCAGAAAATTGATTGGAATCTTCTGTTACTGTTACATCTTCTGCTATAATTAAAGAACACACACACAAACACCTCTCTCTCTCTCTCTCTCTCTCTCTCTCTCTCTCTCTCTCTCTCTCTCTCTCTCTCTCTCTCTCTCTCTCTCTCTCTCTCTCTCTCTGATTTGTGATAATTGCATTTTTGTTAACAGGCTTAACCAAAAAGATAGCGATTAAAAGTCAAGGTTGTGAGAAAGTTGATGGTTTGTTCTGGGAACATAATCACTCCCCTTCCCCTTTTCCTTTAGGTCCAGTGGAGCATGTTCACCTTCGAGTTCCATTTGTCGCCATAAGAAACAAAGATGTCAACATCAGTGCAATTGTGTGGCCTAGTCAAATGGGGACCCTCACCTACTTCTGGTGGTTTGGCAACAGCACAAAGGTTTGACTCTTTCTCTTCAGTATCAAAGTTGATCTCGATTCCTATGTTCCAGTTTTGAAATTATTTTTCAGGAATTGTACTGCAGTGATAGCTCGTACATATTGAAGCTCAGAGCACACAGAGTTGAACAAAATAAGATTTCTAAAGTCAGTCCTTTGCCTTAGTAGAGAAACCTTAAGTCATTGTTCAAAATAAAGAGCACTGGGAAATGGTACAAATTTACAGGCTTTTTTCCCCCTCTATTTAAAATCTCTAAGTGTCATTGACTCCATTTTGCTTTAATTCCTGGCCTTTCTACTTTGGTGGTGTGCAGTAGCAAGGGCATTGCTTGGCATCTTGGAGACTAAGAGTTCATATGGGTCAAACATGAGCTAGATATCTAGTGGTAAGGGCAGGAAATAAAGTTTGAGGACGTGTAAAGAATCCTCATCAATACCTGCTAGCTAGGTGTTCTGTAAACACAAGTCATTGTAGGGATGGTGATGAGGTGGCTGTGCCTTTGAGTAAGAATCTAGAAAGACCAGTTGACACTTTTCAAATGGGCCTACTCCCAGAACTTGTTGAGGATGCCTGTATCAAATGTTCAGACTTAGAAATTAGCATGTGTGCTCATCAATTGTGTTAATGTTTCCTATATTTTTTTAAAGAAACATTAAAATTCTAAGAATAACATGTTTATTTATTTATTTGTGTGCGTGCTCCAGTGTATGTATAGAGGTTAAAGGGAAAATTGCAGGAATTAGCTTCCTCCTTCCACCTGACACATGGATTCCAGCAATTGAACTCAGTTGATCATGTAGCAAGAACCTCCAGCTTCTGAGCCATTTCATGGGCCTGAAACTTCACTTTTAAGGCATTTCAGTTTCACAGAAAATTTGAGACGGGTGTGCAGAAATGTCTTATCTATTCCTTGCTCACACTAATTAGCAGGCTTCCTGCTTATAAACATAATGCATTTGTTATGGTTAGTGAAATTTATAAGCAGATCATTATATTCAGAATATAAAGTTTATATGAAGGCCATTTGAATGTAAGAAACAAAAAAATAGTTGTATTTTCCACATTAATCTATGATTTACTTACTTATCTTTTTGTCCTCAATATCTGCCATTAATATCTCCATTATTATTAATAGTGTAGTATAGTTATACTCATTAGTATGTCTTATTTACTAGTTGGATTGTTTTTCAGTTAGTAATATGTGTTTAAACATTCTTTATGCTTTTTATAACTTATAGCTCACTTCTTTTTCTAAAGATTTTTTAATTTTATGTAGATAAGTCTTTGCCTGAATGTATTTATGTATAGGATGTGAGTGCCTAGTGATCATGGAAACCAGAAGAGGGCATCCGATTTTCCTGGAGCTGGAGTTTACATACAGATCATTGTAAGCCAATGTGTGGTTGCCAGGAATTTAAACTGGGTCCTTTGAAAGATCAGTATGTGCCCTTAGCCATTAAACTATCTTCTGATCCATTGCATTTTTATATTTCCCCAGCAACTGAGAACAGTTTCTATTACTTTATATCTCCCCAGCATTTGATGGTGTTATGTTCTGGACTTCGTTCTACCAGGAATTCGGTGATATGCCATTTTAATTTACATTTCCCAGATAACATATTATGTGGAGATCATGCTCTATGTTTCCTGGCCAGCTTATGCTGTGTTTGATGGGGTGTTTATTTTTCTAAAGCCATGAAGATGCTTACTTCATACAGTTTATTATTTCGAAGATTTACTCACATATTCCAAGTAACAATTATTAAACCTTTTGCAGAAGTAACCTCCCTGCTTATTTATCTTTTCATTCTTTTGACAATGTCTTTTTCAAAGCTTAGACATTCAACAAAATCCATCTTATCAACTGTGGGGTGCTTTGTGACTTTGATTTTGTCTATGATGACCCTGCTGTACAGGAGTCTATCTGAGTTTTATCTTATACAATATTCTAGAGTTTCTAAAGCTTTGTGTTTTACATTTAGGTTTACAATCCCCTTTGGCGGCTTTCATGTGTTTGAGCGTGCAAATCTAATGTTTCAACTTGATTTCTTGTCTTTGCTATGTTTTGTTACTGTGCTTCTCTGGCAAAGATCACATGTAACTCTGTCTATTTCTTCTCATTGATCTTTTGTCTTCCTTCTCTGTCACCTTACTGTCTTGATTGTTAATATGTCTGTGGTAAGTCTGAAGCTGAGTAGAGGTTCACATTAATATTATATGACCTTCCATGGGTCTTTTTCTTCTCTATACAAACTTAGGATAAATTTAATGAGGTCTAAAAAATACTTTTAAGACTATTTTATTGGGGATGTATCATTGACATGTCAACTTGGTAAGATCTAAAACATTGACAATAGTGAGTCTTCCTGTCCACAGACATGGAACATCTTTCTCTCCATTTACTTAGTTCTTGATTTCTTTCAATCAGAATTTCATATCCATATGCAGATCTTCCAGATACCTTATTAGATTTATGGCTAAAGCTGACATTTCATTTTTAGTTATGCTGGATTTTAATAAAGATTTCACCTGTGCATAACCAGTATCTAAAAGAATGATTGACTTATGTATATTCATTCTGAATCTTGAAACCTGGCTGTATCGAACTAAGAGATTTCAAGAGTTGGTTTGTTGTTAATACTGTTTTGAAATATTAAAAAAAAAAACCTTTTTTATTGTTTCTTTGTGAATTTCACATCATGGGTCCTGATATAATTCACCTCCATATCTCTTGATATCCTTCTTCTGCCCTTTCAACCCCTCATTCTTCTAGGGATCTGATGACCTTGGATTGTGTGCTTCCAGGTGTTTCACAGCACACACACACACACACACACACACACACACACACACACACACACACGTGCGTACACACACACATGTGTACACACACACACACACACACACACACACACACACACACACACACACACAACACACAGTGGCCAGGTTGGGTTGGAGTTAAGATAGTATCTCTTTTCTCATGACTGTTAGACTAAGATAAAACCCTTTCAAGTTAGACTTTAATTTATCAGTTTCTTCTAGGAACAGATTTTTTTAAAGCTACAGTACACTCAGTACAGTGATTTACTTAGAAGTTATCCCTTTTCCCTGGTCACTGAAAGAAGTACAAAGATATGTTTAGCCAGTATTTATGTGAGACCCTGGACAGCTCCTGTCCATAAAATTTAGAAAGCCTTGAAGACCTCCGATGACTCACTGGATTCTCCCTAAAGTTTTAACTATCTTAGTATTGTTTTCCTTGAAAATCTCTTATGTCCTTGGTATTGCTTTTCCTGGCAAACACATTAATTAAAAATAATACAAGAAATGTAAAAAAAAATGTGGAAGAAGTGAATACCAAGAGGTAAAATAATTAACCCTTCAGTTGTTAGTTAGGAAAGATGATGTGAATTCTTCCTGTGTCCCCACTCCTGGGAGGTAAGGCTGTGAGGTGCCTCACTCCTGATTTTGTAGAGGATGGCACTATGGTATAATAGAGGGTACGTGAACCTGGGACTTAAGTCATGAGTTAGGTTACCAGAATGGTTTATGATTTAGATAATCGTGGATATTTGAACTTGATTAAGTTAGTCCTAAAATGTCATTCACTTACTCTCTCATCATGCCTATTGTAAAAAGTAAGATAATACATGTTTGAATGTTACATACTATATGGTTACTAATTATATCACCATTGTAGTATATCATTAAAATAGATCTATTAGAAATTAAATTGAAAGATAGAAAAAGATTCATGGGCCCAGAGGACTTATGGTTTGTACCATCTCTGTCTAGTAAACTTAATTTAACTTGTGGATAACTAATGTTTTGCACTTCCGGATTTTTTAGAAGAGTAACAGATAGTCATGTCTATACTTGGTACGGTATAAAGTCTCTCACAGTGTACAACCAGCATTCCAAGTTGACACACTTGATTAGTTGAAGAAACAGACCTCAGACTCAGGGTCCCTAAATCCATGCGGTACATGTCATCACTCAGCACAAGACTGCTACATAACTGGGAATGTTTATCCCCCTAGCATCACTGAGCAGTCATTTTTCTTTAAAAATCATGAGATAGAAAAGGAAAAGAGGGATGAGAAAATCACTCAAGGAAAAGCTTATTTTCCCCCCGAGAATGTGAGAGTTTGGCTTCTATTTGAAGAATTAATTTTCTGTTAATGGACATTTGCTTTATCATCTTTACTGAGAAGCCACTGTATGTAATGAGGCCAACTGCTGGATGCATCTCAGCATAGAGATGTACTTGGCAGCCAACTGGAAACGAAAGATGAAAACATCTTTACAATAACTTTTTTTTTTCTTGAGTGCTGATTCTAAAGTATGAAGTGCCGAATAATGGTCTCTAGATTTGATTCAAAATAACTAATGAATGGAAAAGGCAATGGAAGAATCCTGTTTTGATTTCCCTGATAATGTTATGCTACTTTGAGTTATTGAGTCTTTTTGTCTGAAGTCAGGGAACTAGCATTTAACACCATGGAGTCACCATGCATTGAAATCTCCCTCACACATATACAAGTGATATGACATATTATGAGATTTTTAAGTGAATATTGACAATATAGTTTTACTTTTTAAATTGATTACTAGAGGTATTCCTTTGGTTAAAAATTTCGGTTCATAAGCTTAAGAATGGAGTGCAATATGCAAGCACCCATGCTGTAAATGGTATTCCCAGCTGATATTTGTTTCCAAGGAACAAATCTATCAGTATCTGAAAGGCAAAAGTCTAAACGAGATTCAGAATATGACAAACTTGGGCTAAAATCCAGACAGATTTTTCTTTGTTCTAATCCCTCGGTCAAAACATTCACTTTCATTGAGTCTCAGTTTTATTAACTGTCAAGTCCAAATACTAAGAGTAATAAATACAGTTGATTATTGCCATGAGCTTTCAGTAAAGAATACTCATGAATCACTTGGAACATGGCTGAGCATTTGGAAGCTCGGACATTGCTTCTTATTGAATACATTTACATCTAGGGATAAAATCTGACAGGCTCTACAGGTCGTCCTACAGTTTCTTCCTACATTTGAGAAACATATTTTCAGTGTTTTTGTTATCACCATGATAGAAACACATAAGTAGGAAGGAGCCACATTGCACCGTGATTAAAGGGTCACCACTGCAAAGGGAATGAGCGATTGGGCTGTGTCAGTGAGTGTGGTCAATCTTAGAGGTGTTTGGCTCCATTTGACTAGCAAACTGCTCTCTAAAATGAACGAATTCTAATTTTATTTACCCTAGCATTTGCTGTATTTTCTCAATTTTCATTACTTTATTTACTTATCAGATCATCTTTATTTATTTAAGCACCAGAAACCCCATTTTATAGAGGACACATAAGCTGACAACCTTGGAAGTTAGTTTGGTGTGTGTGTGTGTGTGTGTGTGTGTCTACTATGTGAAGTAGGAAAGTTTACTCAGATGGTTAAATTAAATAAAAATATTGATGCAAATAAACGTACTTTCTAACTCTGTAGCCTGTCCTTCTTTATTTAGAGGCTATTAATATCAGAGGTAAAAGGCATGTACAACATTATTCCTTCCTTAAAAGAGATTGTGTTCTATCTTAAAAGCCAAGATGAAAACACATAAAATAATTGGTGTGGAAGTATGATGTGATGTACAGATGAATAGAAAATAATAACATTCCTAAGGCCAAGCTGTTGGCTCACATACCTACAAACTATCAGCAGGGGACATGAAATTGTATCAAACCCTTCATAGATTGTTTTCAGAAGCAGTATTTTTTTCACTAGATGTGAAGACTACAAAGCAGGGTAAATTCCATTTGTCACCTTCAAGAAATGTAGTTTATTTAGTAATATAAATTTAACATCTGGAAAAATGAATAAGACGGGAAGGCAAAGGGAGTATACACGTACAAGCCAAGTTGGGCATCCTAGGTAGTTATGGATGAAAGCCTTGTGGGACACAAAAAGTGTCACTTATGAAAATGATCCTAAGCTGGCTTTGAGGGAGCTGCATAACTGAGCCATAGAAAAAGAAAGTTCAAGATGTAAAAGTTAATATTGATAAGTGGCTGTGTCCCGTGTGGATTGAGAGCATTTATTTTGGCAGACATTAGAAGAAAACACTTAAAGGTGGAATGATACATTTCTTAAAATATCATATATGTTTTTATTTTGTCATAAAAATCTGTATTTAAAGTAAAGTGATAAGAGATAAAATTAGACAAAGCTATCATGAACATGTGATACTTCAACAGAAATGTTCCACCCTCTGTGTGTGTTTTCTGTGTATACATATTAAATCATTTTCAACTATAAATTTTCACATCAATCTATAGTTATAACACAAGTCTAAGTAATATTTTGATTTATTTCTTTCTTGCTTTTGTGTGTATTTAAAATTTTTCCCTTACATAGTTCTCAGCATGGTATGCCCACAATTATATATTTTGCCTTTTCATTTCATATGATAAGCACTTTTCATACATTGCTGTATAATCTACTAAAGGTTTTAACTGAGAAAAGCATAATGATTGCATTGTTTGTTCAGTTTGGAAGTGGAAGATTTGATTAAGGTGCACAGTCTAAACTGGAGATTTCATGATGTGCAACATTCTTAGGACTTGGTGTATGGATTGCTGCTGTATCCAGAGATTTCCCTGCAGCTCACTAGTCCATTAGTCAAGTGGAAATCTTATAACTAAATAGTTTCTCAAAGCTTTTATTATTACTTGCCAGGCGTGGTTGGATAATTTGTGACCTGTCACATGTGAAGGACTCTTCACTATGAGCAATGTAGCCCAAAGCCTAGGCAGAGCATGAGGTATTATTCTAAGGGGCCCCCACTGAAAGCTGGCCCTGCAGCTAGGACAAAGCAGAGGCAGAAAAGTCAGTCTGCTGCCTGCTGGGTTTGTGGGTCTCTGAATGGCCAATTTGTTGGGACTAACAGAAGTCTGGCTTAATAAATGTGTCTGCATGCCTAATAGATTTGAGTAAATGAACCCTAAAATATTTGATTTAATTTAGCATTGGGTATTCTGTATTAGTGGCCAATGAAGAACTCAAGGATCCTGTTGACTGTTCCAGCTTTCTGGGGAAGGTGAAATCAGCCATGTTGCTATAACTGTTGATGAAAAACAAAAGCAATTTGGGAAACAAAATTGGCTTCTGTATTCACCTAGCATAGATGTCTGTCTGTGGCTTGCCACCCAGAGACCAAGCATCCCCATCCATCAGCATTTGTTTGCTGTGGCTCTGTGCCCTGGCAGGCTGCTGCGATGGCTCACATTCACCCACTTCTGGTGATGTGTTCCCTTTGTCCTTCAGCTCGGAACCCTCACTTGGCTTTAGAATCTAGAGAAGCAGCCAGATGGAGACAAGATAAGATTTGCTAGGACAGGAGGGAATCAAATTCTCTCAGAGGATATGTTGTTGATCAAAATGCCATAGCCCACTAAGTCTTGAAAAAGAATCTTCTGGGGGAAGGGAGAGGGCCACTGGCCCCACCTAGAGCTGGCCAAGATGGCAAGGGACAGATGAAGTTTCCTGAAGAAGAAACTAGGAACAGAGAGGAAAGGCTTTGGTAGTGAGCAATGGAAGGACTGATATGGGGCAGGAAATAGACAGAAGGACAATTCCAGATATTCCCCACCTGAGGGAATAGTGAAGAACATAGAAAAATAAAAGCATTTTTATTATGGCTTCTAAAATATAGTTTGCCTAGTATTTAGGAATAAAAATATTCAGATATAGAATTAAATGGTGAGAATTTTGCAAGGAACTGGGGGTAGTTTCTTTCTATACTCATATTCACTGTGTAGTGTACTAATTATGTTTATTATGGAAATATCACAAGTCTGTCTCTGCATTAACCCTGAATTTTAAAAATGCACTTTAAAGTAAATTCAGGATTATATGCTTTGGTCTAAATCATTAAGTTTGCAAATCATTGACTGTAGTTTACAGTTTCTTGAACATTTTCCTCCTTGGGGAATATAAAATGTATTAATGATGGAATGTATGAATGTGCAGAATGTACTTACAGTTTGAGAAGGCATGCATTCAGGTAGCCTACCTGTGGCGATGCATTATCACCATCTTTCTTCAAGTTTTCTCTATGCTCTCAGCCAATCTCCATCTCAGGGTCTTCCTCATTATATTTTAGATTTGCTGATGCAGAATTTCGTAGAATGTAATCACATATGATAAGCTGGTCTCTTTCACCACTTGTAGTTTTAAGTCACTCATCTCTGTTTTTATGGGTACCATGTATATACATGCATTAATATTCATTTTATCTGTTATATGAATATCCTATGGTTAATTTTTAATTTCTCATTGGTAAATTTCTTGACTGTTCAAATTTTAAGCTGATGTGAATAGCTGCTATAAATTACTTTAAATGTGCACATATGCTTTCTCTTAACTAAGTTCCAAAGACTCTAGTTGCAGTTCATAAAATATGAAATGCTAAATCACTTTTGAAAATGTTCGCACAATTTCCAACAAACTAAACTTTCCCCTAAATGGTTGCAATACTATTATATTTCTACGAAAATAGAATGAGAGTTCCAGTTAACTTTTTTTTTAGCATTGTTTGGCATTATTTTAAAATAACTTTTAACCATTATACTATTACATGTTGATGTCTCATTTTGTTTCCAAAGATCAGGAAAAGGCCCCTGACTCATAAGACTTAATACAGTAAGCAATAGTAGTAAGCAAAAATGTCACTCTATCGCTATTTGTCAATTTCTTAGGTCAGTCTCCCAATGACTTCTCGGGGATAACTTAATTCCAAACCTTTGTGTTTTAGCCATAATACTCTATTTCATTTTTAACTGCACATAATAACTTTAAAAAGTATAGTATTTCTGTCCCAAATAATAAACACATACAATTTTTCATGGACCACAGAAGAGAAGATGTCTCCAGAAGTTCATAAACACTGTGCAGTTGGCTACTCTGAGATACTGAGATCCATGGTGTTAACCTTTTCTCTAAACATATGAAGAGGTTACCCAGAAAAGATATAGACTTTACTAAGGTCATTTGCTCAAATAGTGACAGAGTCAGAGTTTTAAATCACTGTTATTGTGATTCAAGAGATAACAACAGTGTAGTGTACGTATTCTCTCATTTCATAGCTATGGATCTTCCATCTTTCCATGGCATGGATGACACTTTATTGCATAGCCGAATTGACTTCAGCATCCTTCTCTTTTCTTCTCTCTTCTCCTACTGCTTTTCTTCCAGAGGACCAGGGCTTCATTGTCAGCATTCACATGGTGGCACTCAGTCATTTGTAACTCCAGTCCTGGGGGATTTGATACCCTCTTTTTCCTCTGCAAGTACTTCACACATGTTGTACACAGAATGCATGCAGGCAAAAACATATATACACATAGAATAAAAATAAGCAAAGTATTAAAGAAACAGAACTCTAAATGTACATGGTATTATGGTGTGTATGACAGATCTACTTCAGTACCAGATCACTTCTTTGAAAAGTTCCTTCATCCCAATGAATTACGGTATAGAATGTAAAGGGCACCAGGCAACAAGAGGAAGGGAATTTTTGTTCCAAGATCCAATGGATACAAGCCTTAAAAGCTTATTTTCTATTGCTTAGGAGAAAAAAACAAAGTGATATGAAACTCAAGAAAATGTCATTCAGTGTTCAGGCTTAAATTTTATGAATCTTCAATTGATTAATACCCTTCCTAGTTCCTGGAGGTATGACCACAGCTTTGGGAAAACTAATTTTTTTTTCATATTCTTTCTTAATTAAAGAACCCCTGAAAGCTGTTATTCTATGAATGTTCATGGCTCTCTGAAATTTACAAGAAGAAAAGGAAATCTGGTACCCCATGGAGCTCTGAAGGGGTATTACTGTTTTCTTTTTTGCAGCCCCTCATTACTTTGGACAGCAGCATCTCTTTCACATTCCTTGCAGAGGGAACCAATACCATCACTGTGCAAGTAGCTGCTGGGAATGCTCTCATCCAAGACACAAAGGAGATTGCGGTGCATGGTAAGCTCTGAGCATGGCCACATGACATTCTCTTCTGCTCATGAAGTCCCCTCTTTTCTGTACCAGTGCCAGTCATAAACTGCTTTCGAATTTGCAAGGTAATAGGGAGAGCATTGAAATCAACCAGTAGAGACTCCATTGGATAGAGGTAATAAGTCACAGGTAGGCATCTGTTGTTCCTTGTGGAGATATGCATCTAGATCACAGCATGTTTGGAAATGCTTATTAGACATACACATTTATTATAGTTGAAGGACAGGTAAAGTAGAATAATTATAGAAGGAATTAGATCTGATGATCTGTTAATGTGTCTGCAATGTGTGTAGCACTTACTGTGTGAAATGGGACAAGTGATCTACTTTGGGAATATTACTTCCTACCCTGTAGAACTTATATCTTGGATAATGATACAGAGTAATCATTATACGGAGTAAATGTGATTTTCATTTTTTGATTGTTGAAATTCCAGCATCGTCTATGAAGGCTTATTAATAAGGCTAAAATAATAAGCTTATGTAGCTATATATACATGGTATATTGTCATGAAAGTTAGAGCAAAGCTGCCTAGAAGAATAAAGAAGTTTAAAAGGAGGAATTAGAATGAGGAGTCATATATAGGGGGATATACGAGGGGCATGCTCATCTTTGAAAATGTCTTTATGAATCCTAATTCCATGCACTACAAAAGTACAGCAATGAAAATGTAGATAAGCTTAAATGAAGGCAGATACAGGGTTGCCACAATGTTCTATATCCAAGAAAATAGTTGTTTTTTTTTTTAATTTAATTCTTCCCATTTTACATACCAACTACAGTTCTACCTCAAACCCCTCCTCCTGCTCTTCCCAGGCCCCAGTCACTCCTCAGAGAGGGTAAGGCCTCCCATGGGGAGTTGATAAGGGTTGACATATCAAGTTGAGGCAGGCCCAACCACCACCACCACCACCACATCAAAGCTGAGCAAGGTATCTTTACATAAGGAATGGGCTTTAAAAACCAAGTTTATACACTAGGAGTAAACCCTGGCCCTCCTGCCAGGGGGCCCACAAACTGATCAAGCCACACAACTGTCACCCACATTCATAGGGCCTAGTCCAGTACCACATATGTTCTGCAGCTTCTAGTCCAGAGTTTATGAGCTCCCATTATCTCAGGTTAGCTGTCTCTGTGAGTTTCCCAATCATGACAATGAGCCCACCTTGTGCATATAATCTCTCCTCCCTCTCTGTGACTGGACTTCAGAAGCTCATCCCAGTGCTTAACTTAGATCTTTGTATACGTGTCTATCAATTACTTGGTGAAGGTTCTATGATGAAAATTAGGGTATTCATCAATCTGATTACAGGTGTATAACAGTTCAGACACCTTCTCCACTATTGCAGAGTCTAAACTGGAATCATCTTTGCAGATTCCTGGGTATTTCCCTAATACTAAGTTTCTCATCCTTATAATGGCTTCTTCTTTCAAGATATCTCTTTCATCACTTTCCCTTTCTTCCCTTCCCCCAACTCTGCCATCCCATTCACGCATGTTCATATCTCCCACTCCTTCCCTTCTTTCCTGTGTTCCTAGTTTACCCAGGAGATCTCATCTATTGCCCCTTCCTAAGGTGATCCATGCATGTCCCTTTTAGAGTCCTCATTGTTACCTAGATTCTCTGGGGTTTGGGATTGTAGCATGATTATTCTTTGCTTTACATCTAATGCGTACTAATGAGTGAGTACATAATATTTTGTTTTTCTCAGTCTGGGTTACCTCACTCAGGATGATTTTTTTCTAGTTCTACTTATTCGCCAAACATTTCATGATGTCACTGTCTTTTGTTTGTTTGTTTGTTTGTTTGTTTGTTTGTTTACTACTGAGCAATATACCATTGTGTAAGTGCACCACATTTTCTTTATCTATTTGTCAGTTGAAGGTCATCTAGGTTTTTTGCCAGGTCCTGGCTATTACAAATAATAGGCTATGAACATAGTTGAGCAAGTGTCCTCGTGGTATGATTGAGAATTCTTTGGTTATATGTCTAAGAGTGATATTGTTGGGTGTTGAGGTATAGTGATTCTCAATTTTCTGAGAAACTGCCAAATTAATTTTCAAAGTGTCTTCACAAGTTTGTACTCCCACCAGCTGCGGAGGAGTGTTCCCCTTACTCCACATCCTCTCTTCATCAGCGTTTTTGATCTTAGCCATTATGACAGTTGTAAGGTGGTGTCTTGGAGTCAATTTGATTTGCATTGCCCTGATGGATAAGGATATTGAACAATTCCTTAAATGTCTTTTGCCCATTTGAGATTCTTCTGTTGAGGATTCTTTGCTTAGATCTGTATCCCATTTTTAAATTGAACTACTTGCTATTTTGATAACTAGTTTATTGAGTTCTTTGTATATTTTGGAGATCAGCCTTCTGTCAAATGTGGGGTTGTTGAAGATCATTTCCCATTCTACAGGCTGCCATTTTGTTATTGACACTTTCAGACAATATCCTTTGCTTTACAGAAGCTTCTCAGTTTCAGGAGGCTCCATTTATTAATTTTTTGTTCTTGGTGTCTATGCTACTGGTGCTATATTTAGGAAGTGGTCTCTCGTGCCATTGTATTCAGGGCAACTTTCCACTTTCACTTCTGTCAAGTTCAGTGTAACTGGATTTACATTGAGAGCTTTGATTGACTTGTACTTGAGTTTTGTGCTTGGTAATAGATCAGATCTATTTGAATTCCGAAGATCAATATCCAGTTATGCCAGCACCATTTGTTGAAGATTCTTTTTATCATTGTACAATTTTAGTTTCTTTGTCAAAAATCGGGTGTTTATAAAAATGTGAATGAATGTCAGAGACTTCAGTTCAATTCCATTGATTCACGTGTCTGTATTATGCCAATAGCAAATAGTTTTTCTTACTCTATCTCTATTGTAGATGGTTCAACATATGAAAATCTGTCAATATTATTTACTTTATAAATGAACTAAAAGGAAACCCCCACATGATCATCTTATTAGATGCTGAAAAATCCTTTGACAAAATCCAATCCTTCTTGATAAAGGTATTGAGCAGATTGGGGATATAAACAATACACCTAAACATAATAAAGGAAACATACTGTAAGCTGACAGCCAATGTCAGATTAAATGGAGAGAAGCTTAAAATGATTCTACTAAAATCAGGAACATGACAAGGCTTTCTACTCTCCATATTTATTCAATACAGTTCTCAAAGTTCTAGCTAGAACAATAAGACAACAAAAGGAGATCAAAGTGATATAAATTGGAAATAGCAAACTCAAACTTCTGTTTTCAAATGATATGGTAGTATACATAAGTGACTTCAAATATTCAACCAGGGAAATCCCAAGCTGATAAACTTCTTTAGTGATGTGGCAGGATTCAAGATTAATTTTTCAAAATCAGTAATTCTCTCTATGCAGATGATAAACTGGCTGAGAAAGGAATCAGAGAAATGTCAACTTTACAATAGCCACAGTGATTCCAAATATGTTGAGGTAACTGTAACCTAACAAGTAAAAGACCAGTATGACAATTCTTTGAAGAAAGAAATAGAAGAAAATATCAGAAAATGTACAGATAACCCATGCTCTTGGATAGGTAGGACCATTGTAGTCAAAATTTCAGTCTTGCCAAAAGCAATCTATACATTCAAAGTAGTAGCTGTCAAAATCCCAACACAATTCTTCACAGACCTTGAAAGAACAATCCTCAGTTTTATATCGAAAGACAAAAAATCCAGGATAGCCAAAACAGTCATGTACAATAAAGGAAATTTTGGAGGCATCACCATTCCTGAACTCAAGCTCTACTATAGAAAACAGTTGTTAATTACTACATTTATTTTAAGTGAAATTAACAATCCTGTGTTCTCCTCCCCTTGAGACCTCCCATAAGTTCCCAGACATCATAGACTGTCATTGTCGTGGTCTAATCATGCAAATGCATATGAACCTCTGACCAACTCATATTTATCCAGCCTTATCCTAGTGAGTTATTTTCCTACTCCTCTGTCAACTAGCCACTGAATCCCCTTATTAGGACCTGAAATAAATATTTTTATTGGAGTATAAATGTTACAGTGAAAAGTGGTACATATCATAAATACTGCTTTCATAAATTAGCACCAAGTAGATAAACCTGCGTACTCATTAACCATGTCAAAAAAAAAAAAAAAAAAAAAAAAAAAAACCAAGCATTACCTCACAGTCCTAGACACAAAGTTTAACCTATTTTCCTTACCTGGAAGGCTTTTACAGAATAAGCAACAATGAATCTGAAGGACAGAGAAGTAAATGGCTTCTATTCCAGCCAAGACCCAATTTGTATGCTTTGGGTTAGCTCTGAGCTACATAGAAGGGAGTTCAGACCTCTGGGCTACCCTGCTTGTCTTCATTTCAGCCAATAGTTTTTATATGAATTAGCGACACAAGGAATAGCACAAATCCATTCTTTGTGAGCAAATTCCCTTATTTTCAGAAGCCAAGAGCAACTGAAAAGTTTGAGCCTTGTAAAATATAAACCTGGTTCCTAATGTGCACAGTTAGGGTCCCACTGCCTGTCAATCCCTCTCATCTCACTCTACCAGCTTCACCTGCACATTGTCTTTTTGCAGAATACTTCCAGTCACAGCTTTTATCATTCTCTCCAAATCTGGATTACCACAATCCTGATATTCCTGAGTGGAGGCAAGACATTGGCAATGTAATCAAGAAAGCTCTGGTTAAGGTAAGATGGCTATATGTTTGATTCTTTGAAACAAAGAAAGAGATAGGTGGCAGGGCCAAGAATCAAAACTTTTATTGTACAGAAAGATGAGGATTATTTCTCCATATTGAGAAAGAAATGAAGGGAAGACAGAACTGAGTAAGTAGGAGAACAAAAGAGGAAATATGAGCGAGGAAAGCTGGTAATGGAATAGAAATTATTCTAGTGTTTGAAAAGGGAAATTGATTGAGTGATTATCCCAAGAATTTCTGAGACAAGAACTTGACAACCTTAAAGGAAAAAAATGGATAAACCACTTGATGAATCTCCACTAATTTTATGCATTTATCTATTCTTTGCCTATTATTAGGCCCTTATAAATTTAACCTCACTAGGCTAACATTGGCCATACAGCTTAAGAAACAGAGCACAACAGTAGAGAAATATAGATACAGATTTAAGCCAAAGTCATATTTGCTTTGGTGAAAATAAGAGTTTTGTTGAGTGTCAAAACTACACACTATAATATAATGATGAGTGGCACAGTTAATTTAAGTGAAAAGGTAAGTCTAATGTACAATTCTATAGTATAGAGGAATAGCCAGCATCTCCAAAAAGCAGCAAGAAATATGTGACTCCCCTATCCTGGAGATTGCAATGTTGATTCTGACATTCAATTCAATTATACTTTCTGAAGTATTAGAATGGTTCTGGAAGGGATATTTGATCTATATTTTAAAGGATATGTGTCAGTTAACAGCGAAGAGATTGTGCCTTTTAGATAGAATTAACAGCATATGCAAAGACAAATTCTATTAGAAGTGCTTATTATTTTGCAGAAATGACAGTTTAGTGTGGTCAATCTACATGACAACAGAACAAAGTGGGCAATAGTGGCCTAGAGTGACTAAGTCACAGTGTGAAGAATCAGAAGATGTAAGTTGTAGG
The DNA here is from genome assembly GCA_033318265.1 of Phyllotis vaccarum. Classification (NCBI taxonomy): domain Eukaryota; kingdom Metazoa; phylum Chordata; class Mammalia; order Rodentia; family Cricetidae; genus Phyllotis; species Phyllotis vaccarum. Next base: position 12,863,832 of record JARWLC010000004.1, on the reverse strand, counting down.
CAACAGAGAATGTGAAAAGTATGGCATTTTTTTAAGTGAGGAAATTTTGTTAATACACACATTTGCTGGGAATTTATTGTGGTGGCAATGCAAAAGAAAACATGCTTGGATAGGAAGGGCAAAATTTGAGGATGATTTGAGTAGGCCAGGAACAATTAAATCACAAAGAGAAAGGAGCCAAAGGTTCATTAAGACTGAACAATACTGGGAGGGATTGGGAGGAGGGAAGAGAGAGGGAGAGCAGGGGGATATATGGATAAAAAAGAATTTTTTAAATAAAAAATAATAAAATGAAGAAAAAAGAATAGGGCACTGTTGTCCTATTATATGGTAATGAGAGAGAGAGAGACAGAGAGAGAGAGAGAGGCAGAGAGAGAGAGAGAACAATAAAAATACTAGGAACTTACTAGTTACAAGGAAGGAAAAGCTATCCACGTGATATACGTGACATGTCCTTGCCATGAACCACTTGAGGACTATGTTGGTGAAAATGTACTTGAGGAACAGCAATGTGTTTTTATCTTTTGATGTGAGCTTAAGAGACATACAAAATGACTGAATGAACATGACCAGTTGTCAATGTGGATCTGAAGGTCAAGCAGAGGTTCAGGATGGAACAGCAATATCAGAATCAATGTTGTGATCATGAGTCTTGCCTGTGAGGAACGTAGGAGCAGGAAATCAAGATTGCTAATATGCTTCAAAGCAATAGGGAAAAACACAGAGAAAGATATGGAAAAGGAGCTGACAGAAAGGATTTAGAGTAAGTGGGTAGGGCAGAGGAGGATCCCTATAGGCACTATCTCAAGGGAACTTTAGACTTTCTATAAAGGGGTTATTCATAGAAAGAGACTGTAGAATGGGTGACTTTTAAATAATGAAATTTTATCATTTGAAATTCTACATGCTAGAAAATTTAAGATCAAGTCATTGATAATAGCATGATCCACAAATGGTACTTTCTCACTTTGTGTTCCTTTGGTGGAAAAGGTGCAAAGTGATTATCTAGAACTACTCTAATAGGGTACTTATCTCATTCATGAGTGTCCTGCCCTCATAATCTAATCACCTTCCCCAAATCCTTCCTTCTAGGACCATCTCATTGGTCATGAGTCTCCAAACATAAACTGTAGGGAAGCACAAGCGCTCAGACCATAGCATATATCCTTACCAGGTCATCAGGATGGGGTCAAATATAATGTTTTATATGTTTGTATTTATTAAACACTTAAAGGATTTTGAAGAAACCATTTGCAGACTGAATTTCAGCTGTTTTCTAGGTCTTCAATCTTCAGGAGGTCAGTTACTTAATCATGCATCACTTTAGACAGGATTAAGTGAATGTAGGTAGATGTACAGCTTCAGGATTCCTCTATGACCCCTGACTGGCTCTTCCTGAGATGACTGTTATTGAAACCTTCCAAGGCACTAACAGGTTCACCTCTTTGTTCTGTTGGGTAGTCCTCAGCACTTTCCACTCTCTTCTGTGAGGCTCTGATACTTGCTAGCTCTGGTTGATAAGGAGAATGCCTTCCTGCTCTGCGTACTACAACTACAATTCCAGATATTTGGTGGTCATACCCCTCCCCCCCAAAAAAGTTATTAATGAATCTGGTAAACCACTTTAGGACTGTGAGACAATGCCTTTGTGGTCGGTAGATATTTTTAGATCTGACTGCTGTTTCTGTCTTTCTTCCTGGCTCTCTTTTGTTTATAGCAACCCTGAGAGTTAGCACCAATCATTAAGCCTAGTTCTACAAAGGAATCAGAGCTGAGAAAATAGGAAACAATATACTCTTCTGCCTCTTTTTAATTCAGCCAGCATTCATTGGTTCATTGAGTTTCTACTGTGCCAAGCAACTTTGGAATAGTAAAGTATCCTCAAAGATTTTCAGGAATGCCTAGACAAGTACACAGTTAGAACCTGTCAGAAAAAGACTGCAAATAACTGATGCAATTCTAGGAAACAAGGGACATGATTAGTGTCCCTAAAGTGTGGTGGCTATGATAACTTGAATGGTTTTATCAGAAGTTTCTCTTTCCCACCCAGTCAGTACTACAGCCATTTAGTACCAATAATCACACATAGACTTATATTAATCATAAACTGTTTGGCCTATGGCTCAGATATATTACTTGCTAACTTTTACTTTTAAAATAACCTGTGATTCTTATCCATATTTAGCTACATGGCTTGGTACCTTTTTTTCACTGCAGCATTCTTGTCTTGTTTCCTCTGAGTCTGGCTCATGACTCTGTTCTCCTTTTCTTTTTCCCAGAATTCTCCTGTTTGCCTAGTTTCTGGCCAATCAGCATTTTATTAAACTGATACTTTGGTCACTTGTACTTCCTGTCTGCCTAGGTGTGAAGAATCAGCACTTTATTAAACCAATATTTACAGTGTACAAGAGCATTTCCCCCCTTTTCTGTTAAAACAAGAATCCCAAATCTTATCTCCTTTGTATAGCTTTTTCCCTTGGCACTATCTATAACAACTTGTAACCAACACTGTAAACAAAGACAAATATCCATAATCCATAGGGCAGGGCGTGGGTGAAGTTTTCTAGACTACTTACTGCTGATTGGAGGTGCTAATAATTTTATGGGGATCCTGAGAAAATTCGGGATTATGGTCAAGTACTGACTGAAACATTCTGTGAAGTTGGGTCATCTCAGCCAGTCTTTTTGAAGCTTTTCTGGATGCAGAGCACAGAGGAAACCGCAATAGAGGTGCTCTGAAACACTGGATCATCTAGACCATCCTGGACCAACCATTCTTTTCAGAGGTTTTTCAGGAAGTCTTTCTCAATCAAACTTTATTTACTTTAACCCAAAATAAATCCATAGATTTCATTTTATGTGAGAATAAAAACTAAACCTCTTTTCCAAAGTAACATGTTTTTCTTTAATTTTGAAGCCAAAGCATTTACAAAATGTATAGGTTGGATTAATCCAGTAACATTATAATCAAATATCTTTCAGCAGCTCTTGCTACTTCCTTTGCAGTCAAAAACTCAAAAAGAACAGGGTAACATATAGTATCTAGACTCTTGGTGTATACTCTATCTTTATGTGGCTTATTATTTTTTACTCTATTCCTTTCTAAGGGACTTTTTCTACCTTTTTGATTTCTCCCCCAAGCCTATGTATATTTTTAAATACAGTATAAACCATTTAGGTTTTTTTTTTTTTCATCTGAATTAGTTTTTACTGTATATCGTTATCTGACCACTGGAACACTTGGCTACAGGTTCCACCCAGATCGTTGGTCTGTGAGAGCTGTACTTCGTAGCAGATGTACTGGAAGGAACCACATTTACCATCCCAACTCTGGAAAAATTTAGGGTCCACACTGCCACCAAGTAGAGCACAGCTGCCTACTGCCCATGAACACCATTTAAGTATTTGGCATCAGGGCCTCTTTCAAGGTTTTTGCTTCTTACACTGAATCAGGAAGCCTTTCTTAAAGGACCTGTACATGTGCTCACCACTAGCAAACAGAGCCCACCCAAGAAAATGCTGCTACCAAAAAGTCATGTTTGACTCTGTTCAGTTTTTGTCTGTATGATTAGAAAACTTAAGGTAATACTGAGGCTTTTGTGAAACTGCGGGAACCTGCCATGTTGCAGCTCAAACTTCCAAGCCACTGTGTCTCTGTACCAATACCCACTTAAGAGACCCAAATAGGAAGCTGTTTTTGGCTTTGTTTCTGCATTCTAAAGCCCTTTTTCAGGCTTTATGTAGATGTACATGCACCATATTGGAGTATCATTTGTAGTGAGAGATTTGTCTGAACTTTGGAGGCTAGGTGGGACCCAGAAACATCTGACTACAGAATGGCCTGGAGATCACTACATAGGACAATCATATGAAAGTCCTTTTAGTGAGGCAGTATTTCAGCTGAGCCACAAAATTTTTGCCATATTCATATGGAAAGAACAGACAGTTTTCTGAGCCAATACAAACAGGAAATAATGATCTATAAGAAAATTCAGTTCACTCTCTCCCATTTTTTTCAGTCAGTCAGAAATTTGCTTCCTTTAATCACAGCATCCAATAAAATCACACATTCAAGAACAGAAAAATTCACTCATAATCTCATCTTAATATTTAACATTATAGTCTTATCTACATTTATGTTATATAAACTTGCAGCCAAAGTTTGTAAAACTTTGGGAATAAGATGAGTATGGAACCTCCTAAGTATCTACATTACTTCATAATGCTCAGTATCACATTCAACCCAGAATAATATTCTTCCATGTGATTATACCAATATTTTCTTAATTTTTGATTGTTTGCACATTCCATTTATACTCTATTCTAGATAATACTATGTTTCTTCCTACATATGATTTTTTCAGACACTTTGAGTTATTTCTTTAGTACTAAACATATTACAATTGCAGGCTGAAGAGTATGAATATTTTATAGCACAAAATAGACTCTTTTGGAAAGCAAACTGATGATGGGCATCAATTCTTTCTCATATTGCCAGCCCCAGTGCATGGCTCTCCTTCTACCACAGCCACACAATACTATTTAACTTAAAAAACATCCATATTTTACCTGGAGAAAACAAGTGCTCTTCTGCTATTATTTTGAATTTGCCTCACCCTCCCATTTTTCTCCATAACTGCTTACTCCTCATTTGAAGCCATCTATTCAATTTTGAGGCACCGAGCTAGTTCTCTCAATGGAAAAAAAAAAATACGTAAAAAAATAGAACTTTTGTAAATGCTCCCAGCAAATACCATTTGAGAAACCCATTGGAATGCTCTCTGAGTTTCAGTAAAGATAAAAATAAGAGCAGAAAGTGATAGTTGGCAGCTTGAGGGTGAAGGAAAGCTGTCTGCGTGTCCATTGCAGCCTGGGTCTGACATACTATGTTTTTAAAACCTCTTACAGGCCTTATGGCCACGAATATGCTGCTCCTGGTTCCTGATCTATACAGGAGGCTGGTACTCGAACCCTAACTCTTTGCTCTAAACATTTTGCAGGTGACCAGTGTCCCCGAGGACCAGATTCTCGTGGCTGTGTTCCCAGGTCTCCCCACTTCAGCAGAGCTTTTCATTCTTCCACCTAAGAACTTGACCGAGAGGAGAAAAGGCCATGAAGGGGATCTAGAACAAGTAAGTGAAAGATTCTAGACTGGTTCACGTGACACCACACCATACCCTGAGGTAATATAAAGTTGTCCCTTGTCAAAGAGTGAGAAAACCCTACCAGCCAGCTGGTAGCTCTTGCCTCAACATCTGGAATCTTGAACAATTATCAACCCTATGCAGAATAAACAAAGACCTTGCTCACCCTCCCCCCATTGGCTTCTTGATATGGGGGATGGTGGTGAAAGAGATAGGTACAAATACAGAGACAGAGGCAGGGAGAGACAGGGTTTGCATACTGGTGTTTCCCTATCTGTTTATGGGAATGAGGTCTTGTCTTTAAATTGCATGGGCCCTAGAGATGCTCTTCAATTTAATGTCTTTGGAGAGGAAACTAATTGCTTTTAGACTCTTTTCTTTGGGGAAGAGATGAATTGACTCATTTTGCTTTGATGAAAGAAGCATTATTTCCAAAGTTGGTTATGACTAACTGTCAATGTTGGACATATTGTTCATGTTACGGGCATATAGTTCTGGAAGCAAATGGGCTGTTTCTCCCTATCACTTCTGCTTCCACTGGAATATTGCTGAGTTCATGTCGTGTCATCTTCTCCCATCTTCTCATGATGCTAAGTCAGAAGTGGAAATAACAAGGGACAAAACTGCCAAATTTTATGTGATTTAAACATATGTGGAGTAAGCATTGCACAGACTTCTACACCGTTCCAGTTCTCACCTGGCCTGGATGACACCCATTCACATTGTGCAGGCAGAACTGCTGGTGTCCTTTTCTCTGGACTGAGGGAATATTTCTCATCACAGGCGTGCATGTTGAAGCCATTCAAAAATAAATTCATCTTCTTGGTGTACATATCACTTTTTCTAAGCCTTTATTATTCTGAAATAGCGAGTAGCAAGCATGAACTATATTTGGAAGCTATACTATCCATCCATTTAGATAAACAGGTAATTACAGTGATGGATAACAGCTGTGATATTAAGGTGTGTACAGCTAGATAAAACTTGGGGACAACAGCCTAAGTGAGCCTCAGCTTTCATGTGGGAATCAGAGAGTGATTAAATCAATGTTATGTGTTCTGAGACTTGCTGTGGAAAGTAAAGAGGAAAAATTATCCCATAAAAGGAGGCAACCTCTACTTTGATGCTTGCCTCCCATTGACTGTGGAAAAAGAATATGCAGAGGATTGAGATGGGACTCTGCATGTGCTTTAATCCTTGCAGATGCCTCAGTACCCAGTGTGTTATCTGATCAGCTTAAAGAACTAATGAGTAGGTGACATTCTTTCATTGAACCCACAACAGGCCTTGGGTTAAAAAGGCAGGGATGAAAGAGTTCTAAGCTAGAAGTTGAATGAATACTATGTAAGAGCACTCATTCCCAGGAAGCTTTGGAAGCTGCTCTTTTTTTTTTTTTTTTTGACATACGTCTTTCTGTCTTTCCACTTCTGGGTTTCACAAAGCTCTCTAGGGTGTGAAAACCAAGTTGATACAGATGTCCACATCCCATGAATGAACTTGGTTAATTTTTTTGCCAGTTGATTCGTACTGGAGCACTATCACTTTCCATGTCTGACCATGAACCCTCTCTCTTGTTTTACAGATTGTAGAGACACTATTTAATGCGCTAAACCAAAACTTGGTACAGTTTGAGCTAAAACCAGGGGTCCAGGTCATTGTATATGTCACGCAGCTGACATTAGGTGAGTGCTTTCTGGAAGTCAGGGAATATGAGGATGGATGAGCTATTATTTTGAACAGAAAATAAAAGGAATAATCTCTAAAACCCTTTCCAAGGATAGTGCAGTGCCTAAGCCTACATATATAATAATGGCTGAGAATATCTTGGGAGCTACTGCAGGAGGACTTTCTTTCAAGTGGCTTTATCATTGAATCATGCATACTATTTCCAGAAAACGTCTATTTCTTTTACTTTGACCTTATATTTGAGATGACTGGGTTATATGGGTGGTACATGGGCTCCTCAAAGATCTTTGATTCTCTGAGGTTTTGTTAAAGGTCAACTCAGGAAACTTTAAGATCTCATTCCATTTCCACTGTGTGAGTCTATGTGGGAAGTTAGTTGTCACTGAGTGCCTGACAGAAGGCATGGAAATGGAATGTCCCATTGGGCAAGGGGACTGGTACCAGCAGGGTATGGTAGAGGGAGTGGAAAACAGTTCAAAATTTGTAATAAGAGGTGTCTGTCCCAGACTTCTGGGCCTAGCTTTAAGGTTTAGGCCCACAGATCCACAGAGCCCCAGACACACTGACCCACAGACCAGCAGAGACACACAGATGCATATGATAGTTTTAGGCTGATCGGCCTAAGGCCCAGGCATATAACTTGCTAACTCTTTACCCTTAATCTAACCTTATCCTGTTCTGCCTTGGGGCTCGGTACCTTTTCTTAGAGCAGCATAGTTGTCCTCTGCTTCTTCCAGCTTCTCTCTGGCCTTCTGCTCTGTTCTTCTGGTTCCCAGAGTTTTCTTAGGTAGTCCCACCCACACTTCCTGTCTGCCTTTGGACAATCAGTGCTTTTTATTAAACCAGTGGGTGGGACAATTATTTACAATGAAACAACACAATCCCCCTATAAAGAGTGTATTTGTGGTTATCCCAATGTTGCCAATGTGCTCACATATTGTTAAGAATCCTAAAGAGACCAAGAGTTCAAAAACTTTCCTCCCTCAGCTATTCACATGTACTCACTATATGCCCTAACCAGCAAGTATTTCTAGACACAATATAGGACCTTAAGTCTCCCTGAAAATTTAGAAGCACTCTTCTTATTATCAAGTGAAGCTTTCCATGCCCAGGCAGCGAAGATTGAAAACCAGGGTGGAGACAGTCAACTTCAGTCCTTCAATGTCTATCCCTTCTTCCCTTCTAGCTCCACTAGTAGATTCCAGTGCTGGGCACAGCAGCTCTGCCATGCTTATGCTCTTATCCGTGGTATTTGTTGGCTTGGCTGTATTTTTGATCTACAAGTTTAAAAGGTAAGTTCTGTTATCAGTCAGTCAGGTTGTGGATCCAGATGTGGTTCATTGTAGTTGACTCTTCTTATGACTGATGTTCCTCAACTCATATCTATAATGTGATCTTGTCTTCAATCAGGAGTGACTGAAAATCAGGGAATGTGTATGAGAATCGACTTATATTTATTTTTTAGGTTTAACAGATGAAAAAAATAAAGATTGGTTTTGAAATTAATTTATTCTCTTTAATAGATGTGTAAGAGAATTTTTAAATTTCCTCATATTTCTGAAGTAAGTTCTCAAGTATTCAAGAAGTATTTTCATACAGAACTATGCATGGTAGTTAAATAGAGGAAAAAAAATCTTCATTTTCAACACACATTTGAACACATACACACGTACACTCATATGTATGTTTATGTATGTTCTTTATCTCAAATTGTCACTATCCAGTATCTCTGTTTAAATATGCATGCTAGGTGATGAACATATATGTGGCCCAATGTGTAAAATATTTATTTAGCATGCTTAAGGCCCTGAGTTTGATCCTGACTACCATAAAAAACAGATATCACGGTGCATGATTGTAATCCCAAAACTGGAAAGGTTGAGCCAGGAGTATCAGAAGTTTAAGATCATCTTTAGCTATACAATAACTTTCAGCCCACCTGAGCTATATGAGACTATCACTCAGTTATTTTAAAAAAGGAAAAAATAAAATGTTGCCTATTTATGTTGTTCTTGTTTCCTCCTTTTACTGTTTCTAAAAGAAACTGTTCAGGCAAAGAAAACCTTACATGTATAGTATGAAGTTCATGGCCCAGCCTAGCTCTGAAGTCTGCTCAGCTCCTTAGTCCCAAATTAACATACAGAGGCTTGTATTAAGTACAAGATGTCTGGTCTATGTCTCTGGCTTATTACTTGCTAACTCTTACACTTTAATTTAGCCCATATTTCTCTTTATGCTCAGCCACATGATTTGCTGCCTTCTTGCTCAGTGAAGCATTCTCATCCTGCTTCCTTAGTGTTTCACTCTTGTCTCTCCTTCTGTGCTTCCACTTCCCAGAATTCTCTTTGTCTGGTTGCCCCACCTCCACTTCCTGTCTAACTTCTTTACCAATTAACATTTTATTAAACCAGTATTTGTAATGACAAATACTTACATGTATAAAAGCATAATCCCACAACACCAGATGTATTCAGAAATTATTTTTGAAGACCCCAGGTTGGTGACATAAAAGAATATTAACAAAAAGAATGAAGTTGAAATAAACAATTATGCACTAGTATTCAAATTCTGTACTGACTTGGTATAAACTCTGAAATCACATGGACTAAGTTTCACTTCTGTCACTGTTAGACAACTGTATTTACCTCTCCAGGCCACCATTTTCTAATGTGTAAGATGTGGAAAACAATAATATCTTATGGTTTTGCTGGGTGAATTAACCATGTTAACAACTGTAACTTCTACATACTAAATAGTCAAGAAAATTGGATAATACTGAGTATTATCAATAACAAAGAATCAGAGACTGTGTTTCAGTGATTCCTGTGGGTCATAAACTGACATAAAATAGGCTCTCAAAAATTATGGTAGAGTCATGTTTATTGTGAAGCCTAGGTAAAAATGAAAATAGCATTATTACTTATGTGAGTTTTTAAAACTTATCTTGGTCTTGGAATATTCCTGGGCCGTAAACATAATCTTTGTGGGTTGTAGAGGAGGTAGTCGGTGGGTGGTTTTACTCTTTTCTCCACATTTTTTTCTCTTCTCAGTGAATATTTCAGTTCCTTAGAGAAGTCTTTTTTATTCAATATAAAATTCATTGTTAACCACAGGAAAAGAATCAAGTTTTCCCATGCGCACTGGAAGGACAGACTGATATTACTTCTCTAGTAGACTTACAGATCTGTGTAAGAGTTCATGTGCTTTTGTGTCAAGGTAGATCAATTCATTTGCTCCTGTGTGCTTTGGAGAGAGGAAAAACCCTTCAGGTGCAATTAAAGGAAAAATATTTAATAAGAAAAGACAACACCATTTTATGAATGCACTTAAATTATGTGCAAAAACAGATTGTCGGTTACTTAAGTATTTGTTAGAATTCCTGGGTTGTAAGGAATGTGAAACCTTGGAGGGAGTGAATACCAACTGAGTAAAATGTATCTGGTCTTGTTTTCACATTCCATTCCATGGCAGATGAGGATGAGAACCAACAGGAATCCTACAAGAATCAATTTTGTTTATCACACATCTTCAAATTAATGCACAATAACTTGCGATCTGAAACTTTTTTCTTGATGTATAAAGGAATGTAAACTCCCTAGACAGTCAACTACTTTATATAGACAACTCTAACTTTGTAGACTTTCATACTTGAAACCACTTAGATAATGACATCTCAGAATTACTGTACTTTGTAGTTCTCGATTATCAGCCAAATTTTTTTTTTCCTCTGACAGTGGATTAGTGCCAGTTAAACTGAATAAACAGCATTAAGCCAAAAGTTAACCATTATTTTCCTAGCCCATGTTCCTGTTCCATGTTTTCCTCGCAATGCTTCAGGCCTTTGGTTGATACTTGGCTGAATCTTCTTTTAATTCTCTGTGCTTTTCTTTTCTTCCTGTTTTGTTGAATCTCAGTAGTAGCTGTGAAGGGTATACCAGGTAGCAAACAAGTAAAGATCTCTCACTCTCCTCTGCCTTGTTCATTACCATCCAATAGCATTTCTATAATAATGAGTATGCATCATAATCTGCACTGATATGGTAGCTCAGGTTTAATGTTGACTATAATCAAAATACATGTAGTTAACACCTGGCTACCTAACACTGGTGAATGGCTTAGACAAGATAATGGGGACAGATGTACTTTTATTTCCTGGTTATTGGCTATACTGTTTATAGGAGCAAAAATTTTCTCTTGATATGACTACCTGCACAAACTAATTTAAATGTTCATTCATCCAACAAATACATATTGAGTTCCTACTTTATTCTATGCACTTACAATTACCCAACAAGGTTAGTTAAGGAAAGGAGAGGGAAGTCCCCAAGCATCCTTCAAGTAAATATCACCACACCATACACATTGCATCTGCTTCATAGATAGTGAATTTGTTTCCAGACACCTTAGCAATATGATTTAAAATCCGTGTGAAGTGATTTTCCTTTCTGAAAACTGCTCAAGCAGACCGGCTTTCTGTCATTGTGTAATTTTTTTTTTTTGGTTATTCAAGAAAATGTTAGAACCCTTATATTTCTTTTTACCTTTTTTTTTCCTAATAGGGCTTTCATTATAGTTCAAAGTCTGTTTTCTTGTTGGTAGGGCAAATGAATGTAAACTGCATCTGATTTTGTTTAGTTGCTTGCCTTTTTTTAAAGAATACTTTTCCTCCTCCATCTTATTCTTTTTATTTAAACATGTATGGATATGTGGTCTGAGATACATACCTTGATCTCTTTATGGAAACACGGAGCTCAGACTTGACTGACATCTTCAAAAGGTCTACAAGTGGATGTGCTAAGCAATGAAAAGCAACTTGACAGCTTTTTATGATATTACAAATTGTGGTGTCAAATTCATTTCCTTCCAGTCATCTGCTGAAGATGAAAACATGTTTACTTTCAGGGATTGAAATAAAGTGAGCAGTCATTGTAAGGTCTAATGAGTACAAACACAGGTGTCTCTAGCTAGGCAAGAAGAGTAGATAACAAACTGCATGATCAGGAATAGCTTGACTACCCCCAGACCTAGTGAATATTAATACTATAGTTGAACTTAACCTTCATAAGAAATTGTAGTTTTCTAATAGCAATTTAATTAATCAGACTATATCTTTATTTACCTAAATATCAATGTAAGGGCAATTAGTCTATCTATCTGTCTATCTGTCTGCTTGTCTGTCTATTATTTATCTATTTTCTCTATATGTTGTTCTTTTTTTACTTTATTCCAGGACTGACACAAACACATTATATAACTGAAGATGACCTTGAACTAATCCTAATGCATGTATCTCCTAAGTTCTATAATATAGTCACGTTACCCCATGGCCAATGTGAAATCCAGGGGGCTGAACTCATAGCTCAATGCATGCTATAAAATACTTCTATCAACTGAGTTGTTACTATAACCCCTGAATTTTCAATTCTTTACATTCATGGAATATGTAGGTTTTTTCCTCCCAGATCATGCATATTTAAGGTATCACAAATTGTGTTATAATAGTATGGGCCAGCAGAAATGATACATGAGGATATAGACTGTCATTTATGGATAGAAAACAAAGATATGAAAATTGAGCATAGAGGAAAGGTAGAGACAAGTGTGTGTTTATAACCTATTTTCAGAGTTTTCTTTGAGAATTTTCCTGGAAAACTTCATTAAACATGGCCACATATTTAATGTGGTATTGGCTTTATTGGGGGTTGGAATAGAATGAAGAAGATACAAGCATGAAAATCATATTGATTGAAACTAGGACAAGAGACAGATGGACCTTTAGGAATACATGGAACATTGGTTTGAAGTAGACATTAGAAGACATGTATTGGCTTTCCAACATTTTATAATTTAGTTCAACATCCTCATCACTCAATGAGGTAAGAAAAATATCTTCTGGATATGATGTGCCAACATAAAAATGCACCTTTAGATTGAAAATCAGTCTAGAAAATGCATAGCTTTGTATATTGTATTCATCTATTTAACAAACACCTAATAAATGTAACTGTGTGCTAATTGTATAGCTATGAACATAGTACACTTAGACCTTGCCACATAACGCTTTTAGTTTAGTGAGAATGACAGAAAAATAAGCAAATAAATATCACCTACTATATCAACCTAAGTCCAACTAGCTTCTGTAGACTTTGTCTTATAATTATACATTAAACCAGGAGAAGTCAAGGATCAAAGGAGCCTTCAGACTTCTGTTAGTGACATATAAATCAAATTCTGAAGGACATGGATGAAAAATCCCCAGGAGAACCATAGATGTCTTATAGATAGGGAGAGGAAAGTGTTGGTTCAGTTTCAGGTTTCCACGGGGAAGAGTCGTTTATGTAGATTTTACAATTCAATGTTCAGATTGATAGGCACTCAATGGCACTGATATCAGGCACACCTGAGAATTTGACAGAATGAAGACCCCAAACTTATTCAGCTTAGATCTATGAGTCAAAACTCATATCTCAGTAAGATTTCAGTCCCACTTGCTTTTTTCCAACTCTAAGTTGAGTTGACTGCTTGGTGTCTCCAAACCTACTCCTCTTATTTCTTTCAGGGAAGTTATTTGGACTCTCTTAGAACTTCCTTAGTATTCTCTCAATCCTAAAATGAATCTACTATTATTCCCATTAAACAGAGAAAGAAACAATACAAATATTTTATATATTTGACCCAAGTTTGTTGTTCTAAAAAGTATAGCTATAACGATGAGTCTGTTATTTTAGGCTATTCATAAAATAAGACAATTATATACATGCCAACTTAGTGAAAGATGCCATTTGAGTCATTTACAATTCAAAGTCCAGCTTCTTTGAAATGTAATAACAAGTAAATATTTATAACTTTACTGAGTAACTGATCAGCACTATCACCCCCTTTAAAGGTAGTTGTGCAGGTTCAGTCTCACCTGGGTATCTTGGTCTCTGAATAGCCTTGCATCCTTGGCTTCATTGTCCCTCTGTGGCCAGACCTTTCCCCCAACACTGGCTATTCCTGTCAATGACATTTTCTTAAGCATTTCTTATTGAATGCCCTTGTATCTCGCTTTGAATCTGTTCCTGCCTCATGCAGGAAAATACCCTGGATTAACATCTATGCCCAAGTACAACATGACAAGGAACAAGAGATGATTGGGTCAGTGAGCCAAAGTGAAAATGCCCCCAAAATCACACTCAGTGATTTCACTGAGCCCGAGGAGCTGCTGGACAAAGAGCTGGACACACGGGTCATAGGTATGTGTGACTGTGCACTACACTCAGAGTTCTGTGTTCTCCAAATATTTTGTCATTATATGGCGTTGCATGTATGTACCAGAAGATAGTCCTGAACCACAAAGCTAGGGAAAGCACTTGCTAAAGTGACATAATCTTCTTGTAAAATTCATTTGCCACCGCTAGCCACATGAAATCAACAGACTATATATTCCTTTAAAATTTGATAAAGATTTGAAACATGGTTGTCCCAATGGAAGATGAAGTCAGTTACTAATGGCCTTTTATTTCTTTTAAACCTGTATGTCCAAAGTCATTGAAGTTCTTAACAATACATATATAAATGCAATATGAGGTATAGACTGTTTTTAGTTGGGCAATCTGCAAACATCTTAAGTGTTCAATATCACACATTTCTCAACTGTATAATGGGAATAATAGAACTGGGATTGTGTCTGTAATATACTGTCTGGAAATCTGTTCTGAAATTGCCCCCCTTGTTAAATGATGTTATGAATTAGGGTAGTATCTGTTCTATAGTAAGTGTTTGCTACATGCCAACTATTGCTGTAGTAGTGCAGTGTAAGCTGACTGTCAATGCATTGATCTTACCTACATTCTATTATAGGAAATAGATGAGAAGCTTGTGATCTTGTAGGAATTTCCAGATGTTCTACTTAGTTCAAACATATTGCAATCTGTCCCAGGCAGCTTGATAAGTGGCAGTGACTAACACACAGGACTTTGTAGCCTTGTAGAATTTACTCTGTTTCTTCTGTGTCTTCTCTCCCCTTCAGGAGGCATTGCCACCATTGCCAACAGCGAGAGCACAAAGGAGATTCCCAATTGTACTAGCGTCTAACCAAGAAGTCACGTGGTCAACCACCTTCCTGACTTTTTATTTTTGATGGATATTATTACTATTATTATGGGAAAATGAAAATGTCTTTTTTACCTTTTGTTTACTAAAGGTCCCTTCATAAGTAGCAAGCGGATGCTGAGCTTTGGGAGGAGGCAAAGGCATCCTTAGTTTATTACAATAGGATGAAGGAATACATGGTTGTATCTATGTTAAGGATGCATCTTCCCTCAGACTTCTTCCTTTACTCTGCTGTTGGTAGAGCAAAGACCTTCTTGTGATCTTATGTCTTCTTTGAGTTGGATTTCTGTTCATTTTTGTTCCTCCTACCCCTGTCACCCTCCACACCACATACACACACAACTCATACCATCTCCAGTTCAAATGCAGGATGTCGGTTGAGGGGGGAGTGGATATAGCTGCCAAAGGCACACACACCTTTCCGAAAGAGGCCTGCCTCGTGCATGTCAATATCGAGGCTACAGATGGCATAGTGTATATAACTACAATGTAAATAGCTTTTTATTTCCTAAGAAATAATTTAATGTTTAGTAAAAAAGAAAACAGAAAAAAAAGAAAGATGTGTGCGTTGGCTTATGCACTTACCTTCAGAGCTGACTGCCCCCCAGCCTGCTTGATGTGTTGGATTCTGGATGCTCTCCAGCTGTCTGTCACACTCAACTCTTGCGTCTCTATTCACAACATAGCTAGTTTCCGCTTATGTATATAGAGGGGGCACAGGAGGGTTTCTCTGGGGACAATTGACAAAGGAAAGACTTCACTGGCATCTGAGAATATGGGAGTTGTTTTTCTTCCTAAGATAATGGAAGAAGTCGCAAGGCCTAATAGAGACTTCAAATTGAATCCCAGTTGGGGAGACTGGACTTTTCCTCAATAAGAAAACAAAAAGGATGTTATTTATCAGCCCACAAAAGCAGTACTCTCTAAAGAAGTAGCAATGGGTCTAAGGATCCTTGGTTTCTGTTTTCTAATCAGATTCCATGAATTTGTGCATTGATGATGTAAGTTCCAAGCTTTTCAGAGCTCATATCAGTCCATGGACACTATATTAGGTCCAGTGAGCATCTACTGGTGTGAAAAGAGTTACAGGCTAAAGTGGAAATCCTGTTTGGAATATGGAGTCTGTACAAACCCCACAGGCCAAATAGAGGCCTAGCCTTTAATGATATTAGTCAGAAATGATTTATCAAAGATGTGATATTTGCTTGTCAGATGTACACAACTTCCTTAAAGTCAGATGTCTGCCTCCAGTTCCCTTAAGGTAGTTCACAACTCTGGGGTGAATGGCTTTCAAAGCCCTCATTTGTTTTCCTAGCCTCTCAACCCTTCCACATGTTTAACATGCCAATTCTTTTCAGTATGATCACTTTACACCATGTTGTAAGCATTGTTTTTATTTTCCAGGCTTTGCCTGAGCACACTTATATTAAAGAATGATATACTGTATATATAAATATATGGGAGCAAAGGCCACATTTTGTACCTATTGACCTTCGCAGGATGCTGATCGTGTTCCTCTTTGTGAGACACAGGGAGAACGTGATAGAGAAATCTAGCTGGCTACCGTATAGGTCAGTGTTAGAAATGTTTCTAAAGATCCTTTTCATTTCAAGGGTTAAATGGGGCATACAATTGCAATATGTGTACTAAACACTGGAATTCAGTGCATGAGTCATAGCTATATATATATATATATACAGTATATGTACATATACTGTTCTTGGTTTTATTGTTCCATTTGAATATTTCTACTGTAAAAAAAAAGACAGTGGTTTTGAAATTGTTGAAAATAAATGTATTTTTGTACATCAAAGCTACATGCTTGGCTGAGAATTCTCTCTTGTAGTGATTTTCTTTTTAACTTAATGTATCCATCATTCATTGCTGCAATACTGTTATGTAGCCACCTCCTTCTCAGATATGGAAAGGCTTATTGGAACACAGATGCATCTTTTGTTTATGAGTCTTTGGGCAAATTGTGGTTTGACGATCTCACAGGGTCCCCTGACTGTTGGATTTCTCTGGATGTGGGTCTAAGGTGCTTTGAGTCTTCTTTGTAAGAGATCACAGCATTCCACACGAGCCATGCTGAAACAGGGCGTATTTACCTATTTATGCTTTTTGTCAGACAATTTACTTTTGCTCACATTCAACACCAAGGCCTTATGAAACAGACTCTTCCTCCAGTGTTGGTAGTCACTACTAGATACATAGAGTAAGGTGTGGGTAGATATTGCCAGTACAAGAAGAGAAAAACAACTTAGAACAATATTAATTTTCTAGACACATTTATTTTCTATAGCCCTAATTGTGCCTCTCCTAAATAGTCTATTTTAGTCAGTGCCCATGTTTGTTATTCACATGTGAATGGCCTGGTCTTTTAGTACAGAAGTTAGTAACTACAAAGACTGAATTTCATGTCAGTTTCCTTTGGGAGAGTGAAACTGCCGCATAGGTCTTGAAGACATTATGTAGTCTATTCTGTTGCTGTGAAGAGATATCATGATCAAGGCAACTTATAAAAAATAATTTAATTTTTTATATGGAGGTTCACCATTTCTGAAGGTTAGACATCATGACCCTCATGGCAAGGGAGCATGGCAGCCTGCAGGCAGGCATGGTACTGTACAGTAGCTAAGAACTGGTCTCTGATCTACAACCATGAGGCAGAAAAGAGAGCTTATGTGCTGGTGCATAGGCACAGGGGAGAGAAAGCTAACTGGGAATGGAGTTGACTTATGAAACCTCAAAGCCCGTGTCAGTGACATACTTCCTTCAACCGAGTTCCACCTCCTTATCCTCAAATGCTTTTACCAGCTACAGGCCAAAAATTCAGATATATTAGCCTATGGAGGCCATAATCATTCAAACCACCACCTCTACCATTACAATTGGGGAGAAATAGGTCCCCCCCTTTGATATCTTCCTTCCTCCTGCTAGCAGTTTGGTATGTAATACCAAATATTTACATTTTCTTCTTTGGTTCTTGGATGGCTAGGGGACTTTGTATCCACACTGGATTATTAAGGAAATGTGAATTACGGCCTGCATTATGATATGTTTACATTTTTTTATTGAATAAAGTATCTGATACATTTCTGAGGATCTCAGAGACCTAAGGAACCAGAAAGATTTAGCCAATAATTTAGTTCATGTTTTGAAAGCTAATCAACTATTCTGGAATTGCGTTTGATGATAAGGGATTAGGTTTATGTAGTTTTCATTTGAATTTATTTAGAAAACATGTATAATTTCTTGATATCACTATTTTTGAGTTGTACTCATGTTTGCATTTCTTTTGTGGAGCCTCAGGAATTGAACTGAGAGCCTGACACACCTATACCAGTGTTTCCCACCAAACTACATGCTCAGCCCCACAAGTTGTGAATTTATATAGTACTCTTTGTCAAATATCAAGAGTGTTCATTAGGAATCTCCACAAGAAGCAGTGGGCTTTTCAGTCAGTTGGTTATAGCTCAAGGTTATAGTTCTTTAATAAATTTTAAATTTAGAATTTCTCCAATATGGTATAAAGTATCTAAAATCCCCATTATTGAAAAAGTGGTGCCTCCCACTTGACTGAGTTCTCCTGTTTGTTTTATGTCTGGGTTAATGAGGTTATTTCACCAGATTAACAATGAACCAAAGTGAAATAAAAATGTCAGTGCAGCCATTTGGTCCAAGCCCTGGCTAAAAATAAGAAGCCTGTAATCACCAGGTCTATCAGATTTCCCAGGAGTAGAATGATGGAAAGGGAAAGGGTAGAGTATAGTTAGTTGCCTTTATCTGTTTCTGTGCAGGGTTCCCAATGGTTAAGAATATCTCTGTATTGGCATTGCCTTCTCCAAGGCAGTTCTAGACATGACAGCTAAGCCCACAGAAGCACTGAAGTGCTGGAGCCCAGTTCTCAGTTCAGTCAGTAGGCTTTCTCAAGATCCTTGGGTACATTGAAGTTTATGAATCACAGCTTTCTCTGTCACTGAAATAGTTCATAGTCAGGAGGTGGATGGGAGTCATACGTCCGGGCTCCTGATACAAGCACTTTAATCTACATATGTGAAAACAGCTCCCAGGTTTGCCCTTTACCTCTTTGGCAAAATGGAAATATTGATTGTCATCTAATTGTGTGATCTGGGGTAACACCATTGCACGTTAGTATATCAGTGCTTTATTCCTTATAAAGAACTTTGAACCATAGGTTAAAATTGACCCTCAGAAGCCTATTCTATACTATTAATCTCACACGTACACACACACACACACACACACACACACACACACACACACACACACACACACACACATAGAGAGAGAGAGAGAGAGAGAGAGAGAGAGAGAGAGAGAGAGAGATGCAGTACTTCCTGTCTTGATTACTGATATGTTGATTGCCCAGAATGTGAAAAGCACATTTTCAATTTCAAAGAATTGCAAGCTTGTAGGTATGGGTGTGCTAGAACTCCTAAGTTCACTTCTCTTATAATAATATAAAGTTAGATCCACTCCATACCTCCTTGAGAATGCAAAACTGTATTTTCACTACTGAAGACTACTGGGTATCGCCAGACAACCTGGTTATATGCTAGCATGACTTCCGTATTTACTGTGTTCAGAGAATTAGAATGCAACTTCCTGTGTGTTCTGTAATTTAATAGCTGCTAGCGTCCCTCATTCTATTGCCTTGCTAAGAAGTTGTTTGGCACCCTGTGGCCAGATGCCCTTGCTTCTTCCAATAGACTGACTGCTCAATAGACTGCCAGAAGCCTGATATGCTTGCTACTCACCTTTTAAAGAGGTTGGCCCTGTTTATAGGGAAGACAGCCAGGAAGAAAACACATACAATAGAAAGTCATATCCTGACACACCAGATCCTGCCAAGTGCTCTTCACAGCACTGCCAAAAGGGATTAGAGGCAGCCCGTCCATGTATGCCTAAGGATCTGCTTTAGCTTTATGTCCCTTAACTTACCTCACCTGACTTTATCCTTGGTGAAGCAGAGTGTTCTTGAAATTTTTCTGTGTTTTAAATCCATGTATCATGAGTAGATATGTTGTAGTAAGGTTTTTTTGGCTTTGAACAGTTAGAGGGTTAAATTTATAGATTTGTTGTGGTAGACTTTTTAGTTGTTTGTAGTTGACCTTTAAAAATGATTTAGATGTTTATATTAATCTTATGTTGTTTGGTTTATGGTTTAGGTATATTGTTAGTTTGTTTTTATATTTTAATTTAATTTATTTTTATTAATTGATTTTGTTATGTGGCTTGTGGTTTGTGTTTTTTATATGTTTTTTTTGGGGGGGGGTTGGTTTGGTTTGTTTCTGACACCGCCCTTCCTTTCCTACTTATTCTGATTTTCCACCTACTTTTTTTATGGTGCCTGTCATGGGTCAAAACAGCTCCTTTATTTAAAGACTGATATTCACAGAATATAGAAAGACACATATTGATTTTACAAGGGCAATGGAATATTGGATACAAAAATAAGCAGAGGAAAATATCAGTTGAGGTCAAATTCCTATAAACACTAAATGCTCCTGGAACTTACTAACTTACGGTCCAATTTTCTTTTTTCAAATCACACGTAAAGGCATTTGCTTTTCTAAGTTGAGACTTAAATTAAATTGTATAATATGGTTAACAACATATAAATAATTAGTTGATTCTTAAATACAGCTTCTATTTCCCTGGATCCTTGTCTATAACAGTTTAAAAATTATCTAACCATTTTCTCAGCTGGACTATGCGACAATGGGAGCCAATCAGAATTATCCAGAGAAACATTATGGGCTCTCTCACAAAACAAAACAAAACAAAATACCGAGAATTTTAAAATCTGCTCTTCTACATTGATCCCCACTTTCCTTTATTGTTTTCTTTCCTAACATAATTGATCCTACATTTCCTATACTGCATGTAATGGGCTGGAGATGGGCTCCTCTCCTCCAGGATACTGGGAATGTATGGCAGAAGGAAAGCTCAGAGCCTCCCTAGGTACTGAAATAAGCTAGCTCTTACTAGATAAACCCAGAGACAGCCACACCAATGGGACAAAACTAGCATCCTTGAGCTCAGGCATTTGTAAAACAACTTCCTAACTCACTTCTGACGTGATGCTCTCGTGACACTGTGGCCTCCTGTCCTTGGGTCTCTCAAAGCCTCTCTAACGATTACTACTATATGTTTCTTCGCCACAAACTTTGAGAAAGTCTAATAAAATAATTATTAGTGGAATTGAGTCATTTTTAGATTCCAGAATGCAGATCACAGGGTTGCAAATTGTCTTCCATTTAGTCATAGCTTAGGAGGAGCTGATCCAGTCTGCGCACAGACAATGAAAATTTCCAAAATATCAAGAACAGGAAAATGGATGATGGCCACACATGCATATTTCACTACTGTTTAGTCTTTGCTTAGTTATGATGTTTGTAGTTATTAGAAATTAACCACATAAGTTGGGACACTCAATGATTTGCTACTCAAGATGTGTGAGGTCTTGTCCTGCAAAAAGAGACTCCTGGAGCTGAAAAACTATGGTACAAAGCATCCCATGTGAAAAAGCCCACCGGGCTGCAAGGATGTCTTCCCACTAAGACCTAATTTTTCCTCTTTTGGACCTCTCTCAGAAGAGTCTTAAGATGTGGTATCTTGTTCCACATTTCACTTGCATGTGATTACAGTTGCCAGTGACCAGGAGCTGGCTGAGGTGAACATCCTGCTCAACTGTGGTGGCTGAGAAGAGAAAGGAAGAAGCTGCAGCAACAAAGAGAGAACAGAGCTGTTTTTCTTGTCCCCAATTTGTCACTTTGGGTTTCTGGGTAGAATCACCTGGGAAGCACATGATTGTCTCCATGAACAATGCACCTGTTCCTTGGAGTGCCAGAATGATTTTCTCATCTTGTCCTTCCAAAATCTTATGGTTCAATTAGAAGATTGCTGGTTTCTTCTATCAGCAGCTGGAACTTTTTAAAGGAGGGATACTGAGAAATAAAGTTAATCTTCGTCAATTAGAAAGCTCTACTTGACACATTCTCATTTCAACATGTCAATTTCAGATTCTCCTCTGTGAGGGAAAATTACAGATGCTCCCCAGATTTCTAATCTATTTATAATGGTAACAAGGCAACTGGAGGCAGTGTGTGCTCATCATGAGCTAATCATCCTCTGCTATGCCTTGTGCGTCCTAATTAGTGGTATGTTGGTTGCCTACTGATCAAGTTGGGAGACTCATCTAGGCAGAAAGCATAGGAAGGGGGATAGGAAGACAAAGAACAGAGCCCAGTGGAGCCTGGGTATTGGCAGAGTTTCTAACAACAGGTGTGATTCACACCTTGCAATGAAATGTATCTTTCTTAAATGTACAGCCATCATTCCCATCAGTGATAACAGAAACATGGCAGGGTTCCAAACTATCATCTCCTTTCCGTACAGGAGCTACCAACAGGGAAATGCCATCCTTTCAAAATCTCCTGCATCACCCAGAAGAAAGGGGGATAATTATACAGACATATTTAAGTACTCATGTTGGCTCTTTCTGTGGACCTAGGGGTCAACACTGATGATAAGATGCATTTTTAAAATGACTATTTATTATCTAAACTGGGACACAGTTGAGGATGAATGGAGCAATAACAATAGCTCCTTTGAGGAAAAATAACCATGGAAATCTGAGAATGCAAGCAAACATGGCGCACAATCAACCTAATTTAGAATTTATAAAAAATGCTTCAAGCCATGAATTGTGCCTGTATTCCTTTCATTTATTCTTCGATTTTTACCATTTCAGATCATGGTCAATGAATGATCACCCAATTCTCTGATCGCCCAAATTGTGGAAATCTAAGTTCTGCTTTGATGTCTTCTTAGACTCTTACTAGGGTATGAATGGCTATACAGGTCAGTGAGCAGAACACCAGAGAGTTTTAAGAGATGTTTAAAGCATAGTATCTGTTCCTGTTCTTGGTTGTGGAAAATAGACACCTACCTTGGCTAATTGAAGCATGAAACAAGTTATTAGAAAGATATTAAGGGGTCATGAAAGTAAATCACATTTGTAGAAGGAAGCCTGAAATAAAGGAGACTTTAAGAGAAGGGAATTGGGAAGACTAGAACTATTTTCCTCAGAGTATCCCGAAGCTGCCTCCAAGATGAGGGGATGTAATCATATCTTTTAATTTTATGTGGCTAATGATATAAATTTCCAGACAAATTCCTCAACTGCTGTTGTCTAGTCCCAAATCTGCATAGCCGTCCTTCAGTGTTAGGAGCTCAATGTGTTTCCCAAAGTCCATGTGCTGAAGCTATTAAACCATGGTATGTTTGAGTATGACTGTTTGAGGGTTGGGTTTTTTTAGGTGGTGACTAAGTTAAGATGAGTTGATATTGATGGTATATTTATAAGATGGGGGAGCTGTTGAGGTGGCTCAGTGGGTAGAGGTCTATGCCACCAAGCCTGATGACCTGAGTTCAAGTCCAAGGACTCACATGGTAGAAGGAGAAAACCAACTTGTGGAAGTTGTGCTTGAACCATCCCATGTGTGACATGGGACTCCTGTACATATGGACACGTCATACTCCCACCCCACCAACCCACATAAGTTAATAAAGATGTCACAATAGTTTTGAAAGAAGAGGACATTAGAATGTAAGTGCAAAGTTGCAGCCACATGAAGACATAGCCAACTACATCTAGAAATTTGAACTCAGACTTTTAACTTATAAAAAATTACTACAATAATTATTTGTTTCTTGATCCATCCAACATTTTGTTATACCATTATATCGGCAAACTCAACACTGAGAGAACAATTGGGTACTGGCTTTAGGAGTAAAGATAAAAAGACAGTTGGCTTGACTACACATTTAGATGATCTAAACGGGGGAAGATTTACCTCTCATTATCACCAAAGAAAATAAATGAGTGAAGTTATGAGTGCAAAAAGAATGCTGGAATCTTGTCTACTACAAAAGCCCCTCAAGAGACTTTGTAAATTACTATTGAATATTTATGGAGACTTAAAGAATTAAATATCTGTCCTTGTGCTAAGGTAATAATTTCAGATACAAACATAACAAATCACATTCTTCGTTCAAAGAACTTAGATATTTCCCAAAGTATTCTGATACATAACCAACCTTCAAATACATATCAACACCCACAGGGAACAACGTGCCTTGATGATTTAAAGAAAAGCAATGGAAAGGACAGAGGCAACTGTATTCCTTTCCTTTGAGGGCAGGTAGTAGTCAAAACCAAGGAAGACTTCTCAAAGACAATTACGTTTGCACAGAACATTAAAACACATTGACATTTTTTTTTTCACTTCCCCATCTATAATTTTCTTTCCCTTGTCTCCCTGGAAAGATGATGGAACTAGAGAAATTGGGAATGTGTCAAAACTGAGGGTTTAGTTGGGATGCCATGGGAGAAGGCTGAGAAATGGTAGGAAAGATAATATCTGCAATTAAATTATAAATTACAGTCTAGACTTCAAGTTGTTGACCTATTTTGCAATCATGGCATTTGTATTTTCTATGTTGCTTTAAGTTAAAATGAGCATACATTGGTTTCATAATTATGAAGAAAGTTAAAGTCACATTAAATGTATATAATGGTTCTTGGGTCTAATTGATTTCTAGTTATTACCCTAGAATTCTTTTAAAATAAACTTTAAAAAGAACACAAAATGAAATTATTCTGCAATACAATTATGAGCCACAGCTCTTAAAAAAAGGTATATCCATAAGTCTAAAGTACTGTGTTTTGAAATAAGGCTTGTGGTGGTATAAAATCTGCTACAAAATAGATGGTTTATTGAACGTACAAATGGAAAAAAGAACTATTATTACTTAGGTCTTTCACAATGAGTATTAAGGATACAGGAAATCACTATGCAAGATTCTTGGCAAAGGAGATGGCTTTTCTGTTTCTCTGTGCTATTCCTTTATCTTATTCCTTTCACAAAAGTGGGGAAACTTTTTGTTTAGTACTTTTGATGACAGCATCTCATCCATAAGTAATTTTCCATTGTTAACAAATGTTGGAACAGAACACCACCAATTAAGGTTTTAAGTGGTTATCAAACTCAACAAGAGATTTTGCATGAACTCTGAGCTGAAGAAAGTAGCTTGAGGGAAGCTTAGCAAGTGCTGAGAAACATAATAAACAGACAGAAAACTTCCCGTGGATTTCTTCCCTAAGATTTAATACCTACCTGTCTCTTCTATTAGATGATGACCACTGGTAAAAATATAGAACTCTTTCCCAGGATCCCAGTTCATCAGTAGGACTCAAAAAACCTCACTGGCTCTGGAAAAGGGTCTGATCCATGAACTGGTTTCCATTTTCAGTGTTTCCCTTTAATGAGTGTTTACATTTCAAGCAAGTACCTTCCAATGTGGTCTGACCCTCTGATCTGACAGACTTAATGCAAACATTTGAAACCTTCCATCATTTAGATCTATCTTAAGATAGAAAAATATTGTTGCAAAAATATTTTAAGTTTTGAGTCTGTAGATCTGGATTGATTCTAACTATAGTATTTATTGACTATATAACTTATGTTTCTAGTCTCTTCAGAGTTTAACTATTTTTCTCTTTTACTTATGAAAAATAGCAGCTCTAGAATAGGGTAGGCCCAGTATAACGAGACATTGTCTGCATCCCTATACCCTTCTGTTTTCCTCGGCATTTGTATGGTGGAACACAGAAAGGCTCTTGTTACATTGTGGTTTCTTTGGTCTCCAGTGGCCAGAGGCCCAGACTCACAGACCTGCAGCCCCAGACCCCTTAGCTGCCTGCCACTGTTCTGGCCCCAGAAATGACTCAGACACTTACATTAACTTTATGCTGTTTGGCCTATTGTTCAGGCACATTGCTAGCTTGCGCTTACATCTTAAATCAACCCATTTCTATTAATCTTACCTGCCACGTTGCCCGTGGCTTACCTGTGTTCCTTACATGATGCTCCTTTGGGCTTCTGGCTCAGTCTGTCTGACTCCGCCCTGCTCCTCCTACCTATTCTGATTCCTCCTCCTATTTTTTCTATGGTGCCTGTCATGGGCCAAAACAGCTCCTTTACTTAAAGATTGCTATTCACAGCATACAGAAAGGCATCCCCACATCAGGCTCTGTTCCCCAAAGTTTCCCCTTGGCCCTTCTGGTCCAGGAACTTTATTTGAGTCACCTCAACAACTCAGTGGATTCTTTCCTACTTTCATCAGGAACCAAATAAATTTAGGGAAAAAAAATGTCTCTTTGCCAAATCATGGCCCATTAATGTTTCTGCTTGTTCTTTTGTCAAGCCTCGAGGAAGAACCACAATCCCAATAGTTTTGTGGTGACAAAATTAGGGCTGGGCAGTGTGAGGTCAGGCATATGACATGGTTAAGGGCTGTTGCAGGAGAACACTACATAACTCAAAGCAGTCAACCTTGCCAACTGAATGTCTCCCTCTCTCTATAAGAAATGCAGAGAATAAACAAGGTCTCCCTCTCCCCTCAACCATTTAGCATCGTTATTATCAACAGTGCATCAGGCTCCCTGGGTCTTTTAGGATCCTTTGACCATCACACATGTAACTATTTCCACACCCCTCTTTTCTTGGTGATCTCCTTCCGTGGCACCTGCATTTCCCCCTCGTCCAGTAACACTGTTCTTTTCTCTTCTCTCAAATGGTTTTCTATATAAGTAAAGGTCAGTGTCAGGGGTGGAAACTCAACAGGGTTCAGAAATATCTCTGACAGATAGGAAAGAAGTATTTGCATATTACTCTGAATTCCCCAAGTTCTTCACCAGAAGTTTCATTTTTCACTGAAGTATTTTCCTTATCTTAAATCCACGAACATGAGTATATCTCACAAAGGTAAGAAGATTGAATTACATTTTGTAGGCTGACTGCAACTACAGGTGAGGATTCATGAAGTCTCAAAGGCCCAGCTTGTCCCTGGGTATAGGAAGCAAAGCATTTTACATTTTCTTTCTTCTCTTCTTCTTTTTTACTCCTTCTTGTGAGCACATATTAACACATTTGTCTCTTCATTCCAATTGGGGAAGATTGAAACTATGTGCTATTTTGTTGAATATAGTAGATGTTTATAAATTGAAGAGCAGTTTTGCCATTTGAACCCATTCTCTGGGGCTCTAAGATGCTCCTGAGCTGAGCTTTACAGTATACTTTTGAGCACAGATGGATGCTGAATGAAAAGCCCAGAGTAGAAATTTCTGTGTGGGGTCAATGACCCCAAAGACAATGGGAGCTATGAATATGTACTCCAGATTAAAATGTTGGTGAATTCCCTTGTCCTTGACAGCTCAGATATCCAGGCAGTGGGGAGAGCACAGTGGTTCATTCTTTTGCAATGCTGTTGCTATTCAAGAGTGTTTCCTGAGGAACAGCACACATATCAATTTTTCCAAGGTGGCTATAACAAATTACATAATCTGAGTGGTTTAAAATGATATAAATTTATTTTGTCACGGTCCAATACACTAAAAGTATAAACTCAAAGTGTTGGTTGGATCATTTCCTGCTGGACTGAGAGAGATTTCATTCTGTTTTTTCTCTCTTACATATGGCTGCTTCTGGTAGCTCTCGACATTCATCCCCCTCAGTATCTACCTTGTCTTTACATCTTTCACTTGCTCCTCCTGTGATTTCTTTCCTTTCTCATGATGACATACCTCATTAGGCTCAGGGTCTTTGCAGTAACCCAGGGTATACCTATTTCAAGATCTTGGATACAGTATTTGCAAAGCTTTTACCAGATAACTGGTTACACTCAGTAATTCTGTACAGCTGTATCTTTAGTCATAATTTAAATCACCTGATTATAGTGCACCACTCGGGGGAGCTAGAACAGGGCCTCGAGGCAGGAACCTGAAGACAGAACTATGGCAGAATGTTGCTGTCTGACTTGCTCCTATGTTCACATTAGAGAAAGCTTTGTTGTGCAGTATAGAACTGACTATTCAGAGAATGCCATTTTCCACAGTGGTCTGAGACTTCCTGTGTCAATGAAATGAAAACAGTGTGTTGTAATACTCTGGGGGAGACCCTAGCAGGTGGAAATCCAGGAGGCTCCATTGTGGGTGAGGGAGACACACCATACAGGTGTGCCATGCAGACATGGCAGGCTGCACTCAGTATGGGTAGAAGCCTTGGAGAGAGACACATCTTACAGGCTGTGCCTACATGCAAGGTTCTATTAAAGACACGAAAAAGAAAAGGAAAGAAGGGGAAAGAGAGGAAAGAGAGAAAAGAGAGGGGGTGGGAGGTGTTCTTGAGCTCTGGCCAAAGGAGAGCAGGGGTTTGGGGGTGGGGAGAGGTCTTTTTTTTTTTTAATAAATAACCATACATAGAATGACATAAGGACACTGGGTGGGCCATGGCATTACCTGCTTATTGGCCAGGACTGCAAGAAGTGGGTCAGAACGCTAGCACAGTCCTCACACACCTGCCCACATATCAATCTGTTCTATGCAGTTCCTTAGTTGAATGTCCTCAGGTGGCTTTAGATTGTGCCAAGCGGATAATTAAAGCTAATAAGAACTCCCATTAGCCTATTATTATTTCTCGATGATAAAAAATTCTCACTGAATCTTTATCCCACTTCCAAATGGAGGAAAGAAGAGTCTGACTTCTCAGATCCTAAGACACAGAGAGTAGCTTTTCATTGTTCTGTTTTCTAGTTATAGTGGTCATTGTACTGTGATGATGTGGTCACTTATTGATAAAGGGAGTTTTCCCTTCCAATACTGAGTTCTGTGTTTTTATGAAATAGCATGAAATATTGAAGATGACGTTTCATGTATATCTGGATCAAATGCATCATTCATATTTCTCAAGTCGTCATGCCCTATGGCTTATGGCCTACATCTTATAGACAAATTAATGGTCATTTGTTTTCCTTGTCTTTCTCCTGCAATCACGTGGGACCCTGTTGATAGTTGGTGCAATGTCTGCACTGAAATTGGAGTATTTTTTTAATAACTTGGTTTCTTATAAGTCAATTTAATTCTCTAAAATCGTCGTGTTGATTCATAGAAAACACATGTTGAATTTAAAAGGCTTTGCTTCTCATTATCTAAGTTTTGAACAGTCTGAAACTGATTTGGAAACTAGAGGAGAATGGAGGTCCATGGAGACAAGTGAGAGACGCATGAAGGAACTGACAGCTCTTGTCCCCACACAGACACAGATTGCCTTTGCTTATAGGAGATTAGCTCTGCCTAACTGATCCGCCAGCTACACCCTAGATGTACTCTCAACCCTTACTGACTGCGTTTTCTCAGCATGAAAAGCTGGCCCATCTTACTTTCGTTTCAGCTGTTAATTTATTTTACTTTTAACTGAAAATACATTTTTAAATAGAATATATTGTGATTATTGTTGCATCTTCCACAGCTCCTCTCAGAACATCTGAATGCCCCACCCACTCAGTCCATACCACTTCCTTTTCTCTCTCATCAGGCTACGAGCTCATGTCCATGAAACAGACCAATAGTAAAATAAGGTTAGATGAAATACAACCAACAAACCAGAACAGGGCAGAACTGATGAGCAGAAGAAAAAGAGCCAAAGAAAAAGCCCAAGAAACACAGGTAGATGCAGAAACACAAACACTCACACAAGAATATCCCCTGCACACACACATACACACACACACACACACACACACACACACACACACACACACACACACACACACACACACACACCGCATTATATACATACACAAAGAACTTGTAAGAAACAACAAAAAGCCCTGACAAATCGTTAGGAGACAGAGAACCTCCAAAAATGCCATTACATTCATTTTTGCCATCTAGTGCCCGGAATGGGACCCGGTCTTATGAGAGGTTTGTACACCCAATAAAACTCTGTTGAAAAACACTAAGTTTTCAGTTGTGAATGGCTACCAACTGAAGACAGCTTGTGCATTAGGCTCTATTCACTTCCACTGTCGGTGCTAGGACTTTAACACAGAGCCTGTGCAGACCCTGAGCATGCTGCCACAGTCTCTGTGAATTCATATGCACATGGTTCCTGCTGTGCTTCAAAGACCTCTTCATTTCCTTGGTGCCCTCCACTTCCTGTGGCTCTTATAATCTTTCTGCCTCCTCCTCTGCAGAGTTCCCTTAGCCCTGAGAGGAAGGAATTGATGGAGATATCTTATTTTAGGACTGCATGTTCCAAGGTCTCTTACTCTGCATATTGTCTATCTCTGAGTCTCTGTATTTGTTTCCATCTCCTGCAGAAGGAAGCTTCTCTGCTGATGGCTGAACAAGGCACTGATCTATGATTGTAGAAGAATGTCCCTAGGAGTCATTTTACTACTATGTTCTTTTAGCAGAACTGAAGTATCTGATTTTCTCCCAGGTTGCTGGCCTATCTACGGTCATGTTATTGACTATGCAAGCAGTATCAGGGATGAGTCCTGTCATGACGACTGAATCTTAACCGCAATTAGATATTGGATATCTGTAGTCACACCAGCTTTATGCCACTATTGAGCTAGCACAAAAACTGTCATAAATTCAAATCTTAACCCAAATAGGAGTGGACCCATCATGTATGTGATTTCTGTGAGCCCGTCTTGCTTCCTCTGCCCTTCCTTGCCCATTGTTTTTGGTTCCTCCTCTATAGTCTTCCTATCCCCTGTATGTCTTTAGTAGGGAAGACAGAGCTGGAGCAGAAAACATGCAGAACTCAGAGTCAAAGTGCCCCAGGCTCCAATTCTGACTCTCACATAATCTGGCTATAATTGTCTAGTGATTCAGTCTTTCTGGAACCTTCCCATCTCTACAAAGCAGAAGTCAGTTCTAAGGAGAGTTCACATCCACCTGGCCTATCTTACCAACTCATTATTTGTATCAAATGAGATAGCATGGTCTGTAGTGAATTTAATATACTGGCTTAGAGCTATCACAAAGAGCCGAGTGGGAAGGCAATTTCCTGCCTCTCCTTCACTATGTTTGCACGTCTGTCTGCAGTTAGACACTCAACACCAGCGTTCATTAGCGCTGGCTGCTGTCTCATAGCTTGGGTTGTGAGAGTTTCTTCTCTTCAAAAGTGAGATTCCAATGCTCATAGGGTAAGACTGTGGAGTCATCTAAGCTCTAGAGTGTCACATGGGTCAGAAGAGACTTAAGATGCCATCTAGACTCAACTCCACCTCTGTCTTCCTCTGTCTTCATTCTGACACTTGAGAAGTCTCTCGATAAATGCACTGCCTGACAAACACGGTTGTCTTAGTTTTTGTTGCTAGAAAAACTGACCTAAGATACTGTCCCTTTGTGGTCAGATCACAAAACGAAAATTAAAACTGCATCCTTGTGTTTCAAAGTGCCTATTAGTATAAGACACATAAGCCCCAAGACATTTTAAAAAGAATATCTGAAAGAAGAAAGAATCCAGTTTCTCAATATGAATACCCGAGTGTCATAGCCCTGTGTAGTGAGCTGCACAGTAAGAGACCCCTAGGAGGTACAGTGTCTGGAGCAGGTGGGTTATTGTGGCTCATAAGATGTCCAACACAGTGGGCTCCCTCAAGACTAAATGTCATGTGTTGTCACAGCAATAGACAGCTTTCCCTCCTGCAGGAGTTTGCTTCTGTGGCTATTATGACTCTAAACTCAACAATAATTATCTTCCAGACAAGCAGAGCTCTCTTGAAAGTGATTGTTCATGGGAACATCTGCTGTGTGAATGGAAGGCACATATATTTTTTGCTCCTTCATCCCTGCAGCCAACACTAAGTGAATACTTTAAAAGGCTACCCTGCTTTCTTCTCCACAGCTGGAGTACGTCTTCATTATTTAACTTCGCATTTTCATCACTGCACAAATGGCTTAGTGGGGCCTTTGCCTGGTAGGAGGGGTATGGGTCTTTCTTTTTTTTTTTTATTTAAAAGGATTTTTTTTTCTTTTTTCCATATCAGCCACATTTTCCCTTCCCTTCCTCTAACCACTCACCCCCTCCCAGTTTATCCTAATGCACCACCCCCATCTACTCTCTAAAGAGGGTAAGGCTTCCCATGGGGATATCAAGTTGAGGTAGGAACAAGCCTCTGCCCTCTCTATCAAGGCTGAGCAAGGTGTCTCTCTACAGGGGATGGGTTCCAAAGAGGCCAGTTCATGCACCAGGGTCTTTCTTGATAATGAAAGTTTCCCAAAATCTCTGCTAGAGAAAACAATGACATATAACACTATTCAGTCATTGCTGATGATACAAAGTTGGCTTACCACTCCCACACACCCGTCTGTGACTTTCAGTCCAGTAGGTCTCTTTCCTTGCTTCTTTTCCTTTCCTTCCCTTTCTTGTTTTAATGTCTATGTGCACATTTATGTAAGGCACATCTTGTTCACGGGCACATATGCATACCACATTGTTCTGTACATATGCAGATTTGTGTAGCTGTGAATCTGGTGCCTTTATGACAGATATATGAGACTGTCCATTCATTCATACATGCACTTTCTGGTGAGTGTTGGTACTTTAGAGTAACCGGAAAAAAAGTGTCGTAGATGTAGTCAGCTACCTCATACCACCAAAGTAGTTTGTATAGTAAGTCTTCTGTTTACTCCTTCTTCATGGCATGCTAGTAAAGAGCTTGATATTTAAACTGGTATTATCTATAATCTCTAGCTAGTGACTTTGGCAAGTGATTCAACCTCACCAAAGTTTACTTTCTTTTCATCTTAATATACAAGTAATAATAGCAAATTCATTGGAGTAGTGTTTGAGGGCTATGTGAATTAATTCCCAAATCACATTGAACTCTTATTTTTTAGAGGCAAATCAGGTTGCTAACTATTAGTGAAATTATCATGATGCTACCTGATTCGGGGCTGATAAGAAGGAATATGTTTGCTTTGCCTTACATTTTAGTTAAACCAACTCAAGATCATCATCTTGCTAAAATAAAGAAATAGTGTTTACCCTGTGGTCATATAGAATTTTTGTCTACAAGATTGATTGTCAAATTGTCTAAGAGACCACTTCCCTCTGAAACAATAAACTGTTCACTACAAACATGTATAAGCTATGAATACCCTATCAGTAGATATTTATGCCTTATCTGCCTTCAATTTGCTGACAGAAATTCAAATTGCTTTAGAAATGCTCTGACCTTGAAGTGTGACTTTAACTAATGCTTCAAATCTACCACATCCCCTTTTCCAGTGAATTCTCACCTACTACTAAGATTTTTATTTTCTAATCTTAATTCAGAACTATGTAAGAAGAGAGAAGACTGAGTACTGATTCTCCTGAAGTTGATACAAAGTAGGTGTTTGTTAAATATCTGATAAGGGCATTCAAGTTACAATCACAAAGGGACACTGGTTTTGGTCCATGTACATATTAATGAGTGTGCACTTCTCTTACAGTGAGCTCTGGTTTTGAGACCTTGAACTTCACAGTTATAAAGCAACAGTTTCCATGAAGCACAGTTTTATCCTCCCAAGTTCTCAGGGTAACTCCATTGTCCTCTGTCTTCTCAGATGGTCTGTGTTTGCCATGCACTCTATTTTTTTTCTTGCTTTCTAGTCCATGAACTTGAGATTGAAATACTAAGTGAAAAGCTTTTAAAAGGCATGACTATTACTTTTTTTTTTAAATTTTTGAACCAATAGGTCACCTTTTCTGCTCAGAAGTGGAAATAATCCTCTATACAATGTTTTCCTATCCCTAACCTCGACTAACACCTACAGAGTTGAATGACGTGCTGGAAAGCTGGACCATTTCCATCCAGTGTGCCTGCAAGTGAAGCGGCTTCTCTGAGACAGTATGCAAATGTTTGCTCTGTACTCCTGCTTCCTTCTCCCAAAGCTGCTGTATCTCTTATGAATTAAAAACAAGCAGAGAAAATATTCCCTGTTGGACCATATGTTCATGGGGTAAGAGCAAGACAATCTCTAAGCATGAAATTTAGATTGCTCTCTGAGAAGAAGCCTAGAAAAGACTCAACATGCAGGAAATGAAAATTAGCCATCTGTAGAAAACCTATCCTATCCAATAAGCCAACTAACTTCGGGATCAATGACTTTGGTGCCATTAATCTCAGGAGAATGCGGATGCTCCAAAGAGCTAAAGCTGTTGCCTTCTTTGCCTTCCACGTGAAAAAGAGAACAGTTGACAGAAGCAGATATCCTGTATGAAGATCAAATTGAAATCTACCATGGAGGAGCCTTAAGAAAGGAATATCTAGGTCCCTCCTCTTACAATGAAAGGTTCCTCAGAATTGAGCTCTCTGACTCAGTAGCTATGGTTTCTGTACCTGAGCCCTACCCACCATTCAGCTCCCAGAATCAGATCCCATTCTCCAACACACTTAGAAATGCTTTGCCCAAGTTCATTAGTGATTTGTCTCAATTGAGCCACACAAATTTTAGAACACTTTCCTAAAGTGGGAGATTATGTGATTCTACTGTAAATAATTGTCCCACCCACTGGTTTAACAAAAAACACTGATTGGCCAAAGGCAGACAGGAAGTGTGGGCGGGGCTACCAGACGAGGAAGAATCTAGGAACAGGCAGAACAGAACAGAATACCAGAGACAAGCCAGAAGAAACAGAGGACAACTATGCTGCTCTGAGAAAAGGTACCGAGCCGCATGGCTGAACAAGATAAGAGTCATGGGTTAGATTAAGGGTACAGAGTTAGCAAGTTATATGCCTGGGTCTTAGGCCGATCAGCTGAAAACTATTGTAAGCATCTGTGTGTCTCTGCGGGTCTGCAGGCCTAAAAC
Source organism: Phyllotis vaccarum (assembly GCA_033318265.1). Lineage (NCBI taxonomy): Eukaryota > Metazoa > Chordata > Mammalia > Rodentia > Cricetidae > Phyllotis > Phyllotis vaccarum. The sequence continues at coordinate 12,829,161 of JARWLC010000004.1, read as the reverse complement.
TTGAGACTAGGCCTGAAAGTCCGGGACAGAAACCTCCTACTACACTTTCCAAATCTCAGTTCATACTTTACAAAGATACCAAAAAGCCACTTTCCATATCTCAGTTGATCATTTACAAAGATGCACAAAGAACAGACATCTCCCTATGTTACACTTTTCTTGTGAGACTTTTTCCTGGTGCTAAAAGCCAGATTCATTCACATCTCTGTGGAGCTTGCTTTTACCATTGCCCTTTACCATTTCACTTTTAAAAAACATGCTCATGATTGATTCTCTGCTTTTATCTCTTTTTCCAAAGTTACCACACTCATGCCAAGACATAGGCTCCCTTTTCTATTCAATAACTCCAAACAGAGTTTGGAGTCTTAGAGTCTTAGGCTACTTTCTTCTCCTCACAGACAGTTCTCTCCTCCTCTACCCAGTGGCATGCTGGCAAACCTCCAACAGCCATGGAGATGTTTCCCACAGTTCAGACTTTGCCATTTCCCTGGATGTAAAGGAACTGATCCTAAATGATTTTAAACTATCAGTCTTTCATGGGTCAGATCTCAGTATTTCTGAACTTCTTAGAGTTGACTTTTCATAAATAGAGAGATCCATGACACCCAAAACACTGAAGAACCAGTGTATAGCACTGACAATGCCATAACTATATTCCCAGGAGCCTTATTAATCATATTAATCATAAGTTATCTTCACAACATAGACTCATGCTAGAAAAACAGTACATGGAGAACATAAAACACCTACATAGTCAGCTCTTTTTATGGAGGGCAGTGTGGTCCTTTAGAATAAATTAGGAGCCAGGTATACACACCTATAAAACACTGTGCTCGGGAGGCTGTGAAGGAGAAAAGTCTCTCTCTCTCTCTCTCTCTCTCTCTCTCTCTCTCTCTCTCTCTCTCTCTCACACACACACACACACACACACACACACACACACACACACACACACACACACACACACACACCTTTCTTTCCATAGATAATGAATTAGAATTCTTATAGATCCAGTTCCTGAGCATTTAGCAAATTAGTTTTTAATGATAAGCAAAATGGATTTCTGAAACTAAAGGCTGAGTGCCCAAAAGTAGACTGTGGGAATACACCAACAATCTGGGCAATTGCCTGTCACCACTATTGTAATTCTCTATAAAATTTGCTCGAGGCAACAAATGTCAACATGTTTGCTAAAGTGCTAAAATATAGATCAGCATCAGCATATTAAAATCACTGAGATAGGCTGCTTATGACAGACAGGAAGGATTATAGTCTGGAGGGATTTCTATCCATGTTTAAGTTCCACTTAGGGTAGTTATAGATCTAGTGGCCATGGGTGAATTGGGTCACCTTTTTATTGTAATTTTGTGCTTACTTTAATATCTAGCTTGCATGTTGAGGAAAGGTCATGATGTATATGACACAGATATAGAGTAGTCATTTAGGAAAGATAGTAGATGGCATTAATGGCATAGGGAAATGAGAATTGTCTTCCTAGATTATACTTTGCCATGATTCCTACTTATTATGTTTGGTGACTTGTACTTTGTAAGTATCAACTGACCACTTAATGAGTCAATGAATGGATGAATAATGGGAAAATGATGGACTAGGAGATTAATTGACCCATCTTAAGAAAATGCAAATCTTAAAAGTGGATCTAGGTATCAAAATCTCAAAAAAAGTAATGATAACATCTTTCCATTTGTCCCAGATGTAATAAACTTATCACATGATTCTATCTGGACAACATCTTCCTCTGGGGATTTATACTTAAAGGAATCCTTTGATTTTCTTCGGAGTTTCTGCTGTAGGGTACCATACTATTGGATTTTTTGTGGGAGGATACACTGCCATGATTGGTTTAATAAAAAGCTGAGCATCAATATATTGTATATTTAATTTTTTAAAAAAGAGAGAGAACTAGTCTTAATTATCAGAGAACAGAGCCTCCCAAAGAGCCAAGCCATGAAGGTCAGGGAGTGGTGAGCTAAGTGTTTATATCACTCGGGAGCTAAAGGCCTAACAGAGGAAGGCGACTGTGTCAAGAGAGCTGGGCAGAGGGACAGAAGGGGGAGTTAAGCTTCCCCTGAGAGTTCCCTTCTCAGCTGGGAATGCAGAAATTGGAGGATTAGTGGAGAAAAGCCTGAAGAGTTGGCTGGGTGAGAACTGGCTGTGGTTTGTTCCTTGTCTTTCTGATATTTCAACTTTTCCCCAATGTCTGGCTTCAAGTTTTTGTCATAATACTGAATTGAATTTGTGAAATACTGAGTGAACAGTAGTTAGGGAGGAGGCACAGTTGGGACTTCCAAGTAGAGAGTGGAAGCAGGAGGAGATAATCAAGCTGTAGAAGAGACACCAAGGAAACATGAAGGGAGTGAAACATGAGGAATGAAGGGGGGGGGGGGGGGGGAGAAGAAGGAGGCGGAGGAGTTCAGATCAACTTCCCTGGCTGACTGAGGAGAGAGAGGTTTGGAGTCACAGGATTCATGGAGACAGGAGTGAGGTGTTGACTAGGTGAGAAGTGGCCTAGCTCTGTGACTGACTCTGTCTTCTTATTTCTAGACTCTATTCATTTATTAAACATACAATATATCACACAAAGGGTAAAAAGACACAAGGTAAGCATAGATTAATAAAGCAGGTCAATTTAAGTTATTAGAGCGAGTGGGACATGCCTAAGCTAAGATCTAAGTTTCATAATTAATAGTAAGTCTCTGTGTCATTATTTGTGATCCAAAGAAAAATTAGACTACAACACTGCAGGCTTTGACTAGTAGTCTTAACTACAGTGGCTGACAACAGTAGAAATTCCCCACAGGAATTCCCAAAGGAACTGAGAACCCCTGTGGCTTTAGAAAGCCCAATGTGAACAGGGAGAAGGGTTGGGGTTGGTTTGAGAGAGCTGGTTGGGGGATGAATGGGAGATGGAGCATGTGTTGAAGGGACTAGAGTATGGGGGAGTGAGTGGAAGGATGAGGGTTGGGGTGGGGTTATTGTAATTAGATGACTCACTACAGGGCAAAGGGAAGCCCTTCTCCAGAGGCCAAATCTCTACTCCTTGGTGTGTGTGTGTGGGGGGGGGGGGTACAGCAGGAAACATTTTTCCTTCCCCTTTCTTTGAAACCACACAGCTCAAACCTTTAAGAGAAAGACTCTTACTAGTTTCAGAGTTTCTGAACTTTTGTGAGATCACAGCATCTGAGAAGCTCAGCAACTGGCCCACAGCCAAGCCTCTGGGATATGAAGAAATGCTTTGTGGGGCATATAATTGTTTAAACTACTTTATGGAGGCATAATTGAGATAAAATAAATTACACATATATTTAAAGTGTACAGTTTGGTAAGTTTTGACCTTTGTCTAAATCTATGAAAACATTGTTTCAATTAAGATAATAAATATTCTTATGAAATTACTTGGAACAATTTAGAATTTATCACTTATCTCAGTCTTAGACAATCACTAACACACTCCTGTCATTATAGACTTAAAAACATCTATCAATGTATATTCATTAATTTATAGTATATGTTGTTTTATGTAAGGTTTCTTATATTCTAATTATATCCTTGAGATTTAACTGTTTTTATTTCATGCTTTAGTAAGCATTTCCTTTTAATTTCTGAGTAGTTTTCCATTGTACTGAGAAAGTGCAATATATTTATATACATTAGATATATATCTAATCCATATATATAGATTAGCTATCACCCCCACACAAATATAAATATATATATGAATATATATGGATGAATTATATAGCATACAGTATGTAGGTATATAATTTGAAGTGTCACTGGGCATTTACTTTTGCTGGTTTTGACTCTCACAAATATTTGTCATAAGCATCTGTGGAATAGTCCTTAGATGTTTTCAGTTGTCTTGGATACATATCTAGGGATGCTACCAGAGTGGTACCAGCATGTTTACTTTTGAGACAAACTAAGAAATCATTCCCCAAATGTCCCCTATTAGAAATGGGAAGAGCTATACCTGGGCCGTGGCTTCTAACTCTTATGGTGGCAAGTCTTGGAATTATCTTTCCAGGTGCTCAAAAACACTTCAATGTGCTTTAAACTTGAATCCTAAGGATTAATAATGATTATTAATCTTTCCATGGTCTTATCAAGCATTTGGAAAGCTTTTTTTTTTTGTTTGTTTGTTTGTTTGGTAATCTTTGGAGGAAGTTTTAAAAGTTTAAGTTTATACTGGAGCTCTTTTCTTATGTAAGTCTAGTGGTTCTTGACTTATGTATGTTTGCTTTACGTGTATCTTTGTGTACCTGGCTGTATGAATTTGTACTGTGCGGGTGCAGGTGCCAATGCAGGGTAGAAGAGGGTGCCAGATCTCTTAGAAGTGGAGTTGCAGACAATCATGAGCTGCCTGATGTGGGTTCTGGAAACAAAACCCCAGTCCCCCATGAGAGCATCAAACATTCTTAACTACTGACCCACTTCTCCAGTTCATCTTTATGAATCTTTAAATTCTTTATTGTTCAAGTTTTTTTCTTTTTTTCTAGACTGTTGTTAGATTCATTTTCTCAATCTTGCCTTCATTAATTTTCGATTGCTGCATTATACATTATATAGTTTTTCTCAATTCACTGGTTTCTCAAACATAATTGATCTGCTCAAAATCTCACGAGGAAAAGGTGAAGATCTCCAGAGGGCTGGGCTCCCTTTAGGAATCAGGCTTCCTTAGGTATTTTCTAGATAGAGATGTCTTTTTGTCTTATAGCCTACTATATTAAGTCCTTCTTGTATTTCAAATCTCCCCAATTTTCATTCTTTATTTTTGATGGAAAATAATCTTTTAAGAGATTGTGAGATTATACTGGACATACCCATGCCATTGCAGATAAACTGCCTTCTTGGGATTCAGCTGAGGAACAGACAACATTGTATCTGCAAGGTCTCTTTTTGTCTCTGAGGTAACATGAAATCTCTTGAGGCATGAGAATGGTCACAGCTCTGTGTACTACAGCATTTCCAGAGAAAGGGAAGTTAAATTTGATAGAGTCCAGTGTATCAACTTTCCTCATTTCTTTGTGATCTCAGCCATCTTTATAAACCTCAAGTTTCAAAAACATTTATACTTATTCTGTTCTTGAAGTTTTATAGTTTTAGGTCCATGACTTATTTTAAATTTTGAGTGTACTTTTAAATAAGGGCGACTTTTCTGCCTTCTTTTCCAATGTATTATTAATCCAGCAATATAAATTGAAGATAATTAAAGTTCTGTGTAGAATTGCATTTTAAAGTTTACTGTGGCAATATATTGCATATTTAATAAAAATTGGTCTGGAATATCGGAAGACAGAGCCATCTCTCCAGCATATTTTTTTTTTTTTGAGACAGGATTTTCTGTGTAACAGTCCTGACTATCCTGGAACTTGCTTTGTAGACCAGGATGGCCTTGAACCCATAAAGATGCTTCTGTCTTTGCCTCCCAAGTTCTGGGACTAACGGCATGTGATGCCACTGCTTGGCTTTCACAGCTTGACTGTGGGTGAGTCTATCCTCTGATACTCCAGACTGATTTTATTAAATACACAATATATCACCATAGTTTACTTCACATACTACTATCTTGTGAGAGTTCCTTATACACAGTCTATCCTGCTATTTAATTTAATAGGTATGTATTGCATAAATTCTGCTTACTTATGATATGTCTTTTCAATATTTTCACAACAGTTTTTAAAGAACCTTGCTAAAATATAATATACCCACTTTCTCTTATCTTTCATGCTTTTGGTCTCTTATGTAAGGAATTTTAGCCTAATTTTAATTTCATTTTAGTTATTCACTGTAAGTATAGACATACATGTAGTTTTCCTATAGACTACTTGAGGTTCCTTGTTCTTTTTTTATGATAGCTATTTTATTTTTTAAAATTTTTATTGTTTTGTACCCAAGCCTGGTATATATATATAAATTGCTATTTTTATCTATGTATCCCCCTGTTCCCCTCCCTTCCCTCCTCCCAATCCCTCCTAGTCAGACTTCAGTCTTGCCCCTCTCCATCTACCTATACCCTCCCCCCAAAAGGCAAGAAGTCCCAAGATGGGCCAGCCCAGCACTGCATATCCACTCCAGGCAAGTCTGATCCATTCACCCCAAAGTCAAGGCTGGGCTAGTTGTTCCTCTGCAGGGAATGGGCTCCAAGGTGCCAGACCATGCACAGAAACACAGTCTGATCCCACCCCTCGGGGCTCTTCATATTGCTCATGCCAGTAGACAGTTGCCTACTCTTGGAGGGCCTAGCTACTTTTCCCAATGGATCCTTGTTCTTATAACTCTCCTTTCACTGATGATGCTGGCTGTGTAGGCTGTCTGACTTCCTGATCTCTCTTCTCATCTCTGAAATACTATCGTGTCCTGTTACAACCCAGGTCCCCAGGTAGAAGGCTGGCAATTGTGGCAACCACTTACTTTTCTTTTGCTTAGGGACCACAGTTTTGTGCTATATTTTCCAGCGCTAAAATGCCACGTTCTATATTTTTCTAGTCTTTCAGGTTTTAATGGTAGGGAAATAATTCATTCTTGTTAACTCCATGAGGCTAGAAATAGATGTCTCCCATGTAATTTATTTAAGCAGACGTACTGTTAAGTGGATATATTATTTTTTCTTATCTTCTCCTAAAGTTTTTCAGTAAACATCTTATAAATATGTCATATTTTTCACGTGACATTATCTTTGTAAGATAAATAAATAAAGGTGCATGCTTTGTGAATAAGTACTTTAAATTTTTTACTAGGGGGAGCTAGGGAGAATGAGGATCAGCGAGGTGAAGGGTGCTATAGAAGGAAGAAAACCTGAGTGTGGATCCCCATACCCACACTAAAACTGAACATGGCACCATGCACACCTGTAACACAAGTGATCTAGAGCTAGAAGAGGATAGATCCTAAATGAAAAGTCAGCTCCAGGTTCAGGAAAAGACCCCATTATGAAGGAGGGAGGTTGAGAGAGGTAAAGCAGTGCAGTAAAGGATGAAGAAGAACCTCACATCTTCCTTGGCTTCCATATGGATGCATTCACCATTCACACACGCACACACACACACACACACACACACACACACACACACACACACACACAGAGAGAGAGAGAGAGAGAGAGAGAGAGACAGAGAGAGAGAGAGACAGAGACATAGACACACAGAGAGAAACACGTATACACACAGATACACAGAGAGACACATACACACAAAGACAGACAGACAGACAGACAGACACACACACCCAGGACACATACACACAAATTTTCTAAGCCCATATGAATGATGATACAAATTATAATTCTGTGAATGGACACATGTTGCAGCTCATCATAGGAGTATATAGATCTTTAGTTAGTGTAATGAGCATATCTTTCATAGACATGGGACTAGAAATACTCTACCAACATTTAGAAGGTGATCTGTCTTACTTATAATATTCATATGCTCTAAATATACTATGTCTCTCTGCCATAAGATTACTAATGATGTGTAAAGTTTTCTTATAGATGCAAGGCTGCTTATAAATGCAGAAAAATAAGCCATAAGAAGAAAAAGGAATTTAGTTTAACTCTGGGAAGATTGAGAAAAAAAAAATCACTGTACCATTTTCTCCTGTCACTTGCTTCTAATAGATATGTGAGGCAAAACACTAAGCCCAGCCAAAGTCCCTAAAGCCTCCATACATTGCTGCCAAACTCTGGCTACATACTCAGTGGTATCATCGCCCTTAATGCATTCCAAGAACTGGCTGTCACTGGCATTGCCAAGCACAGATGATGGATGCCTGTACTGCTTCCACCAACAGAAAATCTGTAGAGTAAAACAAAACCAAGTTATGGCCAAATTCTCAGCATACTTCTTAATTACCCCATTAAATCTTGTGCAGGACTGGGGTGAATGCACGCTGTTCCTGGCAGCCAGCTGTCAAGAGGAAAAAAACCCTGTGAGGATTTAGAAATTGAGTCCCATTTTGGATTAGTGAATTTGGATTCTTTCCACCTGGTGGTTTTCAAGTTTCCTTTTTGTTACTAGGCATGCCAGACTTGAGAAGACCCAGTCAGGTTTAAATTCCAGATTTGCAATGTAGGAAGTCCTTACTGTGAACCCGACATATAATTTACAAGTGTCTTTATTTATAGCAGGCCGTGCAAAAGATTAAAATCTAATTTTTAAAACTCTATGTTTTCTTTCTCAGATTTTGTAAGAAAAATTGCTTTCATTAAACATGAGGACCAGGATTAGAGAGTCTAGGAAATTGGCAGATAGATCTGAATGAACTCAAGCCATCATTCTGACATTAAAATCCCACACAAATGACTCATGGATATATGCACTGAAATAATCATTTAATTTTCTCTGTTCACTTTTATATATCAACTGAGAATTATAATATATAACATATATTGTTTACTTAAAATTTTAGTGCATTAAGAGTGAGTAGTAAAATAGCCTTTATTAGAAATTAATATTATTTTGTAATTGTTAGTTACGTTTTGATAACAGAATAGAGATACCTTAAAAAAAGTTTCAAGAACTGAGAGAATTGTAGATGGTGGTAGATTCATGTGTAAATTAACAAAATCTTATGAACACCAACAGGGTTCTTAGTTCTTGTTAACTTAAGATTCTTGGTTTTGAGGCTCTGTAAACTATTTACAATTCAGTAGATGATGTATATGAACAACAATGAATTAATCCAAAGAGTTCCACTTGTCCTTATAACTAATCATTGACAGTTCAATAATTAGACACTTAAAATTATCAAAATGTCAAGATTAAACATATAGTTTTAATTTAAGGGAATATTCAGTTGTTCTTAGGACAAGTTGAAAGTACACAGTTCAGCTCATAAAGTTGTTACAGATCATCCCTGACTGCCTCCTGCTTTTAAAAGCTTAGTCACTAGCACTGTATTCATTTAAAATTTAACACTGCCCACAAAACAAAACCCAAGCATCTCACTCTTCTCACATTTCTCTTTATACATATTCTTTTTGTTGCTATTGTTTGTTGTTGAGACAGAGTTTCTCTGTGTAACAACCCTGGCTGTCCTAAACCTCACTCTGTAGACCAAGCTGGCCTTGCGCTTATAGAGATCAGCCTGCCTCTGTCTCCCTAGTGCTGGGATTAAAGGTGTACACCACCACTGCCTGGTTCTTTCTATTCTTAGCAGTTGTACTCAAACACCCCTTTTTATGTTAAACAAATCTACCCAGTTCCACAATAAGCCCTGTATCCAAGCTTTTCTAAATGAAGTCATTTTCATCATAGCTAAATCCCCATAGCTTCATGTTGTGACTTTTGTATGCAACATATGACAATGAAATATAAAGATCACCATGAATTATCCTTAATGACTACACATAAACACACACACACACACACACACACACACACACACACACACACACACACATGGAAAATCACATATAACAAAACCACCAAGAGGAAATTATGCCCCGTGACCAACACTTTGTCTTTTGGGCAGGAAATTCTCAGTTTAACTCCTGTCTCTGAGACTTACTAGTAATGTAACTTTGCAAAGGATTTAATATTGCAGAATCCAGTAAATCTATTTTAGTTCTAAATTCCTCTGAATTAATTGTGCTGTGCCAAGGAAATAGTGTATGTGAGCACCACCATCAAGCCCACAGTGGTTCATATTGTAGTAATTTCCCTGGGAACTGTTATTCAATTACTTCTGGTTCTTTGAACCCTCATCTCCATGTTATATGTTTATACTAACAGGTTTATTTATAGCCTACAAATTTATACAAGATTGCTGTTTAAATTATTCCAATGAGTTAAAGAATAAATAAGAATTATTTTTAATAATGCATGACCCACCCCGTAGGATTCTGAGAGTTCATGAATAGTGAAATGTGGACAGAAATAGTAAGGGTTGTTTTTAGGAGATGTTGGGAGAATGAAGTTGAGTTTTCAGAAGTGAGGAGAAGATGATGGATTACAGAATAGAGAAAGGATGATACAGGCAGCAGATTTTGTTTTAGAAAGAGATTAAAAGGCTGCAAGAACTTTACATCTTTGGCTGTGATGCAGCTAACCAGAGGCAGCAGCATATTATTTGGCTACACAAAGACTTTACTGTTCTATGTCCAGTGGGATAAATAAGTCCAACACAACACTAGTGCTCAGAACCTCATGGTTTACTATGGAGATATTTTCTAATATAATAAAAACATTCAGAGATGTCAGAGGGATCTACCCACAGTCAGTCTAGAAGGTCAGACAGTGGTAACTCACACCTTTAATCCCAGCACAGGAGTATCCTGGGAGTGGTGACCTACGCCCTTAATCCAATCTGAGTTTGAGGTCATCTTAGTTTACAGAAGGAGATCCAGGCTCCCAAGCAGGCATTGGTGAGGCCACACCTTAAATGAGCAGAGAAAGTATGTAAGGTAGACTTAGAAAGACAGAGGAGGCAGAAGAAGCCAGGAGGAGTGAGGCTGAGGAACCTGTTAGACAGGCAGGTGAGATATGACTGTGGTGTTTACTCTCTGATATCTCTGCTTCTTCCAGAAATCTGGCCCTGAGTTTCCTTTATTCATGCACCAGTTTGCAATGAAAATGTGAATCTAGCTAAACAGTTTGGCTCTCTATTGCAGCAAAGCATTCCCACTGACCTTTCCCAAGAATGTTAGGACTGTGAGATCTTAATAGTAGAAAGCAAAGTAAATAAAGTCTGGTACTGGATGGCCTTCAAGGAAGGTGCCATAACTCAATAACTAGAACTTTTAGCAAATTACCAGACTCTCTCTGTCCTCATGTTCTCCAGCAACAGACTATATAAAACAGTATGTCTTACCTACCTCTACTGAAGAGCCTCATGTAATGTTCAGGTAAAATGCACATGAAATAGTTGAAGATGCCTGTACTGTTATTTAAAATGATAGTTTTCAGCTGACTACACTCTCTGTGCTTTCAGAAAACAAAAATAAGATTGATTGTGGTCAGCACCAGCCACTGGTATTTCCCAAAGGTTCTTAAGGCCAGTGATAAGAAGGAAGAGAATGGTATTGAATCTGTCTCGACGCAACTTGGGTATTAATTGTGGAAATGTCTTGTGCCAAGTTCAGATCTTTTTGAACCTACCATGGATAAGAACACTGTTAATGTTGCTATAATGATGGGTTAAAGAGGCTCGTAATTCTTCAACATTCTTTTCATTGAGAGTTAGAACTATAGTCCCTTCTGGTGAATCTGTGGCTGTTTAAATCAAACAAGTAAAGCAAGGCAGATAATTTTCCCAGATGTACCATTTTAGAAAACTGGCAGTTTCTGCCTCAGGCTCCTCAAGACCTCAATCTCTATGCAATCACTTACATTGCAGTAGATTTTATACAAAAAAAGAAAAAAGAAAAGCATGAACCCCAAAATGCAGAGTGACTCTGACTTTATCACACCAAGCATATGAATAACACTGTCTTAGACTGTCTGGAGCAATGTAGTAAGTAACTGAGCACAGTCAAGGGACCCCACCTACATCAGGTGGAGAAGAGAAGTTCTCTAGCTATTACCCAATTCCTGACTTACAGAAAGCATGAGATATGGCAAAACACACCTTAGATTTGTTTAGATTTGTGATTATTTTATGCAGCATATCTTTATGATAAAAGGGCAGGCACAGGCATTAATACAGATTTAGGAAACTAATGAACACAGTAAGGTTAATGTCTTTTAGAGTCTGTAATGAATAGTATAGAGATATGGTTGAAAAGTGTTGTCATCCACTACTACATGGGTTGATTCCAAAGGACTATTATTTAGAGCAGTAGTTCTCAACCTGTGGGTCGGGGTTGCATATCAGATATACTGCCTATCAGATATTTCATTATGATTCATGACAGTAGCAAAATTACATTTATAAAGTAGCCATGAAAGTAATTTTATGGTTGGGGGTCACCACAACATGAGGAACTGTATTAAAGGGTCGCAGCATTAGGGAGGTTGAGAAACTCTGATTTAGAGCGATACAAAGAATTCTAAATTCAACCAATCCTGGCTTCTAATAACTTCTATTGCATTTAAGTAGATTATAAAATTGCTTAAGTGCTATCTTATGCCTCAGCATAATTTCAGGCCTAAGGATCTACTCCTGAATGAAGGCAGTTTCATAGCTCCTTGGAAATATTCAGTGGTGATTACCTCTATCTATACCCCAACTTGCACCATGGAAATTGTATGAATTACTTTAGTTCATTAGACTTCAAAATGCCTCTCATGTCAGAAAAAAGAATAGCAAGGGATCATTTCACCCACTGTTGAGGTGTAGTCACCTCTTCGATTAGAACATAACAGCTGTTGAGCAGCTGCAAGGGAATCCTGAACTCCCATTTGCGGCAATGATGCTAAGGAGTATAACATATCTGATTGAAATTGCAAAAGAAATTTGAGGAGACAGGATGCAATTACCTGAATTGGAAGGCAGCCAGCTCACCAGGGCTAAGTAGCAAGCATCTCAAGCTGGAGAGCTTGCTTTCTGCACATTTCAACGATTACTGGAGACACTCCGTGCCTTCTGTGGACAAGAAGAGCCATGTAAGTTTGTGATCCTGAACCTATGTTACACTTCCCCTGAATGTTCTTTCTAAGATGATGCAGTGATTCTGTATTTGGAATCAAAATCTCATGTGGACCCAAATCCTGAACAGATACAGAGATGGTTTAAGGACTTTAATGCTGAATTTGGAAATTGCCCATCCTGAAACATCCCAAGGTCTGGAACACATAAGTATCAAGAAAAGGCACCTCACACTCATACTTCTTCATTTATAACATATCATGAATATAATATTTTAATAAGCCAGAAGTCCACAAGACGAGCAATATCTGGATTCAGGTTCTGGGTGGTAAGGCTCATACTTTTATTCAAGGTACAAGGAAAGATTGAAGATAGTGGTCCTAATTTGTGCTCTGTCAGAGAACCTTCTTGTGGACAATGAAATCATAATGTTGGTAATCTTTCCATCTTCTTTTATGGTGTTGTGGTTTGGAAGAGAAATGCCCCCACAAGTTCTAGTGTTTAGAAACTTGTTTTTTTAATTGATAGCACTGGGGTGATATTGGGAGTGCAGTCTTGCTGGGGGAAAGTGTGCTTGTGGGATAGACTTTGTGAATATACAGCCTTGCCCTACATCCAATTTGATCTTTCTGCTTAATGCTTGCTGTTGAGGTTGTGATATTTGCTATCCCAGCTTCTCTCTCTGACCTGCATGCATGCTTGATGCTATGCCTCCCTGTCATTGTGAACTATTCTCCTTCTGGAACCATAAGCCCAAATAAAGCCTGCCTTCCACAAATTGCCTTGGTCATGGTATTTTACCACAGCAACAAAAAAGGAACAAAAGCTTTTGATATTACTTGCTGTTACAACTTGCTCTGATTAAAGAGCTATGGAACTCTAAAGAGCAATTGCTGCTTCTGGTTTTTTCTTCTAAATACCATGGTATTTGTTATAATGTCTAATAGCTGGCTGTGAATTTTATGCTTATCAAAATAAGATGTGTGCTCACAAAAGTTGAAAGGTGCTGTATTGCACATCTTTAGTACAGTTAGATGCTCGCTTTGTGGAAGCACGGTTAATTGAAACCACTAACAGACCTGAGTGACAAGAATAAATTTATCTAGAGAGAATATACTATTATGTGTATGTGAGCACATTTGTGTGTTTTCATGTATGGAGGGATACTTGTGTGTTTTTGTACTTTTGTTTTAATATGAAAAAGATTGCAGGGACCCTAATTTCAGCAGAATGTTAGGCTATGGAGTTCTTTAGTTGATTTTTTTTTAATAAAAAGACTCCCACTCAGTGGTGAGGTTAAGTATGGATGGCAAAAAGACAAGGACTGGGGTGAGAGGGTCACTTTACTCAGTAAAGTTAGGCTACAATTTTGTAATGAAATGAGGAAATTTCTTTCACAAAAGTCAGACATTGCTTTCTTGTAAAGTCTAGAAGCTCTTTCGTCCTTTTCCACAGTGTGGTATCTGGACCTTCAGCATCAGTACCACAGAAGAGCTCAGATCCTAACTGCCTAATCCAGACCTAGTATTAGGATAAGCATTCATACTTTCCGGGTGCTTTGAAGTAAGATATACTCCACCTTGAGTACTAAAAATTTAAGGAAACTGACACCCATATACATTTTGTTTTTATTAATATAGCATCTGTCAGATTTGCTTCAGTGCATTTAAAATATCACAAAGCAGGCAAAAATTAACACACCTTGCCTTTCCATGATCTTCAGCTTCTGTACTTCAGATTTTCAGTGACTTTGAATATCTTATGTTTTCTAAGAAATAATAAAATAAAGCTTATTTTCTTACTTAAAAATTTTTGATCCTTCATGGTCATATTTAAGGAATACATTAAACTGTACATAGCTGCTTTGAGAGCCACAGACTCAATAAATTAAAGATCCTTTAATTTCCGCCTTCAATTTCTCAACCATAACAATTATTTCTCTTATGCTTAAGGATTTATGTGTTTGTGATAAATGATTATGTTATGTAGGCCTATAGTGAGTTGTAATTTTACATAAACTTATCCTGGTTAGGTTAATAATATCCATTTATATCTCAGTTTATAATGTATTCTATACTTGAGAATAATAAAATTGCATTTTGTTAACAAAATGACTGCAATTTGGTTTTGCTACTGAATCATATTAGCATCATTATTCAAAATTAGTGAGGCTTTACCACATATGTCATGGATGCAGACATTAGCCAGAAGGGTGTAGATACTATCAACACTGAATATGAGATGTGAAGTTTGTTTAGAGATCAAATTGCCCAGAGGTGTGTGGAGCATGCCTCTTCAATCTTCTAGAACTTATGGGCAATTTCAGGAGTCCCTGGCATGGGGTTTGGTCTGCTTTGGAATGCTCTTTCCTCACCTTTGTCTCTTTCTTTTCCTTCCTTCCTCCCTCCCTCTCTCCTCCCTCCCTCCCTCTCCCCTTCCTTCCTCCCTCCTTCCATTTCTCCCTCCTTCATTACTTACTCTTTTGTTCTTCTCTTTCTATTTCTTTTATTCTTCTCTCTTGCCTCAGTTTCTCCCTTTTCCACTCTTCCCAGTGCCCTCTCCCCTACCCATATTTATTGCTTTTCCATTTCCCTTCATAAAGGATCAACTGAACACAGCACAAACAAGGCACAAACTCTCATATCTATGGTGGATAAGGCAACCCGGTATAAGGTATATGGTCCCCAAAGCATACAAAAATAAACAAACAATACCTCCAAAACCAAATCAAACCACCACCACCAACAAAACCTCACAGAGCTCTGTACTAAATGTCTGCTTGGTCAAAACAGAAAAAAGAAATTAAGGACTTTCTAGAATTCAATAAAAATGAATGCACAACACACTCAAATTTATAGGACACAATGGAAACCGTGCTAAGAAGAAAGTTCATAGCACTAAGAGCCTACCTAAAAAAACTGGAGAGAACTTATACTGGAAACTTAACAACACACCCAAAATCTGAAAGCTCTAGAACACAAAGAAGCAAGCACGTGCCAGAGAATAAACTGAGGAATAAAATCAAGAAAATAGAATCAAAGAGAACAATACAAAGAATCAATGAAATAAAGAGTTGGTTCTTTGAGAAAATCAAAACATAGACATACCCTTATCCAAACTAACTGAAAGACAGAGATAGAATACCCAAATTAAGAAAAGAAGAAATGAGAATAGAAACCTAACAGACGTGAAGGAAATACAAAGAATCATTAGACCATACCTAAAAAAAAATACTCTACCAAATTGGAAAAATCTAAAAGAAATGGGTAATTTTCTCAATGGATGCCACTTACCAAAGTTAAATCAAGGTCAGATAAACAACTTAAACAGTTTATAACCTCTCGGGAAATATAAGCAGTCTTCCAGCAATAAGAGCAACAAAAAACCCAGGGCCAGATGGATTAAGTACAGAGTACTACCTCTTGCTCAGGTCTTGTTTGCTACTAGATCCTCTTGTTTCTTTTTATTTTATTCGACCACTCATTTCTCTATAGTTGTATTACACACATGGCTGAGTCTCCATCTCCCAGCTGGGTGTAACCAGGAGATAGCATGGCAGGAATGTAGTAGGTAGGTGTCAGGAGAAAGCCAGGATGTTTCTTCTTAGGTCCATGTTTTGGTTGATGTTTCAGGCAGGGGTGCGTCTCCTCAACTTTTCTAAGTAGTGTTGTGAAATAATGCTGCGATTTCTACTTTTGTCTGAGTAGCCCTAGTTCAGAGATCGAACAACATAGATTCTCTACCTGAGTCACTCCCTAGTACCCTAGGACTGCTAATGCCTCTGGTATGGCTAAAATCCTAGTGACTTCACTGTTCCATTTAGTTTACTATTTTTTTCCCATAAGGTTCATCATCAAAACTGTGTGTGTGTGTGTGTGTGTGTGTGTGTGTGTGTGTGTGTGTGTGTATGTGTGTGTATGTGTGTATGCATGTGTGTGTATGCATATGTGTGTATGTGTGTATGCATGTGTGTGTATGTAACTGTGTGCATGTGTGTGTGTATGCATGCACATGTATGTATGCCCTCTTGTTGGGATCAGAGGATAGCTACAGTGTCATTCTTCAGTAGCTTTCCTTTGTGGTAGGTTCTCTCTCTGTAACCTGTGGCTCAGCATTACTTCCTTAGCCTGGTCAGTGAATCCCCATTCTCAGTGACTCTGCATCCAGTTCTGAGATTACAAGCAAGCACCACTGTGTCCAGCTTTTTACAAGAGTGCTAGGGATCAAACTGTGTTCTCATGAGTAAATACCCAGCATCTTTATCAATTGAATTATCTCCATTCACAGCTGCTCTTCATCAAAGTTTGTTATTAAATTTCTCAATATAGTAAGTGACTTCTGTTTTCATGGAAGGGTCCTATTGTATGCAGAAGGGTAATAAAGTATCACAGACTCTGTTTACAGATCCACCTTTCACTGAAGGTGACTGTCAGATCTTTCATTCTGCCTTGCAGTTTGCTATAGATAAAACTTTTGAGCAATTACAAGTGTTGTGAGTCACAGCTCTGCTAGAGTGCCATTGATATGAAGGTGTATGTAATTACAATAGATTCCATCCAGAAACTTTACTATAGAAAAACTGGGCAGCGAAAAAGGAATTCTAGAGCACTGAGGGAAGGCAAATATTTTGCCACTTGAAAGGAAAAGGAAAAAAGGATTGAGACAGATATGTTTAGAGATCAAATTGTCCAGAGGTGTGTGGGACCTGTCTTTTTAATCTTCCAGAACTTCTAGAACATCTCAAGTCATTCTGAGAGCAGATCTGTGAGACAAATTTCAAAAACCCCCACAAGACTGGGCTGGCAGTCTCAACTTCTGCAATGCCTCTGAGTCCCTGCCATGGACTGCCAATAATGTGGATCACACTTGAGGGCTCTTGGGTAATTGAGATTTATGGAATTTGTTGGGTCATAAGAATCACCTGGTTTCTTTTCATACAACAGTTTATGTATCTTCCCTGAGGACTGTGGTTTTGTTAATCTTGTTCAGAGCCTGGAAATTATGATCTAAAAAAAATCCTATTATGAGGTAAAACTGGAAATACTGATTAGTTAATCTTCCACTATTTATATAAGGTTCCCGTAGTTACATATTAATATTCACTGAAATGATTTCTGGTGAATTTTTACTTTTGTTTTTTTCAGATCTGTCTCCTTCTCTCCCTTTTTGTCTTCTGCAGAAAGTAAGGTATTTGATATGTTAAATTTCTCACTTTCATTTTTTAAAACAAAGAACATTATGCTGAGCAGGCCGATCTACTTCAGCATTTGGTAAATAAGTGATGTGGTAAAATGATGAGTTCACTGATGCAACCGTAAGAGATAAGAATCCATCCTTCTTGTGAGAACTAAGTAGAATCATAGT
This sequence comes from Phyllotis vaccarum, assembly GCA_033318265.1. Taxonomy (NCBI): domain Eukaryota; kingdom Metazoa; phylum Chordata; class Mammalia; order Rodentia; family Cricetidae; genus Phyllotis; species Phyllotis vaccarum. The sequence goes on along the minus strand of JARWLC010000004.1, from coordinate 12,811,248 downwards.
GATGTAAGATGTCTTTATGCTGTGAATAAAGAGACTGGTTTGTCCTATGGCAGGCACCTTAGAAGAAGGTGGGGAAATTAAAGCATGGATGATGGAAGAAGGGCAGAGTCAGAGAGAGATTTGATCCAGCCACCCAAGAATCAACATGTACAGTAAAACACATTAGTCATAGGCCATGAGACAGGACAAATTAATGGAAATGGCTTGAATTAGATGAAAGAGCTAGCTAGCAATATTCCTGAGCCATAGGCCAAAAAACATGAAATTAATATGTCTGTGTGTTTCTTTGGGACTTTGGGATTGCTGCTTCAGATAAACAGCAATGGGCAGGTCCAATCTGTGGGGCTAGTCCAGGCCAGAAACCTTGTACTACATCACAGAGTTAGGATTAGACTCCATTTAAACCTAGAATCTGGTCTTAGACCTCAATGCTACCTTCCTGGTTATGTGAGCTCCCTTGCATCTGAAAAGCATGCCAGCACTGTGCTTCTGCTCTTTTCTTTCTATAATGCCTCTGCCTTTGATAGCTTCTCCATCTCTCACCAGGAGCTGATGCTCCCAGTCTTGCACCATCCTCTTGTAGGCCTTCTAACACTGAAAACCAGTTGTACAACTGAAAGTAAGCAGAATTATGTTCAGAATCATGCAGCCCAGTGTGGTGGTATTTAGGTGTCAGCTGATAAGTTCGGAAAACACTTATCTAGGGTTTCAGGATCCTGAAGGGGGAGTGGACAGCCCTATTTAAGAGAGGTTGCTAAGATATTGGAGAGGCCCTTTCTAACTACATAACCAAATATATGGATTAAGCCAATTTACACTGGCATAGATATTTGTATATTGATACAAATGTAAAATCATTTTATATGTTTGATTGAGACAATTTGTACATCAGTACAACGTTAAATCTAAAATTGTTTTATATGTCCAAAACAACTTATACACTGATATAAAATTAAATCTATAACTGTTATATTTTACATACGTTCTACCTCTGTTTAAAATATTTGCACATTATTGTCATGTCCACTATACAACTGCTACCTCCATTTAACCATACTAGACATAATGTATGATTACACTAGTTATAATATATACACAAGATGTTTTATATACCTCTGTTTAGACAGTATATATATTATATATATATATATGTCTAAAATACTGTTACCATTTTATATAATATACATACCTCTAATGTTTAATAGTCATACTAAAAGTCATCACTCAAAGTTTGTACACCCCTTTATAGATAACCTAATTTTACAACACAACTTTCAATCCTTAAAATGATAAAAATTACAATCAACATTAGTTGAATTGCCAAGTCACAGTCATCTGAAGTACAAGTTAAAATACCATAGATAGTCTTCAGCCATTTCATAGACCCCTAAAATGTGACATTTAACATTTATTATTCAAAATTCGGCTGTGAGAGACATGACGACTCTTCCCGAGATAATATTAAACATCAAAGACACTCCTTTAAAGTTTGTCTTTGACAAAAAAAAAAAAGCCAATTAAATAAAATACTGCCCTTACCTCAATTACTAACAATACACATAATGTCCAAGCTAAATAAACAAAATAATAGATTAAAAACTGACAAAACTGGCCTAGACAAAATAAGGCAGTCCCTCCAAAAATGTCCTACTTATAAAAAGATCTGTAAAATACCATAGGCCTATAGCCAATATAATAAATACTCCAATGGCACAAAAAATCATAAATGATTGTCCAAATAACTATGTCACTGTCCTCTCCCAAATTTTAAAAGCTACTACTCCCATATACTTCTGACTTTCAAGTGATATATTTTCCTTCTCAAGTCTTAAAAAAGTTAAAAAATAAATATTTAAAGTTACTACCCTATTATCCCTTAAAAAAACATTCAAATATTAAATTTTCACTTTCCCAAATAAACAGTTTAAAATAATTTATACACCTACCATCTACCAATATTCTAAAAATATATAATATACTTTATATGTTAAGTTTTAGTTATAGTTTATGCCTTCTCCCCTCCTAAATATAATCTCATAATAATTCCTATTATATATAGTCTTAGTTTAAAGCCTTCTTAGTTAGACAAAAGAGAGAGATGTGGTGGCATTCAGTTATCAGTTGATAGGGTAGGAAGACACTTATCCAGAGTCCCGGGCTCCTGAAGTGGGAGTGGCCAACCCCATTCAAGAGGGGCTGCTAAGATCTTGGAGAGGCCCCTTTGTTCCTGACTTCTAGAGAGACTAGTCGATCAGCATCCATCACTAGTCCATCTGATTGTTTGTAAATTATAGCCTGTCATCATAAGTGTTAATTTTTATACCAATAAGTATTTGTCTTATATTAATAGTATATTTTAAGTGAGATTTACCATCACAGCCTAGTATCTGAGGCCTTCATGAACATCATCATTCCTTTCTGTATAGAGAAAATCTAAAAGCTGTTGTACTGAAATACCGATTTTATACCTTTTAGCAAAGAGGTTCAACGCACTCCTTTGGCCTTTTCAATTAAAGTCTGCTTTTCCTCATAGGTTCCCGCAAATGGGTGAGCAGAAAATCAGCCTTCTTTTGTGTTTTACTAACGGGTTAAGTAGAGTATGTAGTTTGTAATGTATGTGTGTGTATATTGTTCAATTCCATAAGGACTGTTGACTTATTTACCAAGAAGACATAGAGTATATTGGCACTAGGCAGAGTCTCGGAGATGCAAAGCTGAGCAAAAGTAGACACAGATGTTGTCCCTATGGAGCATATGATTTAATAAAAAGATAATTTTAATTAAATAGTCATAGGCATGAACGTATTATTTCAATTAGTGTTTAGAGCTGCAAAGAAAGGAATGTGGAAGAAGTAACAGATTAGTTGAATCATCAATGGCCTGACTAGGTAGACTCATTTTTCCTTTGGTGGAGTTGTAACATTTACACACATAAAAACAGCTGAGATTGTTTAGCACTTGATATATGCAGGAAGCCTTTGTGATCTCTGGATATGCCTCACCCTACCACATCAGCACAGAAGTTATCAGTTCTGTGAGAGAGGCACCATCATGAGACCTTAGTTTTGTTTTTTTTCTTTTTGTTTCTCTTTTTTTCTATTTGTGTTTATAAAAAAGCAATTTTCATCCATGTATCCCCCTGCTCCTACACCCTTTCCTCCTACCAATCGCTCCTGGTCAGCCTTCAGCCTCTCCACTCCTCATCCTCCCATTCCCTCTGCAAAAAGGGCAAGAAGACCGAAGTGGGTCAGCTCAGCAAGATGCATCCACTCCAGGCAAGACCAATTTCCTCACCCCAATATCGAGACTGGGCTAGATGTTCCTCTGCAGGGAGTGGGCTCCAGCGTGCCAGCCCATCCACAGGAAAACTACCTCTTGATGTTCCACATACTTCTCATGCCAGTTGACAGTTGCTTACCATTGGAGGGCCTAGCTCCTTTTTCCAATGGTTCCCCAGTGCCTGTTTTTGATGCAGTGAGTTCCCCAGAGCTCCAGTCAGCCATCACTGCAGGAATTTTCCTCATAATCCCTATCCCCTTGCTCACACAGACTACCGTCTCCCATTCTCAGATGGACCAGGAGCTCAGCCCAGTGCTCCGCCATGGATCTCTGTCTCCACATCTATTCATTGTTGGATGTAGGTTCTGTGATGACACTTAGGGTGGTTATACATTTGATTATAGGGGAAGTCCTGTTTAGGCACCCCCTCCACTATTGGTTGGAGACCTACCCAGGGACATCCTGTGAGTTCTTGGAGGTTTCCCTAGCAACCAGTCTCTTTCCAACCCCACACTGGCTTCCTCTATCAATATATCCATCTTTTTTTCTCCCTCTTTGTTGCTCCTCTCACTCAATCATCTCCTTCTCTCATGATTTGTTCCCAACTCATCTTGGTTGCAACCTGTTATGATCCCAACTTGCTAAGGTGATTTCCTCTATTTTCTCTTCCTAGGGAAATTTTTGGATGTTTCTCTGAAGTTCCTTCTGATCCCATGCTGTTCAGTGGTTGTGGTTTGTAGCTTGGGTATTTGCTTTTTGTCTAAAATCTACTTATGAGTGAGTACATTCCATGTCTGTCTTTCTGGAAATACTTCACTCAGGATGATATTCTTCAAATCCATCCATTTGCCTCCAAATTTTAGAATGTCATTTTTTTTCTGCTGAGTAGTCCTCCGTTATATAGATGTAACACAGGTTGTTAATCCATTCTTCAATTAAGGGGCATCTAGGTTGTTTCCAGGTGCTTGCTATTATGAATAATGCTACTATGAATGTAGTTGAGCTAATGCCTTTGGGGTATAAATGTACATCCTTTTGGGTATATGCCCAGTATTGGTATTGCTGGATCCTTGGGGAGATTGATTCCAAGTTTTCTGAGGAACCAGCATACTTCTTTCCAAAGTGACTGTATAAGTTTAATTTCCCACCAACAACAGAAGAGTGTTCTGCTTGTTCCACATCCTCTCCAGAATAGGCTGTTATTTGTGTTTTTGGTCTTAGCCATTCTGAGAGGTATAATCTCAAAGTTCTTTTGATTTGCAATTCTTTGATGGCTAAAGATGTTGAACAATTTTTTTAGTGCCTTTCAGCCATTTGTAATTTTTTCTGTTGAGATTAGCTCTGAATTCTGTTCTGTTTAGCTCTGAATTCCATTTTTTTAATTGGGTTATTTAGGTTTTTGGGCTCTAGTTGCTTTAATTCTCTATATATTTTAGAGAATATTCTTCTGTCTGATGTAGGGTGGGTGAATACCTTTTCCCATTCTGTAGGCTGTTGTTTTGTCTTATTGACTGTCTCCTTTGCCTTATAGAAGTTTCTCAGTTTAAGGAAGTTCCACTTATTGATTGTTGTTCTTAGTGTCTGTGCTACTGGTGTTATATTTATGAAGTGGTCACCTGTCTCAATTCATTGGAGGGTATTCCTACTTTCTTTACTATCAAGTTCAGTGTAGCTGGTTTATGTTGAGGTGCAGAATTCTACCAGACATTCAAAGAACTAATACCAATACTCCTCAAACTTTTTCACACAGTAGGAACTGAAGGAACATTGCCAAACTCCTTTTATGAGGCCACAATCACCCTGATAACAAAGCCACTCAAAGATGCAACAAAAAAAAATAAATAAAATAAAGAGAATTATACAGATCAATCTCCTTCATGAACATTGATATAAAAATAATCAATAAAATTCTGGCAAACTGAATCCAACAACATATCAAAAAATATTCATACACCACAATCAAGTAGGCTTCATTCCAGAGATGCAAGTACGGTTCAACATACAAAGAACTGTCAGTGTCATCAATCATATAAACAAACTGAAAGAAGAAAGCCACATGATCATCTCATTAGATGCTGAAAAAGTCTTTGACAAAATCCAACACTCCTTCATGATAAAAGCCCTGGAACATAAGGAAAATACTAAATAGAATAAAGGCAACAAACAGCACACCAACAGCCAACATCAAACTAAATGGAGAAAAACTTAAAGTAATCCCACTAAAATTAGGAACAAGACAAGGCTGTCCTCTCTCTCCTTATCTATTCAATATAGTTCTCAAATTTTAGTTAAAGCAGTAAGAGAACAAAAGGAGATTAAGGGGATACAAATTGGAAAGAAAGAAGTCAAACTATCTCTATTTTCAGATGATATGATTGCATACATAAGTGGTGCCCAAAATTCTACTAGGGAGCTCCTACAGCTGATAAACACCTCCGGCGATGTAGCACCATACAAGATTAACTCAAAAAAAGCAAAAAAAATCCCTCTTCTACACTAAGGATAAAAGAACTGAAGAAGAAATAAGGGGAACATCGCCCTTTTTATTAGCTACAAATAGCATTAAATATCTTGACATAACTCTAACCAAAGAAGTACCAGACCTGTTTGACAAAAACTTTAAGTCACTGAAGAAAGAAATTGAAGAAGATATCAGAAAGTGGAAATATCTCCCATGCTCCTAGGTAGGTGTGATCAATATACTAAAAATGGCAAATTTACCAAAAGCAGTCTACATATTTAATTCAATCCCCATAAAAATCACAACACAATGTTTTACAGACCTTGAAAGACTAATACTCAACTTCATATAGAATAACAAGAAACCCAGGATTGCCAAAACAATCCTGCTCAATAAAAGAACTTCAGGAGGAATCATCATCCCTGACTTCAAACCATGCTATAGAACTACAGTAATTAAAAACAACCTAGTACTGGCATAAAAAAAAGCTTGTGGATAACTGGAATTATTTTGAAGACCTGACATTAACCCACATACCTATAAACACCCGATTTTTGACAAAGAAAACAAAAATACTCAATGGAAAAAAGGTAGTCTCTTTAACAAATGTTGTTGGCATAACTTTACCTTTTGTTTCATTTGTGAATTGCAAACAGTATCTATGTTATGTCCTGCCTGCCATGGTTTAACTCTTAAAAGTTAAAAGAAAATCCTGTTTGAATGATTGTGTTCTACTTGGTAGTACTTTCTAGGAACACTGTGGAGTCCTCAGGATCTGGCCTTTGCTGGCAAAAGTCACTTACCCAGGCAGGACTCTGCAGGTTACACCTGATTTCTGGTTCTGTTCATGCTCTGTTTATTTCTTGAGCAGCTGTGACACAATTGTGTCACAATTTTCACAGCTATGAGTTCCACACTGCCACACCTCTGTGATGGACTAAATCCTATGAAACCATGAACCAAGAGAAATCTTTACTCCCCTAAGTTGTTCCTCCCAAGTATCCTGTCATAGTGATGTCAAAGATGTCACAGTAATCTCAACTACACTACCTAAGGTCATTTAATTAATAAAACGTGGATACTGAATGAATGTTGAAGAGTAATAATAATATGCTGAAGAGTAATAATAATAATAATAATAATAATAATAATAATAATAATAATAAGAAGAAGAAGAAGAAGAAGAAGAAGAAGAAGAAGAAGAAGAAACCAGTCTGTTCGACTCAGTGATAAACTTTATAAGAACTGTAGATTACTATCCCAGGAAAATGTGGTATGAGTGTATGGTAAGTCAAAGAGTCCATAGCAAGGTTCTTTTTTTGGTCATATTTGGGTATGCACCACAGAAACTATGGCAGAGTGTAAAAATAGATAAAGGATTTCTCAACAGAGACATGTAAAGAAAGTGTCAGGTGTATGACCCAGACCTCTTGTCACTTTTTGTGGAAAATATTTTGTCATCAGCCTTGGGTGAATGTGGAAGGGGTAGCTCCTTCACATTGTGTATAAATGATGTGGAAGGGACAGCTAACACATTGAAGATACAATCAGTTTTCACAAAATCCTCACTAAATTAAAAATAAATTAATGTAGATGAAATTGAATCTTTCTTGTTCAATTAGGGCAAGAAATACAGAACTGTGGAAGTGGGAAGAAAATTCAACCTTTTATCTCAAGATTTTTGTCAGTAGGAATCTCAAAATGAGGTAGCAGTAACAGGGTCAAAACCTAATGAGAAATGTGCTTCACTGTGACATATGTAGAATTCATAAGAAAAAAATGGAAACAAGGATGGTAATATACAGTGTCTCATTAGCTGGCCTGCCTGTCCATGGGGAAAAGGTTTTATGGTCTCAGCATTTGCTTCTGTCCCTCCTCCACATTGTGGCATGAAGCTTGTCTTCAATGAGGTAGTATTAAGAGGTAGGTCAAGGTTTGTAGGTCCAGGAACTCATGTCCTTATCAAAGAGGCTTGAGGATGCCTGTTTGTTCCTTTTGGCACATGAGAAAGACTCATTGACGGCACCATTACAAATAGCATCTTTTCTCTAGATACTAGATCTTCTGCCCTGAATTTGGGCTTATCAGTGTTCAGAAACTGTCAACATTGTATATTTGTTTCTCTTTTTAATTAGTTGGTCTTATTTTACAAAATTATTTGGTGGAAGGCATATTGCTATAACCATACTACGCAGATTAAGGTAGTATTGTGTAAGGTTGTGTAGCCTTAAAGAAAGGCTAGACATACACATCAAGTTAAGAAGAGGAAAGTGATAAGGCTTAGGGTAATTTTCAAATGATAAACAATAAAATGTGAGATTAAAAATAAAACTAGCTTATTTGGTATCAAACAACATATTCTACAGGTGGGCGGGCAATGAGCTCTTTGGAAGCTTACAGGAGAGGAGGCATGATGTTAGAATGGGCTTGTGGGATGCTGAATGATTCCACTGAGTACAACAGGAATTCAGGAGGGAAAATTACCTCTAAACCATTATGTCCCATTTGCAGACGAGAAGTCATGGTTCTAGGAAACTGAAGGAACTTTAGTCTGAGTTAACAGTTCTTTGAAACATTAATAAAAGTGTAGAAAATTGGAAACGTTTTAAGGAATGCTTCAAAAAGCAAATTACAAGCCAGCCCAAATAGGAATCCAGCAAGACAAACAATGTCATGATTGCATTGACCTTACCACATGCCAAGGCCTCTATCACATGTATTTTAGTATCTCTAGCATTACATATTTTCAATGTAAAAGCTAAAGGGGATTAGTTCAATAACTTGCTTGTACGCAGCAGAACTGAGACTCAAGAGCCCCTATTGGCCCTGAGAGTATAGGGCAGGGGAAAACCTAGAAAAGGATAGCATTTTCACAAGAAGAAGCACCTAAAGTATTTAGCAATGCCTTGGGCTGGGGACCTAAGTGCTGTGATGATCTGGATGGAGCTACTGGAATGTAGAGAAGAATGTAGTGCGGCAGTGTCTGGAAAGCCACGATAAAATTGCTAATTCTAGGAGGTTTTTAGACATTATACATTAACATTTAAGGTAAAATGCATCTTAGACACATTTGCAACAGTGTTCTTTCCAGGAAACGGCATGCTACTTTTATGATACTTTCGCTTAGACAAAATATCTAGTCTCAGCTTTTAATGAAATAAATTAAGGACAAAGGGGACATATACAAAGTGCTTGACATAGCAGGGCTATCATATTTATATAATTTGTATTAATGAAATGTCTCTATACTAAAGTTTCACATAATTTTCCTCTTGGAGACTCCTTACATAAGCATGATATCTCCCTTCATGTAAATATGAGTAAAGATCACCAAGGTTCTGAACTAGACTGTGGAACTGATGCTTTCAGCATATAATCTAATCCTTCAACATCAAAGACCAAACTACAAAGGATAACTTGAAGTTCATCACTGCTTCTCAGAGTTACCACCCCTGATTCCACACCACAACATGCTTAATTTTATACTCCTTAAGCTACAGGAGTAATTTTATTCTCTAAATTCTTCACTTAACTGTTACTGCTGTTGGCAAAGCCCAGGGACCTATTGGATAAAGTATCTAAAGACTACCTGTTGAGTTCTTACAGCTGGAGATCTCTCCTCCCTATTAAACAACTACTTTGTGAGTTAATTTCTTGTTCTCAGCATCTCGCTGCACAGTGCTTTATTAAGAGGAATTTACTCTTCAATTTCCTGTAGTGATTTCAAATTCCCAAGCTTATTGCTGTGCCTCACTTTGTAACAACAATTACACACCACTCCCTAAGGTTGTAAAAGATTTGGAAATTTATTCTCAGAGGAGTATTTGGATGCCACCAGCTTGTAACAGTATTAACTCTCATTAGAAACTACAGTGTGAGATCTGAGACATAGAGAGCAAGGAGGGCTGAACTAGAAATGAGTCCTTTCAATGTCCTGACCTGGTCTCAACACTCAAGGCACTCTTTAAAAGAGGAGATCATGGGAGGGATAACAGTGCAAAAATCACCAATTTTCTCTGACAGAGAGCAGTTTTATATTTGCAGGGGGGCAAATTTCTTTCCTCCAACCTCTAATCACATAACCACAAAACTTGCCTTGCAAGAGAGTCGTGTTTAAATCCCAGTGTTTTCACATGGAGTAATTGCTGAGGTGCTTTTAATCCTCAGGGCTGACTAGTAGAGACTCACACTGTGGTTGTTTTAAAATATTCTAGCAGTTCACTTGGAGCAGCATCTAAGAAAATCATATATGATCAAATCAGAGTCTGAGAAGATCCTCACATATAAATTTAACTTTTACAAAGGAGGAAAAGGGAAAGTGGAGACTGAGATATGTGCTCACACTAAAAGTAAATCCCTACATATTTCTTTCACTGAAAACACACACACACATACAGGCACACACACATTATTCTTCATAGTAATGCAGCATGCAACTTGCTTTTGCATTTTGTTTGATTATTTTCAGGTTTATTATTTTCAATTCTGTTTGAATTAGCTTTGGTACACCTACCTGAACAATAAGCAAAGTGTGTATTCCCCAGTTCTCAGATTAATTTTACCTGGATAAGAAGAAAACACCATGATATGTAGTCCTAACAAGATGAGAGTTGGAAAAAGACAACAGCTTTTGAAGGACTCATGAGAGGTATATGCAATGAATAAGTGATAAAAAGGAGCATCCACAGATTATAACCTATGTGCTTTTCCCAGTCAACAGATTCAAAGAAAACTGGAAGTGGCCCAAGCTGAAATGATTCAAAGTTTTTCTGTCTGTCTCAATCACTGTCAGCAATGTCTAGACTTATTTTAGTTATAATATGTCTATAAGTAAGAGATGTTTGTGTTTTTTATATTTTATAAAGAAAGGCAATCATGTGATGATTTATAATACTCCTTGTTATGCTAGCTGAATGTTCAAAAGTGAAAACAAGTAAAGGGGCAATCATGATGCTTCCTGTCAGTATAAAGCAAAATACCTGGAGATACTTGGAATCTAGATTCTGATTTTAAGAAACAAACAAACAAAAAAAAGGTTGTTGTATTCCTTAAGAAAATTGCATTTGAGAATTACTATGTATTCAGTATGTGTTTCCATATTATTTTTCGATACAGAGACCCAAAACTGAGAAAGGCAGATGGAAAGCAAATGATGCACAATCAAGTCAAGTCATAGTGACCTGGGAGGATTCCAGCATAAAAGTTTAGGAGAAGAGAAATTATCTAATGGGCTTGATATGTGCCATAGGAACTTTGTTGGACATATGCATCTAACTTAAACTATGTGACTTTTGATATAGACAAGCTTAACCATATTAGAAAACTGCTTCAATGTCTTACTGTTTATAAATATGTTTGAGGATAGAAAATTCAGGTTCATCTGAACCCAAAGCCTAGCATGTTCTATTTGTTTATCTGGAAGGTACAATTTTGAAAGACTTACATTAGATAAAGTGCAGTTCTGGCTTTGAAGATGGGTCTGTGGGAAAACTGTTGTAAGAGCATAGGAAACTGAGTTTGGATTCACAGCACTTACACCTATACATAGCAGAGGTATATCCCTATTGCCTAGTACAGGGGAAGGAGTTAGGGGAAAAATAAGGATCCCTAGAGCAGAGATTACTAGACAGACAGACTAGTTCAAATAGTAGACCCCGGCCTCAGTAAGAGTGTCAGAACCTAGATATAGAGTGAGAGAGGAAGGCATGCAACATAAACATTTGGACTCCATGTACAAACACAGGGAACCATGAACCAACACACATATGCATGCATATAAAACTACAATATATACCATGTTCTTTAAATTTTATTAGTTCCAATTATATATAAAATTAATTATGAAGTTTATCTAATATAAGTACTCTAAAAGACCTAGGTTAAGCTTAATTTTAAACCAAATTCTTATTGACCTTAGAGGGCAGCACATCATAGTGATTATCAATTCAGGGTTTGATATCCAACCTTGTTTTTCAATACTATTGTAGCTAAGTATCTAATGTATCTCAGAATGCTTAATGTTTTATATTTCTTTTTTATTGTTTAAATTATATATATTTATAGTCATTTTAATCAATATTCTAATATATTATATATTGTAGTAGAAAGTTTCTGGCCTGTTTAGCCTGTGGTCCAGACTCACAGACCTGTAGTCCCACAGAAACACACAGACACTTACATTAATTTCATGCTGATTGATCTAGGGCCGAGACATATAACTTGCTAACTCTTTACTCTTAAACTAAGCCATTATTCTTATCCTGTTCAGCCATGCGGCTTGGGACCTTTGCTCAGAGCAGCACAGTTGTCCTCTGCATGTGCTGGCTTATCTGGTGTCTCTGGCATCTCTCTGGCTTCTCTACTCTTCCTATTTCCAGAGTCTTCTCAGTCTTCTAGCTCCACCCACACTTCCTGTCTGCTTTCAGCAAATCAGCGTTTTTATTAAACTAGTGTGTGGGACAATTATTTATAATGTAACAACATAATACCACTACAATATGTATCTACATATACATATTTATGCTTATGTAAATATATACATTTATAGTCATCATATATACAAAGTCGTTTACCTCCTGATCTCTCAACTCAAATCCTACATGAATGCTGGATTATCCACTGAAACATGGGAAACTTACAAATGGCCACAGCCTCAAAAATAGTGATTATTTATCTCCCAGCATCTTCACTAATGGTTGAGATCTAGAGAGCACATCACTCATCTATGCAATAATTTTGGCAGGCTTGATCTTGCACAAGCCTTTTAAGTTAATTCCAGCTGTTGTGAGTTCATACATGTGATGACCATGGTATATCCAGAAAGAGTATTTCAAAGTTGTCTTCCCTATATTTGAGATCTGACATTATTTCTGCCTCCTTTTCCAAAATGTTTCTTGAGCCTTAATAATGGTAGAGAATTGATCAGTTCTTTATCCTCAATACTTTGACCATTTATATTGAATGTCACCACATATAAAATAGGTTTCTCTGACTTCAGAGACTTAGTTTCTATATTTTACTATTCAACTTCATTAGGAAAAATTAAGCAATTTGTGGAATGTTAAATGAATATATATATATTTTTTTATTTTATAAAGATAAGGACACACTCCTTAACTAAGAGGGGAACTTAGCATTCCCAGGAGTAAAGGATCTTCCTACTATGACTTCTGTAAATCTGAAGCAGTGGGATGTTGTGCTTCATAAAAGCGGAGGGATCTGTGTGAGAGGGATTCCTGTCAGAATTCTCAGCTCTCATACAGAGATGCACCATTCAAATCTCACCCAACAAAGTAGTAACTGAATAAGCATTTCAAACACATTCTCAACTGTTACTTGCAATTCCCTGTATCTCACTAATAGAACTGTAAGAAATATTAAGTAGAAAGAATGTCTTTCATATGTTTTGTACCCCTATATATTATAGCAGGATGGGAAACAATAGAAAGTGAATCACAAACACATCTGTAATGGGAGACCTGCTAATATGTATTTCAGAGAGTTGTGATAAGGAATGTATAACTCAAAACATGAAAAATGATTAGATTGATCATGAACATTTTACAAAGTCAGAGCTGTGGGATATTAAGAATGACTTTTGACAATATCTTCATTTGCTATGTTAAGACCCGAGTTCTGGAGAAAATGTAATTTTTCAAAATTATACAAGGCAGACCAAGTTAAGACTCAACTCAGTCATTCTACGTAGTACCTATATATATATATCCACATCAGAAGAAATAGTTATATATTCAAATTTTAAAAAATAGTCTAAAATAAATGCTTCAAATCTTGTGTGGAAAGAGCCAATATTAGTCTAAAGTGGCAAAGGAAATGGCTCCTATGACCTTTGGGTTGATCTCTCTGCGTGTCTAGCAAGGATCTAGAACATCCAGCAATGCTCTGCCATCATCTGTATTCTGTACAGTGGACCATTCTTTTCTGATCTTGTCAGCCCTTGAGTGTTCAGTATCTTTCTTTTTCACAAGTACTGTGTGAATGAGAATCTATTTTGTGTGTCTCCAGTATTACTAATAAAAATGAAAACAAGGACTTCTGACTATAATGTCAAATTGGTTTGAGAACAGATTGTTTCTGATTAAGGTGGTTTGAATAAAAATGACCCACATAGGCTCATGAAATTGACTGTTTGGTCACCAAGGAGTGGCACTGTTGGGAAATGTGGCCTTGTTGAAGGAAATGTATCACTGGGGGGAAGGGTTTTGGGATTTCATAAGACCATAAGTCCAGTTCAGGCCCATTGACTCTCTTCTTGCTACCTGTAGATCCAGATGTAGGTCTCTCAGCTCCTCTCTAGCACCATGTTGCCTGTGTTCCTAACTGGGCTATTTTGAAATTTAAATAGTTGCAATTCCAAGCAATAATCAGTATTTATCTCTAAGAATACTTATAAGAATATGCTAACAAATCAAAAGTGGTCACAGGATAGAAACAAGAAATTAAGAAATTAACATTCCCCTTAAAAAATAATCAGGAAGATGTTATCATCACTTTTAATTTATAAGGCTCTGGGTTTCTGCAAACACTTATGATATTAATGTATGCAGTGATCAAAGATCATACCATAGACTAAGTAGAGAATAGAAAACCTCAGACACCACCAACAAAAGCCAGTGACATCAAGGTCTAGGCACTGTTTTTCTGTTTTTCAAGATGTCCTTCCTCAGTACTGTTTTGCGAAGAACTGTGATGTGGGATGTCTTTCTGTGTGCTGTGAATTATCATTAGATTTAATGAATCTAATCTGCTTAGAAGCAGGTGGGAAATCCAAGCATAGATAAAAGGGAAGGAGGGCACAGTCAGACAGAGACTCTTTGAGCTGCTGCAAAAGAGGAAGATATAAAGGAAGTGATGTAAGCCATGGGCCACGTAGCAAGACAAATTAATAAAAAAAAGAGTTGAGTTAAGATGAAAGAGCTAGCTAACAATATGCCTGAGCCATAAGCTAAGCAACATATAGTTAATATAGGAATTTATGTGATTATTTGAGACCAAGCAGCTGAGAGCAGTCTATTTGAGACAGCTGGTCCAAATCAGGCTAGTTTGGGCCAAAAACTTAATACTACAGAACTGTATTGAAAATTGTTTTCCTGTAGAATTACAGGTGCATTAATAGGAAGATAAAGACAGCTCAAAAGTGGTATGACTTTAACTAGTTTCAAAGTCGTTGTTTCTGGATGTTTGAGACCTTGAATATAAAGAACTTTCTTGGCTAACTTGCTCTCCCGCAGTCACCATCCCAAGCTCTTGTCCAAGGTGCTGATTCATTTGCAACACATCTGGTATGCACTGTCAGATTTGACTACTCAAAACAGACTCATTGAGACTCCTAATTATGCATGTAATGGAGAAAAGGAAATAGAATCTATTACAGTCAGAGTCTTCTCCTTCTTCTAGTAAGTAGCCTTGACTGCTAAGATCTTGTTTTTGGAATTTCACTCTCTGAATATGAACTCTAGTGACACATTTTCTCTTTTTCTCTCAACTTTTTTAATAGAAAATTAGGTGAGAAGGAAACACAGAAGAGAGAAGAGGAGATTTTGTAGACATTATTTAGAGTATAATTTCCTTTTGAAATACTCTAGAAATGTTAGGTAGCTTAATTAATTCTGTGTTTGATTTGATTTTTTTCTAAACATGGATAGTTACAGAATAGAGCATGAATATTCACCTCAAAATTATTTTTATAAGAAATTTTATAAGATAATTTTATACTATCATTATATTAAAATATTCTAATATTTTTAAATCTATAGATAAATTACATTAGTGCAAACATTATCCCTAACCTTGTAAGTATATGTGTGTATGTATATGTGTGTATATGTGTGATTATGCCTTTTTGTGTATGATATATTATACCTAATGAGTGATATATGAGAAAGCTAAAACTTAAATCCATCTTGTAGATTATTAAGTAAATATTTGATCATTCACTTATATATATATATATATATATATATATATATCAAGCACTAAGTTAAAAATACAGATTGAAAATTTCCCCTTATGAATATGAGGTATATGATTCCAGTACCAAGATGCACACCTTTTTTGTAAAGTACCAAGTGTCTTTCTTAATCTGGTGGTTCTCTTGATGAGCTAAAACTGTCAAGAGTATACAATTAGACCAAACTTGCTAATTATTTGATTCCCATTAGATCTTGACAGTCATAGTGTGGCCTTTGAATGAGCAATATCCATATCACCAGAGAGACCATCAGAACTATGGGATCTCTATCTCATTCTCACATGCCGAATTCAGATTTATAGATTAATAAAAATTCCAGGTGATTCTTATACATGATAAGTTTGAAGACATCCTAGTCTAAGCCATTTTAGTCTGTTCTTAGACACACCTAGAAAAATATCTTTCATATGAATTAAGTTCCATTTGCCCTGTTTGGTTACTTTATAAGTAGGTAATAATCCATTTCCTAAGTGGGTCAATATCTTGAAGTATATATTTATGATTAGACTATGGAAAAGCATTGACTAATAGAAATAACATTACTTATACTGCTAACAAAATTCAGCATCAATTTATACATACAATGATAACTTTTAAGATCAAAAAATATCTTATGTAACCTCATTTTTGGATTTTTAAAGTATTATAAAAAAATCAATGTAAAATATACTACTATAACCATTTAAGCGTGCAGCCTGTGGATACTGAAAAACATCACATTGTTGCATAGGAAATCTCCAGAATCCTTTCAACTTAAATAACTAAATTTTCACACCACAACTTTTCCTCATATATATTTGCTGTATGTCAAGAAGTAGGATGCCTTGTTAGAAGATCTTAGGAATCCTGTAATGGTCTAGATATGGCTTCCAAAAATATGACATAGCTTATGTCCTTATTTATAATCTTTTGAAACATTATATTGAATGTCAAATGACATTTAAAGCAAGTGTTTATTTGCTAGGTGATAATAGAAAACAAGTATGTTATTGTGCTGAAATACAAAACCCCGTCCAGTTTTTTAGTGTTTATTTATTGTAGTAGTGGGGTTTCTCGGGTCCCAGGCGGCCGAGACCCACAGATCTGCCACCCAAGACCGCTTAGCCACCCAGCCGTCCGCTGCTCAGGTCCCCAGAAATGACTCAGACGCTTATATTAAGTTCATGCTGTTTGGCCTATGGCCCAGGCACATTGCTAGGTAGCTCTTACATCTTAAATCAACCCATTTCTATTAATCTGTCTGCCATGTGGCCCGTAGCTCACCTGTGTTTCTTACATGTTGCTCCTTGGGCGGCTTGCTCGATCTGCCTCTGACTCTGCCCTTCCTTTCCTACCTATTCTGATTCCTCCTCCTACTTCTTCTATGGTGCCTGTCATGGCCCAAAACAGCTCCTTTATTTAAAGATTGAGATTCATAGCACACAGAAAGGCATTCCCACATTGCCCTGCTTGTGAGAAGATGTCAGATACCATAGGCCTGTAGCCAATATTATAGACGCTCCAATGTCACACAAAACCGGAGGTGATTGTCCAGGTAACTGTGTTTCTGTCCTCTCCCAAATTTTGGAAGCCACTACTTCCATGTACTTCTGACTTTCAAGTGATATATCTTCCTTCTCAGGTCTTGAAGTGGTTGAAGAATAGGTATTTACGATTACTAACTCATAATAATTCCTATTGTACATAGTCTTAGCTTAAAACCTTCTTAGTTAGACAAAAGGGGCTGATGTGGTGAGATTAAGGTGTCAGCTGATAAAGTCTGAAGACCCTGGAAGGGATGTGGCCAACCTGGAGGGGGTGTGGCCAACCCCAATGATAAATGGCTGCTGGGACACGAGGACTCTCTCTTCCTGGCTGCTGGTTGTTGGAGAGACAGGATTGGAATCCATCGTCCGTCCATTGCTCGTCCATTGCTCGGGATACTCCAGTCCCTGTTCAGGTGCTACTATAAGCTGTTACTAATATCGTGAGTGTTGATTTATATTATAATAAATATTTATGTTGGACTGGTGCCTTGTAAGTAAAACTCCGTCTACAATTTATTATTGTTAGATATTTCTTATTTAAAAAAAAACTCTTCTATTATTTTACTACATTTATGTGACTGATGGATAATGTTAAAGTGGTGTAACTATCCACCACCATTATTTGTGTTGCTGTTATTATTGACTCACAAGCCTCCATTAAACAACAGAAAATAATTTAGGTCATCTTAAAATTCTACATGCTGTTTATATTTCATAATATTTACTTACTTTGGATAATATGTTTATTTTTAGAAACTGAATTTGTTCACTTTGTAGCAAATAAATCCATGGTCTCTGCATAAACTGCTATTTAACAAGTGGTCTTCATTTGTGTTGTACAAGAAAGTCCAAATAGCTGAGTTCCATCTGACTTTGTGTATTTTGCCAAATGCTGGCACAAGAACATAAAATTTAAATATAAGTAAATGATTTTTTCTTTATTTCTATCTTTCAGTTTAGTTTTTGAGAAGCTTTGGGACTTTCTGCCAGAATATTGACAGAAAATTACTACTAACTTTATTCAAGTGTAACTGCAGCATACATCTCTCCTCTATTTTCACAAATTATCTTTAATACGACTTTATGAAATATGTCACAGACATGAGGGATGGCTCTTGTAACACACAGTTTCAGTCATTTCTTATTTTGAGAACCATCATTAGGAATGATATTGCTGCTCTTTGTGTTTGTGTGTGCGAGAAACTACGTGGTCTGGGAATTCCTCCTGGATCTTTTGAAATACTATGGCTTCTAGGTCATAACCGTCTCTCTTTTTAAACAACAGATAAACTAAGAGTGCTTATGAATCTAGCTAAGTAACAACTCCAGAATGAAAAATTGAAATTTTTAGAATTTCCTTTGTGTATGTAAACTTCTATATTTTTATGAAAAGATGATGTAGCATTATCATACCAAATGTAGCATACCATTTGCAGCAAATACAATTACCATGTGCATGTAGACCCTGTTAGTAAATTAAGAAAATGTCCACTAGGATTCTGTGGGAGTAGAAAATAGGTTCATTAACAGTTTAATTGGGAAAAGTTTTTTCCAGTAGAACTTGAGAAATGAAGTAAAAGTACACTCATTGCAAAATTGTTGTTTTTGATAAAATTGAAATTGCTATGAGTTTGAGGAGACTTGCATTTTTTTTTAAGTTAAAAGAAACCTGAGAGAGATATAAAGCTTATTAATACCCTCACAGCTCATGCCTAGGAAGTATTAGGAAGACATAGCCCTTGACTATAACAGAGATCTGTGGACCTGGTTTAACTCTATTTTAATTTTGTTTGTTTTTTAAATAACACTCTTCTCTTAGTCTTTTTCTCCCATGTTTATAATTATAAACACATGTAGAAAATATTTTACTGTGCTATTCAAAAGACACCTCAAATACTTGAAACTTTTAAAGAAATAATAACAAAGAGGAACCAGAAGAGGGATTGTAAAAGCAAATTCAAACATCTCATTCATGGAGTGTTTAATTTAAAGGGAATGGAACAGCATGGGTTTGCTTTATAGTGAAGACTTAAATTATTACTTTCTTAACTACATGTGCATGTAAAAGAGCATCCTTTAAATATCTACTTTTGTTGAAACACTTGGTTACTAAGCCTTTGTTCTACTTATTTTCTTTTATTTAATTTCTAGAACAAAAGACAAAACACTTTCCCATTAATAATTCTTTATTAGTTATCTCTTGTTGCTATAATAAAAAATCATGAGCACAAGCAACCTACATTGTTTATTGATGTGGGATGTCTTTCTGTACACTGTGAATGTGTGTTGCTTCTATTGGTTAATAAAGAAGCTGTTCTGGCCTCTGACAAGATAGATTACAGCCAGGCAGGAAATCCAAGCAGAGAGAGAGGAAGAAGAAAGGCAGAGTCAGGACACACTGCCAGTTGCCAGGGGAACAAGATGCATGAATCAAGTAATGTCCCAGAGCCATTTGGCAAGACATAGATTAACATAAATGGGCTAAGTTAAGTTATGAGCTAGTTCGTAATGAGCCTGAGCCACAGACCTAACACTTTGTAATTAATATAAACCACTGAGTAATTATTTTATAAGCAGCTGCAAGACCTTGGGTGGGAGAGATTTGTCAAGACCAAGGGTCCATCAGGACTGAAAAACTTCCATCTACAGTTTATTTGCTCTTATAACTTCAGACAGATAATCCATAATGGTGGAGAACCATAGCAGTATGATAGCAGGTAGCTGGAACATGAAACTGATAGATTATATTTTCACCTTTGAATATTACAGAAGGAGATGAGAGAGACAGAAAAGAGGCGAGGTTATTCATCTTCAAATCTCACCCTAGTGGCATACTTCCTCCAGAAAGGCACACCACTCCTCAAATAGTTTTACCAACTGGAGTCTAGTTCTCAAATAACAGAGCCTTTAGGGAATAATTCTCACTCAAAGTACAAATACCATAAGACAAACAAAATAAAGAACGTTAAATAAATGATTATGGCCATGCTAGTGTGATATCCCCAAGGAAATAGAGATATAGGATTTTGGGAACCTAGTTAATTTGGGACTTAGAAAAGCGAGAGAGAAAAATTATTCTCAACTCAAAAAAATTGTTGGATAGACTAATAAATCTATTGTATTTTTGTCATAAATCTAGATACAAAAAAACCCACAATTCTGTGTATTTAACTTATTGACAATGCCTATTTTAAAAAATTAAAGTTTTTTTCTAAATATGGAATATTAATTTAATGATTCTGACTAAGGTAATTTAGGAAAACCAGAAAATGATAAAATTGCCAGAATTATTTTAATCACTTCAGATAAAATCATGCTTAGCACATTTCTTAGTAAATATTACAAATATTAGATTTTATAAGATAATTCTATACAGACTTTGTTGTATATAAAAGTAGATGACAATATGATTAACCACATAGATAATTTCTTGTTTATGAAAATTAAATATTGAAAAGCCAGTTTACTGTATATCTAGAATGGAATGTCCTCTTGAAAGAAGAGCTGTAAAGTACAATCCCTATAATGTAAAGGCAACATTAACTCTTCCATTTGTCTGTTCTGAGAGATCATCCAGTTTGTGAAGCAAAGCTTTTACATGGTCTTTAACCTTTAATGTTGGTTCAAAAATTAATAATGCATTTCAAGACATGGATTGTGATGATAAATATTTCAAGTGTCATGAATCTATCATGACCAAAATCCCCAAGTCAGTGAAAATGGATTGCAAACCTGCAACAGCCACAATCACCTTTTGGAAGGATGAACTAAGAAAAACCATTTTCTTTCCATTTATTCTTTTCTTTTTTTCAATTTCAAGTTTCCTACTTTTCTAGGTCAAAGTTGTCTTACATATTTAAAATAGGACTTGTATTCTAAATTTACCACAGTCTAAGAGCTTTTCATTTTGAGACATACCAGCGGATGAGTGGTATGCAGTTCATACATGTTAGTCATCAATTATATTTTCCAAAATTCTTGTATAGCATGGGAAAACCTAGTTACAAACACCATAAAACTCTGTATCCACTTTGTTTCACAAAATAATATAGACAAGGAAGTCACCTGATGCAGGATATTTGATCATACTGTGAACCCTGAGATTAAATTACTTACTGGGAAAACCTGCTTCTAGCTGTGGTGTGGCTCAGCCTGATCATACTTCAAGAGTGTTGTTCTTATACGCCGTGAAAAAAAATTAAATAAAAATCAACCATAGGTCAAGAGGTAGAATAAGCAATTAATTGACAAGAAAAGCCATAGAGAGTGAGAGGAAGTCAGGAGGACTGAGAGAGAGATGCACAGAAAGTAAAAGTGGAGAAGGGTCTATCTGTTTGTTTCAGGCATTTCAGAGCAAGTTCTCTTTCTGGGACCACAGTGGTGGAGGAAGTGGCTCTATGCTTTTTCTGCCTTTCTGAGCTAGCAGGTTTTAAACCCCCCTCCCCCAGCTTCCGGCTCCTTAGTCTTTGCTGATAAAATAGAGCAAAAGAGAATTAAAAACAAAACAAAAAAAACCCCAAAACAACAACAACAACAAAACCATGAGAACTTGGTCCAAACCAAGACTTTCTTTTCTGAAACTCATGTACATATTTTATTCAACCATGGTAGTAGTGTTCTTTGGGATTATGAAACATTATCTTCCAGCTTAAGCTTAATAAGAAATAAAGAGAATAATGAAGAAGACATTCTAAGAAGCAGACATGAAAGAAACCTAGTCCAATGTAGGGTTGGAAAGAGACAGGGTGTAAGGCCCCCTCCCTTTTGCTTGTTTTAGCAAATTTCTCTTACCCAAGAAGTAGTGCTAGCAACAGCACGTTGCAAGGACAGTAAGCAAACTCGCCTAAGACATATTAACAGGACAGTAAAGATTAGCTTCGCTGATAAAAGAAGAACTGCAGTTAGGACTAAGACCAGGTGCCTGGGGTGGAGACAAAGGAATGTGGTCAGGAATGTGGTCAGGAGCCATGGTCAGGAGCCAGACGCCAAACAGTCCCCAACCATAAACTGATTTCCCTGTGGGCTGTACATCTGCCCTTAAAACCTGCTCTTAAAACATATATCCTGGTGCTGCAGACACCAGCATCCCTGTAAAACTTAGTAATAAAAACTTTCACAGTGCATGTCAGCAGGGCAGAGGGGGAAGGGAGGGGAAACAGTTATTTAGCTACATGATCAGGCACAGCCGGTTCAGGGGAGGAATTCCAGGAAGAGATAAGGGACAAAAGAAGAACAAACAGCAGGCCTGGGGGCGGGTGCTAACCAGGACCTTTGGCCAGGCCAGATGGCAGCCTGGGGGCCCTCACCCCTCAACGGGTAATTTCATTCAAACCAGCCAATGAAAACCTTGTAACTTCGCTTCTGCTTCTGTACGCATGCTTTTGCTCCCCTAACCCTATAAAAAGGCCCTGAACAGAGGGCTGGGCTTGTAAGCCCCCGAGTGGCTTGGCCCGCAGGTACCTGTGTTATTCAATAAACCTCCTGCTGTTTGCAGCTGATCTGTGGCTCTGTCCTCCTTGGGTCATGGGGTCTCCTCCTGAGGAAAGGTCCGTTTCGGGGGTCCCAACCCCCCGGGGTCTTTCAAGGGTACTAGAAAACCGTCCAAGAACTCACAGGATGCCCCTACATAGGTCTCCAACCAATAGTGGAGGGGATGCCTACACAGGACTTCCTCTATAATCAAATGAAACCACCCTAAGTGTCATCACAGAACCTTTATCCAACAAAGAATGGAGGCAGAGGCAGAGATCCATAACTGAGCACTGGGCTGAGTTCCTGGTCCAGCTGAGAGCAGGGTAAGAAAGTCTGTATGAGCAGGGGAATAGGGATTATGAGGAGGAGTCCCACAGAGATAGCTGGTCAAGGCTCTGGGGAGCTCGCAAAGGAGAAAGGAGTGCTTAATCCAGTCTTGATGCTGGGATGAGGAAATCGGACCTGCCTGGAGTGGATGTGCCAAGCTGAGCTGATGCACTTTGGGACTTTGGGCAAGCAGGGGATACATGGGGGGGGGGGGGAGAAAAAAGACCTTTTTAAAAAATAAATGAAAATAAAAAGGAAAGAGAAAAATAAAAACCTTTAGCATATGAACTGGCTCTTTGGAGACCATTTCCTATAGAGGGATTCCTTGCTGAGTCTTGATACAGGGGGGAGGGGCTTCATCCTGCCTTTGCTTGGTGTGCCTGGCTTTGTTGACTCCCGTGGGAAGCCTTACCCTCTCTGTTGATTGGATTCAAAGGGGGGGGGGAATTGAAGGGTGAGTAGGAAGAGGGGAGGGAGAACTGTGGTTGGTATGTAAAAAAAAAAAAATCTTTAAAATAAAAAAAAGAAGAAGACAAAGAATACCTCCATCTCTGCTCAGATAACTGTCTTTGGGCTTTGTGAGTCAATCACTTTATCCTCACATATAAGTGCACAAACACACACTTCATTATTTGCTTAAACTTCTTTGAAACCAATTTGCTGCTTGAAACCAAAAATAAATTAGGCAGAATTAAATTTCACTTTGACTTTTCAGACCATGATGACTATAGAATGTGGTTTGGTATTTGTAACTAAAGACTGTGCATGGGAAGCATTCAAAAACTGGGTCATTAAAAGATATATAAATTTGTCAGAAAAGTAGTAAAAAATATCCAGGGAAGAAGGTCAGCATTAATCCATTTGTATTGTTTTGTGGTTTAAAAGAAAATACCTAAAATCTTCATTCTAACCCTAGAGGTTCAAGATAATTATTTTCAATATAGAGGAAAATCCTATGGCTTAAAGATGTTAAGTGGATCTTCTGGTGCCATAGCTTCTACTATCCAAAACCCAAAATAGAGAGAAACTCAATACACAGTAAGTAAATACAGAGCATTTATCTACATATAGTGATTGTGAAAATAGAAAAATCCTGTAACTCTCCCCCTCAGACCCCTTCCTGAGGTCGCTGAAACTAGCCAAGGTCGAGATGGCTGCTTGAGATACACCCAGCAGCCTGAGCCTGATAGATACTTCCTGAATTCCTGAGACCCACCTGGTAGAGCAGCTTGACTTTCTAAGATAGGGCTCTGAGACCACATTCCAGATCTAGCAACCTAGGTGGGGTCACCCAGGAAAGTCCTACCATGAGAATTGTTAACTGTTAACTGTTTGAAGCTTACACAATGTCCTGCTCCAGGAAAAGAATGTCTTCAGGTGGTTTCACAGGAGATAGCTTGCCTGTCTGCATTCCTAAAGTCTGTAGCAGACCTTTGGCCCTGCCCTGTTAGTGGGCCGAGCCTGCCCATACCCCTCTCCCCTATCTAAAATAGGGTATAAGAATCCTGCCCGGAAATATTCGAGGCCACAGGCTTTTGCCTGTGCCTGGGGTCCACACACGTGTGTGTACCAGTATTCATATTCATTAAACTCTCTTTTTCTTTAATGTTAACAGTGGTCATTAGTCGTGGTCCTGGAGTGTCTTGGGGTGTCTTGGGGTGCCCTAGGGGTGCTCGCCTATTACATGATGGATCCCTTTGCTTCATTGGGGATGCTATGCTTAAAGAGTTTAGTGGCTGGACACTTAGTGGTTGGTGAACTAATATGCCATAGGGCATTCTTTTAGAAAGAATTTTGTGATAAGTCTCTATTTGTAAGCCAATCAAGTAGTAGGTAATAAAGAAACGAATAATAGAAAAATGTATGTATAATTTCTTACACCCATGAAAACATTGACAAAATATATAAGGCCACATAGAGTGTTAAATAAGCAAAGAGGCAACAAACAAAATTATCCTACTTCGAACAGATGTGTTTTTCCAGGCATATAATAATAAGCATAAATTCTGATAACCCAGTACAACTTTCTAAAATGGCATAAGCCTGCTCATTGCATACGCTTAGATCTCTCCTTATGCCCATCTGTAATTCAGAGTTGGCCAGGAAGTGTTTGCACCCATGCTGTGAACCCAAATGTTCATTCACTTACCTTTCTTTTCATAAGGAATGAATGAACATCTGTGTGCACAGAGTGCAGGTAGGACTGTTTTGGGCAATGTTGTTTTGGCTCTGAGCATTCATCTGAGCTTTGTTGAAGCCTCCTTTTTGATGTCTGGTCCCCTTGTGATTCAACCAGCTATCCACTTGTTTATATGAAGCGTAAGAGAAGAATGGAGAAAAGACCTAATATGTCAGACAAAACAAAGCATATAGTGTGTTCTTACGTATTCCAAAAGAAAGGTGAATGTCAAAATGAAGAGTGGAAGAGAAGCTAGGAAAAAGACAAAAGGAAACACACACACACACACCATGAAAAAAAGAAGCTAGGGAATGTTACAAGATCTATAGTTCAAGTGGTAAGCAGCAAACATGTAGTGAGAGACAGAATTGGATATTGTTGCTCCCCAAATAAAATAAATAACAATAAGACTGTATTAGAAATGCTGTATGGTGTTTGTATGTATATTATAACTTAATATCTAGAATGTTTTCAGTATATCAGGTGTCAAAAGCTTGCTTGACATGCCTGACATTGTTCAGGGATAATGGAAATATTGTATGATCTAGCAGAATAGTGCTACTTTATTGGGCATTTTTCTTGGACAGGCAATTGGTACCTTGACACCATCTTGTTTGTCTCTACTCCTCCATTCCAATGAAGCAAACAGTTACATACCACTTCATAATCTCCTACATGATATTCTATCTACCAAAGGTCCAAAAGTGATTGTGCCGTTGACTGTAACCTCTGGAACTGTTAGGCAAAAGCAGTATTTCCTTTGTTCATGGTGTTTATCATAGGCTTTCCCACAATGATGCAAAGCTTACTAACACCATATGTGCGTGCTTTTCTCTCTGCAATCAGACTAGCCCATAAAGTTGCAGGGAATTTAACTCTAAGAAATGTGATAATAGCACTGAAGAATACTTCCAAAGAGCCATCATGCCTGCTACCTATGGCTACAAAGTGGAAAGAGGCAGGATCATTTTAGGTCGCATAATTTATTTTCAAACAGAGAATCTTTGATTCAGTAGATCTTTAATGGAAAACTTGTTCTATTTAAGATGATTCTCTAAATTGAAATTTTGTATATACATATATATTTGAAACTAATATCTTAATATATTAAAAAATAAAATTAAGTGAGAGCTTTCAAAAGCATAATATAAGGGCCCTAGAGGACATGTAATACAGCATAGCTACAACATATCTGTCAGTCAGAATTAATTCATTCCCATAGGTTTGCAATGCTTTGCATTTACTTTGTGGAATTTATCAAAGTCTGAAGTATATTATGGACAGAAAAAAAATCATGTTTGTTGTAGAATCATACTATGATATGTCACATGGCTACTTATATTGTCCTTTTTAAGACATTAATATAGAGAGGACCTTCTGTCATAGACAAGGGATGCTTTGCAATGTGGCAAATTCAAGTTCAGCTTGGCCACTTAGTGAGATCCTGTCTCAACATAGACAAGACTGTTTTTCAGTGACAGGAGAATTGTCTAGCATGTGTGAGATGCTTGATTCAATATTCAGGACCAGATTTGAGGGTATATTATGGTTTTAAGATACAAATATCCTACTTCATGCTGCTGTTACCAAGCTCTCTCTACTCGAATTTACTGTATCCACTCTTAATTATTACTTTTTAAATTAATTTTTTATTGTTATATGTATTGGGGTTTTATCTGTGTGTATGTTGGTGTACATACAGCATGCCTGCTCTCTGTGGAGGTCAGAAAAGGGCATTTGACTCTCCTGAAACTAGAATTCCAGATAACTGAAACCTGCCATGTGGATGATGAGAGTATAACTTGGGTCCCTGAAGGAACAACTGCTTTTAACACCTGAGAAATATCTCCAGACTCATTTTTTTCTTAAGTCATAAGAAAAACAAAACAGAAAAAAGCTCTTCCTTCCTTAATTTGCCTTTTGTCACTTGTTTAGTCATAGAAACAAGAAAAACACCCAATACAGAGGCACATGTTGTTTTTTATGTTTAAAAAAATAGGCTTTGTGTACGTGCCGTGTGTACAGGTGCCAACAAAGGCCAGAAAAGTACATTGGATCCCTGGGAGCTAGACTTATAGATAGGTAGCTATGAGCTACTTTATATGGATACTGAGAATTGAACTTGGGTCTCCCGGAAGAGCAATAATATGCTCTCAATCACTGAAACATATATCCTACTCATTTTATTCTTAACTGGTAACTCTTTTTGTCTTTATTTGAGCTTTGTGCCTGTTTCATTGTGTGATCATATGTATGTATGTACATCCAAAGAGAAATAACTAGTTTTCTCTCAGTTGCAAAAACCTACTACATTGAGCTGATGTGCAATGGAGTCTTTGCACTTAACTGCACTAAACACATATCACTTAGTTGTATCATTTTCAAGGTTAAAATGCAGATAAACTTTATAAGCTTTATTAAAAATGAAATGCAACATTGAGCTTTTGACTGTGATCAAATCATCTTGGGGAGAGTCTCTGAAAGTTCACAGAAGAAATAATTATGCTGAAGTTAATCCTTTTATCAAGAATAGATTATACTCTATGCATGCACAAAATTCTCAAAGAATGAATAAAGTTTTTTAAATTATAGACTTACTACTTTTCTAAATAATATAGGAAGTATCTGTTTTGTAGTCACTAGATGAGTTCTAAAATCTTTACATGCTCCTAAGTTTGCGTTTCTTCCTAGGACTGTTGTACCAATGACATGCATAGAGTTGACAAGGGATGCTAGTTTATTGCATAAAATGAAGGCGTTCATTGAT
This sequence comes from Phyllotis vaccarum, assembly GCA_033318265.1. Taxonomy (NCBI): domain Eukaryota; kingdom Metazoa; phylum Chordata; class Mammalia; order Rodentia; family Cricetidae; genus Phyllotis; species Phyllotis vaccarum. The sequence goes on along the minus strand of JARWLC010000004.1, from coordinate 12,783,246 downwards.
CTTAGTTGAATTACTCTTCTGTGCTGGGGATAAATAAATGTCAACTTTGATTATGTTGTAGCTTACACTCACAACAGATATATATATGTGTGTGTGTATGTATATATGTATTTGTATGTATGTATGTGTGTGTGTGTATATATATATATATATATATATATATATATATATATAAGATTAGTGGTTAGCTACCTATATATTGGAGTTGGAGTAAAAAGTTAAGACATCAAGAGGTTAGGCAACCACATCGTGTTGTCTAAGACTATTTTGGAATTACAAGTACAATTACCATACCTGAAAGATGTAAAAGAATCTTAACCTGTGTGACTTCAATGCAAATGATATTCTTTGCCACCCATGAAATGCTGGCACAGTACAAGACTGGGCAACATTCCAGAACAAGAAGACCTATTGGTTTGGTAAGACACCATTAGGCTAGGTGTCTATTGGGAAATGAATTGCTATTGGTTAATGAAGACAGGGTATCCAGTTGTTAAAGTATTTAGCAAGGCTGCTAAGCAATTGATGTTCTATCAACAAAGTCCTAAGCAAGGAAAAGTATGAAGGCAGAAGGAGAAAAAGAGAAGCAGAGATGGCCCCTTGACCTCAAGAATAACACACTCTAATTGTGCAGTGGTATGTATGTGAGGGGCAGAGGAGAGAAGAGAGAGAGAGAAAGCACATATGCTGAAATGACGGTCACTTAAAATTATAAAAATCTTCTATATTTTTTCATTCAATCTTTACTAGAATTTCAATAGAAAAATATTACTAGGATAAATAATAGGCCCAGAAAAGCAAAGTTGCCGAGTCATCTAGAAAGTGACATACTGGTATGTACTTACAGTCTTTCTCTTCCTTCCATCTTATGATTGATTATTATATTCATTTTTAAGTTTATTTAAAAAGGTTTTTTTCCATATTTATCATTGCTCCCCCTCCATTCCCTGCTCCCCTCTCCTAGTCCTCCCTCAGCCTCCCCCACCACATTCCTCCATCCATTTTCCAAGGATGGCAAGGAAGGTGGGTCAGTTCAGTCTGGTGTATCCAGTTGAGGTAAGTTTGAGTCCCTCATCCCAGTATTAAGGCTGGGTTAGGTGTCCTCTTTAGGGAATGGGTTCTGAGGTATCAGTTTATGCATCAGGCAGGAACATACTCTGATCCTACTGCAAGAGGCTCCATAAGCTTCTCATGCCATTTGATAGTTGTCTAACTTTGGAGGATTTAGTTCCTCTCCCTAAAGTTTCCTCAGCAGTGGGTTCTGATTCAGTGAGCTCCCAATAGCTCAGGCCAGCTGACTCTATGGGTCCCTTATCTTATGATTTTTAGGTATAATGTACTTTCTGCTAAGGAAATACAGAAGTGGAGCATCCTATTGTTTGGAAGCTTCATTGTTTAATAAAGGACACAGGAAGTACTGGGACAATAATGGACAACTTCCTCCAAAAAAAATCAATGGTTTGAAGTAACTAGTCCAGGCTTGGAAGGAGGCAATTGTAGAGTATAAAGTTTTGAGACCAGACAGCTCAAATTCCAACTCCATCACTGCCGATTTTCAGCCATGTGACCTTGGCAAGTTAATTAAATTTCATCTTTTTTGTAGCTCAGATGTCTCAACTGTGAAATGTAGATGACTGTTGGGCTCAGATTCATAAAACATCTAGAATAGTTTCTGGCAACCATCCACTTTCTGTAATGGATGACATCTTTGTTAATGTTTAAAAGGAGAGCCAGCAATGAGAGAGTGTCTGTTTATCTACAAACTCAGGAGTTTAGAATTTACTGAAAGTCTCTGTGAAGGCTAGAAAAAACACTGTCTATAGTATCTTGGTACATGATCTAATCTGAGCTCTGCAGGAACATCACAGAACAATGCTAAACCATGGCTGCTACCACCCAAGCCACTGATCTGAGACATTATGTACCACCTGGTATGGTGCAATCTGAACGACACAGCACCACCTGTGAAGCATTCTTGCCAAAATTGTTTACTCTGAGTGTAATGAAGCTTTTAGCAATACTTTACAGCCAGTGTCTGACACAATAAATAAAAGAGATGGATGGGCACATGAATGACACTTTAAAAAAACAATTAGCCAAAGGAAGAGTGTGGAACTTTCCTCAAGATAATTAACCTAGTATATGTAGGAAAATTTAGAAAATAAACAAATAAAAGATGGAATGTTTGAAATTACAACTAGCTGAAAAATAGTTTAAAAATTCAGATGCAGTGATGACCTCTTTCACATAACACTTGTAGAAAACATTTTGGAGGCAATTTGGAGAATTTTTAAGTATTGTATTATATCAAAAAGGACTATTAATGTGTTTAGGTTCATAAGTGGTGTAGTAGTGATATAATTTTCTTTTTCTGCAAAGGAGAAGCCTCAAATGAAATATGTGTTCTGCTTTGACTTTTACTTTAATTTTTTTTTCTCAAGAGAACTAAATTACTAAAAGTAAAATTGGTGCCGGATTTGAAAAGAAATTGGGGTTATTCTAGAAATAATCTTCTTCTGTTCCTTCCTTGTGACCCTGTAGAAATCCCACTGAGGAGTTCTCTAGACCTTTATAGGAGCATCTTATCTGTAACAACATTTTATTTGAGAATCTCAAGTGCTTCACCTGTGGAGGAGCTTATCTCATTGTAGAAGCCAGAAGAGAGATAAGGGAAATAGGTAGTAGACCAGAAAGAGATGGGGGGATGGTGAGGAGGGGTGAAGAATCAAGGGGATGAAAATAAAGTTGAAAAACTAAATGTTACCCAATATGCCAAGAATGAGGCAGCCGAAAGGGAACACAAGCTAGGAACCAGAGAAGTATGAGATCTCAGCTACAGGTTTCTAACACTTACTATTTACCAGAGATTCTGAATTGGCAGAGATAAGAAATAAGGCCAAGAAACTTGCCACAGACAATGGGCAGAATTCTGTGTGCTTTGCGTGCTGTGACACTATGAAACATTTACTATCCTAACGACCTTGAAACTCAGGTACGGTGTGCTTGAAGAGGTTGTCCAAAGTCACAGTTTTTCAACATATGCCAAGGATGCAAGTCAGGTTGTCTGTTTCCAAAAGCTGAACTTGACATTGACTTTGCCACCGGAGGATCTATGTGGCTCATAACCCATAACTAGAGAGTATGAATAACTGATGTTTAAATTTGAATGACCATGTAATTTTATATGTTTAGCTAGACTGCTCTCCGTGGCTGCCCTCATAAGCCATCAGGTTGTATGTCAGTCTAGCTTTTCTGGAGCAGAAGAGAAGGTGGATGTGAAAGGTTATCATGCTGATTAATAAATTTAGTTTCATTAGAAATGTACCACCTGGTATGGTGCAATCTGAAAAGAGAAACAGCTTCTGCATTCATAAATCTGCACAGTGCTCAGGCCAAGATGGCTGCAGAAGGTATATTCTGAAACCTGTTCATTTGTCAGAAAAGTCAGCTATAGTCGGAGTGACTTGCTTGAGCTCGTATGTCTAGTCGAAATAGTCCCTTTCATAAGTTGCATTTTCCACGGTTTCCATTTTGTCACATGACAAAATTATCTAATAACTAATAAGAAAAATAATTACTATACAAGGTGAGGAAAAGTTATGTGATGGCGGTGATGGTGGTACAGTAGGTGACCATACTGAAATGTTCATTGTTAGAGTGGACCATGTGCTTATCGGACGCATTTAACACAGTAAAAATGAATATTCTAACAAGACAGCATAAGGGGAGTTAAGGGACAACAATGCATTAAGTAATGTTAATAGTTGAATCAGAATATACCGCAAGACTTTCCACCGGTCATTGTAATCAGTTATATGTTGTAAAGATTCTATGTTGAAATAATCTTTCTGTCCTGTATTACCATTAGGAATTTCCAATAGTATATACAAAGCAAATTATATTAGTATTAATATTAATTCTTTAATATTAACTTAATATTAAATTTTATAAAATATGGTTTCAGGCATGTGAATGGACATATCCATATATACATCAAATCACCTGTATCTCACATTCCTATTTACCCTTCAAACCTCTGCTTAAAATATTCAAAATCTTTCATAGAAAATCAGAAACTTGGGAGGCTCCTTGCTCCAGGTTAAGATATTCTCAACCTACTCTGAACCTTTGTTCATGTATTGCTCTTATCTTAATATATTTTAAATTATATGTTGAAGTGCTTGCTTTGCCCATTATATTCAGAGCTCATTCAGAATGTAGAGCAGTGACTTTCATCTCTACATTTCTAATACTTAGAATATTATACCTTGTAGAAAATTTCTTAGGGAGGTAATTGAGTGAGTGAATGAAAGGCAGAAAACATCTGAGACTGGGCATAACCTGCCTCTGGGGGGGGGGGGGGCTCTGGTCCTCTCTATAAGATTCATGCCCCTTAGATTAACCCATCACTGTCAGTGGGAACTGTCTGTGACATATAATAAACCAAACACCCTGCTCTGTCTTCACATAGTGCTGCCTTTGAATATGTAAAAATGTCACAAAAGACAGCCTGCCCTTCTGGAAGACAGTGATGAAGTGCATAATTAATGATTCAATTTTCTTTAACACAACAGTATTCTGTTTCTTTCTGTAGTGAGTAAATGGAGATCATACACTATGTGCAAAACGTGGGCTGGGTCTCCAGGTCTTGCTTTACTGTTCCCTCTCATCTGGTCTGCTTTGGAGGGAACAAAGACCTTGGCTTCTCTTCCTTCCTTCCCTCCTCTCTCTCTCTCTCTCTCTCTCTCTCTCTCTCTCTCTCTCTCTCTCTCTCTCTCTCTCTCTCTCTTTCTCTCTCTCTCTCTCTCTCTCTCTCTCTCTCCTTCTTCCTTCCTCAATCCCTCCTTCCTTCCCCTCTTTGCTACATTTTCCTTCTCTATCTCCTTTCTTTCCCCTTCTCTCCCCGTCCTCCCCTCCCTCCCTCCCTCCCTCCCTTTCTTTGAAACAGATTAATATAGGCTAGAGAGGTCATAGGCAATAAGGAATTATTTACTACTATTAATCTGTTAAATGCACATAGAATTAAACTGCCTTCTACTGACTTAGTTATATCTATAGATTAGTTCATTTCTCAAACAACATCAGAGAAGTTGTTTGTTTATTTTTCCAACTAGATGGTGACACAGAGGCTCACAACTGGTCAATGTGTATAGGACAAGAGACTGTGTAATGTTCATAACCACATTCTTTCCTCCACAGGTTCAGGGATCATTGTAGAAAATGGAGATGAAAAATTGGATGAGCCAGAGAAGGGGGTTGCTTGCAAGGAACTAGTGTTTCTTGACACACGGGGAGTTTGTATATATGAACCTCACAGCAGCTGTGATACTGTACAGCAGTTCTAGAGAAGCTTAAACAAAATCTCAGTATTTGGAGGGAGGTGGACATGAAGTCCTGCCCCTACTCTTACTGTTGATAGCTGCTGGGAGAAGAACACTCACTTTATGTGTGTAGGCACTGGTAAGTCTACCATGCTTTAGTGAGAAGCCACACAGTTGGAAGTATATGGGAAGCACAAACTGTACTTCATGTTTTTGAAAGGAACACAAAGTTGAATGAGTATGGAAGGGAAAATTGGACTAGGAGAGATGGGGAGAAAGGAGTGAATATGATCAACGTATTGTGTAAAATTCTGAAATAACTAATTAAAGTGATAAAAATACCACATACCAGATATTATCAAACAGTCCCACACAGTATATTTTTCTACCAAATAGCCTTTACAATTTGACTTTTTAAGTTACACATTTGGGGAGAACCATGAGGCTTCTGATTTGCAGAATCTCTCCTCAAATGTTACCTGTACTCCCTACACATGCCTCTGGTTTTGAGGTTAGTAGATTTACTATGCTGTGCAGAGACCAGAGGGCCGTTTGTTCATTTTGCGGGATAACTTTAACACCTTACAGAACCTGTGTTCTTACTACTGAAGATGAAAAATCAAATATAGATCCAAATAATACAGAAATCTTAAAATGTCACTTAGGCATGTATGCCGCTACTAATAAACAAGTTCTGTCTGCATCTTTTCACCTATTAGGTATATTAAATGAAGATATTAGTTTTTGTTCTTTGATGCCATAGACTAGATGATAGATGGAAGTAAACTGGAGACAGTGTGAAGGAAATTGTGCTAAGGAGAAAAGTGTATCGGAATCAATTAGTGAAGGTTTGGTTCTCACCTCCTTGTGAGCCTGCCTGGCTCCGTCCTTGCTTCCTACCTTCTTCCACCTCTCCTTCCCTATTTTCCTTTCTTATTTTGTCCTTTTAGCTTATTTCTATCTTTTCTTGTCGTTCTGGAGTATCGCTTGAGTAATTCTTTATATTATGTTTGTATAGTAAATTAAATATATTAAATGCAAGCTAGAGTTTAGGCTTTTAAAACTAACTTATATGTTCATTTTTCCCTCTTTGTATTTTGGGGGAAGATCTAACTATGAAGCCATGAATAGTTTTCACCTTTCTACCCTCCAGCCTCTACTTTGCAGGGGGTTGGGATTGCTAGATGTGAACACCATCATCCACCATACTTTGCTTTAGCTTTTTGTATGGCCCCGGGAAAGGCATACCATCTTTTTGAATCTCACTTTTCTTTCCTTCAAACTTGAAAGTTTCATACAGTTTGGGTGAGGATTTTGGCCTGAGAGGCAGATGCCAAGGAAGCTGTAACAAGACAGCTATGATAAGAAGGGTTGCCACTTGCCCCTAAGGGGTCCCAGGCATTCTTCCTGGGAAAGTCAGTAGGTGTGTTGAACTTATTCAGACCGGAGCAACTTTAGCAGCAGCAAGAAAGAGGAGGTGAAGGAGGGACTGAAAATATATTTCAGCAACTTAAATAATTAAGAACTCAAAACTGCTTCCATTTACAGTAAGTCTTTCCTCTCATTTAATAGGAAGACAAAGCAGCACAGAGAGACAACAATAAAATCCACCAGAGCTGAAATGAAAGACTATCAGGCAGGCCCTTTTTATTCATTCAGCATATAAGGGTAAAGAATAAATGCAATTAAACTGTCAATAAAGCTCAGCTTACATTTGGCCTTTCAATATATCCCTGTCTGTGCTTAGTCCCTCTGCAGCATTGATTGGGTATTGTTAACCTTTATCTATTGCGTGTTTACATTTCCCTATTAGGGCCAAACATCAATATCAGGCTTTTAGAAAGGACAGAGGCAACCAACAAAGAGACACCAGGAAAAGGTCAAAAATTTCTGATTTGGGGAGTGCCAGTCTTAGCCTGGCCTGGAAGATGCTCTGGTTATGAGAACAAGTCCAAGGCCATAGGCAAATAAATGTGGTTCCTGCATTTGGAGATGATGGAAGGAGCTATTACGTACAGGAGGCAGGGAACATCCAATGAGAGGCAAGGAGAGTGTACCAGGCAGGGATGGGCAATGGCGGTGGGAGGCGCTGAGAAGAGCATGGGATGGAAAGGAAGTTCCTGGAATAGGGTGAGGTAAGCAGGGCCTACCAGTGCCTTGCAGTACACCTTGGGTACCTTCCTCAGATGCTTGCTGTATTCTGCAACACTTGAATTTACAGTTCTACCACTCAGGTCAGGAACTCAGGCCACGAGAGAATAAATACCTTGTGTAGGCCTTGCAGCAGTAAGGCTACCTTTGGGATCCTTGATTTTGAAACCTCATATCAGCCTCTGAGAAATCTACCCAAAGCCTGCATACATCCTCAGACACCAGGTAGATTTGACAGTTTACCAAGAGTTAAAGTAAACGTAATGTAGTTGTGATTACATCAGTGAACCTTCTAAGTGATTTTTTTCCCAACACTCTTATATTCAAGCTCACTGTTTTGGAATCCTCTTGCATTAACAGATTTTTTTTTTTAGCCCTATATTAGCTGTGAGGGGCAGTTAACCTTTCCAGATGTCTGCTTCTGCTTGCTAATACTCACTCCACCTTAACACGAATAACTGAGACCATTGCTCAGATTCTGGTAAACTCAACTCATTTATGTCTGTCTCAGAACTCCATATTCCTAATTATTGTGCTAATGCATCCACATGTATAGCTAGTTTTTTTGCTACCTAGTGGAGAACATGCCAATGAGCGTCATCAGATATTGGACACACAGCGAACAGCTTTAGTTGGTCCTAATTTTGATGCTCAACTTTTTTTTCTGCTTTCTGAGACCAGAGGTCCTTGAGCTTGAAATACCAACAATCTCTAAGCTTGCCCCAGAATCTGACCACAAAAATCCACAGTTGCAAACCACCCTGGAAAGCTCTTCCTCCCCAAGAAATCCTAAATAATGTCTACACCTTGTTCAGTTTTCTGCTTTATCTCACCAGAAACAGCCACCCTCCTGGATTCTTCCTTCCCAATAAATCTCTTGAATGAGGCTTGTTGTGTGGTGTGACATTTTCGTTAGAGCAGAGCCCAGCTGTAACAACTTTTAGGGGTACATAGTAGAACAGAATTGTAACACTTCTCCAGATCTGAGCAGAGTGGAGTAGAGAAATGCTACAACTTCTCAGGGGAAACCATCCTCTGTCAGAGCACAGTTGCTAGACTTGCATTGGGGAAACCTTTCCCTGGAGCAGGGCTGTAAGCTGCTTATAGGGACTTCATGGTATTCCATGGATCCTAACTGGCAGGATACCATTCTATCTAAGCTGCAATGCTTACACTGAGACCTGTGAAGAGATGGTGGAGAGAATCATCTTGAATTTCATTGTGTGAGCCAAGAAGCATCAGGTAAAATGCCCAGCTGCACTTTGGCAGAGACAAACTGGGTCTGTTGCACATGTTCATGTCTTGACATGCTAGACTTCCTTCAAAAACAGGAAACAATCTGATCTAGGGAGAATCATACCTGGACATAAATTAGTAGTCATCCAAACAAACAAATTTTAAAAGATGTGGACAGTTCACAGGTTTTGAGCAAGGATAACAGTTCAGATAGCAGGCCATAGACATTTTCTGAGTAATAAATTCTTTCTGATCCTCATTTTCCTTATCTACATAGTGAAAGTGATGACTTTGCCCTGCCATACACACTACTGTTTTTCTAAAGATTATAAAATAAAAAATAAAATTTTAAAATGCTGAATATAACCTTTTAAAGACATTAACAGATATCAATAGCTAAGTGCCCTTGAACTAATCATTTTGCTGACTGCAGAAAGGAAATGATACTAGGTGTTTTTAAGTTCCCTTTATCTCATTCTGCATCATTGAGAGTGATATGACTTTGTTTAATGCTCTTTGTGAAGATATTTGCTGACATTTGTTGGTGAGATGGTGTCTTTGAACACATCAAGTCTCTCTGTGGCTGGTCATGTCACACCTACCAACTGAGTATTCAAGAATAAATCTGGTAGGCAGAAGGCTGCCTCTTTGCCCTCATATAATTATGAAATAACTCTACATTGAACCTTTGGTGGAGAAATTTGAAATTCAGCCTTCCCATCCCCAGATCTGCTAAATGTCCTACTTATCAGACCGTGTGTTCTGACCTGTGCTCACTCACATGGTTGTAGTGGGTACTTTGCTACTTTACTGCCTCCACCACCACTAGTGGAGAACCTAAGACTTGTTTACAGTAATTTAAAAAAAGAAAAAGAAAATCTCCTTCTCAGGTCCTCCACGTATATGGACAAATGTAACCCATCTCATGGCTGCATATTTCAAGGTGGCAGAAACGCACTACAGCTTGGTGACAGGTTTCTCCTTGATTGAGGGAGGAATAAAGGAAACTTTCATGGGTGTTCTTCTTCATAACTGACTTTGTGCTTAAATGTCTCAGAAATAGGTGGGTGGAAGATGCTTGTGACTGTGGGATACTACAGACAGATCTGACTTCTAAATGCTCCTTGAATTCTGAAAAGCCCTATTTATTCACATTTCTTTCATTTAAGTCGCTGCCTCTGACTGAAATGCAAATATCCCCCAGTGCAGAAATAGTGCAAACTGTACAGGTCACTGGGGATTAGTGCTAGACTGGCCATAAGATCACTTTTCCTTCTCCTTATAGAAATTAACCTGCCATTTGCATTAGAAATTCAGTGCATCTCAGGACTATTAGGAGGAAAGAGAAGAGAGCAGAATTGGGAAAACGTAGGAGAAACTGCCATGGGCATATTGATGCAGAGCCCTGGGGTAATGCTAAAAGGAAGGACATTACTCAGTGTTTCCCGCTCACGTTATATTAAGTGTTAGACTCTGTATAGATAATTCACCCATCCATTCATTCAACCAGCCCACCACCTGTCAAGTATTTCTGCATTATATTGATGCCTGAGATCCCATCTGAGAAAAAACAATTTTCCTGTCCCAGAAGAGAATGGTTTCATGGTTGAGGTCAGTTATGCAGATAACAATGATAAAAAAGTATAATACCAAACTCCTGAAACATAAATACAAGGAACGTTACACAGACTGAGGCAGGTTATGCATGTATATATGCATATATACACACACATACACACACATACACACACATATACATATATATTTGTGTATAACAAAAATGAAAAAAGAAGGCATGGATTTTAAAGGGAGAAAAGGAAAGGTATATGGGATGGTATAAAAGAAAAAGAAAAAAGAGAAGGGGGAAATTGTGGAATTATATTATAATCTCAAAAAACAAAACAAATAATTTTAAACAATTGGAAATCATTATCAATAGTATAGATGAACCCATAAAAATACTTAATTTGGATGCTTTGCCCTGCAGATATGGAGTACTCAGGGAGAATTCTATTATTTGGTTTGATTTATTACTTATAGTAGTCCTTCATGGTAAAGATTTAACAGCTTTTTTTTTATAAGTAAGGAAAGCAAGATACAGAGAAGATAATATACACAAATATTGCAACAAGAACAGTCAATCACCACTCTTTTATCAGCAGAGTCCCTATATGTTCCCCTGAAATGGTTGGACCAAAGAACCAAAATAGTAGGAGGTCCAAATTTGAACCTGACTCTGAGCATACAGTGAATCTCTTAATATTCCCATTTATGAGGATGGAGAGAGAACAGGTGTCTTTGTCTGATGTGCTGGAAGGAGGAGCCATAAAGGGGTGTTGATGACCACTCATGAGTCCCAATGACAAGTCATGAAATACACACAGAGTGCTTATCAGGCAGCTTTTGTGCTGTGTTTTTTAAACAAAGGCCACGTACAAAAAAATCACATTTCAAAATGTCACAGATTCCCCAAACACCCTTCCCTGGTAAGAGCCTTGCTATTTTCCTTCCTTTACAAAACAGATTGCCTGATTGGGGTTGCCTCCCTTGTTCCCACATCCTTTTTAGCTAAAGAGGCCACGGGAACTGCCCTTTTAAAGTCCTTGAGACAGGATTGGAGGGAGATGTCATTTTCATCCTTTACCCAGAAGACATTGATTCAATAATGGGTTAAACAATGTGTGCCTGCCTCATGAGCCACTCTAAGATAGGCAAGGGAGTCTGTATATTAACAAGGTTTTGCTGAGTTTAGGAGATTTTCCCCCCAGACCTTTAAGAATAGCATTCTTCTCTTGGCTGTCAAGAATTAAGTCTCAAGAGAACAAAGGACACAGAATTGCTGTAAGAGGATTTGTGAGTCTTAAGGGAAGAAACTCTGACCTCCCTCCTCTCAGGGTTTAGAGGAAGCCTCTTCTTTGTAAGTAGGCCTACCCTGACTGGTGGGAAGGAAGTGGGATCATTAAGTCAGTTCGGCTGACTGGCTGTTGATTGCTATCCTGATCTTTAGGAGACTTACTGGCTGATGTAGCTGTGTGTGTGCTTGCTCACCAAAACTAGCACTTTGCCAATGGTACAATGTTACAAATCACAAATAAATAAGCAGAAGAGTTTCACCCAGGAAGCTGAGCAAGCAGAGTTCAAGCTTCAGTGCAGGTCACAGGAGGTGATGTGAGTGGATGCAATCACCCACCCTCATCATCCTAGGTATAAATATTGCTCAAGAAAAGGATATTAGATTAATTCACTTTGTCCTTTCTCACATCCCCTTTCGTTTTTGTATTTCAGCATTGAAAAATTGCAAACAGCAGAAATGAGAACATAGGACTTGTTTGAGTACACTCTCAGCCTCGTAGAATCCTCTTGATCTTAGGCACAACTAACAGTTGTCATAAATCATGGAAGGTAGATTTGCATAAAGAACCAAGGGTTAAAGTGTCTTCATGAAATTATGGGAAACACATTTCTGCTTTCTTTGCCTGCCTGCCATGGTTAAGCTGTATGTTGCCATTTGTCTAACTTTTGTCTTACATCAAAAATAAGATAATGAATCAATTATAGATAGTGCTTATAAGGGATCAGAATGCATGTGGATAGTCATGAGGCAAATGACCAAAATTAAATCACTACCTATGATTTTTATAGCATCTGTCTTTCTTAATTTACAAAGCCATAATAAAATCAACATCAAAACTAGCCATTGACTGGATATTTGAGGAATGTAAAAATGAAAGTCTAAGAGATACACAGTCATTCTCTGAAGTTATTTTCAGGTACATGTGCTTGAAAAAGCAAGATAACAGTGATTGGCAATTTGGCCAAAGAGAAGGGCACTGGATACTCAGAGGATAAACCATGAGTGAAGCTGCTTGTCTTCCTTCCCCGAATCTGTGGAAAACACCTTGCCTGAGTGTGTGTATTCATCTCCTAATGCACAATTAGAAAACAAGATGCTTCCTAAGTTAAGTCAATGTTTGCAAAATCCCAAAGTACAAATACGCTCTGATTCATAATGCAGTGAATTTATATAGCTCTTTTATTTTGAAGAGACATGCCAAGTAACCAGGTTTTCTCTTTAATTCACACTCTACAATGCTGAGATGCAGTAACTACCAGTGACTACAGTATAGATAACCAAGCTATCCAAAATGTTCAGGGAGCTACGCTCATCCTCAACATCATAGCAAAGTCAACCAGATGTGGTTCCAGAAATGCAACCATTTTGTACCTGCCACCTTTATTTTTAGGAAATATGGAATTCAAACCTCAAAAAAGATGTATTCTGGGAAGTTCATTTGTCCCAAAATTTTCAAGTATTACTTCTATGTCTTAATTTGATTTCTTCTGCTGTAAAAACACTATGATCAGAAGGAACTTGGGTAGAAAAATAGTTTATTTTGGTTACAGATTACAGTCCAACATTCCAGCATACAAAGTAGGAACTTTGAGCTAGACCTGAAGCTGAGACTATGGAGGAATTTGTTTACTGGCTTGCTCTTCACAGCTTGCTCAGTTTGCTTTCTTAGACAACCCAGGGCCACCTACTCGGGGATGGTACTGCACACAGTGGGCTCTCATACATAATTAATCAAGAATAATACAATGACTTGCCCATCCACACACCAATCTGATAGAGGTGTTTTCTCAGTTGAGGTTCCATGTTCCTAGATGATCCCAGTTCATGTGAAGTTGACAAAATTTAAAAACAAACAGTTTACTTTATAATCAGACAATGAAATTGTATAATTTACTGAAATGATATATTAAATTGTGTGCCATTTCTATAATGAACAAGGAAAATGTGTTACTAATGCCATTTATCTAACAAGGAAATGACAAGTCCATGTTCACCATCTAAAGCTGTGGAACATTCCTTCTACCACAACTTAGAAGAATTTTAACAAAAATTCAAGATATTCAAACTGTTATACCTTGAAACTTACAGTAAAAAGAGAGAGAAATATTTGAACAGAACTTAGGAGAGATTCTATAATGTAGGTCTTACATGAAAGAAAGATCTCACAGAACTCATGGACACTATAATCATTTGATTTCATTTAGAGACAGGAAGGAAACATCTTCACTGGTCTGTTGAAAAGTTAACATAGCCATGAGCTTTGCCACTATAGTTCCTGATGGTATTATTTCCATCTGAAGTCTGGGCTACTGTCACTACTGTACTGATTGTAATAGCCATCTAACCTGCCTAAAGATTTTCATGTTTTCAACTTTTTCTCTACGAAGCTGTAATTGTTGCTTAGAACTCAAATGCAATCATTTATTTCTGAAATCCCTTTGTGTATTTGCTGCTTGCCTTTGAGTATGCATCAAAGTGTTGCTAAGTACAGCCTTTGCTGCTTAGGGTCTAATTGTCACATAGTAAGGTCTCATGATCATAGTAAGGTCTCACCATCTGGCGATTCAGTGAATATTCATCAAATATCTGCCCCATATTCAAATGGATTCAAAAGTAGTGATCTGAAAATAATCTGGTCAGTTGGATATCCTTCAGATTTGCAAAAACAAAACTGCTCCATTTTGAGACTTAACATCTTAAATTTCTATTTCAACTTTGGTGTAGGGGATCTGTATCAGATTGGTTAATGTCTATGATAAATAATTAGCAAAGAGCATAACAAAGCAAGATTAATCTCTAACTTGTGAGATCAAAATTTATCATGATCCTAATGATGATTAGTTACTTTTTAAATTATTGTGAACAAATGGCTGACAAAAGAAATTTAAAGAATAGGAATTGTTTTGGTTGATCGTTTGAGCATTACCATCCATCATGACGAGACGGCACCACAGAGTTCATGACTGACAGAGCACACAGACTCCTTACATCTTATTTGGACTAGGAAGTAGTAAAAGAGAAACCCTGATGTATACTTGGCTTACTTCTTGCTCTATTTTTATTCTGCCTCAGTCACTAGCCCATGGGTTGATGCTGCCACCATCCAAGGCAGTTCTTACCTTCATAGTTACGTTTTTCTGGATGCATCCTCTAAGACACGGCCACTGGTTTGTTTCTTGAGTGGTTCCAAACTCACACAAGTTGACAATGAAGATTATATAAACTTTTAAATTATTTTAGAATAATATATTGCATTTGTAAAAAAAAAAAAAAAAGTAAGACACAAGGAGTGTGGTTACTCATGAATTTTAATATAGTGCTTTTTAGAGTATAGATTAGGGTAAGTGTCTTGGTACACATCTCTAGTGTTAAGGAAGCGGGACCTAATAGCTTTTCTGGGTAAACATTACAATCAGAAGTGCATACAAAACTAAAAAATTATTTGTTATTATATTCAATGTGACCATTTTACATAGAGTGAAAATTCAAAATCAGAGAAGTGTCAAACAGTAGGAGAATCTGTTGAGAAAATTATAGCACAACACTGAATGTCAATAAAGCAATGTCTTTAAATCAGATAGGGAAGTGAATCAAATCAAATATCATGGGAAAGATGGAGAAAGCAACATGATGCATCACTAAGAACTATCACAAAAATATTTGGGAAGAAATACATCAATTTGTCTATTTCTATTTTTTATGGTTATTATACACAGCTTTGACTTCCTTTTATTGATCTTCTATAATCTCATTTTTCAACCTTCAACTTTCATACCAGTTATGCCCTAACTACAAAAAACAATGTAGAAACTGGGCAAATAAATCAAATAAAAACTCTAGTCAGCAGAGAGAGACAGAGACAGAGAGACAGAGATACAGAGAGAAATGGCTAAGCAAATGAGAAAATGAAACATATGACTTTTGACTTTTAAAGTCTGTATTTGTGTATTTATTTATTGAATGATTCTCAGTGGACCCTCTGCTCTGTATGCTGCCTATACCAGTGTTTGACTGTGAACCTAAATATATGTGGAATCTAGTTCTGAACTTTCCAACATTCCTCTAACAGCCTCTTAATATGTTTCTTAGTGAAACATACAAATAAGCAGGAGTTCAAGTGTTGGATATACACACTTCAAATTCCTACCTTTAATGGGAGCTTCTTCTCCAATAATCAATAAAGCTGGCTGGCTTCACAGGGAATCAGAGAAGACTATATAATGGGGAAGCACAATTGTTTTTAACTAAAGTGTGTTCTGGTACATTATGTACAGACTGTAGAAAGAGTCAAGCCATCAGGGCATAGCACGTGCATTCATTCCAAGCTTACTATAGGCTGATCTGAAGTGTGCTGGGAGATGGTTCAACTTGTTAGAGTGAGTTCAAATCTCCAGAACGGATGTAAAGGTCATAGCTGTGAATAGGCTTATAACCCCATTGTTGTGTGGGGCAAACAGGGTCACTGGGGCTTTCTGGCTGTCAGCCTAGTTCCACGTTCCATAGCAGGCTCTGTCTCAAGGGAATATATTGGGGTGATAAAGCAGGGCACTTGCTATACTTCTCAGCCTCTGTAAATTGCAGGCAGGTGTGACTGCACACACACACACACACACACACACACACACACACACACACACACACACACACATACACACACACACATCCATACACTAGCATGAGTGCATGTGTGACTGCACACCTATATATATATCCATACACTAACATGAACGTACCCCCCCGACACACAAAATAGGAAATAAATAAAAAGAAAAGAAAGTGTTAATTTTGTAGCCAAGCAAGCAGAAATGAAGATATTCTAAAGAAACACCTTACCTCTCCTATCAGAGAAAAGAAATAAAAATACCACAAAGAAATGGGGACTTTCCCCCCAACATTGTCATGCTGGGGGAAGAAAATGGCACTGGCAAGATGAGAAACTTGTTCTCTGGACAAATATTTCAGTTCTAATAATTTATTAGATCACCTGACAAGATTAGACTGAAACCTGGATAATAATAGGTTCCTGGTAGGCCTGATGCTCGGGGGCTAGGATAGCTTAGGTGTTTATATCTTTGGGTCTTTATTTGTACTTTGTCCTCTGTTGAGAACCCTGAAGATGAACCCGAGGGGTGTGCTGGATCTCTTTGTCCCTCCTCCCAACTTGGTCACATTGAATAAATCTTTTTTCTCTTCCATTTTCAATTTGACTCCTAAGTTGGATTGTTGAAAACAACTGACTAGACCAGGCTCGGGACATAGGTTGTGACCCCCAAATTAAAATCAAACCTATTATTATACAGTTACAAGAGAGCTAGGAGTGGAGTAAGCTTCTAATTTGGGGTTTTCAGCTCCAGGTCTGATTAGTCATCAAGGTCAGACATTTCTATGCTGCTCATACTTGAAGCTATGGTTGTCATTAAAGATTAACAATGCTTTGGGTCCACAGGCCAGCGTGTTCCCTGGTCTCAAAAGACTGTAACTGGTAATAAAAATACTGTCAGAAACTGTCAGTCTCAGGGTCTGTTAATTATTTGTCTGCTAACTACACTCAGCCTTACTTTGATAAACACTCCAAATTGGTGCTATCGAATAATGTTTTAAATTCAGTTTTCATGGCTATTTTTGTACTGATTTTGATCAGTACAACTTTGTCCATGTTAGCACTCTCACCATTAAGCTATACTCTCAGCCCACCTTAAGTACTATTCTTCATTAAAATCAAGGAAACTGAAGCTAAAGACATTAAGTAACCAAGTAAGTGATAGATTTGACTCCACATATTAAAGATCTGTAACACATGGTTTCTGGTCCTGTCTGGACAGAGGTCCAGACCCACAGACCTGTGGTCCTAGAATACCTAGCCGCCCGCCACTGCTTAGCGCCCCCCCCCCAAGTAACTCAGATGTTTATTTCATATTGTTTGACTTATGGCTGAGGTACGTTGCTATCTAGTACTCTCATCTTAATTTAACCGATTTCCATTAATCTGTCCTGCCACGTGTCCCAAGGCTCACCTCTGTTACCTTACATGTTGCTTCCTCGGGCATCTGGCTCCATCACTCTCCCACTCTCCCCTCCTCCTACCTATGCTCTGATTTCCCCTGCCTACTTCTATGGTGCCTGCCATAGTCAAAACAGTCTTTTAGTCACAGCATATAGAAAGACATTTCCACATCAAAGATCCTATTCCAGAGTCTACCCTTTAAAAAGTTGTAGCTCAGCAGCTAGTCACACTCTAAATCCCAAGTTCTGCTAAGTGTCGGTAACATATGGGAAATTCAGAATTGATGTAATCCCAACACATGATAACAGACATCTTTAAATGGCTTTCAGTCACAAAATCTTTAGGACTCATATTTATGACCCCTAGCTAAAAGTGCTATCTTTAGGAAATGGATGCAGATTTCATCCCTAGGTATTTACTGTGTGATAAGGATATCACATCAGCTTTCAATCTCTAGATATCACATTTCCAAACAAGTTTCAAATATCTTAAATTTTTGTTTTTAAACTATATATGCCTATGTGAGTATGTGCACATGAGTTCAGATACACACGGATGTTAGGAGAGTGTGTCTGGACTGAAGCTAGTGGTGCTTATAAACCATCTGATATAGTTCTAGGAACCAAACTATGATCACCCAGAAGAACAGCAAGCACTCATAACCCTTGAACCATCTTTCCAGCACCAAGTAATGGTTATATTAACAGAAACTCTCTTTGGGATATAAAAAATTTCCAAGAATGATATCTAAAGTACTTAATTAACAAATTAGTCTTGAAAGAACCACTGCCTTGATTTATCAAAACTATTTTATTAGTTAAAACTGATGTGAAACAATAATTATGATGTTAATAATAAACTACCATTACATTCACGTATTATGGTTGTTATTGTTAGGAAAATGTCTATTGTATAGAATTTCTCCAGTAGCATCCTACCTGACTAGTCTTACCTCCTAGAAAGTATTCTGGAAAATGTGGGCTTTTGCAAAAGTCACCAAGAAAGCTCCCACTTGTTTACATATGGCCATGCAGCAGGAAGGCAGAACAGTCTCAGCATTACCAATATGGATTTTGAAATCACCCTCAGCTAATAGCCCAAATTAATAGCCTCAGGGTAAATCTAGAGCAATTGAGAAAGAAAATCTATAACTTCACTAAAGATGCCAACGGCTGTTCAGGAAAAGAGGTCTTTATTAATTAACAGCTCTGAAGACTGTATAAACGGGTGCATTAAGGGCACAGAGAAAGACATAGTTAAAACTAGCCAAACACAAGAATCTCATGAGGCTCTCCAGGTGAGGAGAATAAGGAGCCAAACTGCATTCCACACAAGCTCCTAGACAAGACTTTCCTTTTAGTACCAGCTACAAACTTTGGAAATATTGAGGTCTGGGAGATGTGAAAATCTCTATGGGTCTTATTTCGTTGTAAAAGCTCTCAAGTATACTGCCCTCCTTTTCTGAGGTCCCTGTTGGATACTTTTCAAGGCAGGGGATATTATGTCAAGTCAATTCGCATAAAGAGGGCTGATGATGTAAACACAATAGCTATTATCCTTCTACAGCCTGTCCTAGGAGCTAGGAAGGAAGGGCCTGGTGCCTAGACATACTTCTATCTCAGAGGGATGAAGAAAGATATGCTCTGCAAAAATAAGGGGGGTGGGGACAATACAATAAGAGCAGAGACTAGCTTTGTAAGGTGCTTGGCCATATTCCACTTGGATGAATCTAGGTACAGCCTTTTGTGGTGACATATTGTGTATCTAATACAGCAGAGGGCAAATCCAACCAGAGTTGGCCACAGGAAATGGAGTGGTGATTCACATTTAATCTTAGCACTCAAGAGGCTGAAGTAGAGATCAGTCTGCCTCTCTGTGAGTTCAAGGCCAAACTCAGGCAGGTGGTGGTGGCATACACCTTTAATCCCAGCATTTAGGATCCAGTGCGGATATTCCCAGTGCTTGGAGAACACACACACCTTTAATCCTAGAACTAGGAAGGTTGAACTGGGAAGTGATATGGTGGGAGAGAAAGTAATATAAGGTGGGGAGAGGCAGGAGTTCAGCCTTCACCTGTTACCCTTTCAGAGGTTCTAGTCTGAGGATTCTTGAGGAGTGGCTGTAGCTTGTTCCCCTGTGTCTCTGATCTTTCAGCTTTTCCCCCATATCTGGCTCTGGGTTTTTATTATAAGACCAAATAGAATTCATTCAATAGCATTTAACCAACCTGTATTTCCTCACCATGAAATGAGACTAGAACCATTTACCTTGAGGAGATAGTATGAGCATTCTTAAACTAATGTACATTACATGATTTGTTTTGCTACTCATATTTTAATCATATTTACTTTCCCTACATATTTCTCCTTAGGTAATTCATCCATGGCTGCAGGTTTAAATAGCACCAATAAAATAAAGTCTAGAGGTTTTTAAATCTCTTTTTGTGACCTTTCTTTTGAACTCTAAATGTGTCTACTGCCTAACTTCTTCCCAATATCTATTAGGTATCTATTTCAAACTTATCACATACAGAAATAGCTTATGAGTCTTCTAAAGCTGAATCCATCATAAATGATGGTTAGGTTCCCCAAATATAGGGCTCTTCCTTATTATTGCCCTCATACAAGTCTGTTCAAAATCCTTGGTGGCTCCATCTTCAACTACATCCAGACCTCCAACATCAGTGCTCTAGGCAATATCAACATCGTTTCTCAGGTGGTCATTGCTCTCCTCTCTAAGCCAGCTATCCTCCTCTGCCACTTCTGCCCACTATTACCATTTCTCAGCTTAGTGAAATCTAGTTCTGACACAGGCCAGAGGGAGTAGGAAAACAGTTGAAATTATAACTTGGCTGAAAATGTTTTGGTGGTTTTCTATCTCACTCAAGGTCAGGGTAAAGTTCCTGCTGTGATATGTGGATAATGGCTTTGCCTCACCTTTCTAGTCTCCTGCTTTCTTCTTTCCCTCTTCTTTACTGTAGTCCTGATACACTGGCTTTGATGCCGTTTCCCCAGACAAATGAGCTTCTGCCTCAAGGCCTGTGCTCTGGCTTAAATGATTTTTGGAATTTTCTTCTGAGGCCAGTGTAGAAAGAATTCTAGGGTGTTGTTCCAATACATACTCTACTATTCCCAAAGCTTTATGCTGAGATGTAGCAACAGTCTTTTACTCAGTATCCCCTTGCTTTGATTATGGATTTCCTTTACAGACTTGCCTGTTTTCTTTTCTCTATGGCATTAATTGCTATGCAATGCACCACACATCAGTTATTATAGCTCCTCCCTGGGATACAAGATGAACAGAAGCAGTTATGTGTTTTGATGCCTAATGTCATCTCCAAAACCCACCATGGAAGTTGATATCTAGTGGAAAGACAGCAAATATGTTAACATGATATGTAGACAGTCATTTTCTAAATAGGCGTTGGCTTCCAGAATTTTCTTATGAGACATAATTTTGGATTCAATTAATGCTGTCTTTGGAAATCCTACCATATGGGTTGAGAGGTCTAGAGGCTGTATTCTCAACTTATGTTACAATATAAGAACTACATATATATATATATATATGTATATATATGTATGTTTGTATGTATAAACTCATGTAACAGAGTATCTATCTGACTTACTCTTTGTCTATCATTTGTCAATCTACTCACTAATCAATAATTACATATTTCACTTAAATACTGAAGGTATTAAATACTGAAGATACATTAATTTTTAATTGCTGTGACAAAACACTGGACCAAATCAATTTATGGAAAGAAAAGGTTTATTTAGCCTCATACCTCAAGGGTATACTTCATTGCAGTGGAGAAGGTGTCAAGATGGGAACATGAGGCATGAAGTGAGGTCATATTGTGTATAAACTCAAGGAGCACATGAAATGCTAGAGCTAAGCTCCTTTTCTCAAATCTATTAACTTAGAACCCTAGTCCATGGAGTGGTTCCAGCCATATTTTTGAGGGAATCTGCACACCTCAGCTAGCCAATTCTAAAACACCTAAAAGACTTATCCAGAAGCTGTGTTCTAGGTGATTTTAAATCCTAGCAATATGAAGACAATAGTAAGTATTTTAAATATATGCAAAACTTTAAATATATGCAAAACTCCACCTTTAACACAGTGGCTAAGAGGTCAAAAGGTAAATGACTTGTGAGGACAGTATGCAGCTGCCCGAATTCATATCTGTCAAATGAAATAAAATATGATTTGTAGGGAGACATCATTTATAGACTATAGTCAAAGAGAATGCCAAGACCATCTGTTTAAGAATCAAGAATGAAAGTGAACATGTCATTTGTGATAGATATAAATGTTTTCTGGTATTATTTGTTGTTGCTTATAATTTAGTATGGAAACACTTTCACTGATACAGAAGTCCTACTATGCAGTAGGAGGTGCTAGTGAGCCCCCTAGCCTCTAGACCAAAGTAATATATCCTGTAAATGGGTTAAAATGTGTGTAAAAGGTAAATAGGCTTCAGAGAGAAAAGAAAGAGGTTAGAAAAAGTCTTTAAAGAGAGAAATAGAGTAATAAAAATATAATAAGCCACGTAAAGATGGAAAATAGACACAAAATCTGGATTTTGGTTGTTATTGTGTTTTCTTTTAATTTTTTAACTGTTAATGAGCTAACTGCAGAAAGACAATGGATTGCAAATACAAAGGCTACTAAGTTAAACAAGAATGTATTTTTTAAAGGTATTTTGATTTTGAAATTTGTGTCTAAAGATTTATTGCTTTGGAAGAGTTCTGCTTTTGTTTCCACAGAAGATGAGAACCTGTGGATTGCTTCCAGGCAAATATGGTTTCATCAACCAAGACCCCCTGAAAAAACCTGATGGAAAGAGATGGCCGTATCAGCTTCAGAGCTGCAGACTGATTCAGCCTCAACAACCGTGAGACTTTCAACGCCCCTTAATCAGCAGGAAGTAGTAACAGAAAACAATGCCCAAATTCCCCAAATATTGTTTCTAAATGTTTGTTTTCATTATAAATGGTTAATGGTCATAGTCAATCACTTTCTAAGAAGGGGGATATGGTATGTGAATGCTTTTTAAAAAAATTGGATTATTGAATTTACTTAGATCACGAAATCAGCTGTTAATCTCAAAATGCTTTACATTGGTATAGATTTTGGTTTACTGATACAAATTTAAGGTCAATTTTGTTATGCTGTATGTGTTTTTCTATTCTTGTTTAAGGTATGATGTTCATGTAACTGTTTTAAAATTGTAATGTATAATTAAGAAATGAAGGTTAATAGTCACTTTTGATAATCAAACTTATAGTTAGGTTAGTTAGGATTTTTAGGTATACAAAGATATATTTCAATTAGGTAGGTAATCTTCAAATACTTCTAAGACCTACAGAATATGGCATTTAAAATGTTTTAAGAGCTTAGACTTTTCTGGACAGTGAGACAGGTCTGCTCCTGGCAGCACTAATTTACTTCAACAGGAAAATGGGCATCGAAGAAACTCCATATGGAGTCTACTCTATTTGTGGTAATGGTAAGCCACTAGAGAAGAACCTGTTCTTATATTGACTGCTTGACAGTATGCTGTTTAAACTGGACATGCAGGTTCCATAAGAAGATGACCTCTGAACTTTGGCAGAATAAGCCAAGATGGTCATTCAGGTTCCTGCTTTACAGAGAAAACTGTCAGACATTCTTCAGGACTCAAGGAGAAACAACGGATGAACTGTGCCAGAATGAGAAGAGAAGATTTCCTGCTTCACTGAAATGAAAAGAGACTCTGGGCCTGTAGGCTGAAGATGGATGCCCCAACTTTATAAAAGAACTTTGGGTGACTGTCCAGACAGATAGGTGTCATCTCTGTCCTTTCTAGATTTTAGAAGTCGCTTGCACTTCTGGTTTATTTGGGTAAATATATCCTTCTGTGGTCTTTGACGTAGTTGAAGATTAGATAGTTATAGGTATAGTTTTTCTTAGTCATTTGAAAGATATATTAGATATAAAACTTTAGATTCATAAAGATAAGGTAGATGATAGAATATTTTCTTTAATTTTGCTAAATACAAATAGACTAGATATTGTATCTGTAATTCTTGCTTGATAGCTATTTTGTTATATGTAATTTTGCTATGTTAAAATTAAAACCTTCCTTTTTGATTAGAGAGAAAGGGGAAAGTGATGTGGGAATGCGTTTATGTATGCTGTGAATCTCAATCTTTAAATAAAGGAGCTGTTTTGAGCCATGGCAGGCACCATAGAAAAAGTAGGAGGAGAAATCAGAGCTTAGGTAGGAGAAGCAGGGCGGAGTTAGAGACAGATCCAGCCAGCCGCCCAAGGAGCAACATGTAAGGAGGCACGGGTGAGCCACGGGCCACGTGGCCAACAGATTAATAGAAATGGGTTGATTTAAGATATAAGAGCTAGCTAGCAATGTGCCTGAGCCATAGGCCAAACAGCATGGAGTTAATATAAGCGTCTGAGTCCTTTCTGGGGGGTCTGGGTGGCTGGGCGGCTAAGCGGTCTCGGGCGGCAGGTCTGTGGGTCTCGGATCTCTGGCTGCCCGGGACCGAGAACCTACTACTACAGCAAATTCCATTTTCCTTCTGTAAACACGCCATCCAGATGACTAGGTGATGAATGTCCACTAAGAATTTTCACAGGGTATGGAAGATGCAAAGTAGATTAAAGTATGTGAGAGGCTTGTCCCAGTTAAGTCATCTACTACCCACATTATGATGCAGTTGTCACTGGAAGGTAGTTCTGTCTTCCTATAATAGTTCTACACTCACTGATAGGAGTGTCTCTGCCAGGGACAGAGAGCAACAGCAGGATGCATGTGGGGATATGTTTCAAATTTAATAAAAACTGTCTGAGATATCAAAGAGTAAACACCACAGTCAAATCTCACCCAGCTGTCTTCCAGTGTCCTCAACCTGGCTCCTCCTGGCTTCTTCTACCTTTTCTGTCTTTCTATGCCTGCCTTAAATACCTTCTTCACTCAGTTAAGGCATGGCACCACGACTGCCTGCCTGGGACCCTGGAACTCCTTCTGTCAACTAAGATGACATCCAACTCAGATTTGATGGAATTAAGAACATAGGTCACCACCCACAGATATTCCCTGTGCTGGGATTAAAGGTGTGAGTTACCCCTGTCTGATCCTCCTAGACTGACTGTGGGTAGATCCCTCTGATATCTCCCACTGATTTTATTAAATTTGAAACATATACCCACAGATGCAGGTTTGCCTTATCCAATACTAACTTCAACATTGCCCAGAGAAGTGTGGCAGTGGTCATAAGGCTGATTAAGAAAGGAAGAAACCTGGAAACTTGAAGTACCTCAGATCTTGGAATAAACAACTGTAAGCCTACTCTCAGAGGTAAGGCAGTAATAATCTGAATCTCCAGAACCCCTTGACACTCTATTATAGCATCTAACTTGGCTTATAAAACTTAGTAAACAATAGAACTGTTAAGAAATTGAGGACAAAGACTACAAGCCTTAAAAGTTAATGGTCCAGTGAGTGACAACAATTTGCAACTGACCAAGTAGCATATTGCCTTTGAGATTTGCATTGAAGATGCCTCATAAAAGTGAGGTCAGGAGTATGTGAATTAATATTCATAAAGAATGTCTACTGACATGTAATAGTCTCCTCATACAAGCTGGTTGATGAGGTCATCTTCAGACTTTTGCCTTCTGGAAAAGTAACAAGTAACTGCCAAGCCCTTCTGCAGTGATATGTTGTAAATTTAATAAAAATAGTCTAGAAAATCAGAGGACAGAGGCATCTCTTCCAGCCTTTTTTGTTTTTGTTTTGTTTTCAGACAGGGTTTTCTATATAACAGCTCTGGCTGTTCTGGAACTCACTAAGTAGACCAGGCTGGTCTTGATCTTACAGAGATCTGCCTACCTCTGCCTCCCAAGAGCTGGACTAATGGAATGTGTCATCATAACCTGGCTGTGGGCCTTGAACTCCCAGAGATTCAGAAGGATCTCTTCCCAAGTGATGGAATGAAAGGAGTGGCTCATCACTCCCTGACCTTCATAGCTTGGCTCTGTGGATGGCTTGTCCTCTGGTATTCCAGATTATTTTTATTAAATATACAATATATCACCACACCCTCCTTCTAGCCTCCAAGGAGCCTGAGGATTCTTACAAAAGATGGATTAATTTTTTGATGAACTAAAACAATGAGAATGTTTGGGCCTCATTGGATTAAGTAAGTTCTTGAGGGAAGGGTCTTTAGCTAGTACCTTGTCTCTGTCCCTCACTCCTAGCTTTCCCGCTGGTTTCTGGTCACCATGAAGTAGGCTGCTTTTGTTATGTGCTCCTGCTCCAGGAAAATGAGCCTTACTCCAGCCCCAAATTAATGAATCCAATAAATCATGCAGAAACTTCTGAGTCAAAGAATGCTCTTTCTTCCTTGTCATTTATATAGATATTTTTGTCACCAAGATGAAAATGATAACAAGTACACGTGCCTCTCAGCATCTTTTGATCTCAGTTCTTTTGATATTAAGACTATCTTTTCAGCTCCCATTCTGCCTGTCCCTCATACTCTTATTTGTCATTTATCAGCAAAATATATGAGGTATTTTGTCCTTAGTGTTTGCATCCCCATATCCTGTTCATCCTTATTCAGCTACTGAACCTCCTGGTTTCTTCAAAGTTCAGCTTATTTGACATCACTATTATCTATAATTTTTCTATAAGTGACCCATATTTAAAAGTAAGAGAGTCAATGATCTATGAGTGTCTGCATTCCCTTGGGATAAAGAGGCAAGGTGTAGACTGCTAGTTCAAGACGACTTTAGTTTACACAGTGTCTTTCAGGCTAGTTGGAGCTTATAGAAAGATTCTATCTTAAAAGGCAGACAAATAAAACAGAATGAAGCCAAAAACCAAGTAAACCAATGATTTAGTTTGAGGTGCTTCCTTCAGAAGAAAATTACCTTTTAAAGAAAGAAAGATACTGATTATAATATCGTGATGTTAAGGTTACTGCTGAGTGTGAGATATTTGTATTACTTAGTTTAGCCTTCAAAATTTGGGTACATAAAATTGCCCAGTGCGCTGAGGTATTGAATTTCTGGAGCATTCCGAAACAATCCCTAATTTATTTGTTGTTGTCTACAGCTTAATAAGATTATGCTCTCTCTTCACTTTTCATTTTATCACTGTCTATCATAAAGAGTTGCATTAATTAACTCGTAAATACAGATAGATGGTTTTATCCCACGGCCATGAAGAATGCTCTAAAATAAAGAATTGAAATGATAAACCAGTCTAGTAATTTGCCATAATTGCATCAGTGAAATATTATATTGAGTTACCCATGACACTAATGCATGGATCAGGACCTTTCAATGAAAGCCTCTAAGTAGGATAGCAAAGGGCAAGAAAGAGAATGGTCTAAGGGTATGCTGTGGCTGCTGGCCACCAACACGAACAATTGGCAAAACAGTAGATGAATCAGAAGATGCTGGGAAAATGTTCACTGTAAGTAAGGGTCCTTGCTTTCTTTGGAAAGCCTGTCTAGCTTAAGAGCTCTGTCACACTTTAATTAAAATCTGCAGCTGGTGTAAAAGCAATGGAGAAAAAGAAATTAGGGCAGTTCCCAAACTAATGAAAGTCTAGAATCTCATTTTAAACTTTCCTCTATGTTATGAAAGAAACTTAACTTGTCAGCTGTGCTCCCATTCACAGGAGCACAGAGAAAGAATGCTCTGTACTAAGAAGAAAGCTCTATATTTGGGTGGCTTTTCCCTTCACTGCCCTGGCTTTGGTCAGTGAAAATTACTTGTTTTTTGTTTGTTTTGCTATGTTTTAAACAATTCTCAAAATATGGCTGTGCAAATTGAGCAGCTTTGGAGTTCACCTTCTGAAGATTGCCTAGCAAAAGAATTAAACTTTACCATCAATATTAGAGGTATATCTAGGCTCTGCTACAAAAGAGAGCAGAGTCTCCAGAGAAACAGAACCCATAAGGTATGTCTTTCTGTGGAAGTTGTCAAGTTCGAAAACCACAGGGAAGACATAAGATGTTGGTATCCCATATAAGGATTGTTATTATAAATGTGTGTGTGTGTGTGTGTGTGTGTGTGTGTGTGTGTGTGTGTGTGTGTAAATATGAGTGATATATGTGTGTGCATACATGTAGAATCCAGAAAAAAAAACCTTGGATGTAGGTCTTTAGACAGTATTATTAGTGATAAAGTATATCACTGATCTGGAATTTATCGATTAGGACAGGGTGACAGGCATCACCTAACCATCTTCCTGTATCTACTTCCCTAACATTAGAATCATATGTGGATTCCACTAATCTAGTGATTTTTATGTGGGTTCTGGGCATTAAATTCAGTCCATGATGTTTTTATAGTAAATTCCTCACTTGCTGAGATTTCTCCCGAGGTCATTAATGCAGTCTGGAGTTAGCATTCCTTCTTCAAGAAGGCTGTCTTTATTTTCAAAATATTTAGCTGACTGAGGCACAGCTGCATCATCAAGGTCAGTATTTTTTATTCAGAGTCTATTTATTTAAATGCTAATCACAGGAAATATTGCATTATAATAATAGTGTTGATTACTTGCTTAGGCAGGGTGTTATATTAAAATTACCTATCATAGTAACTACTATTAAGAATAAGCTGTATATGCAATGATGAACCCACCAGTCTATAATGAATAGTTCCAAGCCAATTCTCATACAGCCAACACTGGATAAACTCTACGCACTATACAATAAACCCAAAATCATGAATTTGAGAAAGGGACTGGTAAAGTTGGATAAGAGTTGAGAAAGTTTAGTGGGGGTGGGAGAGATATAAAGGAGGTTAGAGAGGGAGTAATCAGACTGTATTATATACATATATGAAAGTTTCAAAGGGTAAAATTGATTAAAAAAGAATATAATAGTATTTCATAACTCCTGATAATTGCCAGGAACAAAGAATTCATGTAAGTTTCACTGTAGCCTTGTGGGAAATGATACATTATTATTCTCATTTTATGGATGAGAAAACTAACATATGGGAAAGTGAAACAACTTCTGTTTACAAATAATAAGACAATGATATGAAGCTTGAACCTAGGGAGTCTATCTCTAGAGTCTGAGGTTTTTAAGTATCATTGTATT
The DNA here is from genome assembly GCA_033318265.1 of Phyllotis vaccarum. NCBI lineage: Eukaryota > Metazoa > Chordata > Mammalia > Rodentia > Cricetidae > Phyllotis > Phyllotis vaccarum. The sequence goes on along the minus strand of JARWLC010000004.1, from coordinate 12,754,551 downwards.
ATAGATTTAAATAATTTGATTGTTCAGACCTTTGTTCTTTTATGGGAATACATCTGTAACAGCAGATAATGTATTGTGAATTTAAGGGAAGAATTACATTAGAAAATGCACATAAAGATCCTGGCATATTACCTAATAGATGATAGATACTGAACAAAATTTATCTCTCTTCTGTAGTAGGAGGTTTCTGGCCCAGACTTTCGGGCCTAACCTCAAGGTTTACGACTCACAGACCCGCTGTCCCACATTCCCACAGTCACACAGTCCCCCGGTGACACATAGTGGCTTACTATAGTTTTAGGCTGATCAGCCTAAGGCCCAGGCATACAACTTGCTGATTCTTTACCCTTAATCTAACCCATTACTCTTATCCTGTTCAGCCATGGGGCTCGGTACCTTTTCTTAGAGCAGCATAGTTGTCCTCTGTTTCTTCCGGCTTCTCTCTGGCATTCTGCTCTGTGCTTCTTGTTCTCAGAGTTTTCTTAGTCTGGTAGCCCCGCCCACACTTCCTGCCTGCCTTTGGCCAATCAGCGCTTTTTATTAAACCAATGGGTGGGACAATTATTTACAATGCAACAACATAATCTCCAATACTCTTCCCTTTTTTAAGTTGCTTTAATTTTCTTGTTTTGTATTTAGAAATCCCTTTACTCCTGATAGCACCAGTAAAGTAAATTTAGAAATTAATGATTTTTATTCTGTTGATGGGTAAGAAACCAGGGCACAGAGTAACTATTAGACATGATCTTCATGTGGGTAACTGGGGGTGGGTGAAGTGATGTATTAGGTCTCCAAAATTTACCCCCACAATTTTTTTCTTTCAGAAAAGATGTTTAGAGTGAGCAAAGGTTCTTCCAGTCTTTACGTTCATTCTGTCTCTTACCAGGGAAGTTTGAGAAATGTTTGACAAAATCCAGGTGTTGGGAGAAATGAATGACACTGCCTAGTTTCATGGATTTTTGGAAAGTCTCTATCTCCAACAACTCCTTTTGAGAGACATGAATAGCATTGGAGTTCATCAATTAAAAGGTCATTGATTCATGAAAAAGTGGCTCACATTTAGACACAGGTAATGTCATTTTTAAAAGAAAAAAAAATCAGTCCTTCTCCAACGTTCATTGTTCCCGCTCTCTGGCTTTCCTGGAAACTGATGAAAAATACCTCTGTAATTTAAGCCTGAATGACAATTAAAGTGTAAAGTCATTAGCTACTTTTACTGCATTGTCTTCTGCTTAACGGACTAATTGAAGGAATGACACATTGCTACAGAAATTGGTGTGCTCATCTCCTTAGCCTTGGTTCACCTTACTTTAGTTTTCTAATCCTGCCTACAGAAGCCCAGTCTTGGACTTTGTACTTGGGATCAGCTCTGGCTTAACTACCGTGTATAAAGTGAACCCTCAGCAGACGATTAAATCTATGCTCATCTTAATGTCTTCCCATGAAAAAGTGAGTCATAATTTTACTGACTTCTTTATATACCATGGGGTGATTACGTAGAAGTCATTTGAATGAGACATAAATCTACAAAGCCTACAAACACAAGCTCTTGTTATGACTTCAAATTTTTTTTTTTTATAAAGGAAGAATATTATTCTGCATGGTGCTGAATTTTCTTTACACTTCAAATTCAAAGTCTAGATTTTAAATACACAGAAACAGAGAAACAGCTCACAAACACCCAGAAATTACCTGCCTTTGGTCACTCTGACTTCTTTCTGAATCCCAAAGTACCAATCAGTCAGTCATGCCATTTCTTTGTCTTTGTTCCTACAATTTGTGTTTCGGTTCCCGTCCTCAATGCCACATCAAAATTTAGAATTTTTTTCTTCTTCTTAAATATCTTTGTGTTTTTCACCTTTGCACTGGCCTTTGAAATAGCCGTCTGTGTCCTTGAGATAAATCCAAATTCTTGAGGCCAACACAATTTTGAAACTACATTAAATATTCAGTTTATATAAAGAAAACTGCCCCCTCAAATCCAATGGCTTTACTACTGTTAGGAGAATAACTTATTTCTCTTTCTGCCTGCTGTTGGGTAGGCAATGTTGCTAAGTGGTAATGGAACTCCTAATGATGAACAGGGCCCGAGTTCACCCTCTTGTACCTGACACAAACAGGAACATCTTTTTCCTTTCACTTGGAACCTTGGTTCATCAATCAGAGGCAGAATGACTTCTTGTTGACTGAATTTTATTAACAGTATGACACCGTTTTTATTAATATGTTTTTGAAATCATGGGTCATGTTTCTCACACGTCATTGCATCTACTACACCAGCAAGGTGACTGGCATGTTGTGGGCATTTAATTAATAGCTGCTGAAACTATAGCCTTTCTTTATCTGTATCCTGTCAGGACACAAAGCCAGAATATAATTTGCTATAAAATATAAGAACCAATCCAGCATTATGCATTTATCTCTTTTATGTCAAGATATAATACACAGTTTACACTTTTGAAGAACATAGTTTGATGTGTTATGGGAATGCAGTTTGATATGCTTTCGCAAATGTCTGTGATTGTATATCTATCACTGTGGTGGTTAATGTTAATTGTCAGCTTGACTGTTTGGGAGATTAGATTAGGTTGTTTGTGAAGGTCTGTGAAGGTATTTCCCGAGGGAATTAACAGATGGAGGAATACTACCCAAACATAGGTGTCATGTTCCTAAGGCTGGTGGTAGAAAAATAGGTGAAAATGGGAGAGTTTTCAGTCTGTGCTTAGATTTTCTAGCCTTGATGTGATGTAAGTTTCTCTGCTCCACCATGCCAATGTCCTGTGAAACACTGACATTTCTGAACGTGTGACTCAGGCTAAATCCTTCCTCCCCTAAGTAATGTGAGTAGGTTTTCTGTCAGAGTAGAGATTTTAACATCATCATCACAGACTAGACAGAATATTTCCATTTTTCTCTCTGTCAGCATACCTGGAGGTCCCTTGCTTTATTCTAATAAACATCCTGTTTTTATAGGCTTGGTATCTGATGATGTACATTTTTTGGTCTTTTTTCTTGCCTATTTTATGGATATTTGTGTACCGTATTTTTGTAAGTAGTAAATGTTTTCAGTTGTCTTATATAAATACCTTGGAATATATTTGCTGAATCATAAGGTCATGTTTAACTTATGAAATTTACATATGTGGATTTAAAATGAATTTTTTTTAAACCTTGGGCAGTGTGTGAGCATTTCAGTTGTCCCACAATCTTTGCAATACTGAGTTGTCTTAATTTTGAACCGCTCCTGCATGCCTCAGGTATATTCTCAGTGAAATTTTGTTTTCCATTTTCTGAAATATTTAGTCTTTTTTATGTACACATTTCTTCAGTATAGCTAACTTAATGAAGTCTCTATTATCACAGTTGGCCACATTTTAAATAGACTATTTGTCTTGACTTAGAGTTCTTAGAATTCTTATAGATCACATGCATTTTTTCTGATAATTAAAATATTTTCTCTCATGTTACTTCTGGTTTACCGTTTGAAATTTTATGTTCATTGCTCTTGGTTCATGCCCAGGGCTGGGATGTTGTCCATTTTCATTACTTTGCCTTTTCTTCCTAAGCTAGGACAGATTATATTTTCTTAGCATTGGCTTTTGGAATTCCGTCTGCCAACTTGGTTGAGGAAAGCCTCAAGCAAGGAGTTGCCCAGATGAAATGGAGCTGTAGAAATGTTTTTGAGGGATTGTCTTGGCTGTTAGTTGATGTGGGAAAGGAAGCCCATCATTCACAGCTGATCTTGAACTGTGTGAGAAAGCTAGGAGGTGATCCTCTTTCTCTATTTTCTCTTCTTAGAGGAATCTCTGAATGTCTCTTTTAAGTTCTGTCTGATCCTAAGCTGTTCAGGGGTTGTGGTTGCTGCTTGGGCATTCTTTGCTTTTTCTCTAAAATCCACTTATGAGTGGGTATATCCCATGCTTTTTTCTGGGCTTGTGATACCTCACTCAGGAGAGTCTATATGAGCAAGGGGATAGGTACTACGAGGAAAATTCCCACCACAGTGATGGCTGGCTGAAGCTCTGGGGAACTCACTGAATCCAGAACAGCCATCTGGGAACCATTGGGAAAAGAAGCTAGGCCCTCCAAGGGTAGGCAACTGTCAATTGACATGGGCAGTATGTAGAGACTTGAGGGGTGGATCAGACTGTGTTCCTGTGTGGAGGCTGGCACCTTGGTGCACATCCTCTGCAGAGGAACATCTAACCCAGTCTTGACTCGGGATGAGGAAAAGGGATTTGCCTGGAGTGGATACGCCAGGCTGAGCTGAGTCACATTGGGACTTCTTGTCCTTTTTGGGGAGGGGATGGATAGATGGGGAGGGCCAAGGCTGAAGGCAGACTAGGAGGGATTGGGAGGAGGGGGAGCAGGGCAATACATGGATAAAAAAGACATTTTTAATAAAAAATATTAAAATGCAGAACACAAAAATAAGCTAGGAGGAGGAAATGGAAGGAGATAAATGGTGCGGTTATAACCTCAAAAAAATGGAAGAAAAATCAAAATGTAAAGGTACAAAGTAAAGAAATGTAGCTGAGTATAAGGCAGACTGTGAGGTGGTAAAGGTCTCTGTGGCTCCCATACTCCCTCGGCTGTGAAGTAAGTTCCCGGTTCAAAGATGATGCTGTGTGGAGTAGCGTGCAGATTGTACATGCATGAACTTCCTTTACTGACGGATTACAATCTGGAATTGTAAACTGAATAAACCTTTTATTCCCCCTCCTTTTGACAAGTGTTTTATCGCAGCAACAGACAGAAACTAGAAGAAGAGCTCAATTTGTATCTGAAGGAGTTTACTTTCCATATTTTTTTTCCTTATGGATACTTTGTGAAAGAGAAACTTCTATAAACTTCAACAATTAGTATAGTATAGTATATATATATATATATATATATATACATATACATATATATATATACATATACATATATATATATAATACACACAGACACACACATAAATTTTGCTGCTTCCTTATCAAAATATCTTTCTTTTGCATTTCTTTAAAAACAAATACCAATGGTTTTCCTTTTTATATGTTTTGACTACATTTTATTTGAGAAGGTAGAAGCTACAGAACAAGTTTTTGATAATTGATATTTTTATTATGTTGAATCTTTTGATCTGTTCATGGAGGTTATTTGGTAACTTCTCTCAAAGATATTTTGCAGTTTATAATACACAAGTAGTTAATTACTTTGTTAAAATTTCTCCCATATATTTCATTGTTTGTTAAAAAAAATCAATGTTTTGTTCAACCCTGAAATGTAGTTGAGTTTTATAATATTTTGTATCTTTGACATTACTTAACTCAATCTTTTATTCTTTTCTCTTTTGAAAAGATTTTTTTTTTTTGAGAATTTCAATGTAGATAATTGGCTTTCTATAGACAGGTTTAATAGTTCCTTTCCCATGTGTGTGTTTTTTGTTTCTTTAGCTTTCCTCATTGGGTTTGTTTTCATGTCTAGTACAAAACTAAACAGAATGCTAAAATTAAATGTCCTTGTAGTTTTAAAGGGAAAGCAGTGACTATTATTTATATTTATGTTATTACTTGGGAGGTTTATGTAATTATAAATTATCTCATTTAGGTAATACTCTCTGTTCCTAATTTGCTAAAGTAAAGATCCATTACACATAAATATTATATTTTTCAATTTTTTGCCTTTAGTGAAATATGTTTTCTATTTTAACTTGTTTGTGTGGAGAAATACAATGATTTTAAATGTGCAGTATGTTTATATTTCTTTAGTCAATCACATTTTGTTGTGATGCACTCTTTTTTTAAAGGCATGGACAGACTGAAGCCACTAAAATTTTCTCACAGATTTTTATATCTGTGCTCAATAGAAAAAATGTAGTTAATAACTTGGTTTTCCTTATTGTTTTTATCAAATTTTGCTTTTAAGGTAATTCTGGCCCTAATGATCTAATGGTAAACTTCATGTACTCCTTATTCAAAGGAAAGTTCCTAATGAGGGCATACAAACAATTTTCTTCATTCTTTTCTTAATTCTTCTGCCTATCTTATGCAAACTTTGTGTGCTTCAGATATTAGGAGTGAGACTATCTCACTATAACTGTGTCTGCCATAGTGGCAAGAAAAAAAATTTCTGACTCTTATTTGTTATGTGGTAGAGAGTACATGCAGGGATCCCTGTGCTTTATTGGTCTCAGATGGACTCTGTGCTGTTATCATTGGAGAAAACAGTAGACACAAGGAGATTCTTGGTCATTCCCAACAGCAGTAATCTTGCTTGTCTCTATGAATGATTCTTAACATGAGTTAATTTTCTGTTTTTCTCTGGAAAATGAAGACTTTTGTCTTTTTTATATGTAATGAATTTTCTATCTTTCTCCAGAATTAGTGATGCAGGATTTTTGAGTGCAATGGAAGCATTGTTGTCCTGGTTGTGTTTGACTCAGTGACCTAGGTACACTCAACCAAACATCGACTTGCAACAGTGGTCCGAAGGTAAAGATTAAACATGTGGATACTCATAGGAGTATATGAAGCAAAAGTGGGCTTTATTAAGAAGAGTTACAGAAAGTGAGAATTGAGAAAAAATGAAAAATTAATGACAAAAGTGGGAAATCTACAAGAGTTGGAGGAGTTTCTAAGAGAGAAATAAAACCATGGAGATTCGTGTACAGGGCTTTTATATGACCACGGCAAAACTTAACAAAGGCTGATGTCATTGCTTAGAGATAGTTTAGTCCTCTGGGAAATCATGGTGTGAGCTGATGGAGGGCCCAACTGGGGAAATAGGCATGTAATCTTCACATGCTGCCTATACAATTAGGGATGGCTAAGTGCCTGTTTGTCCATCTTTGTGCTTTGTTAGCGGCTGACCTTGACTCTCTACTAGTTGTTATCCTTGACTGGTCTTAATATTATCACCCTCACATGCTATTAGTGGCTCCGGTTGGACTATTTTCCCTTCGTTCTCATATTTTCATGCTTATGGCAGAGAGTTGATTCTATCACATCCAGCAGTCTTTCTTGGTTGCTCCATATTTCGTCTCATCTTTGGTGGTCGCCTTCTAGGTGGTCACATTCTGTTACTTATTCTGTTATGGTTAGCTGCATTAGAAACTCAGATCTATGCATGGATAACAGTGCTTTACCTTTCTTCCTTAAGAGCTTGTGGAGGAAATGGAAGGAGGCAGCTGACATCCATAATGGCAGAGTCCTGTTCATCCTCTCATAACTTTTGCTGTGTGAGCTCTTTAGTTTTGGTCAACTTGATACAATCTAGAGTCACATGGAAAGAGAGAATGTCAACTGAAGAATTACTTCAACAAGTTTGGTCTACACGCATGTCTACTGGACAATTTCTCAACTGGAGATTGGCGTAGAAGGGACTTAACTCACTGTAGGTGGTGCCATTCTTAAAAAGGTGGCTTTGGGCTGTGTAAGAAGCATAACCGAGCATGATTTTCTGTGGTTTCTGCTTCAGTTCCTACACTTGTTTTCCTCCATAATGGACCAGAACACCAAACAAATCCCTTTCTTCCCATGTTGTTTTTGGTCACAGTACTTATTATGGCAACAGAAAGCAACCCAGAGAACTTGCATGTTTCATACCTAGCACCAATAACTCTTATTCAGCATTCTAGTGCTTAAGGCTTTTAATCAGAATGCTGTGAGAGCTTCACTACTAGAGTTCCTAAGAAGGACTCAGTTCCTTGTCCTTTCTAGTGTCTAGAAAATATTCAAGTTTCTTGGCTCCCCACCCCAGCTATGTTAATATGGAAAGTATATTAGTATTTTCTAATATTTTTCTTACCTTCTCTGTGTTGTAGATATGTAGCCATCAAATATTCAGTTCATATATCTCATTCAGTTTCTACTACATACCAGTGTGTGTGGGGAGAGAGAGAGAGAGAGAGAGAGAGAGAGAGAGAGAGAGAGAGAGAGAGAGAGAGAGAGAGAGAGAGAGAGAGAATATCAGAGAGAGAGATTTATCTCAAAACCCAGGATCATTCTGATGACAGGTAAGGTTCTAAACTCTTTTAAAAAGTGTATAGGAGCTGAAGATATCACTCAGCAGTTAAGAGGACTTTTCTTATTGCTTTTCCAAAGAACTCAAGTTTCTTCCACAGTATCCATGTCAGAGAACTTATAACTTTTAACTTCAGTTCCCGGAGATATCACACCAACACCCTCTTCAGGCCACTTTGGATACTCACCTCTTGTGCAAGTTATCCTCCTGAGACTTTCTTCATCTCTCCACGTTTTCCTTCACTCACCACCAGGAATGCACAAGTGGTAGCTTATTAAAGAAGGACAGTGAAATATTAAAGAGATAGTGTCGCATTTGGAATCAAGGATCCTAGATTTGAATTCCATCTTAGTATTTAATATTAGTGACTCTTAGAAGGCAAAAGTCCTCAGTGTTCTCTTCCTTTGCTTACAAAGTAAGAATAGTAATTAGAACTGTACACAGACTGCTGTGACCAAATGGGCTACTTAATATAAAACATCTGTCAGACAATAGACATTCGGTAATTGGCAGCTACTACGGTTATGAGTGCTGATATCTAGTATTAGACATTTGCACTGCTTTTTAACTATTCATGAGTTTACATTTGTCTCTTCTAAAAGGAGCGTCCATGGATGTGCTATATATTATACTTGTTTTGTGTGTCCAGAGTAGAGGCACTGAAAAAAAAGTCTTCTTATTTATCAAAATATTTAAGATTTACGCTAAACTTGATAAACTATTTTCTTTTTTGTATGTTTATTCTATTATTTTTTTAAATGTTTTTTTTTATCCACGTATACCCTTGTCCCCCCTTTCTTCCCCCCCCCCCCCCGCAATCCTTCCCAGTCAGCCTTCAATCTCCCCTTTCCCATCTCCTGAAAAGGGCAAGAACTGTCTTGTTACTTTAAGTATAAAGAGTTAACAGTTTAATGGCAGAATTAGTAAAGTGTCTTCAGATAAAAATCTTTGGTTTGATGTGGCACATTCATTGAGAGTCTTAGTACAGAGCTACCCTGTTGTTCTCATGTCTTTATTTGAAATTTAAGAAGGAACTCAGAATGCCTCACGGGGTTATTATATATGGTTCTCAAAAAAAAAAAAAACCTCATGTAATTTGCATTTAATGATCACATCAATTAATTCACACTCACGAAGCCTGAGAAAACTAGATATAGATGGAGAATCCCATCTCTGAAATAAGACACAGAAACTAGTCTTTGAGTGAAACTCTTCACTTCTCTCAGCCTCAGTGTATTATTTGAAATCTGAGTTATCAATGTTTTCTCATAGACATTCTAGAGAAAGCTCTTGGACTGTTGTGTAGAAGCTGACATAATAGCTTTTTATCCTAATCAAATGGATGATTGTGAGTGTACTAAATGTGTTTAATATAATTCCTCTGTATCCCTCTCCAAGATGGATGACTCCCAGCACATGGAAAGGTTATTGTTACTGAAAAAAAAGTGATCTTTAGGTCAGCAGCATAGGGAGCTCTCGATATCCTATTACAAGTGTGGAGTCTGAGGCCACATACCTAGGCAACTAAATTTGAATGAATGTTTTTGATAAGTAACTTTAGCCTATGTAAAGGTATTGAAGCTTTAAAAATAATAGTTTGGATCAGATTCTGACACAGTGTGTCCAGAAGACAATCTAGGACTTAGCATCTTTCACAAGCTCCCAGATGAAGCTCTTTACCCATGGAACAGTCTTTGAACAGCCATTTCAGTCTTAAAATCTATAAATCATCAGAACTAGCTTGAAAGGGCCCCAGTGGAAAGAAAAAAGTGACCATTTTCCACACCAAAATATTAGCGATGTAGATAACCCCACTATCACAGCTTTGACACTCTATAGTTTATTCTAATGCACAGGAAAGTTCAAGGGACACTGTGGAAGATTCATTTGCTAATTTTTACCTACAAATCAAAAGTTGCATTTGAAATGCAATTCATAATTTAATAAGATCTACATCCTTGGGATTTTTACTAGACATGTTTTGGCAGAAGAAAAGTGTAAGCATAGAAAAGTGTGAGCATGTACAAATATACAGACACATTTTTCAATTTAAATCCTTTTAACTCCTGACTTGGTCTTGCACAATAATAACAAAACAAAGTTGAAAGCCTGTGAAAGAGATTATCCTAACATGGAGATGACTATAGACTGAAGGCGAAATGCTCTGGAAAGAAGCCTCATTGAGCCTCTGAAGCATTAGAGTCTTCTCACTGTAGTTATGCACCACTGGGACTTCACCTGCCAATGTATCAGAATTAAGGCTGAGCCATATAGATTGTTAGCAGTGTCAAATTTGATTGTTGCAATATGTTATAAATCATGGCTGCCAGGGATGGATCTTGCTGACTTTTGCATCTTCCTACACAAGTCTCAAAAGAGTGATAGATGGGCATATTCTTTTAAAAATGTAAACGTAGAATTTATTTAGAAACATGTGACACTTTAACAGTTAGATGTCTGTGAAAATATTCCACCTGCTGGTGAGACCCAGGGAAAAAAAAATCTTTCTGTAAATTTCGTCATCCCCAAAACGTAGCATGCATTCAGTGTGGTTTGTTTTTGTTTTAAATGATAATATATTTTTAATAAAAACATTAATTGATAAACCATCAATCTAACATTCCAGTAATTGAGAATATTACACCCAAATATCACCTTCTAAGAAAAAAATCAGCACATTTTAAAGAGTCAATTCACAGAAAAATATAGTGACTATTATCATACCAAAACATCCCTTAATTTGCATGTTTTCAGTTTTAAAATACTAACTTAACATTAAACATGAAGTTAAAGAATATGACAAAAGAAATATTACTCATGTGATTGAAATTTTATTGCCTACCATGTGCTGTATGTTTTGAAAAGTAAAACTGGCAATAAACATCTCTACACATCTATTATTATTTATTTGTACAAGATAATTTAACTGAGGACAAAAGGCGATGTGAATAATAATAATATGCATTTGCAGAGAGTGGAAACAGATGTTCTTGGCTCCGTATGCAGATCTGTATGAGTACTATCTCTCAGCAGTCATGGCTACATTCTACAAGTACAATTAGAGTAATTTAAGCTCCAGAATAAAATAAAGAAGACTTAAGAGTGATTAACTAGAGAATACATAGGCATAGGTAGATACATCCAGATGATATATTTATGTGGTGTTATATGTCTGTTGCACGAGTAAAGGAAACTCAGGGGCAAATCTCCGGGAAAGGTGGAGATATCAGAGAGTAAACACCACAGTCAGATCTCACCCAGCTGTCTTCCAGCTTCCTCAGCCTCGCTCCTCCTTGCTTCTTCTGCCTCCTCTGTCTTTCTATATCTGCCTTAAATACTTTCTTTGCTCAGTTAAGGCCCCACCACTGCCTGCCTGGGAGCCTGGAACTCCTTCTGTAAACTAATTGACCTCAAACTCAGATTGGATAAAGGGTGTAGGTCACCATTCCTGGGATATTCCCTGTGCTGGGATTAAAGGTGTGAGTTACCCCTGTCTGAGCCTCCTAGACTGACTGTGGATAGATTCCTCTGACATCTCCAGCTGTTTTTATTATATTGGAAAATATCCCCACATATTTCTACATAAGTTTAAGTCTTTTCTTACAGAGCAAAAATGCAAAAGCAATTATATGAAGTCCTTTGAACATATTATTCTATGCTTGAATTAGGGAACACAATACCTACCACAAAGGAAATAGTGCTAGCATTGGAGCCTGAGTATCTCAATACAGATTCCATGTTTTGAAGCCCAGTAAGTACTTTTTTATTTTATTCTCTATATGTGTACTCTCATGCACATCTATGCATGTGCATGTGTGTAGAGGTTGGGGGGTGGCCATGTGTGTACCAAGACATGCATGTAGATATTAAAAGACAAATTGTAGGAGTCAGTTCTCTCCTTCTGCATTATGGAACAAAGGATCAAATTTGGGCTTGGAACCAGGTGTCTTTTTCTAATAGAGCCATCTCATTAGCCTAAAAGTGCCTCTTAAGCAGTGTTAGACATGTTGTTTGGGCTGAACTCCTCATATATATCATACTCAACAGTAACACTCATTAACATGATACCTCATTCTCTTCTGGGTCTAGGAAAGCTCTTTGCACAAATGTACATTGTGACAATGCACCCAAGCAAAACCTATAGGTGCTATGGGACTACGCTTTTGTACACTGTAAATATTTATCACTGTAAATATTGGTTTAAAACATGCTAATTGGCCAGAAGTTAGGAAGACAAGAAGTATAGGCAGGGTGATCAGTCAAGGAGAATTTTGGGAAGAGGAAGAGCAGAGCAGACACAAGCCAGGCACATAGAAAGGAAAATAAACTACTGTATTGAGCAAAAGGTACCAAGTCACGTGGCTAAACATGGATAGGAATTACAAGTTAGTTGAGCAAGAGTTAATGAGTAATAAGCCTGAGCCATAGGCCAAACATTTTATAATTAAAATCAGCCATTTTATGATTATTTGGGACTAAATGGCTGTGTGACAGGCCAGATGGAACAGAGAAACTTCTGAATACATATAGAAGAATATTTTAGTTGCACAATAGTTATTACTTGTAGTTAGGGTACCCATAGGAAATATGTGTTCTCTTTAGTAAATAGCAAAAATAACCCACTAAAGGATTTCAGATTTGGTTGAGTAATTTTGTAAACTGTTTCAGGAAGCAAGAATTTATTATTGAATTTTTTGGGTGGAAGTAAGAGAAATCTATTTTGTGGTATCTCAAAGCTTTTAATCATTGAGAAAAACAAATGAAAGCAAAGATTAAGAATTGATTGGTGATGTTTATATTTATAGATTTGTGCTACTTTAAACCTTGGTATGAGAAACTTCTTATTTGTGTGTGAAATGGGTAATCTAGAGGTTCAGACAAGTTTAACAGGTTAAGGATAAGTGACTGACTGGCCACAGTGAATATTCAGTGCTCTCTCTATCTCTTCTACCCCTCTCTCCTAACCCATTATATACATACATACATACATACATACATACATACATACATACATACATACAAAACATACATACATACATACATACATGCATACATACATACCTCCCTAGGGCTCAGGGACCATTAAGGAAGATGGGTAGAGTGCTTCTTTAGCAGCTGTAGACGTATGGCAATTGCACAAAGCCACAGAGTAAGAAACAAGGACTCAACACTCTTGCATTCTACCTTCTCTCTTCCTGTATACCTCTTTTCTTTCCATAAGTAAAGAATTGTAATTATATAACAATGTAATATAATTTTGGCTGGATTTCATTTGCCAATGTATTTTTATATGCATACAATAGTTTATGTTTATATGTACTACTTAGGCATCTTCAGGAGAAGAGCATTATTATTTTGCTTCTTATAGGGACCACTTTTGTGTTGATGACCTTTATATAAAAGTTTACTTAGTTTTAACTTTCCATCTAATATCAACAAAAAAATGCAGCATCTTTTAGAGCACCATTACTTTTTTAAAATAGCAGTTGAGATAACTGGTGCTTTCCTTTTGAAGGGTCCTCTACTCCCCTCCATCCTTTACCTCTTCTGGCCTTGGCGAACTTCAAACATGAGGTTTTGTCTATGTTTTCTGGATGGAGTATATTTTATATTTTTCTTTCTCAGTTTATGTCCTCATTTTAGAGAAGAATATACTTAAGAGATTTCCTGGGAATTATGTATGATAGGGCATCATGAAGCTTTGCATTTCTAAAACCTTTATTTACAATCATATTTGATTGGTAATATCACTAGTTATGATGGTCTATTTCATACTTGAGTCTTCTTTCAGAATTTTAAAGGATTGTTTCATTTATTAAAATTTAATTATTTTGACAATTTCATATATTAATGATATATTTATATAGTTTCTACCCTTCCCTCTACCCTGTCAACATCTCCTGTCTTCCTCAATCCTACTCAAATTCATGAACTCATCTTTAAAAAAATATGTACTCAACCTTCTGAGTCCATTTAATGTATTTGAATGTGTGAGTGTTTAGAGCTGACCACTTGGAAATGGATAACCTAACATGGAGCTCCTTGTCCAATAGTCAGAATCATCCCATTTCCACATAAACAACTGCCTACATCTCTTTACCTAGGATAGGCACCCTGTGAGACTTGCCCATGTTGCATATCAACGGCACTGTCATTTTCTTTGGTCTTATTTAGGCAAGCATATTTTTGAGATTTTGTGGGTATAGCTTCAGTATCACTCATGAAGGCATTTCTTATGGGAGATATTCTTGCTCTTTTGGCTCGTATAGTATTTTCCTTCCATTCCCTATGATTTTCCTTGAGGCTCAGGCATAGAGCTTATGTTGTAGCTGTATCAACCAGGGCTGTGCACCCATATTCAGTGGTTTTCTGCATTTTGATCACTTGTGCATTTCAATGGTTATCTCTCGGATGCAAAATGAAATTTATTTGTTGATGGACAAGAATTACATTTACCTGGGTGTATAAGGAAAGAAATATTTAGGATGCAATTACTGTTTCATTTTCAGGCAGCTTTTAGTATTACCATTGAAAAAAGTTAAATGTTATCATAATAACTGCTTTTTAATATATGATCTTGCTTAGAAATGTAATGCTTTTGTCCTTTGAATTCTTTTGTATTGTGGAAGTGACAGGAACATATAGACCAGAGATAGGGTAATATAGAAAGTATTTATTAGTAACTGATTATATAAAAGGATTAATATTTATTAAGGGTTTATATGAAATATTCACGGATACAAAGATTGAACCTTAGGGCAATTCTTGGAAAGTTGGACTGACTTATGCAGCAGTGGAGGTGGTTTGGGTTTGGATCCTCTCACTAAGAGCTCAGAGAACAAACAAACAAAAGGACATACAGCGAGTCTTACTCTGTCTTGGCCATGCTCAGTACATAAGTCCTCAAAACCTAAAGACCACACCTCTAAGTCAAGACATATAATGCCTCATTACAATAGGGACTGTTGAGAGATTAGTAAATATTTCAAGGACTGAATATTGGAATCATAAACAGCAATGTTTATTACTCATGACCCATTATGTACTCCTGTGGGGATTCAATAAAAGCTTCAGAAGTTTCTGAGATATCAGAGGGAATCTACCCACAGTCTATGTGGGGAGTTAATAAAAGCTTCAGAAGTTCCGGAGATCTAACCACAGTCAGTCTATGAGAATCAGAGAGTGGTGATTCACACCTTTAATCCCAGCACAGGGAGTATCCTGAGAGTGGTGACCTACGCCCTTAATTCCAATTGAGTCCAGATCATTTTAGATTAGAGAAGGAATTCCAGGCTCCCAAGCAGGCAGTGGTGGGGCTACGCCTTAATTTACCATAAGAGTATTTAAGGCGGGGATAGGGGATAGAAAGCTGATGAGAGGAAGCCAAGGGAATCCAGGCTGAAGAAGCTGGAAGACAACTGGGTAAGATCTGATTTGGTGTTTATTCTCTCTAATATCTCTGACTTTCTCAGAGATCTTTCCTTGAGTCTCATTTATTCATGTAACACACTCCTTTTGTGGGAAGACAAAGCAGTAGGCTTTATCCTCAGTGAAGTTATTGAATGTTTAGCGATTGTGGGAAAGGGTGTCACTCAAAAATCCTTGGACTTAATTTGTAGATAGTGGCTAGATAACTTCAACTTAGCATTCTTTTGTTTACCATGCCTTCTCTCCAAGGCTTGTGTCTCCCACAATGGATACCTGTGACTTAAAATATCTACAGGTAAATTCTTACCAAGGAAGAGACAATAAAGTGACTAAAATAGGTAAAATTGGGAGCAGATAAAAATACTGATTTTAAAAAAAAATACTCCATGTGATAGATTTGTGGTTATTTTTTATATCATTGATGCCCCAGAGTTCTGAAGGTGCTGCTGTGTGTGTCTATATGTGTGTATGTTTATGATACATGTGTGGATAAGAATATGTGAGTGTGGGTGTGTACATGCTCTGGCCTGGCCTACATGTGAAGAGCATAAGACTGCTGCCTAAGACACTCCATGGTCTTTCCTTCTATTTGAGATGAGGTCTTTCTTGTTCACCTTTATTATAACAGTTGCTAACCAGTGAGCTTCCAACACTTCTGTTTCTGCTCCATCATCCAGGAGAAGCACACTGGGACTACAGATCAAGAATCAAGGATACTGCATTGGACTTTTGCGGGAACCTGAAATCTGGTCAAGCACTTTACCCACTCAAACATTTTCCCATATCCTGAAGTTTTAATTGATGTGACTATAACCAGTTCAGTGCAAGTGTTTGTAATTCTGGTTTCTTGGGGGGGGGGGGGTATTTCAGCCACATAAAATATTCTAATGCTTCTTGAGTTTCCCTCCATTGGTCAGATCCATCTGGAAGTTTATTATTTCCTCATTTCTTGCAGTGTTTCCTGATGTCTCAACGATTAACTCATATATGAATTATCAGTGTGCAATGAGAAATCTTTAAAATTCTTTTATTTTTAAAGTGTTGATTGATAAATAAACAGAAATGGTATGTTTGGTCTTGTAGAGAACTTTATTTTTTTAAAATATAATAGTCTACTAACTGCCTTAAAGCCTTTATAAAATATGTAGTTGAGAATGTATAAAAAGTAAATAAACCCTGTTGTCTAATGTGATATACTAATTTAAGAAGTTACCAATATAATCCAGAATAGTTTTTGGATATCTAGTCAAACAATAAATGGTTTAGTTCTTAAGGCTTTGTGGATTTTTGTGTCTCCAAAATGTCAAGTTAGCTTTGAGAGCTAACGAGAATATATGATTCACTGGTATTTGCACATTTAGTGTTAAATTATCATGTAGCTATTATAAGCCTGAGGTTGGAGTTCTTAGACTTCTGGGCATTGAGGTTTTTGATGGTGGCATACAAGAAAATGAGGAACAGCATGAAAAATATCCATCCCCACGGCAGCCATTCATCCTGCTCTAATCTGCCACAGTACCTCTGGACTCTCCTATATTGATAGTCCTTTTTATACAAGTGAATTCTGAAAGCTGTCTCATTAATGCACTGAATGGATAGTGGTGTTTAACCAATGCCATTTGCAGGTCTCCCTTATCAACGTGTAATAATCCATCATGGGAGTCAATTTCATTCCTAGGCATTTCTCACTGCAGAATGTTTCTCCTGGAAACCAAAGCTGCCCTTCCACTTCCTTTCACCATCACTCTTCCCTTCTGCACAGAGAAAATGCACCTGTCTCATCTCCCCCTCTTCTTCTCTCCTCTCTCTGAATTAAGGTCCTCTGGGCCCATCTTTACATGGCTTCTGATGTGTTTGACAATCACTGATGCCTCTCTGGGCCTCAGCTCATGAGGTAAGCAATGTAAGGTGTGAGCTTTTCTGACAGATTAGAAGGTGCTTTGTAACAAGGGGAAAATGAAATCAAATGCTTGTCACAGGGAATTCCGAGCTGTGTTGGAAGGCAGAAGGCACATGAAAGAACTGCTGAGTGAAGGTGGAAAGCAGTCTAATAAGATGCAAATAGCGTCAACCCAGGAGACGGCAGAGGTACTCCCCTCAGGATCTGGAGCAATGTCTGTGTTTTGTATTTTAACAAGACACCATGCAAATCTGAAAGAGTCATAACGGTTAAAATATTTTACTTTACTTATTGATGAGAGCTTATCTAACCATTGTAAGTGCTCAGTAAGGGGAAGCCTAGCATAGAAAGGCTATCAGGAAAGACAAAATTGTGTATTAACTCAGGTTATGCAGGACCGCAGCACAAGGTTACAAAAGCAGGGATCCAGGTAAAACTTCTGCATAGAGACAAAGATGAGTGTGCTAAACCTGGGTGCAACTAGGCAGTGATGCTATATATGGTATTTTTTCTTTTTAAATCCCAAATTTTATGATTTTTTTTAAGATGAGCAGCCTTATTTATGCTAAAAGATAAATAAAAAGAAATATTGTCTATGCATACTTTTCAAAACAAAAAATTATAAGCACGTTTTAGACTATAAAAACAATGATCGAACCATGAGAAAATATAATCATATATTAGCCACAGAGGGCTTTATGTCTATTAGAAACAAGACCAAAATAGCTGAGACGAATGGGAGGAACAGAGGCACCATTGAGGTTTCTTAGCCATCAAGCTACAAAAGCTAATGAAGTAAGTTAGATTCAGTGACACATTTTTATTTTCAAGATTGGAGATAAGACCTTTGAGTGAGACAAGTATTTTCTTTTGTTTTTATTTTGTTTTGAGGAAGTCTAAAATACTACAAACACATGAAAAAATAGTAAGTTATATTGATCAGGGTTTAATAAGTAAGTAATTTGGTAAACATGAGTGGTGTGGTTAATGAAATATTTTATTTCAATGGTTAAGTTGATTCCATTAAGAAACATCCAGGGCATTAATGAGACATAACAAACTATGAGTTTTTGGCTTGACCTAGTTTTGAAGTCTGAACTTGTTTGTAGCTATTTAGTCCCTAAAAATGATATAGACACATATTAATGATGTGTTGTTTGACTTATGGCCAGGGCTTATTGTTAGTTAGCTCTTTTATCTTATTTTTATTAATCTGTCTTGTCATGTGGCTCATGGCAATGATTTAAGAGATAGATTATTTAATCTATTTTAATCCAAAAAGCAGCTGTAAATCTTAAAATATTTTGTATTAATGTGGATTTTAGTTTATTGATACAAACTTATGTATGTATATTCTACTCTTGTTTGAGGTGTTATTTAAAGTTATATTGTATAATTGAAAATTGTAGATTAATAGTCACCTATGATAACTGAACTTATAGTCATGTTAGTTAAGTTCTTAAAATGCATAAAGATATATTTTAATTAAATAAATAATCTTCAGACACTTCAAAGACCTACATATAAAAAGACATCCTACATCACATAACCACCATGTGAAGACATCTCCAGACGATTCAATGGAAGGACAACCCACCCTGAGTCTATCACCATTCCATGGGCTGGAGTCCTAGACTCAATAAGAAAGGAAAATTGATAAAAGACACCTTAGCAAAGGTATTCACCTTTCTCTGTTACCCAGTCAGCTGCCTTGAGGGTAAAGCCCCACATATACTTAGCTCATGAAAATAGGAATTCATTAGAAAAGATAGAGCCAGAATTGATAATAATCTGAGTAGGTTGCCTTCATAAAACAGCTGCCCAGGGACATGTTTTTCTAGTTACTGATGTCAAAATAAACAAAGTCCACTACCTATGTGATAGAGGGAAGGCAGACTAAATCACCACCTAGAAGCAAAATATATGGCATTCATGGCCTCCAAAGGCCACTAAAGCCAGGCAATGTATACAAGGGAGAAGTGCCTTCAAGGATACCTTAAGAAGCCAGAGTCATGAGGTGAAGTCTAACTTGCAACAGGGATCCAATGTTTGATGAGCCAGAATTAATGGTGGGATGTTCCCAGAGAATGCCTGCAGGCATCACTGGAGCTGACCTGACCCTAAAGGAGAGGTCACATGTGCTCTGATTGTCAAATCAGGAGGACAGGGCCACTCATGACCTTAGGAGTCTAGAAGATGCTATCACAAGCTCTAGATGTCTGATCTGGATCTGCAGGGTGCGCTCCTTTCCTATGGGGCTTCTACCTAGCTCTGACCCTATTATACCATGATCCTTTCCAATTCTACTTTGTTTGCACTAGAAATGTTTACTCTGTGTCACTGTATTTGGAATTATCTAACATATGTTTTGATTTTCTGAGGGGTAACAGAAGATTGCCTTGAGCTGAGATGAAATTTTGGACTTTGAACTTTAGAACAGTTTTAAACTATGAAAACTTCTGAAATTCAAGTGACTGTATTTTTCATTAAGACATGGTTATGAACATATGATGGCTAGGGGTAAAATATTTTGGATTAAAGTGACGCATTTGGATGTCACATTGATAAAGAGTGATCACAACATGACTTTGATTGTCAATTTGAGAATGTTAAAACAAACAAACAAACAAACACCCACAAAAACCATGCACCTAAGAACTAAATGAGACATACTGGTGAGTGAACCTGTGAGGGTTTTCCTAAAGACTTAACTTTGGAAGAAAAACGTGCCTTTGATATGGATCCCTCTACTGCAAGGGTGGGAAGCCCAACTGAGTAGAAGATGGAAGGGAGAAAGACAGCTCAGCCTGGCATCACCCCTCAACGGCAATGCTAATCAAGCTGAATCTGCTTCCAGGAGAGGCTAAATTTCTCTGAACTGTGAAGCAAAATAAATTGTCTTTTAAGTTTGTTTTTGCCAGGAATTTGGTTGCATCAATAAAGAGTATTGTGTAGATACTTATTTTCAAAGACACATATTCACATCTATCTTAACTAAGAAATAAAGGATGCTACAAATAGCTTTTAGTAGGTATAGCCATGCTACGATATAAGGTTCGGAGGGATATCTCAGTCAATAAAGTACCTGCCATACATACATGAGAACTTGAGTATCCTAGGTTCCCAATGCCCACACAATACACTTGGTATGGAGTTTGCCAGCCAACAAGCCTAACCTAATTGTTGAGCCCATGTCAACCAATGTAAAAACACCTGTCCCCAAAACAAGATGAATAGCTCCTGGGGACTAATAATAAAAGCAGACCTCTAGCGTTCACACACCTGCAAGTACCCACTGACAACTCCTCCCCCACAAATGTCATGCAGCTACAATTTAAACAGTGGTTACCAGGGAGTAAAATTACATGTAGTGTATATAGACGGATGCAAATACCTATTGTATGGAAGATGAATATTTATAAAAATATTTTCTTTATAAATATTAATATCTAGCAAAGGTTTTTATGATATTAAAAGAGGAAGGGACAATATAGGGAAGAGGGAGCTATAGGTATTTTTTTGTTGCTGTGGATTTTATTTTTGTTGTTGTGTGCTTGTTTTTGAGACATGATTTTTATGGTGAAATAGTCCTGGTTGTCCTGGAGCTCACTATGTAGATCAGGCTAGCCTTGGACTCCCAGAGTTCTGCCTGCCTCTGCATGCTGGGATTAAAGTATGCACCCCTGTCTTCTGGCTGAGGGATATATATTAAGGGGAGAGAGGTACAAGGGAAGAAGGTAGGAAATAAATATAGTCAAACTACACTAATCAGGAAAATTACCACCATGTATAAAAACAAATAATAAAACAAAAGCAAATAGAATGCACACCTGTGGGGATCTGTTTCAAATTTAATAAAAACCAGTCTGAGATATCAGAGGACAGAGCCATCTCTTCAGCCTTTTGTTCTGTTTTGTTTTGTTTTGTTTTGAGACCGGGATTTCTGTGAAACAGTCCTGGCTGTCCTGGAACTTGCTTTGTAGACCAGGCTGGCCTCTAACTCATAGAGATCCTCCTGCCTCTGCCTCCCAAGTGCTGGGACTAATAGAATGCACCACCACTGCCTGCCTAGGAGCCTGCAACTCCTTCTGTAAACTAATATGACTTCAAACTCAGATTGTATGGGCATAAGTGTGTAGATCACCACTCCCGGATAT
Organism: Phyllotis vaccarum; assembly: GCA_033318265.1. Lineage (NCBI taxonomy): Eukaryota > Metazoa > Chordata > Mammalia > Rodentia > Cricetidae > Phyllotis > Phyllotis vaccarum. The sequence goes on along the minus strand of JARWLC010000004.1, from coordinate 12,733,059 downwards.
TCCCTGTGCTGGGAGTAAAGGTGTGAGTTACCCCTGTCTGATCCTCCTAGACTGACTGTGGGTAGATCCCTCTGATATCTCAGACCGTTTTTTACTAAATTTGAAACATATCCCCCCCCACCAACATTGTTGTGATGCATAAATAGCGCGTATGATGAAAATGTGTACATTGTCTTAAGTGTTTATGAAATACGTCATGCTTACTAGATATACCTTAAATCCTTGGCTTGGTCATCCCAGTCACTAAAGTAGATGAACTGTATAACCACCAGCTCTGCTGCCTTCCTAGTGAACTGCGTCAGCTTCTGATATGATTGGCCACAGCTGAAATGAGGCCTTTCTCTTTACACACAGAAAGCAGTGTGTACGAGCTGGGATTAAAGTTTCTGTTAACACAGTTTAAGCTACTAGCTCTGGGGAGCTGCAACTAACGGTTGCTCTGTTTGGATTCTCCTGTATGTAACACATTAGTGCAAGCAAAGAAGTGTAATGAGGAGGAGTAAATAGGACAACATCAAAGCGCTCCCTGGAGAAGATGCTCATACAAATGGAAAGTGTTAGTATGTTACTCATTCTCACTGCAATCTTTAGCTCAGTCTCAAGGCCATTCCTGAACTGCACTAAGTGAAATGAATTTCAGAAATGCAATTTACATTAACCACCTTTTACTTATTTGTAGATCACAAATGGGCTCTTGACAAATTTCCCCTAGTGTGGCACACTGTCTGTTAATGGGCCAGCTAGTGCAAAAGCTCCTAGGTAAAGAAAGCGTGTTTATTACTGGAACTCCATTCCCCCTCATTTTCATAATGATATTTTATGATGATGGAGCTAGAGAAAACAAGGTCTGTGACACCGAGGAAGCATTGGAACTACTAAGATATGTTTCTATCTTGCCACCCTAAATTTGTACATCATATACACAAGATAGTAGTAAAATGGAATTTAAGTTGATGAGACACAAAATGAAGCAACAGGACAATTATAGTGAACATGTCAGATGCAACCCATTACAAATGGTGTTCATTATATGCGCACAGACACTGGAGTTCTGCACGTTTTTTGTAGACCACACTTTGGGTTATAGTTATTTGAATACTGATGGAAAGACAGGAAAAGACAGACCCACTGAATGCCACATAAGTTAAGAACACATTTAAAACCTGAAAGAAAAAAAAAGGACTTACATTATTTCTGGGAATGCATAAGAATTATCTTCCACTGGCTGCCTCTGAGATGAATCCTAGAATGTGGATACAGTGTGAGGCCTAACATTCTTTGATCTAAGCTCTTCAAATTATTCACTGTGCTATTTTAGGTAGGCCAGCAAGGCCTCCTGCAGACCCTTCCTCTTCACAAATTGGAACAATGTTCACCTTTGTTTTAAGGATTAATTTTTGTCAATCCCTAAAAAGAATTTGATATTGAATTGTCTATTCATTGAACCAGATAAAATTTAGTGGCTATAGTTAATGCTTATGAAATATTTCTCAATTTGTGAATGTACCAAGATTCAAAATGCATGAAGAGATGAAGTGCGTCAAGGAACCCTGAGTCTAAAAGCTGTTATCTACAGAGTAGCAGGTTACTGTATGGAAATGAAGAGAACACTTGAAATTGGAGAGGGTAGGGGTTCTAAGCAACATTAAAGAATCACTGAAAACACTTATTTTTCAAACAGGGTTGATGCATTTTGAGTTAGGAAAATCTTGTTCTTTATAAATTCTTAGGGTTTTATTTTTTTCTCTGCTCTCACAAATTCTGATGAATCTTTGGGGATAGAGGGAAAGAGGAAATAAAGTTACATTTGCCAAGCTTGGTTGACAAAAAAATTCTTTCTTCATTGGATAACTTATTGTATCTATGTCCCAAAAGACACAATGATGAATTACTCATGGCATAAGATGGTGGAGTTGCTGTTCCTTCAGGAAAGTGTTTTAGTTTATTTTTAAGCTTGCATTTAAAAATTGGAGCTTTATTGTCATCTGACATCAGATAACCTGTCATTACTTTGGCTGGATATGATAAACAATGGACGTTCTGTACTTATTAATGGATTGAAGAGGGCTAACTACTAACTAGCCTTTTTTTTTTTTTTTTTTTTTTTTTTTTTTTTAACAGCACTGCTTTAAACTAGAATGCATACCATCTGGTTACCCTTTTGTGTTACGTCTCTGGAATCTGTGGTGTCTTCAGAATGTGTTGGGGCCTTAGAGCCTAATACTGGCTTCCTTGACATTTCTTTTATTTCCCCTTTGCCTGGATTTATTTCTCATCAGCTTTAAGTCACTTAGCTGGTACGAGGTCCATGCAAAATGGCAAGCTCCTTGGAGGATCTCTGTAATACCGTTACTGCTTGTACTCCCCTAAATGTATTTATATCATCAACACATGCCTATATGATACTTTTAAAAAGTCTCAAGTTCAGAATGATGTAAGCAAACCAATTAAGGTTTTTATCATTTGAGTTCTAGTATCTTTGACTGTTTCACGAGCAGGATTATGTGTTAATATACACTACTAAATGAAGACAGTCATATGGTGCATGCTTTTCTACACCTAGCTTTTTTTTCTCAAATATATCCTGTAGAATAAGCTGTTGTCTTTCAAATATATGCATGCATGCATGCATACATATACATACTGACTGCTTAAAATTTCATAAGATTTCAAAGACATATCATGCATAAAAGGAACCAATATAAGATATAATTTCATAATGAGAAGTTGGTACAGGGAGGCATGAATTGAAAGAATTCTAAGCCAAGATATTTTGCAATCTTATAGGAAATGGGAGCCAGCCAATGTTTCTTAGATTGAGACAAAGCACAGAGAAGTAGTGATTTAAATAGGTTCTGGCCTTGAGCTTCAGGATGAAACCATGTGTTTCCCACTACCAGCTCACATATTTATGCACTGACAGCCAAGATCTAACAATTGGAGCTTAATAAATTGTAAAATGATGACTGTTAAAGTCACTCTTCAATTATTGTTTGTTTTGAGAATGCTCTCAACTTTTACTATCAAAAGGCTACAAACTTGCAGATTTCAGTAGGTCAGTTTACTTTCAGTCTCCTCTGTACAAAAGCAAATTCAGTCTAAGGAAACTTTTGGAAAGTGTCTTAGCTATTTCTAGTGCAAAAAGTCTCCTGTGATGTATAAGATGGTTCAAGCACCTTATGAGTTTGTGTTTTGGGGCAGTGATCATTTGAAAATCCCATGGTTATTTCATTCTGTCCAGACATCAGGAAATGTAATCCTCCCTAATGTTGTGTTTGTGGCCAATTGTATTTACTATTTTTGCAACATCTTCCTGTATCTCACCACCTGTCAGTACTGATGTGCGTTAATGAAGGCAGTGGCTTATGTGCTGCTTGTCATGTTTGAAGAGGTGCATGACACTTTACGGTTACTGCAAACTGGAGAAAGGGATGGTTTTTGAGCAAACCAACTAATTGATGTCGAATCTTATCAACTGGGATTGCTGAGAGAGGTATGAATCGGAGGAGCAAAGGGTTGTAGCTGTCTCTGCCGCATCAGGATCTACATGGCATTTCAAAATTATCAAAGGTTAACATCCCAGACCCCCAAATCCATACCCCTAAAACCAAAGCAAGTTGTGTTTAAAATTGCCTTAATCATCAGGTTAAGTAAATTTCAAGATCTCAAATAGTTGGACCTATATAATTGCTACAGATATCAAATTGCCTTTTTTCTGCTAGTAAGTAGTAAGAGGTCTCTGCTATATTTGGACCTTAGAATGGGAGTTAATTATGAGAAGGGAGCAACTCTGATCCCATCGAGTCCTCTTTGCTCCATTTTTATATATTTAAAAGACCCTTAGCTCTCATGCAGAAGAAAAAATGGAGTCAGGATGTAAAATAAATCATTAAATATTATATTTTCTGACCAAACTACAAACTCCTCAAGGACACAGAGATATTACTAATATTGGTCACCATTGACCTATCAGGGCTATACACATGCTAGGTCATCTCTTTAATATTTCTTATTAAATACTGGAAGAACAAGAGAGAGAAAAGAGTGGAGGAAAGAAGGAAAAAGGGTGAGCTTCAGTTCAGAAAATTTTCCTTAGTGCATGGAAATTATAAAATCTCAGAACCAAGTACAATTTTATTGTGGTGAGATTCTCTGCTGCTACTGCTCCAAAGAAATTCTCTGCCTTCATCAAGTGTTTGGTTGCAGGATGAGTTACAGAAATGTTTGTGCTGTGATGAGTAATACTGGAAGGTTGTAGAGCTTCCCTTCCATAGCCTATGCATTAGGTACACTTTATTGTAAACAAGAAAAGGAACCCAGAGTCAAAATTAAAGGTCCTGAAGTTGTGCGCACGTGTTTAAGCTGAGGAGGGGAAACTGAGGAAAAGCAGCAGATTCTAACTTTTGTTCTAATTTCACTGTTGATGCCCTTGTTGGCTTAGCATAGCCTCTTGTGTCAGTACGGCTGCCAATTTCAAACAGTCACTTAATTAATTTAGTCAGAGATTTACAAGAAGAAAAATGAAAGAGCGCTAAGCCAAGCGCTTAACTTTAACTCAGAATGAATTACCTGATTTCTTTTTAGAGAAAAGCTCTTTAACTTCACAGGAGCGTTGGCAGGGTCTCACATCCAAAGACACATCCGGATACATGGTTATTTTCATGGGATTTTTAGGAACTCTTCTTTTCTTCTGAGCTTAGGACGTTTTCAAGAGGCTGTGTTTACTTATTAATCTTCTGTAGGGACTACTAATGCAAAGACGGATGTGTGCGTGTGTGTGTGTGTGTGTGTGTGTGTGTGTGTGTGTGTGTGTGTGTGTTTACAAATTGTGTGGAAGGAAGCAGTTTCTCTCATTGGCTCGGAACTCACCAGGTAACCTAGACTGCCTGGCTAGTGAGCTCCAAAGATCCACCTACATATACAATGCAGACATGTATACCCTTGCTACCAGCCTTGGACAGTTAAAACCACGAGTTATACAAGCATGTATCAACTGGACTATCTTTGTAGCATCTCCACTGACAGGTTATTATATTACAAAAATTGTAAGCGTGAGGCAGGAGTTTGATTTGTATCTTTAAGATGCAGGAAAGCATTCTGAGCAGGGCCCATCCTGACCACCTGTAGGTGCGAGGCCTGGCAGCTTTACCCTCTAGAAACATTTTGAGATGCAGAAATCTCATTATAGGAATTTTATATTGTGAAGGTTACTGGGCTTCATGTACATATTCTGGCATGCAGTTTTACTAGTATCTAGATCATCACTGAACTGACAAGATTTTTCTCTGGTTTCCTTTTTTCTTCTTAGTCTTTGTAAACTCTGTCAAAACTGTTTATAAGACAAATACAAAGTGTGGTGGATATTATAGGCAAAGTTTATTATACAGAAAGTAGGGACATTCTCAAGAGATGAGAAGCACTGTGTCAACTTTTTTTGGTAGACTTTGTGCTGTTTAAATTCTATGGAAGAGCAAGTGTCTCCTGAAGAGTATATTCAATTCTAGTGATTGATGTATATATATTATACATCATATATATACATCATATATACATATATAAACATATATATACATCATATATACATACACACATATATGTTTATGTGTGTGTCTTATATTTTATATGTGTATATATATATATAATTATTTTCACAAAATGTATTCTGATCATAGTTTCCCTTCCTCCAACTTTTTCTAAATTGTTTTCTCCTCCCCATCTACCAAACTTCATAATCTTTCTCTCTAGAAACAGGCAAAAAATAAAAATAAAAATAAACAATGACAAAGACCACAGAATTTTTTTAAAAAGAAGCTAAGAAAGACACACACAGAGATAGAACAAAACACATAAAAATTCAAAATATGAAACTATACTATACAGGCAAAAGGCTAGTGAGACAAAAATAAATAAGAGCCTAAACAAAGCCATATGCAACAGGAAGCCTAAAATGAAGGGGGGAAATGTGTTTGTTCCTTATAGGAGCCTCTAGCAAGATAAGAATGTTAGAACCTTACTGACCACTCAGGATATCATGTCTCCAGCCAACACCATAAATAAAGCTCAGGTTCCATTGTTTTGAACTCTCATCAGAGTCTTGATGTTTGAAGTGCTTTTTGTACTAACTGCTGAGTTAGAAGACCTGAGTCATCTCCTTTCAAATCTGCATATATCTAGCAAGCCTAATAGCAATTCAGTAGGACACAGTTTGGTGACTTTACTTTGGTTAATTAAAAAAAAAAATTATAGTACATAAAAATAATTGTGGACATCATCAAAACTCTCCTTGAGACTGTCTCCAATTTGTTTTTATATATTTATTTAGTTACCTTTTGTTTGTTTCTGTCTTGGTTATTAATAGTAATCTATCCTATAGAGCCACCAATTCTGCCCGAAGTCTTTCAGGATCCCCATCAAAGATCTTTGCTGACTATTCAAAATCCTTCAAGACTCAACACCATCACGTGGAATATGAAACTGCTAGAAATGCAGATTTGTGAGGCATGCTGAATCAGAATTTCTAGGCTATATGAGGACTCTAACTCTAATAAATCCTCAAGTTAATGAAACTTGATACTTTCAAACTTTAATAAATTGAAATTTTTGAGATAATTCATTTGATATTCTTCTATAGTCATTTCTTATCAGTGAATGCATGTATTTTCTGCTGCACTCATGCTAAACAAACTAAAATTGCTCCCATAATGTCTCAGACTGTCTAGAGCAGACAGTCTAAACCTGTGGGTCATAACGCCACTTAGGGGGTCAAATGAGCCTTTCAAAGGGGTCACCTAAGACCACTAGAAAACACAGATATTTACATTATGATTTATAACTAGCAAAATTACAGTTATGAAGTAGCAACAAAATAATTTTATGGTTGGGGGTCACCACAACATAAGGAACTGTGTTATAAGGTTGCAACAGAAAGAATGTTGAAGACTACTTGTTTGGGGCCTTCTTAAGTGTCCCATTCACTTCTCTAATACAGTTAATATTTTCTCTCCCTTATGAACTTGGCTAAGTGATAAGTTTTCTCAGGACATTTCTCTAACTGCTCAGACTCAAATCTATACATCTCTTCTCAGATTCTTATTTTCTTTCACATATTTCCACTTAGAATTTTATAAGACCTCATTAAGTTTCTCAGCATCTTTCTCACTGGTTTGCAAGTTTTTTGAGATTTATAAGCTTATTGGTAAATGAAGGACTTTCACGGATATTAAGTGCTTTATGTAATTACTATTAAATGAATGAGCTGGATATTAATACAGAATAGGAAACATATCTTTGTGTACAGAAGAGTGCAGTATAATTCCCAAGAACTCACATTGTAGCCAAAATGTGGCTTAGAATTTAAGAGAACATACTGCTCTTGGTGAGAACCTGGATTCAGTTATATCAATCACACAGTGTCTCACAACTACCTGTAACAACAACTTCAGAGCCTCAAGTGCTCTCTGCTGGCATTGAAAAGTAACAAGCACCCTCACGAAGCACATAAAACATGAAGACCAAAACTTAGAAAACTTTAAAACTCTTAAAATAAAAGAACTCAAAGAAATCTGAAGAAAATATTTTCATTGTTATTTTTTTCTCTTTGTAAAATTACATCATCTTTCTTTCCCCTTCCTCCCATCAAAGCCACCCATATACTACTCCTCCTTGATCCCTTTTAAATTCAAGATAATATTTCATTATTTGTTATTCTATGCATATATGTGTGTACATATTACTACATACATCCTACTCGTCTGTATAATGTTACTTGTATATGTGTTATCAGGACTGACCATTTGGTATTGGACAATGTATTGTTCTACTCTTCTCCGTACATCTGTTTCTCTCACTTTCCGATTTCCTTGGTGCTTTGGGATTGAGGCCTCCTGGAATTACCCTAGACTATGCTGCCGACTCTATTGTTGTTTACATTTACTCATACTTAGAATTTTGTTAATCAGAGAATAGTACCTTCCTGCTATGTTGACCTTGAATGACAAAGCCAAAGAGGCTAAGTGGTGTCTAGCACATGAATGATAGAAAAGGAGCCTAGGATGGATGAAGTAGGGATATAAGGGTATTTATTACAAACTCATAAACTCAGGAGAGAATATGGACAAACAAGACAGAAGATGGGGGTCTTCTAGTGTTCTTAACTTTGATACTGAGAATGTCAGCTGAAAGTTAAGCTGAGTTTATTTTTGCAACCTTCCCAGTGATGTCTCATGTGAATGGGGTGACATTATGTGCCCATTTACAGGTATAAATGACATTGATCTGTCATCCTATAAATATTTCCTTTGCCTTTAACTTTTGAAAACTGTCTTAGTCATTTTTATTTCATTATTTTAGAGTCTGTATCTCACAGAGAATATCAACCATAGATGTCAAAGCACGAGTGCTCTCACTTTAGTCCCTAAAGAAAGCAAATATTGTGATGAACGCTGGCGTTTGGCTGTGGGCTATTTCCACAATTTTGTGGTTTAGAAGCTGGGTCTTCAGTGTGACCATGTTGAGTTGGATGAACATTGACAAAATAATGGAGACTTCACTTAAATTATGGATTGCAGTACTTTTTACAAAACCAGGTGAGTCCCATAAAAACAAGCTATTAATTGGGGGAACAAGGATCTCTTATCCAGTCTTTTGAATATTTTTCTGGCACAAGTACCCCTTCTGCCAGCATCTGATTTTACAAAGCACAAAGACTACATATTTTTGTTTTGGTGTGGCACAAAGGACCAAGGAGACTGGGGAAAATGAGATAGAAAATGAAAAGGAAGAGGAATGAAAACCAATCAGTAAAACTCGGTGAACGCTTACGTCCATTTTCTTCCTTTGTACTTATTCTTTAAAGAGACCCAACTTAGATGTAGGTACCTTGCGTTCATTTTTACTTTAGAAATTTGAAGCTTCCAGATGAGATTTTTATTTAAAAATTATTTTTTACATACCATCCACTGTTCTTCCTTCCTCCCGTTCTCATGCTCACCCCCACTTCCCTTTACCTCCCCCCCAAAACATGTAAAACTACAAGTGAGCCACAGGCCACGTGGCAAAAAGACTAATAAAAATAAGTTAAGTTAAAATAGAAAACCAAACTAACAAAATGCCTAAGCCCTAGACCAAACAACACAAACAATATAAATGTCTATATCATTTTTAGGGGCCTGATCAACTGTGGGCGGCTGAGGAGTCTGGTGGGGCTGATCTGTGAGTCTAGACCTCTGGCCGCCTGGGGCCAGAAAACCTTACTACTACAGTGGAGGGTATGAGAAAAACTTTTTAAATAAAAAAAATATATTTAAAAAAATAAAATGTGGAACATTTTGGAGTATTATTCAGTGGTAATAAAAACAATGGCATAAAATATTTTGTAGGAAAATAAATGAAACTAGAAAAAAATCATCCTGAGTGAAGTAATCCAGATCCAGACAGTCAAACACAGTATGTGCTCACTCATAAGTTGATAGTAGATGCAAAACAGAGGATGAACAGGCTGCATTCCTTAACTCCAGAGAAGCTAGGTAAAGACAAAGACTGTAAGAGGGATACAAATGATACAAATGGATTGCCCTAGGAAGTAGAAGTGATTTAGATCTCCTGGGTGAACTTGGAGGAGTGTGTAGAGGGAAGTGGATGGGGGGTTGGAACATGAGGAACATGAGGGCTTGAGATGGCCAAGTTGGGGGAGGAAGGGAGGGAGGGAGGGAGGGAGGGAGGGAGGGAGGGAGGGAGGGAGGGAGGGAGGGAGAGGGTGAGCAATGAAGAAGATGTCTGGACAGAGTGAGCCATCAGGGGTCTAGGGAGAAACCAGGTAAGTTTTAAATAGAAGAGTTTTAGGTCAAGAAGAATTAAGTGGGTATGAACAATGGGAAATTGAATTAATAGGTTAGTTTACAAGTTGGGCAGGGCAGCTTCGTCAGTTTTTGAATTTATGTTATAAGTTATAATTAGCATTCTGCATCTTTGACTATAAACTAATTCAGTGTTCATTGTCTCTCAGAAGTCAATCTCTACCAAAGCTTTGTTCCTCTGTGGGAATCTCAGATGTGTTTACATCATACCCAAGTATAGATCATACAAGTCTTGGTGGCATTGACTGCTATGTTTATCCCAGAATTGAGGTTTAGATTAAATCAGTGATTTGAAATTTTTATTGGCAAGATAAAGACTGTCAGTAAACTCTGAAAAGGAAGCAGCATCTGGGATATCAACTCCCTTCAGCAAATGCTGTTTGAAACTCTGCAATGTTTAAAGGTCAGCACACTTGTAGAAAGAGGACTAACAGTCAGCCATCCACTGATATTATTCCTTACCCAGATATTCATACCGTAAGTTTGTTCTATCATTACTTCATATATATATATGACAGTCAGTTGTGACCCACCGAGGTCCTCAGTGGCTCTTCCATTCACATGCACTGTCTTGATACTTCTTTTCATCCAAACCCTCAGTCAGAGCTGCCCCTTGACAACTCCTTTCCTTTGTGTCTTCCAAATTTCTTCTTCCCATTTTATTTAGACAAGCCTTTTAACTAAGCCATAAATAAAATTACAAGTTTTAACAGTTTCCAGTAATATGAGGATTGGAGATGTGAACTTTAGTCTTAGAAAACCTTTCTTTTTCTTTCTTTCTTTCTTTCTTTCTTTCTTTCTTTCTTTCTTTCTTTCTTTCTTTCTTTCTTTCTTTCTTTCTTTCTTTCTTTCTTTCTTTCGTTTTTTCCTTTTAATCTCTTGCTTCTGTCTTCCACCTCTGATTCCTCCTCCTTTGTATCCCCAGAACCTCAAATCCTAGACTGTGTGTGGATTCTTTAATGTGGGCATTTTGTTCTGTATGTGTGCATATCAATCTTTAAATATAGGACTGTTTCGGCCATGGCAGGCACTGTAGAAGTGGGTAAGGAATCAGAATAGTTAGGAGAAGGAAGGCGGAGTCAGAGACAGATCTAGCCAGCCGCCCAAGAAGAAACATGTAAAGAACACAGGTGAGCCACGGGCCACATGGAGGACAGATTAATAGAAATGGGTTGAATTGAGATGAAAGAACTAGCTAACAATGTCCCTGAGCCATAGGCCAAATGGCATGAAGTTAATATAAGCGTCTGAATCATTTTGGGGCCTAAGCAGTGGTGGGCAGCTAACGGTCCGAAATTGCAGGTCTGTGGGTCTGGACCTCTACGGACCAGGCCAGGAAGCCATATTGTAACAGATGATGCCCAACATGCAGGGTGGGGGTTGGGGACCGTCTTGCTCGCCGCACCGCCTGGGAGGTGGAGGTCTAGTGGTTAGGATTCCGTGCTTCAATGTTTTCCTTAGACACATCATTATTTTGCACAGTCTCATTTTTCTAGCTCTTAAGCATTCTGACAGAGGTAGTTCACTCAGGGTCTGTTTTGAAGCCCCTCCCCTAATTTACATGCTCCCAGAAATCTCAATTATAAAATATAAAATATTTAAGAATTACACTAAGATTTATAGTTTATCTGCTTTCTTATATATTTCCAGTGAACTGTCCTGTAGTATGGTGAGAAGTATCTTTTTTTTTTTTTCAGAACCACATAAGACTCATTTTCATTTGATTATTTTTATATATTCTTTTTAATTTAAAAGGTTTTTTCATATATACCACTGCTCCCCCTCCCTTCCCTTCCTCCCAGTCCTCCCTCAGTCTCCCCCCACATCAGCTCCCCATCCATTTCCCAAGGAGAGCAAGGGGTCCCAATGTGGGTTAGGTCAGTCTTGTGTATCCCACTGAGGTAGGTCCGAGTCCCTCATCCCAGATTAAGGCTGGGTTATGTGGTGTTGTGTTATATATATTTAATAACAGGGCTAGGTGTTCCTCTGTAGAGAATGGGCTCCAAGATGTCAGTTCATGCACAGGAACATAGTCTGATCCTATTGCAAGAGGCTCAACAAACTGTCCACACCATCTGACACCATTTGACAGTTGTCTACCTTTGTTGGAGCGGTTAGTTCCTTTCCCCAAAGGTTCCTCAGTGATTGTTTCTGATACAGTGAGTTTCCAGAAGCACCAGTCAGCTGTTTCTGTGGGTCTCATTCTAATGATCCTGAACCCTTTGATCATATACTCTTCTCTCTCTCTCTCTCTCTCTCTCTCTCTCTCTCTCTCTCTCTCTCTCTCTCTCTCTCTCTCTCCTCTCTTTTCTCTCTCTCTCTCTCTCCCCCTCCTTCCCTCCCTCCCTCCCTCCCTCCCACCTTCTCTTCAGCTGGAGTGGGAACTCAACCAGGTACTTAGCTATGGATCTCTGCCTCTGCCTCATTCATTGTTGGATGAAGGTTCTTTAATGACAATTAGGGTGGCCATTCATTTGATTATATGGGAAGTCCTGTATAGCCACTCTCTCCACTATGGGCTGGAGAGATAGCTCAGTCTCATAACCAAAATGATTATTTGATGTGGGATGTCTTTCTGTATGCTGTGAATAAAGGAACTCTCTTGGCCTATGACTAGCATCTTAGAAATAGGCAGGGAAATCTAAACGTAGAGCCAGGGGAAGGAGGACAGAGTCAAGAGAGATGTGATCCAGCCATCCAAGAGTTAATATGTAAGGTAACATAGGTGAGCCATAGGCCATATGGAAGGACAGATTAATGGTAATGGGTTGAATTAAGATAAAATAGCTAGCTAGCAATATGCCTAAGCCATAGGCCAAACAGCATGAAAATAATATAAGCATCTGTGTGTTTCTTTGGGACTTTAGGATTGCTGGTCCAGATAAGCAGTGGTGGGCAGGTTAAAATGTGAGCCCAGTCTGGGCCAGAAACCTCTTTCTACAATTATTTTTTAATTCCTTATTTTATCACTATTTTTGATGCATTGGTTTACTGAGCCTATAAAATAATCAATTTCATGATGGTGTGTCCACGTTATATGCCATTGTTGTAATTCATTTCATTCTCTTGTTGCTCTTCCTCATATCCTACATTTATCAATTATTATTATTAGTTGGTTCTCTCTGCCCCTTTCACTGTGGATTCTGGGAATTGGACTTAGATCCTTATGCTCCTATAGCCAGAGGTTTTATCTACCAAGCCATCTAATCAGCCTACCCTACATTCTGCATTTGTTTGTGACTTGGTTTTTGTGTAGCTTGGAATTTACTCAAGATTTTGTGTGTGCCATACAAGTATCCTGTCTTTGAGCATCTTCTGCTCTCATGTGAGTTTTTGTGTATTTTATCATGGATTCCTTACATTTAGTTATGAGCACAAGATGAAGCCATACTATTCAGAAAGAGGAAGCTTTGGGAAAAAAGACCATCTTCTATAATCCATAGGTTTGAAAAAAGTAAATGAACACTTGAGGACTATTTCTCCCCTCGACACATAGAAAATCATTTAATAAATCATTGAAGTCAACATTCCAAATTAGAAAAATATGTACAGTCATGAGGGTAGGAGTAACAGAGAGAAGAAAGAATCATTGGAAACATTTTCTCAGGCTAAATAGTATCTATACACCAGGCTGTTTCATATCATTGCTCAGTCACATGAGCAAATTATTTAAAGTAATCATTTAGAAAACAGAAAAAGTCAAAACTCAGTATTAATTAAATGGTGAATTAAATAACCACATTTCAATGGTGAAGGAAAAGAACCACGAGAGGACAAGGAACACCATAAAGCACACAGTAATCAGTGAAGATGGTGTGATGTGGGAATGCCTTTCTGTATGCTGTGAATAGCAATCTTTAAATAAAGGAACTGTTTTGGCCCATGGCAGGCACCATAGAAAAAGTAGGAGGAGAAATCAAAGCATAGATAGGAGAAGCAGGGCAGAGTCAGACAGACAGAGCCAGACACCCAAGAAGAAGTAAACATGTAAGGAACACAGGTGAGCCACAGGCCACGTGGCAGACAGATGGAAATGGGTTGATTTAAGATGTAAGGACTAGCTAGCAATGTGCCTGAGCCATAGGCCAAACAGCATGAAGTTAATATAAGCGTCTGAGTCATTTTGGGGGCCTAAGCAGCGGCGGGCGGCTAAGGGGTCTGGCACGGCAGGTCTGTGGGTCTGACCTCTGGCCGCCCAGGACCAAGAAACCTCATTGTAACAATGGTGTCTCATTCAGGAAAAAAAAAAAAAAGATACTACATTTACAAAAGGAAATGTGCATATTTTTATAAAGTCTGGATTAAACATTTCACTGTTGAAAATACCCAGAGCCAACTAAGAAGTATTATATATCACATACAGGCTGAAAGTAATTCCCATGAAAGGGTAATAAGGAAAAAAAATCACAAGACACACTTTATAAAATTATGTATTTTTATTTCTAACATATACTGAATTTAGAGTTAAAGGTTTAATGTCTTTGTAGGCATGGTTTCTGACAGTTATGTGTTCATGATTGCTCTTTTGGACTAAGAAGAATATGATGAAACATACCTGAAGGTACAGTGAAATCTGGCAAGATCACATTTGTCACAGTGAGTGGAATGTAGGCATAACCCACTCATTATACTCAGGAGCTAACTTCAATTTTCTGACTTTCATTGATGGCCAGCAGCCAAGTCAAAACCATGGTCAGAAAAAAAAGAGGACACTGTCACATAGACTAACCAAGTCCTTTATCTTCCCTTCACATAGCAATTCTGGGAATCCAGTTCTTTCCCGACTCAGGGCAGAGGAGAGCCCTTTGGCTCATTTTATGAGTATTGATAGATGACAAAGAATTTGCTGCTTCTGAAAAGTTACTTTTTTTGTAAAAATGAATTCCTACTTTGGTAATTTGTGGTGTTTGGGTATAATATAAGGGGTCATGTTTCTAATTCTGTTAAAAATATAAGTAAAAGAAAAATAGAAGTAAGTATTTACTACAAACGAACAAAGTAGGGGTATCTGAAGTAGAATAAATGGGTAGGTTAATTAATATATTGTAGGAGAAGAGGGTCTTCAGATAGAAACTAAATTGAGTTTTTTTTTTTTCCAAAATGATTAAAATAGATGAGACTCAGTGTATAAAACTGGTCTAAGCAGCTAATGAATTTACTTCTTAGATCACAAAATATTAGATTTAAAAAGTAACAAAGAATATAAACACATGTTCATTTGAAAAGAAAGATGATAAATACATGCCTCATATTATCTCCTCTGTTAAGGATGGAGATAGAGAGCAGAAGCCTATGGAGGAAGTCGTGGTGTCCAAATGCAAATAAACATGAAACTTTTTTGAGATGTTGAAAGTAGATGAGATTCAACTTATAAACTTGGTCTACTATTTCTTGTTTCCTGGGAGACAAAAGGCAACAGAGAGAGACCCCTATTACTACAGCTTAAAAAAATAAGTGAGGTTAAATTTTTACTTCTCAATCTTGTATTTAAGAAGCTTGGATGTCACCACTCCACCCTCACAGGAAGAAAAACAAAACATTAACAATACACACACACACACACACACACACACACACACACACACACATAAAAAGCTGGACAACTAAAAATGTAGCATCTATTTTTGAGTTCATTAGAGACATAATGGATTGGTTAATTACAGGGTAAGCACATTCCCTCAGCATAAGAAAAAAAGAAAAGTGAATATAAAGTACAGAAATTCATCAGCAGAAGTTCCAAAGTAGCATGTAGTAAGAAAACCTGAAATGTAACTGGTGAATGGCTACAGGCACAGGAATGGTGTCGCCAGATCTCTAAGACAGAAATTCAGGGAGCTCCACTGAGTGTCACTAGGAGAGCCTCAGTGAGGTTTGCGCAACAGCAGAGGGAACTGTCCATCGTGCCTCCAAAGTAAATGCTTCAAAGTTCTGTGAGGATGAAAATAAGTTAGATTATGAAAAGCTCCACATAAAGAAATGGAGAATATTGCAAAAATACAAGTAAGAGTAAAATTAAAACTTTTATTTTTTCCTATTCTTCATCTGTGTAACAGAAAAAAATGAAAACTATAGTAGGCAAAAGCATTTAATTACAAATAAATATTTGTATGTCTTCTTTTATATTGTGTAAATAAGGAAATAGCAATAATTAAAGGATAAAAGACAAGAATTATGAATGTTCTGCAATTAGAACATATATAAACTGTTCATGAAAGTATAGTATTGCTTCAAGTTGGAGTTGAATGGGCTGTAAATATTACTAATTCTGTAGTAACTATTAATTTGAAAAGAAATAGAACTATAACTGAGTTATCAAACAAAGTAAGAAAATGAAATCATATAAAATGTTCAATTAAAAGTATACGTATATAAAGAGTGGAAAAAAAGCAGGAATGAAATGGGCCAAAATAATATAAAGAACAACAAACACAATCGATACTGTTCTTACTATTTTGGTATTAAATTTGAAAGCCAGTGGCATAAGGCACACATTAAAACAGAGAGACAGTCAAAGCAGCTAGAAAAATAAGTCTCACCTATGCATTGTGTATCTGCTTCAAATGTTAAAACTATTATAAGTTTTAACCTATAATACCTTATATAAGAATGCTGAGAGTAGGAGAGTTTGCTTTTTTTATGAAAGAGTGAACCAATTGGTTATCCAATGCATAATGGTCGTCCCTCAAAACATACATATGAACTGAGCAGGTTGTTTTTTTAAAAATATATATATGTATGTATATATGTATATGCATATACATACATATGAGTAATAACAATTCATGAATAAAGAGGCCATTTTTTGGAAAGAGAGCAAGGAGAGGTATATAAGTTTGGAGGAAGGAATGTGAAGGAATGTAATATAATAAAAAAGATAAAGTAGTAATAAAAGAGCAAAAAGATAGGTATAATATGACTAGTGATATCCTAGTTTCAAAATTAGATATATAGCAATATCTTTATTCAACAAAAAGGCCCTAAGGCAAGGGAAATTATAAAGGTAAAGAACTTTACATCATGTTAAATGCATATATTTGTTAAGACATAGTGACCATTAACATTCATGCCCCTAAAAACAAAGCATCGAAGTTTGTAAGACAGAAATTAAAGGATGCTTTCAGAGTAGTAATTGTAGATTTTTGATTTCCCTTCATCATAAATGGACAAAGCTAAAGGCACATAATCAAACTGAATAAAAGAACAAGTAACTGATATATAACTTACTTCATCCTACTACACTAAAATACTCTCTTCTCCACATCCACTAAGATAGATTACCTTCCAGACTGTATAGCACATCTTAAAATATTGAAATCATCTTAGGTATTCTTTCAGTTGAATTAGAAGACATAAATACCAAAGATAACTATACAAGTTAAATATTCTGGGAATTAATCATTATTTTAAATAATACATTAATCAGAGAAGCAATCCCATGAGACATCTATACTAATTTTATTTAATAAGAAGAAAAATAAAACATATAAAATATTAAGATGTGGAACAGCAACAACTCATGTCTCACAGCTGAGACCATTAAATGCTGATGCTGTTTTGGAACATAACATGATAGCTGCTTATATGCCAAACACAATCATGCTACAGGAAACAGCAAATGCATTCTTCAAACTTTACCCCATTAAGTTCAAAATACTGTTCACACAAAAACATGCACAATGGTGTTCAATGCTCTTTCCTGAACTATTTAAACTATATAGATAAATATATGTAGTATTAAGTTTCTGGCCAGGACTTTCAGGTCTATGCCTGAGATTCTGACCTGCAGACCAGCAGTCCCATATAAACACACAGACACATCAGTTTTATGCT
This sequence comes from Phyllotis vaccarum, assembly GCA_033318265.1. Taxonomy (NCBI): domain Eukaryota; kingdom Metazoa; phylum Chordata; class Mammalia; order Rodentia; family Cricetidae; genus Phyllotis; species Phyllotis vaccarum. The sequence continues at coordinate 12,715,375 of JARWLC010000004.1, read as the reverse complement.
GGTTGACCTGGGGCCCAGGCATATAACTTGCTAACTCTTTACTCTTAAAGTGGCCCATGATTCTTATCCTGTTCGGCCATGAGGCTCTGTAGCTTTTGTCAGAGCAGCATTTCAACTTTTTCCTCTGCATCTACTGATGTCTCATGTCATCTCATCTTACTTGTGTTTTTCTGGTATCTCTGCTCTGCTCTTCCTGTTCCCAGAATTTTCCCAGTCTGGTAGCCCTGCTTATACTTCCTGTCTGCCTTATGTCAATCAGCATTTTTATTAAACCAATAGACTGGACAATCATTTACAATGTAGGTAAAAAATTAATAGAATATAAAAATATTACACAATGTTACACAAGTGAGAAAACTCAAAGAAAGACAAATGTCAGGTGTTCCCACTAATATATGTATTCCAAGACATAATCCTTAGGATTTCCTGTTTAATTCAGAGTACCGGTAGATTCCAGGAAACTAGAAAGAGGCTATTGGTGATAGGGGAAGAATAAGGGTAATCTGAAGGGAAAATAAGAAGTAATGGGTAGGGTGTTTTAAGTGGAGAGTTGATGGGAAGATACGGCAGAGGAAGAGGATGGAGAGGGATAACTAACACTAAGGATTCTTGAGAAAGCTATATGAAAATGTAAAAGATACAAACACACACACAGGAGCATGAGAGAGAGAGAGAGAAACAGAAAGAGAATTCTTATAAGACAATCTACTGAAGTTACCTTACAAATACTTACAAACAGCCTGCTTCTCTCCCAGAAGCCATAGAATGCTAAATAAAAGCTTAGCAACAGATGTGAGACACATATCATTGAGTAATTGGTCAAGAGTGTTTCAGAAACCTCTCAATAATATAATCTGTTTATATTGCCTTTGGTTACCCAATAAAACTTGATAGTAAGACTCAATTAATTGTTGAGGGTACACTGGTGGTCAATGGACACAGACCAAGTTTTTCCCTATTAGTTAGCTTTAACAGTCCTGAAAGTATTATGCATGCCACTGGGAGAAAACTCATGAACAGTTTCACATATTTGCAGACACTGTGAGCTATAATTATAACTAACATGGGAATATATATAAATAGCATGGTGAGTAAATGTTACAGAAATTTTTACTTGGGGATTTAAGCCCAATACACAGCAGGAACCTATGCCTAGTATTGTAGACCTGGCCAAAAACTAGTGGTTTGGGTAGCTTAAAGACCTAAAGGTAGTTATTACAATCATTTTGCTAAGTAGGTATTATATCAAACTACCTTCTAACTTCATATCACTATAACCATAAATTAATGCCACTCTCAGAACACATCACAGAATCTCTCTCTCTTTCTCTGTCTCTCTCTCTTCTCTCTCTCTCTCTCTCTCTCTCTCTCTCTCTCTCTCTCTCTCTCTCTCTCTGTGTGTGTGTGTGTGTGTGTGTGTGTTTGTGTAGTAGTAGTAGTAGTAGTAGTAGTAGTAGTAGTAGTAGTAGTAGTAGTAGTAGTAGATAGTAGCTAACAAGAAAGACAACTGGTCAAAATAAGTGAAATTTGAGTCCTAAGCCACAAATGTAATATCCGTGTCATACTTGATCAGGAGCTATCACAGAAGATGGAGTAGAAAGTTGAGCAGGAAAACATACTGCCCTCATTAACAAATAGCTAATGTGGTTGCCTGCACAAGATCTGCGCAAGATAAAGCCAGTCAATATTACTGCATGATAATGTGGGTGCTCATGGGACACCCCCCCAACAGATGAGTTATTGGCAATTGATAATAACATGTAGAGAACAGTTTTAAAAATTGTAAGGTAAGTTGCTGATTATATTTACCATAAAAGGGATGCATATTTGGGTTCATATATATGTTTAGTCTGACTTAAACAGTAGACAATATAAACATATATTAAAATGTCGCATGATACCTCCAAAATGTGTATAATTTACATGGTTTTATGTGTTATTTAGAAATAAATTTGATATAAAAGTTTTAGCAATGTCTCTGAAAGAGATGTAAACTTTTAGAGGCAGCATAATGTGTCCATAATCCTTATACTTTGTTCCTGTTCTATCTGCGACTGATGTTTCCCAAAGTCTTAACCACTCTACCTGATGCTATTTATTGTTTGTGGGTTTCCATTTGTGAGAGCCTGTTTCTGTGCACTGTCTTTCTAAAGATGTTAAAGTGACTTCCAATCCTCCTACCAGTTCTCATTCTGGAATAATCTTCATTTTCTGTTTGCCCAATGTCTATATATATTCTCTAACTCTTCATTGCTAACTTCTCAACCTTTCTCAAAATTGTCATTCCACATCATGGAAATTATTACCATGTAAATGTTTTCTGACAAAAAAAAATGAGATTTCTTGTGCCCAAATTATCCTTAGAAAATGAAGAGGAAGTCCCAAGTCACCTAGCTCTGCTGCTCTTTCTGAAGAGTTAGGCAGGTGACAGGTGAATGCCAAGTCATTGGGACACCTTTAACATTCTCTGTGTGTGGCAGGTAAAGAGGTTGAACATAAGGTCTGCCATTTAAATTACTGAAACTATTGAATGACAGCAAGAAGTAGCACAAAGAACACTTGAACAGAGTAAAGATTGAGTTACAGTACCTTTCTGAGCATGGTTAGGTGGCATGGGGTTTTTGCCAGCAATCCTTACAGTGTGTAATTTTTTAACATTCCAAAATACATAAGTATATGTTGTTTAGCCTTGCGGGTAATTAGCTCTTTGTCTCTGTTTTCTATATATGTGTATTTTTTCTCATTAGGAGACCAGGAGAACAAAATTCACCATTGATTTGCAAATATTAGTTATTTATGTTTTGATGTGGCACTGGAGAAACCTTCCCACTTGTGAGGCACTTCATACATGCAACATGTGTTTTCTTCAGAAATGGTGCTTCCTTTTAAATCTTAGAGATGCAGCAAAGCTTCAGGCAATGCCTCAGCAGTGTACGCCTCACAGATACAGGCTCTCCTATGGTGTCAGTGGCTGAGTTTCTGTCCAAGGTTACTTCTTATGTTACTATCATTTTAACCTAATGTAGGTCTGCAAGGCTGGGGTACCCTTCACAACTTTCTATTTGTCATTTTAGTATGTTGTAGCCTGTATGGATCACTGCAGTAAATAAATTTCAGTAATGAATCTGTATCCATTTAACATAAAATTGTGCCATTAACACAAAATTAAATGACTAGCCCAGTATCTTAATGGAGCTTATTACCCCCCAAATGCAAAATCCCCTTTCAATTAAAATTACTTGCAGCAGTAATTGTAGGAATAATTGCACCAACCCACATACATTTTTCCCTTATCATCTTGAGCATGTCTCTCATCTTGGCTCTGTAGGAAATCCTTGTGTTGGCAGGATATTAGTGAAGCGTGTTGTAGTTAACACTAATTAATTCATGTTGGTTTTTTCACAATCTAATGAAACAAAATTAAACCTGTACTTTGTTCATTTGGTTCATATTTTCAAAATGAAACACCTAATGGAGACTTGTAAAGGGCATGTCAGCTTTGCACAGTTAGTCTCCTAGAGATTTCTCGTCATTTTCCAAAGGTAAATACTGAATATGTTGCCAGTAATAATGATGACTATATGCATTAAAAAGAAAATACTTGTTGCTAAGTGGCAAAAGATTTATTTTTGAAAGGAAATTTCTGGTTATGAATTTACAATCAGCAGTTTCTCCTCATACACGATATTGACCTACATAGCTATGGTAATTTCTAAAATGCAATAGTTATCTTTGGAAAAAAACAATTTTTCTCTTTGTTTTGAAAGCCAACAGAATTAACTTCCCATTTGAAAATTATGATGACTGAAATTTCTGGAGTTGGGCTTAATTTTTAAAATCTCATGTTTATTTGATGACCGCCCATTTTTACTTGGTTAAAGAAGAGCTTTACCTTAAGCAGTATCAGAAGTTGTCTCAATTATAATTTCAGGATCAACATTTCAGGTATCTAAAAATGCAGACAAAAGACAAAATAAATTTGTGGGTTTTTTCTTTTGTGAGACACCTAAAATTGGTGAGGGGAACCTAACTCTGGTCTTCTCCAAGAGTAGTACAGATTCTTAATTTCTGAGTCAGCTCTTGCCACTACTTTAAAGTCAGTGAACATCACCTTGTGTCATTAAATGATCTCTACACCAGTTGATACATAGCAAATAAATGTTATAATATGTTTTTTTGGGAAATGTCATAAACAATATTTCTATATGTTCAGTAATGTATGCACAAATAAATAACAACTATGAAGAGAAGGGTGATTATTATTATTTATGCCATTCTCTCTTTTTCTCTCTCTTTTCCTTCTTTAGCTACTTATCTGCCCCTCAATACACACATCACACACACACACACACACACACACACACATAGACACACACACACACACACACACACACACACACACACACACATAGACACACACACAAACATTCTCACATAGAATTTTCAAGGCAACAATTGTTTTAGATTCCCAATTAGCTAGTGACAGAAGTCTCATACATTCATACTTTCCTATAAGGAATACCTCCTCATTTGGGACAATGCACTATTTTGATGTTCAAGTTTGATTATTGAGGCTAGTGTGGTTGCTTCATTCAGAGAAGAATGATACAAAGATTTTAGTAGTCACGGAAGTACCTAAATAGCTTTTGTAAATGGACGGCCATGCTCCTTCTTACAGAACATCCCCATTGTAATCAACCAACCATTTGGGAGTATGTGTTTGCCCAGTATTTCCACTTAGCCATCACAGCACTATCAATATTTACTGGTCCCACTAATCAAACATTCAAATGATTTATCTTTTGATTTTCACTTTGCTATATTATTAGTTACTTCTCTGCCATAATAGTGTTTCACAATTCTTAGAAATTTTGCTTCCTCATGGCATAAAGCCACAGATAGACCTCTGATTCTCATAAAAATAGACAAAATGGAAATATATTTTCTATTAGTAAAGAAGAGATTTATTTATTTTGTTTTGTTTTTGAATTCTTTTACTTTTTTATTATTATTTTAATTTAAAAAAATGTCATCTCCATCAATGTATCCCCCTGCTCCCCCTTCATTCTTCCCTCCTAATCCCTCCCAGCCAGCCCTCAGCTTCGTCCTTCCCCATCCACCCATCCTCTCCCCCCAAAGGGTGAGAAGACCCAAGCTGGGCCAGGACAATGTGGCGCATCTACTTCAGGCCAGTCCGATTCACTCATCCCAAAGTCAACTCTGGGCTAGGTGTTCCTCTATAGAAAATGGGCTCCAAGGTGTCAGCCCATGAACAGGAACACAGTCTGATCCCACCCCTCATGGCTCCACACACTCATGGCAGTTGAAAGTCGCCCACCACCGGAGGGCCCAGCTCCACTCCAGTGGTGATTTCCATTCTTTGAAAACTTCAAATCATGCATCACAATCCTGCTTACCTCCTAGCTCTCCCACATTGGCCCCTCACTTCTTCATGGGCCCTCCAAAAGAACTCCCTATGCCCTCGAAATTAAGAACAAACCAAACCAAAAAAACATCTCCATCATCCATCTTTCCTGCCTCCCCCAAAACCTCCTCATTTGCACAAGTGTCATTGGGAGGTGCTATGTGTCACGCAGTATACTCATTTTCCCATTCAGCTGTACCCCCAAATATTCATTGTAATAAGTCGTTGGCCTGGGTTCAATGCCTCTGGCCTCTGGCACACCATCATCATGGAATACTCTTTGAAATTTGTGCTGGCTATCCTGCTGTTGACCTAGTCATAGAGGTCTTGAGGCTAATGTTTTGCAGGACCAGTTCCTTCACAAGTTCCAGCAGGTCATATATGGGATAAATGTTAGGGTGGGTCAACCCTAAGTCCGGGCGGGATATAGGGGTAGGAGATAGCTGAACTGGTCAGTCCAGGATATTAGGACTGCTCCTCCCCCCCATACTCAGACCTCCACCCCTATACCAGGTGATAGGCAGGACCAGCTTTCCAATGCCCATGCTTTCAGGGTCAGCTCTCCCATGCCTGTGGTGAGGAATGTGAAGTCTCTCTAGTACGGAGGCCAGTTCTCTCATAAAGGGTGAGTGAAGCTCTGTTGCAATATCCAGGAAAGGGCAGAAGCAGCAACCTCAAGGCCAGTGAAGGATGAGGATGACTTAGCAAGGCCCTGGGACTTTAACACACATGGTTTCTATGGTTCCCTGTGGTAAGACGGGCCATGAATATCAACACAGACGCCAGCCGCAGTAGGACCGTGATCCCAGACATGGCCCTTGGCAGCCTCAGATATCACCATAGTCTCAATAGCAGCATGGTCTTTGGACACCATCAGGGTCTCATGTAGGTGACCAGACCCCAGGCACCCACACAGTCCTCAGTGGTAACAGAATCCATGAACATTAACTTAGACCCTGGCTACTGCAGGACCACTGACCCAGACATGGCCCCTAATCGCAGCCTGGGCTTTAACATCACCATGGTACCTTGTGGCAGCCCAGAGCATATAGATTTGTGTGGCTTCAACTACAGGATGACCCTAAGACACTAACATGGCTTTGGGTAATGACTCAGACCCCGAGGATTTGCATGGCTTTTAGTGGTAACAGGAACCACAGACATCAACACAGACATTGGATGTGGTAGGACCACAGACCCAGACATGGCCCAGTGTAACAGCTTAAGCCTAGATGTCATCATGGTCCCAGGTGACAGCACAGGCCATTCAGATCAGCATGACCACAGTGGCAAAGAAGAGATTTATATTCCAGTAAGAACCATTAAGATAATTATCCAATAAGAAATACACATATTATTGAGAAAATTTTAATAACATATTTCAGAGTAATTTGAAAAACAGGACATAAAAATAAAGTCATAACAAAACGAGAACATGTAGACCATATCCTAGGTAGGTAAAGGTTTTCAATAGTGTAATAATGAGAAAGGGGCTCAGAAAGAAATCTAGAAGTGGACACTGGCATATGCAGGTTTTGTTAGGAAAGTCAGTCTGCCGTTTACTGTCTTCATGACCTGTTAAAATGACTGTTATTTCCCACAAACTCTTTCTACTACATAAATTACACAAGTATAATATTTACTTGATTTAGATGTTTTTAATGTTAGGAGAAATAAAACATTTAAAATCTTTGGCACTTTGTGCCACATGCAATGAATATAAATAAATCTTGTCACTAACTTTATCTTATGCCATCAGATGGTAAATTGCTAAGCAAGAATAATTCAAAACCAAATGTTTGCTAGTTGAAACCACAACCTGCCTGATCACTGAAGAATTAATATGCTCAACTCCTGGCATCTCCTACCAGCAATAGAATTTTATGATCTTCTAAAATGAGCATAGAATATTGTGAATAACTCATAAACAGATGACACAGAAAAGCCCTATGCAATGCCAGCGGTTATATGTAACTCTAGCCAGGCTTACAGGTAATATTATAAAAGCAAGTTATACAGCAGAATTTTCATACATACTTTGATGAAAGTCCCATTTAAAACAAGAAAACACAAACAACTCTACAAAATTTGTGGGTGATGGGGGAGTACCATATTTTTAGGGGTAATTTGTCAACATATATCAGAAACCTTACAAAAAGTTTACATGCTTTAGCCTTTTAATCTAAAATATAAGAATTATAAAAAGTCAAAGGATATGCCCATTATTTACAAATGATGATGTTTAGTAAGTTGAATTTATAATTATAATAATTTTGAGACAATTTAAGAGAAGGATTCTAAGTCAATAAATATTGACATAACAGAAATATTTCAATTGCCTGAAAAAAAGAGTTTATTTACATCACTAAACATGTAATAATCTAGTGTTTAAAGATAATAGCCTCATTTAAAAATAAAAGTACATGTAACATATCACAAGTTTGTTTTGTATGATTAAAAATGACAAAACCCTTGCAATGGCAGAATGAAATTGTCATTTACATTCTAATATATATTTTTGTACTTTTTAAAAAAGCTTCTGTACACTTAACACATGTAGTTTCTAAATGTCACTTGGTAATACTTTAATCATATGTGAAATTTAAAGATACAGTACAAGTATCTGTGCCCCATCGAAGTTGTATGTAGAAAAGTTAGAAATAACTGGATAATCTCAAAAGAAGAGAATACTTTATTGTAAAAGAAATCCCCACAGTACTGACATAGGCCAACACTAATGTTCTGCTTGAATCATTTCTCATGTACAGGTCTGAGACTGTTAATGAATGATGGATTGTGATGGTTCCCACCCTGTAGGTTTATGTGCCTTTCCTCACAGAGTGGGAACTTCCTATCATTGTGTAAATCCAGAGACTCATTAAACCTTAGATTGTAAGGGTGTCTGGGATAAGCTTCTCATCATCAATTTTATTTTTATGAATTATTTCTTTGGGACTCTCCTTGTTTATTTGAAACCTTGGCAAATCATCTCAGCTCACAAAGAAAACTGTAGAGTGACTCATTGAGGTTCCTTCCTTAATGGCATAAATCAGTAGGGACCCTTCTAACTTGATCTGTAAGTGTTAAGATGAGCTTTTCAAAAATTAAAAAACAAAAAACTCAAAAAACAAGTCTGGCTTCTTTTGTTTGTTTGTTTATTTTCTGCTCTTTCATGGTATTTACTCCAGGGCATTACTCTTACCTCTGTATCACCAGGTGGCTCTATCTTGACTGTATAATGAAATAGAAACTGTTTTATTTTATTAAGTTACTCTTCCACTAAACAATGCAGCATACCATACCTCTTGTTCGATATAGTATATGAATGTAAGTACTGAACCTAAAGTTTGCCTGAGATATTGATATATTCATTATTATCACATAGATGGTAATTGAATATAGTTATTTTTGTGGGAGAATGACATTTTTAGATCTATCTTTAATAGATTTAAGTGTCCAGTGAAATGTTAAATGCATTTATAGGGTTTTATACCAGATCTTTCGAACTCATTCCTCTTGTATTATCCAAACATCATACACATTTGATTAGCAATCCTGATTTTCCTCACCTCCTCCCTGCCTCTGGCAACCATAATTTTGTTCTTTGCTTCTCTGAGTTCAGTTATTTTAGATACTTCATTTAAGTTTAATTATACAGTAATTTTGTATAATTAGAGAAGAAGGCTGCCCATAGAAATGTAATACTGCAGGCATTGAAAACTTAGGAATATACATGCTCTATATCACTTATCCTTGACTATAGAAAGAAGAATCCAAACACTCATGTAATCTTTTCCAATTTTCTACTTTAAATGATCAGTGTAATCTTATGTCTTATTTTTAGTCCTTTTGGTTTTAATTTTTAGAATATTTTTATGTTTTTCTTTAATTTCTTGTGGGTCTCTCTAAGTCAAGATCTTGTGATTTATTGAGAATTCTAATTTTAATTGTTTATGGTACAGTGCCAACAACAGGAATCTTACAAGTACTTTAAGGCTTATTAAGTAAGCAATACTTACTATCTGTCAAGGTTACCAGTACATCTTTATAAAAATAAATTATTTTCTTTAGTGTGTGATTGTATGATTTTGTGCATGTGAGCATATTAAAAAGGAGAGGTTCAGAATATACCACAATGGGGCTGTGGAGATAGATCTTTTAGAAATTGGCTCTCTCTCTAACTTGAGTTCCAGGGATAAAACTCAGGTTGGCAGGCTTTTGTGGCAAACACTATTACTCACTGAGCAATCTCAAGGGCTTCCTGGCACATATTGAGCAACAACCCTAATCTAGTCATCTTTACCTGTGTTGTAAGTCTGTATGAATTGTATGGACAAAATAATACCTTTTCTTTACCTGGATATATATGAGACTCTCTAATCATAAGTCTACTTATATCTCTACTATTGGAGTATCTGAATATTATCACTGCAGGTAAATATATACATTTGTGGAATCCTCTGTGCTTTGAAAATCAATAGGTTATAACTTTAGCTCATTATTAGTGTGTAGTGATTCAAAAGAAAAGAATAGTATTGAGCTACTAGCTCAACTAACAGTGGTAAACAGTGATATTTAGGAAAAAATAGGCGTATAGACTCTACGGGGAAAGGAGATTTAAAAAGTGGAAGTTAAAATACAGAATATCTTCTTCTTTTTAATCTTTAAGTTGGGATCTTTTTATACGTTAATCCCAAGCAAAAATTAGTTGTGTTCAGTGATAAATACTTGTCATGATGGGTGTACCAGTCACTCTGATATGGTCACCATGCATCCTTCATAAGTGTTAAAACATCAATACAGGTAAACACTACACTCCATATAGAGAGACAAACATTCCAGATCACTTTTAAAACGTTGAAGAGATAAGTAGAAAAATGAAATTTCTTATACAACAGTTTGGAGTATGATACCTAAGCAATCACTTCATGTTAATTTAAAACTCAATCAAAACTAGATATAATTGCTTTGGATGTCGACACCTATGGTGCTTAATTTGCCTACAGTAAGTAGATCTGGATAATGCCTACCAGTCTCCAAGAAATAGGTATATATTCTTTATGTTTTTATTTTTCTATAAAAATATGACTCACTGTCATTGAAAACTGTAACTAGAGGTAAAAATACACTTGAAATCAACTGGGTTGAATTAACACTTTTAAAAGAGCTGTGCTCTTTGGGTTCATCTCTCTTCATTTTACTATTATTAATTTTAACATAAATTACTTTTTCTAAGTCTCTTTGAACATTTTGAAAGTGTGACCTTTCCATGTCACAAAGCCCTGTGATAACTGTGTAACTGTCCTTACATATACTTTTCATTTGATAACCTGGAACTCCTAACGATGAAGAGAATAAACACACCTAGATTTCAAAGTATCAAAGTGAAGAACCTGATACATCTTTAAAACTTTTTAAAATTGCCAATAGTCTTTTCTTTCATGCAATATAATTCAACAACAGTTTCCCTCCCTCTGCTCCTCCCTACTATCTTCCAAACCTCCCCTCTCGCCCAGATCTACTCCACCTCCGTTTCCTCTTCAGAAAAGAGCAGGTCTCCAAGTGATATCAGCCAAACAGGACAAAAAACGAGATACGGAGGTGAGCTAAAACCCATACTGAGGCTTGATCAGGCAAACCAATAGGAGAAAACCAGTCCCAAGAGCAGGCAAAACAGTCAGACACACCCACTCCAGCTGTTAGGAGTCTCACAGAAACACGAAACTGACAGTCATAAATGCAATGTACCTGGTACAGACCTCTGGAGGCCCCCAGCTGCTTCTGCCTGTGAGTCCATATGAACTCTGTTTATTGATTCAGTCGGCCATGTTCTGTTGTCCTCTATCTCTTCTGACTCTTATAATCTTTTCTTCCACTATCATGGAGGGATCCTGGGAGAAAAGAACCTGATGGAGACCTCCGATTTAGACACTCTTTGTATTTAAACTCTGTCTGGTTTGGGTCTCTGCACCTGCTCCCATCTGCTTCTGGACAAAGCCTCTCTGATGATGACTGAACAAGGCACTGTTTTATGAAGAACTAGATACAATTCAAAGTGACAAAGAGAAGAACCAGATGCTGAAGTCCTGAGGACTGCATCACTGCTGAGAATATGATGGCTCTATGTTCAGGCTCTTTTATAAAAGAAAAAAAAATCCCATATAAAAATGTAAGGTGAATGTTGTGGGATTCAGGTGTCAGCTGATAAGGTCAAAAGACACTTATACAGGGCACTGGGCCCCCCGACCTGAAGGGGGCGGGGGAAAGGCCCATTGAAAAGGGGCTGCGGAAGCACGAGATGGTCTCTTCCTGGTTCCTGGCTGTTGGAGAGAGGGTCCCATCGTCTGTCTGCAGGCTCCAGTCCCTGTTCAGGTGCTACTGTAATCTGTTACCTGTACCGTGAGTGTTGGTTTATATTTTAATAAAATATCTATCTGGTATTGGTGTCCTTATAAGTAAACTCCGCCTACAGGTGAAAGTAAGCAAGTATTTTTGTATTGATTCCTATTCAAGACCAATCCTCTAATTACTGAATATTATACTTACTCATGAGCTTCTTCATGCTAACTTCTTGTTTGAAAGGGCAACCACAGAAGGTAGAGGAGAAGCACTGAGCTTATCTACTTCACTATGTCAGAGTATTTAAAAACAAATTGTTGACCTATATCATGTAGTTTTAATTAAGATAAAGTGGCATTAAATTTAAATATCTCATGAGAAATCTTGCCATACTCTAGGGAGGCAATAATAGGGAAGCTACACTATAGCATAGGTTATAATCAACTGAGTGATGAATTCAGGTATTTCTGGCAACAGTTGTTCTTATAATAACTTGTGTCCTTTCTGCACCTTGGTTCTGAACACAACATAGATACCATGAAGTTTATATGCTGTTTTACCTTAGGAGACCAATATATGCTGCCTAAGGCATCTTGGCTCAGATTAAAGACTGTTATATATTATGAATTTAAGCTTTTTTTTTTCTGTTTACGAAGTTTCTCCCCTTATAAAAACATAATGTTTTAGTTACAAAAAAATCAAAGGTGCTTCATATTTAATTTCAACTGTCATTCATCAATATTTATCAAATTAGTATGTCTCTAGATGGAATATGAATGTTTGACTTGCTGAGTCACTTAATCATATTTCATGGAAAAATCAATATGTAAATTTTCATAATACTTTATAAAATGAACCTAGACAAATTTATGCCATTTTATTTTATTTATATTTAATTGGTGTATGTGCGTATTCACATGTGTATTGGAGGAACAAGTGTATGTGAGTGTGCACACATCTGTTTCTGTACTTCTGGGGTTCACAGATTAACATCAGGTATTGTTTCTCTAGAGCTGTCTACCTTGTTTTATTAAGGCAGCATTCTTCCCTAATCTCTGCATTTACCAGGTTTGGCTGGCTGGTCTGTGATTCCCCAGTGCAGGTATTACAAACTTGTAGTAATACTTCTGACTTTTTACATGAATACCTGATATCAACTGAGATCTGTAACTGTAAGTTTCTGTCCCACCCACAACCCCCAAATATCCAGTATCAGCTTCCCAAGTAATTGACTCAGAAGCTTAATATTACTTATAAATGCTTGACTGGTAGCTTAGGCTTATTACTAACTAGCTCTTACACTTAAATTAATCCATAATTATTATGTTTAGCCATGTAGCTTGGTATTTTTTCTCAGTACAGCATTCTTTTCTTGCTTTCTCTACTTTTGGCTAGTGACTTCTGGCTCCACTCTTTGTCTTCCCAGAATTCTCCTTGTCACATTGCTCCACCTATATTTCCTGCCTGAGTATTGGACAATCGGTGTTTTATTAAACCTGTTTGAAAGAATCTTGTTAAACTTGGTATAACGGATGAATCACCGAGTAGGGACCTTAGAGGTATATGTTATCTGCTACCTGCATTCCTGCATGTAGCAGCCCCATGACCTAGCACCCGGAAATGTTAGTCCACAGGATATCCATTATCTGCCCACTGCATTCTTTCACTTAGCCACATTCCTGCACATAGCAACCCCCACCCGCCCAACCCCCTTAACCTATGCCTGAACTTCTTTGTCTAAATATCCTATAAAGCTTTGTTCAAATTCAGCTCTCGGGGCTCTCTGTTCTTCCAAGATCAGTGAGTCCAATGCACGTGGAATAAAAATCCCCTTGCTTGATTGCGTGAGAGAGGGTTTCTTGGAGTCTTCTTTCATGCAGCATGTTTCTCAACCTTAACAAACAAATGTGAGTGACAAATCTTTACAATGTACAAGAGCAATATTCCACAAAAGCAGGTCCTTATGATTTTAACACAACTGAATTGATTTATCATCCCAGAACCTCTCTGCAATTTTGTACAATGTATTGATATGAGTTAGATTTTTTTCTTCATTGATGAATACAAAATCAAAATATTGATAAATTCTGAAAACACTAAGATTCATTATCTTCCAGTATCAAATGTTCACTCAAAATATTATTCTTTATGTTAAAATAATTACACCTGTCTTGTTTGTCTTTAATAAATGATAAAAATCATGCGAATGCCAGGTATCTGTTTTAATCTAAATTTTATTATGGTTTGTTATCATTAATTTTTCATTCATATACATATTTTATATGTCAATATACCCTAACCATATAAAATTTTCTATATTGATTAGGGAGTCGCAGGTGGAAAATAGTAAGAAGCCCTGGTATATTTGAATGCACTGTGTACTTACTTGTATCCCCACATACTCATCAAATCATTACTTACTTAATGGAGGAGTGAGGCAGGGTATCACTTTTTTCTCAGTCATAGTAAAAGTAAAGAGTAACATATGTATAATATATATATATATATATATATAAAATCTGCTTTTACAATAAGATTAGCAAATTTTATTTGTAAGTTTCTTGTTTTTATTCTTTCTCCCTAACCTTACTACTTTGATTCATTCAAACCTAATTTCAACTGATCACATGCCTGGTATGTCTAAAGCTTCTGAAGTATGCTCTGTAACGTTTTCAGAGGACTCCGAGACTTCTCTCACCACCGACTACTTGTGTGTAAGAGGTCATTTTTTTTTTTTTTTACGTGCTTCACTTACAAGAAGTTACTACATTTTGAATGCAGAAGCAAAAAGAGACATCATCTGTTCCTACTGAACTTGCAAAAAAGAAGTGTACATCATGTAAAGCAATACATTCTTTTCTTAATCATTTTTATTGTGAAAAATTGTTACTTTACTAAAAAAAATAGATTAAGAAAATTAAGCTGTGATAAGACTGTCACTTCATGGCTTTCTAAGATCAAGTGGAGAGTGATAAGTCTAATATGTGTTACAGATTCAGCTAAACACATAGTTTTTCATGCATTTTTGTTTCAAGAGATAGTTCTAGATAAGACTTTTTTTTTAAAATCTAAAACCAATATATTAGTGTTTAAACTGGAAATAAAGAAGTCTAAGTTAGTTCCAAATATCATGAGAATGTAGGTGGTTTAAAATCTCTTTTAAAGAAAGAGTTCAGCAGTGATGCCAGCAAATCATAGAACTCTACATGGTTGCATAAACATACTCTGAACCAATTTGGAAAAATAATTCCTGACATAATACATTTTATGTCCCCGAGGAATGCCTTCACATATAATAAAAGAGTCTGAGGTAGGCAGGAATTTCGGTTGCTAATTTGTTTAATAAAAGAAAGCTAAAAGTTACTATGGGAATTTGAGGGTAAGATGTGAAGTTTCATAAACTTCTACCGTCATCTGAAGCTCACAATTTGAGAAGGTATGGGGTGAAGCTCATGAGCAGGCAGCAGAGTGCTCCAAGGCTCATAGTCTGTATATTTGTATAATTCCTCCACGAGTGAAGCATCTACAAATTCCTTTGGTCCAACATCATAAGGATGAAGAAGAATGATGGCGTAGCATCTTTTACAGAATCGCCCCATCCCTGAATTTTACCCACAATCCTCTTCTGCACAAAAGAATCTTGGCAAGGCATCTGTCTTCCCTTCCATAGTGCTGCTGTCACTGTTGGTGTTTCCAATTAATTGTCTGATTTCTGATATTCATGAAGAATCAATGTGTGTGTGTGTGTGTGTGTGTGTGTGTGTGTGTGTGTGAGAGAGAGAGAGAGAGAGAGAGAGAGAGAGAGAGAGAGAGAGAGAGAGAGATCCCTTAATCTCTTTAATCTCTTTGTTGTGCCCAGAGTAAAGACCCTCCCCCAATTAAAAAAAAAAAAAAAACAAAAAAAAACCACCAAGACACTGGTCTGATGGAACAGTAAAGAGTCTCTTTATTGACAAACTAACTTTGATCACTCTGTCTGACACAGTGGTGGAGTCTTTATTGGGGAGAAAGGCTCTAGGGGCTTCAGAGCTAGGTTATAGTCCTGGGATTGGATCAAGCTCTGGCTAGGGGTACCTGTTATGAATTCATTAGCTGCTTTGAATTCTAGGGATGTTTCAACATTTAGGGGAGGTGGTCCTTTCCCTGTATCAATCAGCAGCTCAGCAGGTATACCCTGAGACTATCTGTCCCCTTCCCAGCAAGGGAATGTTTGGAATGTCAGTAATTTCCCCTTAAGTGATGGCTCCTCCTTGAATGGTGTCTGCTAATGGGCCCTACAATATGTATATTACATATAGTATCATACACATATATGATGTGGGAATGCCTTTCTGTATGCTGTGAATCTCAATCTTTAAATAAAGGAGCTGTTTTGGCCCTTGGCAGGCACCATAGAAAAAGTAGGAGGAGGAATCAGAATAGGTAGGAAAGGAAGGGTGGAGTCAGAGACAGACTGAACCAGATGCCCAAGAAGAAGCAAGCATGTAAGGGACACAGGTGAGCCATGGGCCACGTGGCAAAATAGATTAATGAGAATGGGTTAAGATATAAAAGCAAGCTAGCAATGTGCCTAAGCCATAGGCCAAGCAGCATGAAGTTAATATAAACATCTGAGTCATTTCTGGGGCCCTGAGGAGCAATGGCAGGCAGCTAAGGGGTCTGGCACGGCAGGTCAGTGAGTCTGGGACCAAAACAAAACCACTTTGTAACACATATATGTACACATATGTATGTGTCTATCTCTCTCTTTATATATATATGTGTGTTGGGGGGGTAGATATGTATGCATAAACATGTACTGAGCACAACAATTATTTTGTGTTCAGGTAGGAAATAAAGTTTTTTTTATGATGTATATAATCTCAATTCTATTTAAAATATTCTAAATAAGAAATAAGTGCAATGGTACTAAAACTAGAATTACATGTCATTTTATCATCTTTTTCTATAGTTCCCTAAATATTTGATTTTCTAGCATTGACTTGGCTGAGGGCATTTGTAATCTCAAGTATAAAATTTGAATGTTTAATTATCTATAGTCTTTGTTCGCTTTCCTGTGTCCCTGACAAAATCTACCAGTGGTTTGTTGAAGGTAAAACATGTAGGCACAAAAGTATAAACTATTTTATTAAGTAATGAATATCTTATTTACTCCCTGTAAAGAGCAAAGAAAATAAAACCAGAAATGCAACAAGGAACATTTCAGGTAAGATTCATATTATTTTATGTGGGCCATTCTCTTTGCCTGTGAAAACATCTATAAGTGAATGTTAGAATGCTTTAGCTATTGAAACTTGGATAAAGTTAATGGGAATGAGAATCCCTGTTCAGCAACTTTTGTCTGGGCATAGAGGGAATAAGGACAAATAAGGATGACTTCACAGAACAAAAGGCTTGGCAGCTGGGGCGATGACTCAGTGTGAAGAACTCTTGCTGTTCTTCCATAGGACTCAAGTGCTCTTCCCAGTACCAACCACCCATGATTCCAGCTCCAGGCATCTCAAGTTTTCTTCTGGCTTTGGTGAACAACTATATATGTTTACATTTATGTGTGTATTCATTTATGGTGTATGTGTCTATAAATAAATAAGTAAACAATAAAATAAGTGAATAAAATACTTTTTCTAAAATTTGGAGATAAGTTTAGAAGATATTTTAACTGGTAAACTACCTTAGCATGAAAATTAAAGTTCTTATGGAATAGAGTAATGAAGAATACCGATGGCTTCTACTTCAAGTATTTTCTCTTATACTTGGTTCTTCTAATTGTACCTAACAGACTATACAAATCACTTCAAATTATAGTGATTGGTGTTTTAATAATGGACAATCAAGTATTTAATCAGAATTTGCCATGGTTTAGAAGCTAGGATGACTTGTATTGACCTGGTACACCCATTCTAAGATGAGAATCAAATTAAACTAATTTCCACTTCACATATATAAAAATTGAATAGTAAGGAAGTTAAGTTCAGGGTGGAATATAATTAATGAATATTGAATCTGGGAATTGCATGAGGAATATTTGTTTCTAAAGCTCCTGCCAGTGTGCTTTCCTTTATTTAAACTAATTACTCTCACTGCTGTTTCAAATCATCAAGCTTTATTTTCAATTGGAAGATAGGTCACAAGCAATCTACTACTCAAATTTTTAAGTTTTAAAATTATTTTCATTAGGAGAAATTTCTATTATCTGGTTAGTACCATTTGAATTTTAATAGAGTTTAAAATCTTAGCAAAATTGGACATATTTGTGAACATCATTGGTTCTGAGTAGCTCATTACAAATAAAATCAGCTTTACATACTTCAAAACTACTTTGAAAGCCAATTAAAAATTTTAAAGTAAGAAACAAAGTTGTGTACATATATATTGGGAAGAACTGTGTCAATTCTTTAATGAGATTAGGCTGAAAATACATGTGAAATTAAATATTGTCATTTCATAATAAGATGTTGTAAATGTCTACTGGGAGATGATTATGTCATGTACTTATATGAGTATTGACAACTTTTCTTCTATCTGCATTGTTTTTAAGCAATCATTGTATTGAGCCTCCACTGATAGTTTCTACAGCTAGTCAGATATATGAATCTGGAAAAGAGAAGCTTGTAATATTCAGATGATATTTGATAATATCAGTTAAATAATGTTGCCTGTGTATATTTTGCTTAACTAGATATAGGAACCTATAAGTTTTAGTTCTAGATGTATTATAGATTTTTCAAGTGTCACTAGGATTAACAGCCATGGGGAATAGTACCCTTTCTTATGGTTGACTTTGTACTATTTCTTGGTAAGATTAGAAAGGGAAGTTCTCATTGAGGGTTTAATTTACCATGTGAAAAGTTGGAAGTAACTAGGGTTTGTTTAGGTCCATTAAGACAGAGCTTTTTTCCCTGGGTCAAAATAAATAGACACTAAATTATTTATCATACCCTGAATGGAGAGTTGGCACTCTAAACAGCCCAAACACCACATACTATTAGCTCTTCTTTATCAGAGTTAATTCCACAGGAGCTTGGCAATAATATATCCTCACAAGAAATCTGCTTCATTTGAAGACAAAGTGAAGAGGAGAGGACTAATAACGTGCTGATTATTTCCCAGAATCTGCTCCTAGGATGTAGGTTTCCAACATGTACCTCTGATGAGTTTGCTCACTTTGTTGAGTTTTAACTCAGAAGCATAATGTTTCCTTCCTTTCATCCTCTCTCTGTTTCTTTCTGATATTTGTGAAATGCCAAGCATGCTTTCTCTGGCTCTCTGAACCCCCCCCCCCCCCATTCTGCTTCACTTCCACTCGGCAGCAATGGCTCACCTCCATTGCTGGTCTGGTTTGCTTTCTTGAAGACATGACTTTCTTCTCTTCCCTCTCCACCTCGAGCAGGCCACTCCAAGATTTGTAACTTAATTGCCTTATTGCCCTGTTAATTTTATCTCAGGCTCTAATAATGTCCTACATTTCCCTTTGAGACTATTTAAGATTATATTATTAACAAGAATTAATAATCCCCAAAGGTAACCTCACATTTCTCCATTAATATCATATTTAGACTTTTTTCTGGAGTGGGATGTATTTGATTCTTTTGAGATAGGGTCTCATGAGACCACATTTTTCTTAAACTTACTATATGCAGTACTGCAATAGCTTTAAAGGTCATTGAGAATACACCCCCCCCCCTTTTCTTTTATATTTCTCTAGTAACAGTTTGCCATTTGGATTATCTTTGTCCCTGGGTGGAGGCGTCAAAGATTGTAATTTATGTTTTTTATTGAAATAAAAATACTGTATATTATTTCTACTTTCCTACAATTTAATCCACATCCACCTGGGATTATCAATCACTTGGCTAGGAAATCATCTCCTTAGAAAAAACTGTTCACCTAAAACCATGCTAAAGGGGATAATTATATCATTAATGAGATTACATAACTATCTGCCCCAGAAACCCTGACCCTGTGCAACTGATTGCAGAGCTTCTTCATGTAGCACATGTGGGAATCCGATGTTTCTGAGTAATCCTTAAAAACATAACTTTCCTTTTCTTCTCTTTTTATCTCTTTTCCTTGCTGGTCAAATCATGGGCACTTTTTCCCTGGTCTTCTGGGTTTCCTTACTCACTCTCTGAAGACCTCCCCACCCCATTTTCTTCTGTGCACCTGCTTCTCTGTACTGCGGCTACTTGGTCGACCTTCATTGCTGGCCTGCCTAATTTCTTGAACTCCACTGCAAAGGGTGGGCCTTTCTCCTCCCCTTTCACATCTCTCTTTTTGTGGCTGTTACTGAGATTTTATAGTTTGTTTGTTCTCCTATTTTCCTCTCAAACATCCATAAAATTGTCCTCAAGCCCATTTCTAAGTCCTTTTTATTAATGAGGCATAGAGACAAAGGAAGGAGAACACTAATTTCCCTGGTAACTCTGAGGATGACCTTGAATTTCTGTTCTTCTTTTCTCTACTTTCTGAGGCTGAAATTACACTAGGCCTTGCAACTTTGATGTTTGCATATAAAACTTAGAATTGAATTGTGAATTTTCACCATGAAATCCTGATAGGAATTTGGGTGCTGTTGTACTTAGACTGAAGATCAATTTGAAATAAAATATATTTTTTAATAGTTACTCTTCTACATCATAAACAGTGTAGCCAGTATTTTATGTGTGTCTATTTGTTCTCAATAATAATTTATAGACTTCTGTGCGTGGTTCTCTTGTTCAATGACATTCTTTCATAGCTATAACATGTTTTCATGCCATGACCCTAAAAAAAAAAAATTTCTTAAAATGAGTGTGGTGGTTTATATTTATAATCTTAGAACATGGTAGGTTAAGGTAGCAGGGTTACTAAATATTAAAGCAAATATTTTCAATGTGGTTTTCTTTTTCTTTTTTTTTTTGAGAATGTATTTTAATTACACTTGTCCCTTCCCTGTCTTCCCTCCAAACCCTCACTTATACTGTACTTACTCTTTTTAAGAAACATAGACTCTTCTTGCGTCATTATTACAGGCATATATATATATATATATATATATATATATATATATATGTGTGTGTGTGTGTGTGTGTGTGTGTGTGTGTATTTATATATACTATATTTGCATGTACATATATTTGTATTTGTCTACACATTTATTCATACGTATAACCTGCTGAAGCCATATAATATTTACTTGTGTGTATGTTTTTGGAGTTGACCATTTGTCATTGTGCTCTTCCTTTGGGAAGACCATCTTTCTCACTCCCACTTTACTCATTTGCCTTTAGATCTTTTCATAGGATTGAGACTTTGTGGCATTTTCCCTTCCGGTTTGGTACATTTGTTGGTGTCCTTGTTCAGCTCACATTTAGGCGGTCATGTTGGTGAGACTTTAAGTTGTAGCTTCTGATGTTATTAGGACACACCTAACTTACTGAGAGGAATTAATATGAGCGAGGTTTGACTTTTTCAAAGCTTTTATTTGCCTATATTATAACCATCATGGGATTTTTGTCTTGTACTCTTGTGTTGCGATGAATTATACTAGTTTGCCCTTCAAGAGTCAAATGAATGAATTCACAATCCTGGGGTAAGAACTACCTCTTAGTGACTTTTTGTATTTTTTATTTATTACAGAATTATGTTGAAAATTTCTTTCTTGGCTGCTCAACTGCTTTATTAAATATCGTGGAAAATATTGCCTCCTTAAATAGCAAACTTCCCTATAGGAAAAGTTCTTGATGGTGAGAATTGTTTGTATGCCTGGGAATCCTTCAAGTTCAGCCTGTGGATTAGTCCAGAAGCTCATTGGAAGGTCAATAGGCCTTGAGTATGGCTCTCCTTGCTCTTCCCCGTACTCTCTAACCAATCCTCATCACACTTTTGGCAGCTTTGAAGAAAATTATGATTTTCTTGTAGTAGTAGTTGATTGAGGCTGTACAGTCATTCAACTATTTCAATTATTTTTCTTAGAATACTTTTGATCTGGTTTTAAGTTTTCTTTATTCATTTCAATATTTTAATTTTTTTTAGTTTCATACAATGCATTGTGATCATATTCAGTCTCAAATCCCCCCTTTATCTCCTCCTAAATCATGTCTCACCTCAACAACCCCAACCTCATATCATTATTTTTAAGTATTTAATAAGTAATGGACTCAAGTTTTGTTATCTATATACTTCTGTGGTAGCACAGTCCTCTTTATTATGGTTGACCTCTCAAGGTCAATATCCTTAAAGAAAACTAACTATCCCTCCCTCGAAACGAAAGCCGTATACTGTCCAGAGTTTTTTAGTTAGGTGCAGAAATTCATGAGCTACATAATTGATTGATGTTTCTCAAATTCTCTCCTTGTCATTGAAATTTTTTGAAAATATTAATCAAATTCATTTAAAATTAACTGTTTGACAGCTCCGATATCTATTTTCCCTCTGTTTCTCCTATGTCATCCAGGTTTTTACCTGGTTTCTGTCACAAAGGACACTTAGTGAGGTATACCTTCTCATCAGTGAAGAAATGATTCTGCATCTTGCCCCAGTAGTGGGAATCCCATAGTCATTTTACCTTCTCTCTGGCTTTGTGTTACTTTGAGGCTCTACCAACAAAAAGCAGCAGAGGAAGATTGGAACATTGGAGGAGAAACACATGCCTCTCTGTTGTCTACCTGCTTCATCACCATCCTCTTAGCAATGATTCTTTACTCTTGAGGAGCATTTGCTGAAGCAGCAACAGCTGGTTTTATTTTTAGCATTTCAGACAGAGACAGAAACAATTTAATGGGCCTGCTCAGAACATCCAGCACTAAGCAGGCAGTATGGTTTTCTGAGAAGACTGGATCTCAACTCCCTGTGAATTGTCTTCCCAGAACAGAAGCATCACTAGGCAAGCAGTAAGCCCCTCTTAGTTTCCGGTGGGTCCTCTTCCCATCATTGTTTAAACACTCCCAGCCTTCGCCTTTATGCTCCAATGGTATGTGAAATCCTTTATCTGATGCTTTGGTTTTACCTTAGATATTATGTATCTATCTGTCCCTTTTCAGACTGGCTTCAATTGAAAAATTCTTCACATTCAATTATTGATAGTGATAGACATTGCACGGTTTGTTTATTGTAACTTTATTTTTTACTTATACTTCATGATAGTGTTAGTTGATATTTTACATTCTTTAATTTTAAAACACAATTACAGGATAAAGCAAAATGGCTCCTAGAAGACTTTTGCCTGGGAAAGTTCTTCAATCTGGTCCCTTTTAAATTTATTTTTCTTTAATTAACATTCTTTTCATTTATTTTACATATTGGCCCTAGTTTTTCCTCTTCCCTCTCCTCCTACATTTTTGCTCAGAAAAGGATGGGCCTCCTGTGGGCTTGAACAAAGTATGGCACATAAAGTTGAGGTAGACCAGACTCCTCCTCCTCCTGCATCAAGACTGGACAAGGTAATCTAGCGGGGGGGGGGGGGGGGACAGGTTTCTTGATCATGATTTGAGCTGTTTCAAAACTGAACTTAAGTTCTGCTAAGTCCTGGTGTACTTTTGCTTAATATCTACACTAACAAGACCATCTTTTAGCCCCATAGTTCTCATTTGTGAGTAAGAGCTCCTCCTTTTGGTTGATTTCTGAATTGCATAAAATTTACCTGGAGACCTGTAGAAATCAAAATTGTTCTTTATGTACACTCAAATGGAGAAGCCACCAGCTTCTATTTTTAAAATCAGGAGTATCTTAAAAGAAAAGGCTATGCCAAATGTTGACCTTATCATTTTGAATTTCTTCTTTCTAGAATATGTCCCTCAAAATTCTCACCAAGAACTTTTAATGACTTCCAAAGATGTTCAAAATGTATTTGTGGAACTCTTTTGTAGGGGGATTATGTTGTTTCATTGTAAATAATTGTCCCACCCACTGGTTTAATAAAAATCACTGATTGGCCAAAGGCAGGCAGGAAGTGTGAGTGGAGCTACCAGACTAAGAAAATTCTGGGAACCGGAAGAGCAGAGCAGAAGGCCAGAGAGAAGCCAGAAGAAGCAGAGGACAGCTATGCTGCTCTGAGAAAAGGTACTGAGCCACATGGCTGAACAGGATAAGAGTCATGGGTTAGATTAAGGGTAAAGAGTTAGCAAGTGATATGCCTGGGCCTTAGGCTGATCAGCCTAAAACTATTGTAAGCATCTGTGTGTCTCTGCAGGTCTGTGGATCTGTGGGCTTAAACCTTGAGGCTAGGTCTGAAAGTCCAAGCCAGAAACCTTGTACTACACTCTTTGACTTTTTCTCAGTAGTTAAGTTAGATCAAAATAAACTGTCATCTTTCACATCTTCTCCATGTCAGAGAGAAATGCCATCTATCCTGATGGCTTTCCTTGTCCTCACATCCTGCCCCTTAATGACACATTTCTATTAATCATTCTCTAGTGAGTAATGTATGGACTGGTTTTCAAACTTTCTCACTGTTCCATAATTTTGAAGTTTTTATTTATACTTATATTTCCTTTAGAAAAAATGAATGAAAACTCAGCCTGGCTGCCATATACATTTAAGATGAGCTGAGTATAAGGAAGACTCATATTCCAATTCTCTGCCCTTGGGCTGAAGTTGATACCAGGTAAAGATAAAAAAAATTTGTAGTGACAAATTTCAGTTTTGCTGGAATTTGTAATTACCATAGCTTGAAAACATAAATTGAAAAATGGTATTGCGACTAAGAAGTGAGATCATCCATATAATGCAATAAACTAAGTAGTCTTGAAAATGACTGAGAGATCCATAAGCACTTAGTATACATTATGCTATATACTTTAAGCATATATAATTAAATATTATTTTAATTAAAAATGTGAGTGTTCATTACCTCTTGTGGCATTAATGTGCCATCTAGTTAGCATTGTTAACAGTACTAATATCACTTTGTTCCATAAATATACATACAGATACATTTCTCCTAGTTTCTTTTCCCTCATCTCTGAGAATATACATGTCTATGTGTTAATTATATTCAGTTTTCTGAGTGATCCCAAGAGACAGTCACAGCAAACTAATTATAAAGGTAAAGGTAGAAGATGCATAATTTGTTTGGGTACTGACGGCAGAACATTATGACTATTCTAAAGACTAGCAAGGCAATTCTTAAATTAAGCGCATCTGCCCAGCAGCACAGTAGCCTACGTTTCATGCAGGTTGTGGTCAGTATCATAGGGTTGGACAAAGCAGTGATTATGAGAAAAGGTGACCATAAGTGGTGAATGTGAAATATGGAAGTTTCAGGTGTATGTAGAAGAAAAATCCACTAATATACATGTATGTAAATCATGGACACACAATATATATTTCTTGTCTTAAAAACAGTACTAAGAGTAAAACTTGACAAATAGAAAATACTGTATTACATATAATTTTTAAAAATATTTTTAAAATAATTAACCTCTGGGGTAGGGATAGAGTTCAGTTGTAAGACATTTGCCAGCATTCATGAGACTCTAGATTCAGTCATCACTACTGGCCCCCCAAAAATATACAAATATCAAAATCAATGATTATATATGTAACAGAAATAAATTATTTTAAATCTGAAGTCAAATCAATTTTTAAGTTAATTTTATATTTTCAGATGCTTTTGTTGTGGTTTTGAGCACATGCTATGAAATACTTTTGGAGGTCAGAAGACAACTTGGAATAGTCAGTTCTCTCCTTGCAACATATTTCTTCAAGTTCAGCTCATTGGGGATGGCAGCAAGATTCACCTATTTCAATGTCTTATTGGCCCTTAAGACTTAAATATATACATATTTAGATATTCACAAATAAATTTTAGATATCCCAATTATAATGGGGTCTTATATAGCTGGATATCAAATAAGTGAGTGAACAGGGACAAACCAATTGGGGAGGGACTCAGGAGGCCTGACATTTACCTAAAGAGCTATTGACCATTGATGGCTCCTGGTAGGTTGTGACTGAGTTTTCCTCAGGGGTATGCTCCTCTTAGTTTGCAGTAGGAAAGAAGATGAGGGGAAAGGCCCAGGAGCAGTAAAGGGAGGTGTAGGTAGATGTGAAAAAAAGTACACAAAGAACTACAGTTAGCCAAATAACATGGAGAAGGGGAGAAACAGTCCTCCTTAGGGAAGAGCACAGCAAATGGTTACTAATCCTGAAAAGTCAGTCCTGAAAATGCATACATGCAGCTAACACTGTATAGACTGAGCAGTTTTTCTTGCTGTATTTTTTCTTGCTGTATTATGGAAAGTGTGTGTGTGTGTGTGTGTGTGTGTGTGTGTGTGTGTGTGTGTGTGTGTGTGCTTGTGTGTATGTGTGTCAAAAATTAATGTTAAAAAGAGGCCTTAAATCCAAAAGCAGTGATGTGTGAGAAGGTTTGGAAGGAGGAAATGGAAGGGAGAAATAAAGTAACTATAATAAAATATAATCTCAAAAATAAAAGAAATTATAAAAATATTTTTTGTACGTGTTTGAAATTCTCAGTGAATTTAAATGAGAAAAAAAAAGAAAAGAAAATAAGAAATTAAACAAATAGGCTCTGACTGTATCATGATTTTAATAGGGAAGGAAGTTATTTCCCATGGTTTCTCTGTACCTTTCACATTGGTTCCAGAGTTTGGCTCTCTTAATTAAAATATGCACTTACTAGTTTGAATTTGCTAGATAAAGATAATAAGACTTTAGTTTAAAATATAGTTTAGTCTTTAAATGCTTAGTTCCCTTCAGTTACTATAAGTAATAACTTCCCTTTCATACCGCCTTTAGATATTATTTTCAAACAATTTTCCCCAAACTACACAATTCACTGAGCACCATGTCAGATATATTTATTCAGAAGGAATTTGGGTAGACATTTTCCTTTGGCTTCTTGCTTTTCTGACACAGCTGTCATATGATAACTGCCAGCTGAGGCTAGACTCTATCCCTAAGTATTTATTAAGCTCAGCCAAACCAGTCCCAATGTCCCTGACTATCATCAGAGTGTCTAGAACACAACCATGATTGTTTTTCTCGGCCTGACTATTGTACAAATGTGAACAGTAAAGAGCAACGAAGACTTAATATAGCTCATGCTCTGCTCTGTTGTCTACATATGCATGGGCTTTGTCTTACCAGACTGAAAATACCTTGTTTTTATTTATTCAAAGAGGGAGTGTGAGCTGGCAGTATCTTTAAAAATGCCTCAAATTGCCACACCTCTAGGTTTCTTATCATATCCTCTTTTTTAGTACTCATTCCCATACCACACAGAGGGAAGTCTAGAGTATGTTCCTCATCCAAGGGCAGGTGAGTACAGACCCCTAATTATAAATGGATCTTTGGTGTCTGAATAAAGGACACAGGACATACTGCCTTCTCCCATTCTTTCTGCTGCACTACTCATCTGTGAGATCTAGAGTTTAACAGAGAGTAAGTGTTCACTGGAATCGAGAGTTCCCAAGCTGACTAAAGATTGCTTCTCACCTGAGTGTATTTGAAGGCAGAACATCAAAGATTAATAGCTATTTGGAGTTATTGGGTCTTATGCCAAGAAAGAAAGAACAGAAGCTCTGGTCAAACCTAATTTTCACTATAAAAGAGGTAGATTAGGGAGCATTGATGGGATAGTAAACATCATGAGCCAAGGAATAGTAAAACCAAGCTCTATTCAAGTCTACTAGGGATTGTGCAGTAGTGTGGATGATGTTAGCAAATGGACAAGAATAGGAATGAATACCTGTGAGAAAGGAGGGATGTGTACTACATAAATCTAGAATAGCATTGTAGGAGTCCTCAAAATGCTTTAAAATGAGATAAAAAATTTAGAAGAAGGAGAAATTGCACGAAATGTTTCATTTTATGGCCAGAGAAGACAGGAATCTCACATAGAAAGACGTGAGCATGTGGACATCTTAGCGTCTAAACAGGTTACTGTAGTTATACAAATCTACCTCTATTTAATCATGCTAAGCTAGAAGGACACTTACTTCTACTCCCAGAAAACTACTCATACATTTTCTGCACTTGTATGTTGATGGGAGACATCAGCACATGGAATTAGTTTCAGTCAGATGAAGACATGGATACCAGCTCCATCTCTCACACTCTTCCTTCTTTCCTGCAGTCTTGGGGCCCAAATCTATGCAGAAAGCCTAGATACAAAAGTGGAAAGGAGGAGAGGCACTGGAGAACCCAAGCAGGCAAACTCCACTCCTGCAAGCTGTAGTGTGAGCTCGTTCCTCTCTCACCTCCCAAGTCGCTCTGCCCCTGTGAGGCTCACTGGGCAGGGCAGGGTCACTGTATTACCTTTGAGGCTGGAGTTTTAAATCATCTGAGCTGACTAAACTCTCTAACAACCTAAGGTGATTGCAAGTGAATTTCCACATAAGACAGCCAAGGAATGAACAAAGGAGTTGAACAGAATGCAGGTGAATACAGATATTAAAAGTTAAAATTAAACCATTTTATTTTCATTCTTAAGGGCCAGGAATAGGGACATTGTTTTCAGGTAAGCCTGTAAATACTTCCTCAGAAGCACTAAGAAATGCATGGGGAAATACGCTAGTGTGAATTTGTAGGTGGTGTTTTATGTTGGAGGAATTTTTTTTTTTTTTTGGTTTTTAAAAGTGTCTGGTCATGTATTTCTCTGGAGAGACCCTTTATAGGAATGATGTGAGGGGATCGAAGACCACTTTTCAAGCCTCCTGACATTTCTTTATTCAACCAGAATATTTCATCACTATTTTCCAGGACTTTGAAAGATATGTCTTGTATGCTGCATAGATTTGCTGAAAAGGATAAGGTTTCTTTTGTAAAGATATTGGCGTCTGAACATTTGAAACTGAAGCAGAAGCCAACATTCAACTGATGCCAGATAAACACATTCCAGAAGATGTGAATGGATTAAGCTGCTATTGCACCAAAGTCTGGCAATAGCATCTGAGGACTTTCAGAAGGATGCAGCCAACCCCCATCCCATCCAGGAGTAGTGAGCCTCACAACCTGTCCCTGTGATCTGGTTAGTTCAGTAGCGTTCTTTCCTGTCTGCTACATTTCTTCAGTATGTGTAAAAAACTGCTTTATATCAGTTTATACACTATGTTAAAGCTTTGTGTAGAGGTTCATCCTGTTTCCTATCAATACTATCTGGTTTCCAAAGATGGTTCATCAATCCCAATTCCCATAGAGAGTGACTAACTCATTCTAATTTGCCTTAGACTTTCCTGAATTTATCGTTGGAAGCTTTACTTGTAAGCTATCCAAGATAGATGGCAAATGTAGATAAAAAGTCATGCTGTTGTCAAGGCTCTCGGACTGAATGTCAAATCCTGGGAGAGACATCCTTTCAGATTCTTATTTAAATCAGGCTTTTAATAAAGGGATACACATTAAACTACATATTATGAAAGTAATATCCATGAAAAATATACCATGATAAAGATGAGTGATATTACAATGAGGTTTTTTGGTCCCGGGCAGCCAGAGATCCAGACCCACAGACCTGCCCCCCCAGACCCTTTAGCCACCCGCAGCTGACCAGGCCCCCAGAAATGACTCAGACACTTATATTAGCTTCATGCTGTTTGGCCTATGGCTCAGGCACATTGCTAGATTGCTCTTACCTCTTAACTCAACCCATTCTCATTAATCTGTCTGCCATGTAGCCCGTGGCTCACCTGTGTTCCTCACATGTTTCTTCTTTGGCATCTGGCTCGGTCTGTCTAACTCTGCTCTTCTTCTCCTACCTATGCTGTGATTTCACCTCCTACTTTTTCTATGGTGCCTGCCATTGGCCAAAACAGCTCCTTTATTTAAAGATTGATATTCACAGCATACAGAAAGACATTCCCACATCAGAGTGATATGGAGTCGAACATTTGCATGGTTTCTCACATCCAAGATGTAATAATTGAAGACCTATAAAGGCAGAATAAAAACACTGATTACATCATAGAATAATGGTCTAAAGAAGTGGAGTTCATAGGAAACTAACAGGAAATGATTATTAATCATATTCCTGTATGCTTATCCATATGTATATAAGCAAAATGTAAATTTATACTTCAGTAGAACTCAGTTCTTATCAATTGGCCTGCATCCTAAGCATACATAGCTTTCTCTGTTTTTAAGACTGTGGGAAGATAGGGCTCTCACACTTTGTTGAGAGGGTTGTAAACTGTACATTTATTGCTTATGGTCAGGAATTAGAAGATATTTAACAAAAGGGCATACCTTTATCCTTTTTCCCATGGTGACTCTGTTTCTTGGAATCTGTTTCATTCGAATAGTATTACTCCCACAATTATTAGTAATGGCAAATGTTTAGATGTTAACTTGGGCATGGTGATTACGTTTTTTATTTTAGAAGTTTTGAAAATGAACAATGGGCATCAGTTTCAAAGCAATGTTGAAATATAACAATGCCCATGCTTTAGGCTTCACTTCTACATGCTACTGTAAAAACTAAATTGTAAACAGGAAAGTGAAATAATTGGTTATAAGAACTGGTAGTTATAGCTGAAGCTAAATGGGTAAAGATAGTATCGAGAATCAGTAAGCACTGTTGCTATAGTGTGACCAAATATTAGGAGAAACTATAAGCCACAAAAAATTAGAAGGAAAAGTAACAGGAGTGAGTGTAAGTATAGTGTCAAGGATCATTGAAGATGCCCACTGGCTGTGTGGGCTTAATTCACATTGCTTATCTGGATTAACCTCCCACCCCAATCTCTATGTTCTTTGCAGTCTCTACTTTATTTGATAACTCAGGTGAAATATACTTCCAAGTCTGTCCACTCACAATTATAGATACATCTTCTAGATTGCATAGCTGTGCACATCTGTCTCTGGAAGCTGTTCCTGCTTGTAACAAGTGGCATAGTTGGGTCTAGAGGGACATTTATTTGAGACCTTTATTACCTCTTTCTACTCTAGTCCTCCCTGCTTTTCATTTCTGTGATAGGTAACATGGGGGATGATAGGTAACATGGGGAATGATAGGTAACATGGGGGAAGGGAGGGCCATTTTAGCTTCTACTTCGATGTGACCATCTTCACTGAGTGAAGTCAGGGCAAGAACGCAAGGCAGGAACCTGTTGGCTACCATGGACATGCGAGTGCCACTTCTTGTACCCTTCGGGATCCCTTGCTACGGTGGTCATCTCTGTGTCTCATATGTGCTGTCAGGAGTGCTAGTTTCTTTCTCTCAGCAGCTTGCACAGCATTTTCTAGGAGCATGGATGCTATATTGCAGGGAAGGGGCTTTCAGGTCAGGCACACCTCAGAAGTTCATGCTGAGAGAACTGAATGTAACTTTGATTTTGTCCCTGTAGACTGTCATTCTCATTGTGTTCCTGAGCTGATGGTTGACATTTTGTGGTACAGAGTGAATCTATTATTTTTTTCTCCTACAATCCAACAATAAACCTGGATCACAGATTCCCCTCCCTCCACTCCTCCCAGTTCACTCTCACCTTCCCTCTCCCCAGAGAACCAGAGAAGGCACTATACAAAGTAAGGAGACATCCAGAAAGCTAGACATGACATGTACTCACTCATAAGTGGATTTTAGACAAAAAGCAAAGAATATACAAATTGCAAACCACAAGTCCTGAGCAGCTTGGGAACAGAAGGAACTTAAGAAAGATATCTAGGGTTCCCCTGGGAAGAGGAAATAGAGAGGATCTCCTGAGTAAATAAAGATAACAGGGGGCGAGCAAGGAGAGGTGGAAACAAATCATGAGAGAAGAAGAGTGAGTGAGTGGGAGGAGCAGCAGAGAGCAGAGAGGGAGAACAAAGAAATGGGCATCTTAATAGAGGGAGCCACTATGGGGTTAGAAAGAAACCTGAGAAAACTCCAAGAACCCACAAGATGTCCCTGGATAAGCCTCCAAGCAATAGTAAAGAGGGTGCCTAGACAGGACCTCCCCTAAAACCAAATTAATGACCATCCTAATTGTCATCATAGAACCTTTATATAGCAATGGATACAGGCAGAAGCAGAGATCTGTAGCTAAGCACCGGGACAAGCTCCTGGTACACCTAGAGAAAGAGGGTGGGGAGGAAAGAGAGAGAGAGAGAGAGAGAGAGAGAGAGAGAGAGAGAGAGAGAGAGAGAGAGAGAGAGAGAGAGAGAGAGAGAGAGAGAGAGAGAGAGAATATAAGCAAAGGGATCAGGATCACAAGGAGGAGACCCACAGAGTTGGCTGAATGGAGATATTGGGAACTCACTGAATCACAAACAACTGCTGAGGAACCTTCAGGGAAAGAAACTAAACACCCTAAAGGTAGACGACTGTCAAATGGCGTTGGCAGTTAGTGGAGCCTCTTGCAGTAGGATCAGACTATGTTCCTGGTGCATGAACTGACATCTTGGAGCCCATTCCCTACAGAGGAACATTAACTCAGCCTTGATCCTGGGATGAGGGACTCGGACCTACCTCACCTGGATATGCCAGACTGAACTGACCTAACTTGGGACTCCTTGCCTTCCTTGGGGAATGGGTGGGGTGATAGGGTGGAGGGAGCCTGAGGGAGGATTGGGAGGGACTGGAAAGAGGGAAAAAAGGGGGAGCAGTGGTAGATATAGAAAAAATTTCTTTGAATAAATTTAAAAATGAAAAAAAAAGAAAGGAAACAGAAATAAAACACTTGTCACTATTTCTGAGCTCCCAGATGAAATGAAATAATAGTACTTAGCTACTTTCATTGTTTTTTTTTACATAAGCCTATGAATTCTGTTATTGGTCAAGTCAATTTGAGTTCAAGGTTTAATATGTGAAAATAAAAGCATTTGAATGGATAATGGGATGGATGTGATTTCAAGGGGAAAAAGTTCCACCATTGTGAAAAAACAGACTTAGATTCAACTCAGCAATTGACTACACCTTAGGGGTTGTCATTATACTATTCTATGCCACACTACACTCATCTATAAGTTTAATGATAAAATGTGCGTTTTGCTCTATATTTACATGATGTTGTGAGCATCTCATGGAATAATAACTTTGAGTTAAAACAAAAAACATTGAAAGATGCACTTAAATTAGAAGTAACATTGCTATATCAAAAGATCTTGAGGTTGTCAGCATATTTATTACAATGCATTCTTTTTCCATGCATTGCAAGTGACAGGAATAATTCATCAAGTTTTACACTTCTTCAAAACACTCCATGACAACAAGAGTGGAAGTTTCTAAAGCAAAGAGGATTTCATTAGGCTGCTTAATATGAGTATTTATAGCCAAATTGTTTCCCAATTGACTCTGCAATACTCATTTGTGATTCATAATTCTTGGTGAATAATTGCAATTATCATATGCTTAATGAGACAATAATTTCCCTTCTCTTCTTTTTTATTTCCTTTTAGGCAGAACCTTGCATTCCATGGTATGTGCATCAGAAACAATCTGCCAAAGAGCTGAATACCTACCTACCCCAAAGTCCAAGTCCCAGGATGTGAACAAAGTTGCAAGAATGAAACAGAATAGTACATACAAATTAGTCTGTGAGTGATCTTCCTTCTTTAGGCTGACTATAAAGGCAAGATTTGTGCACTGTGTGTTTGTATGTATACATTAGCTCCTGTAAAATGGATCATAAGAAATCCCTTAGTAGGGGCCTGGAGATAATTCAGTGGGTAAATTCCTTACCTTGCAAGCACAAGGACTTGAGTTTGATCTTCAGAAGTTAGGCATGGAGTTCTGGACTTAGAATCCCAAAACTGTGGAGGAAGAGATGGACCGATGTCTGTCTAGCCTAAGGAGTGAGATCCAGGCTATTGAGAACCCGGTTTCAAAAACAAGGTATGCACCATTCCTGTAGAACAATAACAATATCAGAAGTTATAAAGTTATAATCTGGCTTCTTCCACAACCATATGCGTATTTGATCTCACCTGTGCATACGTGTTTGTGCACTTACATACAGACACACAGACACACACACACTCACACACACACTACTTTAAATAATATAAGTTAATAAAGTCAGTGCATTCTATTTTAAATACAGTCATGTCTTCTTTGACTTCTGTGATGGTGATCCCCTTAATGTAGACTCAGAACTTTGTGATCAACCATTAGGAACCATACATGAATCCCACTGGTAGGAACCACATACATGACCCCTTATACAACATAGCTGAGTATGTTTGAATGGGACACATGAACTTGCAGAGTTCATGTAGTGTGGTAAATGGATCCTGTGGTTTGGATTCATTCTGATCCTGCTCAAAATCAAAGATCCAACAGGCAGAAATACTTCATGTCTCTTAAAAACAATTTCTTCAACAGTAACTCAACTATCCTTCTTTGTAGGTTATTTGAAAGATTAAATAATGTGAATTCAATTGGGCACTTTCCACCCCCTGCCTTGCAGAAATCGGTAACATTTTTCAGTAAAAACACTTTGTTCCTCCTTCCATATCCCTCCAGTCCTCTTATGTTCACAGACAGAGGGAGAAGTGTCTTTTGCCTTTTTTTCCTCACCCAAGTAGGGAAAGAAATGGAGTCATCACTTCTAGGCACTCTTCACATTTTTCTCCACTGGAGAGTATGTGTATTTACCTATTGGAACCAGGCTGTCAATAAACGCCTCATGTTAGAAAGGCTCTACATTATCTAGTTGAAGTCTCTTAGTGTACGATTAAAACTCTGGGATGGTTAATGATAGAAAGTTCTAGCTGTTTCCTTTTAGCAACTCTGAGAATGGGAAGTTAAACAGGGTTGATATTGTACTGCTGCTCTGTTTTTTATTTATTTAAAAAGGTCTCTCTTTTTTTTTTCCATGTAACCCCTAGCTCGTCCTCCCTCCCTGCCTCCCAGTCCTTCCCAATCCTCCCTCAGTCTCCCTCCACCCCATCTCCAAAAGGCAAGGAATCCCAAGGTGGGTCAGCTCAGCCTGGCACATCTACTTAAGGCAGGTCAGATTTCCTCATCCCAATATCAGGACTGGGTTAGGAACTCTGCAGGGAATGGGCTCGAAGAATAGGGTGTGGTGGAATTCAGGTCTTAGCTGACAAGGCTTGGAGGCCGTGTCTCTGGAGTTCTAAGAGTTCTAGGAGCTTGAACTGGGCATGGCCAAGCCTGTTGAAGAGGCCGCAGGGACCCTGAACTGCCCTGTTTTGTTCCTGCATTCTTGGAGAGAGGAACAGCAGCCCCATCATGGAACTGTTCCTATCTCCAAGAATTGTCTTAAGATTCAATTTGTATCAGTGAGTGTTAATATACCCCTTAATATTAATATACCCTTTAAATATTAATCTTTTGTGTAGTATATTGCCATACCTAAATTGCTGGCACTCAACATGTGGCCAGAACCCACAACCCTAAGATTAAGAGTCTTATACTCTACTTACTAAGCATATTGCAAGTGAGTATCACTGCAATAATAGGGATTATGAGGAGGAGTTCCACAGAGTGGATGGCTGGAGCTCTAGGGAGCTCATTGGATCAAGAACAGAATAGTTATCAGGGAACCATCGGGGAAAAGGAACTAGGCCCTTCAAGAGTAGGCAACTGTAGGTGGTCTGCTTATTTTTAACTCTAAGAGAAAGAATGATAAAGCCTTTCTTGGCCTCAAAATAAGACCACATTCTTCAACTTGGTCAGCCTGACTTAGGGCAAAGAATGGGTATGAGCATTCTTGAGCTTCATCGACCTTAAACCTCAGATTTTTCAAAATACTTTTATTGAAACAAAGCAAGTTAGCGGTCATGTACAGAAGTAGCTAGTGTGTAATAGCTTATGAATAAACAGATCCTGTTCCTACCCTCACCCAGAAGGTCACGTGTGATAATCCAGTGTAAGACAATTTTTTTTGCCTTGCCCAAGCTTATGGGGCTCTTACATCGAACAAAGTAGATGGACAGTGAAGAGCTTGATGAGTTTCCTTAAGGAAGGCATAGAAAGCAAAAGCATTCCTGTATTTATAGATAGGGCCACAAGTAAAAAAAGTAAATGATTTTTGTGAAACTTGATTTAAAGTTTTAAATAGTGAAAATGAACGTAAAACAAAACATATGGTCAGAAATAGAAGATGGATTTAAGATCTCATTGTAATGGCCCAACAACTTAATGTTTGCTAAATTATGAGGTAACTAGTTGTTTTTGCATGAGTAACGAAGAAATACCCAAGGACAGAGAAAATGTCTGTCTAGGAAGTAGACATGGCCACCTCAAAACAGTTACTGAGATGTCCTTTTATTTGGGCTAATGACTGGATAGAGACATCTACAGAGTGTTTGGAGATAAATTTCCTGTCCCTCATTATCTCTCCCAGGCTGTGTTCTCCAGAACCATACAATAGTTACATGACCTTATTTATGGTTTATTACAACAGTGTGTTTTAGAAAGAGGAGACTCCACAAACTTCCTTTCCCCAAAGTGAAACACAACCCCTAGACAAGTGGTCAGCTCAGACTCAAAGTGCCCTTCATGCTTCCTTTTTGTCTTTTAATACTCTGGTTTGCTATTTTAACAGAACAGTTATTTATTGCTATCCTTTAAAAAAAAATCAGAAACCAAATTTGTTCTTTGAATCTGATACCTTCTAGGAGAGAGAAGAGTCAGTTTCCTTAATGAGGTACATTGGGTATATCAAACACAGGTAAGCATAGACCTCATGTTTAGAGTAGTTTGCCAACACACACAAAAAGACTTTACATTCTTATATACTTTTATATTTGTTTTGGTGGTTTTTCAAAAAATGAGAGAAATAATATGAAGTTGGGTGGGTAGGAAAGGGTGCGTAGGATTTTGGGGGATACAATGAAATATATTGCATGAATTTTTTTAATGATAAACATTCTGGAAAACACAAATAAATTATCCAATGAAGTATTAACAAAAAAGATTCAGCAATATTTTAAGATGTTAAAGTAATGGGGAACCCAAGTTAAACTGTTACACATACTAACTACAGACCTTCCACAAAAATTCTAGGACTATACAATGTATAGAATTAGAAAATTGTATGTCAAGGTTTAAAAAATATTGAAATATTGGCTCCTTTTCTTATATTGTATAGAAAGATAACTTCAGAGTTGAATAAAAATTTAATCCTAAGAACTAAAATTGTAAAACCTCCAAAAAGGAACTTTTATTTAAAAAAGTTATTGACATTGGTATTGGCAATGAGTTTGCTGTATATGCTAGCCAAAGGACAAGGAATAAGAGCAGATATAGAAAAGTGATATCAAAGTAAGAAGCCTCTTCAAGGCAAAGCAACATTCATGAAAATAGGTAGACCATCTCTGACATGAGAGAAACTGTAGAAACCATATATTTGATATGAAGGTAACCTTCAAAATATATCAGGAAATCCTACAACTCAATACTAACAAAAATCCATATGATCCTATTTAATATATAAAGGAAATGAATTTTCTCCAAAGAACACATTGCAAATGCCACCATATATGTGAAAATATTCTAAACATCTGTGGTCAATTTAAATAAACTAAAAATAAACTTGGAGTCACCAGTAGTGCATTAGTGTCTCCTAAAGGACAAAAATCAAAACACTCTCTAGGTGTCATTTAGCTAGGAGCAAGCCTTGATTTGAATTCCCTATTTCATTCTCCTGTTTTCCTAATTGTTCCTGTCTATCTGTTGTCTGAGTCTAAATCTATGTCTGCAAGAATGCTGTTGTAAGAATTTGCCCACAGGTGAGTTTCTGTGTGTTGGCGTCTTTAACAGAGGACTTTGCTCTTTCCTTTATTGAACATTGTAGAAAGCATCACAAGGGGAATGAATAAGGGATAATTTAAAGAAATCTTTAACAGTTTTACAAGGGATTATGTCACCGAGTCCACCTGACACAGATAATTAAAAGTTCTATTGTTTATCAAAAATATCCATGCTATATTCAAAATTTTATGATTCTTATGCATAAATTATTTATATATTACATATTTTGTATTATATATAATTTTATTATATTTTTTAAATCTATACTTGCTATTTTCAGAAAATGATTACCATAACACACATGAAAACACATGCATTACTCATTTGTCAAAGATATGAAAAAGTTGATATTTAAGGTTACAGATATGAATTAATTAGCTTAGGATGTAAAAATCAAAGCAAAAAATGTTGATTGTTACATTAGTCTTTTAAAGATAGTTCAGATGAATAGGCTGAGTACACAGTAAGATAGTGATCTTAGTTCTTAAGTTTTAAATGAGCTCAAATTATATTATTAACATTGGCTGTGAGGCCCAGAAAGTGTCAAAGTCTGTTAGAATGTAAGAGATATTTTCATTATAAGCATCTCTACAAACATTATTAACCTACAGATAAATTAAAATTAAAACTATAATATGACATTAACTTATTTCTCTTAGAGCAGATATTATTTTTAAAAACATTCTCTAGAATGCCAGGACATAAAGAAACTGAAACCCTTTTCTACTGGAGGTAAGAATGCAAAGTGGTACAGCGAAAATGTGCCTTAAAAAATGAACATCAGCTACTTTTTCCTAATTATATGGACTAGACATAAGTATTGGTTTTATTATTTTGTCGTAATTCTGAAACTTTCTATAACTCCACTATCAAAATCAAGAGCAATGGTGCTGCTACACACTATTTAGAGCCACATAGGAAATGGGAAGGAATAGGTATTAGATAAGATACAATAATTGACTAGTGCTATAATATGAGGTCATAAACAGCATGCGTGTGTCAGGTACAGATTTTACTGCATATGTTTCTCTCTGATACAGAAACAGCAAGTGATAAGAGTGATAGTGTGTGCAATGACATCTATTGTCTTATTCACTTAGCAAGACAAAGTCTGCCTTGTATTGAACAGGAGTGGGTGATCATGTTCTCCCAGCATCCCTTTCCATAGGCTTCTGAAACAATGAGCATCTTTCTTCACTATTTATTATACCACCATCAAGAGATAAATGAACTCACTGTCTTCAAAATAACTAACAATTGCACTTGTTCTAAAGTTCCTGATTCAGTACTGTGTGGAAAGAGTAGCATTATTTGAGTTTTTAAGGCTTACCTTAAAATGATTATGGACTCACAGGAAATTAAAGATAGTAAAGAAATGACCAGTTATCTTTTACCTAAATTCCTCCAATGATTACCACTTCCATAATTATAGTGTTGCATCAAAATGGTGAATCTGACATTGAAAATGTGAATGCTATTTTGTGACATGTGATTATTTTTATAATCACTGTGCAATCAAGATATATTTTCTGATCATAAATATCCTTCTCATGACACTTCTTAGTAATCGTATTTTATGCCCTGGCAATCAGCACCCTTTTCCCAATGACTATATTTTTTTTTTCAGTTTCCAGATTATATTTAAGTGGAATTAAGCAGTATGTGTCCCCTTAAAAACATCATTTTTAACAAATACATTAAAATATGCACAAATTTGTTTAAAGCGTTCATTTCTTTTTATTGATGAGTAGTATTACATGTTAATGCTTGATCGCGGAGTATTGCAGATTAAATAGACTGTAGTTTATTTATGTGAACTTATGCAGATGGAGATCAACAGTTGACATTGGATGTTTTCCTTGTTAGCTGTTTACTTCACAGACTGAGGCAACATTTCTCACTCTAACCTATTGGGCTAGCTTGCTCCACGGATCATATGACTATCTACCACATGCTTCTATTACAAGCAAGCCCTTCTTCTCACTGGTATTTTTATGAGTATAGAGATCTAAACTTATTCCTCATGTCTGTTAATTAACTGGTTATTCACTGAGCATCTCCTCAGACTCATTTTCATTTTATTAATGTGACATTCTGCAAAATAATAATTTTATCATTTGCTTTTAGTTCTAGTTATCTAGTGTGGTGAGATTTAGGGGTTAGTTGATAAGATTAGAAGGCATTATTTAGAGTCTTGGGTGTTGTTTATTACGATGATCTAGGTTTTATTTTCTGGATTGAATTTTAGTGTCAGGTGTAAGATTCTCTCAATAAACTCTACATAGTGAAATTTTTCTTCTGTTTCATGTTGAAAACAATAAATTTGCATTTAAATCTATAATACTTTTAAGTTTTATAGAAAGCATGAAGTTTAGGATAAGTAATCATTATGATCATTACTATTATATCCTAAGGATATAAATTACTCTGATAACATTTTTATAAAGACTAACCTCTATTGGTTTGTCTCAGTAGAGATAAATACTATACAAATCATACTTTGTGGCAATATTTTTAGTTCTCTAGTTTGACTAATAATATAGGTTTTATCTTCCTCTAAATTCCATGTTCTTTTTGGAACACTGTGTCAAATACCAGCCAGGAATACTTTGTGGCAATATTTTTAGTTCAGTATTTTGATCAATAATGTAGGTTTTATCATTTCAAAAATTCCATGTAATATTCATTCTCACTTTTATATATTAAGCCTTCTTTTAATTTTATTTACTTACTTATATTTTTATATATTTTAATATAAATTACTTATATTTTTGCATATTAAAGACAAGATCAGATTATATAGCTCAAGACAGCCTCAAATTCACTACATTTCCCAGGCTTCCCTCAAATTTAGAAAGTTATCTCAGCCTCTATTGTTGGAATTTCAGGCATGAACCATGATAATTGTAGCTTTTGTTATTTTTCTAGTAATACTACTTCAGTTGAGTGAGTTATTATCAATATTGTGCATTTGCATATTTACATCACCAATG
Source organism: Phyllotis vaccarum (assembly GCA_033318265.1). Taxonomy (NCBI): domain Eukaryota; kingdom Metazoa; phylum Chordata; class Mammalia; order Rodentia; family Cricetidae; genus Phyllotis; species Phyllotis vaccarum. The sequence goes on along the minus strand of JARWLC010000004.1, from coordinate 12,674,979 downwards.
ATAAATTTTTGATAATATACACACAAAATGAACCACCAGAAAAGAATTGATATTGTTTGTACATTAAAACTTTTTTGTGACAAATATTACACATTAATTTTTAAGACTTCTCTAATTATTCAAAGGCATTTATATTAGTATATTAATAACAAACATTAATAAGTATTTTACAAAAATGTTAGCCTAACCAATAAATATATGAAAATAATTCTCTACTTATCAAAATTAATACAAATAAAGTCTCTGGATAAAAAGATTTACACATCCATCAAATGACGGAAGTTTCAAACCTGATAATATAATATGTAAAAACTGATGAGGCTAGTGCAGCCTAGTAAGCATAGGTCATGATGATATCTCATAATAAAGCTATTTTTGAAGCCTTTAAGGGAATCTTTCATAAAGTTAAAGATATGCTTAAGCAAAGATCCATCAGTTCCAATCTGATCTGTGTTCTCCAATGAGAAATCTAACACTTAGGCTGATGAAGACTTATATGGAAATAGTTGCAGCTTTGCTATTTGTAATCATTTTTTTAATTGAAAATAACCACAGGAGAGTAGATGTGCACATTTTAAATATGTATACACTGGAATATTATATAGTTTCTTAGATAAATGAGCTGTACAGGCAAGTGTAACTCAACATTTGGTGACAAAGCTGCATTGCATAAGAGAATGTTTTGAAATATGATACAATAAAACATTACTTATAATTCAGACTCCACATCCATAAATCCATGTGTCTAAGTCTCATAATCGTGAACTGTCCCCCACAGCCTTCTGGTTAAATATTTATCAATTATATTACATTCTTCTTCAAAATCTAACTTTTAATGTTTATAATTTTTTCATTTTTATGTATTCCATCTCACTTACTTTACTTTGATCTCCAGAAATCTTTCTTTCCTTGGATTAGGAGTTATTTTCTCTTCTTTTCGACTTCTACACAGTGGAAATTTCTCAGCTTGTTTCTGTACTTTGCTTTTTTTGTATTCTGTAGGCATTGAGAGCTAAAATTGCCATTTTAAATACTGTTAAAGGCATGATGTCAACTTGAGTATATTGTATTTTCTATTTTATTCTTTTAAAAACATAGTTGTTTATTTTTCTTTATTCATTGACTATGTAATGATGTAGTTAGGCTTCATATTTAATAAGTTTCTAAGTATTTTATACAGGCATTTAAAATATTCTTACTGTGAATATAAATCATACTTAGTCACGCTGTAGTAATGATGAGTGACATTCAAATAGATGCTGGATAATTTGGGTTTTGTTTTAGAAGATTCTGGCTCCTATTGGCTTCTTTTAATTTAATAGAAACTCTATTATAAATAGGCTTTAGCTCATGTAACTCATGTCTTCCTTAAATATTTTATAGTTCAAATAGCAATATGCTTAGAGAATACTGCATTTTTTTCTCTTTTATTTACCTGGTTCCACTGAGCTTCTGCTCCATTCTTGCTCTTGGTGCCCATATTGGTGAAACATTCTTCTGTGGTCCCATAAACACTAGGAGGATAGTGGGAGACATTTGACCTATAGCAAGGAGGTCTTCTCCTGGAGACATTTCTCCAGGCTGCCTTCTTTATATCACATTTGGTGAGTTGATGTGGGATGTCTTTCTGTATGCTGTGAATGTCATTTGTTAATAAAGGAACTGTATTAGGCTATGACAAGGTGTCTTAGAAGCAGGTAGGAAATCCAAGCATAGATACAGAAGAAGGAGGGCAGAGTCAGGGAAAGATGTGATCTAGTCACCCAAAATGCAAGATGTAAAGACATAGGTAAGCCATGGTCCATGTGGCAGGGCAGATTAATGGAAATGGGTTGATTTAAGATGCAAGAGATAGCTAGCAATAGCCTGAGCCATAAGCTGAACAGCATGTAATTAACATAAGACTTTGTGTGATTATTTGGGACCAAGCAGCTGTGGGGTGTCTATTTGGGACAGCTGGTCCAGATCTTGGAACTAGTTCAAACCAGAAACTAGTTACTACAGTGAATATTGCTATAATCTATACAAATGACATGTCTTCCCAATGTTCTTTTGGGTGCCAGATTGAAATGGAAGGATGTGTCAGAAAACTTTGGTCATCTGCTGCTGGGTATAGAGCTAGGAGACATCAATTGACTGAGAATGTATCTACTTCTAGTATAGGAACCTTGTATATCAAATGAGGAATTCAAATTTCCATCTCAGCATGTCCCAGCTTTCATAATATAAATAAAGTTGACCATTTGGTGTTGCTAGACAAAGAACCAATAAGAGGTTTTGTTAAGATGGTTAATAGTTTTAAAAACCTAATTTGGATAAGCTTTTACTTTGATGTAGTTTCTCTTTAGAACATTCTTTTTTGCCTTAAGAGCCTTATATTTCTGAGGCATAGATCTACTATTAATGAATTCTCAAAGTTTTTGAGTATCATATATATATAAAAATCTTGAGTAATATATATGTACATATATATGCACACATATACATATATATGTAATCTTTACTTTTGCAACTTATTTTCACAGTGCGTAGAATCATTTTTCCTGCTTTTTATCCCTTCCTATGTATTAACATGGTGTCTTTGCTCTTTCATATCTTGCAATGTTTCCAGTGAGAATGAAAAAGCAGCTGAGTAATTTAGAGAAAATTTGCTGCTTGGAGGTTGGTGTTTCTCTGAGGATGAAGAGAAGACTCCCCGAAGCTGTTTTGTCATTCATGAGGCTACAATACTGTTCTAATCTCCCACTTCGTCCTTCATGCACTCTGAGAAGTCTCCTGCTCCTAATGTCTCTGATGTCAATTATCTTTTGTCCTGCATGAACTGACAGACTTCTTTGCCTTCTCTTTGGTAGTTGCTACTCACCATAGAGTGAGTGAATTTTAAGCATGCTCTGAAGAACTGAAACTGGAGGAGGCCTCTGCATTTTTTAGTACACTGGCTTCTCTTCATCATCCTTTGTCTGTAATTTTCCCCTATGAATCTAAGTCTACTGTTGTCCGAGGAAACCCAGTATCCATACTGAACTCCAGATCAATTGCCTTCACCTGCTTCCCCTTTCTGGGTTAAGCTGGAGGCAGAAATTAATCTTACTTTATTCATATTTTTTTCTCTCTTTGGACATCTTTGCTCTGTAATTTCTGAAAATATTTTTAAATGAATTTTCCAGGTTTGTTATTTAGCTAATGCAATTGAGTAAACTTAAACCCAATGATTTTTTTATTTGATGGAAGACATGATTAATGATTATATTTTATTGAATATAAACATATCCTTAAATTTTTAAGATTTATCATGATTTTGCATATGTATGTCCATGTCTTTGTGTTCATCTGTACATATGAATGTAGGTTACAGAAGACGCCATCGGTGTCAGATGTCCATAGAGTTGGAGTTATAGTTTATTGTCAGCCAGTGGACTTGGGTGCTGGAAATTTAACTTGGGACCTCTGCTATAATCACTGAGTAATCACTTTAACCCCAAGTCCTTGAATATTTTTCTGAAGGGTTTCTAGTGTTTCATAGCTCTTGTTTTATTATCAATAAGAATTTTTTTCCCACTATTTCCATGGTATTCTTGCTGGGAGCATAAGCATAGTATTAAAGCTCATGTTTTATCTTTGTATGTGGGTAGCTTATTAAACTAAACTTTTTTTTTATTGTTGCACTGAATATTAAAGTTTGTGGACTACCTGTGATGATAATATCATTTGCAGAGCGTGGATATTTTAATTATTTCCTAAAATATTGTTTCATATAGTTAAACATAATATTTTCTCTAGATTTATGAAGGAACTTCTTTTTAAAATAGTGTAGGTTTTCTACTCCATGTTTACCCAGACTGGGTGACACTTACCAGGATACTTGTCACTATTTGAGCTGTCCTTTACTTTTCACTCATCATTATGCTAGAATCATAATAATAGTTTGCTTCAGAGTCAACTATTTTTCTGATAAAATTCTACTCATAATAAGTGATTATTAGAAAGTATTATTGGATTCAATTTTACATGATAATATTTTCATAACAATCAACATTTATGTTTTATTTTTCTCTAACTGGATGTCTCGCACTCATTGTGCACTCAAGTGATTTGTGGATTTCTTTCAAAGCAAAACAGTTTTGTTTTATTTTGTATTATAGTCTACAATTATGTTCATGTCACACGAAAGAATGAGACTCAGGGATAGATAGATCGCTGAAGAAGTTGGAGATACTAGAGGGAATAAACACCACAGTCAGATCTTACCCAGCTGTCTTCTAGCTTCCTCAGCCTCACTTCCCTTGGAATGGTTCCTTCTGTGTTTCAATCCTGTCTTAAGTACCCTTTCATAAATTAAGGCATGGCCCCACCACACCTGCTTGGGAGCCTGGAATTCCTTCTATAATCTGAAGTGACCTTGACTCAGTTAGGATTAAGGGTGTAGGTCACCACTCCCAGGATACTCCCTGTGCTGGGATTAAAGGTTTGAATCACCACTCTGATTTTCCTAGACTGACGGTGGTTAGAGCTCTGGGACTTCTGGAGCTTTTACTAATCCCCCACATAGACTGTGGGTAGATTCCCTCTAATATCTCCAGAACTTCTGAAACTTTATTAAATCCCCACATGTTCATCTAAGTATAACCTGATAATTACGGGTTATAGTTATTATATACAATATTGTATTATATACAATCATAGATCAGAAAATTTACTTCTAAGTCCATCACACTAGTCTTCCTAGTGCTCAAGATGGAATTCTCCACATGCCCAATGAAGGGGGGGAACAGGAAGAGAGGAAGGAGGGGAAACTGTGGTTAGTACACAAAATAAATATAAAAATGATTGAATTCTCACTAAGAATAAACTAAATAAGAATGAAAAAGTACACAGATGGGGTATATAAAGGTGAAAAATAAAAATTATTTTGGTTTAAAGATATATATATATGTAATGATTAACAAAAAAGAGGCTATGAATTTGAGAGAGAGAAAAGAAGTGTAAATGAAAGGGTTTGAGGGAGGATGGGAAAGATAAAGTGATTCAATTTTATTATAATTGAAAAATAATAAATAAATGGAACATATCAATGCAGGACAACCAGGCATGTACTAAGGAAATAAAGTTCTGCCATTAATATACAGACTTCTCAGGTGGTCCCTTGTGGTTCACTAGATGTAAGTTAACATCACTTGCAGAACACACACTAACTTCTTCTCTTATATCTAATTTCCCTTTTATTTCTTTATTATGTTAAATAATAGTAGATATTAAAAATTGTCTATGATTTCAATTCCAATTTATTCTAATATTTTATTATGAACTGTAATATTTGTCAGGGTTCAATGGCAGTTAATGTAGGAAAGTCACTTCTGGATCAGAAGCTCTTGTCCCTTCGTGCACATCTTGGCCTCACTTTTGATTTAATGAACCAAAATCATAAGGTCGAGGCTTGAAGATCAGTATTAAAATGTGAAATGCTTTACAAAAATTATAACAACATCCAAGATTGGGAAGAAGAGACATAGATTGAGTAGTTTAGGGTAATTTTCACACATGAATATAATTATGAATAAGCATTAGAGATTCTGTGTATCTATTCTAGCAATAAAAGGCAGAATAGCCATTTAATAATATGCTTTCATCCTGCCGCAATGCTAATTTATTTTTAAGTGAACTGGATATATTTACATAATTATGTGGCACTTGATTAAAATTAGTGTTTGAAGAGTGTGTGGTTCTTCATTAGCAAAGGTTTTATAAAACTATGAATTCTTATGATGACAATTAGTAAACTAAATTTTAAAATATTAATAATACTTTTAAAATGCATTTATCTGAATGGGTATACATATCAGTTATTTTAAACTTTAAAGCAGAAAATAATAGATTTTTTCTATGAAATACTACACTGCTCACCTAAATTAATTTTATAGTTGAACATGTGTGATAAATATACCACACATTACTTTTATATGATTAAAAGTTCATAGTTTAATAGTTTGAATTGTTTTCTAACAAGAGTACTTTCAAAATTTGGTTTTAGTGTTACATTATCAATTTATGTGTTTGTTATGTGCGCTCTCCTGAATTCCATAGAGTCCATATAATAATCTGAGGACAGCTTTTGGGACTCTTCTCTCATGAGCAGAACTTGGGTTGTCAGGATAAAATGTGTTTAATTTTGTTGTCCTCAAGTATAAACTTTAATTTACTTTTAGTTTTATAATATTAATAATATATTAAGTGTATAAATTAAATACAGGGCCCATTTTTCTAAAAGGGAATCCTTATGTTACTAAAGTCTCAGTAGTTTCTTCTATATGTTTCTTGGTACATGTAATCTTTGTGTCATATGGATTGGAAGCTTGTTTTAAACTTAAATTCTTTTTGTAATGGTTTGAACGAAAAATGTTTCTCATAGTCTCAGGCATTTGACACAGTTTGAGGAGACTCAGGGGAACTTCCTTGCTGGTGGCATGTTACTAGGAGTGGACTTTGAGATTAAAAGCCTTGTTCCATTCTCAGGTCAAGCCCTTGCACTGCTTTATATTTAAGGGTCAAGAGATAAGCTCTTAGCTTCCTGTGCCTGCTGCCATGCTGTTCTGCCATTGTAATTCTAACCTTCTAGAAGAGGGAGCGCAAAATAAACTATTTCTTATATAAACTGCCTTGGTTGGGATGTTTTGTTACAGCAACAAAAATTAGCTAATACACTTTCTGAATTTTACTTAGTTCTTGTAAATTGAAACAAAAATTATCCTTGGTAACATGTTACAAGTCTCTTTAAAAGGAGCAAGGAGATACATGGATAAAAAGACATTTTTTAAAATTTTTTTTTAAAAAAACAATAAGATGAAAACACACACATATACACACACAAAAGAAGCAACCAACCTGGCCTTTAGGTAGAAGAATGCACTAAGCTTAGAGATCAAATATCTCAAATCTCAATGCTGCCTTTCAATTCATCAGCCCAGGCCTCTGTTCTGCTTTGAATCTCTTCTCTAAATATTCTATTTGATTGTTAGAAAGTACCATTCAGTTTTTACTTAGAATTTTCCAGATAGTTTGTGAATATATAATGTTTTTTGTTCCAGATGTTTAATTACATATTCATTTTGTAATTATTGATTATAGATTCTTCTCTCATAAAATACACCCCAACCAGTTTTCCCTCCCCCTCCGAACTGCCCCCATCTCATCTCCGCTACCCAGACCTACTCCTGCTTAGTTTCCTCTTCAGAAAAGAGCAAGTCTCCAAGAGAGGACAACTAAACAAATCAAAACAAGATGCAATACGACAAAGTAAAAGCCTCCAAGGTTAATCAAGCATCCCTGGGAATGAAAGGAGTCTGAAGAACAGAAAAAGAACTGGAGATACACCCACTCCCACTGTTAGGAGTCCCCACAAAAACACCAAACTGACGGTCATAACCTATAAACCGAGGACCTGGTGCAGAAGCTTGCAAGAGTCATGCTTGTCTCTTTGGTCTTTGTGAGCCCCGCTAATCCTGCGTAGTTGATTCAGTGGAGCATACTCTCCTGGTGTCCTCTATGCCCTCTGACTCCTTCAGCCTTTCCTCTGCCTCTTCCTCAGGGTCATAGATCTCCTAGGGGTAGAGACCCAATGGAGTCCTCCAGTTTAGACTCTCTCTCTACATGTCTGCATCTGCTCTCATTTGCTGCAAGAGGAAGCCTCTCTGATGATGACTGGACCAGAAACCGATCTCTGATATAGGAGAATATCATCAGGAATTATTTCATTGTCTTGTTTTCCCAGTCGTGTTTAGTTCCACCCTAGGTTCCTGGCCATCCACTAAGTGTAGGGCATTGGTTCTCATTCCTGGCACGGACTTCAAGCCAAATCAAACATTGGTTGGCCACTCCCACGGGTTCTGCGTCATATTGCTCCAGCACACTTGCAGGCAGGACAGATGTTAGGTCAAGGGTTTTGTGGCTGGATTGGTGTCTAGGTATCTCTTCCCATGACCTTTAGAGTACCTTCTTGTGAAAAAAAGAATAGATGATTCTCAATTGTCTTTTATTCTCTCTTAGGGGAAACTGACCATTATTTTGTTTTTATTAAGATATTATGAAAGCACTACTATTTACTAATTTTTGAAACATTTATGTATTTGACAAACACGAATATATGTACTCAATTATTCATGTACAATATCAGTAGTCAACTAACCCTAATTAATAGTTATTTTCTCGTATCCTAAGCTAACTTACCATAATACTTAGGTCTGTAGCACAATTGAATTAAAGTGTGTCCAGAAGAAAGGAAGGAGGCAGAAACAGGTAGATGTGGAACATAATTACTGACCAAGAATGCTAGCTCACAAAGTGCTCATAAACTTGTATTAGAAAAATCAATGAATCTTTCATGGATTTGGTTGACAAATATTAAGTGTTGCTAAATGTAAGTCTCTTAGTGGAGGGTCCTAAACTATTTAGGCCTATGTCTGTGAACCAAGAAATTAATAAGGAGAAATTACTGATTACTATTGGCCACAATCAGAAGACTAATGATAGATCTATCCACAAAGAATATGTTTTAAAAAATCGGTTTCAAACTTAGTAAACAAGTTTGACAACACACATATATTTATACATATTTGAAGTAAATGTCACTGCATAATATAATCTGAATACCAAAATATCCATTTGTGTTTTTCTTCAGTAAATTAACGAAGGTAAAATGATTTACAAGTTCTATGTGCTAAATGAATTCTCAAACTTTTAAGTCCTATGTACCAAATTAAACTCAAAAGTCTGAATAGAAAATGAAGTCAGTATCTGAGGTATTACATAGTTTAAAATACGTCTTTTTACAGGCAGGGTTGGGGCAGAAACCCAAAGTTTACAAATAGTATAATTGATAGAAATTTTCAAAAAATTTTTTAAATAAAAGAAAAATATTTGGTTGTGTGTTTTTGAAATCTTTTGCTTTTAGTTTTGAATACCCTGGGAGCTGAGGTAATATTGTGCCCCAGATGGTTCCATAAGTGGAACTGAAAAATACATTTTTATGGTTGTTCCTGACAAGGCAAAAATGGAGCCAGGTTATAATTATCTTCAGGAATATTTGCACCTGTAAGTAATTCTAGTACAAGTGCTAAACCAGCCTTGTTAATTGGGCTGTTAATCACAGAGGGAGCAGGGTTCATATGGCTAGGAGGGTCATCCGTGGTTCTAATTGTTTGTCTATGGAGAGTAACTTGAAAACATTCTTAAGAGTCTGTAAGTTTGGTTGGAATAACTAAACTTTTGTTGGTCTCTGCTAGAAAAGTTAACTCCTAAAAGTGTGTCTTGCATAAAAGAGGTACTTGAGGTGCATTTACAAACAGTTTGGTTTATTGGTGCAGACAGGAAGGGAGGGTCGCGTCCTATTAGTAAGGCTGCCCTGGAGAGAGCAAGAGAAAAACGACAAAAGTGGTCCTCTTGTTTCGGGTGATGGAGAGGAAGTTTGCTTATAAAAGTTTCTGAGATTTGACTTAGAATTGTTTCCCACAGTCAGCCAAATCACGAGACTCCAAGTCCAAGTTTCCTCAATGACTATGTGCCTGCATTTGTGTCAATTCTAAAGGAAGGCTGTCACCTAAAGAAATGATGCGTGCATTGGGTGATGAGCACATTACTTATCTTCACTGGTTTGTTAAACAGTGCATAGGTACTAGAACTATCACACTATACCTTATAAAGATGCACAATTTTTGTATTCCAAGTCATCATAACAAATGCTTAATAAAATGATCATAACTGAATTGTATTGACTTTCTGTGTAGTTGCTTTAATTATAGCTATAGAAGCTGTGGCCTCGAAGAAGCCACTTGTCTATGGTCATATAGAGCAAATCTAGTGACTCTATTTCTTCCATTCACTTATAAATACATTCTGGATTGAAGCTTTTCACATGCAGGGGCCAAAGGGCTGTATCCTAGCTTAAAATTTTTTTAACAACAACATGATAAAGCAAAAATGTTAAAAGCATGTAATTACCTTGAACTTGTTTTTATTAACCTTCTAATTATTTCACAAATGAAATGGAGAATCAGAGAAAAATAGCATTTCTCTAAAAGATAGTTTAAAATCATGTTCACAATAATGCTATTCTCAATAAAAGTTAAATTATGATTCATTTATACTTTCACAAAGGTAGCAAGAACATACATCTTACATCTTTTTTCACTGATAAAACATAAATTTAAATAGTTTTATTTTTATATTATACAAAAGTTAAATTATTCCAACTACCTTACGATATAAGAAATGACTGTTGTTTTCTGACCTTATTAAAGTGAAAATAAGTGAAAACCTGTGTGTGTGTGAGGGGGGCTGTGTATTTTCTTTTTTATAAGGAGTCTTCAGCCCATCTAAGAGCTTGAAAAGCCGAGTTTCTTATTTTGGTCAAACTCGTGAAACAGAACAAAACAGAGGTACAATTCTTTCTCTTTAGTTACTTGCCTGTGTCCTGATGTCTTTCGGATAACAATGGCAGAATTAGCTCATCCTGCAATTCTCTCCGTTCTTTCAGCTTCAGTCTCTAGAGAGTGTTAAATGTGAGAGTGGGCCTGGAATATTCTGCTGAGTAGCTCCCTTAGTAAAGGGCTTTACAATATGATGTGTGGGATGCTTGAAGAAGGTCTCAGTTCTGCCCAGTAATTTTTACTATGTGGTCATCTTTCTCCACCAAGATGGCAGGAACAATCAACAAAACCAGATAAGATATCAGGCAAGGATTGTCTGTGGGAGAAGTTGAAGGTCAACACTTAATTTGCTGAAAAAGCAGAAGAAACAATGCAAAAAAGAAAAATACACTCATTAGAGGTCAATCTTGTTTGTTTTCTTTTCAAGCTCTAGTGTGTTGAAATGGGATTTCTTGGTCCCAGGTGGCCAGAGGCCCAGACCCTGCCGCACCAGATCCCTTAGCAGCCCACCGTTGCTGCTCAGGCCCCTAGAAATGACTCAGATGCTTATATTAACTTTATGCTGTTTGGCCTATGGCTCAGGCACATTGCTAGCTAGCTCTTACATCTTAACTCAACCCATTTCTATTAATCTGTCAGCCACGTAGCCCGTGGCTCACCTGTGTTCCTTATACGTTGTTCCTTGGGCGGCTTGCTCGATCTGCCTGACTCTGTCCTGCTTCTCCTACCTGTGCTCTGATTTCTCCTCCTACTTCTTCTATGGTGCCTGTCATGACCCAAAACAGCTCCTTTATTTAAAGATTGATATTCACAGCATATATAAAGACATTCCCACATCACTAGTGTTTTTGTTTTTTGTTTTTGAAAATGCTGTGATGGAAATCTATAACACCTAAGATAAAAGTCAAGATTATAGAAAGCTCTCTCTCTCTCTCCCCCCCCCTTTCTCTCTCTCCTCTCTCCTTCTCTCTTCTGTGTATTGTTATTGTTTTATAATGTTTTGCAATTTGACTCATATTTAGTATTAGTAGTTGGAGTAGAGATGTGTGGTTAATTTAGTAGGTTACTTCCCATTAAACTATGATCAATCTATGTTGTAAGGTATCCAAACCACCACCATCATCATGATGTCAGCACTGCCTACTTGATAAGTCTATAGTCATTGGTACTATAACCTGTTAACATTCCCTTATAGGAGATGGTAGAGTGTTTCTGTAGAATATGTTTACACTACAAAGATGTGTCTCTGTCTAAGGCATTTTATGATTGGTGTAATAAAAAGCTGAATGAACAATAACTAGGCAAGAGAATATAGGTGTGACTTCTGGGCAGAGAAAGAAGAAGTCAGAGGGATAAATCTTAGCAATCAGAAGACTCAAAATGGACATGGACTAAATTGGAAGTACTAGAGAGAAGAAAGTTACTCAAGACACTTGATAGACCTCAAGTTAAAAGGAACAAGTTAATTAAGTTATAGAAGCTGGCTAGAAAAAAAAATATCTAAGCTAAGGCCAAACACACACACACACACACACACACGCACACGCACACGCACACGCACACGCACACGCACACGCACACGCACACGCACACACACATACACACTCAATGTCATTATTTGCAGGCTGGCAATCCCAATGAGAAAGTACTATTACATTTGGGAGAGGTCATTGCACCTCATCTCAGTATCCAACTACTTCTAGAAATTTGTGTGCAGATTATCCCTATTTGTACTAAAGAGAAGAACATCCATCTATGTAACTATGTGGGGTCATCATTCATGTGGTGATGAATTTGTATGAATCCTACATCCTACTTGAGAGTCACCCATGGTCCTGTCAGTATCTAGTTATCTATGCTCTGTAACTAAGCCCAATATACACAATGGTTCCCCATAGAGAACTTTGGTGAAATCATTTTTTGGGACCTTAGGTAGAAGGTGTAGATGCTGTTCGCATTATTACTCTCCCAGAAAGAAACTGAGTAGCATACTATTAGATTGATGTATAAGTACCAGTACAATCTTTAACAGGAAAAAAATAAAAAATGGGTGTCACCTGCTTGCAACTGGCCAATGTTAAAATGATCAGTGAAGCTATTATTGTATCTGGGACCACCCTTGGGCTTAGGAGCCCTGAAAACTAAACAAGAAACCATCCTCCACGGTGACAGAGTTGGTGCTGACTTTTCTGAGGCCAAAATGTTCACAGCTAAAGAATAAAATTTCCTGATAGGATCTTTGCCATGGGAGCATGGCCTGTTGCTTAGGCTCCAAATATAGTCTCCTTGGCTGAAATAAAGAACTAATACAAAAGGAATGTACTTAAGGCTTTCTATGATATGTGAAATAATTACCATATAAATCATTAAAGAATATATTCAACTGAGAAGAAAGGATGGGAAGGGAACTTTGAAACAATCTACTATTTCCATCTAGGTAGTTTATAGTTATAAACAAGTTTATCCAAATATTTGTAAATTCTTTAGATACTGATTTATATCACGTGTCAGTCTTGTTCATATTTTGTTCTACTATCAACATTGAATGATAGGGTGTCAATAATGTTGGTGGTAGATAAAATATATTCACATTTCTTTTCTTCTTCCTTTCTCTCCTTTCACCTCTCTGATTTCTTTCCTCTTCTACTTATTTATTTATTTGATTTTTTAAAGATAGGTCTGCCTAACCAAGTGGCCCTGAGATCATGATTTTTGTGCCTCAGTTGTCAGAGTGCTGACATTACAGAGTCATGTGGCCATATCCATAAAGGACATTAATGTTTGTCAAAACTTTGCTACAATTGCGCTGATTTCTTCTATACCACTAAATACATAATTCTGGGCAATGGACAGAAAATGCCAATAGTTGTTAAATTATTAAAAGAAAAGCAGTCACAATGTTTCTCTTTCAAATCATTTTGTGTTCTGTAAACTAAAATATAAGGCATTGTTGTTCTCTAGTCATGACACCAGGAATTACAAACAAGTCTGTGCATTCCTAGGCAAGGCAAGGAAGTACAGGGAATGGCTTCATTGCTGCACAAATAAATGAGACTCAGGGATAGATCTCTGAGAAAGTCGGAGATATTAGAGAGAATAAACACCACAGTCAGATCTTACCCAGCTGTCTTCCAGCTTCCTCAGCCTGGCTTCTCTTGGCTTCCTCTCCTTCTCCTTTCCTAGGCCCGCCTTAAGCTTTAAATATTCTCTTGGTAAATTAAGACGTGGCCCAACCACTGCCTGTCTGGGAGCCTGGAATTCCTTCTGTAAACTAAGATGACCTCCACCTCAGTTGGGATTGGGGCATAGGTAGGTCATCATTCCCAGGATACTCCCTGTGCTGGGATTAAAGGTGTGAATCACCACTCTCTGATTCTCCTAGACTGACTGTGGTTAGATCCCTCTTATATCTCTGAAACTTTTGGAGCTTTTATTAAATCCCCACACTTCATAACCTATGACTTAAATTAGTTTGGATTATACAACATTCTCTTAGAAGAAGACACATTAGCAACCTAGGCCACTCTTGGTTTGGTAATGACCCATTTCTATTGAAACATGTCTCAAAACTCATCATGAAACCAAGAATGATAGACCTGTCTGACTAGACTGGTTTAGGATATATTCTGTGTATGAAATATAAAAATATACACAGCATATTTGTGTCTTTTCATAACAAAAGAATTTGGCAACTAACAATAAGTGAACAAGGTTCAGTGGTTCCAATGACAGTACCTTGTCATAACATTTTCCTACCTTAGCATGGTGACTAAGGCATATGTAGGGTCTTGTGTCTATATATCTGCATGGGTGCACTGAATTTGTGGAATAAATATCAGCTAAAGAGGCTTAAGCACACTTCAAAATGTTTCATAAATACACATCGAGAAAGTTTGTATTAATTATGAACCAGGTAAGGATTTAAAGGAAGCTGCTACTTGAGCTTCAGAAGAATGAAACTGTTGATCTTGAAGGTGAAAGGCAAGACTCCAAAAGTAGGAAAAAAGAGGTTCAAGTCCAAGTGAACAAAGGACGATGGGTAGGTGATGGAGTAGGTCATGTCAAGTGTGGACTGAATCCACCTGAAGCTCCAGGAGCAGTTAGGGAATTCTCTGTCAGTCCTTGGCATACACACACCAGGTGCCATATGGTAGGCTGGTGTGGGGCTATGCCATAATGGAGTTTATTAGGGGCCTATTACTGAATGGAGTCTAAATAAGGGATTTCTATCCTTTCCCAGGTCTGGTAGGTTCTTAGGCCTGATTTTTTTAACATGATTTTAATATACTCATGAGCTCCAGATGTCTCAATTCAACCTCAATTCACAGATGTCTAGAGTAGTTCACTTTCTACTCTGAGGAATGTGTTGCTTAAGTCTGGTCTGCATAGGAAGTGCCTAGAATTATGCAGTTTGTATTTCCATTAAGGGACTGCACCCACCATTCACTATTAACTAACAGAATTAAAAAGTGCTGTAAAATTTAGTCTCCTATGGTAAGGAACATTGTAAAATGCCACTGATTTATACAATAAGAAATGACTTATAATATAGCTCAGACTGATCTCTAAATGTGGAACACTTATAGAGTCTATCAGTGACTATAATGTATCCAGTAGCAAAGAACATGTGTAGTAAACAAAGCTTATGTAATCCAAGTGAGGATCACCTGTGAGACGCCCTGGAGAAACAACCCCTAGATCTTAACCCCCTTAAAGGAATCAGGAACATTATTACTGAGGGTTCTTGAGAGGGTTTTCACTCAGTGGTCCACTTACACATTTGAGCATGTTTTTTGTTGTTGTTGTTTCGTTTTATTTTTTTTTTCTTTTTGTATTACACCCATTTACTTTGTTTTGAATACATTTCTTTGGTATTTTCTCAATCTTTGTGAGCCTTTATTTCACTTCCATGAACAAAAGACCAAGAAGTGAAAAGAACCTAATCCAGACTCAAACCATTGCCTGAAAACACAAGCCGAGGCAACATGACTTCCTGAGATATCCCGGAACTCAGAAATCAAAAGTTTTCATTGTGATTTTTGAGAACTCTTATAAACAACTGATGACTTTCTTATTGATGAAGCATCTCAGGCATGAGTTCATCACCTTCTATTCTTGAGTAATGTGAAAGCACTCAGCACTCTCAGTAAAAACAAAACATCTCCTTTACACTTCCCACATACAACTGGCTTTTGGAGAGCCTGACGTATTTCCCTGCTTTTGCTTTTGAATTCAGGGAAAAGCTCTTTGTGTTATGTTCAAGTAGCTCCACATTAGACATCTCATTTAAATCCAATTTATGAGCTATATTCAAGCTTTTACTCCAAATTTTCAGGCATCTCAGGGTCAGTGTGATTTCCAAGGAAGCTCCCAGTAGTATAAACAGTGCAGTTTAAAGCACTGTTTTTTTTTTTTTTCAATTTACTAGGGTTGAAGGATATGCACAAGACCAGGGAAATTTTTCCTGGCAGGCTTTTCAGGTAGTAACATACTCCACACGGCCAAGTCCTTAAAAAGTAATACAGGAAGCTTTTTACAAACCTGGGACTTGACTCTGGTATAATGCATTTAAAAAGAAGGCTTTTGGATCTCCTTGGCTCCTTTTGGTAAATGGTCAATTTTTTCCCCAGTGAGTTCTGTGAGCAAAGACTGGAAATAGGTTCACAGAGCAGAGCACATCACTGATGCGTATGTGCCCTACGCATTGGTCAGACAAGATTTGTGCTTAGTCTAAGCATATATATTTTAAAAATGAACGTACCTTTCTTCTATGCCTTCCTTCTTATTAGTGCAGACACTTTCCTTATAATCTCAAGAATGTATTTTACATTAATAAAACCTGGGAGAACGGAAGTATTGAAAACATACTGCGTGAATAGCAAATATTCTGTAAATATTTGATTTAATGTATCACTAAGTGAGGTACTAATAAACAATTTTATTACACTCCAATCATTCACAAATGATTTGTCACCAGAGAGTCTTCACCCAGTCACTGATGGAAACAGACCCACAGCCAAATATCAGGCCGAGCTCAGGGAATTCTGCTGAAGAGAGGAAGGAACAATTGGAGGAGCCAGAGGGGTCAAGGACACCACAAGAAAACCCACAGAATCAACTAACCTGACTCACAGGAATTCATAGAATCTGAACCAACAACCAGGTAGCCTGCATGGGACCAACCTAAACCCTCTACACATATGTGACAGTTGTGCATCTTGGTCTACCTGTGGGTCTCCTAACAATGGGAGTAGGGGCTGTCCCCAGTGCTTAGCTAGGAACCCATTCCCATATTGGATTCTTTTTTTTTTTTTTTTTTTAAATTTACCCTTTTGTCTTTGTGGGTTCCCCAATAAATCATAGCTCCCAAATAAATAATGGAAACTTATTCTTTATGAAAGCCTGGCCTTGGCTTGGCTTGTTTCTAACTAGCTTCTTTTTAAATTAGCCCATCTACCTTCTCCTCTGGGCTTTTATCTTTTTCTATTTCTGTAGCGTTTCCTCATTCCTTACCCTGTGAAATGCTGTGTGTAGCTCTGGCTGGCCCATAATGTTCTTCCTCTCCTTCTCCTTGCGCCTTGGTCTCATCCCAGAATTTTCCTCCTATTTATTCTCTCTGTCTGCCAACTCAGCCTGTCTAGCTGTTGACTCTTTAACACTTTATTAGACCAATCAGGTGTTTTAGACAGGCAAAGTAACACAGCTTCATGGAGTTAAACAAAATACAACATTAAAAAAAATGCAAGGCATCGTTGCATCATGAAACAAATGCTCCACAACATAAACAAATGTAACATATTTTCAACTAATATTCCACAACAAGATTGCTTGACAACCGTAAATACAAATGGGGTAGGGGTGCTTGGTCTATGTAGAGAGCCACGTGGCCGCACCTTAAAGATGGTGCTGGCTTCTGCCTTCCACCTTCCCGAAGGTGAGAGCTCTCTGAGATAAACAACTTATTTAGCTAAGGCTAAGCTCGTGGCTTGCTTCCAGGTGTGGCTTGCTTCCGTGCACCTGGATCTATTGGCATGGCCCACGTGGCGCCCGTGACTAGCAGTCCAGAGGGTATATAGCTGGGAGTGGGTTTTCCCCAGTGGGAGAAGCAGCAGAAGAAGTTTCAAGGTCCGGAATAAACCACTGAAAGAAGAGCCTGGTGTCGCGTTGTCCTTGCGGGCGAGGGTACGCACGTGACAAGTGGCGGTCCGTACTGGGAGAACGTGACAGGTCTAACCACACTTGATATGATATGCTTTGTTGAGGCCCATAGGAAGCCTACCATTTTCTGAACGGGAGCAGAGGAGGAGAGGATTGAGAGGGATATATAGAGAGAGGGAATTGAAGGAGAGGAGAAAGGGAAAAATGAGGTCGAGATGTAAAATTAACTAATTAAGAAAAGACCTGAAATACGTTTGGGAGGCAATCTTCTGGGTATGCTCTTTCTGTTCATTCATTCATTAACTTTTGTGGAAAGTTTTGCTTTGTGTCTTGTCAAAGTGATCACAGAACTGGCAAAACTGTCCATGGTTCCTCGGTTACCACCACGCTAGCTATCTTGAGATTGTCTTTAGGTATTTATTGACCTCTTGATTCTTTTTTATGGCTTGGCCTTTATAAAAGTCCCAGCCACTACTGCCTATTATTCTTATTTTCACTTTTTGACAGTTTTAAAAAGCATTTAAGGGAACACACGTATTAAATTCTTAAACTAGATAAAGTTTCCTTTCACATTTTGTTAATTAAATTTATTTATTTATTTTATATCCTGACTACACCTCCATCCACCCCCCCCCTCATTCACTCCTTCTCTGTTTCTGTTTAGAAAGGGTCAGGCTTCCCATGGGTATTAACAAATCATGGCATGGCATATCAAGTTGATATAGGAATGAGCTCCTCCCCTGTATTAAGGCTGTGTAAGTCAACTTAGTGTATTGAATAGCTTCCCAAAAGCCAGCCAAAGCTTTAGGGATAGCCCCTGTTCCTAATGCTGGGATCCTTACAAGTAGACCTAGCTATACAAATGTCACATATATATAGGTACCATGCAGGCTCCCTGGTTGTAGGTCTAGACTCTGAGCTCCTATGAGCCCAAGTTAGTTGTTTTTGTGGGTTTGCTTGTGATGTCCTTGACCCTTCTGGCTCCTACATTTTTTTCCTCCCTATCTTCAGCAGCATTTCCCAGCTTGGCCCAATACTTGGCTGTGGGTGTCTGCATCTGTTTCCATCACTGTATGTATGAAGGCTCTTTAATGATAATGGGGTAGACACCAATCCACGAGTATGGCAGAATATCATTAGTTATCATTAAGTTGACATTTTTACTTCTAAGTTTAGTTCTATCCTGGGTCTCTGGGATCCAGCCTCTTAATCCTGCCAAACCAGGCAGTGTCAGAAGTGGACTCACTCTCTTCTCATATGGGTTAGACTAATCATTAGTACCACCACCATCCCAACTTCCCACAGGTGGGACAGGCTGTAAGTAAAGTTCAGCCCCAGTAGCAGAGGTGGCTAGTTCAGGCTATACATTCATTATTTCTAGGAATCTTAGCTGGGTCACAACAATCTCTGAAACTCTAGTATCTGGTAGTTCAGATACTGCAGATGAGACAATGTACATACAGCACTGACATGCTCACAAGCATCTTAGAATGTAGTTAGTATAATACATAATAAGATACAAAATAAAACCCAACAGGGCAAATGAGTTTACACCAATAGCCTGAATAAGCAGCTCAGTACTATTAATGATAACAAGAGATGCTCCATTTAAAGCAGTGGTTCTTAACCTTCCTAATACTTAACCTCCCTTAATACAGTTACGTTGTGACTGAGAAGCATAAAGTTATTTTTGCTCCTACTTCATAACTTTAACATTTGCTACAATGATGAACCCTAATGTAATATTTTTGGAGATAGAGTTTTGTTAAGGGGGTTCTTGACCCCCTCCCAGGTAAGAACTTTAAATTTTTAACAAAAGGCATATTTTAAATGCAGAATTACTTTACTTAGCTTAGAGAGGTATGGAAAATACCTGAGGAAAAAAATCTGTCTTAAATACACCAGTTTATTCTTGGGAATAACAAGAAGGGTTCTGGAGATTTCCTATATGGTCCTTTGATTGTGCAGCATTTGATTACGGTTCATTTTGGTAAACAGTGTTTGGAATATTGTACATTATTTCAAGATGCTCTGCCTGAAACTACTCAACAAGCCCCTTTCTTTACAAGACAGGCTTTTCCTGTTATTGTAGAAAAACTTCATATCTATTTCCTCTTCCCATATATCTATGGCATAGGTCAGTGCCTGTCTTTATACATATTTATCCTAATTCATGACTTATCTCCATAGACACTAGCCAGCTAGTGAGAGATAGAAGAAAAACGTTAGAGAGTAAAGAGACCAGATACTGGGGTAATTGTTCTCCAGCATTTTCCTTGTTAGTCAATGCATTGTCAAGGACAATGTTTCTGTCAGTATCCCAAGCTTCCATCAGATAGGAATCTCTTTGGTTTGGTGATACTTCCTTTTTACATCTTCATGTCTGATACTGCTAGTCATGGGACATGCCCTCCTCAAGCCCCTTTAAAATCCAGGATCTGCAGCGTCCTTCCTGGTGTAAACTCTTATCTTCCCTCTGTCTTCCAGCCTATATTTGTCTCCTGCAAAGACTCATACTTAGTGCTTTTCTCGTGGTTACTCCAATCAATCCAAATAAGCACATTTCTTTTATGTTGTTTAGTGATATTTGAATGTCCTATACCTCTTTCTCTAAGTCTATTGTTCTTCTCAAGAAATTAATACCCATCCAGTAGCTACTTTATTCCTCTTTCTGCTTTCAAAATTTAGCTGTACTGCTTATTCTAGACTAAGCTCATTTCCCCAGGCTTTGTCAACTGGTGTCTTCTCTACTCTATTCAGCACAGTACATATATTAGTTAGCAAGTTCCTTGTTTGGACTCACTGAATGGAAGCTATCTGGTAGGATGGTATAGAAGACAGGATATATATCTCTTAAAATTTGATAACTTTCATAACAGATAACTTTCTCTGTCATGCAGTTGATGACAACAAAAGTTAAAAGGACAATGTCCTATCAATTCAACATTTTAGGAAGAATAACTATATCACTCTTTTCAACAAAATTGTTAAAAGCAAGATTATCTGTACATGTGAATATATACAAAAGAGTATAAATATTAATAAAGCCTAAAATGATTAGAAAAAAGACTGAATGCTGTGGGATGGTCTTTTTGTACACTGTGAATATATATTGCTCTCATTGGTTGATACTTAAAGCTGTTTGGGCTAATAGTCAGGCAGAATAAGATTAAATGGTACATTCAAACTAAAGACTAGAGATTAAGAGACCAAGAATGGTGGAGTTGGGACAGATATTTTGAGCTGCCCAAGAAGAAAGATATGAAAGAACTGGTAAGCCACAAGTTACATGGTAAAATATAAATTAATAAAAATGGGTTAACTTAAATGTAAGAGCTAGCTAGTAATAAGTCTGAGCTACCAGCCAATCATTTATAGTTCATATAAGCCTCTGAGTGGTTATTTCTGGAACAGATGAACGTGATTCATTCATTTATAACTAAAAGGCTAAATGTAGATGTTAAGGAAGTGGATAGAGTTGAGCAAAAGATCACATGATAGGAAAACAGAAAGGAAACTGCTGAAGAGACTATAGAGGACCACAAAAGTAAGGGGCAAAGCAGATGTGCTGGGAGAAAAGTACACTCAAACACATTTGTTCAAAAATGTGGCATACAGATTCCCAATTTCCTGCATGATAATTTAAAAATGAAAATAAAAATTGCCAAACTATTAAAAAGGCAGTAATACCCCATGTAAGCAACTGGTAGACTCCACAAACCTTCAGTCCTCAGTGAATAAACAAGTGTGCTTTGGGGAACTATTCCTCTCACTGAAAAACTCTCCCTGTGACACTTAGTCCACCAGGCTGCTCTTCTGTCATATTCTAGGATATGAATATCCATAAAGCGAGATAGGAATATTACTTAGTACAGCTCATCAAAAACTATTAGACTACACAATCAAGTCTATGAGTACCTTAAGATGTAGCCAAAGCTATTTTTAAAAGTATTCTAGTGGCCGAGGATTTGTAAATTACTGAGTTGATGTTTTTAATTTTAGTTGTTAGAATAGATTATACTGTCAGAATGGAACTCCAAATCATTAGATTCCTATACAACAGTTATTTATTTTTAATTTAAAATTAATTTCAATTTGAAAATATTGCATGAAATTGTATATATTAATGGAGTATCATGCAGTTGTATCACATTTTGAATATATAATTTATTATGTTTCTATTAAAAAAGGACATGAAAATGTTTTACTTTTATCTAACTATAACTACTAGCAGCCCTTAGTCAAGCTGTCTACATCTTTCACGCTACAGTTTTCTGACAAGCCACTGATAGCAACTTTTCTATTCTACATATAATCCATTACATATGAGTAAGAACAGCTAGCCCTTGTTTTTCTTTACCTAGATTGCTTTATTTAATGTAGTGCTGTTCCAAACATGTGTATGTAACAAGATTTTTACCATGGGATTATATTCTACGTTCATACATTCCTATTTTCTTTAGCCATCCTTGAATTGATAGATACTAGGTTGTTTCTAATTCTACGCAACTGTGAATATCACTGTCAATAAACATGGGGGTACAAATGTCTTCTCTGCAGGCTTGTTTCTTTTTCTTTGAATTGTGGGGGTTTGCTGGATCATAGTCTAGCTGAGTTAACTTTTGAAGAATATCCAATACTGTCTCCATAGTGATTTTAGTAATTTATATTCCCCTAATAAATTTTCACTTCTCTTGCCACCCCTGGAATCATTATTATTTGTGACAATATCTTAGTAGATGGAAATGATATGCCATTTTTATCTTGATCTGTAATATTGAATATTCTTCATATGTCCACTGACAACTTCTATATCTGATTTTGAGCAATATTAAGTTAGCTCAAATGGCCTTTTAAAATTGTATTTTTTATATTTACAGATTTATAGTTTAATATAAAATTTTTCTCAACTGATCTTTACTTTTTCTTTCTATCCTTCTGAGATCTTACAGAAAAAATTGTTGCCAATTTGAGCACCCTTATATGTTTTCTTCATGCTTTCCTTCTGGTAGTTTCATGCTTTATATTTATGTCTTTATTCAATGTGTAGAGAGTTTTGTAACTGGCCATGTGATGACTGGATTTCATTCTGTATGTAGATACCCATTTTCCCCAGTACTATTTATTAAAATCAGTATCCCCTTTCCAGTGAGTAGTCTCATCAAAGTCAGTTGGCTGAAAAAGTATGAATTCATTTCTCTGCTTCCGTTCTATTCCCCTGCTATAGACTTTTAATGAAAATACTGTGCTGTCTTTCTTAAAGATTTTCAATCTATTTAGAGTTCTGGGAGTGTTATCTTTCATGATTTGTTCTCTTTGATCAAGATTTCTTGTGTGTGTGTGTGTGTGTGTGTGTGTGTGTGTGTGTGTATATGTATGTGTGTGTGTGTATATGTGTGATTTTCTTTTAGGTATGTTTTTCTGATGCTATGAAGAATGTCATTGGTACTTTGGTGCAAATTTCATTGAACCTACATAGTACAATGACTAGAATAGATATAGACTTTTCTAATCTATGAATACATTTTTAATAAATATATTTTCAACTCTTCTTTTCTTCTTAAATTCTATCACCAATGTCATTTTGGTTTTTATTGCAGACACTTTGAGTGCTACTAAATTAAGTCCCCTGATTTGTTTCTCTGTCTGTTTTTGCTATTGGAAGTAGGATTCATTTCTTGATTCTTATTTTGGGTAATTTATTATTGTCATATAGCAAGGCTACTGATTTCTCTGTCCCCCCTTCCCTTCTCCTTTGCCCCTTTTTATTCTCCCCTCTCTCTCTTCATGGAGTGCACATATAGCATAAAATATACTAAGCCACCCTATTGCATATGAGCTGAGAGCCAAAAAAAAAAAAA
The DNA here is from genome assembly GCA_033318265.1 of Phyllotis vaccarum. Taxonomy (NCBI): domain Eukaryota; kingdom Metazoa; phylum Chordata; class Mammalia; order Rodentia; family Cricetidae; genus Phyllotis; species Phyllotis vaccarum. Next base: position 12,651,542 of record JARWLC010000004.1, on the reverse strand, counting down.
AGGCTGAGAAATCTAATTTTAAGAACTGTCACAGAATTAATGATGTTCTGGTAGGAATCTATCTACAAGTAGTTTTCTGGTCTGTCTTGAGAATAAATATGAAAATCGGCAGAAGAAATAGTTCGTTATAGGTAATTATAAACTAGGAAAACAAAGCCAGACTCTCCTTATTTCTGTATTCCAAAATTGTGAATGATAATGTGTATGTGACTTGCTACTGTTATGATAAGCTGTCAAAAGGAAGTATAGAGAGCCTGTTTCTCTTTACCTTTGATACCACATTCAAGAACACTTAGGTTCATATAGTGCAACTTTCAGAAGAAATTTCCAGTTTTTGAGAACTCATAGAATTGAAATCTTGCCTTACTCAGTGCCTACTATGCCCTAAGCACTGTGCAAATGATTTCCTTAATTCTTTCTGTTAAAAATTGCAGTAAACTAGTGATTTTGGTAATATTATTACAATTTTACACAAATCAGAACACATAGAATTATTTCATAGTTTGAAAAGATTGGAGAAAATTATGACTAAGTTAATACAAATTAATAATTTGTGTAAAAAATTAAATTATGCCTAGGTATGCATACATTGAATGTTTTGGTTGAAATAACTAAAACATGAATTCTTTTGACTTTTTTATTTAAGAGTTCTTTTTAACATGCCAACCACAGTTCCCCTTCCCTCTCCTCTTCCGACTCACCTCCCAGCTTCTCCCATCTCATCCTCCCATCCACTTCTCAAAGATAAGACCTTCCTTGGGGAGTCAACAAAGTCTAGGATATCAAGTTGAGGCTGAAGCAAGCTCTCTTTCCATATCAAGGTTGATCAAGGTTTCCCTAGGTTATAGGAATGAGTTCCAAAACACCAGTTCAGGAACATGAATTCTTGCATACCCACTCCATCAGTTTCAGAACATTTGGCAAATTATTTAACATTTTGAATATTGGGCTTTTCTTGACTACAAATGAAAACAAGGATAAAATTAGTTGTGTTTATCCTATAGGTATATCATGATTATTAAGTATGATTGTCAGCAAAAATGCTTGCCAGAATGTCTAACATATTATGAGGGTGTACACAATGCTGCTTATCATCACATCAGAATTGTCATGACGGAGTGTGAGTACTTTTCACTAAAGACACTGACTAATTAGGTTAAAATCTGAAGATCACTTTTAATTCCTGAGGTATGGCTGAATTCCAATTATTTCATCATAAATATTTGTTAGGTTTTCTTTCCTCAAATTTTGTAATTAAGACAGGAAAAAAAAACCAACAACAGTGATTCAAAGTTAGACTCTTGTGCTAATAGACTATAATTACAATTCAGCAGGTAAGAGCTCAAACCATTTGTGGCATAAGCAGAGGATAATTGGAACATTTTGTTTAGATTTTGAACAGCACTGTTGTGTTGGGCAAAGCATCAAAGAATATAAATAATGAAAGAAACCCACCTCATGATATTTGCCATAAACAAAATAGCATTAATACAGCTTATAGGTATCTGGAAATTTCAACTTTATTCAATCTACTTATTGCTGGGAATGAGAAACTAGGCAATTAAACTAAGAAGCAAAATTCAAGACATATCAGTGATACTTTGAACCAAGGAGCATTGAAATACCAGGCATAAATATCAGGATTCATAAATTATTTTCTTGGACGTATTCTTTACTGTGAAGTTATAATATCTAGCACTTCTTCCTATTTGGGAGTTGGGATTCAGTTTCTTCAATCATATCTTTATCTTTATTTTCTTCTTTCTTTCTTTTGCAATCCAGGGATAATCTTAATGCTAGAAAATTCTGTTTTCCTGTTATTTGTTAAACAATCACATAGTGAAGAGCATCAGAGTAAATGGACAATTGTGATGCAGATGAGTATTGTCATGGGGCATGCTGTAAGCATATTTATGACCTGAAGAATGCTTTTTGGAAATTTCATTGAAATTCATTCATTAAGAAGGCTGTATTGTGTGTGAAATGTCAGTTGACAAAAGGAAAGTGTATGAGGAAGAACAAATATCCATCACAGATAGAAAAGAGATTATGCCACATCCTTACAGCTGGAAAGTGAGTTTGGAGGCAATAACAGATGACAGCTAGAGAGGTAAGGGAATTTTTGAAAGGTCATACCTTTGTTATGACTGTACATTTTAGAAAGATCATTTTAGCTGAAGTATGGAAATGAATTTGAAGGAGATGGAACAGGTCTAATGAGAACAAAGGAATAAACAAACTATTGTAGGAATTCAGGTAATAAGTATGGAGGCCTAAACGAGGGGAAACAGTAGAGAAATAAACATGGCTTTAAGAAATAAGACAGTAAAATCCACAGAATTTAGTGATTTCTTGTGAGAATCTCATGTTTTAACTAATAATAATAATAATTCAAGACTCTCCTGATAATTGGCTTAAGAAAATAGCTAGATGTCCTTCCTTGTAGTGACTAGAGTCCCACACAAAGATGTATTTATAAAGAACCTAGAAGAGGTCATATCACAAAAGGATGAGGTGTGGCACTTGCTGTGTGATTCAGAATAAACACCCAGGGCAGAAAATGAAGCTGAAGAGCATACTGCCACAACACCTAGGGAAAAGCACTTTCAGAAGGAGACTAATCGTATGTGAGTATATTTAGGAGTAAGTGTTGTAATGTAAGCATCAGTTGAAGGGTCAGAATAATATATGGAAGCAGAAAGAGTAGATGCCGATGACCTTTTCCTTTACGGTGGCATGGAATAAGATGGGATGCCTACTATAGCAGTGAATCAGAGGGAAGTATGGGTCTTCCCAGAGAAATGCAAAGAGGGGCCAAACTAGGAAAGCAAACTATTTAGAGAGAAATGAGTGGGGAATGTTCAAATTTTCTGTTATTTATACTAATGAATACTTGAATATATGATGAGTGATAAAGAAGAAAAAGAGGAGGAGAGAGGAAAAAGGGAGGGAGGGGAAGAGAAGGAAGAACAAAAATGAAAAAATGGAGTGGGCATTAATCTGAACTAGGAGGCAGAATTGTAAATTTCCATGGAATACTCATAGCCCAATGTTTGGTCACCCAGAACAAAATTATACCACCTAGCCTTCTACTTTAGGAGTTCAGCACATGGGTTGAATGAAATACATGGAATGATTGAGGAAAACTGGAGATAAGTGCTCTAGAGAAATCTGTTATTTTTCCCAAAAGTATACAATTAACCGATAGTAATGGTAATGATGATAATTATACTCATGCCATACTAATCATTTTTAATCATATTTATTAGATGCATTACTATAGTTCTACAATGCAAAGGATTTTATATGCCTGAGTACCCAATGTTCAAAACTTCCCAAAGATGTAATTACTATCATTGTCCTAATTTTACAGACCAGAAGATTGATGTTCTGAGATACTAGAGAACTTGTCTAAGGCTACAGAAGTGATTCATGCTAGAATCAGAGAATAATCTAGCTTAATCCAGAATCAGATAAAAAAAGATTTAAACTCCGAGTCAATTTTAAGAGACAGCCAAGAAGGACCCAATTTTTTTATTTGTATTACTTCATTTTTATTGCCTGTCTCTGCAACTGTTGACACAAGTGTTCTTGTACTTCATTTTGACATGTGATGGGAAACGTTTGTCTATTCTAGCAAAAATGAATACTATCAAACACTCAGACTGGCAGAGCAGGACTTATTCTCAATGGTTTATAGCTACCCTTCCATTTAGTAACAATGGCCACGTGAGGCAAACACTATGGTATACACATCATATAAAGCCAAAACAAGTAAGCTTAGATAACTTGTATAATGTGGTAGAGCCTGCACTTAATAGCTGACATTTTATCTAGATTGTTTAACTCCAGGTCTACCACACTAAACCACTTCTCTGCTTATTACATGTTAGCCTGTGCTACCTTTAAGTGAAGACTGCATGGGTTCTAAGGTGCTATGTTGCAATAATAATGAAAATTTGTGTAGGGGCCTTCAAAAGGTTTTGGTGTCTCTTACAGTTGACTTGGAATTTTGGTCTTTCTTTATGTGCATAAGGGAAAAAGAAATGTTCATGTGGGATCTGAGAATCACTTGTATGCTGAGACAGAGTCAGAAATCCCTAAGGAAGATAAAAAAATATCCTTTTCTTACTGATAGATTCAGAACCACTTCTCCAGTTGAAAGTATGCTTGGAGTAAGATTTTAATTCAAATCGGAGGCTCCTGAGTAATGTCCAACTCAATCTTTGATTATAAAAAAATGACCATCTTGACTGGTAGTTTGGGCCAAAGAATCAATAATAAAGGCCAAGACTTTAAAAAAAATTTTTTTTAACCAAAACGACTAAAAATTGTGAAAATGTTAATTCTCCTTTGGGGGTATTTTGATCACAGAGAGCTAATCTGCATAGTTCTTACTGCTGAAGAAAGAGAAAACAGAAACTAAAATCCTTTTAACTTTCTACTACTTACTGTGAGTGGCTATGCAAGGGATGTGATGTTTCTTATCCAAAAGCTGAAACTGGGAGAAAAAAAAATTCTTAAAAATAAATAATTAGTATACAGCTATACTAAATAATAAATGTGGACAGGGTTCTATCAAGGGTGCTTATTAGAAATACTATCAACTTGGGCACTAGGGAATTCTATGAATACAGTCCAAAGTTGACTCATGATGTGTTATTCTCTGAAAAATAATAACAGTGACTTTGTTTATCCATTTTGGAATTTTCCTCTCCCATTCTCTGCACAGTAATCTAAATAATGGGAATCCACTAAGAGTCCTTGCTAAACACTCCTTGATCTTTATATAAAAGCCTGTGAAATGGGAAGAACACACACACACACACACACACACACACACACACACACACAGGGAAGGCATCAAGAACAACAGTGAGGCATTTTTGCTACACTTTCTCCTGATTTGTTTTCTGTAATTCAAATGAAATTTATGGAGCACTTTATTCTGACCATCTACTCACTAGATGTTATGGATGATAAAATGATGATTAAGATATGGCCCTTAAATTCAAGGGCTTTATAATTTATCAAGGCAGAGTGTGTACTTTTTCACAGCACAAACCAGGGTATGCCAGTTGTTTTCTAATAAAGACAGAAGTAAAATATGTGGGGAGCCCAGAAAATGACAGGTTAAAATTTTAATGGATTAGTAGGTTGCTAAGAGTTTTGATCCTGTGCCTCTGCCCATTTACTAGTTCTTTAACCTTGAACAAGTTCTTTATTGCCATAATTTTAAATTTTTAACTTGTAAATGGAGATAATAAAGCAAACCATTTAATTGAAGATGACATGAAAACTGAGTAGCTAATTAATATTAGGATACTTGAGAAGCTTTTCTTGGAGTACTGAGAGGTTTTTTTTTGGTTTACCTTTGGAAGAAACAAGTGTTTTTGATATGGACACAGATGTAAACAGGTTGCCAAGGTGAGTATACAGCATGAACATTTTATTTATATGTCCAGTTACTATGTACGAAGCTGAAAGGTACTGTGCACTATAGTTTAGGCTCTGCTAGGATTAGAATCATTCTTCTAGTCCTTTGTAAAACAACAGCTTCTAATGATTACAGTCAAATCTGACATTCAATGTCTAAAAATAGTGTAATTCTTTATTTTGAATTATTTATCACTCATTAACTTGATCAATCCTAGACTAGAGCTATTGAAAGCAAAATGGGGTATAAGAAAAATTCTACATACTAGTTGTCTTTCTGTTGTTGTGATATACCACCAAAAGCAACTCATGAAAGATTTTATTTTAGTTTATAGAGAGATAAGAGTCTATTAAGGGAGGCATGAATAGAAGAAGGCAGGCATGGTTGCCAGTATGGGAAGCTAAAAGTCTTCATTCTCAAAGTAGAGAGAGTAAACTGGAAGTTGCATAAGGCTTTAAACTCTCAAAACTTGCCCTTAGTTATATACTTTCTCCAGGAATGCAGTGTCTCTTAAACTTTCCAAACAATATCAACAACTAGAAGAAACTTGTATCATATGTCTGTGGTTCAGAAGAATATTACTCATTAAAATCCCCATATCCTATAGCAGGCAAATTTAATTAGAGTTTATCAGTTAAGAAGGAATGGGAATGTGAGTCAGTGTCCACAGAGGATGGGATGTCCTGATAGTGTAATTTCAATACAAACAGGCATGAATGCCAGAAGGAAAAGATGACTGCCATCTTGATAGAATCTAGAGTCACCTAGGAAAAACACATGCTATGGGATGGGCTTTCTGTATGCTGTAAATATGTTAATACAGAAGCTGTTCTGGCCTATGGCAAGACAGGAGACAGCTGGGTGGGAAATTTAAGAGAGGTAGAGGAAGAAAAAAAGGTGAGGTCAGGAAGACATACTCCAGCCACCCAAGAAATAAGATGTGATTGTGCCAGTAAGCCACTGGCCATGTGGCATTAAATATATTACTAAAAATTGGTTAATTTAAGATGTAAGAGCTAGCAAGCAAGCGTATGGGATTATGTTCTGCTTCATTGTAAATATTTGTCCCTCCTACTGGTTTAATAAAACTCTGATTGACCTGAAAACAGACAGGAAGTGTGGTCAGGGCTATCAGACTAAGAAAACTCTGGGAACAGGAGGAACAAATCAGAGACACTAGCAGAGCAGAGAGAACAGCAGATACAAAGAAGAGGGGACCAAGATGCTGCTGTGAGGAAAAGAATAAGCCATATGGCAAAACATGAGTTAGTTAAGACCTAGCAAGGTATATTATGAGCCATAGGCTGATCAGCATGAAATTAATGTAAGCCTTTATGTGATTATTTGGGGCAATGCAGCAGTGGGGCTGTGAGTGGGGCTGAACCTCAGTGTTTAACTGGAAAGGCTGGGCCAGAAACTCTTACTTCAAGTAAGAAGTCTAAGCCACAGGTTAAATAGTTTTTAACTAATATAAGCTTCTGTGTACTATTTTAGAGCTGAGTAATTGCATGGCACAGGAAAATATTCAGCTACAATTGGTGTCCAACAAGACATGAACCCAGGGTCCTGAGATTATGAGTCTCACTTGAATGAGGTTTATGGGCAGCATGCTGAAAGCTGCTTGATGGTGGCATGAACCCTCTACTTCTCAGAGTTGGGGCAGTGAGCATGGCTCCCAGAGGTGGCAGTAAAAATACTTCTGTCATGTTGAAAAGCCAAACAGGATGGAGTCAGAAGCCAAGCTGAAGTTTCAGTACTAGTCACACAGTTTAGTGTTTTTAAAAATACACAATAAAACAAATTCAAATAGGGAAAAAGTACTAAATTGGTTACAATATATGTAAAATTATATGTAGGCTTGGAAGAGAGAGGAACAGGTATACAGGCAGTTATATAAGAAATTATGTTTAAAAATAAAGTTTTAAAGAGACAGTAAAAGTAAAATAAAAGAAATAGCCATGCAAAACTGAAAAAATACAGAGTCCATATACTGTATACTATTGTGTTGTCTTTGGAATTTTTAAATGCTTTAAGATATTTTATTGTAAAGGCTGGTAAACTAAACTAACATATGTTTTAAAGATATCTTGACTTTAAACTTGGGTCCAAGAAGATGTTACTTTGGAAAAGAAGTTCTTCTTTCCTTTCCACAGAAGACGAGAACCTATGGAGTGCTTCCAGGCTAATATGGTTTGATCGACCAAACCCCAAAGAAGGTCTCTGACAGTCATGGCTCAAATAATCCAACAACTAAATAAACTTCAAAGTAACTAGCTAAGACAATTCAACTTCATTGACTACTACAGCCAAAATTTAAACATAATTCTAAATTTCCTCAGGATTCCCCCATAAAATTTCCAGCACCCCAAGTCAACAAGAAGTAGTATAAAAAGATACACCCAAATTTCCAAAATATTGTTTATAGATATTTTTATTCAAAGGGCATTGATTATATAAATGATTAATAGTCATAATAAATTTCTTTCTAAAGAAAAATAGGGGTATGATATAGAAATTATATAAAAGATAAATTATTGAATCTGCTTTGATCCATGGAACAACTGTTAATCTCAAAATACTTTATATTGATGTAGACATGTGGACTTTGGTTTATTGATACAAACTTAAGGTTAATTTTGTTTGTATATTGATATGGGAATGTCTTTCTGTATGCTGTGAATATCAATCTTTAAATAAAGGAGTTGTTTTGGGCCATGACGGGCACCATAGAAAAAGTAGGAGGAGAAATCAGAGCATAGGTAGGAGAAGCAGAGTGGAGTCAGACAGACCAAGCCAGAAGCCCAAAGGAACAACATGTAAGGAACACAGGTGAGCCACGAGACATGTGGCAGACAGATTAATGAGAATGGGTTGAATTAAGATGTAAGAGCAAGCTAGCAATGTGCCTAAGCTATAGGCCAAACAGCATGAACTTAATATAACCCTCTGAGTCATTTTGTGGGAAGTGGTGGGTGGCTAAGGGGTCTGGCAGGGCAGGTCTGTGAGTCTGGGCCTCTGGCCGCCTGGGACCAAGAAACCTATATGTATATATTTTTTTTGTTTGGGGTATTGTGTTTATACAACTCGTTATAATTGAAATGTATCATTACAGAGTACAAATTAATAGTCATTCATGATAATCAAACATCATCATTTTAGGTTTTCTATATTTGCAGAGATATTTCAAAAGCATGGGTAATATTCAAACACTTCAAAGACCTAGAGAATGTGGCATCTAAGCTATTTTAAGAACTTAGGCTTTTCCAAATAGTGAGACATGGTTGCCTTTGGCAGCACCAATTTTCTTCAAGATGATGGGCATTGAATAAACTTCATATGGATCTAACTTTCTTTGTGGAAAAACTTAGCTATAGCAATAAATCTCACTTTTAATATACCAAATACAAGATTAATATTTATTGGAAAGTAATTTATCACTCACAATCACAGGTTACACCTTAGGAAGATACTTTTGAGCAATTGGATGGTCCAGGCAATGGATGTGATCCAATCTCTCAAAAAGGCAGGAACAAAATGGGCTACCTAAGATCCCAGCAGCCCCTTTAGAATGGGGCTGATCACACCCCTTTCAGGTGCCCGGGGCTCTGGATACATACCTTCCGACCTTATCAGCTAACACCTGAATCCCACCACATCTCCCCCTCTTGTCTAACTAAGAAGGTTCTAAACTAAGACTATATACAGTAGGAATTACTATGAAGTAATATTTGGGGGAGAAAAAGGTGCAAACTACAACAAAAACCTAACACATATAAGGTACATTATACATTTCTAGAATATTGGTAGATGGTAGGATGTATAAATTACTTCAAACTGTTCATCTGGAATAGTGAAAGGCCAACACCTGAATGTTCCTTGCTAAGGGATGATAGGATAGTAATCTTAACTACCTATTCTTCAACCCCATCAAGACCTGAGAAGGAAAATATATTACCTTAAATCTGGAAGCACATGAGAGTAGTAGCTTCCAAAATTTGGGAGAGGACAATGACACAGCTACCTGGACAATCACCTATGGTTTTCTGCACTGTTGGAGCATCCATAATTTTGGCTACAGGCCTATGATATCTGACAGATCTTTTCAGAAGCAGAGCATTTTTGAAGGGACTGTCTTATCCTGTCCAGGCAGGTTTCATCAGTCTCCATTTGTCATCCTGTTCATCTAGATTGGACATCATGTGTGTCCTGTCAGCAGTTGAGGTAAGGGTAGTCCTTTACTCAACTGGCCATTCTCTGCCAAAAGGATAAACTCCAAAGGAGTGTCCTTGATACTCAACACCATCTTGGGAAAAGAACAGTGATTACAGGAGTTGTCACACCTCTCATGGATGAATTCTGAATAACAAAATGTTAAATGCCATGTTCTCTGGGTCTATGAAATGGTTCAAGACTCCTGTCTATCTATGGTATTCTAACCTGTATCTGGAATGACTGTGGCATGGCAACTTATATAATGTTGACTGCAGTTCTTATCATCCTAAGGATTGAAGACTGTATTGTAACATTAGGTTACCTATAAAGGGGTGTACAATCTCTGAACAATGGCTTTTAGTATGACTATCAAACATTAGACAGAGGTATATATACTGTGCAAAATGGTAACAGTATTCTAGACATGTTTATACATATATATCATCCAAACAGATGTATATAAACCATCTTGTGCACATATCATAACTAGCACAATCATACATTATATTTAGTATAGTTAAATGGAGGAGGCAATTGTATAGTGGAAATAACAATAATGTGCAAATATTTTAAAAAGAGATAGAAGTGTATGTAAAATTTAGCAGTTACAAATTCAATTTTATATAACAGTTACAGATTCAATTTTATATCAATGTACAAGTTGCTTTGGACATATAAAAGAATTTCAGATTTAAATTTGTACCAATATACAAATCATCTCAATCAAACATATAAAAATGATTTCACATTTGTATCAATATATAAATATATATACCCGTGCAAATTGTCTTTGCCTTCTCCCATATATTTATCTATCTTATACATTCCCCTTTCTCTTTTTTAAAGAGATTCCCAAGGCTATATTATTGTCCCGTCCTCAATTCAATTTTAACTTACAACTATTCTATCAGAATAATAATTACCCATAACTCTCAGAGGACAAAACTTATCAGGAAAGGGGCATAGTTTTTCATAGGGTTGCTTCCTGCTGACTTAAGTGTGATGGTGTCTCTTTGGAATCCTGTAAAAGCTAAAACAATGGTTAGATCCTAATGAACTGACTATACACATCTATAACCATTCTCAGAGTACTGGGTAAATCCATCTGAAATTCTTATCAGAGATGTGACATGAAGAATGATCATAGAGAGCTATCTTGCAACCATTTTTGAATAGTCTATCAATGTGGGAATGTCTTTCTGTATGCTGTGAATATCAGTCTTTAAATAAAGGAGATGTTTTGGCCCATGAGAGGCACCATAAAAGAAGTAGGCGGGGAAATCACAACATAGGTAGGAGAAGCAGAGTGGAGTCAGACAGACCGAGCCAGCCACCAAAGAAGAAGCATGTGAGAAACACAGGTGAGCCATGGGCCACGTGGAAGACAGATTAATGGAAATGGGTTGAGTTAAGATCTAAGAGCAAGCTAACAATTTACCTAAGCCATAGACCAAACAGAATGAAGCTAATATAAGTGTCTGAATCATTTCTGGGGGCCTGATCAGCTGTGAGCACCTGCCTGGGGCAGCTGGTCTGTGAGTCTGGACCTCTGGCTGCTTGAAACCAAGAAACCACATTGCAACAGTTTATTTTCTAAAAGCAATCATTGAATCATTGAGTGGTGTACACCAGGTTCTTGAGTTCTCAATTTCTGTCTCTGTCTCTCTGTCTGTCTGTCCATCCCTTTCTCTCTCTCTCTCTCTCACTCTCACTCTCTCTCTTACTCCTTTTTCACCAGTAGGAATCACTGTGGTGGGGGCCACATCTTAGTTCCAGATGCTTCGTAGATAGCTGATAGGAGAAAATGTTGTTTACAATGGAAAACTTAAGCATTATTGATACCCAAAGAAGACATTTACATCCTTTATGACTTCAGGAGAAGATCCTATGCAGAGAGGATGGTTGAGAGGTGTAGATATAGAAAGAAATAAAATTAAAGATGAAGTCACGATAATATTGGTCCCTAAACATTATAACTGTCTTCTGTCCCACACCAGGTAGCTTTTCTGTCATGAGACAGAATCTCTCACATTTTCTTTACTAATTAGCTTGAGTTTAGAGAGGGAGAAAGCCACTTACACCAACTCCAAATCCAGCTTGATTTATAGTCAAATCAGGACCACATTTTTTTTTTGAAGAGATATAGATGTAAGATGTAAAGCAGTGAGAATTGAGAAATTACCCAGTAGTGCATATTTGTATCAGTTGTTCTCATAGCCTTTGTTTACATTCCTTCATCATTTCCTTTCCATTGTAGATGACTAATCATTCAATATCCAGTTAATGACTTAAAGATGGTTGTATCTATTCTTCTATAAAGACAAAATTGAGACCCTGCCCTGGTCTTGTTAAATGTGTTTTCCTTACCATGTATTCATTTGTCATATCAAGGATGAGCAATTACTTCTCCTCTTCAGGAAGGGACTCCTTTTCAAAGTGGATCTTTATTAATTTTGTCGGTACCCATATCTTTTTATTTTCCTGTGGAAACAAAAGCAAAAACCCCTACCCCATCAAAGCACATAACCTGGCTTCCATTCTGAAGTTAACATGTCCTTGAAGTAGATGGGTTACTTTATCTCAGAAGATTTCTCTATTACCCAATGTCTCTCAGAAGCTGATGTTCCCTTTTCATCAGCATTAAAAAAATTCAATGTCAATAGGACACTATGCAATCTCTCCCTGGATTTTCTCATTTCTCTTTTCTGTTTATAAAGCATCCCTTTCAATGTGCAGTGAGATCTCTCTACAACTGCCTGCCCTGTAGGATTGTGTGGTATCCCTGTAATATGCTTTATATTATAATATCCAAAAATCAGCTTTATTTTTTGGGAAACATAAACCGGAGCATTGTCAGTCTTAATCTGAACAGGAATTCCCATTATGGCCTTGGCTTCTAAAAGGTAAGTAAGTACAGCATCAGCCTTTTCAGAACTCAGGGCAGTCACCCATTGCATTCCAGAATAAGTGTCAATGGTATGATGTATATATTTCATCTCTCCAAATTCTGGAAAGTGAAACACATCCATTTGCCAAATCTCATTTCTATGCACTCCCTTAGGATTACTTCCATCAGGTAAAGATAGTTGTTTATAGAAGGAACAAATATTACAATTCCATAGAATTTCTTTTGCCTGATGCTAAGTGATGGGAAAACTCTTTATTCCTTTACTATTAACATGATGTTTCTTATGAAATTCTGTGGCCTCCAGCATGTTTCCTATTAACAACCAATAAATTTCAACATTACCTTGTGCTAGAGAGCCTGGGAGACCTGTGTGTGCCCTGATATGTGTTATGTACATGGGATGTATTCTATCTCTGATGATGTCTTGTAGTTGTATGAACAGTAAGATTAAATCTGAATACTGAGAGTCAGTTATTACATTGAGAGACTCTGTAAAATCCAACACCACCATAATAGTTGCATATAGTTCTAACTTCTGAACAGAGTTATGAGGGCTGTAAGCCACCTTCATTTCATTAAGTGTTCTGATTTGTAACCAGCCTTTCCTAAGTTGTTCACATCAGTATAAAATGTAGGAGCTCCATAAGTGGGTTTATTCTGTACCACATGAGGAAAGATCCTATTAGTTTCCTTTATAAATTGAATTCTCTCCTTCGAGGATATTTGTTATTAATCTCTCCTAAAAAATTGCTACAAGCCTTTTGCCAAGGTTCACTGTCTGCCCATAATCGATCAATTTCTTCATTAGTCAATAGCACAACAATTTCTGCAGGGTCCTTTTCAGTCAATTGGAGAAGTCTGAATTTACCTTTAAAAATCAGATCAAAAATTTTTTTGATATATGTTTTCAGCTTCTTGCTTGGCCTATGAGGCAGAAATATCCATTCTAATAAAATATTTTCTCTTTGCATTAATACTTCTGTCAGAGAATGCCTGTCTTGGTGGTAAAATAACCAGTATGCAGTCTAGGTCTGGATCCCCATGATCTACATGTGCTACTTGTAGTTTGTTTTCCAGCAATGCTGATTCTTTCTTGGCTTCATCAGAGAATTCCCTGGGACTATGTAAGTCCTTTTCATCATCTAAAGTCTTGAGCAGATTAACTAGTTCAATAATGGGCCATAGATGAACAATATCCCCTAGTAGTTTTTGAAAATCATTGAGTCCTCAACTTATCTCTATTCAATTTCACCTTTGGGGGCCTAATTTTCTGTAAACCTATCTTATATCCTAAATAATTGTTAGAATCTCCTCTCTGTACTTTCTATGAGGCAATTTGTAGTCCCCAATCAGGCAATATTTTCTTTAGTTCTTCAAACAATGTTTCTAATGTATCTAGGTTTGGGTCTGCCAACAAGATATCATTCATATAATGGTAAATGATAGGTTGTGGGAAGTGCTTGTGCAGCAATTCTAGTGGCTGTTGTACAAAATATTGGCATAAGGTAGGGACTATTCAACATTCCTTGGGGAAGGACTCTCCATTGGTACCTCTTAACTGGACAGGGATTATTAACAATAGGCACTATGAAAGTAAATGTTTCTTTGTCCTGTTCCTGTAAACATACAGTAAAAAACAAATAAACAGAAAACAAACAAAACAAAATAACAATCCTTCAAATCAATAACTATAATATGCCATCCCTTAGGTAACAGGGAAGGCAGGGTAATGCCAGATTGTAAAGAGATCATAGGTTGAATCATTTTATTAATTGCTTTCAGATCTGTCACCATCAGACATAATTTTTCCTTGTTTTTCTAAGGCCCTAGCCTCCTCCCTAAACCAGTTTCTCCATTGCAAATTTTGGCTGTTGTCCAATACAGTGGTAGTGAGCTGCATCCAATCATTAGGAATTATCTGGAATTTTGTTGACCATAACTTAGCAACTGTTTTACATAAGTAGGATGTACCCCATTAAGCAACATAACCTCCTTAAAATCCTTGATATCTTTCATATGTATCAGCTCCTAATTATTCTTTACAAATTCTGAGGACTCCCCATATGCTTTCTTTAATTGAACAGTAACAAGAAACAAAAGTGGTGGGGAAGGAGTAGCCCTGTCATGTTTACCACCTTAGTTAGAATGTCTTCATTGCCATAATATCTCATTGGAGGTTGATCTGAATTGTTCTGAGCAGAAAATGTATTACCACCCTTTTCCAGTACTGCATTATAGTCCTCCTGAAGCTTGGATACTACTGACTCCCATTCTTGAAGTTTGGATACTACTGATTTTTCTAGAGCTTGATTGTCCTGATGAAGAAGTCCTTCCAATGACTTCATAGAATCAGTAGTTTTTCAATCCACACCATTAACATAATTAACGATTTTTTGTCCTCATCATTAATGTAATTAACTAGTTTCTTGTTCTCATCATTTACATAAAGCCTGTATTTTTCTTGTACAGTTTTATTCATATCTTAAGAGGAAGCCTTATCTGAAATCTTGTTGTAACCAATTTCCAGAAAATTAACCTTATGTTAGTGTTTGAAATTTCCATATTACATATCCTAGATGTCAATTGTTGATATCAAGATTTCACCTCTTTCATTATGCTTTGAAACATAAGATCTATAAATAAGCCAAAAAATAGTAGGACTGACTGGGGCATTGAAGTCCTTAAGATATTGATTCGAGAATTTCTCAATCACCGTGGAAAGGTATGACCTGAAGTCATGAATAGAGTAATTTTCAGCCATTACCTTAATTCAGTTCAATGACATTTGGTCAGCAGGTGTCGCAGTAGCACTCAATATTCGGTTCACTGGCAATATGGCGGATGTAGGGAATCTCAGTGGCACAAACCTACCTACAGGCCCTGTGTAGTCTTAAGAGGCCCCAGCAGGCTCACAGGCTGAATATGAACCTAGGAAAGGCAAAGTCTCACAAGATTAAGACAGGACAGTATAACAGAGTCTGGCAGGAGACGGCAGTAGCATGGGGAATGTGGTTTGGCTGTGGCTCACTCAGTACGCAGAAGCCAGTGGGCACAGAAACTGGGTGCAAACCTGACTCAGGGGCAGGGGCAGCTGCAATAGGTGGGAATGATAGTTAGGAGTGAGGGGTGGAGTGTCCAGCCCACACACAGGAGTGCAGACTCCCAAGGCTGAATACTCTGCCTGTCCTCTGCTTTCTGGCAGTGCCTAAGGCATGGATAGGTTCCTCAGCCCGATATGCTGGCGGGCTATATGCCATGCCCACCCAAGGATATCAGATATAGTAATAAATCTCACTTGTGATATACCAAATACAGGATTAATATTTATTGGAAAGTAATTTAACACTCATGAAAACAGGTTACACCTTAGGAAGACACTTGAGCAATTGGATGGTCCAAGTGATGGATGTTGATCCAATCTCTTAAGAAGGTAGGAGCAAAATGGGCCACCCAAGATCCCAGCAGCCCCTTTTGAACAGGGCTGTCCACACCCCCTTCAGGTGCTCTGGATATGTGCCTTCCAACCTTATCAGCTACCACACTTAGCAAGTGCAAGACATTGATATTGCCTCTACTGCTTGACAGTATGCTGTATAGACTGGAAATGCAGGACCCATAAGAAATAGACCACTTAAATTTGCCAAATAGAGGTGGCATGGTCTTTTAGGTTCTTGCTTCATAGAAGAGGCTTCCAGATATTCTACAAGACACAGGAAAAGCAGCTTATGTACTTTGCCAGAATAGGTAAAGTAGTTCTTCAAATTTTCTGTTTCACTGAAAGTTCTTCTGACAAAGACTTTAGGCCTATAGGCTGAAGATAGATGGCCTAATGTTACAGAGGAACTTTGGGTAACTGTCCAGGCAGACAGATGTCTCTGTTTTGTTTTGTTTTTTTTTTCCCTAGAATTTTTGAAGATTCTTACAATGCACTCCCTGTTAACTCAGATAGTATTATAACCGTCTCGGGTCTTTGACGGGGTTGAAGACTTGATGGTTATAATTATAACTTTCCTTTTGTCATAAAAATAAATAATACTCAAGCTTTATAATAAATAATAGAATAAATAATTGAATATTTTCTTTAATTTTGCCTACAGACAGACTAGATATTGTAACTAATTCTTGTTTGATAACTGTTTTATTGTATGTAATTTTATTATTTTAAAGTTAAAAATCTTCCCTTTTAACTAAACCAAATCATAGGAAGTGCTATAGTGTGCTGTAAATATATGTTGCAATCATTAGTTAATAAAAAAAAAATATGTTCTGGCCTATGGCAAGACAGAAAGCCAGGTGGGGACTCTGAGAGAGACAGAGGAAGAAGAAAGTGGGGTCAGGAAGACAGGATCAAGCCACCCAAAAAAATAAAATGTGACCTTACCAGTTATCCACAGCCCAAATGGTAATCAGTAGATTAATAGAAATGGGTTAATTTAAGATATAAGAGCTAGAAATTAATAAACCTAAACCATAGGCCAAACTGTTTGTAATTAATATAAGCTTCTCTATGTTAATTTGGAGCTGAGAGCTGTGGAACACAGAAAAACTCTGCCTACAGGAACCTATACACATGCCTATGAGGGATTATCTAGACTAGTTTACCCACTGCGGTTGCTTGAGAGAAACTCTTGTGATTAGTTTAATTGGGGTAAGAAGACACACCCCACACATCACTGGACAGCACCATTTCCTGGGTCCAGGTCCTAGTCTGTGGCAATGTAGCTAGCTAAGCATCAACTATCACTGCTTTCTGCTTCCTGGCTGTGTTTTAATGGAGTCAGTTGATTCAAGCTCTTCCTGCCATGACTTTCTTGACATAGTTGACCATTGACTGAACCTGGGGCCCAGATTAACCCACTCTCTTTTAAGATGCTTTGATGTTGTTTTGCATAACAACAACAAAATAAAATAATCACTTTCAAATCCTCTAAAGTGAGTTTTATTTATCTTTATTGGCTTTATCTAGAGTGTTAAGAGCCTCTCCCAATGGCCACTCTCAGTAACTCACCATTACTATTCCATGCTGAACAAGATTCCCAAGTTGATTAACATTATTTTTCATGAAATCTCATGTAATTCCTAATACATTCCTTGTAGCTGTGGTCCAGTGACTCCACCCTTGACTCAAGTTTTTTTATTTACTTAGTTGTATATTTCCATTCTTTTGTTCACAAGAAGAATTGCATTTATTTTCCTCTATGGCTTCACTTCACTGAAGTACATTCCCTTGTTTGTCTCTTTGGATTTTGTACCTCTGAACTCAATGTTTATGCTACTTTTCAGGTTTAAGAGTATGGTATCTAGTGAAGAAAGCCATATGTTCACTTATTTTTGCAGTTCTCTCCCATTTTTACAATTTTCCAAACTTAAATCTATGCACTTTGAAATCATATTTTTGAGTGGGTTGTTTTTATTTTATTTTATTTTATTTTTTCATTTACAGCACTTAGGCCAGACCATTGAAGCTTGTTTTAAAGCATCTTTTGACGATTTTGTAACTAAGTTGTTACAGGTAGATTAAAAATGTAAATAGAGTATGGTTTAGATAATAAGAGAACTTTCCCTGAAAGCAGAAAAGGCTAAGTTCAAATCCCCAGCATCTACATAAAATCAGATTGTGGCTACATATGCCAGTAAACTCAGTGTTGGGCACTGGAGACAGACGGATCTTGGGAGTTGCTGGCCAATAATCCTGGTCAAAACGGAGTTGCTGTTTCAATGACAGACCTTGTCTTGTCTCAAAAGTATAGGTGGATGGTGATAGAGAAAGACAATTGGCATCATCCTTTGACCTTTGCATCTGTATGTATGTACACACACACACACACACACACACACACACACACACACACACACACATCAGCAAAATTATCAATTTTCTCAGTTTTCTTCTAATTATTTTCTGAAATAATAATTTTCCTAGCAAACTAAACCTATTTGCTTTTATTTATAGATATTTCCCTCCATAAAAATTATTTCCTATAGAATAAGAAAAAGATGGAAATTAATTACCAAGAAAACTTCAAGTGTAAACATATGCCTAGATTCTGCCTTTCTTCTACATGTAGGAAGTTGCCTATATGTGTTTTTTCTGGTTCACTCTTATACATAATATCTAAGATCTTTTAACTAACATAGACCAAACATCCTCTAATAGTCATCCCTTCCATTTGAGAAGGAAGGCAGTGAAGGTAAGACAAGGTAATTAAATCATCTATTATACAGTCCCAGCTTAGAAGCTAAGCCTCTTCTAGTACATGTCAGGGCTCAGCCACTGAACCTTATAACTTCTATAGTAAGAAACTCTATAATTCAGGATTCTAGTATTGCCATAGGTACCTGTTATGCAAAAATTGAAGCTCTCCTCTCATCAGGATAAAAAGAAACTGTCAAAAATGAATCAGTACTACAGTCATAGAACAATCTTTTATGCTCCTGCTGTATGACACATCGGTGAGACTTCAGCCCATCCATCCTTTCTTAAATAGCCTTATGCATATTGATTGCCGATTAAGACTTTTGTTGCCAACAGAGCAGTTAAGAAATAAAATTACCCCTTCACTTCTTATGATGCTAGGGCACCAGGCCAAAGATATATTTATGACTACTCCAGATCAGTGAACTGAAGTCAGCCACGGCACAGAAATGAGTTAGAACTGCTCCTCCTTCTGGAAACACAACAGTGGACTGAACCCTCCTTTTAGAGATTCCAAATCTTTACTTCCATCTTAACCTCCAAAAAATAAGGAAAGAAAAGGGTAGCTACTGAGTGTATACTTTACAACAAAATTTCAGATGTAACACCTGTGAGTCTCAAGCCTGGTATATATGTAATGGGTATAATTATTCAAGAAGCTATCAAACAAAGCAAAATTTAAAAACAAGTGTGTGCCATTTCCATTTCCTAATAAAGTAGTACAAAGTCAGAAGTTGAGAGTTGCAATTGCTGAAGATCACACAAATCATTAATGACAAAACAGAAACAAAAAGGTGTCCCATAGTGTGTTTATTTGAGGCAGTGCAAATTCAGTCATGATTCTGGGGAATAGCAGATCTGACTATGAGGTATTTGTAAAATAATATATACTAATAAAAATACTGTTCTCTCTCTCTCTCTCTCTCTCTCTCTCTCTCTCTCTCTCTCTCTCTCTCTCTCTCTCTCTCTCTCCTTCTTTTTCTCTCTCTCTCTCATCCTCACATGCAAATACAGTTATTTGCTATGGGATAATTTTTTTGTACACTATAAAGAGTTGTCACTCAAATTGGTTTAATAAAACACTGTTTGGCTAGTAGGCAGGCAGAAAATATAGGTGGTGACCAGATCATGAGAATTCTGAGAAGAGAAATGTGATAAGCAAGTAAGATGTGTAAAAATTAGGTAACAAGCCATGAGCCACATGGCAAAGCATAGATAGAAATATGGGTTAATTTAAGTGTAAGAGTTAGCTAGTAATAAGCCTGAGCTACTGGCCTAGGCATTTATAATTTATATAAAACCTCGATATTTGTGAGTATCTGGCAAGACAAAAAGATCTGACTACAGTTATTATTTTGTCCTTGCTACTTATAAAATACAAAATTGTTTAAGGATATTATTTAAGTTTTAGTAGCTTTCTGTTTTGTACTGTAACTGCTGAGCCATCTCTCCAGACTCTACCATACTTTTGAACTAAAGAAAGGTTGTGGGTAAAAATGCCTAATCTTCATGTCTTAAGACTTTTCTTTCTTTTTAGTTTTGGCAGTGCAATGAGTTGTCATGTGTCTCAGAAATGTACCTCAGTACAGGCCTTTTATTTGTCAATGTAAGGCTGGAGGGCTAATTTCCATATATTTAATTAGACTGAGAAGCACCATACTTACCTCTAGAATTCTTTGACCTAATATTCCTTTCCTCTGAGGGTTCCCCATACCTTGAAAGCAGAAGACTCATGTAGGAAACAAATACAATTAATCATCAGCAAACCTTTCTACAGATTAAATCTTTGAACATATAGCCATGAAGTTGCATTGCAGATGTGTAGGTGAATCACAATGAAAAATATATAATTCGTACACAAAGCCCAAAATTTGTACTTTTACTTATAGATTTAAAAATTCCTGGGGCAGGAACTGAGGAGAACCACTTGTGTTTAGGACCACTTGCTGCTCTGCAGAAGACCTAGGTTTGGTTCCCAGAAATCACATGACAACTGAAAGCCACGTGTAACTCCAATTCCAGGGGAACTGAGATTTCTTCTGGTCACTATCATCTGCATGAATACATGCAGATGAAACATTCATGCACATAAAATTAAAAAATAAATAAATAAATTTCGGAGGAATTTTTGAATTCCTCTGAGATGTAGTAACTTACTGTGGGCACGATAAGTTGTTAAACTGGGTAAATATTAAATATTATAATATTAGGGACTCTGAAGGGCTCAGGTATAATGCAAACCATACACCTTTCTAATCAACCCTTTTGACGCACCTGACAATGCATGAACACAAGCTTTATAATAATGATGCTATGCTATTGAATTGGGGTCAGACATCTGAAGTCACCTCTGCACCAAAATATTTGGTAATTTGTATGCAGTTATGACCCACAATTCCCAAAGTGTGGCATGCATGGTAAGTTGGAATGGCTTGGGTACTGTCAGGTGATTTTGCTCTATATACAGAAAACTAAGCGAATATTGCAGGAAGGCAGCTGGGGAAGAAAGAGGTTGTGACTCTCGTTGCTTTATTATTTTATCCAATTTGATGCCTGCTTCTTTTCCTCTCACCTGGAGCCCTCTGCAATGACATGTGCAATTTTTTTAAAAAACCAGAGGGTAAAATGAATCAAACTAGGCTTTTGCTCCCAGTACCCCAATCCTTGCCAAGTGAGAGTCACTGAGGGAACTTAGTCTTATTAAAGGGCAGTTGGTCAGACCACAGAATCCACAAGGATGCTCTCAAAGCTCAGTGTTTTGTCTGGTATGATTATCATCAAGAACATCAGTAAAATAACTCTGCAGTAGATCTGTTGTAAAAATTAATGCAGTAAATTGTGTTTCTAGAATGCAGTAAGCTGTACACATGCAAACGGGTCTGATTCCATGGTCAGATACAAGCCTCCCAATCTTTCTCTAACATCTTCTTCAACATTTAGGATCTTTCCCTACCCCAAGTTTTCCCACATAAGCTGAGCTAACACAAGGGGTGGTTTAAATGTTTACTGTCCCATTAAACCCATGCTCAGCCAGAAACTTGATTCCAGTGTACAGCTTCTTCAACTGAAACTATTGAAATTTGGGGCAATGTAGTAGTGGGGTTTCTGGGTCCTGGGCGGCCAGAGGTCCTAGACCCACAGACCTGTCGCCTGAGACCACTTAGCCGCCCTGCCGCTGCTCAGGTCCCTAGAAATGACTCAGACACTTGTATTAACTTCATGCTGTTTGGCCTATGGCTCAGGCACATTGCTAGCTAGCTCTTACATCTTAAATCAACCCATTTCTATTAATCTGTCTGTCACGTGGCCCGTGGCTCACCTGTGTTTCTTACATGTTGCTCCTTTGGGCTTCTGGCTTGGTCTGCCTCTGACTCTGCCCTTCCTTTTTTACATATTCTGATTCCTCCTCCTACTTTTTCTATGGTGCCTGTCATGGCCCAAAACAGCTTCTTTATTTAAAGATTAAGATTCACAGCATAGAGAAAGGGATTCTCACATCAGGGCAATAAAATATTTGTTTCAAACTCTGTCCTGTACATGTGTGACATTTATCAGTGTTGATATATTCTGTCTACCATGTGCCAGTAGGATTTCTAGTGCTGACAATCAAACATGCCTCCTAATGTTGCCAACGCTCTCTGGTAGGAAAACAATACCCCAAGTTAAGTTAAGAACACTGCATTAGTATTGAAACTGATGGACTGACTGGTGCCCTTTGTAAGATAGTTCATGGTAGTCATGGTTGAAGACATTTTCCTTTAATGTGAAATGGAAAATAACAAAAAATGAACAATAATGTTACAGGGAGCAATATTATTCACTATTCTTAAATACTGAAATGAAATTATGATTGTTCTTACTTGAGAAACATACAGTTTGGCAGGTAAGAGCTGTTATGCATAATCTGCAGTCCTCATTAGAATGGCAAGTGCCACTCACTTGAAAAGTCTGTGGTCCGTTATCCTGGTTCATTGGGCAACTTATAATAATTTCTGGGAATTTTTTGTGTCAATGGTTATATGGTGCATGATCCTATGCAGTTATTCAAAATGATATTCATAAAAGCCTTTGAGTCCTTAGAATGAGAGTCCTATATCAAAATAAGATGTCATAAATGCATTCATGGTTAGCTACTTGGCTTAGCACTTGAACCTGTCAGCACAGGAGTGAAATGCATTCTATGGGACTGAAAAAAGATCCATCTGTTCCTTTGTACTAAGAGTAAAAAGTGAAACAAATATGTTTAATATGAATACTGCAGCAACCCTGTTTTACTGCTAGCATATACTGAGTCATTTTATTCCTATTTCAACAGGTGTTGCATCTTCTGTTTTCAATTAAGATTTCAAGATTATTATTTTCTCCTCACTGATGAAGAAACTGAGACACAGATTGAATAGGTTTGCCAATTTCATAGAGCTATTGGTTTGCAAACTTGGGATGTGCAAACTAATCACTATAATATATATTAAGAAATCAGGTACGTCTTGGTCAAACAAAGATGAAGAATTTGTGGGTTTTTCTACTACTAGAGTGACAAAAATCTAGTGTCTACTATGTTCTATGCATCTGACAGTATCATGACACTTCTTGGGTGATGCAGCAGTAGTTGAAAGTAAAGTAGTTACTTTAATAAGACTGTGACACGTAGCGAATATCTGAGAGAAACAATCTAAGAAAGAAAGAATGTATCTTGGCTCATGATTTCAGAAGTTTCATCCATGGCTGGCTGGTTCCTTGTTCCCAGGCCCATGACAACAAAGAAAATCATAGTGAATTAAGGATATTCTTGCTTTACTACAACCAGGAAGCAAGAGGAGAAAGGGTGAGGGGACCAGCAGAGTTTTCAAATCATGGTGTCCTGTGACCTGCTTCCTCCAACAAAGCTCAATCCTCTATCACTTTCTCAAAAGTCCTTCCGGTGATGAACAGATAGACGGACTGATCCATTGATCCATTGATAAGATTATTGCCCTCCTGATCCCATCTCTGTGATTGTATCCACCAGCTATGGACCAATTACTTAACATATGAGCCTTTTAGCCCCCCCCCCCCTCTCTAAGACATACTAATAATAAAAAAGGAAGTAAATTAGAGGTATAGGTACAGGTACAGGTAGGGATAAGTATAAATGTCTGAGTATGAACAGACATTAGGGAGGAGGGAATGGACTGAACCAAGATCCATCTATATCCAGTAGTCTTTCTGACTCTGGGCCTTGCTGGCTAGCTATGCTAAATTCATATGCTACCTCCTTTAGAAGCCATTTTTGTGATATACATGTGCTTATTCTTGTTTCACCTTTTGATGTTAGCACTTACTTTCTTTTGTTTATCTACACTGAATTCACATTATTCTGCCTGGCTTGAGTCTAAACTTCCAAAAGGAAGTATAGTTATTTACATACATTTCCCTGTAGTAGCAGATACCAGATAGGCTTAAACAAATTATATAAGATAACTCACTCCTTGTATCTTCTACTTTTTTAAGGTGTACTCTAAGATAAGCTTAAAAATACAACCTTGGATATACTTTTATAGCTGGTATTCATGAACAACAGTCAATCAGCTTAAAATAAATCTGGTTCAAATCAGTTTGTAATCCCAGTAGATCTGCTCTTGAGTTTTCTAAGGCCAGAGAGGGATTCTCAAACTCAGGCATACATTTGCTTAAACATAGTAAAATATAGATTCTATATGCAGAGCTCTGGAATTTAGGACTAGGAGCTCTTGTTTTGTATGATACTAGAAGGTAAAATTCAAGCCAGTCTGGTGGAAGAAGGTGGGACTTTGAGACATTAGAGGAATGGGAAGCACCTCCAAAATATTGAGCAATTTAACTGTAGTGATGCTGGGCAGTCAGACAAGCAAAAATGTTTGATCATATTGTTACAGATCCTGAAATTTCCCAAGCAGCTATTTATTAAATAACTTGATCCCTAAGACAGTAATTTCATCATAGATTATAAAAAATAAAATACACAAGAAATTGATAGTGAGACTTTTAGAATCACTGTGTGGGGTCTTCAAACTGATAAAATCCACACATGTCTGAATTCATAAACTTAGTGAGCCGATGTTCAACCAGTGTTAATACTTAAAGGTAAATTATGTTAATATCTAGTTCCTAAGATCCTCAATTGTATTGATTTCCTATAAGGAAAATGGATTCAGGTGAGGAAAATAAAAGATGAATTCAGACACTGTCTTGAAAATGTTTATGTCCTGGGACTTTATTCCAGGATGAAATATTTAAACAGAAAAGGAAAGAGTTCAGAACTTAGAGACAGACAACGAAGTTCCATCAGTATTTTATCTGAAGTCCTTAGAGTCCTTAGAAGAAATTAAATGCATGTAGAAACAAGCTAATGGAGAATTTGATGGATATAATTATTCGTACCTTGAGATTTATCAGCTTTGGGCAGTAAACTAAATTTCTGA
Source organism: Phyllotis vaccarum (assembly GCA_033318265.1). NCBI lineage: Eukaryota > Metazoa > Chordata > Mammalia > Rodentia > Cricetidae > Phyllotis > Phyllotis vaccarum. The sequence continues at coordinate 12,626,349 of JARWLC010000004.1, read as the reverse complement.
CTTTTTAGTTTTTAGATCTTTGTGTACCAGTTATAAACAGGCCCTGATTTCACTCTGTATGAGAGTAAACATCTGATGTTATATGAGAAGAGGTGGTATGCAAGGCAGATTGAGAACTGCTTTGAAGTGAAGAAGTCATCTCTGAAGGAAGAGGCACCATGGGTGTAATTATGAATGTGACTGTAACTACAAAACTGGCTTGTTCTGAACTGTTATTTGTAGCTAATCACTTCCAAATAACAAATGAAAAGCACAGTAAATGTTAGCAGGATAATTTTCTATTAATCAAGAATAATGAGTGAGTGCACTAATTCTCTCTTCAAACACCCCTAATTTTAATGCTATTGCATGTTGCTTATTCAGATTGATTACGAGTGATTTAGAAGGAATTAGATGGTAGGGAAACTCAAAATAACAGGCAGAACATTATTATTTCCTGCTTCATTCATAGAAAAAGCAACTTCTATGTGAATTTGTGTAGATGCTGAAGATTATATTTCCAAAAATGATTTTTATCCTGAGAGACATAGAGATATAGATGAATGATAGATAAATAAAAATAGATAGATGATAGAGGAAGCAGGAAGGGAAATAAGTCAATTACTTTTTATTGCAGAATTAAGTTACAAAACATAAATATGTAAAATTAGGGACAAATATGAGTGTTTCTTCAACTTCATTTGCTGTGAGATATTGGGCAATGTGGTTAAATCTACTGAAATACAGACACACACACACACACACACACACACACACACACACACACACACACACACACATATATATATGTATGTATATGTACACACACTCATGGCAAATAAGTACACACAGGGTAGTTATTTTACATAGCATTAGGCTAGCTTCTACCGTCTAGTTTGGGTCTTAATTCTTCAAAGCAATGTACTTTCTGAGAAATAAGAGTTGATCTTTATCCTCCAACATATATAATACAAATTTATAAATTGAAAACAAACTACATATGAAAAGGATGAGATTGTATGCTATCATTCTGCAATAGAATTAGATTTTATTCTCATGGAAGTTCAGAAAAAATGAGACTAGTTTGGCAATAGGTGTTTCAGTGTACATGTGGAATTATAGAATCTCAAAATGTTTTACATTGGTATGGATTTTGGTTTATTGATACAAATTTATGGTGAATTCTTTTATGCTATATGTATTTTCTACTCTTGTTTAAGATATGATGTTTATGTAACTGATTTAAAACTGTAATGTATAAATAAGAAATGCATGTTAGTTATATTTTTAGGCATACAAAGATATATATAATTCAATTAGATGGGTAATCTTCAAACACATCTAAGACCTACAGAATATAGCATTTAAAATATTTTAAGAACTTAGACTTTTCTGGACAATGAGACAGATTTGCTCCTGGCAGCACCAATCTTCTTCAAGAGAAAAATGGGCATCAAAGAAACTCCATTTGGAGTCTACTCTCTTTGTGGCAATGGTTAGCCACTGGACAAGAACCTGTTCTTATATTGACTGCTTGACAGTATGCTGTTTAAACTGAACATGCAGGTTCCATAGAAAGATGACCTCTGAACTTTGGCAGAACAAGCCAAAATGGTCATTCAGGTTCCTGCTTTACAGAGAAAACTGTCAGACATTCTTCAGGACTCAAGGAGAAGCAACTAATGAACTGTGACAAATGGGCAGAGCAGATTTCCAGCTTCACTGAAATGAAAAGAGACTCTGGGCCTGTAGGCTGAAGATGGATGCCCCGACTTTATAAAAGAACTTTGGGTGACTGTCCAGTCAGATAGGTGTCATCTCTGTCCTTTCTAGATTTTAGAAGATGCTTGCACTTCTGGTTTACTTGGATAAATATATCCTTCTGTGTTCTTTGATGTAGGTGAAGATTAGATAGTTATAGGTACAGTTTTTCTAAATCATTTAAAAGGTATATTGGATATAAAACTTTAGATTCATAAAGATAAGGCAGATGATAAGAGTATTTTCTTTAATTTTGCTAAATACAAATAGACTAGATATTATAACTGTAATTCTTGCTTGATGGCTACTTTGTTATATGTAATTTTGCTACGTTAAAGTTGAAACCTTCCTTTTTGATTAGACAGAAAGGGGGAAGTGATGTGGGAATGCCTTTTTCTATGCTGAGAATATCAATCTTTAAATAAAGGAGCTGTTTTGGGCCATGACAGGCACCATATAAGAAGTAGGAGGAGAAATCAGAGCATAGGTAGGAGAAGCAGGGCAGAATCAGGCAGATCCAACAAGCCGCCCAAAGAACAACATGTAAGGAACACAGGTGAGCCACAGGCCACATGGCAGACAGATTAATAGAAATGGTTGATTTAAGATGTAAGAGTTGGCTAGCAATGTGCCTAAGCCATAGACCAAACAGCATGAAGTTAATATAAGCATCTGAGTCATTTCTGGGGGCCTGAGCAGTGGCAGCGGTGGGCTGCTAAGGAGTCTGGTGTGGCAGGTCTGTGGGTCTGGGCCTCTGGCTGCCCATGACCAAGAAACACCACTATTACAATGGCATGATGAACATGTTTGCTCTTCCAGACTCTCTGTCCTTCTCCTCCTGCCTGTCTTCCCCCAGGAAGGTGACATGCTTGGATAATGCTGGTGGGCATTATTGCTTTCTAGACTTTTGTAGCCTTTCATCCATTGAAGAGCTCAGGAGGAAATAGGAGAAAGCTGTGTGTGGAAGTGTTTCCAGACTTCCCTCTATGCTGGCCCTGATTATTTTCTCTCTCCAGATGAAGTCTCTACACTACTCTCAAGTGGAGGTAGCAGGATGACTCAGGCAGTATTTCACTATCACCTCCAACTTCTCCAAGTGTTGCCGACACAGGTTTGGTTTCTTTGGTAATTTTTTCTTGAATTATTGTATTTTGAGAATAGGATCATGTTCCTTCTGGGTTACTGACTAAGATACAGGCAAAGGTAAGAAAGACATATGAAAGAGTAAGAATAACCTTGAAGATGCATTTGGTTTTCATATTTTACTGTTTTATTTAAGGTGCTAGTCCACTTAATGATAAGTCAAAGACAATAAGGTATGAAAATCATCTGGGAGACATCACAAAGAAGTTACAGTTACACCATTTATGTAGATTTGATCTCACTTCCATTTTGTGTTCCTTCGGGGGGGGGGGGTAACAGAAACACTTGTAGACAGTGACAAGTCCATTGTTCTGCTACAACAGTTCTGACCAATCAACTTGCTTAGCCTCGTGGACACTAAGTGATAGTCCCATATTGTATATTCTCCCTGTCAGAGAGACCGTGAGACACCTAAGAATGAAAGAGGTCAGCCATTACAGAGAACTAAGAAATGGAAAAATGTCCAAGGCTAATTGCATATAGAAAACCCAGCAAGGTCTTATAAATGCCTCTATAACATTCTAACTCCCTCAAGACATCTTGTAGGTGACACATTTCTTCATGTGTAGGGTTGAGTTTTTGCCTTTAGCTTAAAGAGGATGTTGTGAATATTTTTCTCAGCAGTCTTTAAATCCATTGCATACAGATGAAAATATGGACAACTGTTCTGAGTTGCATAGGTTAGAATGTCAATTTAAAATATTCTACCTGTTTTATTTCCTCTATGGAATTAGTTTATCTTACTTCAAAATAAAACCATTTTTCAGCTAAGTGCTATTGTTTAAGTTGGTACTATTTATAAAGAACTTGTCTAATGACCTATCATGTAGGACAACTGCTTCAGTTTAAAATGCTATTGGTGGACTGGCTATGTTCAGTGGTAGTGTACTCTGTAGCATGTGAGACCTCAGAGTTCAGTTCCAAGCATGTTACTCTTCCCATCAAGTACTATTCATATGTAGCTTCCAACAACCTGACCACACACAGTGATAACCAAGAAAGACAGGCCTTCTTTACATCAATTAACCTCTCATCAATACCTTACAGAAATCTCAGATTTGCTTAACATCCTTTAAGACCAATTTGACTTCTTGACTGATATAGTACTCCACAATGAAAGAGGATTAGATCTGACTACTGCTAAGAAAAAGATGCCTACATGCTAATGAAACCTCTAATGGAATCACACCCTCTATACTCAGGGGCTTCTCTTTGCTCCTGCAGGACCCAGCAATTGTTTCTAAGCACAGAAAGATTATTACCTATACAGTCACAACTTAAAATTTTCTATTGCTTTTAGTACCAAGATGTTTTGTGAGTTTCAGAGATAAACAATGGTACATGGGTAAGTGTGGAAAGCCACTCATAAACTGGGATGGAAATCACTGGCACCATTTGCTAAGTGACCATAGCAAATAAGAAATATCTTGGGACTAACTTTATCTATTCTTAAACACAAAAATGACATTTTTTAATGACCAATGAAAAAACACAGTTTGAAACATTTAGGTAAATCTATCCTCTTATAACAAGAAGTTCATTTTTTTTTCTTTTTATTTTCTTTATTCTACTGAAGAAAAACAGGCCTTCATATACAAAGATTTATTATCTTCCACGTGGACTGGGGATTGATATAGGTTCAGTAAATTCCTCTTCCATGATCAGATATTCTTTTTCTCATGTATCTCTTTAAGGGTAAATAACCTCTGGGCTGGCTCTGCTCTGTTCCTTCAGGACTTGATTGCAGGGAGCTCAGGGAAAGAGATCTCAGTGTTTGTGTAGGATTAAGGAATATAAATCGACATTATATAAAATTCAAATATCAAGGTTTGAAAGGCAAAGGACCTTCCAGAAAGTGCACTTTGGGCAGTACATCTCTATGACTTACATTTCCAGACTAGCAGACATCACATTAAGATGGAAGAAAATGAGTGCCTTATTCATACAATAAATCTTTCTTATGTAACCAGAACTCCTTTATTAGAGTGAGGCACTAAGAGAAAACACACAGTATTATTATTATCTGCCTCACAAGCAGTACAGGCTAATTTTAGTGACCTATTTTTCCTGTTTTCATCCTTCATTTGTGTACTTGGCCTTGCAAATAGAGTAGTTTGAATACACATTATAGCCATATTTATGTGTATTCTTGCTAAGTGCTTTTCTTGAAGATGCATTATCAGGCATTCAACATAAACCACAGAGATAGAGCCATTTATCCTTGTTAGACAGGCAGACAGAGGAAAGTTGTTCTTAGCAATATCTTGGGCCTTAGGAGCCTTTATTTAAGTCTAAGGTAATACAGAGAGAGGAGTCTATATTAGCTTACCTAGTGTGTTACGGGAAAAAAAAAGTAATAATTTAAAAAATGTATGTTGGCCATTGAAAAGTTGAAAAAGAAAGCAGTGAAGTTCTAGAGAATTAGTGGCAAGTGTCTGAAACATGCCAGGGTATGCAATAGATGATCCTTACATGATATATTCTGTAATACATAGATCTGACCATTGGCTGCTAGTATCCCTATTCTGTGCATTAGGATTAATGCTGGCAGAATGATTATTTTCTTAACTACAATGACTATGTGACCCAGCTGCAATTTTGGAATGGAATAAAGAAAGCTTGTCTCATTGCACCAGCTCAGTTTGAAGCAGGTTGAAGGAATAGTGCTGAGCATCAGTAAGTAAAGGCATCTCTGTGCCTACATATACATGCAGTCTATGGAAGGTCATAAAACTCATGTCTGGGACAATTAGAAAAATTTATAAGAGGATAAATACAAAATGAAAGAGAGACATTGATTGTTTACTCACTGGGAGTTTAGGTGAAGATATGGAAACTGCCAACATGCAGTGCTGGGATCAAGACAAGAAAAGGAATCAGGGTAGAAATATAGAGTGCAAGAGAATATAGAGTGAAGGGGAGGGATAATGGTACTGGCTTAAGACAAAATATCACCCATGGGGACAAGAAAAGGAAAAGATTCCTCATTTCTCCCCCTAGTGCTTCTGTGTGACCCATATTGCTAGGTCTTGTTTTAAAGTGATGCTGATGACCTTTTCCTGACTCATATGCATTTAAAGTACCCGTGACATCAGCTATGATGTGGGCCACATATATTTAGAAGGAGAGAAGGAAGAGATGAGGAAAGATAAGAGGGAAAAAAGAAAGATAAGAATAAGGGTTCAGTGTGAAGTGGACTGGGGAAGGAAGGAAGGAAAGATCGCATCAGCAATGCCTTCAATATCATGAACTTGACAGGATCTTCAATCACCTAAGAGTTAAGCCTTGAGATAAGCCGGTGAGGAGTAGTAACCTGAGTGCAGCAGCAGTTGTAGTTTCTGCCAGGGGCCAGGACTGCTCGAAAGTGGAATGTCAGCTGAGCACTGCTTTCATGGACCATTGCCTCTTGCTTGTGCACACACCGTGTCCAGCCACCTCACTCTTGCATTCACGTCTTTCCTGTCATGTTCGACTTAGTCTCCTGAACTGTATTCTGAACTAAAGTTTTCCTTCCTTAGCATCTTTGGTAAACCAGAAGAACACAGTCCACTGAATCAACTAAGCAGGGCTCATATGAGATCACAGAGAAAAGACAGGCACAGGCCTGCAAGAGTCTTTGCCAGATCTTCCGCATGCATAATATGACTGTTGGTTTAGTAGTTTACTGGGACTCCTAACAGTGAGGGCAGGTGTGAATCTCTGACTCTTTTGCTCAGTCAAGGGACATTTTTTTCCTATTGAGTTGCCTTATCCAGCCTCAATATGAGGGCTTTTTGCCTTGTTTTATTGGATTATTATTATTATTATTATTATTATTATTATTATTATTATTATTTGTAGATTTTGGTTTTTGGTTGTTGTCTCTTGGAAGCTTATTCTTTTCTAAAGGGAAATGGAGTGGGAAGGTGGATCTGGAAAAGAGTGAGGTACTGAAAAGGCGGGAGAAGAGAAGGGATGGGAAACCATGGTTGGGTTTTGTATTGTATATGAACCTATTTTCAATTTTACAAGTTATTCTTTTCATAGTAATGAAAAAAGCAATTAACAATAGAAAATTAGTACGTAAAAGTTGATACTTTAGCATTGTGATAAATGAGCCATGTGGTTCTTAGGCCATTGGAAGTGTTGGTTAAAGTAAGAAACCAAGATTCTATCAGAAACAAGGGGTAGGGACTATTTGTGTGATAATCTGGTAAACAAACTGACCTCATTCTTTGAGAGTCCCAGGAACCTAAGTGAGTTGAATTCTAAGGCAACAGAATAAATATCAAGATACAAATCATTCAAAAACAAACGTTCAAGTTGCCATGGCTGCTGCCTACTGCCCTTATCCATGTCAACAACAACAAAAGTACAAAACACTGGATAAGAACACAAAAATATGAATAACTTGTTAATCATACATAAATGCATTAACAAATTTTTAAGTTGCAGCCAAGGTATACTCTAAAAAAGAGATTGTAATTATTATTTGAGATATATTTTCATTTAAAACTTTTCATGCAATAAGTTTTTATAAAGGCATGGCCATCTTTCTTTTAAAAAAGAAAGAAAGAAAGAAAGAGAGAAAGAGAGAGATAGAGAGAGAAAGAAAGAAAGAAAGAAAGAAAGAAAGAAAGAAAGAAAGAGAAAGAAAAGAAAGAAATCTCACAGGAAACATGGAGTTTGTTTTGCATTTGCCAACTATTCTTGGACTTGTGGCCTGCCCTGGAATGTGGTTGATAAATCTAGTGCCATTTCATTGGAGAATAATTGATTTTATTTTTTTCCAGCAGGTAACAATTGCAAATAGTTTCTTGTTTAAGAATGGGACCCTGTATCTACTTCTTCCTTTCAGTGCTGGGAACCCTTACTTACCCAACCTTCAGTAGATGGGAATTAACTCAGGTACTCATAACTAAACAATATGCAGAAAGTGAGAAATTTTGAACCACTCAGTCCTAGATGGAAATCTTTATTAAATCCCTCCCTTCAGGCTCAGATATCTATGTAGAAGAGGAGGTAGACAGATTGTAAGAGTCAGAGGTAGTTGATGACTCAAGAAAATTGTCTTCCAGACACAGCAGGAATGATGCACATATGAACTCATGGAAACAGTAGAAGAATGCACATGCTATGCATTGGTTGAAATTGAGAAATATTGTGTTCAGCACTGGTACAATAGGAAAGGTGTCCTACTGGTAAGATATCACCTGGTATCAGTAGCAAAACATGGCAGCATCATCCACCTGATACTGGTATTAAATGCATTTCCTATGCCATATGTCATGAATTGTTTCATGGATTCATAGAGTTGCTGAGGCCTGGCATAATGTGGTGGCAAGTTGCAGTCTCTGTAGTGAGGCCAGGTGAAACAGGATGAAAAGTGTGATGGTAAATCTTAAGTTAAGTTATGGTGGAGACCCAAGAATGTTGAAGATGCCAGAGCCATGGGATAGTTGCCAATGAAACCAGATGCACTGAATGGAGTCATTTAAAGAGGGAGACTGTGTGTGCTGCAAACAGCAGAAGTTGAGACACTTCTGTCTAATAACCTGGAAGCTTATATGATTCCATCATGAGTAACATGGTTCTCCAGGATTTGGCATTTGTGCTGCTGGAATTCGGTCTTGTTTTGGTCCAATTTTCCATTATATTCCTCAGCTCTTCACTTTTGGAATTGGAACATTACTTTGTGCCATTGTGTTTTAGAAGTCTATAATTTGTTTTCCAATGTTGTAGGGTTTCAAACTTGAGACGAACTTTTAAGCAAGGTTGGAACTGCAAAGACTATAGAAACAAAGAGTGGAAGGTTACAGCTCAAAAGTGGTGGGTTTGGATGTCAATTGAAAAGCAGTGGATTTGTAGTGGTTAATACTGATTGGTCGAATGGCAGCATCTAAAAGTTGCATGGAAGACAAGCCTCCAGGTACAACTGTGAAGTATTGTCCATTGTGTTAGTTGAGATGAGAAGGTCCCCACTTCCCAACTTGGGTAGTACCTCTCCCTGCACTGGTGTCCTGGACTGAATAAACCAGAAAAAGTGAGCTAAACATTAGATTTCATAGTCATCACTTTCTGTCTGTAGACTCAGAATGACCAGCCACCCCATGCCTCACATCTTTTCTACAACAATACACTGTCTCTCCTACAACTGGGGGACAAAATAAGATTCTTATGTCAAGTATTTTATCAAAACAAAAAAATGTCATTAATACAATCTTTAAAATCTTTTCTATATAAGGATGGTCTGAAATATCTTATGCACCTCAATATAGAACAGACATGGAATCACTCACTAGTCCTTCTACAGTGACTAAATCAGTCTTTGTGAAACACCCGTAGGGAGGAGGATTGATCTCTGCTTCTTCTCTCCTGTGACAATAGACCATTTGTTACCAGATGCCTATTGTTCATGTCTACAGTCAGCACCTAATCATGTCTGAGAAGAAAGGAAAAATTCAATTCCGTTGGATCATAATATATTGTCAGTAAAATTGAGTATAACTCTAACATTCAAAGAAAAGTAGTCAATAAATCTATGCAAACTCCTGATTTAAAAAAAAAAAAAAACAACTTGTGGTTATTTTTCCTGTTAAATAAGTGCAATTTGATTTCTATAATGACACTAATTCTAATGTATTTCATTTCTTAATTCCATCTATGATTAGTCATCCTGAAAAATAATCATTTGGCAAATAGCTAGGGGTTAGGTTTCTCATTAGACATTACTGCATGTTGTGCACTATGGCAGCCTAATGCCTCCATCTCCAGGTAACCCACTCAGCTTCTTCAGCTCTCTTTATAGTCTTGCAAGGCTGCTCACAGGCATCTGTGGGTTTGCCAGCTCCCTGATCTGAGCACTATTTCAGACATACTTGGCATTTGAATGGTTGGTGTGAGACCCAGACTGACTCATTAGTAATTTTTCTATTCAAACATATTCTGTAGCAACTGCCATTTAACATTTCAACGACTTTTCTTTTGGATATGTTCATAATCCATTATACTTCCCACATGTTGGAAGGAAAAAAGGGTCAACTGATGTTTCTCTTTGATAATGTCCTTTCATATTTACTCTTTGTGAAAATATAAGTATTACTAGTTTGTGTCTCTGTGTGTATATGGTGTGTGTGTGTGTGTGTCTGTGTGTCTGTGTGTCTGTGTGGTTGGAGGACAACTTTCAATAGTCACTTCTTTCCTTCTGAAACAGCATGTATGGGATCAAACTCTGGTTATCAGGTTTTTTCTTTAGGTGATGATGCCTGTTCAGCCGCCATGCTGGCCCTTTTAAAGCTTATTCACTTTGATTTACATTACAATTGATAAAAATAAACACAAAGTTTTGACATAAGTTTGATTTCTGTTCTAGATTCCAAAAGACTCCTTGTTTATTTGTTTATAGTGTGAAACAATTTCAAGCCTGTGGTTTAAACTGAACCACTAGGGAATTCTTAATGCTTTTTATACTGGTTAGCTTACTGGAAAACCTTTGTCAGTTCAGTTCTTTGGAAGATATGGCCCTGAAAGGTGGTAATGTTGTACTGGGTTCCTTGAGTAACTGGGGAGTATTTGAGTTACTGTAAGTGTTGTTGCTAATGTCAAACACAAATAAATCCTAAAATCTCATGGTTTGGTCAAAATAAATGCTTCTTAATTTCACTTGTGTAGAAATATCTTGGATTTTGATGCCTGTGAACTGTCCCTGGAAGCTGTGACTCTGAGATTTGGGTTCCTTTAACTTGTGTAACAAATTCTGGACCCTTCTAAGTCCTTGGGAATCTTTACTGTCTGACTTGGAAACAAATACTTGGGTTTACAAGAGGTCTTCTAGAGGCTATAGCTGAAAGACACAGGTACTTTTCCCTAACATTCCTTAACTAACACCAGATCTACAGCATCATACCACCTTTTAAGTAACTTGCAAAATAGTTTGGCTATGTGTACAGCAGAGAGGGAAATGGTGAAAGGGCAGGGAACACATCTTAGCTATGCTCTTTCCACATCCAAATAGCATTTAACAATGTGCAAAGTAGATATGCCCATATCTTATCTAGGCCCTGCATTTTCAGCTGGTTTTCTGAGAGGAAACAGGATTTCCTCAACCTCCCTGGCTAAGACTACTCTTGCCGGTGGCTTAACAAAATAGATAATTTATTTCTTCTTCCCAAACACTTAATGTGACATGCTAGAGCAGTGACAGGGTAATCACAGTGATGCTAGCCCTGAGAAAACAGGACAAAAACACAGATGTGATGGAGTGCTCCTGCTGTCTGTGTCTTGACATGGCCTTTAATCTGTACCTCTTTGGGAACTACCCACTAGGCATACTGGGTTAGGATGACCAAATTCCCCTAACTTATACTATCTCAAAATAAGGCATATGCCACAGTGCTGAGAGGGAAGTCCAACCCTCACTCTTGCATGGAAAGTTTTCTTATAGTTACTTCAATATGCAAAAATACACATCTATATTTCTTTCTAAATCTTATTTTTAAAAGCTCCTTTAATTTTTTTTAACCATTTGCCTCTCTCCCAGAAGGTAACCATCATGACTTTCAGACTGCAATTAAATGCTATCATCTTAATTTGATGATTGTTTTCAGATATTTTATTTACCTGAGTTTTCCTAAATTAATAACAATAAAAAAAATCTTAAAACACATCTCTCATTGTTTTAATCTAGATGCAGCTGGATTTTCTAGGAAAACGGACCCTGCTTTCTGATTCTCCATTCTTTCTCATTGCTACTTGTAAACCACCTCTTATTCTCAAGTGTCTCTTTCTTGCAATGCCTTGTCAAGGCAGCTGATAGGATCGGATCTACCACACAGTAATGTTTTGACTCTTCTAGCTCTTTCTTCTGTGACTGCTACCTTTGAGGAGATGTGGACTGCTGTTAACACTTCTGTAGGTGATAGTTATACCAAATATTTGCTCTGAATTACATGAGTCTTATTTGTCAACTGTTGATTTAAATTTCCTTTTTGACTTTTCCCGAAACTTTGAACATATGTCCATTTTCAGTTCTGTATTATAAGAGTGCCTATTTTTCTAGTTACCAGTTCCTATATTGGATAGATTTAACAACATTTCTATTAAAACATAACAGTGATATCTTAGTGGCTCAGCATTGTTCAGCTTTATTTATTGTTCATGAAACGTCATTGGTTGGCACAACTTCCGTTTCCTTTCTTTAATGGATATTTTCTGTGGAATCCAAATCCTGAAACCTGAAAAATTATCTAATCCTTCAGCCAGTTCCAGCTAAGTAATGACAAATGTGTGTGTGTGTGTGTGTGTGTGTGTGTGTGTGTGTGTGTGTGTGTGTGTGTGTGTATGAGAGAGAGACAGAGACAGAGAGACAGAGAGACAAGGAAACAGATGGGAGGGGCAAGACAGAGACCTAGAGAACATGAAAAGGAAGTCTGAAAATTAAATATAGCAGACTTGCCATTCTACTAACTACAACTTACTCACATCTCACATGGTCCAAAATGACTTGAAATGGCCTAAAAGTATATTTTTATCTCTTGAAAGGAATGATTTGGTAAGCACATAATTCTACGACAGAGGGGAGCCAAAAAAATAGCAGGTGTCAAACCCCTGGCAGAGTGCCTGACAGAGGTAGTCAATAAATGCATGATACTGGTAAAGGAAGCGTTTTATGTACTGACTGGTCTTAATAAAGTTCTGAAGACTTTCTACTACTTTTTCACATGATTTAATCAAATATATCACTAGAAAGAAGATGACATTTTCAATTATTGAAACTCCGACAATGTATATATCGCAAAGTACAGGATTCTCTCTTTGCAAAAAGAAGGAAATTGTGGGTTGCACTCAGTTTTGCATGCACACAGCCTTGTGTATAGTTGAGCATGTGGATGCATTCTACAAAGCCAGCTAAGAAATTACTGAAATTTCTTTCAGCATAGGTTAAAAGAATACTTCTTAACACATCTTCAAGTAACTGTGTAATGTGACTTTCCACTAACTCTAGAGAAAAGATAAATACAATACATGAAATGTTTTTACATTGTCATGAAAATGAGAAACTTACATTGTGTGAAAGAAAAGAATATCTCCTCTCCATTCTAAAAAATAAGTATGAAATGCAGGCTATCACTATCACTGAAAACATCCTTCTCTGGCTAGAGTCAGGGAGGATCAAAGCCCTTGATATCTGGCCTGCCTCCACTGTTTGGGCACTCATTTGATTCTATGGACTCCTTTTGTGTGTGTGTATGTGTGAAGAGAATTTTGTCTTTGGAACCAATGTCTTTTGATCTTTATGACAGCCAAAAGTAATAATAATGTTAATGAAAGTAATGGCTTGGGAGTAGTTTCTGGAGAATGTCAATCATGAGGAAAAATGTCAGAAAAATATATTAATGTCTCCATGCAGAGAAAGCCTATGGCATTTGAAAAAGCTAGCAAAGGGCAAATTTTCTACAATAACATCCCATTTGAATCAGATTTACTATGGGCACATGGGGACCCTCGAAAGGTTTAACTGAGTTTTCTAAAGGTTTGCAAACTAAAAATTCTGGTTTAAGAATATTTTAAGCATGCAGTAATTTGGTCTACATCTCAAGGAAAAAAGGAGATGCTGTTTGTGTCGACACCTTCCCCATGAGACTATAAAAGTATACTTCTTCCTTAAAAGCAATTGTTCTGACTCTGATAATTTTGTTTCCACCTAATGTACTTTATCTCCTTCTAGCCAGAGTATTGTTAAATCTGAAGACAATTCCAGAAATAACATGCCTAGGCCTATCTTTGGCATAAACATAGGACCTTGAGAAGCAAAAATGTGGCTTCTCATTTCATACTCAAATATTAAAAAATTTCATTTCATACTCAAAAAGCTCATACTAGTAATGTCACATTTATTTGTCTGCCCTGGATGCCATTTTGGAACAATACACTTCAAGACATCAGAAAAGAGTAAAGTTACTGGAATAGAAATAGTGGCTGAATTCAGAAAGTCATATAACAATATAAGCCAAAATAAATACACCCAATGAAAACCTTAGAAATGAATATGATAAACAAAATCAAATTATAATGAAAGAATGAATAAGATATCAGGCAGAAATGGAAGTTAAGCTGAACATAATCTAAAGCTTTTAAAGATCAAGTGGATAGAAACAGATACCAAGAACATCCCAGATCATTTTAAATGAAGATATGTCCATCTTTCACTAACACCTTGGGAACCCAAGTGGTTGTGGGAAACTTCTTCAATGAAAGACTTTGAAAGTATTGATCCCAAGAGGAATGACTGGTCCTCTATATACTTGGGATACTCAACAATAGCAGCACCATATTTTGAGCTGACAACCATTTGTTATAGAGACTGACCTCTCCTTGCATACTTAACACCATCACTAACTGTTACTCATTACATGTTACAAACACCTACATAGTGATAGCTACAAAGACATCTCCAGGCAGGGATAAATTCCCTCTGCTATTAAATATCTTCAGACATTGCCTGGAAGGGATATAGTCCCTCTGGTATTAAATATCACCTTATGCAGAAATAAGAATTTTTTTTTTAAGGCCAGCTTGTGGTACAATTGAGTGGTATCACTGAGTCTTGAGGTAGATAGATTCCCAATTTTCTGAGAAATCATCATACTGATTTCCCAAGTGGCTTTACAAGTTTACATTCCCACCAGCAGTGGAGAAATATTCCCCTTACTTCATGTTTTCTCCAACATAAACTGTCATCAGTATTTTTATAGCCATTCTGACAGGTGTAAGATGGTATTTCAGAATCATTTTGATTTGCATTTCCCTGATGACTAAGGGTGTCAAGCAATTTTTAAAATGTGTTTTGGCCTTTTGAGGTGCTTCTTTTAAGAATTCTCTGTTTTGACCTGAATGGCATTTTAAAATTGGGTTATTTGGTATTTTGAAGTCTAATTTCATGATATTTTTTTCATATATTTTGGAGATCAGTCCTCTGTCCTGTGTAGGGTTGGGAAAAGCATTTCATATTCAGTAGGTTGCCATTTTGTCTTATTGACCGTGTTTTTTGTCTTACATAAGCTTCTTAGTTTCAAGAGGTCCCATTTGTTAGTTGTAAATCATGGCATCTGTGCTACTGATGTTATATTCAGGAAGTGGTCTCCTGAGCCAATGCATTCAAAGGTATTTCCCATTGTTTCTTCTATCAAGTTCAGTGCAACTGAATTTATATTAAGGCTTTTGATTCACTTGGACTTGAGTTTTATGCAAGAAGATAGATATGGATCTATTTGCATGGACACTTGTTCAACTATGTTCATAGTAGCATTAGTCATAATAGCCAGAACCTAGAAACAGCCTAGATTCCTCTCAAATGTGGAATAGATATAGAAAATG
This sequence comes from Phyllotis vaccarum, assembly GCA_033318265.1. Classification (NCBI taxonomy): domain Eukaryota; kingdom Metazoa; phylum Chordata; class Mammalia; order Rodentia; family Cricetidae; genus Phyllotis; species Phyllotis vaccarum. Next base: position 12,611,112 of record JARWLC010000004.1, on the reverse strand, counting down.
TGGTACATTTACACAATGAAGTATTGTTCAGCATTAAAAAACAATATCATGAAATTTGTAGGCAAATAGATTAAACTAGAGAAAACCATCCTGGGTGAGATAACCCAGACGCAGAAATTCAGACACAGTATGTGCTCACTCATAAGTGGATATTAGATGGAAAGCAAAGAATAACCAGGCTAAAATCTACAAATCCAGAAAATCTAGGTAACAAGGAGGACCCAAAGAGGGACATATGGATTTCACAGAAAAGAAATAGATAAGATCTTTTGGGTAAACTAGAGACCTGGGGGTAGAAGGAGTACAAATGGGGGATGGGAACATAAAGAATTGGGATGGCCAGGTTAGGGGAGGGATGGAGAGGGTGATGAAAGAGATATCTTGATAGAGGGGGCGTTATAGGATTAGGGAAAAACTGGTGCCAGGGAAACTCCCATGAATCCACAAGGGTGACTCCAGCTAAGACTCTTAGCAGTAGTGGAGATGGAACCTGAACTGGTCATTTTCTATAATCAGATTGGTGATACCCTAATTGTCATCATAGAACCTTCATCCAGTAACTCATGGAAGGAGATGCAGAGATCTACAACCAAGCACTGGGCAGAACTCTAGGATTCTAGTTGAAGAGAAGAAGAAGGGATTATGTGGTGGTGGGGGGGGGGGTCAAGATCATGGTGGTGTAACAAATGATCAGTGCTAGTGGGAACTCACAGACCTAGCAGACAACCAGGGAGCCTGTAAAAGAGGGACCTAGGCCCTCTACATGTAGGTGATAACTGTGTAGCTTTGTCTGCCTATGGGGCCCTAGCCATGGGACAAGACTGTCCCTGCACATAAACTGGCTTTTTGAAACCTATTCTCTATGGTGGGATGCCTTGCTCAGCCTTGATGCAGGGGAAAAGATCTTGGTCCTGCCTCAACTTGGAATGCCATGCTTTGTTGACTCCCATGGGATGCCTAACCATTTCTGAGGCAGAGGAGTGGGTAGAAAGAAGGTGGTGGAGGAAATGGGAGAAGAGGATGGAAGGAAAATTGTGGTTGATGCATATGTATATTTATGTATGCATATTTGCATAGTCACACATTTATATATATGTATACACTCTAAAAAAAAGTGTTCTTTTGTTTTCTTCTGTAACCACTGGGAATTTGTCAGTGGTTTTCCTGCTCATTTCCTGGCGTATCATAGAATTTTTTGTTGTGTTGTTTGTTTTTCTCGATTTCGGCACCTTCCTTCTATTCATTTTCAGTGAATAACTTCTTGTGTCTATAACCATCACATGTCACTTGTTTGGTTATATTTCCCTGGTCTTTTAGTCCTTATCTACACAATAAAAGCAAAGATAGTATCATGTATGACTTAATATTTCTTTTTGTCCCATCCAATATCAAGGCTGCAAAGATGTCACGACAGAGACATGAGAAGTCAGGTCAGCTGAAACCAACTGTGTCCTAGTCATGGATGATTTCTTTGTATTCACCTTTGCATTCCTCTCTCTCTCTCCTCTCTCTCCTCCCTCCCTCCCTCTCCCTCTTCCTCTCTCTCTCTCTCTCCTGTCACAAGGATGGTGATTGCCTGTTTATAGGTCTATTCTTGTGCAGGCAAGTTCAAGCATTTGAGTTATTGGTAGTTCGTGATTGCCATAGTAGTGCATAGCCCAGGAGATGGCACTTGACCTTCCTCCTCCCTGTCTTATAGCTTTTACATTTTTTCTATTTTTTTTTTTTTTTGACAATGTTACCAACGTCTTAAAGTTGATTGTATAAATGTCTTATTTAGGGCTGAGAACTCACTTGTCACTTATCATCAGCACCATGTGCAGTCACCAATCTTTGTGTTCACTAAATATCCATGGAAGGAGAAGCTTCTCTGGACAAAGCTGAGAGTGAGATTATCTATGGATTTAAACATATATGTTTATAAGGCAGTGCTATTAGAAATGAGCTAAAGTGCAGCACTAAGCTGTCTCCTAAAGATTATAACTTTCCCTGTTGTTTTGTTAGTTTAGTTGTTTGTTTGTTTAAACCAGGACTGTTTCCCTCCATTCATTAGTTAGACCTCAACTCAAATCCAATCCAAAAAAAAAATACTCAAAACCCAAAAAATGAACGAACTTATTTCACCCATAAAAACTATTATGTAAAAGACATATTTTACTTAAATGGTTATTCTGGTAATTCCCAGGGCATCAACAGTCTTATCCTTCTGTGAACCTTATCTATACATTTCTAACAGGAGATCATAAGAATATATAGCTTGTTGTGCTACGGTGAATTTTTCTGATATGAAATAGTTCACACTGCCTAGAAAACAGGGGTATCATGTCAACACAAGATGAATGTCATATTGGTTCATATTTTTCCCCTGAGCACTTTCATAGCTGGCCTCATTAAGCAACAGCAACTGAAAGTATTTGAATGCAGCTGAGGACTGCAGTCTGTTGAGGAACACAGTTCTGCAGTCCGTGTTCTTTGTCTTGTTTCAATTTGATTTCAGGCTCTGGTCTCAGGTGCTAATTACTCATTTTGCCTGATGTGTGCACATTTTATTCTTAACATGCCAATTTCAAACTTTCTGCATACAAGTTTTTATCAGTCTACATAGGAGTCTGCTGCCCTTTTTTGAGTAGTCACAAAATATAATTATTCTTTTTGAAATTTAAGTTATTTGGAAATTAGATCATTTGCAGGGATTTTTATTAGCATGACTCATTGTTCTTATACTTTTCTAGCTGCAGAATTGCGTGTGCTGTTAGTGAAAGGATCAATACTGCATATTCCTTTAGGTTCTGTGATAGTGCTTGATTATACAGAATGTAAGGGTATGTTTTCATGCATCACTTTATTCAGAGACACCTGAAGTTGGAAATGACCTTGCGATGATTGCAGAGCAGTTTCAATCCCACTGCCCCTTTTGTTGGTGAGGACCTGACAACCTTGGATTGTGACAGCCATGTGTCTCACTTTTGGCTCCATTTGGCTGTGAAGCCACATCAGCACTTTCCCTATTTCAGCCTATTCCCACAGCTTAGATTTGCTGCTGAAACTTTCTTTGTCTTTGTTACTTATTTTTTAATCTGTGTTATTACCTTGTAAAAGAGTTCTGATACCTTAGTGTTTTTTATTGAAAGCCACCTCCAATCTATTTTGGAAATAGGCAAGGTATAAACAGTAAATAAATAATGAACTAGGGAAGAAAGAATTTTTATAGCTTGTTGGCAGCAGAGCCAAGACTAGAAGCTAAGTTCCAGTTTGTGTCTCGGTCCTCTTCCCCAAGTATTTGTGGGTCTACCATCTTTTATCATTGTGACCTTGACTCAATGAATAATCTCCAATACAGAGCCAGATCACCTCGGGTGTTTCATTCACTTATGTGCCTCTTGAAACCAAGGCTTATTGTTAGAGACATGGTCTTACATTTTACATTATTATAGCATTACTCACTAACTAGCAAGGATCATATTAGATTATTTTTTTTATCACTGGAGTATAAGTCAAGCAGAGTGATCTACACTATGTTCTACTCCAGTGAGAGGCATATCTTGTTTATCATTTACTCTTTGGAAGTTCATGGAGAATGCGAATTTTAGATTGAGTTTCACGATTATGGTGTTCTAACTGGTCCAAGAAAAGGAAATATTGTTTTATTCACAGTTTATGCCTCAGTTCACAGGCTTTCCTCTCGAGTTACATTCTCAGATGTTAATTTTCATTTTTATACTCTCCTTGGCAAAATATTTGGCAGAAAGGGAGCATTTAAAAATAGCACATATTTTAAAAGATTACCAGTGGAAGATTAAAACATGAGAGCAGGGTCTAAAATAATAAATTGAATAAAGTTAAGTATTTTAGTATTCTGGACAAAATTAAGTATCAAATTTATAAGAGGAAGGCGATATAAAACAATAAACTGTAGGTTTGGAAATATGTGATTCCCAGACAGAATTTGGACTTTACAGATATGATGTTGGCCCACAAAGACTAGCAAGAGGCAGACTTGCCAATAATATGAACCCGGAATATTTCACATTATTATTATGTCTAGGTTTCTGGCTGTCTCTAAAAATATGAAAAACCAAAAAAGCTTGTGCTTAAGTTTTGGAATTGTTGGCTGGAATGAAGCCATGGCAGCACCCTGTTTGAAGACCACATGAATCAGATTTGTCCCAGTCTCTACCACTGATTCATGCTCCCAGTCTCTGAGACCATGAACATTCAACATTCCAGTTATGGTATTTATTTACTTCTCACATATTTGCATGCAAGAGACTTTCTTAGCATTCTTAGAGGCAAGTTATTTTAGAGTCTCATTTTTTATATTTTCACAGATGCCAAATGTTAACATGTTATTGTACATAGAAGTTTAACTTTCAGAGATGAAACCTAACGATATGACCTGCCATTTCTACATATCTTATTTCTTTTCTTTGATAGGTCTCTTCCTGGCCATGAGCTGAAATGCATACAGCAGCATAAGCGGGGCAGTAAATCTTTGCCCAAGCAGTGGGCTTCCTTTGAACCTGGCCTGACACTGCTTCCAATTTCAGTTCCACGTCCTGGCTTTCATTCCTTCATACAATGGGCAAAATTTGAGCCTTGTCTAACAAAGTTATTACTAAAAAGTGTGGGAGGAAGGGCTATGAAGAATGTCATCTCAATGAGGCATAACAGACAGATTGCTTTTTAAAAAAATATAAAAACTGATCTTTAAATTCTAATTTGACTTGGCACTGTTCGTTCTTAAGCCTCAACTAACAGTTATGTAAAGTTTTAATTTTTTAAAGCTTTTTTTTCTTCTCCCTCTGATTGGCTTTCATTTCAAAACTCTTTACTTCCTTACCATATATTACAACTTCCAACTTAGGTCACAGAGTTAATTTGTAACTTGGCTTGATATTTTAGCTTTTGTTTTTATCTTGCTGAGCTCAAGCCTACCTCTTCTTGTTATGTACAAATTATTTTGTACATTTTTTCATGAATTTATTGATTTATTGCTGTTTGGATCATTTGGGCCTTTTTTAGAGCCTAGATGTAATGCATTTTTGTCATTGATGTTTTATCATGAAAATGCTCAAAACCACCCAAAGGTAGAGTGACTGACATCATAAATCTCTACATGTCTGGCATCTAGTTGTAATAAATGTGACTAATCCTGTTTTAACTCAGATTTTACGGTTTTTTCCCTCATGCAATAGATAATTCTCATTTGTATTTTTAAGAGACAATGACCCTGGTTAACCTAATACCATTGTGATAACAAAATCAATTACTTTATCAAGTCAATTAAAACTAATATTGACTTAATATAATTTATTACTGATTTGGCCGGGACAATTTTAACTATTTTTCAAACTATGTTCTTATTTTACTAACTATCCTATAATTATTCTTATGTGTGGCTATCTTGAATAAGTGTTTAAACATTATATTTGGTTAATTATTTATGTATTCTTGTTTATGACAGCCACACTTCTAATTCTCTTTTATTTTCCTTACTTTGTGCTTTATTCTTTAGTTTACAAATAGTTGAGGAAGAATACAAGGTCTAAATAAGTTTCTCTATAAAGTCTTGTTGAGTTTCCTACAAACTAGACTTGGCTGACTCTCTTCTAGTGTTATCTGAGAGCTCATCTATTTTGTGTAAGCTGTGAAATGACTATAGAGCCTTGATTTAGCTCTGATTTTTTATGAGAGTGTAAGCCAGGTTGGCCCATACCTTGAGCATTTCTCTACAAAAGCAGTGTCTTGTCCCCTCTTCTCTCTCTCTCTCTCTCTCTCTCTCTCTCTCTCTCTCTCTCTCTCTCTCTCTCTCTCTCTCTCTCTCCCCCTCCCCCCCCTTTCAATGTTAGGTCTGATTATCTGCAGATATTAGTGATTATAGTTATGAACTTTTCCTCTGACTTCCAACTAAACAATCTTCTAGATGTCATGTCTATAAGTGGAATAAAATAAAGAACAAAATTTAAAAAATAAAAATCAACTCAGAAGCAGACCATTGCACTCCAGCTCTGTGATTACTTTGGTATTGGGGACTTTCACACAATGGGAAGTTCTCCCTTTCATTGTCCCCATGACCTTTATCTGGAAAACTTGGTGCTTTGTTTTTCAAGGATGTTCAAAATCTGACTGTACTTCAGACCTTTGCTCTTGAAATCTTTTCATCACAGGACAGAACTACCCCTGAATTCTAAAGCCTGGGTTGGTCCAAGGCATACATGTTTCCTTTTTGAGAAAGTATAAATAAGTAAATAAACAATAGCAAAAGACAAAGGGGTTTTAATGAAAAACACCGACAGATTAGCAACTTTTAAAAAATGTGTTTTCTCAGTTTGGAGTTCTCTTCAAAATGAGACATTTATAAATTGAATATAATAGATTAATGCTTGGAGAAAGAGGGTAATACTGCACTGAATTAATGATTTAAAGAGCTTTTAATCATAATCATTGCTGTGGGTGTATTGGTTTGTTTTGGTTTGATTTTTTGTTTGTTTGTCACACTCCCAGAAGAATTCTTTCTCCTGAGTTCATGTACTGATGGAAAGACAACAGAGATGTTCCGGGAAATATCAGTGTCAATCTTAGAACAGGGGACAGAGTGATGTGAAATAGGAGAGCTGTTGCCTATGTCCTGTATGGCTTTCCCGGGAACAAAAGACGATACCTAGTTCTTAATCTCTTAATCTCTTAATGTTTAAGATAACATCACTATCATTATTATCATCATAAATGTTTTATTTATGTATTCAACAAGTTTTTAAGGATCTACTATGTCCCATGAATAAGAATTAATGGAGGGAAATCATGTATGATCTCCTATAATATGCCTGAGAGTTTGGTTTCTGTGACCAGCAATAATTAAGCATACAAACACCTGTGAATTACAAAAGCAAAGTATGTCATGAAGCAAAGACATACAATACAAAGTTGGAAAGGCCAGTCTAATTGCAGCATCAAGAGTACCTCTTTAAGGAGTCTGAGAGAAAAACTCAATAATGAAGTGAAATAAACAGATAGAACATACTTGTAATTCAAATGTGTCAAGTTGACACATCTGAAGGACATCTTGGATAAAGAAATCTTAATTGAGGAAATGTTTCCATCTGGTTTTTCTATAGGCAAGTTTCTTTGACTTTAAAAATAAAAAGGAAAAAAAAAAATGATGTGAGTAGGACCAGCCTACTATAGAGTGTCCAAACCCTGGTCAGTCAGACAGTTCTGGCTTGTATTAGAAATCAGGCTGAGGGAGCCTTGAGAAGCAAGCTAGTCAAGCCGCTGCTTCAGTTCCCTACCTGCCTTGAGTTTCTACCATGGTCCTCTTCAGTGATAGATTGTGGGCAGTTAGGGTATGAAAGCCAAATAAGCCCTTTCTTCTCAGAGTTGCTTTAGATCATTTTTTGATCACAATTATAAAACCAAACTAAGATACCAGGTGTAAGCAGTGTTGTGTACTAAGGAGCTGTTGTGAAAAGCAACAGTGAACAGGTGGTCCATTGTTGTGAAGATAACAAGCGAAGAAACCAAAGGAAGAAATAGAATACCAGCACAGCTACAGACAAAGTCAAGGAAAGAGTTTACTAAGTATTGTACTGAAAAAGGAAGCCGCAACTGAAATCTTCCTCAAGAAATATCATCTATGATGTTAAGCAGATATCAGATGGAAATCCAAATAGGAAGCCTTTGGAAATATACCCTTTGCTTGGGATATCAGCTTTGGGGAAATTAAAGATTTATATAAACAGTAATAAATAAATATAGAATGGATAGTAATATCCAGCTCACAGATTTAACTATAGAAATATCAATGACGTTAATTTGAATCTTTGGAGAAAACAGCAATTTTGTGTGGCGAGTTCTTTCTAAGTTTCTGCAGTGCATATTGTATTTATACTCATTTTATACTTGTCTAACACATTTAAATGAAAACAAAAGGCTATCAACCGGTAGAGGGGACGAACTGTAGAGAGCTGAGGTTTCCTGAGTATTCCTGAGTCTGAAGAGAGCAAAGTTTCAGCACACTCTTTTACAGTTTAGTACTGCGCGCTGCTGTGTTGGGTGAGGGGAAAATGACATAATATATGTACTAGTTCTCTGATTCTCAAGTGATGTTCTATAGGGTTTTTTTTTTTTCCCAAGTCACAGAAGATATCACTGTAGCACAGATCCTTTATCCTCTGTTATAGTTCGTATATAATGTCACCAAAGGCCCATGTTTTTCAATCTTTGTCCCAAGTGATACACATTGGTTTTCATATGTGAATAGATTCTTAGGAGGTGGGAACTAGTTAGAAGAAGTAAGTTTCCAAGGTCAAGTCACTGAAGAGTGTATTCTTTCCCCTGCTCCTTTTAATCTTATTGCTACTTGGATATCTTGAGGTACATGTCATGCTCTTCCACAGAGATGTCCTACCTTACCACAGGCCCAGAAAAATCATGAGTGAAAATGGAATTGTTGAAGCAGTGAGCCAGAATAAATCTAACTCTAAAATTATTTTCCTTAGTAATTTTCCCACAGTAATGAAAGGTTAAGATATACATTACCTCATTCTTATATAAGCCATATTCTTATCTGTTTTACAAGTTGAGTTTCAGTACAGGTTTTACTAATAAAAATAATTTTTGAAAGTATCTTTAAAAGTCATTGGCCTTTTACAAGTATCTTTGTTCTGTCATGAGGAAAGTTGAATGCTTCCAATTTAAAATTGGGTGACTTTAGAGAGCCATTTATCTCTTGAAACCTGAGTCTTCTCATCCGTTGGGAGGAACTGTTTTTCTGCCATGTATTTCACATGATTTTTGTGAGAACCCAGAAATATGACATCTTGAAGGTGTTTTTAAATGATATGAGTGAAACTTCTTTCTTCCAAAGTTATAAGCATTATGTCCAACACAGAGGGTTTAAGATTATAAAATGCCACTTAGCTATGAATGTGAAGAGAATCAGGGGAAAATGACATTGGATGTTAAACAATAATCTTTAAACAGCTTATTTTTCAAAGTTAGGTACATTGTATGGGCTAATTGCATACTTCCAAGAAAATTTATATATTAACATGAGACATATCTCTAAGAACCACAGGCAAGATTAAGTTTTGTAGAAGAGCAGGCTCTGCCTTTAACTAGGATGGGGGACATTCTTAAAATGCACAAGTCTGTAAATTGAACACTTTTATAGGAAGAATCCTATAATATCTGGTATGTACAATGATGAAAGAGGAGATACTCAAAGCTTCTTACCCTATAGGCAGGTAGGAATCTATTCAGGCTTATGTTGTAGAACAGATGTATTCAATCTCTGTGGTTTTCTGCTTAATGTGGTTATCTTTAACTTGAGTGACTCAATCTTATCACAGATCCAAACGTCTTATGACATTTCACAATTCATCAAAATGACCTCATAAGCTTATCTCCCAAAAGTGACTCCCATAAGAATGTTTAAAGCAAACTAAGTATCCCATTAACTAGCTAAGCATCTACTGTTTCTGCATCTTAATGACTCCGTGAGTTAAACTCTATATTGCTGGTGGCTGTGTCAGAGGAGCAGCAGATGGCTTTTGAAGTTTGAGATGTCAGCCCACCAGGAGGAAAATTGCTGAAGGGTGCATCTCACATAAGCAAGACCCTAAGACCACAGACTCCAGAATGTCTTTTTCTTCTTTTGTGCCTTTACACATTTGCCAACTGCCATCTTTCTCTGGTATCTAGGATGTCATGAATAGGTATGAAGGATCCATACTGCCTATAAAGTAGTATGTTTATCTCATGGAAATATCACATTCTTCTGGGTATTTTCACCTGTGAACTATTATGAAAATGATGTCTTCTTAAGCTGTACTAAGTAATAATAATGTCAGTTTAAGTCAAGTTTTGATGATTAAAAAATATATATATATACAAGAAATTTTATACAGCTAGGTCCCATGTGCTTCACCTAAAAAGCTATATGGATCACAGTTCAGGTTAATAATTAAGAACACAATTAAGTCCCCAGGATCCAGGCTGTCTTAATTTTTTTAAATCTTAAATTAAAGATGCATTGAAGGATTTCAGTGTACATTATAGCTGAAATAAAGCCTTAAAATAACTTCAGATTCGATTAGATGTTTTGATAGTCTAGAGGGTTTTGAGGAGAAAAACCCTCTACAACAATCTAAAGTTCACAAGGACACATGGCTGAGTTATAGACTCATTAGGCTAAGTTAAACATACAAAGCAGCCCAATTGTTACGAATTGATTTACCTTCCTTGCTAGTATTGGTTGGTGATCAAGGATGATGATTAATTCTTTGTAATCATTTTGCTATCAATCTTCTGATACAAAAACCCCCCAAAACTATTGATGAGTAGGTATGCACCCTAAAGATTTAAAGTACGGCTGACTGTTTTTCATGTACAGAAGTTTAGGTTTGTGATTTCTTTAAGATTCCTTATAAGATTACCTTTCAAGGTAAATAATAAATCGATCCTTTCTTTGTAAGCACAATATGCAGCCTGCCAGTATAAGAAATGGATGTGAAAAATACCTCATTTGTTTACACTCTGTTAATATATAAAAAGTTACTTATATTTAAATACATGTGAGTTCTTGGGATTATTTTGTTTTATTAATGAAGGGAGATGGAAAAAAATTTTACTTGTATTCATTACAATCATTCACTTGGAAAATAGATGTAACCACATTGTAATTTCTATTGCCTCAAATATGTTGTTGGGGTATATCAGCTATAGAGAAAAAAAGGAGAGAGAATGCAGAAGAAGAATAAAGAAGGATACTATCAGGAGAGGGCCTGAGTGTCCTTTCTGAGCCCCTCAGATAAAAAAGTCAAAGTACCCCAAATCAGTGGTTTTCCCCTGAGTCCTGTGCTGCTAGTGGCTGGTCCCCCAGGCAGCAAAACCTGGAGCCCAAACAGGGATATTGAAGAGACAGTCAATAAGACTGTCCGTGGCAGAGAGGCAGTTCTTGGAAATTGTCTAGTGTGAGGCATTCTCCTGGGGTTGTCTAAAAAGAAAAGGCAGTCCCCAGTTATCACCATGGATAGACTCCCACTCATGGAGCTGCAGCCCCTTGATTACTGATGGTCAAATAAAAAACAGTGAGGAATCCAAGAGTTCACTAAATTCCTCTATGTTTATCTTTTCCTCTTGTGCTTGTCTCTCCCTCAGGATGGGTCAAGGAACACCTAAAGAAAAACCATTCTTCATTGACATTATTAAACATACTCTTAAGTGAAAAGGAATTGAGATCAGTACTGGTTTATTGATTGGTTTTCCTAACTTTGTACAGTCAGCTCCTGTTTTCCAGACTAGAGAAGTTTAAATGTGGAAGTTTGGCATACAGTAGAAATAGCTATTAGGAACTGATATACAGAGAAAGGAGCATTTTTATCGGGAGTGTGCTTAGGGGAGCGTAGGCAGGTTATAAAGAGCTCCTGTGTGCTCCTTAGTCCTCTGCTCCTCCTCTTGAAAGATCTGATCTCATCTCATTCAGGATCTAAGAAAGAGGCAGGAAAGTATTTTAATCCTGATTGGCCTCCCCTGCCATGTTAACTGTAAATCACTTCATACTACCCCCTGAGAAATGTAAAAAGGAGCCAGTGGGATTTGCTGTTGCAAAAGAAAAAGAAAAAAAGCATTAACTTGCAAAATGCTTGTGGTGTGGAAACTAACAAAGCAAGCTTTGCTGACAGTGCCTGCGGTGCAATGCCAGGTCCCTGACACTACATTAGAAACTCTTAAAGGTGATTTCCCACCCTTACCTTAATCCCAACACTTAATTCAACTTTCTAATTTATTCAGCTGTTTTCTCCTTCTCTTGCTCTGAGCACTTCCGGCTCTCTCTCCTTCTCCTTTTTGTTTATTTTATTTTATTTTTTGCCAAATTGTGCTTTCTTCAATAAAACAGAAATAACTGTAAGGAAATGAATAAAATCTACCACATCTATATTCATTATTTATGTTACTAAAAAGACTCAATGGGATAAATTAATCACTGGTTTTAGTGGTCAAATGTGATAGTATATACTATCATGTTAAAATTATTTCTATATTGTTCTATTTTGGAAGGTACTAGACTGCTGCCTGCAGGTCTTTGTTTACTTGGCCTTAGCAAAATGTTTATATTACCATATTCTGTTATGTGTACACTATCTTATTGAGAGGAAAGAATTCACATGCACAGCTGAAGCAATGAAGAGAGATAGGAAGTACATAATAAAGGAACACATAGACATATGGTTTAGAAACGAGCTCTAGAATGCCTTTTATTCTAATAAAACAAGGAGTGTCTCACAATAGACCTTTGTTTGTCTGATGTATACTCCTTCAAGTGTAAAAATAGAAACATCCTGTAACTCTCTCCCCCTTGACCCCTTCCTGAGGTCCCTGAAACTAGCCAAGGTGAGATGGCTGCTTGGGATATACCCGGCAGCTTGGGACACATCCAGCAGCCTGAGCCTGATACTTCCTGAATTCCTGAGACCACATTCCTGATCTAGCAACCTGGGTGGGGTCACCCAGGAAAGCCCTATCATGACACAATGTGCTATCATGCTGAGCCTGCCCATACCCCCTCCCCTACACAGAGTGGGGTATAAGAATTCTGCCCCGAAAATATTCAGGGCTCTAGGCTTTTCTGCAGTGCCTAAAGCCCACACATGTGTGTACCAGTATTCATACTCATATTCATTAAACTCTCTTTTTCTTTAATGTTTACAGTGGTCATTAGCTGTGGTCTTGGGGTGTCTTTGGGGTGCTCTAGGGGTGCCTGCCTATTACCCAAGTAGATTGGGAGTCATTTCTTCTCTCCTCTCCTCTTTTGATCACATGGCCACTGTACAAACCTAGTTCCAAATACCTTGATGCCTCTGGGAATCAGCTTTGGCCTAGAATAGGTGCTATCCAGACCATGACAGCTACCACAGAAGTGTAGGGGGATTATATATGGTTCCATTATAAATAATTGTCCTGCCCACTGGTTTAATAAAAAAGCTGATTGGCCAAAGGCAGACAGGAAGTGTGGGTGGAGCTACGAGACTAAAAAAACTCTGGGAACAGAAAGAACAGAGCAGAAATGCAACAGAGACACCACAATGAGATGTCAGCAGATACAGAGGAAAGAAGTTGACATGCTGCTCTGAGAAAAAGTACCAAGCCTCATGGATAAACAGGATAAGAGTCATGGGTTAGTTTAAGAGCAAGTTATATGACTAGACTCCAGGCAAATCAGTGTATGATTAATATAAGCATCTGTGTGTTTCAGTGGAACTGTAGGACTGTGGGTCTGAAAGTCTGGGCCACAAGGCTTGGCTGGAAAGTCTGGGCCAGAAACCTATTACGACACAGAGGTGATCATGGGGTTCAAGTTCATGAGCAGTACTTTACAACTTGAACTTACAGGAAAGTGCATGGGTGTTATGTTATGCCACCAACCATGTATACATATCTGGTTTGTAGAAGTTAAACTTAACTACAGAGAAATGAGACAAAGAAACATGGAAGATAGCAAAAGCCAGACATGGACTCTGGGACCTCAATAATGGCAGGAAATAGAGCTAATTCTATTTCCCAACTTCAAAGCAGCTATGAATTTGATTTTATCTTTTGAATTATCTTACAACAGTGATTAAATAATTAGCTTCTGATATGTGTATTTTATTTCTATATTATCATGTACATGAATATTTAGTTGGAATTTATACATCAGTCTTCGCTGGTGATGGGGAATCAGTGAGAATGCAGATTCTTGACCAGAAAGTCTGAGTAAAACAGTAACATCATGCATTTTCTACTTCCTTTTCTGGTGAGAATTTTAGTCTGGAACTTATCTAGAAAATGAACTGTGGCTATCAAGGTGTATTATATAGATGCTAAGCAACCTGATTCTTGAGGTTTGCATCCTAAAGTATTTTATTGTGTTTTGGGGTAAACTAATTATTCCGTTGAAAATAGGTGACATGGAAATATTGCTTTCAACAGACTTTTCAGACAAGATCTTGATTGGAGATAACATTTGTAGTCTTCACAATTAATTCCCATAAATTGAAACAGGAAAGGATTTGCTAGACAGTATTAAGTATCTCATAGCAATTACCAGGGGGGATTAGGGGATTATTCATGAATGATACACTGATGAAGTGAACAAATAGGAAAAATAGGGGATGTGGAGAAAAGCTAATGGCTCGGCTGCAGGCTAGAATGCCCTGGGCCATATGAGCACACTTTCTTCACAACTACTATAAGAACCTAATGCCAATTCTCATCACTAGAACAACAGGAGACCTTAAAGATGGATGGAGCTGTCCTCATTTCTGTCTTCATCTTATCCTCACAGAAGTGGGCACATACCTCAAGGCAGAATGCAGAGAGAATCCAGAGGCTTAATTACAATGTCTTTATAATAAAGCCTTTGTATTTTTAGTCTTGTGGCATAAAATACTTGTCATAAAGCATCTCTAATACGAACCTGGTACTCCAAACCAGGTTCTGACTATTTCATCTGAATTGTTTCTTCTCAGAATTTTAAGGTAGGTATTATGCTTCTCCTTCTAAAGATGAGACAACTGGAGTCTGACATTGCTTAAAATCCTGATCCACATTCCATGCTTATTTCAAATCTTTTTAATAATATTAATTTTCTTCATTTTATTTTTTTATTAAAACTTTTTTTTGCATGCCAACTATTGTTCCTCTTCGCTCCCTTTTTCTCCACGTCACCCTTTAGCTTCCTCATATGCACGTTCTCATCCACTCCTCGGAGAGGGTAAGGACACTGATGGGGAGTAAATAGTCTGGTAACCAGTTGAGGAAGGACATAGCTCCTCTTTCTAGTATCAAGTCCAAACAAGGTATCTCTATGTAGGAAATGGGCCCCAGGACACCAGTTCATGCATTAGAGATAAGTTCTGGTCCCACTGCCAGAGGACCCACAAATTACCCAATCCATACAGATGCCATAAATATTCAGAGGGCTTAGTTCGGACCCCATGCAGGTTCCCCAGCTGTTATGCCAGAGTCAGTGAGCTCCCAATAGCTGTGTCAGCTGTCTCTGTGGATTTCCTTATAATAATTATATCCCATTTGCTCATACTGTCTCTCTTACCTCACTTGCACTGGACTAGGTATTCAACCCAGTGCTTAGCTGTGGATCTCTGCATCTGCTTACATCAGTTGTTGGATGAAGGTTTTATGAAGACAATTAGGGTCATCATCAATTTTATTATAGGGGAAGGCCAGTGGAGGCACCCTCTCCATTATTGCTTGAGATCTTAACTGGGGTCATGCTTGTGGATTCTTAGGTATTTCCCTAGTACCAGGTTTCTCCCCAACCTCAAATGTCTTATTCTATCAAGGTATCTATTTTGTTGTTTTTCTTGTCTGTTCCTCCTCTAATTAGATCATCCCTTTTATTCATGTTCTCTTCCCACCTCCCCTTTATGCTCTCCTTCCCTGTGATCCCAGTTTGTTCAGGAGATCTTATTTATTTCCCCTCCCCAGGGTGATGCACAAATGTCTATCTTAGGGTCCTCTTTGTTACCTAGAAGCTCAGGGATTGTGGATTGTAGGACAGTTTTGCTTTGTTTTATGTCTAAACTGCACTTATGAGTGAGTAGATATGATGACTTTCTAGGTCTGTGTTACGTCACACAGAATGATATTTTTCAAGTTTTATTCATTTTTCTGCATTTTTCAGGATGTCATTTTTTTTCCTTTGTTGCTGAGTAGTATTCTATTGTATAAAGATACCATAAGTTTTAAAATCCATTTATCAGTTGAGGGGCATCTAATTTGTTTCCAGGTTCTGGCTATTACAAATAATGCTGCTATCAACATAGTTGAACAAATATCCTTGTGGAAAGAATGTGAATCCTTTGGGTATATGCCCAAGAGTGGTATTTCTGGATTGCTAGCTAGATTGATTTTTAGTTTCCTGAGAAACAACCTTACTGATATGTGGTGATATGTTATATATTTAATTAAACCAGTCTGGAATGTCAGAGAAGAGATATATCTACAATCCAGGAGGATCAGAGAGTGGTAACTCATACCTTTAATCCCAGCAAGGAAAAAGACCAGAAGTGGTGACCTCTGCCAGAATGGGAGTGGTGATTTATGCCTTTAACCCCAGCAAATCTGAGTTTGAGGCCAGCTTGGTTTACAGAGAGAGTCCCAGGCTCCCAGGCAGGCAGTGGTGATGCCACACTTTTAATCCTATAACTCCAGAGACAGAGATATTTCTATGTGTTCAAGGCTAACTACCAAATAGTAGTAGCCCGTAGCTTTAATCTCAACCTGGATGTGAAACAACTGGGCAAAGAAGGTATTTAAGGCAGGCATAGAAAGACAGAGAAGGCAGGTAGTAGAAGCAATTAGGAGTGAGGCTGAGGAAGCTGGAAGATTTTTAGACAGTGACCTTTTTCTCCTGGTGGGTTGCAAATTTTTTTCCCTCTTTTCAGACCCCTCAATGGGCTGCTATCACACTAGATAACTGCTCCACTTCACAGTCATTTGAAGCATCACTGACAACTAGATGTGTAGGCTGGTGAGTAAATAGAAAAAAAAATTTTAAAGGGAGAATTTGATTTAAGCAATGGAGAGTGTTTGGTCTTTCTGTGATCTTTCTCTAGATGATTTGCTATTGGAACCAGTAAAAGAAATGATAAATGAAGTAGATAGAACTATCATACTGTTTATCACAATGTTTATCATGAATATTTTTGTTTGATTTCTGTTTTATTATTTAAAAAGTCAATTACTGTGAATGCCAAGAAACAAGTCTTTACAAAGTCTAATAAGAGAGAATACAAAGATATCCAAACCCAAACAGCAATGTTATCTAAGATTACACAAAAATAGCCTAACGTCATTAAGTAGTCAACATTAATATATCCACTAACCTTTAAAAAAATCTCAAAATAGGAAAAATAGTACAGAAGTTCATTTGGCTCCAGTACAAATGCAGAATTAAGGAGAATCAAGGAAGAAATCATTGCATATGGGATGCATTCACCATTTGAAAACAAATGCTAAACAGTTGGTTATCATGTAAACAGATCACTCCTAAAGACTGATAAGATATGGTAACTGTTGTTTTGGTAGTTGAACTAGTTTTGCAGTGGAAAATATAGTTGAAGGAGGAGGCTAAAACAATAGAACAAAGAAGCAGAGCCAGAGGCATAGACATCTCCCAAGACCAACTTCTTGGGGAAGGGGATTATGCTGATATTGAAAGGCAATCCTTATACAATGAACATACTCTGGATTCATGCTGCATGGCAGCATTAAATGCCAGGGATCAGATTGAAGAAATGGGGGGAAAAAAAACTGAATCCTTTACAAAAGTAATTCAGAGCTCAAAAGAAACTTTTAAAGACTTTTTGCAGCAGTAAACAGAATGGCAAATAATAATTGAATCACTGGCTTTCGAGAATGCTAATACACAATGTAAGGTCAGCACCCTTGGAGGATTGGATTCTTGAGACAATCTAGAGTCCTATGATGGTCATGATAACTAGGTATGAGAGGTTATTTCTATAGGTATAAGAAAAAGTCAAAATGTTAAGTGTTACAATTGTGGAAGGCAAGATCACAAAAAAGACATTCCCAGAATCAATGCTTTTGTTAGACATAATCTCAGGAGAACATCTTTCCCTTCTGGAGTATGCAGATGGTGTGGGAAAGGGAGATATTGGACCAATGACTACAGGTCAACAAGAGGCAGACAAGGTAAATTTCTGCCTTTGGAAAACATCCCAAGGGGATTTTCAAAGTCCCTATATCAAATCCAGTTCAATCTTACCTTGCCATGGAGGAAACACCTTCCCAGAACAATTAAAGAAATTATAACCTATTTTAAAAGGACATACTACACTGAATAACAGAAAATCTATAGGAAAAAAAAACTCAGGAAAAATAAAAAGTGAATATTTTAGCAAGTTTCTATTAATGAAAAAAGGTCAAAGTTATAAGTACAATTAAATGATGCTATTATTGAAGGTTTATTGGACACAGGGGTGGGTGTATCAATAATTTCACCAGAGTCATGGCAGCCAAGTTGGCCCCTTCATGAGGTAAGCATTAAGTTTTTGGAAATTCAGTCATTATCCCTGGTAATATAGACTGAAGGTGTCTTGAGTATATAAGACCAGAAGGAAAGAGAGGAATATTAAAGCCATATGTGCCTAACATTGCTATAAACTTATGGGGATGAGATTTACTACAACAATGAAACACATAGATTAACATTCCTACAAACACAGAAATAAACCATAAACTAGCACATGTTTCTGGAAAAAACATTAGAAGGTATTATGAGAAACAGTCACAGACCATTTAGGTTATATAGAAATAATGCACAACAGCTGCTGCTCTTTCAAAGACACCACAGCACTACCTTTAAAATGGCTAACAGAGAAGCCTGTATAGGTTCATCAATAGCCTTTAACAAAAGAGAAATTTCAGGCCTTAGAGCAGCTGGTATAGGAGTATTTAAATGCTCAGCATATTGAAGAATCAACTACTCCATGGAATTCTCCTGTATTTGTTATTAAAAAGAAATCTGAAAAGTGGATAATAGTAAGAAATTTGAAGGTGATAAACAAGGCAATTCAGCCAATTGGCTCTCTGCAATCTAGAATTCCTTTGCCTTCTCTGTTACCTAAAGAATGTCCTATTATAGCTATTATTTTAAAATATTGTTTCTTTACAATACGTTTAGAAGAACAAGGAAAAAAATTTACCATTACAGTGGTAAATTTTATAGTAATTCTTATAGTAATTCTCAGTCTATAAAGGAATATCAGTGGAGGGTCCCCTCTCAAGGAACACTGAATATCCCCAGTCTACCATTATGCCATTCAAAAGCCAGTAGAACAAATATGCACCAAATTTGCACAATCAGTAATTTATTAATACATGAAGACATCTTGTTGACTGATTCAAATATTGATAGCTTAGAAAAAATGATTAAAGAAGTGAAAAAAATTTGTCTGCCTAGAGATTACAAATTGGCCTTGAAAAAATAGAAAGAGGAAAGTCCATTAAATATTTTGGTTACAAAATAGCCCAACAAAAAATTACACCCAAAAAGGTACAAATCAGAAGAGATAGACTGAAGATTTTTCAAAGATTACTAGGAGGCATTGCCAGCTTATGACCCACTATTGGAATTAAAAATAATTAACTGGATAATTTGTTCAAAACCTTAAATGGTGACAAGGACTTAAATAGTCTGAAAGAATTGTCACCTGAAGCAAAGAAAGAATTGGCTTTGGTGGAAAAAAAATTACAGGATGCACATGTGGAAATTGTGGATCCAGACCTTAATTGCACTCTAGTATCTTGCCCTCTAAGCAGTCTTCTATACGAATTTTAATGAAAGGGGAAAATGTTATAATGGAATGGATATTTCTACTACATAAACCTAGTAAGAAATTAAAGACATATGTGGAAAAGATTTCTGAATTGATTTTTAAAGGAAAATAAAGACATTGTCAACTGACAGGAATAGACCCAGCAGTAATTGTTGTATGTTTAAATAATGAAGACCATTTATGGGTAGAAAGTGAGGCTTGGCAAAGAGCATGTGGTAATTTTTTGGGAGATATTAACAACAAATATTCTCAAAGCAGAAGAATTGAATTTTTTTAAAAAAAACTAATTGGATTCTTCCTCATCTTATACAAGATAAACCAATTTCTAAGTCCCTACATTTTATACCAATGCAAACAAATCAGAAAATATAACTAAAGTGGCTCAAAGCCCTTAAAATTCTGTTCAAAAGTGAGAATTATATGCTATAGTGACAGTATTAATGGATTTTACCAAACGTCTTAACATAGTCACTGACTCTCAGTATTCAGAAAGAGTTGTTCTATGCATTGAAACTGTTGATTTTCTTAATGATACATCAGAATTAACTTCATTATTTATTCTGTTACAAGAAATAATCAGGACTAGGAATCATCCTTCTATATAAAACACATTTGATCCCATATAGGTAATGATAAAATTGACAAATTATTAGTAGAAAATGTGCTAGAGGCCTCAGAGTTTCATTAAAAAAATCACATCAATAGCAAAGGATTAAGGAAAGATTTCTCTATCACTAGTCAACAAGCCAAAGAAATTGCAAAAAGTGTCCCACATTTCTTTCTATAACCAAAATCTATTACCAGCAGGAAGTAATCCTAAAAGTATACATAGAAATGAAATCTGGCAGATGGATATATTTCATTTTAAGAATTTGGAAAATTAAAATATGTAGGCGGAGTTTTACTTAGAATCCCACCACAAAAATATGTACATCATACAATAGAAACATTTTCAGGATTTCAATGTGCAACTGCTTTGAGTTCAGAAAAGCCTGATTTTGTAATCACACATTTGCTAGAAGTTATGGCCATCATGGGAATATCTGCACAAATTAAGACTGACAATGCTCTGGTATATGTCTCCAGTAAAATGAAACAATTTTTTGCTTATTATAATATAAAGCATATTACAGGAATATCACACAATCCTTTATGACAAGGCAAGCTGTCATAAAGATATCAAAGCAAAATCTGAAGAATATGCTAAGTAAACAAAGAGGAATAACAAAGGCCTCTAGAAATACATTACATAATGCTTTATTAACTTTGAATTTTCTCAATGCTAATGAGAAAGGGGAAAGAGCTGCTGAAAGGCATTGAACTATAGAAAAAACAAACAAACAAACAAAAACCAGCTGAGGTAAATCAGCCTGTGTACTTCAAAGATATACTGACCTCAGAGTGGAAGCCAGGATATCTGCTATGTTGAGGAAGGGGTCTTGTTTTTGTTTCCACAGGTGAAGAAAAGTTATGGATACCATCAAACTCAATTTGAACCATAGAAACTTCTTGAAAATAAGAAATGATGGCTCATCCACCCATATTATAATTCTTTAAGTGGTAAGAAAAAACAAAGTATTGAGGCAGATTTTTTTCTTTTGTTTTTACACAAAACTAGAAATATTTATCTTCAAGAAGTTAAAAGATCTTGGACATCTAGGTGCCTAAAAATGAAAGGAGGCTAGCCAGAAAAATATACAAGCAAAAGAATATTGAACCTATTGGTACCAGTATGCTCTACAGGATAAAATTTCATTGCTTAACCTCTATATAATTTTATTTGTAAATTGAAGTCCCAGGTTAATTATAATTTAAAGCTGGTTTTAGAGTTGGAGTGAGGCCCTCTCCTTCTCTAAACTCAAGCATAGTTGTTAAAGGAAAATGTAAACTCTCTGTATCATATCAGAAGAGCCACCTGATTTGGGACAGAAGAACAACTAACAATAAAGGACTATTCTATTATTACTAATCCTATGCTTAATACATACTTATATATTTAGCTTCCTGGACATTGTATTGGGTTTTAGTCTCTTTTCAGTTTTCTGAGGAGACCTGTGACAATGTCTAATTGCAAACTTGAAGTATCAAAAAGGAAGATGGGGCCCCACAATAATGATTGCACATGGACTATAATAGAGCCACTAAGCTGAAAGACATCACCAAAAATCAGATTTGGACTACAGGTGACTCAGAAGAATTTTGAGGTGACTAGCTGAGATGAACCAGCTTCACAGAGTACTCTAGCCAGGACTTGAGGCAAGCCATGCAATTTCCTGTTATGCAGAGACCTGACACCAAATGATACAGCTACTTATTTCAGGACTTGATAATTAACAAGGTTTTTCTTCCAATTAACAAAATTTTTCTTTCCAGGATCCCCTAAAGATGCTGTCACCCCCAGACAGCAGGAAGTAAAATTAAGAACGTAGTGCCCACATTCCCAAGAGGTGAGGTTGGTGGTTTTGGTCTTTCAATGGGTTATGGATGCTTGTCATTGTTTAAGGTAATTGTCTAAAAATTGTTATTGGTATAGTTAGAAAAAAGTTAAACAAGAGGGATTAGATTCAGAATTCTATTTTAAAAACAGAAAGAAAGAAAGAAAGGAAGGAAGAGAGAGAGACAGAGAGAGGGAGGGAGGGAGGATGAAAGAATAAAGGGGATACAGATATGATAGGATATAAGGGTAGATTATTGAATCTACTTTTAAAAAGAAATTCCTAGCTTTAAATATTTTACATTGGATTGGATGTTTGTATATTTTATACAAAATGTTTATATTGATATAAAGTTGGGATTAATTTTCTTACTGTACATATATCTCTATGCTTGTTCAAGGCTTTACACTTATTTAGTTAATCTAACAATGTAACACAAATTGCTGATACATGAAAGTTTTTATTACCAACTAATTAGGATATAAAGGCATGCAAGTTAGCAGTTAGACATTAATAATCACATTTAGACTCCTATTAGATATATTTTCAAGATCAACAGATACATTTTAGATTAACAGGTCTTCAAAAACTTCAGAGATCCATAGAATATGGCAGTTAAGATATTTTAACAACATAGGTTCTTATTATTTTTATGACAATGGGACAACTGCTCCTAGAAGCACCAATCTACTTCAGAAAGGATTATGGATATTAAAGAAATTCCATATGGAGATGACTTTCTTTGTGACAAAAGTTAGCCAGTGAGTAAGAAAGTACTCTTACCTCAACTGTTGACAGTATAATATTCAAAATGAGCAAGTAGGAGACAAACATTAAAAAAGAATTGATGAGCCTTGCCAAGACAAGGTAGAAGGTCTTTAAGAATATCCTGCTTTACAGAGAAGTCTGTCAGGTATGTAAATCCTGTAGGCTAAAGATGGATGCTTCAATGATGCAGAAGAATGTTGGGTGACTGTCTAGACAGCCAGCTCTTTCAAGTTTTACATTTTTTTGGAAGTTGATTCCTTGCCCAGGCTATTTAATTAGTTAACATTATTTCCTTTTTGGGTCTCTGAGGTAGTTGAAGATGAGATAGTTATATTTTTCTAGTGGCAGTTATAGAAAATAAACTCAGAAGTTAATGTGTATACATTTGACAGACATTAAAATATAGTGTTTAGCTATTAATACAAGTTAGATAGAAAGTGAATTAAGTATAAGTATTTGGACTCACCAAAATAGCATAATTAATGGAATATTTTTTGTTTGACTTGTCAACTGCTAATGGACTAGACATTACTCATGTAACTATTGTTTGTATATATTATATATATTTACTGTACCTATAGTATATTTTTTCTTATGTTAGTTATAACCTTTTTTATTTTTGACACAAAAGAGGATATGTGGTGATATGTTATATATTTAACAAAACCATCCTGGAACGTCAGGGAAGAGATCTACCCACAGTCAATCCAGGAGGATCAGAGAGTGGTATGTCATCTTTAATCCCAGCAAGGGAAAAGACCAAAAGTGGTGACCTATGCTTCTAATCCCAGCAGATCTGAGTTTGAGGCCATCTTGGTTTACAGAGGGAGTTCCAGGCTACCAGGCAGGCAATGGTGGTGCCAGGCCTTTAATCGCATAATTCCAGAGACAGAGATCTTTCTGTGATTTTGTGAGTTCAAGGCTAACTAACAAATAGTAGCAGACCATGGCTTTAATCTTAACCTGGATGTAAAACCACTAGGCAAAGAAGGTATTTAAGGCAGGCGTAGGAAGACAGAGACGACAGTAGAATTGATGAGGAATGAGGCTGAAGAAGCTATAAGTCAGCTCAGTTGATTGTGGTGACTCCTCTCTTTGATATCGCAGTCTTTCCCTGATATCTGGCTCTGAGTTTCCTTTATTACAACTAGAATTCATGCAACACTGATTTGCAGAGTGGCCGTACAAGTTTACATTCCCATTGGCAACGGGGGAGTGTTCCTCTTACTCCACATCCCCTCCAGCATAGGCCGTCATCTGTGCTTTTGCTCATAGCCATTCTGACAGGTGTAAGATGGTATCTCAGAGTTGTTTTGATTTGCATTTCCCAAATAGCCAAGGATGCTGAGCAACTCTTTAAGTGTCTTTTCGCCATTTAAGATGCTTCCATTGAGAATTCTCTGTTTAGGTCTGTACCACATTTTTAAATTGAATTATTATTTTTTTGGCTCTAGTTTCTTGAGTTCTTTATATATTTTTTGGAGAACAGTGCTCTGTCGATGCAGGTCTGGTGAGTATCTTTTCCCATTTTTTCAACTGTTGTTTTATCCTATTGACCGTGGCCTCTGCCTTACAGAAGCTTTTCAGTTTCAAGAAGTCCTATTTTTAATTGATGGTCTCAGTGTCCGCAATGTGCCTTGATTGTGATACTCCCAGAGAGACTCCCAGAGACTCAAACTCTCCAAAATGCAAAAGCATATTTTATTAAAAAGTAGTACAAGCTGTGGCAGGGACCCTGTCTGAGCATACTGTCATTGTGGTGGTAGCCAGAGGAGGTACCCACCCCTCTGCAAGCTGAGTTTAAAGGAAAAAAACCACAGTTACACATCAATTAGGGTCTCAGTATGGATACAATTCTGATTAGCTTATTTCTTAGGGGCTTTCCAGATTTCCTCTGTTATCTTAGGTTTCAGGTTTCAGGTTGTCTGGTTGGTTGTTTGTCAAAGCATTTTTATTGACTATCTCCTGTGCTGGGACATTCTGTGGTTGGTTAATCAGTTCTTATCAGATGGCCTTAGGCTATCTCCTGTTTTGGACTTTGTACTCAGAGTTGTAAAACTTGGTCCTGTTTGAAGCTGGGGTCAGGGGCTTGCTTAAAATGGAGGCACTTCCCTGGTTTTTCAGTCTGTGCTACAGATGTTATATTTAGGAAGTGGTTGACTGTGTCAATGCATTCAAGGCTATTTTCCACTTTCTTTTCTATCAGGATCAGTGTAACTGGGTTTATGTTGAAGTGTTTAATCCACTTAAACTTGAGTGTTGTGGACGGCGATAGATTGTGTCTATTTGCATTCTTCTTTGTTAATGATGCTTTCTTATTTTATTGTATATTTTTTATTTCTTTGTCAAAATTCAGGTGTTCACCTGTATGTGGATTAATGTCAGGGTCTTCAATTTGATTCCATTGATTAACTTGTCTGTTTTAATGCAAATACCAAGCATTTTTATTACTGTAACTTTATAGAAGAGGTTGAAGTCAGGGATGATGATGCTTCCAGAAATTCTTTTATTGAACAGGATTGTTGTAGTGATACTATTTTTTTTTAGTTTGCTTGTTTTTCCATATAAAGTTGAGTATTGTTCTTTCAAGGTCTATAAAAAATTGAGATGGGATTTTGAAGAGGTTTGCATTGAATCTGTAAATTGATTTTGCTAAGACTGCCAATTTTACTATGTTGATCCTACCTATCCAAGGGCATGGCAGATCTTTCCATTTTCTGGTATCTTCTTCAATTTTTTTTCTACAATGATTTAAAGTTCTTGTTATGTAGGTCTTTCACTTGTTTGGTTAGAGTTACCTCAATGTTGATAGGTGATGTTGCTCGTTACTTGCAGCTACTGTGAAGGGTGATGTTTATGTTTCTCTGATTTCTTTTTTAGCTCTTTTGTCATTTGTGTATGAGGGCTTTTTTTTTTTTGTTAGTTTTGTTCCCTGACAGCATTTTGGGAGTCACTTATGTATACTATCACATCATCTGTAAAAGCAAAAGTTTGAGTTCTTCCTTTCAAATTTCTACACTCTTGAAATCCTTGTCTTATTGCTCTAGGTAGAGCTTCAAGTACTTTATTGAATAGATATGGGGAGAGTGGACAGCCTTTTTCTTGTTTCTGATTTTAGTGGGATTGTTTTGAGTTTTTTTTTTTTCTTCTTCATTTAATTAGTTTGATGTTGGCTTTTGGCTTTCTTTATGTTACCTTTACTATGTTTGGGAATTCTTCTATCTCTGATCTGTTCAAGACCTTTATTATAAAGGGATATTGACATTTGTCAAAGGCTTTTCAATATCTAATGAGATGATCATTTGGGTTTTTTTTTTTTTTTAATTTTAGGTTCTCCATATGGTGGAAGACAATGACAGATTTTCATATGCTTGTAAAACCATCCCTGCATCTCTGGTATGAAGCCTACTAGATCATGGTAGATGTGGGCTTTTTTGTTTGTTTGTTTTGATATGTTCTTAAATTTCATTTGCCAGTATTTTATTGAGTATTTTTGCAAAGATGTTCATGAGGGAGATTGGTCTGTAATTCTCTTTAATTATCTCATCTTAGTTTGGGTATCAGGGTGACTAGCCTTATAAAAATAGTTTAGCAATGTTCTTTCTGTTTCTATTCTGTGGAATAATTTGAAGAGTATTATTAATTCTTTGAAAATCTGAAATTCTGGTAGAATTCTATACTGAAACCATTTGGCCCTGGGCTTTTTTTTTTTTTGACTTTTAACAACTGTTTCTATTTCCTTTTGGTTAGATTATTTACTGAGAAAACTGGGAATCAATCTCACTAAGAATCCAGCAATACCACTATTGGTCATATACCCATAGGATGCACATTTGTATCCCCAAAGACATTATTTCAACTATGTTCATAACAGAATTATACATAATAGCAGGAACCTGGAAACAACCTAGATGTCCCTCAACTGAGGAATGGATTAACAAACTATGGTACATCTACACAAGGGAGTACTACCCCATAGGAAAAAAAAGAAAATGACATCATAAAATTTTCAGGCAAATGAATGGATTTGGAGTATATTCTCCTTAGTGAGGTATCATAAGCCCAGAAAGATAGATATGGGATGTACTCATTCATAAGTGGAATTTAGACAAAAAGCAAGAGTACCCAAACTGCAAACCACAACTCCTGAATGACTTGAGATTAGAAAGAACTTAAGAGAGTCATCCAGAGATTCCCCTAAAAAGAAAAAATAAAGATCACCTTAGCAAATTGGAGTAATAACAGGTTGTAAACTAAGAAAAGTTGGAAACAAACATTGAAAGAAAGAAATGAATGAGTAAGAGGAGCAAAGAGGAAGATAGAAAGAAATGGATATCTCGATAGAGGAAGCCAATGTAGGGTTGCAAAGAGACTGGGTGCTAGGGAAATGTACAGGAACTTGCAGGATGTTCCTGACCAAGTTTCCAAACAATGATGGAGGGGATGCCTAAATGCATCTTCCCCTATAATCAAATGAGTAAATACCTTAGGTATCATTGCAGAACCTACATCCAACAGGGAACGGAGGTAGGGGCAGAGATCCATGGCTGAGCACTGGGCAGACCTCCTGGTCCAGCAGAGAACAGGCGAGGATAGTCTGTATGAGTGGTGGGATCAGACTCTGTTCCTGTTCACGGGCTGGCACCTTGGAGCCCATTCCCTATAGAAGAACAGTCAGCCCAGCAATGACTTTGGGATGAGCGAATCAGAAGTGCCTGGAGTGGATGTACTGTGCTGTGCTGGCCCACCTTGGGACTTCTCGCCCTTTTCAGGGAGGGTGTGGGTGGATGAGGGGGGATGAGGCTGAGGGCTGGCTGGGAGGAATTGGGAGGGGTGAGGAGAGGGGGAGCAGGGGGATACATTGATGGAGATGACATTTTTTTTAAATAAATAAAATGAAATTAAAATAAAGAGATAAGAGTTTGTTCTCAAAGAACCAACTCTTCGTTTCATTGTTTTCTTATAATGTTCTCTTTGTTTTAATTTTATTGATTTCAGCTCTGAATTGATTATATCCTGCCTTCTACTCCTTCCATGTGAGTTGGCTTCTTTGTGTTCTAGAGCTTTCAGGCATGCTGTTAAGTCCATTATGTGAGATTTCTCTAAATTCTTTCTGGAGGCACTTAGTACTATAAACTTTCCTTTTAGATGGCTTTCATTTCCGACCTATAAGATTAGGTATGTTGTAGATTTATTTTCTCTGAGTTCTAGGAAGTCTTTAACTTTTCTTATTTTTTTCTTTGACCCAGAAGTGGCTCAGTTGAGTGTTGTTCAGTTTCCATGAGTTTGCAGGTTTTCTGTAGTTTGTGTTGTTAAACTCGCTGGTTTTTTTTTTTTTTTTAATTGGTCAAATTTATTTATTTATTTATTTATTTTTCTCGTATCCCCAGCTGCTCTCTCTTGCTTCTCTCTTCCCAGCTCTTCCCCAGTTTCCCCTACTGTCACTGAATACCCCCATCCATTCCTCAGAGAGGGTAAGGACTCCCAATGTTAGTTAGTCTGGCATATCTAGCTGAGGTCAGACCATGCCTCTTCCCCAGTATCAAGGCTGAGTAAGGTGTTCCTGTGCTGAGAATGGGCTCCAAGAATGCAGTTCATGCACCAGGAATAAACTCTGGTCCAACTACAAGAGGCTCCACAAACTGTCCATGCCATTTGACTGTCATCTACATTTGGAGGGTTTAGTTCCTTTTCTTAATGGTTCCTCAGCTTACCTTTCATGGTTAGTAAGTTCCCAATAGCTCAGGTCAGCTGTCTCTGTGGGTTTCTTGTGGGAGGTGGTGTTGTTTCATTTTAAATAATTGTCCCACCCACTGGTTTAATAAAAAGAGTTGATTGGCCAAAGGCAGGCAGGAAGTGTAGGTGGGGCTACCAGACTAGGAAAAATCTCTGAGAGCAGAATGCCAGACAGAGCACCAGAGAAGATGCAGGATGCAGAGGACAACCATGCAGCTCTAAAGAAAGGTACCGAGCCACATGGCTGAACAAGAGACATGGGATAGCTTAAGGGTAGAGAGTTAGCAAGCTATATGCCTGGGCCTAAGGCTGATCAGCCTAAAACTATTAGAAGCATCTGTGTGTCTCTGTGGGACTGCGGGTCTGCGGGTCTGTGGGGCTGTGGGCCTAGACCTTGAGGTTAGACCCGAAAATCTGGGCCAGAAACTTCCTACTACAGTTTCTCATCAAGATTTCAATATTTTTGTTCATTTAATCTCTTAGTCCTCTCTTCAGCTGGGCCAGGAGTTCAAACAGTGTGTTTAATTTGGATCTCTTCATCTGCTTCCATCAGTTGATGGATGAAGGTTATATAATGGCAATTAGGGTAGTCATTCGTTTGATTATAGGAGAATGCCAGTTCAGGCACCCTCTCCACTATTGCTTGGAGTCCTATCTTGGGTTATTTAGTGAGTTCTTGAATGTTTCTCTAGCACCAAATTTCTCTCACAATGGCTCACTATATCTAGATATTTGTCTCTGTGTTCCACCTCTCTGTGGCTCCTATGGCTCATTTCTCCCCCCACTCAAATATCCCATTCTCTCATGTTTTCTTCCCACCTACCCTTCCTCCCCACCCCATGAACCCAATATACTCAAGAAATTTATTTCCCCTTCCCAGGGAGGTCCATGGATGTCTCTCTTAAGTTCCTCCTGTTACCTAGCTGCTTGGGGATGAAGATGGTACCCTGTTTATCCTTTGCTTTTTGTCTAAAATCTGCTTAAGAGTGAGTACATACCATGTTTGTCTTATCTTACTCAGGGTGTTATTTTCTAGACCCATCATTTGTTTGCAAATTTCAGCACATCTTTTTTTGTTTGTTTGTTTTTTCTATTGATTTAGTACTCCCTTGTATAAATGTTCCACAGTTTTTAAATCCATTCTTCAGTTGAGGGGTATCTAGGTTGTTTCCAGGTTCTAGCTATTACAAATAATGTTGCTATAAATATAGTTGAGCTAATGCCCTTGTGATAAGAATGCCCATACCTTGGGTATATGCCCAATAGTCGTCTTGCTGGATCATTGGGTAAAATGATTTCCAGTTTCCTGATAAAGTCTCATACTGATTTCCAATGTGGCTGTACAAGTTTACAAAATGGAGAGAAACTCAAAGCAATACCCCTATAATTAGGAGGAAGACAAAGCTGCCCACCATCTCCATATATTCAATATAGTTTTAAAACATATTCAATATAGTTTTCAAAGTTTTAGCTTGAAAAATAAGACAACGAAAGGGTATCAAGGGTATGCAAATTGGAAAGGAAGAAGTCAAACTATCACTATTTGCAGATAATATGATAGAATATATAAGTGATCCCTAAAATTCTACCAGGGAACTTTTACAGCTGATAAACACCTTGAACAATGTAGCAGGATACAAGATTAATTCAGGAAAAAAAAAAAACCCTCCTATACACAAATGATAAAGAGCTGAAAAATAAATCAGGGAAACATCACCCTTTACAATAGCTGCAAGTAACATCAAATATCCTTGGGTAATTCTAACCAAAGAAGTAAAATACCTGCATGACAAGAACTTTAAGTCACTGAAGAATGAAACTGAAGAAGATATCAGAAGATAAAAAGATCTCTCATGCTCCTGGATAGGTAGGATCAACATAGTAAAAATGGCAATCAACCAATTCAAAATCCAGATTCAATGCAATCCTTATCAAAATCCTGACACAATTTTTCACAGTCTTTTAAAGAGTAATAATCAAATTCATATAGGAAAACAAACAAACAAACAAAAAAAAAACCTCAGGTTGAACTCTAACTTTAGACCATGGTGGTTTTATAGAATACAGAGAATTATTAGAGTTTTTGTATCTATTAATATTTAATTTATGACTGAATATATGGTCAGTTTTAGAGAAAGTTTCATGAGGTGTTTTAGGTACATTCCTTTGTGTTTGGGTGGAACATCTATTAGGTTCATTTGAGTCATAACATCTATTAAATACCTTATTTCTCTAATAGTTTCTGTCTGGCAAATATGTCCATTGGTGATAATAAGGTGTTGAGGTCTCCTACTATTATTATGTGGTATTTGATGTGCAATTTAAACTTTAGTAATTTTTTGTTTTCACATAAGTGGGTACCCTTGTATTTGGTGCATAAATGTTTAGGTTTGCAATTTAATCTTGATGGATTTTTAAAAAAGATTAATATGTAATGCTTTCCCAGATCTCTTTTGATTAATTTTATTTTGAAGTCTATTTTGTTAGATATTAGGATAGTTATACCAGCTTGCTTAAGTCCATTTAATTGAAAAGTCTTTTCCCAACTTTTACTCTAAGGTAATGTCTGTCTTTGAAGTTGAGGTGGTTATTTATTTATTTATTTATTTATTTATTTATTTATTTATTTATTTATTTATTTACTTACTTACTTACTTACTTATTGTATGCAGAAAAAAGGCAGATCTTATTTTCATATCCATTATGTTAACTTGTGTCTTTTTATAAGGGAAAAGATTCCATTCATATTAAGGGATATTAATGACCAGTGGTTATTAATACCTGTCTTTTTTTATTGGTGGTAGTGTGTGTGTATATGTATTTTTCTTTGGGACTTCCTGCTTTGAGTTTATCTATTGCTTGCATTTTCCTGAGTGTATCCAAATCCCTTAGGTTGACATTTTCCTTCTAGTGCTTTCTGTAGGGCTGGATTTGTGCGTAGGTTCTATTTATATCTGTTTTTGTTTTTGTTTTGTTTTTCAATGGAATGTCTTGTTTACTCCATCTATGATGGTGGAGAGTTTTGCTGGGTATAGTAGTCTGGGCTCATTTGTGCCCTCCTAGTATCTGCATAAGGTCCTAAGGCCTTCTGGCCTTCGTTGTATTAAGTTACTGAGCTTTTTTTTCTTTGCAGCTCTTACTATTCTTTCTTTATTCTATATGATTAGCAATTTTTTATTATGTGGTGAGCAGGCTTTTTTTTTTTTTTTTTTGGTGGGGTCTAGTCTATCTGGTGTTCTGTAAGTGTCTTGTATCTTCATTAGGCATTCCTTCTTCAGTTTGGAAATTTTTTCTTCTTTGACTTTGTTGAATAATATACTTTTTGTGCTTTGAGCTTGTATTCTACTTCTTCTATTTCTAATATTTTTTAGGTTTGGTCTTCTTATGGTGTCTCAGATTTTCTGGATGTTTTGTGTTATGGCTTTTTTTTAAATTTCAATGTTTTCATTTTACTGACAAATTTAGCTCTATTATATCTTCCATGCCACAGATTCTCTCTTCTCTCTTTTGCATTTTTTGCATTCTGTTGATTATACTTGTATATGTAGTTATTGTTCATTAACTCAGATTTTCAATTTTCAGAATGACTTTGGTTTATGTCTTCTTTATAAGATCTGTTTCAATTTTCAAGCCTTGAACTGTTTTTTTTTACCAGGTTGATTGATTTTTTTCTTTTTTTAAAAAAAATGGAGATTTATTATTTTTTCAGTTTTTGTCTTTTTCTCTATTTCTTTAAGGGAAAATTCTATTTACTTTTTAAAGGCTTCTTTCATCTTCATAAAGTTTTTAAAGGTTGTTTTCTTCTGCTCCTTCTATATTAGAATGTTCAACTTTTGCTGTTGTAGAACTGCTAGGTTCTGGTGGTACCATATTGTTCTTTGGGTTGTTTAATGTGTTCTTGCACTGGCATCTACCCATCTCTTTCTCCAATCTGTGCAAATGTTATCTGTGTTTCAGGGAGCTGTTCTTGGTTGAATATGTGCTTTTGGTACAACTGGAGCTCTTAGTGAAATAAGAGCTAGTGGGGTCTGTGTCTCATGGAGAAATTGAAATCTCCAGAGACAGATGGGTTTGGGGAATTGAATGGGATTTATAGGCTACAGAGTCCAATAAAGGGTGGTAGTGGGCAGGCCTGCCCAAAGGGTCCTGGTTGCTGACCTATAACTGGAGCTTCTGTGAGGTTTGGAGCATGAGTTGTGTCTCCATGCTCAGGCCTAGAGGCTGGGCTGATTAGCCAGGTTGGAGGAGGATGATTTATGTCTTGGTCTTGTTTCTTTCAACTGTTAACTGCTACTTTTTTCTGTCATTTCAGGACATTAAGGTTATGCGTCATTAATATTTTATCCCTTCTTTTATTTCAATGTAGAACAGAAAAGCTGTCAAATTTGTCACATTAAAATGGCATCACCCACATTAATAACTGTTCAGAGAGTAACACTTCAAGAATGGAATCAGTAGCTGGATTAGACTTGTTAAACTTGTTTCTGCTTTGTGATTTGGGGGATTTTCTTAAATGACATGTTTTGAGATTTGAGCAATGCACATTCACACATACACACACACACACACACACACACACACACACACACACACATGCAATACACACGCGCACATGCACACACACAGACGCACACACCCACACACAAACATATTTATTATGGCTGTCCCCTGAGTGAACCAATAGGTCTATTGTCAAAACTTGAATTATGTAGAAATCCAAGAATGAAATGGTCAGAAGCATAAAGTGTTATAACTTAGAAAGTGTTAAATAGGGTAGAAAACTCCTGAGTTTTTCCCTGTTAACATTAGCACATCTATTGTCCCTCAGAATAAAAAGAAGCCACACATTTGAAAAGGGATAAAGAGGAATAAATGTGAGAATTTGGAAAGATGGTGGAAATTATATAAAAAGAGCCTCAAAAAATTAAAGTAAAAAATTGTAAATGTCTTACAAATTTATATCATGTTTGGTGTGGAAAATAAAGCCATATTCTTTAAGAATGGAAGGCAGAAAATAGAAAAGCAAAAGCAATAAACAGGTCATTGTCAGTGAAAACCAGATTTTCATACCTATACTCATTTAAATGTCCTACACACCAATGCAAAACAGAACAAGACTGAAGAGGTTGGAGGTTGCTCACTGGTTAAGAGCCATGGCTGTTCTTCTAGAGGTCCCAGGTTCAGTTCCCAGTGCCTTTATGGCAGCTCACAATTGCTACTCCAGTTCCAACATATCTGACATGCTCATATCAATATATGTGAAGTCAAAATACCAATGCACCATAAAAAATGATCTTTAAAAAAGAAGATTGAAAAAATTAGTGGACATATTTATGTATGCTTTATCTGGTGTTAGATCTTGCATCAATCACCTTGTAGTTGAAAATTTTTCATGGAATATGCAAAGATAGTAAGACAAACACCACATAAACAAAAGTTCTCAGATTGATGATAGATATGACTAAAAACACAGGTATTTTTTATTATTTGTTTAATAAATTTATATAATGACTTCTCTTCATTTTTCTCCCTTTGGCCTATTCCATGGCCACCTACTCTCAAATTGATTGCCTGTTTTCTTTGATTATTACTCTTGTACACATGTACACATACAGAAATGAGAGAGGGGGGGGGTTGCATGAACTTGCTGAGTTCTTTTTGGCTGTTTTTGTTCATGGTTTCAGAGCTAACCAATCAGGAACTTCATCCCTGGGGAAGCTAACTATTCCTTTCTCAGGAGTCCTTACTTGCCTGTTGTTCTTTGTCTATTGAAAGGACCCTGTAAGATTTTCCTCCTTCCACATTAATAAGTCTACTGATACTGTCATGGTTTAGGTCCTGTTTATGTAGCCATTTCTTCCTTAGAGTGGTGGTCTCAGTGCAGACATCATGATATCCTGGCTCTTTCAATCTTTTCACTCCCTGTTTTGGGTTGTTCTCCAAGCCATAGATTTGGGAGCTGTAATATGGATGTATGCATTGCGTCTCTGTTCATGTATTCATGGGTTCCCCATGATGTACTGATAACTGCATTGTGTCCAGTTGCAACATTCTATGGTGGTCTCCGTTTTCTGTAAAGAGAAGCTTCTCTGATGAAGGGTAAGAGATAAACTTATTTGAAGTCATAACGATAAGATTTAGAATGTAATTAAACGAAGTAGTCTAGCAAAGTGAAAGACTTCCTACTAAGATCCAAGACCTTATTAGCCCCAGGAAATTGGTTATGTTTCTATTACTATGCAAGATTTCTGTTATATGAAGTGGAATTTAAGTCCACTCATACAGCTGTTGGCTTTCACCAGCAAGTGCCACTATTGTACCAGCAGGGATATTTACCATGATGCTCATTGTTATGGTTTATAGATTATTGCTGTTTTCTTGGATGTGGGAGATTGTGTTGTTTCATTGTAAATAATTATCCTACCCACTGGTTTAATAAAAAGCACTGATTGGCCAAAGGCAGGCAGGAAGCATGGGTGGGGCTACCAGACTAAGAAAACTCTGAGAACAGGAAGCACAGAGCAGAACACCAGAGAGAAGCCAGAAAAAGAAGAGGACAACCATGCTGCTATGAGAAAAGGTACCGAGCCCCATGGCTGAACAGGAAGAATCATGAGTTAGATGAAGGGTAGAAAGCTAGCAAGTTATATGCCTGGGCTAATAT
The DNA here is from genome assembly GCA_033318265.1 of Phyllotis vaccarum. Taxonomy (NCBI): domain Eukaryota; kingdom Metazoa; phylum Chordata; class Mammalia; order Rodentia; family Cricetidae; genus Phyllotis; species Phyllotis vaccarum. Next base: position 12,576,145 of record JARWLC010000004.1, on the reverse strand, counting down.
GATCAGCCTGAAACTAATGAAAGCATCTGTGTGCCTCTGTGGGTCTGCGGGTCAGTGGGACTGCAGAACAGTGGGTCTGGGGGCCTAAACCTTGAGGCTAGGCCTGAAAGTCCGGGCCAGAAACCTCTTACTACACTTGGATGCTTCTCTGAAGTTGAAAGTGATACCCTATTGCCAAAGACAGTATAAACACAGGACACAGGATCTGGATTATTTGAACTGGATCTGACCTGAAAGCTTCCTTACCATGGTCAGTTTCCACAGTACTAGAATATGATATGTAAAAAAAAAATAAAATAAAAAAAATAAAAAATAAAAAAATTTTAAAAAGTCCCATCTGGCTGTGATACTCATGAACCAAGACTATATAGTTGAACCTTATTGTGAACTTTATGGAATAAAAGATTTACTACTGGTAAACTGGCACAGTTTTTTAATTATCAGGTCATTTACAATTACACTTAGTTCTCTGGTTTTCTGAAAAATACCTTGCATAATGAGTGCTTCCAAGATAGATAGCAAAAGTCTGCTATGCGCATCAGTTTTCATTTAAAATTCAACTCAGTGGTCAGGTTATAGTTGTTTCTGAAACCACCAAAACTCTGGAACTCAGTTGTTGATCTGCTGTTAGTTTTCCTTTTTTTCCAAATTTCTTAAAAGCTTGCTTGAGTGATCAATGCAATAATTATGACCAAATGTTGATTTCTAATACCACCAGGATAATTCATTATTTTTCTCTATGAATTTTGATTAAGATGTATAAATGGCTAAATAAAAACATTGGAATGTATTGGAACACATCAACATATATTTGTTTGGGGTAGTTTGTGTGCCAAGTAAATCTTCTTGAGATAACTTCAAACATATTTTTCTAATAAAAAATGATTCAAACTTAAAAATTTGACCCAAGGATGTAGACCAGATTTAATAATGCAAAAGTATACATTTTTATATAATCATTTTTAGGTGAATTAACATGAAGCCTATAGCATTGACCTCTGTTTTTCTTCTTGCCACTTCTGTATCTGTTCCCTTGTGCACACAATTCTTTCTCTGTTTCCTCGTGGAATAAATGGAATAGAAATTGACATCCTTCATCACTAGGTTATCTATCCTTTCTCTTGCTCCCAACCCACAGGCATGTGGTAGACACTTACTACTGTTATTTTTAGTAGTCACCCCACACTTTAATACGTTTATATCCCATATCCCCTGTAATATGCAGGTGTAATCTCTTCCTAGCCTGAATTCATCTATCGCAGGCCTGCATATTTTGGAGGTACTCAATAAATAACTGCTGAATAAATAAATATACAATGGCCTGAAGGAAACATTAAAGGCAGTCCCAATATTCCTGGAACTGCTTCTATATGGGAGAGATATTGCATTCTTTCTGACTTTGTTGAGTCAGAATTCTGAGCCTCAAGACTCTTACATTATTTAACTTTGGAAGCAATATCTTCTGAGGTATCATTTTGAACATGAGCCATAGGTGCCTTAACATTTCCCAACTATAACATAGCTCATTGAAATCATCACCGTACGAAAGCCTGTGAGGGCAACACTGAGTGTGTCATGTTTCTTGTCATATTTATTCCTGTCAACTACATGCAGAAGAGAGAGAGAGAGACAGAGACAGAGAGAGGGGAAAGATGTCTATTCTTTACCATTTACTTTGTTGCTTGGTATTTATACCATGGCAAATGCGCAAGTGTGCTATAAATAGACATGCAATAACAGGGAAGGCATACCGAAGAATCCAGAGGTATAACATCTGGCAAAACAGATGCCACATGGCAGTAGGGTGCAGAGAGTGATCATCTGCCAAGATTTGTGCCAAGGATCTGACCAGTGCTTGCTGGGCACTGTGCCTTCTAAGCAGATGGGAGTAGATTGGAGTCAGTCTGGATATATGGGAAAAGTGAATGAATTGCCTGTAAGATGGAGGGGTGTCTGTGCCAGGAGTGTTGACACTGCTCTTTTTTCTAAAAGTCTCCTTTCACTGTCACGCAGCACCATACAGTCATCAAACACTGTCAAGTAGTTTTCACCTTAAGTTTCATCATGGCAGTGTGCCTTCAAATAAATGCCTTGCCTTTCCCATGGAGATGACAGGAGGATTAATTAGTTAATGTTCACTGGGACCCTGCAAGATCTACGGCTGAAAGAGCTCACAAAGTGTATTATTAATAATGGAATGAGGTCACACCCCATGGAAGCTCTGCAAAATGTTCCGTTCTCCATACAAAGCAGTCATTGCACTGGTGCCTCACTTTTATTGAAATATATAACAGTACAATGCAATGTAATTTGTGTTTACTATTGAAGGAAACATATACCAAAAAACAAAAAAATGTGAGGGAAGTGTGTAATCCACACATCTTAACACTTCCTTGTGGTAGGAGTAGATGCAGTCTCCTCCTTTAAAAACCACCGTATTTGTTCCATCTTGACTTTCTTTTGATTCATTGGGTGCTTTCAGTGAACTGTTTTAATACAAGAAACAAAAGCTAAATCTAAGAGACACTTGACTCTTTGCAGATATTTAGAAGTAAAGTGTAAGATAATGGTAAAACACTTGAAAAGATGCAACTATTTTATTCTCAAAAACAGGTAACACCAGCATGAAACTAACAAAATCTTTCTTAAGTGAGTCTCTATGGGAGCTGTACTCTGTAGGAAGAAATACAGATAAACATCAATGAACCTAGATAACAGGAAGTTGGTGTTATTGTAAGCTAAGACACTTTCATTCTCTTTTATTAACAAATTAGGTAGTCCTAGCCTAGCAATATTCTCTTGATTTTCAAATCTATTACCTTATTTTTAATTCTTGTAGTTTTATACCCCATTTTATTTAAGTATTCATAATCTCACATAACAGACATTGTTTTATTTTCTATAGTCTCAAGTATGTTATAAAATTGTAGCTTCATAAAGACTTATTTTATTGATTCTTCAAATGGTTAATTTTATAAGTAACATATATTCAGTGGCTTTAATGCGATAGTCATTACACTATTTGCTTTAATAACTTGTCTTCTATTTGTGCTAAATACTTTATAATGTGGGTTCTATTATTTTTGTGATTTTACAAATACAATAAATATTAAATAAGCTCACTAAGATTTTAAAATGTTTATCTTAGAAGATGGGGACTGGACTTAAATCACAGTCTGGCTGATACATTTAATGTTTATTTAGATAAAAACTTTTTTTTTTCATTACCTTATTACTTTTCAAAGCACTTTAAGGATAACTCTGATACCTTGTATTGAATAAAATGTACACTCAGATGGTATTTTAGTGTTTGGCTAGAGACTATAATATGTGGACATCACAGTTCTCAAAAGAAATATAAACTCCTTTTTACACATACAGAGCTTAGTTCATCTGTCTCTAAGGCTATTTGGTGCCACTTTTCTTAAGCAGAGATGCTACAGGGACTAATTAGGCATTGCCTGCAATGTATAAAGTAATAATATAATTAACAATAGACGATCTAGGAGCTTTTCTGCTATTATGTGATCATTTGAGCATAGCCATCTCTATGGTCCAAAAGCAGTAAATAACTTGCAGCCAAATAGCTATGACATTCAGGTTACAGACATTTTAATATATGGGGTAATTCAATGTACTCTAATAGCCTGAACTGTAGACTTACTTCCTTGATTGACTCTATTAATGGTGAATTGCTTAGTTAGCTAACAGGATAACTGCTAGGGAAAGGTAGGTAAAATCATAATGACATATGTTTGCAGAAAATGACTTTTTTAATCATAAAGATTTATAATTGAACGTATTCATCTATTAAACAAACACTGATTCACCATTATCTAAGTATTAGAAATGTTTTCGCTGCCACAGAGACTAAGATGAGAAGCAGAAGTTTCCTAGCCTTGCAGAATTTACATTCTTGTAAGTAAGACTGATTTATTTGTTTAATTTTGCCACAATCATTTCAGATAGTATTAATTTCTATTCAAAAAATTGAATAGAAAGTATACATACTGAAATAAGGAAATGGTGAATGATTAATGGAGGTCTCTATTTATATAAAGTAAGCAAAACCCAGGATGTCAAGTATACAGATAATAAATATCTTAGACAAGATATTCTAAGTAGAGGCATTATCAAGTGAAATCCACCAACGTACAAAAGAGACAATTGTTTTGAGGAAGTCTAGATGGCTGTATTGGGATCTAAAGATAAGATTTTCATACAAAGACATGAGAAAGTTGGGACCAAGCCCCATGGAAGCTTGAAGAACTTATGGAGTTGTAGGGAGATGTTGGAGCAAAGTAGTGGCCTGGTCAGAGCCTTCTGTTAGAGAACACAGTGACTACAGTGAAGGAATCATTTTACTGGTATGCTAGCCTGAAGGGGAAAAATTGATGAGTACCTGTCTAAGGATATGATAAATTGGGGAACAATAGTTTAAGATGAGCTATCAGATGCAGCTTTAACTATGATTTATAGAATCCACAATAGAAGACTGAAAGTATTTTCATGCATGAGCATAAGATGAATCTTACATTGAAGAGTCCGGAGACTAACCCAGACTCTAAAGACTGTCTTTGCTATATTTCTGTGTTTTAAGACTATGTTCTGTGGGAATTTCTAAATCTAGAATGTCTCTTATTCTTTTGTAACTCTTATGTGGATATTGTAAAACAACAAGAACAGCAAACAACAAACAAACAAAACCCAAACCTAATTCCTCAGGTCTTGGATTATGGCGGCTCCCTCTTCTTGCTAACTACAACAGGCTTTTTAACCTCTTTGAACCTTGGTCTCCTCTTTGAAAACTGTGAGTGGAAAGCAAAAACTAGACAATATCTAATCTTCAGTCCATCTATATAATGTTTTATATGCTATAAAATTTAATTTTAATGTAAATAGGCATCTATCATTCCATAGTTCTCTGGGAAAATGATCACTGATCAATGATTTTCACACAGATAAATATAGAAGCTGATATAGTTAGGAAGCTACAATTTCAGAAGGCAGGCTTGAATACCTATTCTTGAATCTCACTGGATGGTGTCTAGTCAGTATGGAATCTTCATAGGGGAAATATATTCAATGACCTCTTTCAGGAGACTGTAATGACTGAACTGGTTTTCATCATTCTTATCTTTCCTCACAAGAATTAATTGTTCAGTTAGAAAGATCAGTTGATAGTAGATGTTACTGTCAAATGATACAGACAGCTACTGAATAGTGTCATTATGATCAATGGTTTTTTCACCAATGTGAAAAATCATATGAAGAATCCAAATACTCTAGGTGAAAGACATATTTTGGACATGGAATATACTTATATTAATGAACACACTAAAGCTGTGGTTATCAAATGCAGTCCAGAAACATTTCCTAAAGAATGGAGAGGGACTCAGGATATTTACCCTCCCTGAGGCAATTACATGCTATTGGAGGAAGGGTACCATTCTTTTCAGGGTGTAATCACTGATAACTTACCTTGCTCCACTTAGTAACTTCCCACCAATGCTCTAGCAAGAGCCTGATTTAAAATTCAATGCACCACAATTAATAATAAGGCCTGAAAGTAGGAGGCTTGATGGAAGAAGGGTTACCGGAGGGTGAATAGGAGAAGAGAGAAGGGAATGTCGGTGAAAATGACTAATTAACTATTTAAATGTATAAAATTTTCAAGCAACTATAAAGCTAACTAAAATCTTTTCAATATTTGAATGTTTCAAATCTTAAATAAACACCGAGGTAGATATTCACAATAATTATTGCAGCTTAGAGTCCATGAAACCAGTGCCGGGCCCTAAGGCTTGCACATTTTTATTTTATCAACATAAAATAGGAGATAAATGCAGTAAATGAGAAGAGAAAGATAGAGTCTGTGACAAAACGCTGACTCAGGGGTGTTTGCTGTACTGAAAATGGATGTTTACTGTTGAGAAACCTCCTTAGGGAACTGTAAACACTGCATTTCAAACGGTCTTTGTTGCTTGGAGGCTTAACCATCATGCTCTGGCCAACATTAACTCCCATATTCTTGATTTGTAAAGAAAGGTCAAGGGGAATCTTTCAGTGCCTGAGTCAGAGCTTGTGGGAGGAGCCAAGAAATAGGTGCCAGTCAAAGAGGCTGGTGAGTATGCTTCTGTATCAATGGCAGCTGGGTGGGTATATAAATGTACGGAGGAATACCTGAGTGAAATAAACCAAAGTGAGGTATTAAAGTGATTTAAAAACTTGCTTTGGGTGGACAAAACCACTCAGTGGTGGCTTCTACATCTGTGACTTGAGAGTGTCTGGGAGGATCAGGCATTTTCCTCAGTAGCTACACATGTAAGACAAAAGTGGGGCTACTGGTTACATATATGTAGGACTTAGCAAGCAGGAAACGTTATATGAGCTAACTATGTTGTGTGGCTGTCAGGAAAAACAATACATAAGGAAAGAGATCTATGTCTGGCTACACTGACAAGAATAATCAGCTTAAAATGGTGAAGGTGTGGATACTGTGTGCTAGTCTACCCTGGGCTAGTCATATAACCAATAGGACACAAAACACTTTTTTAGAAAGGTAGCCTTTCTAATCAGACAGAGCATACTCATAGATAAAGGAATTGGAAAAAACGTAATTGTAGAAAACTGAAGAAATGTAATATTCAGTGTAGTCATGTAAAAGCATCTGAGAATTATATTGTGGGATACAATGGGTACAGATAACAACACATGGTTGACACATTTCCCAGTATTAAAAGCTGTTCACATATGGAATGTGAACCTGGGGGTGAAGTATTATATAATATTATGAATATTAGTACAGGACAGATAGAGGTACAGAACAAGATTTTTGACTTTGAAGACATGTTTCCAGCTGGATTATATCCTGTTTTTTGTCTCTGCAATAGAATAATGTCAATACTCTCACAGTTAAAGTAAGAATTATAAATTTTGATAGTTGTTTGTGACTCTTTAAGAGTTCTAAACATAATAGTTTTAGAGGTACAAATATATATATATATATATATATATATATATATATATTTCTTATTTTCAAAAAGTGAGCTTTACCATCATGCACATGGCAGGTATTCTTGGATACAAAAGAAATTTGAGGTTCTGTGGAGAAAAGACTGTGTTTTCCAGAGTCAACACTAATTTAGTGGCAAAACTGCTATATTTTCAAATGGAAATCATGTGACTGGAAGGCTCAAATTGTAATGAGCCTCTGAGGCATCTTATAAAATTCTCATTAGAAAGTAGCATGGCCACAAGGCAGCAAGGATACTAAATCTGAGAACAAATAACTTGAATGACATATTAAACATTTAAAACCTATACAGTTTGCTAAAAAGCATGAATTCAGTTGCTAAGATGCCAATCTATGTGTAACCGAAAAGATTATAATATTAGCATAGCAAAAACGTTATTAGAAGTTAAGCAAATGAATAAACATGTCCCCCCTTTGGTGAATCTTTGTACCAAATATTGATAAATTTTGCAAGCATGTGATATTTAACAAAGCTTAGCTTTATGTGATGTATAATTGTATTAAGTTCTCGGATGTTTTGCTCTGAAAATTGAATGGTGCTCTGTCCTTGTTTTTAATGAGAGGCAAGTAAATAATGGAAAACATCAATTTGGTGTGCGGATTGTGTTAATGAATGAGCAGAACCAACTGCCAGCTCTTCTCTGTGGGATAGGTTACACCATGTGTAGCAAGCTGTCCTTCCTCTCTGATGAATGCTTAGGCTGTTCAACAGTGCCTGTGAAATTCATACACATATAGAAGATATGTTTGTGAATGGCTTTTGAGAAAATTAAGTGACTTTAAAACTAATGCATTAAAATAAACATATAACCAACTTTTCTAGTAATTGATTGTCTTTGTTAGCCTGGTACCACTGCAGAAATAATTTTTAAGTTATCAACCCAGACAATTGTCCTTTTTTATGAAACTAGTCATCCATCCAGTGACATGGTTATTTACAACATGACCATGGATGTTTACTTATCCTTGTAGATTTACTTTGGTCAATTAGGAAGTTAAAGAATTTTAAATGCCTAGTATTGAATTTCTAATGTATTAGTAACTCATTTAGCATTAGATGTATGAATTATTCTATTATAATTATGTAGCTGTTAATGTTGAAATTTTAAAAAAGTGTTCAATATTCTGCTGATAAGTTTCCCTTATTAACTACTATCAATGCACCAGAGGAAGTAATCTTATTATTAAATAATTCATATCTCTATGGAAATGAAATCTTTATGGTTCCTGTGTGTATTGATTACTTGCCTATTCTTCCTTTGGCTAGCTGTTTCTTTCAAGAATTTTTGGTCTTACTTTCTGAACAAAGTTCAGAATTCAAGATACCCCACTTTAGAAAGAACAATCAGGACCAAGTAGAACATAGTTTATATCTAAGCTACTGTGGCACACTTCATACCAAATGAGCATCAGTCTGAAGGAACTACCTGCTTTGTCTAACACAGACTGCCCTGAAAATAACCATTCTTTCCCAAGAGACTAGAATAACAGGCAATTCTCTTGACCAGCCATTACCATGAACATGTTTATAAAACATGTTCACAGTTTGCATCAGTTTTCATTTTCCTCAGTTGAAAACACTTCCTCTGCGCTATTCCTTTCCAGTGTGACAGATAGACACATGCCACAGCTGGCTCTGTTATCTAAGATAAATTCTGCAAAGTAAATTGGACCTAACTGCAGGCAACTAAGGAATACTGAGAGCAGGAGAAATAGCCTTTCTCAGGAAAGAGCACAGCAATTGTGTCTTCCAAATGGTCATCATTGAAAACATACATAAAATTAATATTACATATATTAAATAAGTTATGCTTAGGAATATACTATGTACATATATATATATATATATATGCGCATGTAATACCACTTTTTAAGTATCATGAATTTGAGCAAGAGAAAGGAGATGTATATGAAAGGCTTTGGTAGTAATAAAATTAAGGGAGAAATGATGTCAGTCAGTACACTGTGACCTCTAACATAAAATTAAAAATAAAATGTTGCTAGTGTAAAGTAAGTGGATAATAAAGGACACAGAAGTTTGAACTCTACTGTGAAATTTCGGATGAATGGAATTGGTGTTACCACAGGCAAGTATAACATGATGTCACCAAGCAGTAGGAGTCTTGAAGTTTAAGGATCTATAGTAAAATGAAGCCTAATTTGTCTGTGTATAGACTGTGTACATAGATGGTGATAAAACCTTGGAAAAGTACAATGAATAAAAAGCCTTTCCAAAGCCTTTCGACTGAAATTTGCATAGAGTGTTCTATGTTTATAAAATGTGTTAAAGGATAGAATCAGATAAAATCATGGAAAGCATGGTAAATAAGTCTGTATAAATAAGTCACTTCTTAATATTTTTTACTAACATTATTAAAAGATAAATCTACAATGAGATAAAAAAATATATATGAACATAGCACCAGCAATAGACTAAACATATTGGTGACCAGGGGATGGCTACTCAGTTAACAGTGCTTGTTGTTCTTGCAGATAACCTGGGTTCTGTTCCCATCACCCGTGATGGACAGCTCACAGTTGGTTCTAACTCCAGATGTAGGGGAGCCAGTGTTCTCTCTTGGAACTTCTACACATGTGGCATACAATGGTGGACATATATACACATAGTGGTAAATAAAAGAAATCTTCTCTTAAAAGTTATCTACCAAATTAGAGCAAAAAGTTTTGTGTTGTTAGATACATTTTTTGAATGTACACTAGTAAGCAAAACAAACACACACAGGAGGGAAGAAAAAAGCAGAGTGTAAGCAAGGACAAGGTCGAAAGAAAACAGAGAACCTTTTAGGATCCTAACTTAGGGGTTTAATGTGGTTAAAAAAATGGAAGATAAAATATACATACATATGTGCATGCATAACAGTATATATTATATGTAATATGCAATAATTCATTACAATTATAATCACCCATTCAATATGTTCATTTATGTCCTTTTTATTATGTTCCTGGAAATCTAATAATCATTAGAGAAAACCAGTAAATGATAAAGGCAAAGTTGCCTTATTCATAGAATTATATTATAATTGATAAAGGCAAATAGATTCTATAAAAGTAAGTTGACTTCCATTTTAGATGAAGACAGATCCTGTAAAAATAAGTTGGCTTTATTTTCAGGTGGTAACAATGCCATGAAAAGAAAAATGCAACCACATGACTGGGCCAGCTTAGGAAACGTTCTCTGAGGGCTGCTGATGAAGCTGGATCCAAGAAGCAATGGCTGGATCTGCATCAGGGCAGCAAGTGCAAGGATCTGAAGGCGAGGGTGCTAGAGCTTCACAGATACAGAGCGAGAAGGCAAGGTAAAGTGAAGTAAGTGAGCAGAAAGAGGGCATTCAGAGCTTCACAGGAGAGTGGCTTTTATTTAAGTTTAATGGGGATAATTGGAAGTTTTTGGTTTTCTCATTTTCTCATTTTATTTTCAATTGTTCATGTAACATTTATTTTTAATGACTACATATTAGTCCAAATGTGGGCCTCATTGAGTTCTAAATAACATAAATGTTATAGGCCATTTCCTTTTTTCATAATGATATAAAAGTAGTGCTTAATAATAAAATATAGAAAAATAACCCATACTTGAGTAATTTTGAAAAATATCACTTATAAATCCATTAACTCATGAAACTCAAAACTATAATTTCTGAATATTTATAAAATAATTAAACTTTAAAAAAATATTTCATTTTAGCTACGGGTCAAACTTTGTAGCGTACTCATCTTCTCAAACCAAGTAAAACTCACCACAAGATTGGTGGCAGCCACAAGAAGATGTTTGTCTTTCAGTTCCACTTTAAGTATCCAGGTAAAACATGCTTCTTAACACTCCTACATTGAGCAAAGAGGATTTTCCATACAGAATATGAATGGAGGTAGTTGTTGCTTCTAGTTAGTCAGATACAATTGTTTAAACCTGGTTTTTGTTTTAATTCTCAGAGTTATCTATTGAAGGTTATTACTTTTTTTTAGATAATCTACTCATATCTTTATACATGTTATGTGAAGCACATTGGAGTAAAAGGACCTTAAATAAGTGACTGAGGTTGCTATTTGTTGACTTTTGTGATGTAAGGGAAAATCAGACCTTAGTGAGATAAGTTATAGAGATGTAGGAATGACTTGTTTCAACATTTGCTATTACTTATTCCAAAATTCAGATAACTTACTGCGGTTTACTGAGCATTAAAAAATGATAATAGATTGATTCTCAATTTCCTTAGAAGCAACTGAACTGATTTCCTAAGTGGTTGTAAAAGGTTGTACTCACAACAACAGTGGGGGAGTGCCCCCCTTGCTCATGTTGGAGAGGATGTGAAGTAAGTACACTGATCCACTGTTCTTGGGATTACAACCTTGTTTGTACAGATACTTTGGAAATTAGTGTGGTGACTTCTCAGAAAATCAGTACACCTCAAGACACATTGATACTACTTTTGGGTATATACCCAAGGGATGCTCAATCATACCACAAGGACACTTACTCAACTATGTTCATAGCAACATTATTCATAATAGCCAGACCCTGGAAACAACCTAGATGCCTCTCAACAAAAGAAGGAAAAAAAGTAATGTGGTGCATATACACAATGAAGTATCTTTCAGCAATATAAAAAATATATGACATTATGAAATTTGCAGGCAAATGGATGGAACTAGAAAATATAATTGTAAGTGAGGTAACCCTGACTCAGAAAGACAAATATAATAAGTATTCACTCATTAAGTGAGTACTAGATGTAAAAAACAGCCAGACTACAACCCACAACTCCAGAGAAGCTAGCTAACAAGGAGGACCCTAAGAGCGACACATGGATAAGATGGCTCAAAGGAAGGGGGAACAGATGAGATCTCCAAAGTAAAGTGGGGTAAAGAGGAAAAATTGAAGAGAGGAGATGAGGTATGAGAGTTCTAGGAGACCAATGGAACAGAGGGAAAAGGAGTTATATGATCAACTGTGTAGTGATATGTTATGTGTTTAATAAAACCAGCCAGAAATATCAGAGGACAGAGCCATCTCTCCGGTCTTTTTTTAGATATGATTTTCTGTATAACAGTCTTGAGAACTTGATTTCTAGACCAGGCTAACCTTAAACTCACAGAGATCCTCCTGCCTCTGCCTCCCAGGTGTGGGGACTAATGGCATCCACCATCCCTGCCTGGCTGGGAGCCTGGAATGTACATTGTATTGAGTGTTAGTCTCTTATCAGTTTTCTGCAATGATCCAGGACAATGCCTAACTGTGAACTTGAAGTATCCAAAAGGAAGATGGGGCCCCACAACGATGATTTCACAATGGACTATGACAAAACCACTAGGCTGACAAACACCAACCGAAGATCAGATCTGGACTACAAACTGCTCAGGTCAATTTTGAGTTGGCTGACTGAGATGAACTAGCCTCACAGACTACTATAGGCAGGACTTGAGACAAGTTGTGCACTTTCTTATTATGTAGAGACTGGACAATAAAGGATACAACTACTTATTTCAGGACTTGACAATAAAACTTTTCAGGATCCCCTAAAGATGCTGTCACCCACAGACAGCAGGAAGTAAAATTAAGAACATGGCCCACACATTCCCAAGAGGTAGGGTTAGTGGTTTTTTTTTCTTTCAATGGATTATGGATGATTGTCATTGTTTAATGTAATTGGTTAAATATTGTTATTGGTTATGGTTAGAAAAAGCCTAAATAAAAGAGATTAGATTCAGGGTTCTTTTTTAGAAACAAACATAAAGAAAAGACAGAAAGAAAGAGAAAAAGGGGATACAGTTAGGATATAGGTATAGATTATTGATTCTACTTTTAAAAGGATTTACTAGCTTTAAATATTTTACATTGGATTAGGTTGTTTGTATATTGTATACAAATTGTGTATATTAGATTAATTTTGTTACTTTACATATATCTCTATGTTTGTTCAAGGTATTATACTTAAACAGTTCATATAAAAATGTAATGCAAATTTTGCTAGTCCATGAAAGTTTTTATTAGCAACTAATTAGGATATAAACAAACACAAGTTAGTAGTTAGACATTAAAACCAAACTTATACTCATATTAAATATGTTTTTAAGATGAAACAGATATATTTTAGATGAACAGATATTCTTCAAAAACTTCAGAGATCCATAGAATATGGTATTTTAATAACATAGTTTCTTATTATTTTTATGACAGTGAGACATCTGCTCCTGACAGTACCAATCTACTTCAGAGAAGATTATAGACATCAAAGAAATTTCATATGGAGTTGACCTTTGTGACAAAAGTTAGCCACTGAGCAAGAAAATATTCTTGTTTTGACTGCTGACAGTATGATGCTGAGAGTGGGCAAGCAGGAGACACACACACACACAAATTGCCAAGCCCTGCCAGACAAGGTAGGAAGGTCTTTGAAAATATTGTAATTCACAGAGAAGTCTGTCAGACATGTTAGGCCTCTAGGCCAAAGATGAATACTTAATGATACAGAAGAATCTTGGGTGACTGTCCAGTCAGCCAGCTGTTTCATTTTTTACATTTTTTGGAAGTTGCTTGTTTACCCAGGCTGTTTAATTAGCTAATATTATTTGCTTCTTTGGCCTCTGAGGGAGCTGAAGATGAAACTGACTTAGAAGTAAAAAATGTATTTATTTTACTTAGTAATACAAGTTAGATGAAAAGTGAATTATTCTTAAAGTATAATCCGTTGGACTCACCAAAATAGGATAAATAGTAGAATATTTTGAATTTGTTAATTGTCAATGGACTGGACACTCCTCATGTAATTATTGTTTGTATATATTGTATATAATTATTGTACCTACTGTTTATGGTTTTTATTTTAGTTATAACCTTTTTTATTTTGGCACAAAAGGGGATATATAGTGATATATTATATATTTAATACAATGGGGTCAAGATCATTAGGAGGAAATGTACAGACAACTGAATCAAGCTAATGGGAACTCAAAAACTTTAGAGAGATACATGTGGAGGCTGCATGCACCTGGACTAGGCCGCTGCATGCAGAAGACAGTTGTGTATCTTGGTCTGTTTAATGGGCCCCTAGAAGTGGGATCTGGATCTATCCCTGGAGCATGAACTGGATTTTGGAGCCTATTACCTATGGTGAGACACCTTGCACAGCATTGATGCAGGGGTGAAGGGCCTGGACCTGTTTGACCTGAATATAACAGTCTTTGCTGACTTCCCATGAGAGGCCTTATCTTTTCAGAAAAGATTTGGGGGGAAAGGCTGGAAGAGAATGGGAGAAAGGATGAGAGGGGGATCTGTGATTGGTATGTAAAAAGAATGAAAAATTTTCTTAAGTAAAAAATATATTAATAGAGGTATTAATAATATAGTGGTTCTTAGTATCTTTCTTCCTCCTTTTCCACAATTTTCTCTGAGCCATATATTAGGGAATTGTAATATAGATATGTCCATTGTTTCTTGGATTCCCACACTCCACTAATCTTGTCTTTGTGTCCAGTTTTGGTTATTTGTAATGTCTATTTACTATAAAGAAGCCTCTTTCATAAGCTACATTAACTACATTTTTCTGTGGGTGTAAAGATAATATTTAGAATGTAGAAATAATTTACAGTAGTCTAACAAAGTGGCACTAATTGTTTTATAACTCTCTATGGCTTCACTAGGTCATGGGCACTGACTAAATTCTACTACCAAGCAAGGTTTTCATCCTTTAAGGTAGACTTTGTGTTCAACTACACAACTTTTTCATATACTTTGCTCTTCTGAAAAGAAAAAAAATTGCGATTTACATGAACTTTTCATTACTCTACATACTGACTCTATACCACCCAATCCTTTGAATCTATACCATTATATGCATTTATGCTCCTTTGAATCTATACCATTATATGCATTTATGCTCTACTTCCCTGCATATTCACTCTATATTACCATATATATTGACACTGTTACATCTTACGTTTTGACTTTGCACCAACCTACATATTCAATCTGCATCATCCTATATATTGACTCTATATCATCCTAAGTGCATTTTGCACAACCTTACGTGCCAAAATGGACAGAGCAGATTTCCTGCTTCACTGAAATGAAAAGAGACTTTGGGCCTGTAGGCTGAAGATAAATGCCCCAACCTTATAAAGGAACTTTGAGTGACTGTCCAGACAGATAGGTGTCATCTCTGTCCTTTCTAGATTTTAGAGGTCGTTTGCACTTCTGGTTTACTTAGATAAATATTATATCCTTCTGTGGTCTTTGATGTAGTTGAAGATTAGATAGTTATATGTACAGTTTTTCTTAGTCATTTAAAAAATATACTAGATATAAAACTTTAGATTCACAAAAATAAAGTAGATAAAATGTTTTCTTTAATTTTGCTAAGTGCAAGTAGACTAGATATTGTAACTGTAATTCTTGCTTGATGGCTATTTTGTTATATGTAATTTTGCTATGTTAAAATTGAAACCTTCCTTTTTGATTAGAGAAAAAAGGGGAAATGTGGGAATATATTTGTGCGTACTGTATCTTTAAATAAAGGAGCTGGTTTAGGCCATGGCAGGTACCATAGAGGAAGTGGGAGGAGAGTCAGTTCAGGTAATAGAAGCAGGGCGGAGTTAGAAGCAGACCGCGCGGAAGCCGCCGACATGTAAAGAACACTGGTGAGCTACGGGCTGGGCCCACGTGGCCCGCAGATTAATAGAAATGAGTTGATTTAAAATGTAAGAGCTAGCTAGCAATGTGCCTGAGCCATAGGCCAAACAGCATGAACTTAATATAAGCCTCTGAGTTATTTTTGGGGACCCGGGCGGCGGTGGGTTCCTAGGCGGTCTCGGGCGGCGGGTCTGTGGGTCTAAGTCTCCGGACGCCCGGGACCGAGAAACCGCACTACAACAGATGGCGCATCCAACGTGGGGCGATTATCCACTTAGAGCCTGACAAAGATTAAAAAGAGTTCTAGATCGCAGAAATTGAGCCAGGGCAGCTTCCAAATTGTGTGTGTAGAGCGGGTCTTTGTACAAAGAAAGCATGGTCCGGGTCACATTCAAAATGGCGCCGGCGGGCTGTCGGCAGTCAGTGTAAGCTGCAGCTACAACCAGTCTCACAAAAGACTCAGTAACATGTGATCGATTTTAGATTTCTGCCTATTTTGAACAAAAAAGAAACAAAGACGGTTTCTTAATAGCAATATTTTTCGGGGTGTGCTCTGTTTACTGGCCACGAATAAATACACGGTCCGTTTACAAAAAAAAAACTTAGTGATTCAGCCTAATTTGCAAAAACTGTGCTTCTTTTTGGAGAATGTATTTTAAAAGCTCTTAAGGTTAGAAGATGATTAAGGATTCACAATAAAACAGATTCAGATAAAAGGAAAACCTGTAAACGGGTTACAATGTTTGTAAAAAGTACATAGGCTTCAGAGAGAAAATAAAGAGGTTAAAAAAAAGTTTTTAAAGTGAGAAATAGAGTAATAAAATTATAATAAGCCACATAAAGATGGAAAATAGACACAAAATCTGGATTTTGGTTGTTATTGTGTTTTCTTTTAATTTTTTAACTGTTAATGAGCTAACTGCAAAAAGACAATGGATTGCAAAGGCTACTAAGTTAAACAAGAATGTATATTTTAAAGGTATTTTGATTTTAAAATTTGTGTCTAAGGATTTATTGCTTTGGAAAAGTTCTGTTTCTGTTTCCACAGATGAGAACCTGTGGATTGCTTCCAGGCAAATATGGTTTCATCAACCAAGACCCCCTGAAAAAACCTCTGATGAGAAGAGATGGCCAGATCAGCTTCACAGCTGCAGATTATGACCCAGTCTCAACAACCCTGAGATTTTCAACGCCCCTTAATCAGCAGGAAGTAGTAATAGAAAAACAACGCCCAAATTCCCCAAATATTGTTTCTAAATGTTTGTTTTCATTATAAATGGTTAATGGTCATAGTCAATCTCTTTCTAAGAAAAAACGGGGGATATGGTATGTAAATGCTTTTTTAAAAAATTAGATTATTAAATTTACAGGTAATCAGCTGTTAATCTCAAACTGCTTTACATTGGTATAGATTTTGGTTTATTGATACAAATTTAAAGTCAATTTTATTATGCTGTATGTGTTTTTCTATTCTTGTTTAAGGTATGATGTTCATGTAACTGTTTTAAAATTGTAGTGTATAATTAAGAAATGAAGGTTAATAGTCACTTTTGATAATCAAACTTATAGTTAGGTTAGTTAAGATTTTTAAGTATACAAAGATATATTTCAATTAAATAGATAATCTTCAAATACTTCTAAGACCTACAGAATATGGCATTTAAAATATTTTAAGAGCTTAGACTTTTCTGGACAGTGAGACAGGTCTATACCTGGCAGCACTAATCTACTTCAACAGGAAAATGGGCATTGAAGAAACTCCATATAGAGTCTCATCTATTTGTGGTAATGGTAAGCCACTGGAGAAAAAACTGTTTTTATATTGACTGCTTGACAGTATGCTGTTTAAACTGGACATGCAGGTTCCATAAAAAGATGACCTCTAGACTTTGGCAGAGCAAGCCAAGATCATCATTCGGGTTCCTGCTTTACAGAGAAAACTGTCAGACATTCTTCAAGACTCAAGGAGAAACAATGGATGAACTGTGCCAAAATGGACAGAGCAGATTTCCTGCTTCACTGAAATGAAAAGAGACTTTGGGCCTGTAGGCTGAAGATAAATGCCCCAACCTTATAAAGGAACTTTGAGTGACTGTCCAGGCAGATAGGTGTCATCTCTGTCCTTTCTAGATTTTAGAGGTCGTTTGCACTTCTGGTTTACTTAGATAAATATTATATCCTTCTGTGGTCTTTGATGTAGTTGAAGATTAGATAGTTATATGTACAGTTTTTCTTAGTCATTTAAAAAATATACTAGATATAAAACTTTAGATTCACAAAAATAAAGTAGATAAAATGTTTTCTTTAATTTTGCTAAGTGCAAGTAGACTAGATATTGTAACTGTAATTCTTGCTTGATGGCTATTTTGTTATATGTAATTTTGCTATGTTAAAATTGAAACCTTCCTTTTTGATTAGAGAAAAAAGGGGAAATGTGGGAATATATTTGTGCGTACTGTATCTTTAAATAAAGGAGCTGGTTTAGGCCATGGCAGGTACCATAGAGGAAGTGGGAGGAGAGTCAGTTCAGGTAATAGAAGCAGGGCGGAGTTAGAAGCAGACCGCGCGGAAGCCGCCGACATGTAAAGAACACTGGTGAGCTACGGGCTGGGCCCACGTGGCCCGCAGATTAATAGAAATGAGTTGATTTAAAATGTAAGAGCTAGCTAGCAATGTGCCTGAGCCATAGGCCAAACAGCATGAACTTAATATAAGCCTCTGAGTTATTTTTGGGGACCCGGGCGGCGGTGGGTTCCTAGGCGGTCTCGGGCGGCGGGTCTGTGGGTCTAAGTCTCCGGACGCCCGGGACCGAGAAACCGCACTACAACAATCATACATATTGACCCTGTTCCACACTACACATAGAGTGAAGAAGAAATAATTTGTGTATAGTTGTAGTATATTAATCTATAGAAAATGAGGAGTTGTGATTGCACATGATGGGAAAGAGAGCATATCTCTTGCAGGATTTGAACTGGGAGAATAAAGCAGTAGGAAAAGGGCTTTGGATAAAGTTGGAGAATTTGAATCTTCATAGCATTTTGTCTTTGTTTTCCCTTAGTGAAAGGTTAGGTGCCCTCCCCTGACTTTGCACTGACTGCCGTTATTTACCAGTACACGGTAGGGAGTAATATACTTGAACTGCTGAAGTCAGACTATTTGAAGCTTACATCTCCTTATTTCATTCTTAGAACACTCAAAACATATAGATCACAAATGTATAATACCTCTAAATACTTTAAAAAGTACCCTACCATGCTTAGAGAAGCCAAAGTCTCCTAAAGGAATCTCATGGAGTCTATGAGCATTAGGAAACAGAACAGCATCCAATGAAACAGACATCTAGGTATACCACAGAATGCATGGTATCTTATATTCTCCACTCTTGCCCCTCAGCCATTCCATAATGCCAGTTGAAGCCTCTATTGAATAAACTGTAACCCCAGCCACTTAGTAATTGCTTACTCATGAAAATGGATTTTGTAAAGGTAATTATAGTTATTTATCAGTGTAGGAGTAGTAATAAAATTAGTAAATACTATCAAATTGAAAATGTTTTCTAAATAGTTGATGTCAGTGACTAAAATAATGCCAATTATAAAATTTAAAAATAATCAATAGCAAAAATAGTTTATTCCCACAATATTATAGCATGAAATGAAAACAATGCTTGGAAGAAAACCTGTAGGTTAAAATACTTAAGTTTTTATTTAGTAAAGGAAGATAATTTGAAATTAAGAAGCCTAAGTACCAAATCTAGGAGTAAAGAGAAAAAAAAAAGCTGAAAAAAATTAGCAATGATAATAGAAATTATTAAGCAAATATGTATAGTTAATAAATAAAGAAGAAAGACATGGTCAATCTATTCCTTCTAGACAATGCAAAACTAAGTATTGCAAATTATACATCTACTAGAGAGGTGTTCTTATTTTTGTTTATTTTTGACTCAGCTTTGTTAAGTTAATAAGAAAGGTTTGTTGTTGTTTCCTAATAATTAGCTGATTTTTCTAAGTTTGGGATTAAATTATCCTAAAATCTCCATGTATTTCTATTAATTGGAAGATCAATCACTATGTCTGTGATGTTATTTTTAGGTTTTTTATGCTCTTTGTATTTTCTGTTTTTGCTTTCTATTTTGATTTTTTACAGGGCTTCGTGCATGCCATGTAAACATTCTGCCACTATACTACATCACCATTCCCCATTACACTATTAATTGCTAAGTCCTGCAAAGTAGCAATCCCAGGAAAAGACAGCAACAAAAAGAGAAAGAGAAGATGGAAGGAGGGAGGGAAGGAGGGACAGATGGGGGACAATGGAAGGGGGAATTTACTTTTAAACATTTTTTTCCATGAATGAATGAAATTATGTATATTTTTGAGACATGATCATCCCCAGGACTTCTCCCAACAAGACTTACCATTCTCATCATAACCCTGGGAGAGAGCCATTGTTCCTTCTTCTTATAAAGATCAAAAACCAGCCCATTCACAGAGACGTCCCCTGAACTATGGGGCTAACCCACTTATAACTGTAAACTCCTGGTATCACTTGACTTCTATGCTTCTCTGGCTCACACAGGCTTCTATTTATTTCACAGTTTTTCTGATATATTTGTATAATTTATATGCAAAGGAATATATGTACAGCAATATTCAGACCAGCTTCTGTTGGAATTCTTACAAAGTTTGAATTTGTTTAGTCTAAATTAAAGATTTTTTTAATGTCTGACCGAAAGAACTTGGGAGCACATTAACAACTTACAGTGCAATGCTATTTACATTGAGCTTTCAATTTTATAAGTGTGTTGCCAAAAGCCTTCTTAAACATCTAGTAAAGTAGGTTTATACTGCCATTTGCATTTTTATGGATTAGGAAGTGGGTCATGTGACTGCCTCAACTTCAGGAAGAAGTCATCAGCACAAATACAGACATTTGTCTTCCCTCCCTCCCTCCCCCACTCCCTACCTCTCCCTCCCCTCTCTCTTCCTCTGTCATGCTTATTCACACCAGAAGTGTCATACGTTCCAGAACTTCTCTTCATAATGAATGTAAAGTATGGTCTATTGAAAAGACCATACTAACTGGCAATTTCATTCTTCCTCAAGATATTGGTTGTAAGTCAATTTTAATCAATGAAAAGAAAAGTGTTTGATTGAGTTTGATGGTTAGAAGGGGATAGGCAATCTCAAAGAAAAAAGCTTTTACTACTACTGTGATTCTATACAAATGTATTCTTCCCACATTGCTGGACATTGTTATAGTGTGGTGAAAGCGCAGAACCTTAACTATTAGACTGAGCCGAAGCCCAAAGGAGCATCATGTAAGGAACACAGGTGAGCCACGGGCCATGTGGCAGACAGGTTAATGGAAATGGGTTGAGTTAAGATGTAAGAGCTAGCTATCAATGTGCCTGAGCCATAGGCCAAACAGCATGAAGTTAATATAAGCGTTTGAGTCATTTCTTGGGGCCTGAGCAGCAGCGGTGGGCAGCTAAGGGGTCTGGTGTGGCAGGACTGTGGGTCTGGGCCTCTGGCCACCCAGGACCAAGAAACCATTCTACAACAGGACATGGCACTAAAGTAAGCTCAGGGAACTCCCTGTGGGTGGAAGACTTGTAAAAGTAAAAGGCAATCTTGTATGACCTTCTATCTCTTTTTACTTAGTTCTCTTCTTGATTACACATTCCTGTTGCATTTTTTTCCTACTGTTTCTGCTTCACTATTTTTTTTCTATTGGCTGGCAGTCATAGAGATTTATAATTGACCAATTGGAGTATTGTTTGATAGCATGTTGGTCAGGAAGTCATAAGATTCAACTGTTGATTGTCATGGGCAGTACGTGGAGCCTCGAGGGGTGGGGTCAGCCTGTGTTCCTGTGCATGGGCTGGCACCTTGGAGCCCATTTCCTGCAGAGGAATGAGTATTCTAGTTTTGACTTTGGGATGAGGAAATCAGTCTTGCCTGGAGTAGATGTGCTGCACTAAACTGATCCACCTTGGGACTTCTTGCCTTTTGGGGGGATGGGGGGATGAGAGGGGGAAGGCTGAAGGCTGACTGGGAGGGATTCCGGGAGGGAAGGGAGGGACAGCAGGATGATACATGGATAAAAAGACATTTTTATGAAAAAATAATAAAATTAAGAAAAAAGACTCAAATTCAGATTCAGTTCTGCTGTGATGAAGAATTGAATATTACTTTTTTTCTCTCAACCTTTTATTGTAGTTATTATTTTTTTCCTATGTACCAGAATGAACCAGACAGCTTAAAGAGAGTATAGATATTTTCAGAATCTTAATTTGTGTCTCTTCTGCTACAATACACAATTGGAAATTTTTCTGAGTTATCACCCTTGCCAGGGCCATCTACAAGTATAATGAAAAGACTTTACAATTCCCCCGTGTTATTCAATTTCTTATTCCATCCTGTAATTGATGGAAACACTCCAGATTTTCCTTACTTTGCTAGTCCTCTTCATCATTCTATTCGGCATACTCTACTGACTCCTCTACCCTACTTCCTGCACAGATTCTCCCATGGTAGCAATCTACTTAATTCAAGATAATGGTAGGGGAGAAGCCAAATGAAGCAACACAGAGCTCAGGACTCCAGCTTATGTAACTCACTATGAGTGACAAAGTAAATTGTAAGTATGACTTGTGTAGTATGAGGATTCTGGCCTGGACTTTCAGGCCTAGCCTCAAGGTTTAGGCCCACAGACCCACAGAACTTCAGAGACACACAGATGCTTTCAATAAGTTGTAGGCTGATTGGCCTAAGGCCCAGGCATTTAACTTCCTAACTCTTTACCCTTAATCTAACCCATGACTCTTATCCTGTTCAGCTATGCGGCTCAGTACTTTTTTTTTTTAGAGCAGCATAGTTGTTCTTTGCTTCTTCTGGCTTCACTATGGCATCCTGCTCTGTTCTGCCTTTTCCTAGAGTCTTCTTAGTCTGGTAGCCCTGCCCACATTTCCTGTCTGAGTTTGGCCAATCAGCACTTTATATTAAACTCATAGGCAGGGACAATTATTTACAATGGAACAATATAATCCCCCTACATATCCCCTTTTCTCTTTTTAAAACAAACAAAAAAAAACTCCAAAGCTAATATTCTTTCCACCCCTTATCTATAACAACTTATAAACAACACTGTAAATAAACACAAACATCCATAATCCATATTTTGGGAATGTGGGCGTCATTCTCTAGGCTACTTCCTGCTGAATATGGGTACTGGCAATCTTGTGGGAATCCAAAGAAAAGTGTAGGATTATGCACAAGTCTTGAGTGGAGTAGTCTGTAAGGCTGGGTCATCTCAGCCAGTCTCCTTGAATTGTTCTGGACACAGAGCTCAGGACATTTCGACAGAGGTGCTCGGAAATGCTGAATCATCTGGGCCATCCATTTCCATTGGAGATTTTTCAGAGGGTCTTCCTCTTTCAATCTTCGTGCTCTTTATCCAGGAATAAATCTACAGCCTCTCAATTTCTGTGGAAATAAAAAGAAAACCTCTTCTCCAAAGTAGCATATCTTTGGATTTCAATTTTAAAGTCAACTCATTTACAAAATATATAGGTTGAATTAATCCAACAGCATTTATAATCAATTGTCTTTTAGCAGCTTTTACTAAGTCATTTTCAGTCAAGAAACTTAAAAATAAGACATCATACAGCATCCAGACATTCTTTGTATTTTCCATCTTTACGTGGCTTATTATTTATTTATTTATTTATTTTATTCTATATCTTTTTTAAGAGCTTTCTCTACCTTTTCTTTTCTTTCTCTAAGCCTACGTATACATATTGTCAACACACTCTAAACCACTTAGACTTTTATTTTTTTTTTTTAAAAAAAAAAACTGTCTTTACTGTATATTTATTTCTTAAATTTTTCTGTCTCTGACCACATCTTTACTTAGCTAGGGTGATGACTCCACCCAGATTCTTCTATTTCTTTCTGTTTCTGAGCACACCTTTAATCTTATAAAGTCCTTTGCTGAGGATTAAAGGTTGGTAGGATGGATGGATGGCTCCACTCAGCTTCTAGTCTAATTTCATAGAACTTATCCCAGGTACTCTGGGGAATTTTAAGGTCCATGTAATTACCAAGAAAAGCTTTGCCAACTGCTGCTCATTAACTCCATTTAAGTATTAGGCAGTGTTCTGCCTCTAAGGCTGAATCAGGAAGTTTCCCTTTAAAAAGCCAAGCCTCTGCTTGCCTCCAGAAAACAGAACTGATCCAAGAGAACATCAACACTAAGAAGCCATCTTTGATTTTGTTCTGTTTTTGTCCTTATTAACAGAAATCCTAAATCCACCATATAGAGCTCTTTGCTCAGGAGCTATGCTTTATTCACCTTAAGTTGCATGCAGTAAACACACCATTTTATAATTTAATCCCATAAACCACTCAGTCTCCTTACTATGGGCCACTTCAGAGCCACAGTAGAAGCTGCTTTGGGCTTTGTTTCTGTGCTCTAGACTTTTTTTTAAAGCTTTCTATGGCTTTATGTGGGTATATTTTACCCACATTGGGCTGCCATTTGTACTACGAGGTTTCTGGCCTGGACTTTCGGGCCTAGTCTCAAGGTTTAAGCCCACAGACCCATAGACCCACAGAGACACACAGATGCTTACAATACTTTTAGGCTGATCAGCCTAAGGCCCAGGCCTTGCTAACTCTTTACCCTTAATCTAACCTCTGACTCTTATCCTGTTCAGCCATGGGCTCAGTACCTTTTCTTAGCAGCATAATTGTCATCTGCTTCTTCTGGCTTCTCTCTGGCATTCTGCTCTGTTCTACCTGTTCCTAGAATATATTTAGTCTCTTAGCCCTTCCCACACTTCCTGTCTGCCTTTGGCAACCAGCGCTTTTTATTAAACTCATAGGTGGGGACAATTATTTACAATGGGACAACATAATCCCCCTACAGACTTGTCTATAACACTATTCATTTGTTGAAAATTTCAATGTGCTATTTTTTTAATGTTGAACAAAATTTAAGATATATTTCTTACTTCTGATGCGCCAATTCCTTTCAAACTCTACCAACTCATTTCCTAAGGTGAAGTTTTCTGGGTTGTGCAAGCACATGAAGACTGAAATAGTTATATCTCCTGATTTAGTTGTTCCATTTGTGTAGATTTTATATGTTTAACTCATAAAATGATAGGAGGTTTTAAGTTGTACTTTCCTTGTCTCATCATCATTTTAACAAGAACTTTCTCGTATTGTTATTTCTCTTAACTTATATATAGTGCCCAAGCCTAACACATTCTTCTCAACAACACCATGGGTTTTTGTTTTTACTACAGTCCTGCTTTGATGTACAATGCTGTTCATCATTGATCAATAATCATCCAGGACCCTCAGGCTGTAGTAGTGAAAATCCTCTGCATCCCGGTTCCAAATTTGCTCTCAGCTGGATGTAGTAGAAAATATCCTCTTGTCATTATTGCTCTTCAATCATCCCCTTTTCCTAATTCTATAGCTATTAGTTGAGATTAGTCACTTTTATTACTTTTTTAGTCATATGAGAGGCATTCAATTTTAAAATTTTGAAATGATTAATTAAACAATTTAAACATGTATGGGCCTTGACAATTTTAGAAAACTTGGAAAGGATTTCTCGATATCTATTTTCTCATAATTGTTGCTCTCGTTATATATACATGTCTCTGCTGACATACTTTCTAGTATGTGCAATTTGACATCTCTTTCTACATATTGAGATTTTTCTCATCTTCCAAAGGTCAGATAAATTGCAACAAATCTATGCAGTCTTCTGTGATAATTGTGGTCAGAATTTTGTGCATTATCAAAAATCTCTAGCTATGTTTTTGGGTTTAGCTAGTATTAAGATTTTATATTTCAGTCTCAAAAATTAGATCAGAAGGTTAATGAAGGCAGAGACCATGGACCATTTCTTATATATCTTCATACCTATGATTGATTATTTAAGCCATAAATGCCTTTAAAGTAAACTTGGAATTTGAAGAGGGGACTTAGGTCACTAAAGACCTAAATTATAATGCCGACACACAAGCATTTAAAAAATATTTTGGAGCTGTAGTACTCAATGAGAATTATCATGATTTCTATGGCAACCTATTCAAGGTCAGGTCTATATTTTTTTTTTTTTCTGTTTAGCAAAGCTACACAAAAATAAAGAGAGCAGCATTGGGAAAAGGAATTGTGTGTAATTATGCTTGTGTAGTTATAGTAAATTTACCTATTATACATGTATTTGTGGATGTGTATTTAAAAAGCCAAGAAGTCACTTTATCCTGAAGATAATTCAATGGTTAGATATTATATACTATTAAAATAATTAATATATGTCTACTCTCAAGGAAATTGCTAGGCCAAATCAAGGACAGGGACATGTAAACCTATTATTATAGAAAGCAAAGAGTGCTAATGACTTTCACAGCAATTTTCTTAGGGCTAATAGCTGTTAATAATTATTAAATTACTGCTCTGAACAGATATCATGCTTAGAACTTTATATAAATTAACTTGTAACACTGAAACACATCTGCCTCAATTGGTAGGGGGTGTGTCACTAGGCCTGGCTCATAGTAAAACATGGGGACAGAACAGGTAAGAAAAATGTTGATCCACTTTTAATTTGCGTGTCAGCCCTTTTCCTCAGAGAATTAAGCATGAGAGGGAGACATAGAGTAACTTCCCAGTGGCAAATTGGACAATGATCCCTTGGCCAGGTGATAAGTTATGCTAATAGTACTGTGAGTGTTGGAATTTAAATTGTCTCCAAGGTTCACATATCAAAATCTTGGTCATTGCCCTGTGAGGCCACTGGGAGTTGACAGAAGGAATAATAGAAGGAATTTAGGTTCTTTCAGGCATGACCTTGAAGAACATATTCGAACACATTTAGCCCTCTGTCTTTTTCTTTTTGCTTTCATGGGACTTGTACAATGAGCTAAGTCTTTAACCACATCCCTGCAATGATGGGTCCTCTCTCTGTGAGAAACAACAATGGGTGAGATCTCTGAAACTATTTACCAAGGTAAGCCACTTCTTATATGTTAATTTTCTCAGGTACTTTCAGCAATATAAGCTGACTAATGTGAGTGTGTGCTTTATATAGTGCATTATAATGACAGTAGTTGCTTTTCTCCAAATTCAAAACATTACACAGCATGAAAAAACAACATCAAATAAATTTCAAGAAAGATGATCATCCTGCAGTATCCCTGATCAGTGTCTATCAAAACTGTCAAGGTCATTAAAAGTAAAGAATATTATAAGGATATTACTAAGTCAAGAGCAGCTTTAGTTAACAAAGTAAATGTGAGGTGGCATCTGTATGGGATCTAGAGCTGAACAAACACATTGAGTAAAATATAATGACATCTGAGTGAACAGAAGTTAATAATCATTACTATTATTATCAACTCAGAAATATTCATTCATTAATTAAAAAGTGTGGGTTAAATTTTCTCTTAGAAAGATATGATGAAATTCTAATTTGAGTGATAATAAATGTGACTTTCTTACAAAAAATAGAAGGTCTTAACTGATGTAATTAAGATAAAGTAATGCTGGATTAGGGTGTGCCTGAATACAAGTACTGACATGATAATGGGAAAGCTCTAAAAGAAGCAATGACACAGAAGGAAGATGGCCAGGTGTGTACAAAAGAAACTGGAATGATACTGCCACAGGCTAAGAGAAGCTAAGCACTATCTACCCGGGACTAGAGATGGGCCAAGGAAGATCTTTCCAAGTCATCAAAAGGCTCGCAATTGTGAGACTTTACAAAGCCCTCAGAACCATAGGAAGGTCAATTTTCAGTATGTAAATCCACCAATTTGATGGACACCCTAGGAAAGATTATAGCACTGTAGCAATGTGAGATTTTAATAGCAGTCAAAGCAGCAAGTCCGGAAAGATTCAAGGTGATAGATATGTGCTTTCTACACTATATACTATTTTCTCTATCAATCTTGTCTAAAATATGAAGTTTAGCAAAAACCAAATCAAGCAAACAAAGGAAAAAGGACCATGGCATAGCATGACATAGCACATCACCAGCAAATATAGTTATAATAAAAAAGAATTAAAAAGTGATTATGAATGTAACTGAGAATATGCAGACATTGGAAGTTTAATATACTGCTGGTGGGAATGTAAAATGTTGCATTTTCTTTGGAAAAACAATCTGGAATCTCAACCTAAACATATTACATGACCTAGTCTTTTCATTCCTACATCTGTGTCCAAGAAAAATAAAAATATATCCACACGAAAGCTCACAAATGTTTGTGGAAGAATTATTCACAATATCAGAAAATAGTAGAAACCCAAATGTTCATCAGTCTATTAATGGTTACAATAATGCAGTATATACTCATAAAATAGTGCAGTATTTATCATTGTCAACAAGTATACTTACTGCTCTAATTAAATGAGTTGTGAGAACATAGTCACAGGAGTCACAGATATTAATTTATGATTGCGTTCACATGAAGTGCCCAGAAGAGGCAACTCTGTCAGAAAGAAAATGGAATAATGATTCTCTATTGTGAGGGAGGGAAAATAGAAGTGGAGAGTGGCAGTTAGTGGACACACGCCTTTGGGGATGTGACAAAAAGTATTTTAAGTTGGTTCCAGTGAAAGTTTACAAAGGTACATTTCAAGCATGTAACTGGTGGGGTATATGATTTCTATATCAATGAGGTTTTTTGTTTTATGTTTACATGTGTCTCAGACAGAACACGTACCTAGTTCTAGGTCCCATGGCAGAGCCAGAATTGGAACTAAAGCACCCGGATCTTCTGGCTTATGCTCTTGACTACTTTATATAGTCTATCTTCTCTAAAATTCAAAACCACCAAAGCAGAGGAAGCTCCGAAAAAGGGGGAAACAATCTCACTGGTGACTTTCTTCACTCTCTTTGCTCAGAGCTGCTCCTGGTAACAGACAAGGGTAGGCTCCAGGGAAGAAAACATCATTAAATCTTTGATTACACTCACAACCTCCTTGAGGGAAGGAGGTTATTTTTTTTTTCTCCTTTTGCAATTCTGAGAAGGGATATATTTGGGGGAGCAAGAAAAAAATATTCAATGCAATATGATAAACATATTTCTGGTACCCACTTAAGTTATTTAGATGCATGACAAAGCATCGTTTAAAAGTAACTTAAAATTAGCTCTAATGAGGCAGCATTTCCTTCAATTTCACACCCTGTCAGACTTCTGCTTCTCTTTCATGATAGATGCTGCATGTCTGTCAAACAAAATCAACACTTTTCCCCCCAGTGGCTAAAATGTTTATACATGTAGAAAGGAATTGTCAGGGTGTGTTCTGTTCAATAGTAATGCTTTTTCAAATAATAGCAACTGGACTCCACACTCTGAATGAAGCCCACTGCCACTGTAGTCTCCCTCAGGCTGATAAACAAGATGGAGGAGTCAAGGGGGACATTCTTCTGAACTATGATGCTGAACTAACTGTCCAGCCACTGAGCCTGGGGCAAGCCTCCAAGGTAGGAGAATGCAGAGGAAACAGAATCTTGTGAAGCATATTTAGCAACATGGAGTTGTACAGCCATTTGAGTATATGGACAAATATGCTTCACATCATGAAACACTGTATGGGTTGTTCTAAAGAGCTGAACCATGGTCTAACAAGCCATGGGGGTCTCCTATGGCTTTTTGATAAAACTAAACCATTTAACATTGGAAAATTTTACTGAATAATTTTGCAATGTTGATTTGAGGAAAAGATGAGAATTATACTACTTGGATATTATTCACAGAAATGGACTCTTACTTTTATTTATTGAGTAACTATAAACACTGCTATATGCAGGCTCAGGTTCAAGCTACATTCTGCTTCTGAAAGACTGTTTTCAGATGTTTAAACAATAAGGTTTTATAATCACTGTTTTAACTCTCCTACTCTAAAACTGAATAATATTTCATTTCTAGTATTCAAATTAAAGGTAAAGTAAGATAAAGTACATAAAGGTACTTATTTTACAATGTAATTTACTGACAAGATGAACATGAAACAGTGAATATTAAGGCTGGTTCTTTAAAAAAAAAAAAAAAACTATTGTATTTAAATTGTGTGGGTGTGTGCACATGAGTGCAGATGCCCACGGAAGCTAGAACATGTCAGGTTCCTTGCAGCTAAACTTACAAGTGGTAGTGAATCATTTGATATGGGATTTAGAAAATAAATTTACACCTTCTGTGAGAGCAGCAAATATTATTAATTGCTAAGCCAGTTCTCTAGTCCCCGTAGAATGGTTCTCAATGCATTAGGAACTCAATGATGGAAAAATGCAATAACTCATAGGCCCACAAATTATAAGTTGAATTCATTGTGATGTCCATTGCAATGGCATTGAAGAATTTGTCAGGTATTTGTAATGTCACAGAAATGTAGATTTTTGTGTTATCAAAGAATAAACTGTAAATTTCCAAAAATTTAGAAATTTTTAGAATAGAAAAGAAATTGCAATAAGAGGAGGGATCAATTGATCGACCAGCTATGTATAAGTGTCATATTTTCTCTTCAATTTGACATCCAGTGAGTTCCTATCAGAACCAGATGTAAGCACCAATGAGAAGCTCAAATGGCCGTTTTCTTTTCGGGTAGCAAAGCTGTCAGGACAATGAAGTTGAGGCTAACTGACAAGAGATGGTGGAACTCCACTCAGTGATCATTATCTGAACGGAGATCCTACCATAAGAACAGGCGAGACATTCAGAAGCTAGGCACAGACCTGCCTCATAGGTAAGGCACATCAGTCTATAGAAACAAATCCTGGCCTCAAATACAAATTTAGAATTTTAATTTATATGTAATAGAGAACTCTCGTCATGTTATTAAAAACAGGGTAATAATGAATGAGTCAATTTCAGTTTTTATTTGTCACACCTTGCAAAATGAAAAGACTCAGGGGCAACACATACAGGGGGCCAGGCAACAGAAACCCTGAAATATTTCAACAGGAGCAAAAAGGAGAATTTTATGAAGCCAAAAATAGAAGAAATGACGATTTATTATTGTGAGGAAAGGAGAAGGCAGGATGGCAGGAACTTTACCTTTATAACAGAAGTGACAAAAATTGCTTTGTGAACTAGAAAACATTATACAAATATATGACACTACTCACAAACTTACTTTTTTTTTTACAGAACAAAACATGCAGTTGTATCAAATAGAATATAATAAAATGATGCAAATGCAATTCATTGGTTTTTGGACTGTTGAGAAAAGCTGTGAGAGAATTTGACTTATACAAAAATTTAGCATAAAATGGAAAAGTAGCACTTGGATCAGCTCCTTTAAAACAGAGAGTTTTCCATAGGAAGGTGCATCTGTTCTGAGCATGACTGCAGACATCCTCAGAGCTGAAATCATGGACCACCAGTGATGTTTCCATTGCCATTAGAAGTTTCCTCAGAGCACACCTTGTGCCTTTTGCTGAACATATTGCAATGGTCAAACTTATCTTGTTTGTCGTGGTAACTGTCCTTTCACAAAGCTCTTTAAGATATTGACTCTGCTGTAAGAATCCATAAATTTGGAAACATAGGATAGGTTTACTGTTCCTTTGTCTTGGAAACTGAAACTCATTATGGAGTACTTGTCACTTTAGAATTTCCTAAATGAGTTCTAGTTTCGTAGGACTCATGAGGATTTGAAAAAAAAAAAAAATAACCTTACCTTTTATTTTACTTAGCGTATTTGTGCTAGTATGATAATAAGAACGCAATAGATAAATTTTAAAAATGTGTCTGTATATGTCACTTTCTTCCTGATTACAAAAATGAAAATATATGACTCCAGATAACCAGTAACTATCAGGAAATGTGTTGCTTAAAATCCTTTTTGTCCAGTAGTACACTAAGACAAGTTTTTCATTACTGGGCTTCTCTGAATCACTACATGAGCACAGAAGTACTAGAAGACCATCACAAGTGTGCTTCTTAGGCATTGCTTTTATTTGCTGTTTTATTTTTAGGGTGGCCACACTAGGAAAGAGTCAGCCTAGATTTAAAATAACAGAAAGACCTTGGGTGACATGCAAATGCAGGGAACTTGACTCTTCTTCCCCTTTTCTAACATTCCCATCAACTTGGATGGTTTTCAGGGAAGGAAAGTTTATGATGGAAAAAACACAAACTTGAAAATAATTTGAAAACCAATCAAGTAGTTTCTGTGTACCACCGGTAAATAATTGTGTATCTCTGAATCTGTTTACATCCTCCTACTTTGTAAAATGGACAGGGTGTATTGTTATTTCAAAGGCAAAAACTAAAGATAACACATAACTTCATTGAAATTGAGCAGACACCTGTAGTTAGTGATTTTACTTCTCATGTGCTATTTATCCTGTATCTCTGAAGGTAAAAAGTAAAAGTTAATTCAGAAGGATTCTGAATAAACCAACACCTGGAGGACTTCTGCAACCCACTAGGGGCAAATGTTTGGGTACACAAAACTGCCTTATGGCATCTGAGACCATTTATCAAGACTTGCACAAGGAAACTCGAAGCTTGCTTCTTTGTTCATTAACACCCAGTGATGTGTGGAATCCAAAGTAAGGCTTAACTGCTTCATAAATCCAACTTTTAAAAATAAGATATGTTCTGATTTCACCCTAGGGACCATGGCCTTGGGAATACATATTTTGTTTCAGGGCTTCCAGCTGTGGGGAGAGTAGCTATCACTGAATTTCTTGTCAAATTATATTGCTTAGCCATCAATATTTACTCCAGGGGGACCAAATGTTGGGAGTATCAAAACAGAGAAGTTAAATAGACCGTGCTTGCTTTTTAGCCTCATAGCTGGCTCACACAGTCCTACTGGGAATCCTCCCCTTCCTGAACCACTCAGTTGACATCCTGTAATTCTGGCTAAAGACTCTGCCTTAATATCCATTGCGTTTACCTAATGTTTAAATAGTTACTTCTCTATGGCCAGTGCTGGAACATGCTCTGCCATTTGCCCTTAGAATTATCTAATGCTGTATATATGAGTAATTGAATTGAAAGATGGAATTCAGGTTCTGAGAAGTTGAATAACCTGTGTAACCACCTACATAACTTTGAAGAGCAGAATTTAAGCCCACACTGACACGGAAGACTTTGGGAAGAGTGCTATCAATGCTTTAAGGGCTCTGAATCTTGGCATGTCTGGCACTCCATCATGATGTTAATAACATCTGTAACATCTACTCTTAACAGTCTATTGGTCTCTATAAAATACTTTCTTGATCAAATCTTTTCTGTCTACTTTTCTTTAATTTGGTGAGTTGTATTTTGACTTAACTTTAAAAGATGCTATGAGGACCAAGAGGTACCAAAGCAGAAAAATAATATGGCTTGGTACTGTTTTTGCCTACATATGGGACGATGATACTTGACTTTTCTCCACCTCCTCCCTGTTGGATACTGTTAAGATATCTTTGTGTAGAAGAATTTATTGGGCTGTTACTTGTGTTTTTGATCTTAGCCATTTTTCCAGATGTAAGATGGAATCTCAGAGTTGTTTTGATTTGAATTTTCCTGATGGCTAAGGATGTTGAAATTCTCCTTACGTGTTTCTCAGCTATTTGAGATTCCTTTGCTGAGAATTCTCTATTTAAATATGTGCCATATTTTTAAATACTAGGTTATCTAGTTTTTTGAGTCCTTTATAGATTTTGGAAGTCGGCCCTCTCATAGATGAGGGGTTGGTAAAGATCTGTTTTTAATTTTTAGGCTGATGATTTGTCCTATTGATAGGGTTCTTTGATTTACATAAACTTTTCAATTTCATAAAGTCCTATTTACTAATTGTAAATCTTAGTGCCTGTGCTATATGTTGAGAAAGTTGTCTTCTAAGCCAAAGTGTTCCAAATTATTTCTCACTTTCTTTTCTACCAGGTTCAGTGTATCTGGATTTATGTTGAGGTCTTTGATCTACTTGGACTTGAGTTTTGCGCAGGGTGATTGACATGTATCCATTTGGATTCTTCTACACTTCTTGTTGAAGATTCTTTTCTTTTTCCTTTGAATAATTTTGGATTTGTTGTTGTTGTTGTTGTTAAAAATCACATCTCCATTGGTGTATGTATGGATTTATATTTGGTCTTTGATTCAATTCTATTGATCTACTTGTCTGTTGCTTTGCCAATACCATGCTGTTGTTTTTTTTTAATTACTATAGTTCAGTAGTAGCACTTAAAATGAGAGATGATAATACACATTAAAACTCACAGAATCAACTAACCAGAGCTCATAGGGACTCACAGAAACTCAGTGGACAATCAGATCTGTATGGGAGTATCCTAGGCCCTCTGCATATATATTACAGTAGCTTGGTCCTCTTGTGGGTCTCCTAACAGTGGGAACAGGGGTTGTCTTTGACTCTTTTCTGGCTTTTAGAACCCTATTTCTTATACTGGGTCACCTTACCCAGCCTTGATACATGAGGAGTTGCTTAGTCTTACTATAACTTGATATGCTAGGTTCTGTTGATATTCGTGGAGACCTGACCTTTTCTAAACAGAAATGGAGAAGGAGTAGATTGATGGATGGGAATAAAAGTGGGGGGATGGACCTGAGAGACTGGGAGGAGAGAAGGGAGGGAAAATTGTGGCAGAATGCAAAATAAATAAATTTACTTTAAAAAATAATTCATTGAATCCTCATGACCCCTATAGGAGTTTGGTATCACTATCTCATGTCTAAATATTTAATAAAAATGGAGCAGGGAGCTTAAGCAACCTCTCAGCTGACAAACAGAAACATGAGCCCTGTAAGTTTGGCTCTGGGGGAATGTCTAACTGTGGTTCCACACTGACCAGTTTCTATATTCTCTTCATACCACACTAGAAGAAGAAAGGAACTTAAAGAAATAATTCATCCCTCTTTTGTATAGCTTTATCACTTCTCAATATTTTCTGTTCTTTTAAAGAGAAGATAGCACAAGCAAAGACCTGAGGAAGAAAATCCT
The DNA here is from genome assembly GCA_033318265.1 of Phyllotis vaccarum. NCBI lineage: Eukaryota > Metazoa > Chordata > Mammalia > Rodentia > Cricetidae > Phyllotis > Phyllotis vaccarum. The sequence continues at coordinate 12,541,473 of JARWLC010000004.1, read as the reverse complement.
TCCGAAGCCCATTTAGAGGATGGAAGGCCTGCCAAGAAAAGGTTACTGAGGCAACATTGCTGGAAATAATTTTAAAACAGATTATCGAAGCACATTAAAGGAAAGACATGGAAAGGCCTGCAAGAGCTGCCAGGGGTCATATTTGATTATTTCTGGAACCATCCATTCCCCAGGTTTAGGATATACCAAGAGTTGTCTCTCCATTTTTGCCATTGATAGCTTGCTAGGGGAAAGGCATAAAGACAAAAGTCAGAGATCCAGTGCCCATTGAATATCAAACAAACCATTCTGATGCCAAATATTCTTCTTAAAAATGCTATCATTTCCTTTGGCTACATAGATAGAAACTATGGAATAGAGTGGGTAAAACCACTTTCTGTGTGACCAGTGTGTTTGTCTATCAAATCATGCAACCCACAGCTACATGTGATTCAGCAAGAAGTATTATAATGAGGTTTCTGACCCCAGCTGGCCAGAGGTCCAAGCTCACAGACTTGCAGTTCTAGAGTGCCTAGCTGCCTGTCACTGCTCAGGCCCCAAAATGACTCAGACACTTATGTTAACTTCATGCTGTTTGGCCTATAGCTCAGAAGCATTGCTAGCTAGCTACTTCATCTTAACTCAACCCATTTCCATTAATCTGTCCTGCCATGTAGACCGTGGCTCACCTGTGTTCCTTACCTGTTTCTTCTTCAGGCATCTGGCTCGATCTGTCCTGACTCTGCCCTCTTTTCCTACCTATTCTGATTCCCCACCTACTTCTATGGTGCTCACCAAGGGCCAAAACAGCTCTTTATTTAAAGATTGATATTCACAGAAAGACATTTTTACATCAAAGAAGAGCATCTACAATCACCATGCAAAGTCATGATCCTTTATCTGCTTGCCTTTTGGAAGAATAAATGCATTTACAAGTACCTGAGGTTTTCTACAGTGTTTTAAGACAGTAGTTTACAATGTAAAGATCTGAAGGAACTTGTTAAGAAGCATATTTCCAATACACATAATCTCATAAAATTGAAAAAGCCTGAGAAGTATACCAGGGTTCTTAAGTGAAAAGACACAATCAAGAAATTTTTGTTCCAAGAGGCCTTTAGATCTCATTTTGCAAAGACCTACTACCAATGGCTATAGTACGAGTTTCTGGTTCAGACTTTCAGGCCTAACCTCAAAGTTTAGGTCCCCAGACCCGCAGACCCGCAGTCCTACAGAGACACATAGGCGCTTCCATTAGTTTTTGACTGATCAGCCTCAGGCCCAGGCATATCCTAGCTAGCCCATGCGGCTCGGTACCTTTCTTTAGAGCAGCATAGTTGTCCTCGGCTTCCTCTGGCTTCTCTCTGGTGCTCCTCTGGCATTCTGTTCTCAGAGATTTTCTTAGTCTGGTAACCCCGCCTACACTTCCTGCCTGCCTTTGGCCAATCAGCTCTTTTTATTAAACCAGTGGGTGGGACAGTTATTTACCATGAAACAACACAATACCCCTACAAATGGCTCTGCAAATATAAGCATCAGGATTTGCCTACCCTCTTAGACCTACCACTGTCAGAGTTCTATGGAATGGGGCAAGTAGTATTAGACAGAAACAAGATAAGGAGAGGTATATTAAGGAAGGACCTTTGGAGTTCACCCAAAGACAAAGACAAAGGATAGAGAAGGATGTTCAGGGAAGGCTCACTGGACTCCACAACTGCTGACAGGACACCACAGCCTCTTATAGGAATGAACAGGGATGCCCCTTCAGAGCTGCACTACACTAAGGAGCTGGTCCTCCTGTTCCCCTGTGTACAGCCATGCCATGCCTACCACAAAGAAAATGAGGCCCTAGTCTTCAGCCACAGTGAGTGAGCCATAGTGAGCCATACAGAGACCCATGTATCATGGCTCTTGGCCAGCAGCCTAAGATAAACCTTAACAGAGACTCCTAACATGCAACTCCTTGCACATAATTTTTTTCTGCTTTGATTTCTGTCACATTCTTGCACATACCCAAGCAGAAAAACAGAAGTGCAGGTATGACATGGTTATGAAGAAAATAAAACATATTTTTCAGAGATCAATCCCAGCTCTAGTTTCCAAACAACTCCCATACATTTTATGGGACACAAATTAGTCCCACAACATGTCTGAAGAGCTTTATGATACTTGTCACATTTTACAATTATTCTTTTCCTGGGGCTGTCACTTTTCTATGGAGCATTCTCTTGATGTTCTTCTCTTAGCCTCTGCTGGTTTATTTTATAAAGACCATGTCAGATAAATTTCTGTATCCGCAACATCTAATGAGTCTACATATAATGTGTACTTCTATCTACTGAAGGGCTAGGAGAAAAGAACATTGAAGATACTGATTATATGCCCATAGCAACTTCCTTCTGTAGCTTAGAGGAAGATGAGCAAGACATGGCATCTCAAAAGAACTACTTTAAACAAACTATATAACACAGGGACCTTTGCTTCTCATTCATGGCCATTTGAATTAAAATTGTGGACAGAGGGCTGGAAGACCTGAACTTTCTAGCAATATTACTGTCAATATACTTCTTGGTCTATTTTGGAACAGGTAGTTATTGAAAAAAAATTCTAAATTTTAGAATGATTTTCAGGAAAAAATAATCTTTACAAAGTGGTTCAAATTGCAGAGTTCTTTACTACTCTATTTCTCTAAGACTGGTACCTGCCATGTTGATTTCCTGCTGTAAAGAATTGGATATCCAAAGAAAATTGTCAAATGGTGAACAAGTAAGCTGGCAGAAGAAATGACAAATGTCTTGTTAGTGATGATAGGAAACTAAAACTTTCCTTCCTTGCCCAGTAATCTGAAATCTGTACCCAAAGTTCCCAAGCCATTCAGTGTCTACATGGCTCATGATATAAAGCCCGGTCACCTATGAATTCGAAGTTGGTTGTCCCACCTCTATGATGTCACAGCCTCTGCTCTTCTTCCAATAACTTGCATGAAAAACTCTGAAGTGAAACAACCAGTGATGATAACAGGTCACTGAGCACTTAGAGACAATGGGAATGAAATGATTTAAATAAGTTCCTTATCCATCCTTAGAAATGCCTGGGGAATCCACTTCTTTGAGAACCTGGTGCCATTAAAGGTTCCTGACAGTTTATTTTAGATGTGTCCCAATGAGTGGGTATCCAAATTTCCTACTGATGGCATGTGTAGGTGAGGGAAGTATTTGCTTGTTCAAGCTAATAGGAAGAGCATAGGACTATAATGAGGCTTTGGCTTCACCTCACTGTTCCTATTATGTAAAATCTACAGAGCTTGAAACCTTTGGAAGCCAGTAAAGGGGAGAAGGTAGGATTCAGTCTTCTGGTATCCACTATGTGTCTTGCTTCACCTTCAATGATTATTTCACTACAAACCAATGTTTAGTATAGATTACTTTTCAAGGGAAAATCTAACTCCTATTGAAATTCTATTATTATTTTATATATAAATCAATAAGCAGCTCTATTATTTATAAGTATAGACTAATATGAGGACAATAAAGGTGAAACTTACCAACAATGAGTGAATTAGCATGCCTGTGTGTGTGAGAGAGAGAGAATGAATGGGTGTGTGGGGGGGGGTGGTGCACACACATACTGAGAAATACTTCAAAAGAGAAAAGACAAAGTAGACACATGAAAAAGAAAGATAATACCCCCAATGACTGATCCCACATGAGTGCACATCACTTCACTTTCCCCAGTAGGAGAGCTGTCCACTGCTTCCCAGATGAAGGAATCGAGATTCCTTGATTTAACTTATTCATAGAGGGAAGGTGTGGTGGTATATTGTTTGCAATCTAACAAAGACTGCATGATGATCAGAGGGCAGATCCAGCCACAGAGCCATAGGTCAGGCAGTGGTAGCACACACCTTTAATCCTAGCACTCCTGAGGCAGAGGCAGAGATTTGCCTGGATCTCTTCAAATTCAAGGCCATCTTGGATTACCTGAGATTAATCCAGTTTAAATGAAAAACAGAAACAGGCAGTGGTGTCACACACAATTAATCCCAGCATTTGGAATCTCATGTCTTCACTAGCACTTGGGAAGCACAGATGCCTTTAATCCCAACACTAGTAAGCTTGAGACAGGAAGTGACATGACTAGCAGAGAGAAGAGAATAAGACAGATAGAATCAAGAGTTTGGCCCCTGCAGCATTTTTGTTTGTTTGTTTGTTTTTGTTTTTGTTGTTGGCTGAACACTCAGAGGCAGGCATTCAGACTGAGGATTCCTGGACTTAGGGTCTTCCTCTTTTGGTCTGAAGATTCAGCAGTGATAAGAAGTTTCTCTAGTGACTTGTTCTTCTGCTCTTCTGGGTTTTTATTATAAGACGAGTTAGGATTCATGCAACAGGAAAATTTTAGATCTCTGCTCCTTTCCTATCTGATGCCAAATGCGGAGGTGAAAAGGGGGACAAGTGGGAAAGAGTAGAAGGAAGAGGGTAGGTGGTGGTGGTAGGAAAGTGAGCAGCTTTGCTCCTGAGAGTATCCTGAGAATGCCAGGGACTTTGCTGTCTTGTGTCCTGGTCAGCCTAAATGGTTTATAACAAACCAGTTCAAAACTTAATGTCCTAATATGGAAGCAGGCTGTCATTTTTCAAAAATCTAAGAGCTCACCAGGTGGTCCTGACTCAAGAGACTTTGTTAAAGATACCTGGAGGTTGGAAACATCCCCAGTGGAGATGAAGATGTGCTGCTGTTGCTCTCAGCTCTGACCGCCCTTCTCCCCAGTAGGCATTTCTACAAAAGATACTAGGGTCTTGTAATCAAATGTTGCCTCCCAACTGGAAATATTTTTAGATGACAAGTAGTCATAGCAGTTCAGCATGTCTAAAGACTTTGTTTCATATTAATGCCCAATTACTCTAAGCTAATCTGGTAGGTAAGCCTAGGGCCAATCTGAGGGAACTTTAGCAAGGATACAAATACAGGGAGATGTGATTCCTGGGGTCCACCTACCATCAGTTGTCTCCTTTACTTCTTCTAGGGTTATTGTGTGAAACTCTTCAGAGCTGGGATATAGATTACCTCTACATTTAGTAACATTTCCTAGCATCACGACAATTAATTAGCTTCTGACTGACTAATCTGCTTCTGATATTTTTCTCTTTAAAACTTTCTTCATACAAGACAAACAAACCAAAAAAAGAAAACAAAAGACAAAAACAAAAAAAGCAAACTTTGGTTAACATGTTAATCAAGTCAATAGGTTGATCAATTGTGAGAGATCTAAAGAGAAATAAACAATATCAACAAACATAAAATTCCACTAAGAAAGCAATCTGTAGTTACCCATGAGATAATTGTCACTGTTTAATGAAATTTTCAATCCTAACCTTACTGGATTTCTCACAGCATTCAGTGTTGTTTATTATAAACATGATTATGCTTACTATACATACACACACACACACACACACACACACACACACACACACACACACACACACACAAAGTTCATTTTCTACTACTCTTCTCTGGCCTTAGCTTCTTTTTCTTACTGTCTAAAAACTTTACCCTATGCCATTTCTCTCCCTAAGTAATTCGCTTCCCAAATGCTTGCACCATATGATGTCACCTGCATGCAAATGAATTTCAGATTTATGTAAGGAGCCCAGATATCTCCTCTGAGCTGCAAGTGTATGCACACAACTTTTTTTTTTTTTTTCTGAATCTCTGCTCAGTTATCTCAAAGGAATTCAGATGTAAACTATCAAACTAAACTCAGACCTACCTTTTTTCCAGTTCTAAACTATTCTTCCAGGGCTTTTTCTTTTAGTAAATTGATCTAGTACACTGGGAGTCTTCAATGAGAAGCAAAGACAGTTGCTCTTTCCCTCCTCTCCTTACCAGCCACTCACACAACTTGTTCAGTCCATATTTCCACTCCTGACTCGTGTTTTGTCATTTCTCATAGAGCATGGATCCAGCCTAGCATCAATTCTCACCCATAATGCAAACAGGAAACACTTAGCAAATACTCTTTCCATCTGATCCCTATCCTTCCTCTAACTTTTCTTCTAATTCCAGTCAAAGCAATCATTTAAAATCATACCCAATTTCCCTTCGGTTCATTTAAAACATCCAGTATTTTTCTATAGATTTCAGAATAAAGATCCAGAATTTTACTGATTCATCTTGTATGAGCAACGTTCTACTTCCTCTTGGGCTTTTCCCATTTCCCTCTTTCTTTCTGTGATGCACCGCACCTCCGTTCCCACTCTTCTGACATATAATCATCTCCTGTCTGAGACCTCAGGTTTCTTTTTTTCCTTATTTTAGACCCCCCCCCCCATTTTCTTGTTGACTCTTCACATCTCAGTTCACAGGAAAATGAGTCTTCACTAAATCCATCAGATTTCTTCAGCACTGCTTGATTTTGTGTTCAGAGTCTTGTATGTATCTGGTTCTTAGACTTATCAACTGAGATGCACAATACATATATGGAACTTACATTTAAAATAAATTACAGACATACTCATCTGCATTTGCATACATGTACTTGTTTACAAAATGAGAAAGGAGAATGAAAAGAAGGATCATATTTTTCTGTCGCAGTGATCAAACACCATGACCAATAGCAACTTATAGAAGGAAGGGTTTATTTGGGCTTATGGTCTCAGAGGATAGGAATGTACCACGGCAGCGACACATGGCAACAGGCAGATGTGGCACCTGGAACAGGAAGCTGAGAAATCTTAATTAAACACAAACATGAAACAGATAGAATGATCTGGAAGTGGTATAAGGCTGCATAGTATCAGAACCTTCCCCCGTGGTGTACCTCCTCCAGCAAGGCTTATAACCTCCCCAGCCAGTAATAGCAGCTGGGTATGGCATGTTTCAATGCCTGAGTCTATGGCATTTCTCATTCAAACTACCATACTAATGGAATATGTATAGTAAGAAGGAAGAGAGGCTAAGTAGAAAAAACAAACCACCTAGAGTTGGGGGTGGGGAGCGACATCATGAATGACACCGAGGGAGGGAAACAAGTGTGAACCATGTGTAATGACACACATGTATGAAGATGCCATGATTAAACACATTAATTCATATAGTAAATTTAAAAGTCAAGTAAAATATCTGAAAATAAACCTTGAATTTCAATGTTAAATGAGGTAAAACTGTCAAGGGGCTTGAAGCTTATTGTTAGAGGAAGAAATTTTATTGGAGTAAACCGGTATTATTAGTATTAGGATATGCCTCAGATGCACTGTTTAAAATCTTCATGGGATTTGCTTTCTGGGTCTAAGCAAGGCTTACTCACCCTTGAGAGGTGTAAGCTTGTTTGGCTTTGCCAAGATGTGAATCGAATTTCTGCCAAGATAGCCTTCTACTCAGCCAATCAGGTGAAGCTGTGTTGATGCTTGGGGTGTCTGAAGCATAGTGAGGGCAATTGATCAGAGCACATCACTGTTCATTCACCTCGATGAATCCTTTCTACCCTCATCTCCTCCAGGGAGGCTTACCAAGGAGCTTGGTTACTGCCACGTCTGAAGGTTGAGTTTTGCACTGCTGCTCATGAGTTTGTCCTCTGAATTTTCAATGGGCATGCTCTCTCTTGGCATTCTCCACTTCTTGCCCTTTACTCACACCCTGAATTGATTTGTGTGTAGATGGCTTAACATCTGATGAATTGGAAAAAGAGTGTTAGGGAGTTTTGCATCAGGAAAGCTTATCTGTATTTTAGAGGAAATTAAATGGTTGTTTACGAGTGAAAATTCACAAAATTATTTTGCTGGGTCCTCACTGGTATCATTTATTCAATTGATAACTTGTCTCTAGTGAGACTTCTCACCAGGTGTTTTTCATTATCAACAGGATAGTGATGTGAATGTCTATCAATGAAGACAAAGATGTGGTGGGGGGTTTTGTAAATTCATAACCTAAGGACAGAGATTTTCCCACCCACCAGCTTTTACATTGGAAAAGACAAAGCCCAACACACCTTGTATTTAATATTCAGGAACTAAAATTGTGGACATCAACAAAATTTATTAAATTCATCCATCCATCCATCCATCCATCCATTTTCTTCATCTATTCATTGTTTTATTCATGCAATGTACACTGAGAATGTATTCTGTCCTATGCACATTAAAGATACAAACATTGAAAAGCAGAAATAGACCTTAACTTATGAACCCTAGGCATGTGCTGAGAGGGCAAATAAAAAAAAAAAAAAAAAACAAAACATGCAAGACATGTGACTTTATAGCTGCAATTTCTGGAATGAATGAGAGATAGATTGTCTTATGGGAACATACAGCAGGGCTATTTGGCTCATGCGCTAAGGAGTATGGGCCAAGTTGAACTTCCTTTTGGCTTCTTACTATGCTTCTGCTAGTTACTGAAAGAAGGAGATAGAAAGTTTGAAATTACACATTCAGTTCTAATGCTCTCCTAGTAGAATTTTGAAAGCAGAGGGAAACTTTCTTGAGAATGATTCTCTTGGGATATAGCACTTTTTTTTTTTCTAAGTAGTGTCTCCGCCATTCACATTACCAGTTGAGGCCCTCAATACCTTCTCCCACTTTTGTCAATATTCTACAATAAGGTGCGACTATAAAAATCTACCAAGATCCTGTGGTGATGTTACATTTTCCTGCTTCCTCATTGCTCCAGCTGTCAGGAGAGGACGGCACCTACATCTCCCTTCTTTCTGTTTTCACTTATGGATATGAAAAGAAAAATCTGACAGAAGGTCTGACCGCTCATACTATTTGTATGAAAACAAAATCGCAAGAGGCTCTCAGCAGTTCAAATAGAAACACATAGGCTGATAACAAGATTTGTTGATAAAAGGCTAAAAGTTCACAACTGAAAAACAAAAGCATGCCAACTGTAAAGACTGAGGGAAACTACCAGGAAGAATGCAATAATTATATGCCATTATTTACTGAATATTTATGATGTCAAAGTAACGCAGTAATGTAATGTTTCTCCTTTTAGAGGCTTGGGCTAGAGAAATAAGTCCACAATTAAGAGCATTATCTGTTCTTCCAGAGGACTCAGGTACAGTTCGGAGCACCAATGTCACAGCTCACAACCATCTGCAAATCCAATTTTAGGGACTCTTCTTCAGATTTCTTCTGACCGTAAGTCAGACGCTCCACTTTTGGCAGGACAGTAATTCGTTAAAATGGACGTATGCCTACACAGGCACATAAGAAAGAGGGGAGTAGGTTCTGGAAGTGTTTCTAAAGGAACTGTCAAAAGAGGGGGAAAAGGTACATATTCAAGAATATTTGCACATATGTAGTGTTTGAATCCTGATTGCCTCTCCCTTCCCCCTCCCACTCTCTGGGACAGAGGATACCTTCCAGATTTCTCAATGCACATCTCTCTACTTCCAGTCTCCCTGCTCTTCTGGCTCCAGAGCTGTGGCTAACTTATAAAGAATAGCAGGACTTCAGCATTTCTCATTGTGATGCGAACATCCTGTTGTCTAAACAAAATTGTGGGTGAGTGCTACTAACGTGCTGAATTCCCTTTCCAGCTCCTGGAGATGAGATTACTAACATGCTAAAATTCCCTTTCCAGCTCATAGAGATTACTAACATGCTGAATTCCCTTTCCAGCTCATGGAGATTTCTAACATGCTGAATCCTCTTTCCAGCTCCTGGAGATTACTAACATGCTGAACTCCCTTTCCAGCTCCTGGAGATTACTAACATGCTGAATTCCCTTTCCAGATCCTGGAGATTACTAACATGCTGAATCCCCTTTCCAGCTCATAGAGATTACTAACATGCTGAATTCCCTTTGCAGCTCATGGAGATTACTAACATGCTGAATCCCCTTTCCAGCTCCTGGAGATTACTAACATGCTGAACTCCCTTTCCAGCTCATAGAGATTACTAACATGCTGAATCCCCTTTCCAGCTCCTGGAGATTACTAACATGCTAAAATTCCCTTTCCAGCTCATGGAGATTACTAACATGCTGGATTCCCTTTCCAGCTCCTGAAGATTACTAACATGCTGAATTCCCTTTCCAGATCCTGGAGACTTTCCCTGAAGATCTCAGAGCTTGTGAGGTGATTGTCCCGTCTTTCCAGAGACAAACCAAGAGAACCTCAGACTTCTATCTCTTTCTGTGTTCTTAGTTCTTGACCCTACTGTGCCTCTCAGAATTGACACCAGGGTAACCAACTGTAGTTCCAGAGTACAGTTCAGATATTTTTAAGTGTTGAGAAGCAGTCAGTTGACTAAGAGATAACTCTTAAAACCATCCCCCAAAGAACCGATTTCCATTTTGTGAAGTCCAATCCCTGAAGTCCTCTCTAAAGCAAAAGTTAAAATGAAAGATGCACATGTGCACATCACACCTCTACACTATAAGGCCTGGCAGATTCATATGCATACATGCATACATCATGTCTAGACGGCAGGACCTAGCTTATACACCAGACTGACCACCACAATCAAGCAATAAATTCTCAGCTTATCAAAAAAAAAAGTCTGTATTTTTTCCTTTATTTATGAAAGAAAGCTTTGTTAGATATAGAGTCTGTGGTTGTAAGAAACTCCCTAAATTTACTAAAATGAGTAAACAACATATATAAGGAATTCAATGACCTCCAAATGGACAAATGCAAATGTATTGCCTTTAGACACAGGGAAAATGCCTAGAGTCAGAGATAAGAAGAAAATCTTGAAAGCAAGAAGTGAAGTATGAGCCATCACTTGCCAAGGACCCCTGACTACTAACAACCTTACTTCTCAGCAGAAACCATGGCATCAGAAGGAAGCAGGAGTGCACATTCCATGTGCCCAGTGTAAAACACTGCACCAATAGCACCAATGACAGCCCAGAAAAAGGAGATGATGGGAACCCATGTCAGGCTAAAGAAAAGACCAAAAATAGTAACGTAATATTTAGAACATATGCTGTTGAATTTGTAGTATTAAATATGTCGATTAAATATTATTAATTCATTAAATAAATAAAATTAAATTGTATTAATTAAATGCTATTTAATATAATTTTTTGTAACACGGCACCATAGACTGGGTAACTCAAACAACAGTTATTGGAACTTTGGAAGTTGAATTTATAAAAGTAATTGCTGTCCAGGTTGCTTTCTGGTACATTACTTTTCCCTGAGCTGTAAATAGCCCCTTTCTTACTATGTTCTTAAATGACCTACTCTTCCTTGTTTGCTCATAGGAAACATTGGTAGAGGACAGATCTGCTATTTCTTCCTCTAATATTAAGGATTATTGGTTCTGACTCAGGAAAGCACTCTTTCATGACATCACATAATATTAAATATCCCTTTAAAATCTCTGTCTTCAAATGCAGTCACATGAGGGGGGGGGGTTACAGTTAGCATAAAGCATGATACTTTCCTGACTCTAGGTGCTAGCCAGAGAATTAGTCAAGTTGAAGAAGTAATTAGAACCCTCAAATCTGTAGTGGGTTGGTCAGAAGTGTGGGTGACTTTGGATGATGGGGGTCTTAGAGAGGACTGTGCATATAAACTGAGGAATTTCTGTGAATTTTGAGTCATAAGAATGAAATTGCAAACCATCACAGAACTTCATTGCTGTGCCCTGTGAGAGTATTGTTGGAACCAGAGTACCAATATAAGAAAAACTTACACTATCTCCCAGGAAGGCCTTGGTTGGCTGTCTGATTTTTCAATGCCTGTCATCATCTGATTTCTCAATGATGGCAAACTCAAAATAATGTTTAGTAAAATAAGTTGGAGAAACTTTGATCTAGTTAATTTGACACATAAAAAGAACTATGTCAGTGGTAGGAGCCTGAGACCATGTTTCTGGAGGAGATTATTGTTCAGTTAGTAGACTGAGTAAAGCCAATTCCTTTTCACAAGGAGAGTGGTCTCCTCCCATCTGAAGTTCAGCATAAACAAAAGACTGTGCCTGAAGAATTCACGTGGATCTGGAATTGGGCTCTGACAGAAATTATGCCATTGGTTCTCCTGTTTCTCAATTCCCTTGAAGTAGATAGAAGTGTCTCAGTTTCTGTAAAGGTGCAAACCAATTTCTCTCTCTCTCTCTCTCTCTCTCTCTCTCACACACACACACACACACACACACACACACACACACAATTTCATGTCTCTTTTTCTACTCCATCCTTGTCCTGTTTCTTCTCTAGCAAACCCTGACAAATGCAACTTCATAATTCCTGAGGAACTAATGATAATTTCACCTTCTATTTTTAAATATCTGTGTGTCCATCTATACATCTAACTAATTAGTTTATCTCAGTTATGTTATTGAGCCTTTTGAAAGTGGCTTCACGTAAATTTACTGCTCAAGATGACTAACTTTTAATTCTATATCCTATAAACAAAAATTATAAAAAATGTATTTTGGCAGCTTAATGTAAAATTCAGTAATAAAGTAGAAAATGTAACTTGCACATGTTCTTACATTATCTGCTCTTAATTATTGTCATATAAATATATTTTAAAAGGAAAGTATATTTTATGGCAGTTTGGGCAATTGTGCCAAAAGTCCTTCGTTTTACAAATGATCAGATCGAATCTTCTTTAGTTCATAGAAAATTCACTTTTAACAAATTCAAGATTCACAAAAGATGATGTATTTGTTTCTAAATTATAGATTTAATCAACTTGATTTTCTTTAGTAGCAGGCACTGGAAAGCCCCTAAATGAGCTTACAGAATTAAATCATTTCTGACAAGACTTGACGAAATGTGTAATGTTGCCTGTGTTTTGTGCATGAGGTCATTAGCATCAGAAATAGGCTTTTCTGAGAACAAGTCTATAGGAACAATACAAATTTCCCTAATAAGGCACATTTATTTTTCTACTTTTTTTTTCTTAATAGTAAATATTGTACCAAGTTCAAAATAACTTTCTCTAAATTAAGGATCTCTAGGGTCTCAATGTTGCATTTCATCATCTGACATTTGGTTAAACTCACATGTCCCCACTGCATATGCTCATTTTCAGAGTGCTGGATAAATCAGTACCTTTCCTTTCTGCTGTGATGGAAGTGTCTTTCCTTACTCTCTAATAGTTATTCTTCATTTACACACACTTATTTACCACTCATAAGCATGTATGAATACATTAAATATAAATGTATAGCATACTTAATATAGTAAAAACAAAACAAAAACAACCTGTCCTTCTTTGGGGGGAAAAAACCCAGCTCTCTAGTGGCTTCCACAATGTTCTTCTCATCAGGTATTCTTCTATTCTTTCTAACATTAAAGTGTAAAATATTCTGATAAATTGGGATTTATCATCTGTGACTAAGATGACAGCATTGACTGAGCTAAAGGATCCTTGGATATTGTACAGGTATATTTTAAGCAGCTTCCTTTATTACCTCTCTCTTCCCCATCCTCTCCTCTTCTCACCTTCCCCCTCTCTTCCTTCTCCATTTTTTCTCTTCCTTTTCTTTTTTTTAATCTTGGTAAAATGTCCCTAGTGGCTTCTTAACTGGACCATCTGTATAAAAAACAGTTCATCAAAGTCAGAGTCATCTGCATCCTTTATAATACATAGTGACTGTAGATCATTGTCTTGGAAAGAGTCCCATTCAAGAAAGCTTACTCATTATCATAGTCATGTATGTATACTATGCTTTCTAACTATTTGGTATGCAGGAATCCTGAAAAGGCTTTAATATTCTCAAAAATAACTTTAAAATGTTTTAAAGCTCATTTTTATTTTATGTGTATGGGTAGTCTGTTTATATGTGTCTTTGTACCACAAGTATTGATTGCCCAAACAGTCTACCAAAGGCTGTTGGATGCTCTTGCACTGGAGTTACAGATGGTTGTGAATCCTCATGTTGGTGCTATGACTCAAAACCGGGTTTTCTGGATGAGCAAACAATGCTCTTATCCACTGAGCCATTTTTTCAGTTTCTCGAGAAGAATTCTTATTAGTTACTTTATTTACAGAAAAGAAATATAGGAAATCCCTAGCAAGAAAAACAAATGAATCACAACGAACAAGTATTTACTGTTTGTTCAAAATTTGCTGTTTTAACTTGGATGCCTGGAAGGTTGCATATTCAGAAATACTGAAAAAAATTGCAGTTCTTTTTTTATTTCTATATTTCTTTATTTATATATTCCTTTCTTTCTTTTTCTTTCTTTCTTTCTTTCTTTCTTTCTTTCTTTCTTTCTTTCTTTCTTTCTTTCTTTCTTTCTTTCTTTCTTTCTTTCTTTCTTTCTTTTTGTTTGACAGAAACAGTGTCTACCACAGATCCTCATTTCCCGGCTTGCAGCGAATCCAAGTCATCCCCATGGATCCTTGTCAGTGAAAGGTGATACATGGGCCTAGAAAGGAAATGACACTGCAAGTTTCACCTGAATGTAAGACAAGGGCAATAGTTGGGAGTTTCAAATAAAATAGGTGCAGTGTGAAAAAGGCACGAGATATTGCAACTGTAATCAAATGTACTTACTGTTGATAACTTTGATTAAGGAAGTTGTTAATAGGGTTGTGTATTCAGGAAGGATATCATGACTTTATTTTTAGAAGCACAAACTCTCAAATTTACAAGTCATATGAATTAAATGAATCCAATGATCTACATGTAATTGAAAGCCATCCTTCCAGTGCCAGGGAATAATTTTAATTGCAAATGTTATTAAACTGCCCTTGCAAATGTGTTTATGTAAGTAAGGTTTCCCTAATACTGGTAGATATGTGGTTGTTTCAGTGCACATCTGACAGTTATTAAAAGCCACCAGGATTTAAAATACTTTGCCTTTAATTTATTTTATAAAATATTCACTTCAAATTAGTTCTATTATTAACAAACAATGTGGGCTTCCATGTATGGCTCTGTCCCAGAATCATTAACAATTTCTTGTGTAAGGCTCCATTTTTTCAATAGATAGAAAGTTGAAAGCTGAAGAATGAATATGAATCACCCATGTCATGGTAACTACGAATAAACAGAGTCTAGAGAATCTGGTGTTTGAATGCAGACATACTTCTGCAATTATGTGTGCTTTCACATACAGATGAAATCCTTCCCTTGAAGGAATCTGGTAACATTTGGTGAAGTTCACAGCTTGTATTTATTCAACTATGAGTAAAATCATTTGACTTTCCAGAGAGGTCAGACATGGACAAAGATTGCAATTTACAATATATCCAATAATACAATAATATCCAAGTATTCATTTAGTTTATCAATATTTTATAGATGCAACAAATTGCTTCCCCACAATATCTTTCAGGTTTCTCCCATCTTAAACATTCACCTACAAGGCCAATATTCCCTGGCCTCAGTCAATCCAGAGCTAGATTTTCCAGAGGCCTCTGAACACTGGAACTCTTGAAAATTATTGAAGCTATACATTCCTAAGACTGCTCATTTATTCCTCATTTCTTTCTTCTCTATGCAACAAATCTCTTTCTGTCTGTATATCTATCTATCTATCTATCTATCTATCTATCTATCTATCTATCTACCTATCTCTCTACCTATCTATTTATGAACAACAAATATATTTTCCCACAGGTACCTTTTCCTGCCTTCAGTCCAACTCTCCACTCTAATACTGTTTTTGTGTTTGGTATGACATGTCCTTTCTTTTGAGAAATGTTATTAACATTATATTTTTCATGACAATTGTCTACTAATTTTATTTTCTTTGCTGTATATAACTAATAATAAAACTAACATTTAAAACAATTGACATTAACTATTTTCCTAAATACTGGTGAATTTTTATTTAAAATAAATAAGATATGGCCCCAATTCTGCCTTAGCTCTATATCTTTTTCTGTACCAAAGGAAGAAATCCTTACCAAGTTTTTCAAGAGCTGCTTTCTCTATTAATTGCATAGTTATCTTTGCTTGTGTTTTAATATAGAGGAGTTCATTGTCAGATTTCATCAGGATGATTAGACCTTACAGGAGTTAGGGCAGGGTATCTAGGCTTATAGCTGCACACATATTTTTGTGATAACATTTGCAAAATCCAAAGAATCATGTTCAGTATTAAGTTTGAAAAAGTGCTATAAGGAAATAGAAAGGACTATATCTTGATATTTTGCAGTAATGATTAAAGACAAATGTCCATGCAATATCTGTTTTCATGAACTGTTACAAAGAACTCTCTTAGTCTTACAAACACATTATATGCTGTACAAATAAAAATTTAAGTCTTCAAACCTCTGCCCCACATACTCACATACACAGGATATGGGAATGGCATTAAGAACCAGACATGAAGATATTCATATGTCTTGCACTATAGATTTCAGAGCTTTCTTTCCTTTATTTTGAGAAAATTTAAGTGGTTAAACTATATATGTGTGTGTGTATGTGCATGTTGTGTGTGTGTGTGTGTGTATGTGTGTTTGTGTGTGTGTTTGTGTGTGTGTGTATACATGCATGCTCCCAGTGTAAATAAAAATGTGTAACATTATTAATGTCTTTTGTTTGTAAAAAGCATAAGAGCTGTCTGCCTCCATCAGCTTATATAATGTAAACATCCTACCTCAACCCAAACAAGCATGCTATAAATAAACATGCACCCCAGGGAAATCATTAAAACTCAATGACCCAGAGTTACAGTGGCATATATTTTTAAAAGTGTTTATCTCCCCTCATTAAAAATATTTTTACACAAAGCAATAATCTTCGCTGTGTGAATTAATAACTGTGTTTCTTTTGAGTCCCATTATTGTGATTATTTTACTTATGGTTCACTGCTTTCTGAGCCTGTTTTGTTGACTATTCCATTTACATATGTGCTGGATTGTTATCTGCCTTCTGACATGACAGGCAAAATCTGGGGCTTCTGGGAGCAGTGGGGAAATTGCTTGCATAGACGGAATGTGTAAAACAGCTACCCAACCAGTATAAAATCAGCATAAAGAAGAAACAAGGATAAAAGTGTGGAGATATGCTTCAAATATAATAAAAACAGTGGGAGATATCAGGGAGATCCACCCACAGTCAGTTTAAGAGGATCAGAGAGTGGTAACTCACACCTTTAATCCCAGCACAAGGAATATCCAGGAGTGGTGACCTACGCCCTTAATCCAATCAAATCTGGGTTTGAGGTCATCTTAGTTTAAGGAAAGAGTTCCAGGCTCCCAGACAGGCAGTCGTGGGGCCACGTCTTAACCAAGAAGGTATTTAAGGCAGGCATAGAAAGACAGAGAGGCAGAAGAAGCCAGGAGGAGTGAGGCTGAGGAAGCTGGAACACAGTTGGGTGAGATCTGACCATGGTGTTTCCTCTCTGATATCTCCACCTTTCCCAGAGATCTGGCCTGGAGTTTCCTTTATTCGTGTAACATAAAAGTATAAGAAAGTAGAAGATAGAAAAGAGAAAACAGCTGTGTTCTCCCCTCAGGTACAACTGTGAGAAACAAACAAGTATGAGATTATTTCATTGAAGCATCTTAAATTCTAAAAGTGCCAGCTGCATATTTAACAACACATACTCAGCAGCCTCTCTGCTGCACAGGGGATATGTTTTAACCCATGTGGGATGACTGGAATCTTGTATAGTACTCCACTTTATGTACACTATATTGTTTTTGTACTTAGGATACAGATTAATTTGTAAATCAAGCATGGCAAGAGACTCATATGTCTTTAAAATGTCAGTTTTACAATTAATTGTTTTACCTTTTTACTCAAAGGAAACACTTTATATCTTCTCATTAACAGTATCATAATTTCTGTTATTACCCTTGCAGTGTGGGTATGGAATACTTAGGCTCAGCATTATAATATACTCTACAGTCAGATCTGATGGCTGAGATTATAGGTGACCAATGGTCCTATAGTGTACACGGTATGGGCATGCTGGGTCAAGATGATAAATATCGCCTGCCCGGAAAATCAAAACAGGGAGATTTAATCATGATATCCAGAATGGAGTATCTTTTAGAATAAAAATTATTTATTTCTGGAATTACCCAATTAATATTTTCAAACCACAAATGTCATGTGAGTAACTAAAACTATTGAAAGCAAAACCACAGAGAAAGCATAATCACTGTACTCTGAGGGGCAACAAGACTGAGTATGGAGAAGCAAATGAGGCCCACATGCTTGAAGAAGCAGCCCCTTGCTGCCACTTCATTTAGCACACTCACCCTGGCTCAGCGGTTTCTCTGTATCCTTCCACACAAGTGAGGACAGCCATTACTGTAGAGTTGTGAGGATAGCCATTACTGTAAAGTTGCTTTATTATAATTGAGAACTGGATAAATTTGAAATGAAAGAACATGGACAACTCCAGTGACCCAAGAAGTCCTGTTCTAAATAACAAATGGTTTGAGCCCAGCCAGTGCATTTCAATGCATTCTTGTTTTCTTAAACCATTAGTGTCATTATGTCCAGAAAAGGAGAAGTTTACTAAAGGCTTTCTAAGACAGCCTCCACTTAAGTATATTTTTTTTGGAAATTGAAAAGTTGAGTTTAAAAATAAATAATTCATAAGAAGCTAGAAAGCAAAAATTGTATAGTTGTAGTACTTTGAATATAGATTTTAAAAAAATTTTATTTGAGTAAAGTCATGGGGAGACTATCAGATAAAAATTTTAAAAAGAAACTGAAAAAGTCCTATGCTTTACATTTGAATTTCTGAGTTCTGACAAACACAGAGAATTCTTTTGTCATGTCTACTTTTCTTCCTCCTCTTCCTCCTCCTCCTCTTCCTCTTTTGGTTCAGCTACAATTGAAAGCACAATGGTCTCACTGTCGGAGAAGAAAAATCTAGCATATCCATAAAATTTTAACAGATGATTGTGTAATCACATTTAATTGTCTGCATCGTTTGAAACTGTAGCCAGCACCAGAATTTCTTAGCTGCTGTAAATTAGTTGCTTCATAGAGATCCTAAATTATTGGTTATGTGAAGCCAATGAGGCTAAGGTTTCCAAATGTAAATCACCTATGTAATAAGTGCCTTTACATTATCTACCCATGTGTGGTTGTTGTTTGCCTATATAAAAACACAAGTTACTTCTGAAACTCACATACTGCTCTAATAATATTTAATGTAATCTTTTTTGAAATATACATTTAGAATCAGAAATATCTTTGGCAAAAGATTTAATAATGAGGAGAGTCATATGTTGGATGGAATAAAAAAAATGAAAGATTAGGATTGTAAGACTCAATCAAGTCATAAAAAAACAACAAAAAAATGCAAACTAAATAAAATATCACATTTTTACTTTGACAAATAAGATGTTTACTTGGCAAACAAGATGACAAACAAGATTTTTACTTTAACAAACAAGAAAACCTGTCCTTCCAGGACTGCTTTGGGGTTGCTTATCTTCCAAAATTAGTAGTTAGTTAAAATACCATGTTTTTTAGCTACCTCCTCACTACAATGGCACAGTAAGTGAGACACAGAACAAGGAAAGATTCATCTGGGCTCATAACTTCACCAGATGCTGGTGGAGGACACACTGTGGAGTGCTAGAGCTCACAGCATGCTCAGCCAAGCAGCAAAGGAAGGAGACTCTGTTACTCTTAGCTTTTTGTCTTTTTTCTGTTATCTGTCCAGGCCCCAAGCCAATGATGGTGCTGTTCCCCACTGAAGATGAGTCTTTCCTTATATTTAATCTTTGGAAGCTCTCTCACAAGCACACTTTCAGGACTCTGATCCAACATTTCAGTCAGTTTGACAATGAAAGTTATCATGTCACTGGTCTGAGTTCCGAGTCAAAGGTAATACCACTAACCAGGTGCCTCAGTCACTTTTAAACTGTTGAGACAAAACATTTTGACCAAGACATCTTGCAAAATAGTGTTATTTGTAGGGACTTATTATCCATAGGGTGAATCTATAACAGTTCTAACAAGGATCATGACCACAGGGAGGCAAGCAAGGAGGTAGCTTAGACTTTACATTTGACCAATAAACAGTAGGCAGAGAAAGTCAATTGAGAACACATGAGCTTTTCAGGTCTCAATGCTGGCCATCAGTAATACACCTCCTCCAACAAGGGCACACTTTCTTCCCAAAATAGTTCCTCCATTTGGATACCAAGCACTCAAATATATGAGCCTGGAGGGGCTAATTTCATTCAAATCACCATACTTGGTTCATATAAAATTCTGGTTCTTGCATTAATGGTTGTAAAATACATACTTTCTATGTCAAACTCTAATGCAGAGGGTTAAAAAAAAAAAAAAAAACTCCAAGGAGATGAAGACAAAGATTGTCACTGAGAACCATCTAAGCCCCCAGGTTCCCTGATGTTTAAAAGATGAACCTAACATCCTGCTTAATGCATTCTCAAGGATGTGTCTGATTTATGAAGCTTAATGTGCACTTAAGACATATCTGATTTACAAAGGTTTCTTGATTAGAGGGGAGTTTTTTTCTTGGTGTGTTATGATTGGTTTGTAAAACTCAGATTACAAACTAAAGACAGCCCTTCTAGTTAAAAAGGTTACTGCATTGAGTTTAAGAGTCCAGAATCATAAGTCTTTGCTGTTTTCTTTACCAACTGTATGGTCTCAGGAATCCCTTAAACCCCATAAGCCTCATTAATTTTCATTTGTAATATGTAGATAACAATAATAACTACATAATTGGCATTCTGTCACAACTGAGTGGAACACTGATTCTAAAGTCCTCAGCAGAGCTACTGAGACATATTTTGAGCTCTGTAAATTCTAGTTGTGTTTTTGCCATTATTAATAGAGCAGTGTACATGGATTCTCATAACAATCATAGGCCTCTTTAAGACAGATGGATAAAAGGCAGTTTCTCAGTTGTATGCCTTTAATTTCACACTTTAGTGTGTGACTCTCCAGGTCTTCTTTCTCTTTCTGTATTGCCCCTTACTCTAGCCTAATCTGTTCTCTCTCTCTCTCTCTCTCTCTCTCTCTCTCTCTCTCTCTCTCTCTCTCTCTCTCTCTCTCTCTCTCTCTCTCTCTTCTCTCGACTCCTTCACATCTGACCATTTCACTTTAAAGGTAATAAATAACATCTGCTTAGAATGGAATGTTTTATTTATAACATTTCTATGCTAAACAGAACTATATAAAAATATTAAAGTTAATAGTAATTTTAAAAAGAAAAAATTAGATCAATCCTTTTTAAATTTGGCTGTTTGCATGCTGCAGGCAGGACTTGACACTAGCACACCTAAATTGAAAACTGTTAAAACTGACAACATATCATAGATTTTAATTTGTAGTACAAGGTCTCTGGCCTGGACTTTCAGGCCTAGCCTCCAGGTTTAGGCCCGCAGACCCACACAGAGACACACAGATGGTTACAATAGTTTTAGGCTGATCAGTCTAAGGCCCAGGCATATAACTTGCTAACTCTTTACCCTTATGACTCTTATCCTGTTTAGCCATGCGGCTTGGTTCCTTTTCTCAGAGCAGCATACTTGTCCTCTGTTTCTTCTGGCTTCTCTCAGTTGTTCTGTTCTGTTCTGTAGAGTCTTCTTAGTCTAATAGCCCCACCCAAAATTTCTGTCTGCCTTTGGCCAATCAGTGCTTTTTATTAAACTCATAGGTGGGGATAATTATTTACAATGGAACAACATAATCCCCTACATATCCCCTTTTCTCCTTTTAAAAGAAAAAGAACTTGAAATAGAATATTATTTTCCCCCCTTATCTATAACAACATATAAACAACACTGTAAATAAACACAAACACCCATAATCCATGTTTTGGGAATGTGGGCATTGTCATTCTCTAGGCTACTTCCTGCAGAATGGGAGCATTGGCAGTCTCATGGGAATTGAAAGAAAAATGTATGATTATACACAAGTCTTTAGTGGAGTAGTCTGTAAGGCTGGATCATCTCAGCCAGTCCCCTTGAAATTGTTCTGAATACAGAGCTTGGGAAACTTCACAGAGGTGTTCAGAAATGACGAATCATCTGGGTCATCCATTTCCATTGGAGATTTTTCAGGGGGGTCTTCCTCTATCAAACTTTATGTTCTTTATCCAGGAATAAACCCACAGCCTCTCATTTTTTATGCAAATAAAAAAAAGAAAACCTCTTCTCCAAAGTAGCATATCTTTGGATTTCAGTTTTAAAGTCAACTCATTTGCAAAATGTGTAGGTTGAATTTATACTTATTTATACTCAACTATCTTTTAGCAGCTTTTACTAAATCTTTTTAGTCAAGAAGTTTAAAGATAAGACAATAACATACAGTATACAGACACTCATATTTTCCATCTTTACATGGCTTTTTTTTTTTTTTTACTTTAATTCTTTTTTAAGGGCGCTCTCTACGAGATTTTTTTTTCTTTCTCTAAGCCTATGTATATATATTTTGAACACACTCCAAACCAATTAGACTTTTTAAAGAAACTGTCTTTACTGTATATTTACTTAACTTTTTCTGTCTCTGACCACACCCTCGCTTGGCTAGGGTAATTGACTCCACCCAGATTCTTCTATTTCTTTCTGTTTCTGACCACATCTTTAATCTGCCAAGTTCCTTGGCTATAGATTAAAGGTTGATATGGTAGATGGATGGCTCCACCCAGCTCCTAGTCTAATTTCATAGAATTTAGCTTTTTAGCCCAGGTACTCTGGGGAATTTTAGGGTCCATATAATTACCAAGTAAAGCTTTGCCATCTACTGCTCATTAAATCCATTTAAGTATTAGGCAGCAGGTCCTCTTAAAAAACTCACAAGTGTTTTGCCTCTAAGGCTGAATCAGGAAGGTTCTCTTCCAAAAGCCAAGCCTCTGCTTGCCTCCAGCAAACAGAGCTGATCCAAGAAAACATCAACACTAGAAAGCCATCTTTGATTCTGTTCCCTTTTTGTCCTTATGAACAGAAACCTTAAATACATCATTTACAACTTTTTGCTTATATTGAGGGTCCTGTGAGACTTCAGGAACCAGCCATTTTACATCTTAAGTTGCACTCCAAAAGCCCGACATTGTATCCCAAGCCCACATGCCTCACCGGGGTGTGTCTGTACCACAGCTCACTAGAGAGACACAACTCAGAAGTTGCTTTGGGCTCTAGACCATTTTTAAAGCTTTCTTTGGCTTTATGTGGGTATATTTTACCCATGTTGGGCTGCCATTTGTAGTATGAGGTTTCTTGCCCGGACATTCGGGCCTAGCCTCTAGGTTTAGGCCACAGACCCACAGACCTTCAGAAACACACAGATGCTTACAATAGTTTTAGGCTGATCGGCCTAAGGCCCAGGCATATAACTTGCTAACTCTTTACCTTTAATCTAACCCATGAATCTTATCCTGTTCAGCCATGTGGCTAAGTACCTTTTCTCAGAGCAGCATAGTTGTTCTCTGGATCTTCTGGCTTTTCTCTGGCATTCTGCTCTGTTCTTCCTGTTCCTAGAGTCTTCTTAGTCTAGTAGCCCCACCCACACTTCCTGTCTGCCTTTGGCCAATCAGTGCTTTTTATTAAACTCATAGGCAGGTGGGGACAATTATTTACAATGGAACAACATAATTCCCATACATAATTAGCTATTTATATAGTGTAAAAAATGCAAACAATAGGCTGTTAAAATGATTAAGCAGATAAAGACACTTGCAATCTCTGCAACTGCCATTAGTGGAAGGAGAAAACCAATTTCTTCAGATTGCTCCCTGACTTCCATAAGCATGCTGGGACACACACCTTCCTCCATACATACAAAAACAGAAAAACAAACAACAAAGACAACTAAACTTACCCCTGAGTTCAGTAGCATTTGAGGTCTCTGTTGAGCTGATGATTCTAGACTGAACTACACTTACTGAGATATCTACTGTCAGTTATATGGTGGGGGAGGGTAAAGGTTTTAGCTGGGTGTTATGGGAATGTCTTTCTGTATGCTGTGAACATTAATGTTTAAATAAAGGAGCTGTTTTGGCCCATGGCAGGCGCCATAGAAGAAGTAGGTGGGGAATCAGAATAGGTAGGAAAAGAAGGGCAGAGTCAGAGTGCGTGACCCAGCTGCCAAAGAAGAAGCATGTAAGGAACACAGTTAAGCCACAGGCCACATTGCAGGACAGATAAATGGAAATGGCTTGAGTTAAGAAGAAAGAGCTAGCTAGCAATATGCCTAAGTCATAAGCCAGACAGCATGAAGCCAATATAAGTATATGAATCATTTTTGGGATCAAAGCAATGGCAGGTGCTAAGCATTCTGGCACTGCAGGTCTGTGGGTCTGGACCTGTGGCTACCCGGAACCAGAAAACCAATTTGTAACAGATGGCGTCCCAGTGTGGGCTGAACACGCACATAAAGCCAGAGAAATATTAGAAAGGGCTCTAGAGCACAGAAACTGAGCCAAAGCAGCTTCCAAATTATGTATCTGAAGCAGGCCATTATACAAAGATAGTGCAGCTTCCAGGCCACGTTCAAAATGGTGGTAGAGGGCTTGTGGCAGGCCGTTTAAGCTGCAACCAGGCTATTTCCTGAAGTTTCACAGAAAACTCAGTATCATTTGTTTGATTTAAGGTTTCTGTTCACTTTGGAAAAAAAAAAAAACCAAAAAAACAAAAAAAACAGAGTTAAACGGTTTCTTAGTAGCAGCATTTCTTGGGTCTGCTCTGTTTGCTGATGTTGAACAGAGATGCTGCCCCTTTAAGAGAACTTACTAACTCAGCTTTATCTGCAAAATCTATGTGTCTCTCTCTTCAAGAGAGTGTGAGTATTTTAAAAACTCTTCTGATTGGAAAATGATTAAGGATTCACAATAAAACAGATTCAGATTAAAAAAAAACCTGTAAAAGGGTTACAATGTGTATAAAAGGTGCATAGGCTTCAGAGAGAAAAGAAAGAAGGTAGGAAAAATCCATAAAAAAAGAGAAGTAGAGTAACCAAAATATAATGAGCCATGTAAAGATGATAAATAGACACAGAATCTGGATTATAGTTATCATTGTGTTTTCTTTTAATTTTTTAACTGTTAATGAGCTAACTGCAGAAAGACAATGGATTTCAAAGGCTGCTAAGTTAAACAAGAATATATATTTTTAAAGGTATCTTGATTTTGAAATTTGTGTCTAAGAATTTATTGCTTTGGAAATTTTGCTTTTGTCTCCACATAAAATGAGAACCTGTGGATTGCTTCCAGGCAAATATGGTTTCATCAACCAAGACTGCCTGAAAATTCTCTGATGGGAAGAGATGGTGACATCAGCTTCAGGGCTCTAGACTAAGATTATCTAGTCTCAACAATCTGTAAGATTGCCAGCACTCCTTAATCAGCTGGAAGTAGTAATGGAAAACTATGCCAAAATTCCCCAAATATTGCTTATAAATGTTTGTTTTCATTATGAATGGTTAATGGTCATAGTCATTCTCTTTCTAAGAAGAAAAAACGGATATGGTATATGAATGATTTAAAAAAATTAGATTATTGAATATACTTTAATCCCCAAATCAGCTATTAATCTCAATTTTTTTTACATTGGTGTGGATTTTGGTTTATTGATATAAATTTAAGGTAAATTTTGTCATGCTCTATTTTTTTTTTACTGTTGTCTAAGGTATGATGTTTATGTAACTGATTTAAAATTGTAATGTACAAATAAGAAATGCATGTTAGTTAGATTTTTACGTATGCAAAGATATATCTCAGTTAGATAGGTAATCTTCAAAGACTTCTAAGACCTACAGAGTACGGCATTTAAAATATTTTAAGAACTTAGACCTTTATGGACAATGACATAGGTCTGCTCCTGGCAGTACCAATCGACTTCAAGAGAAAAATGGGCTTCGAAGAAACTCCATATGGATCTTACTTTCTTTGTGACAATGGCTAGCCACTGGACAAAAACATGTTTTTGTATTGACTCCTTGACAGTATGTTGTTTAAACTGTACCTGCAGGTTCCATAGGAAGGTGACCTCTGAACTTTGGCAGAATAAGCTGAGATGGTTATTCAGGTTCCTGCTTTGCAGAGAAAACTGTCAGACATTCTTCAGGACTCAAAGAAAAGTGACTGATGAACTATACCAGAATGGGCAGAGCAGATTTCCTACTTCACTGAAATGAAAATAAACTCTGTGCCTGTAGGCTGAAGATGGATGCCTCAACTTTATAAAGAAACTTTGGGTGACTGTCAGGCAGGCACGTGTCATCTCTGTCATTCCTAGATTTTGGAAGTTTCTTGCACTTCCTGTTTACTTGGGTAAATATATCCTTCTGTGTTCTTTGATGGAGTTGAAGGTTAAATAGTTATATGTATAGTTTTTCTTAGTTATATTAAAAGGCATATTGGATATAAAACTTTATCTTCACAGAGATAAGGTAGATGATAGAGTATTTTCTTTAATTTTGCTAAATAAAAATAGACTAGAAATTGTAACTGTAAATCTTGATTTATGGCTATTTTGTTATAAGTAATTTTGCTATGTTAAAATTGAAACCTTTTTTTTTTTTTTTTTGATTAGACAGAAAGTGGGAGGTTTTGTGGAAATGTCTTTCTGTATGCTGTGAATATCAATCTTTAAATAAAGGAGCTGTTTTGGCCCATGACAGGCACCATAGAAGGAGTAGGTGGGGAATTAGAATAGTTGGAGAAGGAGGGCAGAGTCAACAGATTGAACCAGTTTCCCAAAGGAACAACAAGTAAGGAACACTGGTGAAGCCAGGGGCCATGCAGCAGGATAGATTAAAGGAAATGGGTGGAGTTAAGATGAAAGAGCTAGCTAGCAATGTGCTGGAGCCATAGGCCAAACAGCATGAACTTAATATAAGCATCTGAATCATTTTTGGGAAACTAAGCAGCAGTGGGCATCTAAGCGGTAACTGCATGTCTGTGGGTCTGGACCTCTGCTCACTCAGAACCAACCAGGAAACCTATTTGTAACAGCTGGGCTTTCTCTTCTGTTACTCAGTTGGCTTCTTGTGTTGTATTAGCTGAGAGAATTGGGTTACTGATGGCATCACTGCTCATTTGGTCCCAAGTGTAGACCTGATGACTTGCTCACACAATGACCTGAGAAACCTTGGAAAACCAGTGAAGCCCTGATGCCTGATGGATTCTTGGTCCATATCTGATCATCACTTCATGTCCTCTGCATTCTTTGAACCAAAGCAAGACACATATCTGACTTTTATAGGGTATAAAAAAAATCCATAACTGAAAAAAAAAAAGTTCAAATTGCAAGTACTGAGCTGTAAGTTTGGGCAGGGGAGTGTGTGAGAGAATGTCTTTCAATCAATTTTCCATACCAACCATTTGATACCTTTGTTTTCCCTAGTGATCTGAGAACTTGCATGTGCTCGTTTCTTTCAAAGTTTGAAGAGCTTAAAGGAATATCAAAGTGCTTACCTAGTTGTCCTTGTCAAATTCAAGATTATAATTGACACTATAAAGAAAAAATATCAATGGTGAAATTTCTCATTAAGAATGAGTCTAGCTGATTTCCGCTAATAGTGCATTGTAGTAATAATAATAATAACAAGAAAGCTTGGGAATTATTTCCTGGTCATCTGCTTTATTTTGCTAAACTACTACACTGAGTTACCCCAAGAAAGCCATGCATACAGCAGCAAGGGGGGGGAGAAATCTACACAATAATTTGCAGACACGTATTTCAATGTGGTTTTATGATCAAAAGAGGAACTCAGCTTGGGCTGCATAGCCCCATGGCAAGAGTGCAAAAGCATTGCAGGTACCCAGTTCCAAATTTATCTTTGCCTAGAGCCTCATCTAATTTATTTTAAAGTGTATTTCTCCAAGATGCCCAAAGTCAAAACATTATTTACAGCATGGAGCTAGAAAGGCAGCACACTACTTCTATTTTTCAGAACAAAGGGGGAGGGGCAGGAAATTTATTCCTATGAAGGCAAGAAAATATAGCTCCTTATTTATTTATTTACAACCTTTTCTCCCTGTGAAAAAGTAGCTTGCACAATTGGCTGCAAGTTAAGCCACACATGTTGGAAAATGGAAAATCAATTCTTTGTAACAGTGTTGGCCTTGATTGAGCAGCACCTGTATGTTTAGGGAGAAGGAAGGAGATTCTGCAGGTATTGATCTCAAAGTCATTATCACCCATGTTCAGTGATAACGAACGAGTTTTTTGCTTCCACTCAACATTTGTCTGAATTTCTGGAAGAGTAAAGGAAGGCAGACACAGCAGTTGTCTCTACAGGGAATTGTAGTCATTGAATTTTGGTTTCTCTCTGAATTTCCCTGGTACCCAAACAAACACACTTGCCACTGACTTTCTCATAACTGTTGAGTGATTTGAGTTAATTGCTAGAGGGATGTCATTTTTCTCAAAGGCAACTCTGAAAAAGCCTAACTCTGAACATCAGTGTCTAAATTCTTCATTTTCATTATGCATCCAATATATGATGACTGAATTCCAACAGATGCCTGCTGGAAGTTGTGTTCCCCATGAAAGATGCCTATAATTAATATTCTAAATTGTTGTTACTAGGAACTTTCTATGTCAGGAAGAAATGAGAATAACTCTTCCTATAGGTTTTTTTCTGTCCTATCCAAAAGAACTGATCCATGTAAATTCAATAAATGACAATTGACCACAAAAATATACTAGTCATCATCCATATGCAATTGGTAAATCAAGAAGTAGAAGTAAATATTTCCTGAACTCAAGGATGTTATAGAGTGGCATAGAAGAGTCATCAAGATGAGATTTGTAGTGATACCATTTGAGACATATAAATAAAGTGAATATGGGTCAGAAGTCTAAAGTTTGCCTTGAGTTAGGAATAGATCTATAGATGGTCCATTCTGCTTTTAGCTAAATATATTAATCAGGAATTTGTTATACACATGAAATGCAGCCCAATTAGTAGATGTGGCATACTTTTTGTAGGTAGAATTGGATGAAAAATCTGTTTTCCTGTTAATGACATAATCTGTATGTACGTGTGTGTATGCATGTGTACATGTGCATGAATGCCCATGTTATTTTTATGAGTGAAAGGAATTGCTTTATGTATATTTCTTTAGCAATCTTATTGTTGTTGAACACTTAGGTTCTATCTACAACTCAGTTACTATAAAGAGTTCTGAAATAAACATTGTATGCAAGTATCTCTTTTCTATGTTAATTTGGAGTCCTTTCAGTAAACATTGTAGCTCAGAAACACAAGCATTGTATGTTTCCTTTCATTTAGGGTTACATTAAATGATGTAAGTTCATATGACATGAAAGTAGATGTAAAATTGTCTAGGTGACAAAGAGGTATAATAAAAGAAGAGTAGAATAGCAAAATAGAAGGCAATCACATAGTATATTGATAAAAGTACACTATGTAAAACATGATGATGAATCCAGGGCTAGAGTGGTTTCATATTTAAGCAATGCTAAACTTAAAGTAATTAAAACATTAAAGTAATGTTTGTTAAAACTCGTAAAAATAAAATTGGAAGTTGGGGGCTCTGTGCTGACAGCTTAGTGAATGTCCATACTAAAGAAATGGCTAGTAGTGGTAAATTTAGAATCTTTAGGAAGGATGAAGCTATGTCAGTGAGTATTTATATAAACCCCTTAATAAATATTAATCCATTATATAATTAGTAACCAGTAAATTATTCCTATAGTATCTGAATGTACTATGTAAGAACCAATTTGACTTTCTCATGTTGAATGAATTGTATAGATGTTGTCTTCAGCAGTAGGACCTCATTATGAGTTTGTGGAGAACAATCTATAGTCTTAGCAACAGCCTGGGTTGTTCAGAGATTCTTATTGGACAACTTTGGCCAATAGCTCATTTAGGTATATATAACTCAATTGTCAACCTGGAAGCTTCAAATGGTGACAGATGTCCACATGAACCTCTGTCTCTTCCATTATTTGCTAATTTTATTTAGATTTCCTTCATATATGTGTGTATTTTATGAAGTGTCTACTATATTAGGTTTCCATGCTATCCCTTTAATTTTATCTGCCTCTACCCATATTTCCTACTTTTCTTCCTTTCTTCTTCTCTACTTAATTCCCCCATTCATTATCTATAACTATCTATTTTGTTTTCCTTTCCTAATAAGATATGTTTCCTCTAGCCCTTTACTCTAGACCTAATCTCTATGGTTGTGTAAATCTATGGTTATCACTGGCTTAATATAATATGGTTAATAACCACATATAAGCAAATACATATCACATTTGTCTTTCTGGGTCTGTGATCCATTGTTTAAAATGGTTTTTTTGTAGTTCTATCCATTTGTCTATAAGTTTTATGATTTCATATTTTCAAATGACTAAGTAATACTACATTGAATCAATACACCACATTTTTCTCATCCATTCTTCTGTTGAGAGACTTCTGGGTTTCCAATTTCTGTTCATTGTGAATAGAGAGAAATGAATAGTTGAGTGAGCATCTCTGTGGTAGGATGAAACATTAGTTTTATATATTTCCAAGGGTTGTGTAGCTGGATCATGATGACGTAGGTCAATTCTCATCTTCCTGACAAACTGCCACACTGATTTTCATAGTGACTATATCAATTTGCACTCCTACCCCCAATGGAGGAGTGTTCCCCTTCTTCCATATCCTGGCCAGCATAAGTGCCATTTGTTTTGTTGATCTTAAACATTCTGACAAGTATAAGATGAGTTATTTTATAAGAAACAACCACAGGACATCAAAAGGCTTTAATCCTATCTTCCTTCTGCTTTGAGGAGGAATATTCACAGTAGTTGTTAGACTGTGAAGCTACATGTATGATGGGGGTTTGAGGAAGCTAAAGGCAGAGAGAAGCAAAATACAAATCCATGAGGATTATTAAGGAACTCTCTGTCCAGAAAGATGTAAGCATTACCTAAGCTGTGAAATCTTAGTGGTTGGGAATATAAGCATTGTAATTTCTCCACTGTATATAATTATAACTAACAATATAAATGTGCCAGGGCTGTGAAAGATACTACAATCTGGGAGAATGTGGCCATGGAATTAAAGACTCTACAATGAACAAACAGGCAATGAGAAAATGAACAACAGATTTCCAAAAAGTCATGAGAAAGAAAAAATTTGTAAATAATAACTATAAATGCATACAACTTCTGTGGAACAGAGAATTAAACACTCTCTGTGAGTTTGGCCACTTGTCATGCAAGTACAGAGACTGAATTAGATCCTAGAACCTATGTAAAGGTGGAAAAAGAAAACTGAATTTATAAAGATGTCCTCTTACCTATGCATCCTGCCTCTTTCCATCAAGCTCCAATACTAATAATATAGTTTAAAGTTACAAAAATCTGACCACAGAATCTATCACTGGATCCAAGATGAGATAGTCTAGGAAATTCAGAAATAAAAACAAATACCATACCATTGTTCTTCTTAGACAAGCAACAAGTTCCAAAAAAGAGAGATGTGTATTACAAAGCATGTCAGAATGGCTCTTCAGATTGTGTTGAACTGAAGAGATATACTTTCTGACAGAGAATTGATACATAAAAGGCTACATTACCTGATAGGACAACTGTTTTACACACATGCCCACATACAGACTCACACACACACAGACACACACACATACACACACATGGATATGCACACACACATGCACATATGCACACACACATGCATATGCATGCACAGGGAGAGAAAGAGAGAGGGGGGGAATAATTGTTGGTTGGGTAGTAATAATTTTACATATAGAAGAGAACAGAGATGTCTACAAAGGCCCATTAATTAATCCTATACAGATATTTCTATTACAAATTAGAAAATCTAGACTGAGCATTGCTTCAAATTATCAAAGGGAAACAATGCAGATATAGAAGGGGGTTGTGTTTAGATTTTTAACCATAGTTCATGAACATAATTCTACAGAGGCTGATGTAATTAAATCAAGGGTCTATTAAAGAAGATCTTAAAAGCTTAAAATGCTAATCCTATCAGACTTTTTTTGAGGGGGGTTGCAGTTAGAAGAAACCTTCCCAAAACATTCAAATTTTCTTTTCTTGTTTTGCATGGTGTGACATGGTTGACCTCTCTCTCTCTCTTTCTCTCTGTCTCTCTCTCCCCCCCTTTCCCTCCCCCTCATACTTCCCCTCTCCCTCTCTTTCTCTCTCACTCTTTCTGTCTCTCTCCCCTCCCCCTATGTGTGATTTGTATGTATATGTTTGTGCACATGCATGAGAGTCCACAGATAAGCATGTAGCAATGAAAGAATAAGCCGGAGTGTCTGTTCCTGCTCCCTACTCTGTTTGAGCTGGGGCTTTGTTACTGTTGTTATTGTTTCTCTTTTTGGCTGTTGCAAATGTCAAATTAGCTGGCATAAAGTTCCTCCAGAGTCTGTCTCCCTCCTTCTTGAGGGCCCACTGAGATTACAGATACACGCTAATCAGCTTTAGGTGTGTTCTGGGATCTAAATGCAGGTAGTCATGCTTGCCTAGTAAGTGTATTCATGTAGAGCCATTTCCCATCCAAGATGTTCAATTTCAAAAGGGAAAAAAGTACATTGTGAAGAAGAAATATATATCAACTTGCTAACAGTCAACTGCCAAATTTCAGAATGTATAAACGATATTTGTGTTCATTTGGAGAAGTTTCTGCATTCATTTCAATGTGGCAGAAGTCTATGAAGGTTAGAATATGCCAAACTATCACCATTATAGTCCAGATGCTATTGGTAGTTTCTATGGTAGAAAAAAGTGTAGATGGGCAATGTTTATACATGTGAAGAATGCATGATTTAGTTTTTAAATTTAAATTTTTTATATTTAAATTTAATTTTTATTTTTGATGATATTTTGTATTAATTTTATATATTTTTTATTTTTAATATAAAATATTATCAAAAAACTTTTATAAATAATTAACATTCTATTAAGTTTAGACTCTCCTTTACTCAGACTAGTTCAGTTCTTCCATATTATTCCTTAAAAACTGCAAATTTAGTGATTTTCTCCATATGTTTATTTCTTTTTATGAGCTCATACATATACTGAGCAGCAGGGGTTATATAAATATAGTCACACAACACAACTTACATATATTAAAATATTCTGTTCTTAAAAATACATGTATTTGGGGGCTTATAAATATTTATTTTACTGAGTTATGCAGAATAGTCCATTGTATAAAATACCACCATTAGTGTAGTTGGAAAACCTCAAAGCATGTTTTTTCCCTAAGCGAAAGAATCAATGATTAGATAATTTTCTTCACACAAAATCTTCAAGTAGCCAAGTGTTCATTGCTGTAGAATAGTGTCTGTTTCTTCTGTAACTATTGTGTTCCTTTGCAATATTTTTGCAAAGCCTTATGCTCAGGTTTTCACTGACCATTGTAATGATGGTCCTAGCTGCAAAAACAGAGTTGACTCTTTTTCTAATCTGTCATGAATATGACATTGTAAGTCAGATTTCAGAGCATGAAACATTTTTTCATCTGTAAAGTTTGTTAGCTTTCAAAATTCAAAGCTTGAAAATACATTTTGTGTTCACATGCATAGAAATACTAGGTATAGAATACAATTCCTCAGGGAATTACTTAGGATTCATCTGTGTATGCACTTTCATTGCTCTTTCCTGATGACACTATGGAGATTTTTACCTCATGCCAGGTGACAGTATTGCTCAGAGATATGCATCTATAAAGACAAACATGTCCTCCTGGCATTTACTAACAATTAAAGGGTTACTAAAAATCAGCAAATAAAACAAAAATTTCTTCTACTTGCTGTCCAGGAGCTGTTTGTAAAATAATTACTCAGAGGATAATACTAATTACAAATTGTTTGGCCTGTAATTCAGACTATTATTAGCAACTCAAATCTTAAGTTAAGTCATTTCTACTAATCTAGGAATTGCTACATGCCTGTGGCTTTATCTGTGTTCTATTACATCTTGCTAATCCAGTGGCTCTCAGTGACTCTTTTCTCAGCTCTGCCTTTATTCCCCTGTATTTCTGCTTGGATTCTTTGTTTGCCTATACCTGGCCTTGCCATAGGCCAAAGCAGCTTCTCTATTAACCAATATTAGCAACACATATTTACAGCATACAGAAAAACTATATCACAGCAAATTTCACTGCTAATTTTGAAAGAGCCAAATAGCTCCAAAATAGCAAATAAGTTAGTCCTTAATATTATACTTCTGGACTCTAGACTTGCCCTTAGTTTAGTTTCCTTTCACCTAGTTCCTTGAATTAAGACATATCAATATGTTATTTAATTTCTGGATGACGTATTAAATACTAATAGTGACAGAAAGAAATAAATTTAATATTAATTAAATGAACTGATTGATGTTAGATGTTATACATACAAACACTGTAAATCTATAAAGTTGAAAATTATAAAGTTTTATATTGAATTTAAATTCATGTATGCATGTGAATGTATATGTATTCCTTTCTGTGTGTGTATTCCTACACTAATAACTAAACATCAAGAGAATGGGGAGTCTTCTGAGTTAATAGAATGGTGTCAGGTACAAGACAAGTCTTCAGTTATCAGCTGAATGGACTAACTTGAGAATGCATAAATAAAAGAACATCTCCTATAAAGCTGCAACATAAGCACTCACATTTTAGAGTATATAAAGACTAGTATCTTTCAAATACTATGGATATGAAAAGTTTCTAGTCATCTTCAATGCCATGGACTTTAAGATATTTATGTTCCTTAATTTTTTCTTTACACTTATTAAATACTAAATGCTTCTGGGTATTGTGGTACGTGCCTTTAATCCAAGTACTTTGGTGGCAGAGGCAGGAGAATCTCTTGAAACTTGCCAAGTCTATATATAAAGTTACAGACCAGCCAGGCTACATAGTGGGATCCTGATTCAAGCTAAACAAGAAAGATCAAATATAAAATGAAAAACCCAGAACCTTTAGTTGCCTTATTAGTACAAAGAAGCATCTCTAAAGATGAATGTCAAATGTTATCCATAAGTAGATTACAATACAGGTCTGTCTGAAGTATGCAGCCTTTTCTACATCATCTTGAGATTCTTTGGCTAACAAGAAAGACTAAAGTAAGGTACAGTGAAAATAAAAGTGTATTTGAATGAATGAGAAATATGAGAAATGTCCCCCATAGGTACAAATATTTAAACACGTGGTCTATGGATCATAGAGTTGTTTGATGGGGTTGTAGAATCTTGATGAAAGAAGTGTGTTGCTAGAACTAGGTTCAATAGTGTATAACCTCACTTCATTTCTAGTTTCCTCTTTCTACTCTCTGATATGATTTGTCAGCTTCCTGTTCTGGCCTACTGCTCCCATGCCTCCTCCACAATTATTGAGTCTTTTCTCTGGAATTATAAGTCAAAACAAGTTCTTTCTTAATAAAATGCTTTTCACTATGGTGTTTTGTTACAGCAAAAAATAATTAATATAAAGTTTTTGGAAATGAGAGAATATATGCATAACCTAAAGAGACAGATAGAAATTTAGCTGGAGTTCAAAACCTGACTTTATAAATGTTTGCAAACTCTTGGGTCAAATAAGTTACAATGTTTGTGATAAAAGGCAGTATTTAAAGCTTGAGCTCACTGTAATTATCTTAGAACAAGATCTTTTCATTTCCTGAGTACCTAGCTAAATTTTTATATAGCTGATTTTCTTTCTAACATCTATGTAGCTGAAACAAGGTGGTGCTTACCTTTTTAGCAAGCCATAGCTCTATTTAGCATGCAGAAAAAAAAATAGATTTCCTCAACAGTAGATTTTGATGCTTGAAGAATAAGCATGTTCTTTTATACTAGAAATACTGAAGGAAATCAGGGGAGAAATCAACAATAGCTTTCATGGACTGAGTTGGTAGTTTGTACAAATGCTCATGGAAGACCCATTTTATAGTCTCTCCTAATACTTAATATAAGAAGGTAGGTAGTAAAGAGAAAATTTTTAAAAAATATTGAGTGAAGAGTTTGACAAGACTGTTGATAAGCCATCAGAACAGGAGAAGAAAAGTAAGCATAGTAAGTTAGCATTGCAAGGAGTATCCACCACACAGTGGGAGCAAGTAGGACTCTAAATTATTGCTCTCCATTTCTGAGACAGCCAGAAATTTATCTGTACCAGTTGCAATTTGATGGAACCTGGGCATCTGTCTTGATGCATTAGGAGACTACCTGGAAAAAAATGAATGTACATTTTTCTTTCCAGGTAAAGCCCCAACACCAGCACCCAAAGGGTGACAACTTAGGGGTCTCAAATTGATAGTAGCACTATTTTTAAAACATAATTTAGTAGTTGGTTTAGAATTCTTCTGTTCCAGAGCCTTACTTTCAATCCTCACCAAACATTATTTATATCTTATACTTAGAAAAAGGGAAGAATGTATCAGCTCTGTTTAGAGGTAATAAGATTATTCCAATCTATTCAAATTCACAAAACAGTGGTGAGGAAAAAAGGATTAAATTATTGTGAAATAATCTTTTTGTATACTATAAAAATGCAGCTTTACCTAAAGCATATTCTGATTGGCTTATGACAGAGCTGACTGACCAATAGCAAGGCAGGAGAGTGTATGTGGGATTTCCATTCAGAGAGAGAGGAATTCTGAGAAGAAGAGAGACAGGAAACATTCGTGAGACATAAAACAAGTCAGACATACAGTACAGAGGAGAGCTAATCAAGCCACATAACAGAATATAGATTAAAAGAAGTAGGTTTATTTGTTATTTGAGTTAGTTGTAAAAAAAAAATTAAAAAAAATAAAAAAAAACCTACACTAAGACAAAGCTTTCATAATTAATAAAAAGTCTCCATGTCATTATTTACAGGCTGGCAAGAAAGTCTAACAAGAAAGCTTAGTATATTTGGTACCCAATGTCCAGCATATAAATCCTCATAATGCTTAATAAAGTTTCATGGTGACTGCAGTCAAGCCCTGCTGTGCAATTGAGTACTTAGGCTGTTGATATTTCATACAAATACCTGCAGCAGGCAGACACAACCAATTTCCAGAGCTTGAATGGGTAAATGCGGCTCTATGTCTGATATTAGGATAGCATAAGGCTAGGATGTCATAGAACCAAAGGAACTGGATCCAGCTGCCAACACCCTGTGTGAAAAGATGAGCTATTTGTCTGGTATCATGGGCATTTAAGGTTTGATTCACATGGTCATAGAAGGCAGCAGATGCATATAAAGTCATGTACAGATTAAGAAAACCACTTAACACTTCACAATCTGTTTGAAAATGTGCTGAGATACTGAAGAAAGAAAATAAAATTGAAATAGACAGCCATAGAAAATATAGTTTATAAACAATAAAATTTTTAAAGAAAAATTAAAGTAATAAATAATAAACCACATAAGGATGAAAAATATATGACACAGGATATATGGATGCTATATAGGACATTATTATCTCTAATTTGTAAATGCTAACAAACAAAAAAAACAATGGCTGCTGAGAGACGCTGGATTATGGAAAATGCTAAATTAAACCAGATTATATACTTTAAGTGGGACTCTACTTCAGAATGAAAGCCAAAAAATGTGTTGCATTAGGAGAGAGATTATGTTTTTGATTCCATGAGAAACAAAAAACCATGGATTCCTTAAAAATTAATAAAGACAAAGTTTGATAAGGGGATACCTCTTGACTACAACTGAGAAGTTAAAAAAAATATGTAAGGCAAACGACATATAAACTGATTTCTTGACTTGGAAACAGCTATCAGACTTGGTGAGACATGATACATCTTGTTGACTACAAGAGTCTTCGTGACATTTTAGTTATACTTTTCAAATAGACTTATAAAATTGAAGGATGGCTTTTACTCCTCAAACACAGAGCAGAGAACCATCTTTAGCTGAAATGTACATAGCACATATTCCGTATTTGTATTCCATGTAAATCTATGTTACCTTTAAAAGTTTATGTGTTTTCAGAAAAAGAAAAAAGGGAACTGACATCAATGAAGACGAGTAGCCGAGGTGATCCAGTTCTCAGAATGCTTCTCTTGCAGTTTCCTCAACACTCTGTAGCTAGAAAAATTTCAAAGCTGTTAGTTGAGAGGGTCCAGTCTCACAGACTATTCTAGACAAGTCTTCAGATAAGCCACATTTTCTGTTACATACATAGTGAACAATGAACGATACAGATAGCTCTCTTGGGACTTAACTATTTGCACAATTATATCAGAGTCCCCTAATGAGGCCATTACCCCCAGATAACAAAAAGCAATCTAGAGAACATGATACCCACACTCCAAGGAGGTGGTTTTGTTGGTTTTTGCTTGTTGGGTGGATTTTGAATATTTGCCATCATTTAGGGAAACTGAATGTAAATTACTATTGTTCATGGTCAAGAAAAGAACTAACCAAAGAATGTTAAATACAGGGATCTCATTTGAAAAGAAAATAAGAAGCTGGTATATGAGAAGCATAGAGTAAAGGTGGAGATTAATGTATCTACTTTTAGCCTAATAAGCAACTACTAGTCTCAAATATTTTATATTGGTATGGGCTTTTGTATATTGATACAAATTTAAGGTTATTTTTGTTATAAAACTATATATATGGAATAAGAGGGTTCTCGGGTCCCGGGCAGCCAGAGACCCAGACCCTGCTGTGCCAGACCCCTCTGTTGCCCAGCCGCCCACCGCTCAGGCCCCCAGAAATGACCCAGATGCTTATATTAACTTCATGCTGTTTGGCCTATGGCTCAGGCACATTGCTAGCTAGCTGTTACATCTTAAATCAACCCATTTCTATTAATCTATCTGCCATGTGGCCCGTGGCTCACCTGTGTTCCTTACATGTTTCTTCTTGGGCGGCTTACTCGATCTGCTTTTGACTCCGCCCTGCTTCTCCTACCTATTCTGATTCCTCCTCCTACTTCTTCTATGGTGCCTGTCATGGGCCAAAACAGCTCCTTTATTTATAGATTGAGAATCATAGCATACAGAAAGGCATTCACACATCATATATATGTTTCTGTCCTTATTTTAGGTATTGTACTTATGCATTTCATTTTAAAATGTAATGTGAAATTCTAGTCCTTGAAAGCTACTTTTGTGAACTGTTTATTGAAATGCAGGTTAGTGGTTAGTCAAACTTCTAGTCATATTAAATATGTACTCAAGGTTAAACAGAAATATTTTACATAGGTGTTCTTGAAACACTTTAGATATTTGAAGAGTATGCCATTTAAGATGTTTTAATATGTTTTGAACTTTTTATGACAGTGAGGTATGTCTTCTCACAGTAGTGCCAGTCCACTTCAGAGAAGATTATG
The DNA here is from genome assembly GCA_033318265.1 of Phyllotis vaccarum. Taxonomy (NCBI): domain Eukaryota; kingdom Metazoa; phylum Chordata; class Mammalia; order Rodentia; family Cricetidae; genus Phyllotis; species Phyllotis vaccarum. Next base: position 12,502,353 of record JARWLC010000004.1, on the reverse strand, counting down.
GACATCAACAAATATTGTAGCAAAGTTATCTACTAAGTAAGAAATAGCTCTTGCATCAGTTACTGAGAATATGCTATCTAAATTGAACAGCAGGATGCAAAAATGGAAACTTTCCAAAGCAAGACAGGACAGTCCTTCAAAATTCTTGCTTCACAGGAAATTCTTTCAGATATTCTAGGGCTGTAGGTCAAAGATGGATAATTCACTGCTGCAGAGAAACTTTGGGTAAATGTCCAAGAAGCCAGCTTTTCTGTCATTTTAGGTAATATTATATCTTTTTTGGTCTCTGATGAGATTGAAGTATAGATATTTATAGTTTTACAGTTTTTCTTGTTACAAATTTTTTAAAAATCTTATGGAAAAGATGTAAAGCTTATAAGGTTGAAAAACAAAAAAAGCTCAAGTTGTTTATCTAAGTAAATGTTTATGATCTTTTTTTAGATTAGTAGTACAAGTGATGATAGAAAGTAAGTTAGGTATACAACTTTTAACTTTTCAAAATGGAATAGATGATAAAAATAATTTCTCCAAGTTTGCCAAATACAAAGAGACTGAATATTGAATATTGTGAATATAATCCTTACCTCATAATCATCCTTATTATAGATAGTTTTACTATGTTAGAGTTAAAACATTCCTTTCTTATTGAGACAAAACATGATAACTGTTTACGTTCTATATAGTTTTACTGTGTTAAAGTTAAACATTTTATTTTTTATTTAGATATAAAGGTAAAATGTGAAATAATTTTTGAATACTATAAAGATGTGCCTCTGCTGAAAGTACCTTCTAATTGGTTTAATAAAAAGCTGAATGGCCAATAGGTATGCAATATAAAGTAGGCAATATTTCCAGGTAGAGAAAGGAAGTCTAGGAAGAAGAGAGGCAGGAGATTCCAGTGAGACAGGAAACAAGTCAAACATACAGTATGGAGAAGAGATAACTTAGTTATGTGACAGAACATAGATTGATAGAAGCAGGTTAATTTGTGTTATAAGAACTAGTTGGAATAAAATTATGCTAAGGCCAAGCTTTTATAAACAATAATAATTCTCCATGCCATTATTTGTGAACTAGCAGTTTAAGAAATTCTAACATGAAATCTTACTATATTAAGTAGATTATTCTCAAAGAAGACATCTGTTTTTGCTGCTCCATGTTGTGTATGTACTATGGAAAAGGTTTGGACTTCAAACCAATGGTTAGTCAGTTTTTCTCCTTTTATTATCTTTAAGATAAATATGCAACATTGAGAAAAATATACTGAAATGTTCTGATTTAGCAAAAATATAGTTCTGATTTTTTTTACGTTTCCATTATATTTTATAGAGTATATTTAGCATAACATATTAAAATAAAAATTTCTGGAAACTTCTTTAGACTCTGACATAGAAGATTCCTTGACAAGTGTAGCCTTAAGAAAGAGAAGAATCTGATGCAAATAGATATGTGACAACTGCTCATTGTAAATATGTCCCTGGTTTAGAAAATGTTCCATGCTTGTATTAATGGTTTGGGGGCCATCAACAATAGCAGAGTGGATTGTAAATAGATGTTTTGTGCTTTATTGCAGTTGCTAAGGGCTTTCAAAGGAATTATTATTTTTTAATTCTTGATAAATTGATTGCAATATATTAGGAGAATGAAGAAGGGCAGATAGAAGCTGTTTTACTTTAGTAGACTATCTTAATACAAAGATGCTTTACTAACTGACTCTTTGCGTTAAATATATGTCCTAAAGTCTTTCTCTGAGCCTACCCAAAGGGTGATCCGGTCAAAGCTTGTGACATCTCTAGTTGCACTATTCAGGGAGGAAGAAAAATGTATGTAGGTTGTTTTATTTCCTGAGCAGGAATTTGAGTACCATTTTGTGGTACTGAAAATAAGAGAGAATTATGATCCAGGTAGTAAAGCATGATAGATGACTTGAGGAAGGCCAGTTGGCATTTTTATTTACCCTTTCTTACAACAGAACAACAAAAGGGCATTTATTCAATGGGGGAATCAAACAGCAGCACATTCAAAACAAATGATAGGATACTTCACAGCCTGTAATGAACTAAAACTACTGGACTGGCTACCAATTTTCAAGGGAGATTACTGAATCAATTAAACATTTGTGAGCATGTTATAATAGCGTTTTACAACCAAATAGGTAGAAGAATAAATTCAACAATTTTAACTGAGGCTGACTTCTTTTTCTTTAACAGGTATCTGTCTTTTTACTTGGAAAGAAAATCTAATCTTCAATTAAATACAAAAGGCACTGATTGCTCTCAGCTGCTATTACCAAGAATCATTAAATTCATGAAAAGTACGAGGTGGTCTTCACAACCAGGTTGCCTTCATATTTCAAGATCAGGTGCCAAGGGCTCTTAGAACACTGAAGATTCTTGCATTTCCTGGTAAGATTCTTGATACAGAGCAAAACACTAATGATCCACTAATATATTTTAAGGTGAAGACCACAGAGAGAATCTGTGGGCAGATTCCAGGGGAAGAATTCCTTACGCATCCTTCCTCCCAGAGAGGGTCTCATAGAGCAGTGAAAAGGAAGGAGCATACACGTAGTGCTCTGCTCGGGAATGTCTACTGGAAAGTCAACACCTCCAGGTTCTATTAGGGGTTAGCCTCAAAGGTGATCTCCTAATAGAGCAATATTTTAGACTCCAATAAGTAAAGTATGTGTTCAACATAAACAATGTTTTTTATACAAACAAACTGGCAGAGTAATTTTCCTGACTCAGCTCAACCTTGTAAGAGACTCTTTCTAGGGTTTACAGTCTAAAAACTCCTCAGTCAACTCTCATATTTATAAGGGTTGATAAAAAAGACTAAGAAGAGTTGGGAGCAAATTATGAAAGAAGGAAATGGTTGAATAAAAGGAGCAACAAAGAGGGAGAAAAAGGGAGATGGATATCTCTATAGAGGAATCAACGTGAGGTTGGATGTCTGGGAAACCTCCAAGAACTCATAGAATGTACCTGGCTAGGTCTCTAACCAATAGTGGAGGGGATGCCTAAACAGGACTTCCCCCATAATCAAATGAATAAACACCCTAAGTGTCATCCAACACTTAGAAGCTACATCCAACATTGAATAGTGGTAGAGGCAGAGATCCATGGCTGAGCACTGGCCAGACCTCCTGGCCCAGCTGAGAACAGGGGAAGAGAGTATGTATGAGCAAGGGGATAGGGATTATGTGGAAAATTCTCACAGTGGTGGCTAGCTGGAGCTCTATGGAGCTTACTGAATCAAGAATACCCATTGGAGATCCATTGGGAAAAGGAGCTAGGCCCTCCAAGGGTAGGCAACTGTCGATCAGGATGGGCAGTATGTGGAGACTAAAGGGGTGAGATCAGACTGTGTTCCTGTGCATGGGCTGGCACCTTGGAGCCCATTTTCCACAGAGGAACACCTGACCAAACATTGACTTTGGGATGAGGAAATCAGACTTGCCTGGAGTGGTGTATCATGCTGAGCAGACCCACCTTGGGACTTCTTGTCCTTTTCGGGGAGGGGATGGGTGGATGGGGAGAGGGTAGGGTAGGCTGAAAGCTGAGAGGGAGGGATTGGAAGCAGGGAAGGGAGGGGGAGCAGGGGGTATATAGATAAAATATTAATAAAATGAAGTAAAAATAAAAAGGAAGCTTTGGGATTTGGGAATTAGAGGACTTTCTTTTCTAACTGAAACCACTGTTTATTGCTCTATAGACCACACTATGGAAAAATAAGTTACTGAACAGTGTAAGAGAGTAAACAAATCATTCTAATTGCTTTATGGATTACTTCATCTACTTCTCACCATGATTTTTGTGTAGGCTAAATCTTGATTTTAATTAAACTACAAATGAGGAAAAAAATTTAAAATATTCAGAAGTGAAGCCCCAATATTTGTTCACTTTTTTTATTACTTCCTTATGTTAGAATAAATATACTTTCTGTGAAAGGTAACCTTTTAAAATACACCTGATAAACTACCACCATAAACACAAGTATACAAATGCTTCCTAAATTTGCGGTTTTTCAATGTATCATGAGTCTCCAGATCCCAGCATTGAAATACAACATTGGATCTATTTCAAGGCTGGGGAAAAATGCAGGTGGATTGATTAAGGAAAAAATAATGCATTCACCTTCAAGTACGATTAGAATATTAGCTCTGCATATTGACATAATAAAAGTTTATAAATCTTGTTAAGATAACTGGCTTTCCATACATTTAATAAATGCATTTGCCTAACTGAAACCAAGAACTCCACTTTTAGAGTCTCAATATCTTGTTCCATAGTTTGTGTGTGTTCATCTATGTCTGTGTATACATGGACATATGTGCATGTGAGTGTGAATATCAGAGGACAGTCTCTGCTGTCATTCCTCAGATCCTAACCACCTTTATCTAAGACAGGATTACGTGCTTGTTTATTATCCAACAAATAGGCTAAGTTGGATAGGCTGCAAGCTCAGGACCCTGCCTATCTCTCTTCTGGCTCTGAGATTATCAGTGTGCATTAGCATGGCTGGCTTTTCCTGACATGGCTTTTGGGATTTTACTAAATCCTTTACCAACTGACTTATCTCCCAAAACCTTGGAATAATGTCAAACATTTAGTTATAATTCATTGAAAAGTAGTTTATTTAAAATGGATTGCATGAAATTTTTAAAAGAAAATTTTATATTTCCAAATCTGTTTTAGAATCTGAATGGCTCAAGGTTGGGTTATTTAAAAATCAACATAATATCTTTCTGTTGGGGGATATTCTATCACATGATAAACTCTGAGTTTGCATTTGCATTAATTAAATAAATTTAACCTTGGGGCAAGAGGCTGCATTAGCATTTGGTTAACAGAAGGCCATCATAGAGCATCTGGAAGAGAGACACACACACAGGAAGTAGTAGGGTGGAGTTTGGAGTGGCACAGCCTTTTCTGGCTTGGTTAAAGCAGAAAAAATGGGTCTTTTGATGGTGCCAGCAAGAAGGGAAGGTGAGGTAGCTGCAAACCAAGCTCTTTAAACTAGCATGCTTTAACCCAGCCTTTGATTCTTGAGTCTTATTTATAAATAGAATGATAGAGATGTAGTTAAAGCTATCTTTAGTGGCAGCAGCAGAGGTGATGCCTGCAGAAGCAAGATACCCACCAGGCTGTACAGCCAGGTCACTGCTAGAGAAACAGGGCAGTGACCACAGAGTTACAAATGCTGGCTAAAATAGCAGTAGATTATGATGGAACCATCACACTGAAGTTAAAACATGTTTGCTATACATACAGCCTACTCACTGAGTATATTTCACTTCCACTGAATCTTCCCAAACATCCCGCTAATATTATTTTATAGTTCAAAATCTTTGAGAGGCTTTTCAGCTTGGAAATAAATCTCCTCACCATTACCATCACTCTAATCTGGTCCCAATTTAAGTCCTCAGTTCAAGGATGAATAAGCTGCATAGTCTATGACAGCTATGTTGGAACTATGTATCTGATTTATTCCATTGTGTCTCTTAGTAAGATAGGAACTACCAGATTGGCCTACACCCATCGCTACTTACTGAAATTTTGCCCATTCTGTGATCTATAGAGCATGGTGTCTCATAATGAATACCTTTACCCCAAGTAAGTACAATACTTTGTGTTATCTTTGTGGTAACTGTTAAGTTAGCCACTGGAAAAGAAATTGTTCATATATTGATGGATTGACAGTATGCTGTATAAACTAAACATGCAGAACAAGAAATTGACCTCTGAACATTGGCAAAACAAGCAGAGATGGTCCTTCAGATTCCTGCTTTCCATATAAAACTGCCAGAAACCTTCAGAACACAAGGAGAAACAACTGATAAACTATGCTAGAATGGGCAGAGCAGTCCTTCAAATTTCCTGCTTCACTGAAAGGTTTGCCAGAGACTCCAGGCTAAAGATAGATGCCCCACAAGTTTACAAAGGACTTTGTGTTACTGTCCAGGCAGACAGTAACCCAATGTCAACTCTGTCATTTATAGGTTTTGGAAGTTGCTTGCACTTCCGGTTTACTCAGGTAATATTATATCCTTCTGTGGTCTTTGATGTAGTTGAAGTTTAGATAGTTATAAGTATGGTTTTCTTAGTTATTTTTAAAAGGTATGTACTAGATATGAAACTTTAGACTCATAACCATAAGGTAGATGATAGAATATTTTCGTAAATTTGCTAAATACAAATAGAGTAGATATTGTAACTATGATTCTTGCTTGTTAGTTGTTTTGTTGTGTGTAATTTTGCTATGGTAAAATTGAAACATTCCTTTTGATTAAACATAAAAGGAGAAGTGATGTGGGATGTCTTTATGCTGTGAATAAAGGAACTGTTTTGGCCATGTCAGGCATCTTAGAAGCAAGTGGGAAGTCAGAGCATAGATAGAAGGAGGGCAGAGTCAAAGGAGATGAGATCCAGCAGCCCAAGAAACAACATATAAAGAAATAGGTAAGCCATGGGCCACATGGCAGGAGAGATTAATGGAAACAGGTTGAATTAAGATGCAGGAGCTAGCTAGTAATATGTCTGAGCCTTAGGCCAAACAGCATGAAATTAAACAAACAAACAAACAAAAAAATAGGTTAGCACTGCTTTCATTGTTCTTGGATAATTCCTCAAAGCATTCATACCTCGATAAATATTCTGATTCCTTTCACACCACTTAGGATACCCAGGTATCTACAGGATAAGCCATTGTCTAACCTTATCTACAGGGTTAGCCATTACCCAGGCAGCTCCTACTGTTTCTGTGTCATGGAATCCCACATCATGAAAGAAGGTTTCATGCGATACTCTCTCCTCCTAACTCAGGGCTTTTCTTAGTACAGTACACAAGCCCTTAAATTATTTTGGTGAGATGAGTTTTCTTTTTCTAAGCAATAAAAAATATTTTACTTTTCAGGTACTGTTGAAATCCATCCTCAACAATTGATCAGAAGGCCCTAAGAGAAGATCAGACTGAGCAATTCTCAAAAGAAAACATCAGGTGTGGTTTGTTTTTTTTATCAGTCCTCCAAGCAAAGAAAAACAGGGTTGTTATTGCAAAGATGAGGGATGTTTCTGTCAGCTGTTGTGTTTAGGGCAATTTGATGGTTAAAGATACTCATGCGTCTTAGCCAAATGCCTCAATTTGGACCAGAGTTACTATGCCCTTCATTTAAAAGTTCTGATGTAAAATCTTTATTCAGGATAGATATTCAATGTTTTTCCTAACCTACTAACTTTACAACTAAATCTTGGGTATGAGTTTAAGTCTTATTTGCTTTCTTACTGTCAGAAATATTTTTTAAAAACATCACTGAATATGCTTTCTGGCATAAAAAAAGAGATTTTGGATGAAAAAGCTTTGGACGAAACTCAATAGTTTCTAAAATCCTTATAATTTTACTCAACTCTCAGTAGTGTCTTTTATGAATTTTTACATATTTTATATTTTATTGTTACTTCACTGCATTAATCACAGGTTACTGTTTTAATCATTTTCTTGCTTCAATATTAGTCATGGGTGAAGAGAAAAGAATCCCTTTTCTCTGAGTACCTGGTGGATGATTTGCCTGTATAAGACCGTAATACTATGTGATGCCAATTGCTGTTGCTTATATCTGCTGACTGACCCTAATCACTACTGTCAAACACAAGAGGATGTTAAAGTTTCTAGAGGCTTGCCCATGATTTATATATTGTGGGAAAGCAAAGGAATCATTGGCCAGCTGATTGGTGACAAGTATGAAGGGAGATTATATACTTGATTACTTGATCACTGTTGAAGACATCGTATTTGTAATGAGGGATCTTTTCCTAGAGATCCAAAATTTGATGCGAGCTAGTCTGTAAGAATTTGAAAGAACACAAGAAAATATATTGCAAAACTTAAAAGTAATGGGTATTCCCCCTTCATTTGTCCATATTCTTTGTTTATTTCTAAGTAAACCTACAAAAGGTTTATATCAATCAGCATGGACTTAGAGATTTTTATTTACTGATCACTTTATTGTTCTGGAGAAAACAAGACTCAATAAGCTGAATAAAAATTAAATTTCTAAAAGGTAAATAAATACAAATAAATCTACATTTTGTAAGATGGAAATATAATATACCTACTGTCCATTTTCTGGTAAATCTACTTTGCACAAGTGTTTATTTTGCAGTTGGAAGATATATTTATGAAGAAAGCAAAGTTAAAAAAATTGTAAGGAAGCATTTACTCCTCTTCTTTATTATGCTGCCCTGTTCTATTAACTGAGAACCGTGTCATCTATGAAACATCAAGTTCATGCTTTTGTCCATCTCTGTGACTCCTGCCCAAGAAACAAGAGTTGGATATTGAGCAAGATATAGAGAAGGCCTCAGAGATCTGTCCTGTCTGTGTTGTCTTGATGGAAATACGAAGTATAATCACTTACTCTGAGTAAATACTTGTCATTGCTTTGATAACAATGGTGCTGATTATGGAGGCTTTTCTGGCTGGAAAGGCAAAGTATAGTTTGCTGCCATTTGAGTGCATATTTGAATTGGTGAATATTATCTTTGTTTAGAAACCAGCAAAGCAAATCTCACCCTGGGAGACTCCTGTATCTGGACTACCATGTGTCAAGAACAAATTGGAGATTCTGTAGCTAAGCTATTCTCTACTTACAGAAGAGGAAAGTGTTTGTAGCTATATTGCCATTTTACAAACACCAAGTAGTCTTTTTCACATACATTTAGCAACTTATAATTAATGATGCAGAAATCTTAGCACTATTACATTTTCAGTCAAGGACATCAAGTGACTATCAAATTCCCAGAGTAACTTAAGGAATGATTTCTTTCAAGATATCAAAAGCTGTTACACAGAAGTATAAAACTTGTACATATCAATGGGTACCATGCTACATTTTGATATAATGCATATATTATATAATCTTTAAGTCAGGTTAAATATTTCTATCTACTAAATGTTCAGATATATAACATTCAGAAGTCTTTCCCTCCAGCTTATAGAGACATATAATACATAATTACTGTCTAACTAGTCAATGTTTGAGAACAAATTAATTAATTTCTACTACTGAGCTAAATCTTTAGCTGTGTAGCCAACAATTTTTGGCAAAGGTGCTAAAAACATTGGAGTAACATTGAGAAAGGACAAATGTTTTCAACATAAAGTGCTGGGGAAAATGTGAATCCTACTGTTAAAAAAAAGAAAAGAAATTTGATCCCTATATTCTTCAAATTATGAAATGAGCTAACATAGAAGAAAATGCATTAAGATATTAGAAAGGCAAATATTTGGGTTTTGAGTTTATGGTGCTGCAAACAAAGAAATAAAATAAAGAGAAATAGATAAAATTCCACCAATTTTAAGCTTTTCTTTACAATAAAAGAAAATACTCCTCGAATTGAAGAGACATTCTATGAGTGACAGAAATGATTTCAAAGAAAACATTTTATAATAGTTGATATAAAGAATATATAAGGAACTCAAAAACATTAACAGTAAAAGAATGATAATCTAATTATAGTCCAATTTAAAAAATGTGCAATTAATCTACACTATTTTCAAAAGACAGAGCCTGAAGGTAGATAAAAAGAATTCAGTGTCACTTGAGAGATATATGTTTTAAGACTATGCTTCATATTATCAACTTACATATAAGTTTGAATGCCAATAGTATTTTTCAAACATCTATAGGATTTTCTTCATCAGAGAATATTATAACATGTTTATAGTATATATAATCAATACAAAATTGTCTGAAATTCTGTTAGCAAGTACAGAAATATTTGACTGCTATTTTTTTCCTTTATCTCTTAAGACAAATGACATTAGCAGTCAGGGTTGAGTGTTTGTGACACCAATCTCCCTACAGCTTCATGACTTCATTAAAAACTTCTAAAATTGATATTAAATTTATGATATCAATGATACTTTTCTATTAATAGCAACATTTTACAATACATACTTTATATGTTTTGGACCTATCCAAATTTAAATGGTATAAAAATTTCACAATAAATGGGAATATCATCAGAAAGGTCTCTACTAATACATTTTTCATAACAGTAACCAAGACTTATTTGACAAATTTATCTTATCTGGATATTGAAACAGAGAAGCATTTTAAATCTGTGAGCAGCTTAATGTTCAATGACACTTTCATAATTGTGATTCAATTTTAATCACTTTCTCTCTTTTTTTCCTATTGGTTCTTTATCACAGTCTCATATAGAGGACAACAACCTGGCTTAGCGAGTCATTTCCTTGAGCTTTCTGTCCATGTCCCTTGTGCCTTCATGGGGGAAAAAAGGTAGTAGGAAAAAAAAAAAAAAACCCTATCATGTCACTGTTAGATGCCACCTTAGGTGTCATAGTTTATATAGAAAATCATAAATAAAACTAATTAAGCAAAAATGAGATTTCTGTATAGACTTTCATGGCTCTGAAATTGTACATTGAGGTTTTGGTTCTCTTGTGCAAGCATCAGAAGGATCACAGCTCTTGTTAGGTAGCTCAAGGAGATTCAAATTGGGATCCTCACCAATTAGTATATTTTCACGTTTTTAGTGATGTATAAAATGGTAAAAATAATAATCACAGAACTTCAACTTGAGGATGGTTTAGTGGGTTAACTATTTGCTGCATAAGTGTGAAAACCCAGGTCAGATTCCCAGAACCAAAGTAGGGCTAGACTTAGTAGTACTAAGGTTAGCTGTAATTGTACCCCTGTTAATATATGAGAAACAGTAACATGAGAATCCCCTTGCAGCTAGTGGGTCAGTTATTCTGATGTACACAACAGCATATGGCAAGAGACCAGACACAATCTCAAATTAGATAAAAATTAAGGGAAGAAACATGAGGTTGTCCTCTGACCTTCACATGTGTGAGGTCATATGGGAGTGTCCCCTCAAATGCACACATATACATTCACACAGAGATTAAAAGAGAAAGCACAGAGCTAAAGAAGAGAGGTTGTGGACATTCCCATGTCATCAGTTACATAGAAACTACTATTGGCATATTTGTTGTGATTGAATGTTTTATTTTGTTTACAAATTTCACTTAGAATCTTGGAATGTGTGGTCTTTTGTGACTGGTTTAATCTTCTCAATGAACTGTTTTTGTAGAATCATGTGTATTGTTGTAGAGATCATTAGTTTATTGCTGAACTATGGCCAAATATGTAAATATATTACAATTTGTTTATATCTCTTTGGTTGGTGGGCATTTTAGCAGCATTTGGCTATTTTAATGAAGTGTTGGAATAACCATTTTACAGTTATATTTTATTGTTCTTGGATAAATACCTAGAGGCAAAAGGGCTGAGTAATAAGATAAGCATACTTATTTGTGTAAAAAAAAAAATGATGCTTTTATCTAGTATTTTTATACCATTTCATAAATAGCACCTGCAATTTCATGATGTTCCTTCCATTTCCCTTCAAACTTTATTCATTGCTGGTCAGTTTTGTACAGATCAGTCATCCCTCGGTGTGATTTTTGTTTGAGTTTTCTTGATGATTACTGAAATTGAGTACTGATATATGTGCTGATCGGGCTTTACTGTTGGCCATACAATGAGCTTGTGTTAAATGGATGTTTAGTTTTACTTTGAACTTTTAAAACTGTGGCTATCTCCTTATTGAATTACTGTTTTTTTCTTTCTATATATTTTGAAAAATATTTTTGTAAGATATATGCATTAGAAATGTTTATGATCAGTTTATAGCTTGTCTTATATTTTTTTCAAAATGTCTTTTTAGTAAACTTGGATTTATAAGAAAAGAGAAGATTATATGCAATTTAAAACCAGGTATACTTAGCTACCAATAAAAAATTTGAACTGAATTTTTTAAAAATAAGAAGTTAAAAAACGTCCTGGAAGTCAATCCAATGAGTTCATCTTTTTTGTGACATTATTTTCAAGTGTCATAAAACACTCCTCAATGGTTGTTATTTCTAGGACTGTTGAGGATGAATATAGAAGCTAGGTGGAAAATACCATTGCAGGTAGCTTTTGGGGATAACTCCAAATTGAAGACCTGGGATATTGTGTCTTTAGCTGGAAAATGAAACTCAAGATAAATTTACACCAACGTGGATATCATATTGGAGCAAATTTGGCAAGGTTTGTTATGGGCCAGTGTCAGGGAAGCATGATTGCAGAGCTGATAACCTTGGGTCTTTGCTGCTGATGTGAAACCTGAGACAGACAAGGTAAGGCAAACTCTTCATGATGCTAATGCCATTTATGTTTGGAGTTCTTGACTCCTTCTGAGATCTTGTAAATGAGGGTTCTTGGTCCCCGGTGTCCAGAGGTTCAGACCCACAGACCTGTAGACCTAGATCCCGTAGCAGCTCACTGCTGCTTAGGCCCCCCAAAATGATTCAGATGCTTTATACCTTCACGCCATATGGCCTATGAATTAACACATTAATAGCTTGCTCTTGCATCTTAAATCAACCCATTCTCATTAATCTGTCTGCCTTGTGGCCCATGGCTCACCTGTGTTCCTTACATGCTTCTTCTTGGGAAGCTGGCTTGGTCAGTATCTGACTCTACCCTGCTTCTACTACCTATGTTGTGATTTCCCCTCCTACTTTTTCTATGGTACCTGTCATGTGCCAAAACAGCTCCTTTATTTACAGATTGATATTCACAGCATCCAGAAAGACATTCCCGTATCACCTCCTTCTTTCTGTCTAATCAAAAAGGAAGGTTTCAATTTTAACATAGCAAAATTACATATAAGAAAATAGCCATCAAGCAAAAATTACAGTTACAATATCTAGTCTATTTGTATTTAGCAAAATTAAAGAAAATACTCTATCATCTACCTTATCTTTATGAATCTAAAGTTCATGTCCAATATACCTTTCAAATAAATAAGAAAAACTATACTTATAACTATATAATCTTCAACTATATCAAAGACCACAGAAAGATATATTTACACAAGTAAATAGGAAGTGCAAGCAACTTCTAAAATCTAGAAAGGACAGATACCTACTGCCTGGACAGTCACCCAAAGTTCCTTTATAAAGTTGGGGCATCCATCTTCAGCCTACATACCCAGAGTCTCTTTTCATTTCAGTGAAGCAGGAAATCTGCTCTGCCCATTCATCAGTTGTTTCTCCTCAAGTCCTGAAGAATGTCTGACAGTTTTCTCTGCAAAGCAGGAACCTGAATGACCATCTTGGCTTGTTCTGCCAAAGTTCAGAGGTCACCTTCCTATGGAACCCGCATGTCCAGTTTAAACAGCATACTGTCAAGCAGTCAATAAAAGAACAGGTTCATGTCCAGTAGCTAAGAGATGACACAAAGAAACTAATCTCCATATGGAGTTTCTTTGGTGTCCATTTTTCTCTTGAAGTAAATTGGTGCTGCCAGGAAAAGACATGTCTCACTGTCCAGAAAAGTCTAAGTTCTTAAAACATTTTAAGTGTCATATTCTGTAGGTCTTAAAAGTGTTTAAAGATTACCTATATAATTGAATTATATCTTTGTATATCTAAAAATCAAACTAACATGCATTTCTTAACTATACATTACAATTTTAAATTGATTACATAAACATCATATCTTAAGCAAGAGTAGAAAAATAAATATATACAGCATAAGAGAATTGACCTTAAATTTCTATCAATAAACCAAAATCCATACCGATATAAAACATTTTGAGATTAACAGCTGATTTCCTGATCTAAGTAAGTTCAATAATCTAATTTTTAAAAATCACTCAGATGCCACACCCCCTTTTTCTTTTTAGAAAGAGATTAACTATGACCATTAACCATTTATAATGAAAACAAGCATTTATAAACACTATTTTGGGAATTGGGAATAGTTTTCCATGACTACGTCCTGATGATTATGGGACATTGAAAATCTCTCAGGTTCTTGAGAATGGATCATAGCCTACAGCCCTGAAGCTGATATGGCCATCTCTTCCCATCAGAGATTTTTTTCAGGGGGGGGGGGTCTTCATTGATAAAACCATATTTGCCTGAAAGCAATCCACAGATTCTCATCTTTTGTGGAAACAGAACTCTTCCAAAAAAATAAATCCTTAGACACAAATTTCAAAATCAAAATACCTTTAAAATATATATTTTTGTTTAACTTTGCGGCCTTTGTATTCCATTGTCTTTCTGCATTTAGCTCATTAACAGTTAATAAATTAAAAGAAAACACATTAATAACCAAAATCCAGATTTTGTGTCTATTTTCCATCTTTATGTGGCTTTTTATATTTTTATTACTCTATTCCTCTTTTAAAAGACTTTTTCTACCTTCTTTCTTTTCTCTCTGAAGCCTATGTACCTTTTACACAATGTGTGAGACCGATTTACAGTTTTTTTTTTTTTATCTGAATCTGTTTTATTGGGAATCTTTAATTATCTTCCAACCAGAAGAGCTTTTACAATATTCACACTCTCTTAAGGAGCAACATAGTTTTTGCAGATAAAGCTGAATCAGTAAGTTCTCTTAAAGAAAATGCTGCTACTAAGAAACCGTCTTTGTTTCCTTTTTGTTCAAAGTAAACAGAAACCTTAAGTCAATCACATGCTATGGAGTCTTCTGTGAGACTTCAGGAACTGGCCTGGTTGCAACTTACTTTGCCTGCTGCTAGTCCACCGGTGCCATTTTGAATGTGGTTCGAATGCCACGCTTTCGCTTCAGATACACAATTTGGAAGTTGCTTTGGCTCGGTTTCTGTGCTAAAACCCTTTTTCAACTTTCTCAGGCTTTAAGTGGATATTCAGTCCATGTTGGGATGCCATCTGTAGATAGTAAAGTTTCTTGACCCTGGGCAGCCAGGGGTTCAGACCCACAGACCTGCCATGCCTGACCTCTTAGTGGTCCGCAACTGATCACGCCCCCCAAATGACTCAGCCACTTATATTAACTTCATGCTGTTTAGTCTGTGGCTCAGGCACATTGCTAGGTAGCTCTTATATCTTAAATCAACCCATTTTCATTAATCTGTCTGCCACATAGCCTATGGCTCACCTGCACTCCTTACATGCTTCTTCTTTAGTAGCTGTCTTGGTCTGTATTTCACTCCACCCTGCCTCTCCTACCTATGTTGTGATTTCCCATCCTAGTTTTTACATGGTGCATGTCATGGGCCAAAACAGCTCCTTTATTTACAGATTGATATGCACAGCCTACAGAAAGACATTCCCACATCAGGATCTCAGTATATTTACCTGACTCTCTACTCCTTATAAAGACAGAAGATATTCAAATTACAGCATATTAGGACTACAATCACTCATTTTGTTTACCTTTCACATTTATTGGTTAATTTGGAGTGATATGGGCTGTTTTGCAAATTAAGAAAGAAAAGTTGAAATGCCAGTACATTTACATTTCTGATTCATAAATTTTATCTATGAGGCTCAAAGGTATTCAGGTGCAACGATGCACTTGTTAGCTATCTTAGTAAAGGGAAGGCTGCTGGCTATAGTGTTACCATCCAATATATCACTTTCTCTGGTGTTGTGACAGGACAATGAAAGACACACAGGTTACACAGTGGTGTTATGGTGGCAATATTTTTTATCCTGCATCCTACTATCACATGCATAATGGAGAAAAAAGATGATCCAGAGTAGAAATGCCGGAAGCTCATCTGTGAAATAGCACTTCATGTTCAGAAATGCAAAAGTATAAAGGATGGATTTAGTTTTTGCCGATACTCAAAAATTGCTTCACATTTGTAAGATGATCAACAATGTACACAGTGCAAGATTAAAACAAACTTTAATGTTTTGCTTTTCATTGAAGTGATATAAAATATAATAAAAATGTATATATCTAAGGCACAGGACTCCTTAAATATTATAAAAGTTAATATTGCTTGCTTTTGTGTAGTTGTAGGTTTTATATGTCCCAATATTTGAGATTTTGATTGAAAAATCTTTGACATTTCTTAGGCTGAGGAAATTCAGCCATCCGAACAAAAGGTCAAATGACATTGTTAAAAAAGGGGAGAAAAGCATGTTTTCAAAAGAAATGTGCTGTGCACAAAGCTTCCACACATGCTTATGAGCATTAAGTTGATTCACATATTGTAAAAATAACCAGATTTCATAATTTTGTGGATTAGGCATATGATATGATGTTTTCCATGTGTTTGTGTCTGTTTGTGACCTACTTTAGGTAATTAATTTTAAAAATAAGTAAAACAATAAGGCACTAGAGCTGTTTAATATTCTAGTGAATAGAGAGAAGTGGTCATATAAATGCATTAAAGAAAGTTAATTTTTTTCTCATTTGAAACAAATTATTCATATAATAAGATAACTTAGGCTTTCTCCAGCAAGACACTGTTTTGTGTTTTACTGAAAATTCTCTTCCTCCCTAAAAATCTTTTAAAAATTTTTATAGTTGCCTTTCTGTGTACTAAAGTAAAACAGCAAGCAAATCAGCCCTTCCCTATCACTGCTCCACTTCTAGGTTTAGTAGGTGGTCAGGAAATATTTCAAATATATATCAACCACACTGCAAGACAGGCCTCAGGCCCAAGAGTAGTTGACTAATGAAAATGAACTTACTGGTATTTTTTAGACTTTCTGTTTCATTTTGCTTTATTTTGGCATTATTTTATTTGAGTTATTGGTCTTTTGCCTGTTAGCTTTGGTTAGTATTTTTGTGGTTTGAAGAGGTTTAATTTTAGCTTTATTTTTGTTTCCTGTTTGGGTTTTTTTTTTTTTTTGAGAAAGAGAGATAGAGAGAGAGAGAAAGAGGGAGGGAGGGAGAGAGACAGAGAGAGAGCGAGAGAGACAGAGAGAGAGAAAGAACATAAAGTTAGATGGATAAGGAGAGTCTTTAATAAGGGAGGGGATTATTATAAAAATGCAACATGTAAAAATAAAATTAATAAATGAAAAATATGGCTCCCGAATTCTTAAACTTTATCAATGTCTTGATTTAAATACTTAAAACTATTAAAAGACCAAAATATGTGCCAAATACTCCATTGATATGTTCTGAGTTATAACAGACACACAGATCAAAACAGATATCAAATCCAGTCCTCTTTATACATTGACATATGTGTTTCTTAAATAGAAATGCATATTTAATGACTGCTTTAGTTTTCAGCAAGGATGCATATTTTGTGAATTGTAGTCTTCCCTAATTAAAAATTGTACTCATTCAGCTATCATCTCAAATCTTGGGATAAAACAGGTTTCAGGAAATGTTACACACATTTTCCATATTTGTTGATTATACTCAAATTTCTAATAATTCAATAAGTGACAAAAAGAACAGATAAAGACTGAAAGACACAAGAGAGAGAAAAAAGCATTCTTCACAAACAAAAGGCATGTAATGTTTCTGGACTATCTGAAGTATGGGAGCACATGACTGGTCTCCAGGCCCATGAGTAGCCAGATGCATCTGTCTCCCTCTTGCTGGTCTGCTGGTACTGAAACAATCAGTCAGAAGCTTAATATTAATTACAAATGGTTTGGTCTGTGGCTCTGGCTTATTGATAGGTAGCCTTTATATCTTAAGTTAACCCATGATTATTAATCTTTGTATTGGCATATGTCTCATAGCTTTATCTGTGTAGCTATTATATCTTAGTCAGTCCTGCAACTCACAGTGTCTCCCCTGACACTGCTTTTCTTCTCCCTCTCTCTCTCTCTTGGATTTTCTGCCTGTGTTATTGCTGAAATTACGTTCTTGTGTACTTTGTAAATATTTGTCAGGTAAATATTTGTTTAATAAAATGCTGATTGGCCAGAAGCTAGATGGAAGTAGAGGCAAAGGCAAACAGACTAGAAAAATTCTGGAAAGCAGAAGAGCAAGGGCAGAGATGACAACCAGATGTAGAGGAAGCAGGATGAGAATGCTGCTCTGAGAAAAAGGTACCAAGCCATGTGGCTAAACATAGATAAGAATCATGGGTTAGTTTAAGAGTTAGAGTTAGTAAGTAAAAAGCCTGAGCCATTGACCACACGACTTATAATTAATATAAGCCTTTGTGTGATTATTTGGGATTAAGTAGCTGTGGAACCATTTGGGTGGGACAGAGAAACTTCTTACTACAGTTTATAGCCTGTCTCAGTAGACCAAAGTCATTTTTTTAATAATCAGATAATAAACACTTATTCATTCACAGTGTACAGAAAGACCTTCTCACAGTACATATGAGGAGTATCAGCTTAACAAAGCAAATGTACCATTTTTCCCAGTAATAGTTTCCATTTTGTAAAATGGTTAATGTTAGTAGAGAAAATTGAACAGAATATGAATCTTAGAAGAGAGGGGAAAACAAAAATAATAATGACTGGGGATATGCAATGTTTGCCAATCACTGACACTATTTCTTCTTCCAATTAGGCAAAGAGAATATTTCAGAAACTATGCAAGAAAGAACCACAGTACAACTGCCTTAAGAATGTTGAAAAAATTGGAATTTGTTTTCTTAGTTTCTAGTAGTGACAGCTCTATTGTTAGGTCAGTGAGATTGTTAGTTCCCTTAATAAACCTTCCTAGAAATAAACTTCCTAGAAACCTTCAACTTCCTATTGCTTGGAATCTCAGAATTTTATACAGATTTAAGGTTTATACATTTATATAAATTTCTCGTATTTATCTTTGGATATTGTATTAGAAGCAGTTCTAAGGTATGTCACTACTGTGTCTGCTTCCCATCTCCAACATTATCCAAATCATGCTCATTTCTTTCCTAGATTCAAAAATGATATGATAAATGGTCTTCTAGCTTCAATCTTGGTTCCTCCACAGTTTGTCTATATAGCAACTAATGCGTTATTATTATAATGAATGAAACTATTCAGGGAATACAAACATCATTTGAATAAAATCTACATCATATGTCAATAATTCAAAATCCCGCGTGTTGTGTTCTACTCACTCTGCATTAGTCCACAGCATTTCCCTGTTTTGCCAAACTGTATATACTCCTAACATGTAAGAACAATGAGCTTGTTATTATGCTAATCCTACTGTGTTAGCATCATTTCCCATCATCAATCCTATGTTCTTTGCCTTGCTACCACTGCATGGTAAAGTAAAATCCTATGTGATATTCTTTATAGCATCTGTGATATCAGATCATTTATTTGTATACAGCCTTCTTCTGTCATTCTTTACAAAATAAGAAACTTTTTGGGAGTATAGAATTTCTTTTTTCCTGTTATCACCTCTGTGCTCCTGGATAATGCTTGCTACAAGGTTAATGCTCAAGAAATGCAGGGACTATAACCCCTGGTGACATGCTCAGCCCCAATCAACAGAGCTAAACCACAACCTGTACATCTAAGTAAGGCTCAGGGAATCAATACAGAGGGGGAGAGAGGTGTAGGAATGAGAGGCCCAGGATGTCTCCTATGTGATTGTGTCTTGTTTATAGAAAGAGAAACTTCTCTTAAAAAGTCTCAATCATATAGTGGCCTCATACCTGCCAGCCTAAGTTAGCAGTCAATGTAGATGAAGAATTATCCAAGCATTATCACATAGGGTTGAGTTAAGATGAAATAACTAGCTAGCAATGTGCCTAAGCCATAGGCCAAACAACATGAAAGTAATATAGTGTCTGAGTCATTTCTGGGGGCCTGAGCAGCGGCGGGTGGCTAAGGGGTCTGGGGCTGCAGGTCTCTGGGTCAGGACCTCTGGCGCCTGGGACCAAGAAACCTCATTGTAACAGAAAAGGGGAGAATAGTCTTTCCCAGGGATGAGTGAGCTCCCTGATCAATCATCCTATAGCAAATAGTCATACATATACAGAAAGATATAAGCAATACTAAATGGTTTCAATATGTTGTATTTATTTAATTATATATGCATACAGATAACAAAAATAATTAAAAAGAAGAAAATGAGAGGTGGGGAGATGAGGAATAGACCTGTGAAGAATGATTGGAAAGAGTTGGAGTAGGAAGTGAATATGATCAAAATACAATATGAGCTTTTTCAAAAAATTAATAACAATAAATATTGTATTGCACGTGTTTGAATGGATGAATAATGAATGAATCACAAAAGAACAACAAGAAAATCTCATTTAGCTGGAGATTAAACTAGATTTTCTGCATCATTGATAACGCTCAGAAATTCTTCTTTTAGCTATTTAACTAAAGCATTAATCACTGGAGTTAAGATATTTCTCGTACATCATTAATTCTACACTTATCATTGGAGAGGTATCTTTTGAATTGTTTCTCAACTTCAAAGCACAGAATGCTATTGTCTCCATTTCACTTGGCTTTATGTGAGAGATTACTCAGTTTTTCTTAAGATTTCAGTGCAGTTTTCTTTATTGACACTCACTAGTGACTCACAACCGACTCTTGCTCCTGATTCTTATTAAAGTGAAGATAATTAGAGGGAGAAGATAGAATTTGTCAGCAAGGCTAAGACACCTCAACATTTCTACTTGATAACTCAACCCTGTCTTTATACAATGAATAGAATAGGAATTAGAAAAAGATGACAGAGCAAGGGCAAAGTGACCCAGCACAGAGATGCAGCCAGTGATTCTAGATGTAACACTCTCTCAGATAGAGGCTAGAATACATTTTAAGAAGAGGGACAGGTAAAATCATTTTGGATTTCAATCTTTAGAGCTAACTCTATCTTGAGGGGCTGAATACTATGTTCGTCTTACTACAGCTGAGGTAAAGTTGCACTTGGCTGTACCACTATTGTCTGTATTTACTGAGATTGAGAAGATGGTGTCTGTATTGAGCATCTGCTAGCTGAAGAGAGAGAAAGTTACACGTCATTGTGCACTAATGTTCTCATTACTCTATTTGTTCCCAGAATAATAGAACACTTTTCATATGAAAGGGGTGGACTAAAACAGCCAGAATGTCTCACTCAAAGAAGTGCCAAAATTCAGTATGCTGTGACAAAGAATTTGCTTTGAAATTAAACCAGAAACTACCATCTCTTCTTCCCTTCCCTAAGCAGTTTGAAAATGAATGACAATTTATGCTTATGGCCAAATTGTTGCAGAAATGGTCCTTTGCTACAGCAGATAATCAAATACTGTTAGAATAAAGTCCATCAGAGGCAAATTTCTCTAAGCATTTGTTCGGTAAGCACCTTTTTTTCTCATAACAGCTAACTCTAGAGCTTTTCCATCAGACTGTTGAGGTTTACTGAGTAAATAATGCCCACTTTACCATACTTTAACTAAGCATTCACTTACAAACAACGAGATGGCACCAAGGGCTAGGAAAACAAAGCAATGCAAAGAGCCCCTGAAGATAACATCCTTCCAAGGACAAAAGCATACAGACAAATAGCCTTTCATATTTTAAGTGCTTATTATAAATAATTTAAGATGCAGGAAGTGCATTAAAACAACAAGAAAGTTTAAGTTGAAGAAAGTTTAAGCCTGACTTTAGTGTTTGAGGAATGAGTAGGAGGAGGTCATTTGCTTATAACTTTTTTATTTGTTGTTGTTTTGTTTAAAATATTAAATTTTCTGAGTAAAATATTTTGTCACATGTCTCCTATGAAGCTAATCTTGAAAGAAAAAAGCTCCACTTCAATTAAAATCTAAAGGAATTGTGGATCTAAGGATTATAAATGGTGAAAGGATGTTAGGTATTAACTATAGCCTTTTACTACTTCATGTATAAACCTTGTGATTAGAATGATAGACCTTGTTGCCATAATTGATTATACATTTGTGTTTATCACTAATTTTCTGACAATATTTGGGACAAAATTTAGTTTCTAGCTTCCATTAACACAGAATCAGGTTGCTTCTTAAATACCAGTCTATACCTAAGTGTCTCTATTGTACACAGTCTACAAATAAAAGCATATGAATTCATGACACAGTCAAAGAATGTTTGGGTGCCGGGAGAACATATGCGCAAACACAAAACAATTAAAGCCACTCTTGTTTTGCCTAAGGGTGGCATGCATGGTCATGCACAGCACAAATTTATTAGCAGCCACACATCTCCATGGACATTTTGCAAGTCAAATTTCTCATTTGTTTTCAAATCATGAGTGTGTTGCTAGTAATCTTTGGCAACTAGTCCACAATAACAGTTTTATTAATTAATGTTCCATGTATGTAATATTTCTATCTGATTGTAGCACTGATAATAAGAAATATATCTGGTTGCAAATATTGCTTAAGAATTCTAATAGTAACTCGGTCTGCCTTTGTTAAAAGAAAAGAGACCTTTGCATGCCTGGGTAGGACCCTCTTGCGTTGTTGAATGAGTGAAGAAAAAAAAAAAAGGCATGCAATTATTGCTGCCATGTCTGTAACACTTATATCTTGGGTAAGAGGGTAGGAGACTAATGTTTTCATTACCTCACATGAAATCTGACCTTTCCATATAACTTAATTAGTGACCAAGATAAACATTTCTGCTGTGACGTATTTGGGTGAAAGCCAGGGCTTATAGCTTTCATGTGAAACAGTCTTGACAAATTTATGTGAAGGCTTGTTTTTACAGCAAGATCATTGGTGTAAAGACAACAGCTTTATTTATACATCTCCCAGTGCATGCATAGTGAGCAAGGGCTGTGGCCCCCAGGCTATGCCAACACTAATCACATTCCCATATTCACTTAGTTTTTTCATCTTCCCTTATTTTTCACTCCAGTAAAAAGTAAATAAATAAATAAATAAATGTATGTGTGCATACCTCAGAGATTACACATTAAGTAACTTCATTAGGCAAAGAGGTTGTCAAATCAAGTTTTTGCAATATTTGAACATAATAAAAATTCAGAACATAATCCAAAACACTATGTTCCTTCAGATAAAGAAACATATTTTCAACATAGTTTCTAAAGCATCCATAAAGGAAAGCAAACAACATATAGCAATCTCATTGAAACTATTGAAAAATGTTTTTAAAAGATTTTACAAGCAGAGCTGTTCATTTTCTCTCAGAATGACTAGATACTATCTCACAGATGAAAACGGAGTGGTTTCCTACTCACATATAAGACAATTGAATTATTTTGAAATAAGTTGAACATGCTGAATAATGTAAATTATCTGTTAAAATAGAAATAGCTTAATTGTTAAAGTACAATTCAATTGCTGTGGGAACATCTACAACTTCCCAAAACTAATAATGGATACTTTGTTTTCTTATATATATATCCTCAAAATATTTAAATTTGTCACTATGAAATTTCAAAACTTGGTGGTATAATAGCTCACAAAAAATATAATTTCAGTATATTTTTTATGTATGGTATTATAGCATACCATCTAGCTTTACTGTGTGGAGCAAAGGGCCCCCATGTTTTAGACACCTACAGAATGTCTATTAAATAAAGTGGCCTCTCTGTTAGTCATGATCTGTGGTTGGCCCATGTTCAATGACCAATATATTGGAGAATACAAGCCTACTCCTACTGTTATACCCAGAATAGCCTCAAAAACAAATTTTACAATTCATAATTGTTGTCCTTGGGATTACTTCAAAGATTGGACAGCAGCTCAACTCTCCTTCTATATACGACATCTAAAAGGCACACAAATATTGGAAAACTTTACAACGAAATAATAATTTCAATTGTTTATTGGTGACAGGGAACAAGATTTAAAAGTTCATTTAACTTGTATTAATTTCTCATTTTCTCTAATAACTATCTGTTATTTGTCATAAGAAATAAAAATATGCCATGGTGTTTGAAGAATACCTTCAAAGGTTGAAAATGATGTGAGAAGCTGAGCAGATCAGCAATAAACCTTAGAAAGATTAGCATCTAAGAGATAAATTAGATAGAGGATTGTTTAAGCCAAGAGAATGTCAATAGCACGAGGGAGATTGTGTATTTTCATAGATTCAAAGAGTCCTCAGACTTTCAAGGTTACATTTCTATAGACAACCTGTTATAATGAAGAGATAGATATTTCAGCTATGGACTGATCCACTCACAGTTTGAAAATCTGGTACTACCAAAACAAGCTAACATTCATACTTTTTCTTTGAGGTCAGAATCTTCTCTAAAGATGCTCTAAGAAAATTATACTCCAAGAAGCTTATTATGAGAAGTGAAGTGGAAGTTGAGAAATTTAAAAGAATGTGAAGTTATGAAGAAAATGACTGGAATGGATATCCTGGTTTGCCAGGAAACTGCTGAGAGAGAGTAAAGAGCATATGCTGGTATGGAAATCAGGCATTAAATGAGATGATCTTCTTATTTTCATCTTGTTTATATATATATATATATATATATATATATATATATGTATATATATATACACAGAAACACAGAATAGCATGTAGTTGTAATGGAATCCTAAAGACTTCTGCAGATTCTAACCTAATGAACTTATTTATATGTGTGTAACTAACAAAGGGGCAAGAAAATGTATATTAAGGACACATGCAGTGATGTTCAGATTAGCATTAGGTATAAGAACTACAAATTTAGAAACACATGTCAATGATGTCATAACAGAAGAGAAAAGAGAAAGAATAAAGATGCCTGGGTGAAAGGCATAAATATCACAGTGGAAGGGAAATATCAAGGAAGACTTGGGAGTGCTGGAGAGATGGATCTGCAGTTAGGAGATCTTACTGCTCACTCAGAGGATGAGAGTTCAACTCCCAGAATTCTTATCAGGGGGCTACAACCATATAATTCATGATCCAGGGCATCTACCTTCATCTTCAGATTCTGGGAGTTCAAATGCATGTGTGTGTATATGCATAGCAGTGCAGAGTCTAGGTCTCTGGCTGCCCAGGACCTAAAAACCTCACTGCTACATACACACACACACACACACACACACACACACACACACACACACACACACACACACACACACACACACAAACAAAACAAAACTTATGGCTCCATTTGCTTGAAGTTTATTGTTTCCCTATAAGTAAGTGCTCTTCTAAGAAAGGATCTATTTTAATAGCATAAGCTTAAGACCTAATAGGAAAACTAATTTTATATTCCTTCAAAATCAAAATTTGTAACTTTTCAGAAAGTAAGTATTGTGCCCTTCAATTATTCTTCAAAGCAATAGTGTTGTAAGTAATAGAAGATTTCAGTACCTGGGTCTGTGATGTGATGAGAACACTCAGAAGAAATGGCTAGGACCTGCGAAATGTTACATCTTCTTTATCATATGTTTTCTTTTGCAATTTTCCTGCTTCTTTGGTATTTTTATTTTTCTTTTAACAGTTCTGGGTAAGCCATGGCTGGACTTAGTAAAATTCTCTTCAATTAAACCAAAATAAAATGCATTTGTTTCAGATAAGTTCAGTTCTGAGACATCTTTTGTGCAAATGCCTTCTCCCCACCATACCTTCCATAAGCATATCAAGCATTTGCTGAGATACTGATTGACAGGCAGATACAATTGCACTTTTTTTTTTTTTTTTTTTTTTTTTGCTTATATGGAAGTGTAATACAGGTTTTAAAAGCATTTGCCTTTCTTCATCTTTGTAAGAGGAGCCATAGACAGAGTAAGCAATCATCTGGGTTCAAATATAAATGGAGTCAGAGTGTAGTATAAGGTTTCTGGCCCTGACTTTCGGGCCTATCCTCGAGGTCTAGGCCCACAGACCCACAGTCCCGCAGATGCTTCCAATAGTTTTAGGCTGATCAGCCTTAGGCCCAGGCATATAGCTTGCTAAATCTCTACCCTTAAACTATCCCATGTCTCTTGTTCAGCCATGCGGCTTGGTACCTTTCTTTAAAGCTGCATGGTTGTCCTCTGAATCCTGCAGCTTCTCTCTGGTGCTTTCTTGGCATTCTGCTCTCAGAGATTTTCTTAGTCTGGTAGCCCAACCTACACTTCCTGCCTGCCTTTGGCCAATCAGTTCTTTTTATTAAACCAATGGGTGGAACAATTATTTACCATGAAACAACACAATACCCCTCCATCAGAGCCTATGTATTTTTAGAAATATAGTAAAATCCAAAGGAGCTGCTTTAGAAATGCAAATAAGAAATGTAGGTACAGCAGGCAGATGCTGTAAGAAAAAAAAATAATCTGGTATGCAACATGACACCCTGCCAGAGGTCATGGTTGTGGTATTCTGTTTTCTGAGGAGTAGGTGATAGAAATCTCCTTAGGACTAGTAAAGGCAATCTTTTTTCCTCCCAAATTCTTCAGTCACTTGAGTTTTTGGAGAGATTAAGCCTGGTTTCATACATAACTTTCATTCATACTATATTCTAGTATAGTATAAGTTTCCATATTCTTTCAGGACAATGTATGAGGATTATGTTGTTCCACTGTAAATAATTGTCCCCACCTGCCTATGAGTATAATAAAAAGCACTGATTGGCCAAAAGCATACAGGATGTGTGTGTGGGGCTATCAGACTAAGAAAACTCTGGGAGCAAGAAGAACAGAGCAGAATGCCAGAGAGAAGCCAGAAGAAGCAGAGCACAACTATGCTGCTCTGAAAAAAGGTACCAAGCCACATGGCTGAATAGGATAAGAGTCATAGGTTAGATTAAGAGTAAAGAGTTAGCAAGTTATTTGCCTGGGCCTTAGGCTGATCAGCCTAAAACTATTGTAAGCATCTGTGTGTCTCTGTGTCTCTGTGGGTCTATGGGTCTGTGGGTCTAAACCTTGAGGCTAGGCCAGAAAGTCTGGGACAGAAACCTCCTACTACAGGACGAAATACAATAAATAACAAAGAAATATCTAAAGGAAAGTAAGACAAAGCAACAGATAACAGAGATTTAAACTTGAGATCAGCAGTTTATATGTGTGATAACCGCAAAAAGAAAGGGTTGTGATTAATTCATGATAAGCATTTCTCTTTAGCAAGAAGAATACTAAGCTTGAATAGAATGGATAACCTTTGAGAAAATCTATATAATACTTAATACTTAATCCCACACAAAGTTGTTGAGAGAAAAGGTACGTATGTGCAACAAGCCTTGTATCCCATCATATGCTAATGAGTGATAGTGTTGAGCAAGAAATGATCGGTTTGTTTTATATGCTGGGAACTGAGATAGAAGAGGGAAATCAGCTCTCTTGAGGAGGCATGGGAGAAATGAGATAGACAGAGAGGAAATCCTGGCTTCACTGGGTGGCTTTTAATGAAAAATTGTTGAATTTTTAACTTAGTTTTATTTACTTCAAGATATTTCAGTATGTACCAATATTAGAACTGGAAGGATTGCTCAAAAGTGAAACGCACCTGATGTTTTTCCAGAGAATGTAAATTCAAAGCCAACAGCCAGATAGTGACTAGTAACCATTTGTAACTCCAATTCTGGGGGATTCAGTAAGCTCCCCTGTTTTCTGAAAACCATAGCAGAATACTCATAAAAATTAAAAAAAATAAATATAGCAATGTCTCTTCTTCCATTATGACTTAGTCTAACTTTAACCTTATATTGAAAGGAATAACTGAAACAGAGGGATTCATCCCAGTTGATATTTCAACAAAATATAAAAATTAATTTAGGGTCAATGGCCAAAACACATTTGTATCCTAGGCAATATTGAATGCTGACAGTCATGTTGATGAGAGAAACTGATCTCAATGGTTCTTTAGATATACTGATCCCTTAAAGTTGAGTAAACATGAACAAATTCTTCCTGGCTATAATCCCCAACCTCCACTTATTTTAGTAGCTACCCTAGAAACTGTTCAGTTGTACATCTGTTCTCTACCCTTTATATATGTGAAAATACAAACTATAAGAGCAACTATGAGTCATCCATGTAAACTATAACAGTCAAGAAAGCAGAGATAAAGCTCCTGGATTTTGTGAGCTGGTGGAAGCCTTCTGTTGATTTGTACCAGCTGGACAACATATAAGGCCTAATGACACGTCCCCATGTCTATTAGTACCTTATCACTAGTCTTTAGTATTGGTGAAGTGGAGGTCAGATTCTACCCTCTATTGCCTCAGTTCTGAATTATGTTTCATTGCTTTTTGATGTGGCCTGGTACAATTTTTTTTGTTGAAAAACCTTTTAAAATGATTCTTTTAGCTTGAGTATACTTGAAGAAGCAGAGAGTATATGAATTATGCAGATGCAGTTTATGCTGATATTGGAGTATGCCCCCTCCCCTTAGGACAATCGCAATTCAATATTTATCAACTATTATAGCTTCGGGGAGAGAATTCCCTAAAGTTTTATTCAGGGATCTGTCCAAAATTGATCCCTCTGACCTTTAAAGAAAATGAACTTACAGAACCACAGGAAATATGAATGGTTGTGGGAAGGTGGGGAGCCACTGCTGTGAAGGCCTTTGGTTTCTTTAAATGGAACCAATTTCAGAAGCTGATTCTTAAACTTCTTCCCTGCTGTTGGTATCTATATTAACAGAAGGCTTTCTGATCCCACCTTTTTCTTATGTAGAAAAAAAGCAAGATTCCAGCCCCATGTTGACGTCTCTTATAACTTAGGGTACAGCTTAAATCTGCCTCTCATTTCTATTTATAATCATAACAAATCAAATGAGCAAAAGACAGGGTTTATTTTGTTTTCTTTGCTTTACATATGATATACATACTCAATGAATATTTGATAATAAATGAATGATTTCCAAACATAGATGTCATCTTGAATGTTTTATAAATTTAGAAATTTTTTTTTTTGGTGTTCAGATGATCTGTTATTTATAAAAACAAGAGGATAATTGCTTCATTTATATTTTTAGTGGATAGTCAAGAACTTGTCTGTATGTATTTGTAGTAGAAGACTCTGGTCTGACTATCTCTGAAGTCTGGACCTTCCTGAAGCTGTAAAAAGCAAGGAAACTTCTTTTGCAGTGCTATTGATGACTTCAGTCTCATAGTTGAGAATGGGAGACCTAAAAGGCTTCTGTGACAATTTTTCTCTTCTTCCTCAGTTTCTCCCAAAGATGACACAAAGCCCCTGAAGAGAATTCTTAAAAATTGTGATAAGGATCCTGAAGTGTAGCCCTCCACAGTTAATGGCTTTTGGCAAGGACTCAGTTTTCTTTAAGGGCTGAATACTCGGAGTTTGGCCATGCTCCAGTAAGTATGTGGGCAGCACAATTTATACATGGTCTTTTTTTTCCCTCTTCTTTTCATTGAGGAAGATCCCAATGAGGGGTGGACCAGGGAAAGAAGACTGGGAAGTACATGTGATTGGGGTGCATCATGTACAACTCCCAAATAAGCAATATAAAGATGTTGGACAAAAAGAAAAAGAAAACAGGTCTTCTAAGATTGTTGAGCCAGGTTTTATTTATGGACAATGGAGAGAGTTAACAGATTCATTTATAGTATAAAAGTCATGATGGCCAAGTAACCTAACACAGGATAGAACATTGGCATGGGTCATATGTGGAACCTCAAGAAGTGGGATCATACCTTGCTCTTATGCGTGGGCTGGCACCATGGAGCCCATTCCCTGAAGAGAAGTGCCTAACCCAGTCTTGATATTTGGATTGGATGCACCATGCTGAGCTAACCCACCTTGGGGCTTCTTGCCATTTGGGGGGAGGGGATAGGAGGATGGGGAGGGGTAGCCTGAGGGTGATTGGGAGGGATTGGGAAGATGGAAGGGAGGGGGAGCAGGGGATACATGGAATTAAAGACTTTTATAAATAGAAAACTACTTATGTTAGTTTCTTAGTTTCTTCTCATTGAAAATATGTTATATTAAAGTGAATGTACCACAAAGACAGAACACAGCATCAAGCAATCATTGACTTTTATTGCTGCAACAGTTTCATTGTGCTTACTAAGTGTACCAGAATACTTCATTTCAATATTAAACAGTAGCAACTACTGTTGATACTCAATGAGAAATCTGGAGGTTGGTAGCCTAGAGATGCTTTAGTGGCTCTGCAATCACATCATATGCTTAAACTCTACTTGTCTTCTGTAGAATAATGAATTTGTTCTCTTAATTCTGTTCTTGGGTTGACTAGATGGCTATTTCCTTGTGTAACAATACAGGTAGGAACAAGGGAAGGAAGAGAAGACACTTGAGCCAATTATATATTGTGTTTTTTGTTAAAAAATACAAACTATCTGGATTCATAATCATGGGCTTCTCATTCACTTGTACTGACTATTCCTCAGATACTAACTAGTCCAAGTGCTAGGAGAATTGGGGTTTCTTTCCTGGGACAATATAGGAATTAGCTCCCTGTCCCTTCCCTCCTCCCAATTCCTCCCAATTCCCCCCAGCCTCCCCCTCCCCATCCTCTGATCTTCTCTCCCCTAAAAGGTCAAGAAGCCCCAAGGTGGGTTAGCTCAGCATTGTGCATCCAATCCTAATTTCTATCGCCTGAGATCAGAAAACTATACCAACAGAATAAGATCAGATTTGGTTAGGAAAAAAAGTGTGGTGAAGTGGAAATAGAAGATTTTAATATGTGTAAACTCTGGAATTTTCTGATATATCGCTTTCAAAAACAAAACCAGTAGGAGCTTACCATTCATCACATACCATACATTTCACCTATGCTCACTTAGTGGAGCTGCCTAACAGCACTAAAGCAGACACCCCTGGGACTCTCATTTTACAGATGAGGAAAGAAAATGATTAGGTAATCCATGAAGCTTTAGAGCTAATGAGGGGAGAACTTGGGCACCATACCTTGTACCATGGCCCTTCCCATCACATCCTGAGAACTCCACTTCAAGCAAAGAATTTTCATATTCCATGCTGGTTTTAATTTTTGGAGCATCTAGTGGAGTTTTTTTATGATTTTTTTTTTTTTTACTTAGCTTGAAGTGTTAAAGTCTTCCTCACCTAATATTGCTCTGTTGATTTAAATTGACTTCCATGAACCTTTACAGGTTGCCTATCATATGCCAGAAATACAATGTCTGATCTGTATAATAAAATTACTCTAGACAAGGATATAGGCTCATAAACAAATAACTGTAATTATGACATGATAAATGTTGTCATAAATGTATCTACTGTAACGTGGTGCCAGGCTGGCAGATTAGCCGAAGGCTAACTATGTGACTCTAGGGACAGTCTGCTAGAGGTGATAATTGAATTGCAATTTCAAAGAATAAATATATAAAGACCTTTGAAATAACCAAATATCACCATGAGATAAAACAGAAATTTGAAAATTTGAATGTTTTAATAGTTTTAAATAGTTTCTTTTATAATCTATGGTCTGTTCAGTTTATAAGATTTTTTTTCTCTGTTACTGGCATGCTCTGGTAAAAACAGTTTTCTTTATAGGAAAAGTATGTAAGCATCACTATCTGCATCCAAATTGATGTAAAACCCTTTTCTCTATCTCAGCAGATTAAAATTATTACCTTCAAGTGTAAAATGTGAAATGAGGTGATGAACTTTCAATCATTCTGACCAGAAAAGTTATGGAAATATGAAAGTACTAGGACATACAATCTAACCATGCCACTCTTTCATTTATGGAACAGAAAACTAAGGCTCTTGGTTCAGGTTCAAACTAATCAAAGAATTTCATCTTCAGTATTACTTATTGGCTTAAATAAAATAGACTGGTAAAGTCGGGTAAGATCATTGACAACTTCTTAAGAACTTCTATTGTTTTGAATGAATTTCTGCAAATATCCAATCTCTCTCTGGGTTCTTTAGCTCAAACTTGCAATATGAATTTGAAGCTTGGAAGAACACTGTTATGGTCAATAATGAAGAAATGTTGAATCAAGTCTTCTCTGCATGATGCTTTTCTCATTAAACAAGTTAATCCTTCTGCAATTTAAGCCAATGTGCATCTCTTTATATAGGTGAAATATAGTGTAATGTTTAGAGAAAATAGGTATTGAAAGTGCTACGGGGATTTTATAAACAAATATATAATTACATAGGTAATCTAAACTGAACAAAAGAACAGGAAGACCTCAGCTGTAAGAAGCAGTTTCACCAAAATTGGAAAATTCTGACTAACATAAGAAGCTAAACAGGACTTCCCATTAATCAAATGAATATCTACCCTAAGTGTCATCACAGAACCTACATCCAACAATGAATAGATGTAGAAGCAAAGATCCATGTCTGAGCACTGGGCCAAGCTCCTGGTCCAGTTGAGAGCTGGAGAGGAGAGTCTGTATGAGCAAAGGAATAGGTACTACGAGGAAAATTCCCACAGTGATGGCCAGTTGGAGCTCTGGCGAGCTCACTGAATCAAGAATAGCCACTGGAGATCCATCAGGAAAAGGATCTGGGCCTTCCAAGGGTTAGCAACTGTTGATTAGCATGGGCAGCATGTGGAGCCTCGAGGGGTGGGATCAGACTGTGCTCCTGTGCATGGGCTGGCACCTTGGAGCCCATTCCCTGCAGAGGAACACCTAACCAAGTCTTGACTTTGGGATGAGGAAATCGGAATTTCCTGGAGTGGATGTGTCATGCTGAGCTGACCCACATTGGGACTTCTTGCCCTTTTTGGGGAGAGAA
The DNA here is from genome assembly GCA_033318265.1 of Phyllotis vaccarum. Lineage (NCBI taxonomy): Eukaryota > Metazoa > Chordata > Mammalia > Rodentia > Cricetidae > Phyllotis > Phyllotis vaccarum. The sequence continues at coordinate 12,470,002 of JARWLC010000004.1, read as the reverse complement.
TGGGGGAATGGGGATGAGGAGGGAGGAGGCTGAAGGCAGACTGGGAAAGACTGGGAGGAAGGGAGGGAGGGGGACCAGGGGATACATGACTAAAAAAGACATTTTTTAATATTAAAAAAATTAATTACGTGAAGGGGAAAAAAGAAACTAATAATGTTGACATAGTGGGTCAAGGTATTTGCTATGAAGTCTACTAACCTGATTTCAAACCCTGGAACACACATGGAGGAAACCCATCTGTTGCAGTGGGGTTTCTTGGTCTTGCACAGCCAGATGCCCAGACCCACAGACCTGCTGCGCTGGACCCCTTAACTGCCCTCTGCTGCCACTCAGGCCCCCAGAAATGACTCAGACACTTATATTAACTTCATGCTGTTTGGTCTATGGCTCAGGCCCATTACTAGCTAGCTCTTACATCTTAAAACAACCCATTTCCATTAACCTGTCTGCCACGTGGCCTGTGGCTCACCTGTGTTCCTTACATGTTGCTCCTTGGGCAGCTTGCTCGATCTGCCTGACTCTGCCCTGCTTCTCCTACCTATGCTCTGATTTCTCCTCCTACTTCTTCTATGGTTCCTGTCATGGCCCAAAACAGCTCCTTTATTTAAAGATTAATATTCACAGCATACAGAGAGGCATTCCCACATCACCCATTCCTTCAAGTTGTCTTTTGGCTTCCATAAATGCAGCCTGGAATGTACAAATATGTATACACACACACACACACAGAGAGAGAGAGAGAGAGAGAGAGAGAGAGAGAGAGAGAGAGAGAGAGAGAGAGAGAGAGAGAGAGAGAGAGAGAGAGAGAGAAGAGAGAGAGGATGAGACAAAGAAATTAATAATATTAATAATAATAATAATAATAATAAAAATAAAACTGGTGTTGATTGTCCAAAAAGCACTTTTTAAGCTTGAAGCACTGAACAATTTAAAAATTTTAAAAAGTCTAATTAAACTGTCCTTAACACAGCAACCAAGATACTGAAATCAAAATTAGTATTAACTTTATCTCAGTAGACTATAGAAATGTGGTTTAAAAGATAGCATTTTATTTTCATGTTCATATATTTACATGCATATATATGCATGTAAAATATGTTCTTATTTCTTATTAAATACTGGATATGAAACTTTGTCATTGATAGAACCTGGTAGGAGTATATTTACATGTGCTCTGGCCTACTATGCATAAAACAACTTATTCCTCTTTTATGAACCAAAAATATTAGTTATATCAGGGCAGGCTCCAAGATGCCACAGTGGAGATTAGCAGTCAACAATGTAAAGCTGATTTTCTTCTTGTGCCTTTACATGAGTTCCAGAGACTGGATAAATTCAGATTGCTGGACATGCATGGAGAGTGTCTTTATCTTCTGATAATCTTACAATGGGTTTTTTAATGGGATGTAGGGTTTGCAAAATATTTGTCCACAGCAGAAATTTTTGCATGCACAGTCCCCTACAAATTCAAAATTAAATGTGTCACAAAACTGAGGCTATTTATGGCAGCACTCATACATGGTGCATTGTATAGCTTCACTCTAGCCCTGATTTGGATCGCAACATTTGCATTGTGAATTACTTGTTCTGTTACACAGTATAACTTCTGACTGTAGATAAATGTCTGCCATGCATTGCTATATTCTTTAATATACCATTATATTAGATTGTTAGGATGTTTTATTTTAAAAATTGCTGTTTGAGTTGCTGATAAGTTTTAAAACTATAAATAAAGAATTTCTAACAAGTTCTGAAACAGCCCCAAACATACTATGTCATTTATTGAGTAATTATACAAAGAAGTATTACTAGTATGGATGCTGGTAAAATCAACTTGTCAACTCTGAAATGCATTAAATATTCTCTGTGTCCTGCAATATTGAATATACAACCAAGATTTAATCCTTTATATAAAACAGTCACATCAAATTCATTAATATGAAAATATATTTCATCTTTAAGTAATGGTAAAATTATACATAACATTTACCAAATAATTATTTTACAAAAATATTATTCAGAACTTAATATCAGCATTTTGATTTTTATACTTAATTTATATTCATATATATGTAGGGTTACATAAAAGAACAGGCCACAAAAGAGATCACAAATGGAAGAAATGTAAAATCTAATACAGATTATATGAATTATATTTAATATTATATAGCATTTATATGTGCAACATAAATGTGTGCAGTATATTACACATATATTTTGTAGCATATGTGTATATGCATGTGTGTCTGTGTCTCTATTTCTTTATGTGCAGGAGGTCAGTTTCTTTTTATGTCTGTTTCTGTGAATGTGTTTGTGTCTGTGTTTGTGTGTGCTTATCCATTTACATGAGACTGTGTGTGAACACCTTACTGTTTTGGGGCTATAGTGAAGTAAATATAAAGTAAGTCAAACACAAAGAAAATAGTGCAATCAGTTGACATAAACATTGGTTATGTATGGCCACTGAAAGCCTAACTTGTATTTAACACTATTAACACTACACACATATGTACTACTTTGTTATAACATTATAATGGCTAAGATATCACAATAAATACAATTTTTCAAAATTATTATACATATTATGAGACAACTGTTATATCTACAGTCCAACAATGGCCACTATGTTATCATTCAAAACACAAATTCTCTCATTTGCTCTGTCCTTACTTCCTTCCCACCTCTGTGTATGTGCGCACGCGCACACACACACACACACACACACACACACACACACACTCAGTGTGTGTAGTCTAAGTTGACTGCCCAATCAAGAATACTACAAGTAGTCTAGGTTGTCAAAGCATTTTTTCAGTGTTTTGAAAACCATAATTCTCAGATCAAAGCATCATAGGATTCGTTGGTTGATTTTTCCTGTATAAATACATTGCAGGCAGCTGGTTCCTGCCTCTTCACATGGACTTTTGTTTGTACTTTATTCCTTTATATAGGATCTCATCCATACAATCTCTTTTTGTACCTTTTAGAAAATCAGTAAAGGCTCCATCCCTAGATGAGGTCACATTGGGAGTTATATTTTTAACATTTAAAATTTGAGAAGTGCCATATATGCATATGTTCCTAAGTGTTTATTTTTATTATCACAATCAGCCCTCAGTGACTGTGTGATCTTTAACTGAAACACTATAAAAGATGAGGAATCTGGGGTCATATATTCTTCCCTTTGTCTCTCTTCTCTACCCCACCTCCACTCCATAATCACACTAGAGAATAATTCAGAAGCACTTCATAGGCAAAAGTTATTATAAGCAGAAATTCCAGGTATAGTTAAAAAAAGATCTTGTTGAAATCTTAATTTTAGATAAATATAATTTTATCTAGTATTTATCTAATATCCACATATAATAGAGTCCTGCAAATGGCAAGCCTAATCATGGGTTTGGGTTTTTTTTTTTTCATTAGCTTTTGGTAAATATAATTTTTATCTTGCATAAAACTTCTATCATGTACCCTGACTCCGGTTGAGTCTGTCACTGATTACAAAGCATTGCGTTCTCATTCATGTTTAATTTTACTTAATGTCAAGTGATGTTTTGGTACAGGCTATGTATGGACGGCTGTATGGCAGGGTATCAACATCATGTGAGATGAACATAGGTTCTGTCTTTAATAAGAACCATTTATGAAAACTCGTGGCCAAAACACATGGTTAGTGATACAATCTCTCTTGTGCTATAGCTGTGTGGGCTGATGGCTTTCTATTGATAAGTTTTAGTAATGATTGTGGTGTAACTGAATAGTATCTTGTGTGTGTGTGTGTGTGTGTGTGTGTGTGTGTGTGTGTGTGTGTGTATGCACTGAAAGTACATACACATTTCATTATGCATATACTGAAATACTAATCCTTGCTAGCTCAGAATGTACTATGGTTTGGAAATAGATCTTTATAGATGTGATTTAGTTACTCTGAAATGAGTTCATACTGGAGTGAAGTGGGTCCCTACTCTAAGGTAACTTGTGTCTGTGTTAAGGAGACAGCAATGTGAAGACAGACGCAGAAGAATCGACGCAGGAGCAAAAGAAATGATTACAACTTAGACAGTCATGTTCCTAAACAAAACAAAACAACAAAAAACAAAACAAAACCCCAAACCCAAAATGCCAAAGCAGCTCCCAAAGAGAGGACAGAGAAGAAGGTTCCGTTTTCCTTCAGAGGATACAGTAATACTAATGTATTTTTGGTGGAGGATATTTAACTGTTAGAAGCAGAAAACAATCAGTTTCTGTCATTTCATGCTTTACAATTTGTAGTTGATAATTCAGACAGCCCTAGGAAATTAACGAGGATTGCCAACTCACTTGTTATCACTCTCACAAAGATGATAGTAGGGCTGCCATAGTTTCATAGGCAATCACCACATCAGAGGTGTTGGGTTACCAAGAAAATGAAGGAAAGGTGCTGTTTAGATTTCATGTGTTGGATAAACTGATATATAGTTTTCTTTAGGTCAACCTTCCTAATGCTGTGATGACCCTTTAATACAGTACCTCATCTTGTGGTGACTCCCCCAACCAAAATTATTTTTGTTGCTACTTCATAATTGCAATTTCAATACTGTTATGAATCATTATGTAAGTTGGAAAGCATGTCACTTCTTGAGAGAAGCCCAATCCTAAGGAACACCCTAACTTAATACCTCAGAACTTCTTAAGAACAGGATCAGAATACAATACGGGGAAAAAAAAAAAAAACAAAACTATTTCTTTGATGGTACTTCTTACTTCATTTTATTGAAACATTTCAATGAGAAGTATAAGAAGCTTTTTATCATCATATCAGATTTACATGGTAAAATTTAATGTACTTCTTGTCAGCTTTAAACACTGGAAATATCAATAAAATGTCAAATTATATTTGACTTCAAACCCAAGTGGTTATAAAAATGCAATACAAATTTACAATCATTTAGTCTTCTCCTTTTCTCACAATAAAACCCTGTTTTATTCTTTATGGGAAGCTAAAATTATTTTTTGCTCAAAGCTGGTAATTTATTAGGGCTTACATAAGATCTGAAATGTGTTTCCCTTGGAAATCAATGGTGAGCCTGGAACTGCGACCAAACTTTTTAATTATGGCTTTGAAGTAATGTAACTGTGGTTTATAATGGCCTATACATCTGCTTGAAGGGTTATATGAGTTTGTACAAAGTTTCGGAAGCAATAAAATTAAATTTTTAGACAGTGGGTGAGCAAAGGAATACCGACAGTGCTGATTGGCATGTACAACATAATATCTTATAATGTGTTTTGTGATTTCACTCACACAATGAACATCTTGTCCAGAGTGTCAATAGACATGGCTTCAAAGAAAACTTTGTCAGCATTCTGTTCAAAATCTGTTGCTTCCCTGTACTTTCCCCTGGTACTAAAATGATTCATTCCCTGTGAATGAAATAGTCAGAAGTTTAAAACATATGCTTCTCACTGCTGTTTATGAGACTTGAACTCGTTTTCCAGACTTGAAGTTTGGGGGCACACCCATTTCAGTGATCCAAAACTTCAGCCATGCCTAAGGGAACAGTGGATTATTGGGCCACAGTCATCACTGGAAACAGAGAGAACAGGATGGGGGATTTCAGTAGTAGAGGGCAGGGGGAACTCAAGAGAATAGATAAGTGGAGTCATCAGGCAGCTTCCATTTTGAGACCTGTCCCCAGGCTTCTGTAGAAAGAGTCTCTGTATTATCAGGTATTCAAGTCTCTGAGTCATAAACCACTCAGAATGAAGAGCTGAAATTGATGCCCAAATCTCTCTTTTCACCCCTTCTCAACTTACCTATATCTGTCTTTTGTTTCTTTTATATTTATAATTATATGACATCATTTTGGCCCCTCAAATATGAATGAAATTTCTCTTTAGTCTCTTTCCCTAGGAAGATAACGACATTAGTTATTTGCTAATATTTTTTTTCACATAATGCATTTTCTCTCATTCTTTCCTACTCTCTCTTCTTTATCTTTCTCTGTTCCTTTTCCCTTCTTTCTTTCTTTCTTTCTTTCTTTCTTTCTTTCTTTCTTTCTTTCTTTCTTTCTTTCTTTCTTTCTTTCTTTCTTTTTATGATGTGGTGTTTCTGGGAATCTACAATTAGTAGTTTTCTAGACAATTCACATAATTTAAATAAATTTTGTACAAGTATGAGCTTGGTCTATGCTAAAAGTATATACAAGATAGAGTTGAAATGGGAATTTGTCAAATTATTTCAGTCATAATTTTTAGTAGTAACAATCCTCCTAATCATTGTTGACCTCATGACCTCACTCACTTGAAGTAATAGTATCCCTCACACACACACACCATCTCTTCTTGCCTTCCTTTTTCATGACAAAGAGAAGCCATATTACTCTGCACTGGAATCTCCTGATTACATTTTGAAAAAAGAGCTTCAGTTATCTGAAGTATGCCCTTATAATTTTAACCATCTCCTTTCTATCAACTAATAAGCTTTCCTATTTTAATTCTAGCTCATAATGATTTTTTTTTCTGGCAGGTAATTTAATTTAATTTCCTGTCCTGCCAAATGTCCAGCTTCTTGTCTCTGATTAGGGATCATGGCAAAAGGGACTTGGGATTAAGAATGGGATTTCAATACAATCATATCACCCTAATCTAGGAAGATTATCCTGAGTTATTCAGCTAAGACAATTATAACAGGCTAAGAGAGACTAAATAAATCGCACAGTCTACAAAGTGCTTAGTGTACAAGCACTAGTGTGGGAGATTATGTTGATTCCATTGTAAATAACTGTCCCACCCACTGGTTTAATAAAAAGCACTGATTGGCCAAAGGCAGACAGGAAGTGTGGGTGGGGCTACCAGACTAGGAGAACTCTGGGAACTGGAAGAACAGAGCAGAAGGTCAGAGAGAAGCTGAAAGAAGCAGAGGACAACCATGCTGCTCTAAGAAAAGGTACTGAGGCACATGGCTGAATAGGATAAGAACCATGGGTTAGATTAAGAGTTAGCAAATGATATGCCTGGGCCTGAGGCCAATCAGCCTAAAACTATCGTATGCATCTGTGTGTTTCTGGGGGGTCTGCGGGTCTGTGGGTCTGTGAGCCTAAACCTTGAGGTTAGGCCTGAAAGTCCGGGCCAGAAACCTCCTAATACACACTAGGAATTGAGTTTGATTACAACTGCCCTTATAAAATGTTGGGAATGGTGTGTAAGTTTATGATCTTAGCACAAGGGAAACAGAAATATGAGGCTTGTTGGCCTATCAGTCTAGCCCAGTGGTTCTCAACCCTCCTAATGCTGTGATGGCCCTTTAATATAGTACCTCATCTTGCGGTGATCCTCTAAACAAAATTATTTTTTATGCTGCTTCATAATTGTAATTTTCTACTGTTGTGTATCATTATGTAAATATCCAATATGCTGGGAATCTGGTTGCAACCCCTATAAAATGATTTTCCCAATTCCCAAAGATTCAAGACCCACAGGTGGAGTAGCACTGGTCTAGACATATCAGCAAGTATTAAATTCATCAAGAGACACTTTCTCAACAAACAGGTGGAGAGCAATTGAGGAAGACACTGGATCGCAACTTTTGACTTCTACACATGTACAAAGTTATCTGCACACACATGCATCCTCTTATCAATACATATACACACAGAGTAGAAAACAGCAAGTGACATGCAATAAGGATTAAACTCATATTCACAGGCTTTGAACATGGAGGAAGGAAGTCATGAGCCTGTTGATGTAGCAACTGAGAAAGACAGGGAAATAAATTCTACAAATCTTTGGAGAAGCAATGCCTTTCTGGAGACATCTCAATTTTACCATGAGAGATCTGTGTCTAATATGTGACCTACATAAAGAACTGTAGCATAGTAAATTGAGCTGCTTAAGCTTGCAGTAATTTATTAGTTTAAATTCGTGGCAATTTATTATGACAGAAAAATGAAAGTTCAACAAGCATCAAAGCAAGATACAGACAAATATAATTGAAATAAATCAAACAAACACAATAAAAACAAAACAAAAATCCCTGTTCATTACATTTCTACTGCTTGATTTTCATTTAGCTCCATCAGTGATCATGATCCCCTCACCTCTTCCTTAATCTTTCTCTATCTTGTGATTTGAATATAAATTGTCACTATAGGCCTTTGTGTTTGAATACTTGGTCTCCAGCTGGTGGCACTGTTAGAAAAATTTATAGAACATTTAAGAGATAGGAACACTCTTAAGGACAGGCTCTGGGGTTTTATAGTCTCATTTTCTGATATCTTTCTCTTTCTCTAGTTTGGATGCAATGTGATCATCCAACTTCTTGCTCACAGTGTCTTTCCTGAATGTGGTCATGTATGATGGACTCTCTATCTGGAACTGTCAGCCCAAATAAACCACCATTAATTAATTTGTTTTGCCAGGATATGTCTGCACCATGGCCCACTTGAGAGACACTCAGAAGCTGTTTTGGCTTAGTTTCTGTGCTTTAGAACCCCTTTTACGCTTTCTAAAGCTTTATATGGATATACATGCCTCATATTGAAATGCCATTTGTCCATTTGTAATATGAAGTTTCTGGCCCAGACTTTCCCACCCTTCTAGCCCCTCAGGCTTAAACCCGAGGTTCAGACCTGCTCACAGCTCCTCTGCCACTTAGATCCAAATGATCCTACAAACTTACATTAATTTCATGCTGATTGACCTATGGCTCAGCCAAATAACTAACTAACTCTTAAATGAATCCATAATTAGCCAAGTGGTTTATAACCTTTTCTCAGAGAAGCATCCTGGTCTCTTTGCTCTGCATTTGCTGGTCTCTCTCTCTCTCTCTCTCTCTCTCTCTCTCTCTCTCTCTCTCTCTCTCTCCCTCCCTCCCCCCCCTCTCTCTTTCTCTTCCCAGAATTCTTTTAGTCTGGTAGCCCCACCTGCACTTCCTATCTGCCTTTTGGCCAATCAGCATTTTATTAAACCAGTAGGAGAAACAAATATTTACAATATGCCAGAATATAATCTTGTTACAGGGAAGGGTATAAAGAAAAATGGAGGAATAAAGTAAAAGGAAGAAAGTTATTATATTACATTCTCAGAACTAAAGTTACAAAAATTCTCAGTCTTTAATACTATTTTGTTCTAATTACGGACTGTCATACAGAGCACGATAGTACATTTATTTAATGTTGCCTTTTTTCTTCTTGTCATGACATTTCACAGGTTTATTTCTGTTTCGATGATTGTGCAGAGTTTGAGTTGCTCCCCCAGCCTCACTTCTCTTCTTTCTTTCAAAAAGAACACAATGACAATTTGCTCAACTAACATACTTGGTTGTAGCTAGGAGAGTTCATGTGGCTTCTTAGTGACCAGTGTAATACAAGTACAAAGCTCTGGTAGTGTGACAGTGTGACACAATTTTTTTAAAAAATCAAACTTGGCAGGATGTGTCTTTTTCTATTTTTCAGAATGCATTATTTTTACTCAGGGAATAAAAGCAATGCTAAGATGCATTAGACATTTTTTAATTATGAGCTCTACTTTGTTTATAATTCATATAGACATACACATTCATTTATAATAGCATATTTTGGTTACAACTTTATTGAGCAATGATTCACATTACTGATTTTTAAAAATAAAGCTTTATTATTTTATTATTTTAAATTATGTTTGTGTGTACCTGTGTTTGGGTATAAACGTTTAAGTGCAGTTGTCCATGCAATTCAATAAAGAATACTAAATCCCGCAGTTGAAGTCATAGGGATTGTGAACTGTCTGACAAGGGTATTTGTAATTAAGCCTTGATAGTCTTCAAGAACAGTCCCAGTTCTCTGGCTTACTGTTGGTCTTTTGAAACTATTAAATTCAGCATTACAGAGCTGTACAGCCTTCAAAACAATTAAATTTTAAATTATCTTCATTGTCCTGGGATAATCCTAGAGTCATTAGTAATAACTTCTTCTCTAGCTATCCCACCACTGCTGAACAATCAATGATACATTCTTTGCTTGTACATTTGCCTATTCTGGTCATTTAAGGCAAATGAAACCATAGAACTTGTAAGTTTTCCCATCTAGCTCCTTTCCTTTAGAATACTTCTAAATCCATCTATGTTGTAGTGGATATAGTGACTTAATTTCACTTTATGACTGAATAATATTTCACTGGGTAGACCAAACACATTTTATTTATTTACTAATTAATTAATATATAGTTGGCTTGTTTCTCTCTTGGGTCCATGATAAATACATTGTTGTGGACATTTTAACACATTTACACATCTTCCTTACTCTCCAGTAGATGTCTAGGAGCAAAAGCTGCACAGACCTTGAAAAATATGTGAACAAAATTAGTAACAACAACATTAAACAACATTTAACAACAACAACCACCACCCACCATGACAAACAATAACAAATAACAATAAACAAGGCAACAACAAATGTTACCACAACAAACAACAAAAACTACAATAATCATCCACAACTAATAACCACAACAAATAATAACAAAAACAACAAGCATTACTACAATAACAATATACAACAGTAATAACAAACAATAACAATAAACAACAGCAACAATGTTAAATAGAGCAAGAAGCCTGGTGGTCAGATCTTCATGACACTTTTCAGTTCCTAGATGGCTGACTCATAGTAATAAAAACCCATTTTGGCATAAATGTCTGGAAAGCCTTCTCTCGTGTATGATGTGGGAATGCCTTTCTGTGTGCTGTGAATCTCAATCTTTAAATAAATGAGCTGTTTGGGGCCATGATAGGCACCATAGAAGAAATAGGAGGAGGAATCAGAATAGGTAGGAAAGGAAGGGCGGAGTCAGAGGCAGACTGAGCCAGAAGCCCACAGGAGCAACATGTAGGAGCACAGGTGAGCCAAGGGCCACGTGGCAGACAGATTAATAGAAATGGGTTGATTTAAGATGTAAGAGCAAGCTAGCAATGTGCCTGAGCCATAGGCCAAACAGCATAGACTTAATATAAGCGCCTGAGTCATTTCTGGGGACCTGAGCGGTGGTGGGTGGATAAGGGGTCTCGGGCGACAGTTCTGTGGGTCTGGCCCCCCGGGACCAAAGAAACCTCATTGCAACACGTGTATTGTTGAAGAAGACCCTTTTCTGAGTCCAAGATTGACAGGGATTTTGTCAAGCACAGAGCACCATGTCTGGTACAGAGTAAATTTCTACATTGCACAACTCTTCCTGTTCTCTTTCTGCACTTCTTTTTCAGAATGAAATCAACCCTAAATGACTTGTCTGCTCTTTTCTGCCTCTGTATTCCTAGCCATCCTTGAAAGTCCTTGAAGAGAATGTACCATTTATAATGTGGTTTTATTGTGCCTCTTGAGAACCTAGCAAGAGCTCTGGCCCATAGTAACCCTCAGGAAATACTTGGAGTTGATTCTACTTTCAGCAAACTCAGGTCTTCTATTAGCAAAGATTCTATTCTCTGTAAGTGTCACTTACCAATGCTTGAAGAAGGCAACTACCCTACAGGACTAAAGCAGTAAATATCTTGGAGAAATTTCAGAATGCTTGCCTCCTAGTCTGCTGAAAACTGAGTCCATATTGAAAGTGTCTGTAAACTCCCATGAGCATGTATATGAGCGCTCCAAATTACTCTGTCAGTCAGCCCCTTTATGTTGCCAAATCTAACAGCAAAGATTGACTAGTAATACTATAAAAAATAAGGACTTATTAAGAAAAATGAAAATAAGCTTATCTGTCTGTATATAGATTTTTAAAATATATAATAAAACAAAATAAAGTGATATATTCAAAAGATAAAATATAAGTAGAAATGGTTATAAGAGGGTTCTCAAGTTAGTCTATATATTGGTTATGAGGGTGGTTATATGACTATCCATCTGTTGAAGATTATAACATATAACTAAAAAGAGAGGGATTTGTTCTCTATAAACTATATCTCCATAAAGTTGACCTTATTTGTGATCTTCCCTCATTCAAAAAGGGAAAATAAATGATTGATCTATTCTTCTATATAACTTATAAATTAATGAGTAAGTAAGAAATTTTGAAATACTTATAAATCAAATTGCAAATCAATGGGAACATTTGAAATTAAATAGGAGAACATGATAATCATTTATTTAAAAGGACAAGAAGAAAAAGAGAGGGTGAGTGGGATTTTGCTTAACAGTGCACACTGCTCTTGCAAAGGAGCTGTGTTAGGTTCCTGGCACCTACACCAGCTCATTGCAACTCTGCTCCAGAGGATTCAGAGTTCTCAGTATCCTCAGGACTCCCACACCCATGTACGTATATACATCATTCAACCTGAATCTAATTAAAAGTTATTTTTAATAAAAGGCAATGTATATAACAATATTTTTAGAATAAAAAGTGTTGAAACTGAATACTCTCATAAATCAATGGTTGTTTTGAGGAATCATTTTTAAACATACACATTTCATGAATATTCAGATTTGCTGTTTGAGTCTATGTGTGAGCACCAGGATGTGAGAAAGCTTTCCCTTCTTTTCTCAAGACTCTGCTGATTTTGACAAAATTTGGATATTTCTGACTTCATGCTAATAACTCTTCAATCCCTTTCAATGTAAAATAGATAGTCATTCCACTTATTACTACAATAGTAGAAGACTTTTTAAAGAAAATGGTTGAAGAATCATATTAAAAGTTGTCAAGGTTATTCTGTTTTTATTTTTAAGGATAAATAAGCATGCAAAGTGATAGAATTGGGCTTGCAAGATTCTTGCTGCACCTGATGGAAACAACACCTATATGTGTTGACTATACAATTAGGAAGCTAAAAATCTATCAGTTGTATACCATGGCATAGAACTAGAAAAAGAGGAAAACGCCAGACTACTCATTGACTTCAAGGCAGAAGTAAAGGTTTTAGTTTTTATTCTAAAAATATTGAGAAATAGAAACAAACAAGAAACAAAACCAGGCTAACAGAAACAACTTAAAGCTCTTTTGTTTTCAACCATATAAACCATATAAACATTACATATCTCATGTTTTTTTCAGATTTTGGTAACAAGGAAAACAAAAACTATAACTATCTTATTTTCAATCTTAACTATGGACCTAAGAAGGATAAAATATTACTTGAGTAAAGAGGAAGTGCAGAGAAAGCAACTTCTAAAATTATGGAAAAGACAGAGATATCTGTTTGCCTGAACAGTCACCCCAAGTTTCCTCTGCAATGTTGGGACATCTGGCATAGAATAGCTGACAGAATTTTCTGTAAAGCAGGAATTCTGAAGGACTTTGAAGGACTGTTTTACTTGTCTTGACAAAGTTAGGCAGTTGCTTTCTTTTTCATCTTGCTTGTCCAATTTGGAGAGCATACTGTCATCCTTTTCTAAAGTAAGTTGGTGCTATCAGGAGCAGATGTATCTCATTGTTAGGAAAAGCCTTATGCCATTAAAACATTTTAAATGTCATATTCTATAGATTTTTGAAGTGTTAGAAGACCACCTGTGTATCTAAAACATATCTGTTTGACCTTGAAAATATACTTGACATGGCAAACAGCTTGATTGTTATAGGTGACTACTAACCTACATTTTGTTATTATCCTAAATATTTGAAAAATCTGTCTAGCAATGGTGCCCAATATGAATGTAATAGATTTTTCTTTGGGCTACCAACTCACAAAAAACAACTTAGAGACTTACATAAAATGTAGAAGCATGGCCTTAGCTTAAGATTATTCTTAACTAGTTTTTATAACCTAAATTAGCCCATATTTTATATTTTAAAATTTATGTTTTTTATGTAACTTAGTTACCTTTACTCTGTACTTCCCATCCTGCTTTCTCTTCATCTAGCTGATTATTCAGCTTTTCTTCTTTCTGAAGCTCCCTTTCTAATCAGAATTCCATGTTATATATCCTGCTTAGTCTGGATAAATCAATCACTCTGACACATCTTCACAAAGTCTAAAGTAATATTCCTTAACACTCAAGGCTATCTTTGAATTCATGGTTCTCCTGCCTCAGTCCTTTAATTGCTGATATTGCAAGTAGATGCACAAAGATTAATTTTATTCTAACTTAATCCAGAATCAAGGCTCATAATACATACTGTCTTACTTAACTACATAGGGCAGATTATACATAACAAGCATGCTAACGTACAAAGTCTTTCCTCTGTTAGAATTCTGCCTGTTTGAAATTTGACTCTTTCATGAACCATAGCATATGTTATTTATATATCTCTCCAGAAGCAACATGAAGAAGTTATTGGGGACTGGTGAAAAAATAAATGCTGAAAGTTGAAACAATAGTTGAAATAATACTAACACCACTATGAGCTAATGGTCCCAATTGAGCTGAAAAATAAAGTAATTTCTAGATACATTGTAGAAAAAAAAAGTAGACCTTGGAAATGGGTAGAACCCTCAGTGATAAGTGCCTTATTTTATCTATTACTATTTAAAAATGCCATCCAAAGTTAGTAATTTAAAATGACAAACATGTATTGGTTCTCAAATTTTATGAATTAGGAATTTGGAATAAGAATGAGCTGGATTGTTATATATAAGATGATATACTCATAAGGCTACTCTGGGAAGCATCTTTTCTCCATCCTCAGACCACTACAGAGAGGCACTTTAGAATTCTTGCCACATCATAACTGGCTTTACTTGGAACAAGTGACCCAAGGGAAAGAGAAATGTAGATGTCATCCTGCCTTCAATAAACTGATGCAGAAACCATGTTGTTGCTTCTGCTATGTTCCACGTGTTGAAAACGATTCACAAAGTCTGGCTTACTCCCAAGGTATTGGGAGTTAGGTTTTGAAGAGAAAAATTGTAAAAGAACAATTTTGGATGCATTTTCAAATACTAAAAGTGTTGTTAACATCTAATTTTACATAGTGACACTGCCAAAATATATAGATTTTAATATTTTAAGAATCTTTTTAAAGTGATAATTTAAAAAAAGCATCAAAAATTTTATAAGTGTTTAGTAGATCAAATATATGTCAACTACAATAAGCAATAGAGAATTAAATTGGGGCCAGGGTTTAAATGATGAAGAAGATTTGGTATGGAGATGAACATTATTAAATCAACTAGAGTGTAAAGTACAAACCAAGGCATGGAGACATGAATGAGAGAAAGTATTTATGGAGAATGATCATTTGATTTTTGATTTGAGAGAAGTAGGACAGAAAGTGGATCAGAGTAGATGCAGTTAAGATGAATATGATGAAGCAAAAGGACGTCCTCATGAAGAACCTTAAGTAATTTCAAGGTAAATAATTTTCATTTAATTCAGGAGATGAGAATATGGTGTTTCTTTCTAAAGAATCAGTATCAGAAGTTCGAAATGGCATGGTCTTGGCTCAATCAAGTAATTGTGTTCCAGATGCAAGCCTTGCTTCTCAAACCTAGTAATACCCAGGAATTTAAGTATTTTGTATACTGAAGGGACTGATTGTGAATCAAATTATTCATCAGGTTTGGAAGGATTTATTGAGGAATACTGAAGGAAAAATGTCCTGTCACCAAAACGAAATTTAAACAGCTTAAGTGCACATAAGTCAAGCAGAAATTATGGTAATTGGACTTAAACCCGCTTTCCTCTCTGCATACTGTAAATAAAAAAAGACAGTTTAAACAAAGGAACAAGATGTAAATACAAGAATGGGATCAAAGCAAATCTGGGATTTAATTCTATACAGAGAAAGCAAAATCGAAGATATATGACCAACACTTTGTAATGCATTTTGCAGCACTAAAAACTGGCAGCCTAAAATATGATTTGTTCAGCTTGTCTAGATAGAGTTTGCAAAACAATTTAGAATTCATCCATTTTGGTGTTTCCCAATTATCTTGCATTTAATGAAGTTGTTTCCTAATTCTCCACTGAAATATGCACAATGAGTAGCATATTTGCATACAAATGAATTACCCACAATTCACAAACTTTCTTTATCACTTACTCCACCATGTTCATGGTATGTACATGTCATTTCTTTAGCAGAAATGTAATTCTTATTGTAAATTTATGAAGAAAATTAAATGATTGAACATTTTTTAGTCACAAAGGCTGATGACACACATTGCAGGTGGAATCACTAATGTTTGTAGATTTATTCTAGAGAAGAGTAATTTGAGAGTGGATCAGAGTAGATGCAGCTAAGATGAATATGGTTGAACAGGAGTGTTCTTTCTGGAGAGGAGAAGGTCAGGCCAACAGGCATAACAGGGAATCAGATCAGGTTAAAAAACAAAACTGAGGAATAGTAGGGAGCGAACACACACACACCACTAGTTTATCTTTCTCTATTAAGACCAAAGTGAGTGTGAAAATTATTATTTACCAAGTTACTTTATAGATGAATCTCAGTAAATATTATCAATATGATATTCTCTTTCTGTTCCATACTTTTTGACATGTTTTTATAAGAAAAATAATATTACTCCAAGTGGAGTGAACATTGATTCTTGGAGTACAAACACCTGATTTGACTTAATATAAAAATATGCTGCACTAATCTTAATTGGCCTTACAACACAGATATACATAAAGTAACTACACATACTTGAAATAGGTATGCAGTATATCTGTGACATTAGATTTCATGGGTTGACTTATATAAAATAACATGGGAATGCTCAGCGATCTGTGCAGAAGAGGAGGCAGAGGAGGCAGATGACTCCAAGGAAACTGTATTCAGACACAACAGGACTGATAACACATATGAACTGATAGAGACTGACATTATACACAAGACTTGTATAGGTTCAGATCTGACACATCTGTAGCACAGATAAGGGGAAGTGAACACAAAGTCTGAAACCTAATCAAGAAGCTATTCTACACTGATACCTACAGAAAAGGTAAAAATCAATTTTCTCCAATGTAGAGTCACTGGGTATCTCAACCACACCCCAGGGCAGGCCCTGTATCTAGGAGTAGGTCTTCATGTTTGCTTCCTCTATTTGTGTATGAATAATTTTTATTTTATTCTGGTATTTTTTGTCTTAATTTCTTATTTTGATTTTTTTAAGGGAGAGATAACATGATGATGGGAAGGTAGGAACATAGAGAGGACCTAGGAGAGGAGAGAAAATATAATCAAAATATAATGCCTAAAATTCTGTTTTAAATAAAAATTTTACCACTGCCATGAAGGTGACAATCTGTGTGTGAGTTGGGATGGAACATTGGCTTTAGGGAAGGGATTACTTCATGAGGGCAGTTTCCTAGTCAACTACCTTCAGAAATGGAGTTCTTTCTTTAATAATGTGCTGTTACAATGAGGTTTCTTGGTCTCAGGTGGTCAGAGGTCCAGACCCACAGACCTGCCGCCCCAGACTCCTTACCTGCCTGCCACTGCTCAGGCCCCCCAAAATGATTCAGACACATATATTAACATCATGCTATCTGGCCTATGGCTCAGGTGCATTGCTAGCTTGCTCTTTCATCTTAACTCAACCCATTGTCATTAATCTGTCTGCTACATGGCCTATGGCTCACCTGTGTTCCTTACATGCTTCTTTGGTGGCTGGGTTGAACTCTCTGACTCTGCCCTTCCTTTCCTACCTCTCACCTACTTCTTCTATGGTGCCTGTCATGGGTCAAAACAGCACCTTTATTTAAAGATTTATATTCACAGCATAGAGAACGACATTCCCACATCAAAGTGCATTCACGAAACACTTAATTACTCAGGAGCTTTCTTGTACTGTCTACCACATGAGTGTCCAGAATGGGCCACCCAGAAACAACAACAACAAAAGCATTCTCCTGAGATGCCAAGTCAGAACTTCATCTCTTTGAACTGTCTGCCACCAGAGTGGTAAGTGATATATTTCTATTGTCTATACTCTTCTATTTATGGTAGATGTTATATTAGAAACCCTGATGAAATAAGAACATATACTTAGCTTCTAAATAAACCACTATGGCATTTTTGAATTTTATATTTATAGTTAATATATAATCAAAGTAAGAAATGTACAGAATAGTATGTGCTTTCTGAAAAGATTTGGTCTTGTGATATTCTTTTCAGATTTTAACATTTGTTCAGATGTTGCTATAATCATAAAAGAAATAAATGCACATATGTTGGTATAAAATTACTTGTAGACAATGGCTTTTAATTTAATACAACTTTCTCATGTCAAAAATATTGTTTGTAATTTTTCATCCATTTAAAATCTAAAAATAACATCTTAGCTCAAGAACTATATACATAATAATCACCAAGAGAGTTTTAATCTATGCAGTACAGTTTTCTTAGACCTGTTCCATATAGTAACAGCAGTATTGGTAGGTATAATGAATATTTATTGGTCCTTGACTATTTCTGTGTACTAAGTGAGATAGTGCATAACAGAGTTCAATATTCATTTTCCTTTTTAGATAAGACTAGCATTGCCGCTGTTACTTGCTCAAGATTACATATATAGAAAATGAAAGAATCAGGATACTAAATCACTTGTATTCCAAAGCCCAACTTTATATTCATGAATGAAAGCATATTCATTTAAATCATGAATATTAATGGATAATGGTTTCATACAGTATCTAGTATACAGAATAGAAACTTGTGTGACAGTAATTCCATTACAGTGATAGCAAAAGACAGAAAAGCTGTATGTCAACTTGGCCTGAAACTGGATTATGAAAGCTTTCTTATCTACAATTATGTAGGAGGCAGTGGGTGGAGTAGAGCTTAGCATAAACAAGCTGAGAAATAAGTACATTCTAGCTTTCCTATGAAGCTTGAGTATTTTCTATGTAATTTTGCTTGTAGTTATTGAATGGCTGAGGCTTCAAGGTGTTTACTTACCACTTCAAAAGATTCTGAACATTTGATGTTTTCCTAGTTTTGACAAATGCACTATGATAATGGAGCACATTAAAATAGAGGGAAATTGGACAGCAGATAGTAAGTATCCCATTATTTTTACATTTTATTTCTCTAAGTCTAAAATTATTGCAAAATAGGAGGACTTTTATATAATTTGTTTTAATGGCCATCATTTTCTTAAATGCAAGGATGAGAAACTTATCCATTCTGACTATCTCCTAACCCAAACAAATGATTGTTTTCTCTGTGCCTAATCTGGGCTAAATCCAAGGATCCACATTTCCCAGGGCTAGCTCTGATTAATTTCCAGAGGTGAAAACCCCAGCCTGTTGTAAAAATGAGCATCCAGATGTAATGCTCTATCTGTTCCTGCTGTCACTCTGAAACTTCTGGATAGCAGATCCATGGCGTGGCGGTTGCTTTTTGATGTTGGATCGATGATACAAACAATGATTTTGAGTGACAGCTTAATCAAGTTAAAACTCCAACAACTGTAGTTCAGAGGCACAAAAACATCTGTTGGGGAATCTACCGAGAATCAAAGGATGGACCTGAAAGAGCATGATATTATAAAAGAGACTTCCCAGAGGCTTTCTCTCCAAAGGGTTTCTTTTCTATTATGGAAGATTGATGACAAATTAGCGAAAAGGAAACCTTTCTCTTTGAGCCAGGTGAGTTCAATGCTAGTGAGGTTCTGATACAGCTTTGAAATTGGTCCTTCCACTGGCCCATCTGGTTTCTTTAGCACCATAGATAGATACAGTCAATCACTATTGCTTAACCATACTCAGAATGTACTCAACTGCATAGGGGGAGTTCAGTGCTTATTGTAAAGGAAACCCGTCCTCAAGGATTTTCATTCTAGAAAATAAAGAAACAAACCATGTACTCACTGACTGTAAAGAGTGCATATTTTTACATGTTAATTTTTCTAGAATCAAGACACTAATAACAATTAGCAATGTCTTAAAATTGCTACATGCTTTGATTGAAATTATGTTTTTCCCTAGAAAGGAGGGAAATGGGTGCTGTAAGACATCTTATTACCTGTATCTGTCATCTCTTTAAATTTAATTGTTATTTTAAAATTCACCAATAGCCTAATTGATGTGTGTGTGTGTGTGTGTGTGTGTGTGTGTGTGTGTGTGTGTGTATGAATAATTGAGTTTCTTTTTTAAACTTTCTCTCTACTTGACCTGGATATTTTCTCAGGTAGATAGTAGCTTAAGTATCATAGCTTTACATACAACTTTCCCTCTGATGTCTCCATATTGGCCAGCTTTTGTCTTGTACTTGAAATATATAGAACAGTGGTGCAGTTAAAATAGTCATCAACTCCTTAGTAAAATCAAAAGCCTGTCAGGCATAAACGCTTATTTCCACAAGCCAATATGGCAACACCACATGTACATTATATCCTCATATTTCCCTCAGAACAGTGTGAGTGCTATTGTTTAGTTTGTGTATAGTGTATTATTGAATGTGACATGCATCATATGTTCATGTATGCTTTTAACATTACATGCATTGTTATTTGCACAGATCCAGGTGGTTTCAATAGAAATTCTTATGTAATCCAAAGAGAGATCTTATAATTTGATCAGAAATCTTTCAACATCGCAGATAATGACTCTAAGCATTTTTGTTATTTACCATCTAATAGAGAATAAATGCTTCTCTAATTAGCAATTTCAGAAATAGCCTTTGTTGATGGAATTATAAGCTCCTTAAAAAGTTAACAAAATCATAAGTGGGCTGTTATTAATAAGAGAAAACCCTTAATAAATACAATGTAGACATTTTTCTTTCTCTCACTGAACAGGATATAGGAGGTCCCTTCTCTGTTACTGGATTGCCCTTTAGGCTTATCGTTAAAGATATTCACACCCTCCATGAGGGTTCTATTAAACTTTCTGATGAGGTAGGTTCCTAACTGTCTGGTGAGGTTTCTGTTTAACTGCCTGGTGTGGTGGCTATTTACCAGCTGTCTGGTGAAGTGGCTGTCTAACTGCCTGTTTGGTATTGATTATAAGGAAAGATGCACCATTCCTAGGCAATGCTGCTTCCTTGTCTTCCATGAGCATTTTGAGAAAGGTAAAGTTAAAACATCTGAGAGAAGATTTTATTCTTATAGAATTATTTTTTTAAGTGCTCTCTATGGAATATTTAGTCTATGTAAAGAAGAGTTTCCCATGAGCTGGCTTTATGATGCAGCAGTGAGGTTGTGACCATGTGTTTTCTTATATAGTTTGTGTATTGTTTATGGGCTTAGGAACAATGGAGAACATGGAGGCTAAATGCTAAATGCAACCTTATTCCTTAAAAGTTTTGTTCAGCCAGGGTTTCTAGAAGCTCCAAGAAACTTCCTGAATTACATGGAGGCTAAATGCAACCTTATTCCTTAAAAGTTCTGTCCAGTCATGGTTTCTAGTAGCTCCAAGAAACTTCCTGAATTATTTCTATTTCTCATTATTGTGACTAAAAGGCTTACGAGAAACAACTAAGTAATATAGTTAATAAGGGTACACTTTGACTTACTGTTTAAGGGATGAAAGCCTATCATAGCATAAAAGATATAACAGGATCCTGAGGCAGCTAGTCACCATACCTCGGTTGTCAGGAACTAAAAGACATGAATGCGGGTCTCAGCTTCATTTCTCCTTTTTATTCATTATAGGATCTTAGACAACAGAATGGTGTGGACCACAGTGAGGGTAGGAATTAAGCTGAACATTTCTCAAAATGGTCTAGTGATGTGGGAATGTCTTTCTGTATACTGTGAATAGCAATCTTTAAATAAAGGAACTGTTTTGGCCCATGACAGGCTCCATAGAAAAGTAGGTGGGGAAATCAGAATAGGTAGGAAAGAAAGGCAGAGTCAGATCAGATTGAGCCACCACCCAAGAAGAGACATGTAAGACATAATATATGTCTTCATATGTTTATTTGGGAGTAAATGGCTGCGACTTACTAGGTGGAACAGAAAAACTTTGGACAATCACAAGCATTTGCAAATAGACTGATAAAATAAGGATCCAAAAAGCATATTAATATCTCAAGTTCTCCATTTCTATCAATCATAAGATTTATTGACTTATACATACATCGAGTGGTTTGTTTAAGATGAATTAATATGTTGTAGGTCAATCTGGAATGTAACTCACTATGTAGTCTAAACTGAACTTGAGTCTGTGACAACCCTTCCACCTCGGCACTGATTATTGGTATTATAGAAGGGGAATCAACACATAGAGCTAAACTTTAAATATTCTTGATCAATCAGCCAGTGATATTGCACAAGACAAGTCATGTAATTGTACATAGTTCTAATGTTAGAGATTGCAAGAGGTTTCAAAAATAAATGCTATTACTTTAGGTCCATATGAAGAAAAGAATTTAGAATATTATCCATCTGCTGCTCTAACAGGTAAACGACATACACTGGCATTAGAATAACTAGATGAGATCCTAACAGAGAATTAAAAGAGACCATAAAGAACACATATCCAAACATTCTCAAATCAGGACTCCTTTCTTAACACTCTTCATAAAATAGTTAATTCGTAGGAGTAGAATGTGCTCAGTAGAGATGTTTATTTTAAAATAATTTGGGGCTGGTGAGACGGTTCGTAAGGATGCTTAATGACCTGAATTCAACCCACAGAACCCACGTGGTTGGAGTAGAGTACTGACTCCTACAACTTGTCACATGTGAAGACATACTTTTGTTAAAGCATACACATACATGCACACACACATGCACACACACGCACATGCACATGCACATACACACACACACGTGCTCACATGCACAAGCATACGTACACCTGAAAAGGTAAAACACATAATATTTGCTATGGACTATATTGTTTTCCTCTCCTATTATATGTTAAAGTTTAAATTCTAATAGGTTGACACTTGAAACTGCTATAAGTTACAGTGGTGGAGATTTGCCTGGCATTCATAAGGCCCTGGTTTTTACCTTTAGCATTATAAGCAAATTAGGTCATAAATAAATGTGGAGCTAAGAACTCAGGGAAATAACCTTATTTAGATGATAGCCTGAGTGTTTGGTCTTCTTTCTGATTAGTCTTCTGTAGTAAGAGATTATCTTACACATGTGGAATAAGGAGTAGCTGTATTGGCACGAGGAGAGAGCATAGCTATATTCAAGGCAAAAGAAAATTCCTCACAAAGGCTCCAGTGGCCTCACCCTAATCTTGGACGTACTGCCTGCATAACTGTGAACTAATTTTCCAACTTTTAAGACAACAGCCTGCTATTTTGTTTTAGCCTCCTGAAGAGAATGATATAGTTGCCTAAACAAAACCAAGTGACATGATTTCCTTCGATGGTGCTTCAAAAAACACATAGTTGATGCTTGAAATTATGAGTATTTAATAATATCCCAGGGAAATAACCTTTCTAGCATAAAATATTAATAGTTTTATACTTAGTTTATACCCAAAGCAAAAGAGTATAACAGATTCCAGACTCAGATTATCTGAGAGAGAATCTAAATAAACTTCACCACACAATATTTGTTTGGCTATGTGGCTGTTTGTTGCCTCGTCCGTAAATAAACTTTAAAATAAGATTAATTTCATATATTTGTGAGGATTAAAGAATGAAAAGTATGCAAGGAATTCTAATGAGTATCATGAAGAAGATATGGTCAATGTCACCATTATTATCATTATTATCATCACCATCATCATTGTCATTATCATCCTCATCATCACCATCATCACCATCATCATCCAAGAATTAGCCACAGTCTCAGCACTAGCATCTTCTTTAAAAGTAAATACCTGGCAGACACTTTTAGGAGAAGTTTCATTACTGGCTTTATTTATACAAAGATACATATTAAATAGCTGTGATAAAAATAATCAAAATTTCTCAGTGTATTATCCTCATTGCTCAAGAAGATTAAACTGAAAATGTTCAGTAAGCTTGTATAAGAGCTACTTTGTCACTGTTTTATGCTAACAAAAGAATAAAGATTATCTGTAGGTTTATTAAGAGATTTTGGAAGCTTTATATTTTCTGCTCTGTTTTCCCCAGTTATCTGCACCTTTTATTGGTTTATAGTAGAGAATATTTATATTACTTATAAGTAGACGATTATATAGAGAGGAAATAATGAGTCTAACTTTTAGATCTGAAGGATATGAGTCTATGTCAAGCCAAAAGAGCTCGCCCAAATGCAGAGGAAGGAAGGTGTATGTGCTTAGGCTCCTAACTTTTTAAACACTCATAAAAAGTCACCTAAGCTACTACTCACAATTCCTTCCTCACCTCACATTAAAAATTGCATTAATTCATATTCCACAACTTGGTAGAGTTACTATGGCTTAGCTTAGCCTCATACTTACCTTGGACACTGTATGGGAAGAAAAATTTTCTGAACAGGCTACTATGAATAATATTGTTTTGACATATGGATAGTCTATTTTAAAATCCCTGTTTTAAGAGCTCAGGCTCATTAATAAGTTGGTTGCATGCAGAAATCTAACGTTTAAAAATAACTACCAAATAATCATGGCACACTCTGGTTTGCTATGAATCACTTGTTTATACTTAGTTGTTAGTTGATATATGTTTTCAAAGGTAAGAAAATGAGTTAAAATTTCTTTATTTTTAAGGCAAAGCAATATGGGTTATTGAAGAAAAGTGCTTTCTATGCTAGCCTGCTAGCTGAAATCTCCCGAATGCATAAAATTGTTGGATGTGATAACTGACTACACAGAAATGTCCCCTGACCTCTACCTATGTACTATAACACATACACATATGTGTACAGTGCAAAAAGCAAACAAGTGCCTAGCTTCACTTCTAAGCACTCACCAAGTGACTCACAAATACCTGTAGTACCCATTCTAGAAGTTACACCCTTTTCTAGCCTCTAAGAACGCCTTCACATATGCAGTACACATACTAATAATCAAGCATACATACATATATACACACAAATAAAAGTAAAGACAGTTAAGACCTGCTCAACAAGAGGAAAATTGTGCATGGTATTGGAAAACTAATCAACTCCCTGGGGCTAGTAAACTCAATGGATATTGAAGAACGTACATCTGCTACTTAACTTAATCAGCCCAATCCCTTATAGCATTCTAAATATTTGTCCTTACACCCACAGAGAAGTGTAGAAGTACTTTCCACTTATGAAGGAACTTTATTTTTGTAATAGAGAAATTATTACAGAAAACCACAACCAGTTAAAATGCAGAGTTATGAAGCCAAGTCCCAATGGATCCATCTACAAAACAACTCCTATACTTAAGATTCAGGAATCGTTTCTGAAGAAGAACATGGGGTTTGTAAAGATCAGAGCATCGGGGGATTTGCTGTGAGATTGTGTCTCCTAGTTATACCAGAAACCAAAGCTACAAAGTCTCACCAACACAGCTGCCTAAATGTGACTGATGAAGGACAAAAGTAATAGATATGGTAAGGTAGAAAAGGGAAAGACCTTGAGGTCTCAACCCAAGAACTACAGACAACTAAGGAATACCCAGAGCAGGGAAGAGCAGCATTGGATGTCCAATACTAAATAGTTGTGAAAATACACATGAAAGTAACATTGCCATATGAGAGAATCATATTGAGGAACATATATGCATATATACATGTATATATTCTTATAAAAACAATTAATGAAAAAGAAGCTATAAACTAGAAAGGTAGCAAGGAGATGAATATGAGAAGGTTTGGAGGGAAGGAATGGAAGGGAGAAATTATGTGATTTTATTATAATCTCAAAAGTAAAAGAAATATTAAAAAGCAAAAAAATGGAAATGTAAGAAATTTTGAAAAGACAGAAAGGTAAAGTAATGTGAAGTGACGCTTGCTTACAAGTCTACTTCACAGTATAAAGGCATTGACATTTTATTGTTTCCGTTCTCAGAGAGCATGTGATAGAGAAGAAGAAGAGGCAATGCTTCGTCATCTAATAACACGAGTTTTGCTCTTTCCTGGTGTCAAGCATTACAATCATCTTTGATGACATTCCAATCGTCTACAACAAAGGATTCTTATGAATTTATTTAGCAATGAAACAAATGATTAATATTTTCCAAACTTATTCAGGCTCACACAGATCTGCGTCAGTGCAATTAGTGTGTTATGTTCACTAGTGATTCATTTGAGACCATCTAGTGAAATTTTAAATTTGTATCATTTAGAATTTTCCAAAATAATTTTATTATTTTTGTTATTATTAATGTTATTTCAAAAAATTTATTGTCATTATTAATCCTTTGAGTGACTGTGTACACACACATGTGTATTTGTGGGGGTGGATGATCAAAGAATGATTTTAGGTGTTGTTCATAGACGCTGTCTACCTGAGATTTTCTTAAAGATGAGATCTCTCACTGTCCTGAAATCTGCCAAATAGAGTTGGATAGTGAGACCAGGAGTCTGCCTATCTCTTCTCAGTACTCAGATTACAAAGGTGTACCATCCTGCACAGCTTTTCTTAGGTGGGTCCTGGGGGTTTAGCCAGATACTCATGCTTCCAAGTCAGGTATTTTATTGACTGATGTGTCCCCACAGCCTTCATCATCAATTCTTCAATCTGCTTGTGAAAGTCACATTTTAATTACCCAAAATTGATTGATTGAGGGTCAACAGTATTTATAATTACAGTTCCTACTGAATCTTCAAAGAAAATTTACCAGAGCATCATTATTTGTAGTTAACAAAATGAAATGAAATAAATCTAGCTGTATTTTTATATAGAAATGGAGAAGAGAATAAAACCACTGTAAGCTCAAATTTCTGAATATTATTAAAACATTGGAATAAAGGTTAGAGCTAAGTTTTAGCATGAATGGATATTTGACATAAGCGGAAAAAATTGAATAAATAATTATACCTATCAGTAATTAAATCTGCATATCTGGTTCCAAGGAACACTGAAATGATCACATGTTGTATGATATTTTGTTTGTGTTCTGACAAATAAAGCTTGCCTGGACATCAGAGGGCAGAACTAGCCCTAGTTAACCATGGAGACCAGGCAGTGGTGGCTTACACCTTTAATCCCAGCATGTGAGAGGAAGAAGCAGGAAAATCAGGAGTTCAAGTCCACTCTTGGCTACAGAAGACTGAACTAGTCCAAAAGAGAAACAGAGCCAGGCCCTGATGGCTCACACCTTTAATCATAGCACTTGGAATCTCGTGTCCTTAATTTGATTTATGATTTATTTTTGTTGTTGATTACTTTTTTTTTTGACCCTATCAAAACATAGAATGGAGAGTGAAGAATAATTGGAGTGAATACATTTTAGTACAAGTTTTAAAACACAATTGATTTTTCTTTTCTTTTATTCCTGGTGTGTGTGTATGTATGTGTGTGTGTGCATACATGTGCACATGTGTGCATGTCTGTACTATTTACTAATATGCTATAGCTTGATAAAGCAAGAAATGTTTTCTACCAATGAGTCCTCTTGATTGATAAATAGCTAACATTTTTATGATTTAATCTTTACTGTAACTTCATGAGATATGCATTGCTACACTTGTATCTGGCAGGCTGAAAAAGCTCATGAACAGGTTTCTGTAGCTTATTTAAGCAAGTAGGACTACTCAGCAACAGATCTAGAGAACTCAAACCTTCTGGCAGAACAACTCTTGTGTCTAACATACTATACTATTTGTCAGTCATCATTTGAGTCCATTGACTTGTCTTGGCAGATTCCTGAGTTTTGCTAAATCTTCTCTTTGTCCAATCCACACATCTTTATTGAAGCTCCTCTGAAGCCGCCTCTACTAAACTTAAATTGTCCTTGTCAAGGACAGCAGGTTCTCAGGAGTTCACATGAAATAATTGGGACCATTGTATTTTTTTCCCTGGTACTCACAGTTCAGATTGAGAATGGTCAGATTCTGTGAGTCAATGAGATTTTACGGGAAGATTTAAGGTTAGTCCAAGTACTTTTTTTAATTTAAGCATTTGTTGTTGTTTCCAAGTATGTTGAGAGAGAACGTGAAAGTAGTCTGACCAGAGTGTAAGATGAAGGAAGTTAACATCTCAGCAGTACTAAACCCAAAATAGCCAGTCGGTCATAGCAGACAAGCCATTAACAAAGGAGACTCCTGTTGACTGAAGTTTTGCTCCAACTCACTTTTCAGGGCCACCTTGGGACCACTGCACTTTCATTTATCCTTAAATTTGTACCATTATTTTGTTTCTGATTATTTCTCATCAAAATGAAAATAAGCCTACTGATGTTTAAGTTAAAAAGCAGCATAGCAGTACACATAATGTAATTTTTTGGTGACATAAAAATACAACTTAAAAATAGAGATCAGGATATTAGATGCAATAAATAATCTGTTCTCATGACTATATATACAAATACTGTAAAAAAGACAGAAGTAATACAAGAAGTAATAAGTGCTATGGTCTTGTAGGAGTTCACAGAGACCGAAGCAGCAATCGGGGAGCCTGCATGAGTCTGTGCTACATACCCTGCATATATGCTGTGGTTGTTTAGCTTGGGGTTTGTGTTGGACTCCTAACAGTAGGAGTGTGGATGTCCCTGATGTTTCTGCCTACTTATGAGACCCTTTACCTCCTATTGGGTTGCCTCTTTCCAGTCTTGATATGAGGATTCATGTCTAGTATATTTCATCTTGTTATGCTATGTTCAGCTGATATCCCCGAGAAGCCTGTTCTTTTCTGAAGGGAAATTGAAGAGGAGTGGATTTGGGAGAGAAAGCAGGCAGAGAAACTGAGAGAAGGGAAGGGCTGTAGAGGCTCCACTTGGGAGACATTGTATGAGAGAATAAAGGAAAGAAAAGAAAAGAAAAGAAAAGAAGAAGAGGAAGAGGAGAAGAAGAAACAGAGAGTTTTAAATTAACTTTCAAGATTAGTTTATGATTCCTAAATAAAAGACATGTTTTTGTCCAAATTTCTGACTGGATTTTGTGACATGTAAACTAAAGTACTGAACTCAAGATCTCACTTGCAATATATTACATATTATTCTTACTACTTGAAATGATTTGTTAGAAACCATGTGGAATATCATATGCCAATACTTGAAGAGCTGATATTTTTGCATATTTTACTTAAGATCTCAATAACATCTGTCCTATTCACCAAAGTCCTGACTGTGAAGAAACTGCTACTGTAACTACTGTGACTAAGAAAGCACATTCAAGACGTTCCCTAAAGGCTTCTTCAGTGACTTTACAAAAGCACTCACAAACGTAATTGTAGGCTCATAGCTGTTTCTGGAAGCAAGCATGAAATTTCGAAGACAAAAATTATATAATACAATCTGGGTAAATATAACAGTAACTTTGACGGATGTAGTACAAGCATATAAAATCAAAAGTGCTTGATTGAAAATTTATCATTTCCATTTAGCAGAACCATGCAGCTTTACAATATAGAGGTTTGCTAACAACATTATTGACTTTCTCATATACAGATACCAAATACCCTTCTATAGAACCCTGGGCAGAAAGAGAGTCTCTTTTACTGAAGCTCATCCTATTTGCCAGCTGGGCAACTCAAAGGTTGATCTTTTATTTATACATCCTCATATTTATCCAATTACATATTTCTGTTAAGAAAATGCAGTTCTATTCAGTAGATATGAATACTTTTATATTAAAATCCTCCATTTCTACAACATGACTTTGTGGGGTTTTTTTCATGGGGACTTTCTAGAGAATCACTGAAAAGTAAAACATGAATATCATGGGCACAGAACCTGCTGACGTAGCTTGTAACCTTGGCCCATTTTACAAAGTTAATGTTAGAAGTGGATATAAAGTATATAAAACACTTAGCTTAGCCCCTAACACATAGCAGATATTAAAAATGCAGACTAGAGTTATTTTAATATACTCCCCCAAATCTTACTTTTTGAATCAAACTGTTTAGTTTCTGTCCTACATTTTTTTTTTATTTTGAGGGAGAAAAAACTATAACACGCATTTTCTCATCTCATTTTGCAAATCATATGGGAGTTCTATGCAGTACAAAGCTGTCTTTAAGAGGTGAAAAAAATACTATTCATCACACTTCCCTTACTTAAATCTGGATGGAAACTTGCCAGGAATAAAACTCTTGGTTTTATGCAGTGGGGATAAGTTTAAAACCATATGTAATCACACAACTGACACATAATAATAAATGTTACCTACATGAGTCTGAGATTTAATAGAAGTTTTTTTTTAATGATTTCAGCAAACAACTTAAGATATTTCTCAAGATATTGTTTTTGAGGAAGGAGATAAATTAAGAATAATTGAGAACCTTAAAATGGGAGGACTGCTTTTTGTATACAGATTTCAACAAAGTATTTCTCTTCTGCAAGTTCTTTTTCTTCTTAATACACATAAAATAATTCAGGCAAGTTTCACAGGAAAAGAAAAAGTTCATCATTTGCATAATTGTGGCAATATTAGAGAAGTCATTAGTATCTGCAAAAATATACTTATATATACTCATTATATTTGTCAGAAAAGAACAGGAGTTGGGGAAACATGAGTACTGGCTTTGAGAAAGAGAACAAATAGGTCTATGGAGGATACATATGACGTTTGGTAAAGGTACTGTGTGGGCACATGTATAGATGTGGCATGAGAAGGCAAATATAATACATCTACAATAGCACAAACTAACAATAATGACTTCTGAGTTGAAAGGGATGGTGAGATAAGGATGTTAACGAAAATAAAGATGTTATGGAATATTTTGTTAACTAGGCAAAGATGGGTTACATTTGTTTATACCATGGAATATCACCTTAACTATGTGGAGGTGCTTTATATTTGTTTCTACTGACTTTGTTAATGATATAAATATGAGTTACACTTATTTGTGATGTGTTAGCTTAATTATGTAAAGATGTGTTGCATTTGTTTCAAGATACTTGCCTGAGGCACTTGATTAGTCTAATAAAATGCTGAATGGTCATGGTCTAGGCAGGAGACGGATGGGCAGTTCTGGCAGGCAGAGAGAGAAGAATGATAAGGAGGAAGACAGAATGAGGAGGGACATGCCAGGGACCAGAAGCCAGGCAGTCACCAAACAGATCCAAGAAGCAGAAAAGTAGGGCATACAGAAAGATAGAGATAGAAAGAAACATTAAGAGTTAAGCAAAGGCCAAGTACTCAAGGCTAACAATAAGTTCCCAAGTCATGATTTGGGAACTGACTCGTGGCCCAAAAGAATGCTCACTATATTTATATATTTGGAGTTCCAATGTGGGGTCCAAATTTTCACATAGGCCCCAAGAGTGAAAAAAAAAAAAAAAAAGCCCATGTGCTTAAAAATCACCTTTCATAGTGCAGGGCACCAATTTTCTATAGCTAGGGCAGTTAGACACAATTCTCAGTTGAAGGCAGCTCTCACCAGGCTTCAGCCATAAGGCTCAGCTTTCACAGAGCCCAGGGGCTCTGCAAAGATGCTTAGCAGTTTAAAGTTTGGCTCATGCATCAGGCATGAGAGTGCAGTTGAAGGCACATAGTAAAGCAAGTTCTGAGGACAAAAACCTCTAAACAGGTTACAATATGTTTAAAATGTGCATAGGCTTAAGAAAGAAAAGAAAAAGAACATAGTCATAGAAAAATAGTTTAAAACTATAGTCTTTAAAGAAAGATTAAATAATATATGAAAAAGAATAACCAACATAAAGATGAAAACTACACTGGAAGTCTGGATTCGTAGGGGGTATGTTGTCTGAATATTTTGAATGCTGATAAGCAAACAACGGGTGTCTAGAGGCGTGGGACTGTAACAGGAGCTGCTGAGTTACTCCAGTCTAGATACTTGAGGCATGTCTTAGCTTTAAAATGAAATCAGAAAAGTTTGAGTTGTAGAAAAGATTATGCACTTGTTTCTACATGAAACAAAAGTCTGTGGATTCATTCATTCAAGGTTAATAAAGATCAGGTTTAATTAGGGGAGATGTCCTGAAAGTCTTTACTACAGATATAAAGAAATAACCTAAAAAAACTATGACAGGCTGCCTATATTTTACCTGTTCAAACATAAAATAAAAAATAATGTATGTCACCTTTGGAAGTCTGTTTTGTTTGTTTGTTTATTTGTTTCAGAGCAAGGAGACCAGGCACTAACGAAAATGGTGTTCCAGGTAATCCAGCCTCTTAGAGTGCCTTTTTTTCAGAGTTCTGCATTCAGAACAGTTTCAAGGCTGCCAGCTGAGACAGTCCAGCCTTACAGAATATTCTAATTAGGGCTTCAGAAAAGCCTTGTACTTTCCCATTGTACAGAGACTGAACAACAAATGTTATGGCTAGTTTTTCCAGGACTTGATCATTATCTCAATTTCCTAAATATTCCTTCACTTACAGACAGCAAGAAGCAGTCTAGAGAATAAAATACCCACATCCCCTGTAGGCGGAGTTTTACTTACAAGGCACCAGTCCAAGATTAATATTTATTAAAATATAAACCAACACTCACGATACAGCTTATAGTGGAGCCTGAACAGGGACTGGAGTCTGGAAGGATGGACAATGGATTCCAAACCGGTCTCTCCAGCAGCCAGGAACCAGGCAAACAGGCTTTCCAGGGTCCCAGAAGCCCCTTATCAATGGGGTTGGCCATGCCCCCTTCAGGGGCCCGGGACCCTGGGTAAACATCCTCGGATCTTATCAGCTGACACCTGAATCCCACCACATCTAGACCTCTTTTGAAGAAGAGAAAGGGGACAGATAGGATAGATAAAGGTAGATTGTTATACCTACCTATACACAATTCTGGCTGAATATACGGGCTAAGCTAAAGACAATTTGCACTGGCATAGATATTTGTATATTAATACAAATGTGAAATCATTTTATATGTTTAATTGAGATAATTTGTACATTGGTACAAAGTTTAATCTGAAATTGCTTTATATAACCAAAGCAACATGTACTTCTATATGAATCTGAATCTGTAACTATTATGTAAAATTGAATCTGTAATTGGTATATTTTATATATGCTTCTACCTCTGTTTAAAATATTTGCACATTATTGTCATGTATACTATGCAATTACTACCTTCATTTAAATATACTAGATATAATGTATGATTGCACTAGTTATGATATATGCACAAGATGTTTTATATACCTCTGTTTAAATGATATATATGTATATAGATGTCTAAAATGCTGTTGCCACTTTACATGGTAATATGCCCCTGGCTAATGTTTGATAGTCATACTAAAAGTCATTGTTCAGAGATTATACTCCCCGTATATAGGTATTCTAATTTTTAGTACAGGGTTTATTCTTTAAGACAATAGAAACTGCAGTCAACATTACTTAAGGTACTATATCCCAGTCATCTCAGATACAGGTTAGAATATCATAGATAGACAGGAATCTTCAACCACTTCATAGACCCAGAGAATATGGCATTTAACATTTGAAATTCAGCCACGAGAGACACGACAACTCCTGGTGTCACTGCTCCTTTCCCGAGATGGTGTTGAGCATTGAGGATACTCCTTTGGAGTTTGTCCTTTTGACAGAAAATGGCCGGTTGGGTAAGGAACTGCCCTTACCTTGATTGCTGACAGTACACACATGATGTCCAAGCTGGATGAACAAGTTGATGGATGGAGACTGACGAAACCTGCCTGGACAGGATAAGACAGTCCCTCCAAAATTGCCCTGCTTGTGAAAAGATCTGTCGGATACCATAGGCCTGTAGCCAATATGATAGATGCTCCAGTGGTGCACAAAACCAGAGGTGATTGTCCAGGTCGCTGTGTTGCTGTCCTCTCCCAAATTTTGGAAGCCACTACTTCCATGTACTTCTGACTTTCAGGTGATACATCTTCCTTCTCAGGTCTTGAAGGGGTTGAAGAATAGGTATTTAAGGTTACTACCCTATTATCCCTTAGAAAGGAACATTCAGATGTTGAATTTTCACTTTCCCAGATGAACCTTTTGAAGTAATTTATACATCCACCATTTACCAATATTCTAGAAATATATGATGCACTTTATATAGGTTAGGTTTTGATTGTAATTTGTACTTTATCCTCTTCTAGATACTACCTCATAATAATTCCTATTGTACATAGTCTTAGTTTAGAACCTTCTTAGGTAGACAAAAAGGGGAGATGTGGTGGGATTCAGGTGTCAGCTGATAATATCCGAGGATGCTTACCCAGCGTCCCGGGCCCCTAAAGGGGGCATGGTCAACCCCATTGATAAGGGGCTTCTGGGACCCTGGAAAGCCTGTTTGCCTGATTCCTGGCTGCTGGAGAGACCAGTTTGGAATCCATCGTCCATCCTTCCAGACTCCAGTCCCTGTTCAGGCTCCACTATAAGCTGTTACCTGTATCATGAGTGCTGGTTTATATTTTAATAAATATTAATCTTGGACCGGTACCTTCTAAGTAAAACTCCGCATACAATCCCCAAGGTAGGGTGGGTGATTTGGAGTTATTCAATGAGTTATGGGTGTTTCTCATCATTTAGGGGGAATAGAGCAATATAGGATAAAAAGACAACCAAATATTTTACAGGGGTATGGATTTTTTTTATATTTATACAATTTAAAGTTATTTTTGTTATACTGTACATATGATTGTATTCTTGTTTGGGATATTGTATCTACACAGCTCATTTAAAAATGTAATGTATAATTAAGAAATATAGTTTCATAGTTAATCATCTACAATAATCAAACTTATTGTCATATTTGGTATGTTTTCAAGGATAAACATATATTTTAGATAGATATAATCTTCAAACACTTCAAAGACCTATAGAATATGACATTTAAATATTTAATAACTTTAGGCTTTTCATGACAGTGATTTGTCTGTTCCTGGCAGCACCAATTTATTTCAAAAAAGGATATGGACATTGAATGACCTCATTGTGGAGTTTGTTTTCATTGGGGCTAAGAAGCTGTTCTTGCCTTGGCTGCTGATAGTGTGCTGTATCATCTTGACAAGCATGACACAAAGAGGAAAGACTACCAAACTTTGTCAAGACAAGGCAGGACAGTCCTTTAAAATTTCTGCTTCATAGAATAGTCAGCCAGATATTCTATGGGGTAAAAAAGAAAGAAATTGTCAAACTTTGCCAAAACAAGATTGAACAGTACTTAAAAATTCCTGCTTCATAGAAAAGTTTTCCAGATATTCTAGGCCTGTAGCCTGGTATGGATGCCCCAGTGTTGCAGAGGAACCTTAGGTGACTTTCCAGGCAGTCAGATGCCCTTGTCATTTTGGAAGTGGCTTACACTGCACTTCCTATTTATCTAGGTAATACTATATCCTTCTGTGGTTTCCAAGAAAGTTGAAGACTAGATAGTTATAGTTTTTTTGTTGTTTTGTGATAAAGGTACATTAGGTACAGAGCTCTAGTCTTGTCAAGAATAGATTATCAAGTGATTTCTTCAAATTTTTCAAATTCAAAGGAACTGGATATTGTAAATGTAATTCTTACTTGATAACTGCTCTTATTATAAATAGTTTTAATATGTTGTTACAACCTTTCTTTTTATTTAGACAAAAAGGATCAATGATGTGAATATTTCTTTAACTAAGGATGTGTTACCTTTATGCCACAGAACATAGCTTTAACTATGGGCAGGTGGTTGCCTTTGTTCATTATATAAAGATGTGTTGCATTTGTCTCACCTTGCCTGTCTAAGTTACCTGATCATTCTAATAAAAAGCTAAATGGTCAATAGCTAGCAGCAGTAGAATAGAAGGGGCTGGCAAGCAGAGAGAATAAGTAGCAATCTAGACTCAAGAAAGAAGGAAGAAGAAGAGGAAGAGGAGGAGGGGAGGAGGAGAACAGAAAAGAGAGAGGGACATGCTTGGGTCCAGAAGCCAGGCAGCTGCCAACCAGACAAGAGATGCAAGAATGTAGGACAGAAAGGGAGAGAGAGACAGAGAGAGAGAGAGAGAGAACCTTAGGCAAAACATAAATAAAACATTAAAATAAGAGCTATGCTAAGGCTGAGCATTCAAAACTAATATGAGGTCTCTATGTCATGATCTGGAAGTTTGTTCATGGTCCAAGAAGAATGCCAGCAACAGAGAGAGTAACCAAGGATCATTTGCCTCTTTATCTTGTAAAACACTAATATCTTAACATAATTACAGAAATTATCCATGTCGTTCCTCTTCCTTAAGGAATTCTTGTACCTGTCTTCCTGTGATGAGAAGGGAATAAGAATGACAAGGCTGGACTCGTGGAGAAATGTATAGAGATGGAGAAAGAGGAAAGAGAGAATATACATATCTTAAAAGCTGAAGGTGGGACTGATCACATGGTAACCTCATGATGATATGTTGAAACACTGGAGAAGACATCATTGCCTTTGCTTCTCTGTCAAGGTATTTGCCCCACCCCCTTCCAAACAGTACATCTTTGTCCTGTCTATAAAGTACATCTTATTCTAAAACCAACTTTTAGGTTGAAGATGTACTAAGACTCTAGTATCTTCAAGAAATAAGTACTTTAAATGACAACACACTTGAAAAGCAGAAAGAAATCTAAGTTTGATGTAAGTAGAGATTATGGTGCCTTTTGACTTTTCAGATACTTTGTTATTATCCTTCCACTTATTCATAGTTTGACAAAATTGACAATGAATGTCGCTCAAAAAAGAAAAGTACATGTGGAGTTTAAGAAGGTCACAGAAGGTGGGGCATGGCTAAATTGAACGTTGGTGTCATCTCAGTCCTCACAGAATTAAAGTCCCACTTGAAGGAAAGCAGCAGCACCTTGTGTTGGGGGTGGTGGGGGTGTCCAGAAAGAGCAGCAATGGCAGGTAGAATCATGGACATAGTTTTAAGTATACGACACTTTCCTGTTCAGACCAGTAGGGTCTGGAATATGGTGATCTAGGTTCACCCCATAACCATCGATTGTTTGGAATAATGTTCATGATGAGAATATTATTCAATAAAAGATGCAAACCCAATGGTTCCTCACTGTAGAAAACCTCTGGAAATATGGTTTCTATACATTAATAAAATTTCCAGTTATCAGAAGCTTCAAATCTCCATTATTTAGATTAATAAAATTGTACCTGAAAGCTTTTATTACTGGAGAGAATAAGCTGTTTTCTCCGTGTCTGTAACCATGATAACTCTGATGAATAGGAAATGAAAGAGACTGACAAGTTTCACTCTTCCTCTGTGCTGTTCAATCTTTTTGCCTTTTCTGGAAATAATGAAGAATAGACGATATACATGATTACTGCAGCTCATTCAGCTCCCGAATTCTATAAGTCTCACTTTCCTGCAATTTCAACTAAGTCAAATGTTTCTCCATATCTCAGAGCATGAACCCTATTCCCCATTCTTCTCTCAGGAATGCAGTGAACTGCTTATTAAATACAATCCCTCTAAAGCACGGAGGCAATACTCTGCCTCTTTGGAAGGCTTTTATCACCCTCCACCCAAAAGAGCTGTTTAATTTCATGGTTATTATTTGTTTGTCAAAGCCTCACTGTTCATTCAGATTAATTAAAAACAATTGTTCCAGCTGCACAATGGTGGTAATAAAAATATCTGCAGTCCAGATTCATCGGCGTACATCTGATCCCATTCAAAAGTCTTTAACCTTACTCTGTAAGGCAATATAACTCAAATGGCCATACCTTTGTCCGTAGATGGGAAAATTGAATCCTTGGATGTGCATATTTTATTGTTAGGCTCTCATGGTATGAAGCTCTTAGAGATGGTACCCAGACATCATATCTCTAAACAGAAAGCTCTCCATCAGGCTTAAACTAGACAACAGGAAGCGAAAGTGAGTTTTAAATCTTAAACTCATTTAAAAGTCATCTTTTAGCAAACGATACTTCTAGAAGTGTTTTGCTGTTTTGATTATCAAGAGCCCTTCTGCATTACAGATTAGCAGATGCTATCATTTTCAGATAAATAAAGACATCTAATAAGAGATAAGTAGCTATTTGATGAAATAAACTCAATTCATTTTAGTTTGTAAAATCTGCTGAGTCCAAGGGCTGTAACCTGTGGACAAGCTTCTCCTCTCCAAAATAATCTTCACACAAAGGAAGCTGCACATTAAAAAAGTGAACTGATTCACATCTATAATATTAAAAACTGGCTTTCCGAATATTACAACTTGCTGAAGAGAAGAGGGTGGGGAAAGAAGTCATTTTCTCTCTGGATATCAAATTGAAAATGCATCTTTAAAGTCTCCAACACATTTCACTGCCACCAAGAAGGACCCGAACACTTCAAATAAAGCTACTCCTCTCAACATTTCAAGAACCTCACAAAATTCTACCTTTGCATTTTAAAAAGGTGTGAAATATCCTGCTAATTAAGGGACAAATGACCTCAAATTCTCTCCATCCTTACTAACATTTACAGTGTTATTTGGAAGTTATTTTCTACTCAAAGCCAGTTTTGCATCCTTTTGTTGCTTTCAACTTGCCTAATTTAATTGACTATTTTCTCAGATTCTTTACTTTCTTTTAATCTTCAGACCAAAATGTGGTTTCTCTTCTACATGATTAAGAAAGTAACATAACTAGATTGTGCACATGCCTAGGGCACTACTTGGGGAAACATCCTCAAAGCAAAACTTCACCTGTTGCTGCAGAGATGCCAGACAAAGAAATGGGACCACGTGATCCATCCTTATTACACTCCTAGCTGTCTTTATGCTTGTTCTTCCAAATGTCATGTCCTAGCATATTGTTCCCTGTGTTCTGACCTCATCCTTCACCTCACAATGTTTTCTTCTTCAGGACTTTCTGCAGCTTTATTTATGGAATCTATTAGGAAACAAACCTATAAAAACACTGATTATGGTGAGAAACACAGATACAGACACACAGACACATGGACACACAACATGACCTATTAGAATAAGGATCAGCCTTCTTGGATTATTGTATCTTCTAAGGAACACTGAAAACTCATGACGATCTTCTATGATGGTTTCATTCTATGGACTTAAAACCTTTGACCAATAATTATTCCAGGGATTCTTTGTCCTAGTCACATCTTCTATACATTTCAGGAATAAACAAGCATACCTGTCACTCTGTTGTCCAGAATACAACCAGACCTTCCTACACTATCTGTTCATTATGGGGAATACAGTGAAGAATCATGGTGCGTCAAGATTCCAGCATTGCCTTTATTTTATTAAGCTGTCTTTTAACTCGGGCTGGTGTGTAACTGTTGGAGATCTTGCAACTTCACACAGCAGAGGAGGCCAGGACCAAGTATTTGTCCAGTTCAAGAAACAATGGTTTCACATAAGACAACTTCTCCCAAGAAAACCATGAAAGCACATCACTCTTGACAGCTGTGCAGATGCCTGGAGGGCTGTGCTGAAGAAACCAAACATCAATGTTTCTGCTGGTTTGCCAGAGGCCTGTGTGACTGCTGCCAATGTGAGATGAGATTGGAGTTTCAGATAATAATGAGGAGTGTGTGAGAGGGAGGCTGAATGACAGTAGGGGGGCTGAAAACAACCTAAACCCTTAAGTGATTTCATGATGCTCTGAGAGTCCCAATTTTAGAGCATGCACAAATCTTAACCTGAAACATCCCAGACACAGCTTACAGGAACATCATCACTCACAGGAATCAGCCGGCATGATTGCAGAATGTCAGAAGGAGTTTTAGCTCCAACAATACTACCTCAACTTGGCTTAGAGTACTTGACTTTGTGAGAAGCAATATAGAATGTCCTTATCAAGGCACCCAAGAGGGACAAGTAGTGTTCTCATAAAGAAAATAACTAATATCTCAGTTCTTAAAGCATCTTAAATTTTTCTTAGTATCCAAGACCTCATTTTTATACTCTTTTCTGGTTTGATAAGATTTTTTTGCAACATAATATTATTATTCGTTATTTGGAAATTTCATAATATGTACTCTAATCACACTTCTCATTCCTCCTTTGCTCACCCTCCTGCCCTTGTGTTCTCCCCTCAAAAAAAAAAAAATACATACCAAGCCCAATTTATGTTACCTGTGTACCCTTTGGAAAACACACAAACTTCTAGTGGCCAGCTCCTTAAAGATAACCAAGTTTTTTCTCACCTTCTCACCAGAATCCATCAATTGTGAAGACCCACACTTCAGCATCATTATCCCAATGTTTAAGAACTCTCTTCCAGTCTCAACTGTTTATTTTTTTTTTTGGGGGGGGGTGGAGGGGTGTTGTCACAGAGGCCTTATGAGATTTGTCTGAAGCTCGTTGTGAAAACTATCAGTTACTGTGGCCTATAAGAGTCTCATGTAAGCATACTTTTGGTTAATAAATAAGGCCCATTATTCCCGATAGGTTGTAGAAATACAGAGCATCAAATCAGTCTCCATCAATGAGAATGATAGTCACCATATTTCATGGTACTCCATATTCCAACTCAGAAACTTCCCAGCCATCTCTTTGCAGAAGTGCAGCATAAATGAGAAACATGGAGAGATACTAGCTGTATTTTTTATAATTATCACCATCATTATCAATTATAGCACTATTCTTTGTATGCACAGATCTCACTGTTACACATACATTACCTTATTCCACCCTTTCTCTGAAAAGTGGTATCAGTATGTGCCTTACTTCATAGATTAGAAATGCTGTCAAAAAAAGACAGGGTAGCTTTTTGTAGTTATGTAGAGCACTGGATTATAATTAGATAGTAAACTGAGCTGACATATTGACTTGACTGTGAATCCTGATTCTCATGCTTATAAACTGTGTAGCCCTTCCTCAAACAACTATCTCTGAGCCTCAGATTGATATTGACTCTACTAGCAGGAATATTGTGGGAAATAAAATTCCAGCTCTAATTTTAGGGGAGTGAAATGTAGCAGAAGCTTTAAGGCAGAAAAAAAAAAAGTCTGATGACTTTCAGTTTGCAGAACAATGAACTGAGATCCACAGAAGATTTTTTTATTTATTTCTTCAAATACACACAGAAGATGGCAAAATTGAGCTCCAAAGTTCCCAGCTGTTGTGGGTTCTTTCTATATGACCACAAGTTTACCATACTTTATGAAATATAGAGAGCCATGTTGTCAATGTAAACCTTACTTTATAAAAATATTCAATAGAAATAACTCTACTTAACTGTTTTCAGCTTTATTTCATGATTCAACATTTTTGAAAATTTTGAGCTATTGGAGAAATAAAAGGTAGATGCTTTGGCATCATACAGCTAGAAAGGTAGCAGCTAAAAATCCAGGGATAGTTCCTGCTGTAGTTTTAAATATCTTTCCCCTCCCAAAAGGCCTAGATACACAAGGCTTGCCCCCAGTTTCTTGAGCTAAAAGAAGAGATTTATTCTTACACTTCGGTTAAGGACTTGATGAAGGGGCATGTATGAAGTAAGACCTGATTGAAAGGAATAGACTCTGAGGCATGTTCTTCTGGCCTGTCTTGTGTTCTCTCTCTTTCTCTATTCCTTCCCTTTCTCCTCTTCCTTTCATCATCTTACTGCACCTCTCTCCCTTCCACCCTCTTGGCTGCCATGAGCCAAGGGCATATGGTCCACTCTGTCTTGGACCATGGCTCTCTGATTTGCTACAATCCCCAAACAGGGAAACCAACTGGCCATGGACTTGAGTAAACACCCTAAGTGTCATTATAGAACCTACATCCAACAAAGGACAGAAGTGGAGGCAGAGATCCATGACTGAGCACTGGACGGAGCTCCTGGTCCAGCTGAGAGTAGGGGAAGAGAGTCTGTATGAGCAAGGGGATAGGGATTACCAGGAAAATTCCCACAGTGATGGCTGGCTGGAGCTCTGGGGAGCTCACTGAATCAAGAATAGCCACTGGAGATCCATTAGGAAAAGGAGCTCAACCCTTCAAGGGTAGTCAACTTTCTACTGGCATGAGCAGCATATGGAACCACAAGGGATGAGATCTGACTATGTTCCTGTTCATGGGCTGGCACTTTGGAGCCCATTCCCTGCAGAGGAACACCTAACCCAACATTGACTTTGGGATGAGTAAATCAGTCTTGCCTGGAGTGGATGTTCCCCTCTAAGCTGACCCACCTTGGGACTTCTCGCTCTTTTGGGGGGAGGAGATGGGCAGATGGGGAGGGGGGAGGCTTATGGCTAACTGTGATGGATTGGGAGGAGGGAAGGGAGGGGGAGCAAGGGGATATACTGATAAAAATTGACATTTTTTAAAAAATAAAAATATATAACAACAACAACGAAAGTATTCAAAACCCCAAATAAATCTTCTCTCTTTTAAATGGTTAGCTTTGAGAATCCAACTAACACAGTACTTTTGGAAAATCCTTAGGCAAGAAGATTAAAAGAAAGGCTCTCTGAGTTGGCAGTTTTCTGTGATCACCACTAATAAGACCTTTAGCCCTGGGCTCCCACTTCTATTTCCATCTCTGGATCTCTGGAGAGAGAGCCCAGAAATGGGCAGGTCAGTCTCAAAGTAGAAATCTCAATCACCTTCCTGCCAAGTAGTTATCTGACAAATTAACTTATATTTATCCAAAGATACGAATTCACATTCCCAGCTCTGAGAAACACAGTGGTCACATTCATACATTTCTGGTGAGTAAAACAGGCCACAGTACTATTAACAAAAACAACAAAATGTTCTAAAAAAGATTACACATATAGTCCTTCTTTATTCTCCTTCTCACAATTTGACAGAGTGGCATGTGGGTTGAATAGGTTGTGGTAGTGAATATTTTATCAGATTTTTGACAAGGCATCCATCTCACTGTAGGACGAGGCAAGATCTTAAATCACCTCAGACAGTTTTGCTTCTTAATTAGACAGTCAATACACTACCAATTGGGTGATCTGGGTTCTACTTGGCATCTGCGCTGGCTGAAATC
The DNA here is from genome assembly GCA_033318265.1 of Phyllotis vaccarum. Lineage (NCBI taxonomy): Eukaryota > Metazoa > Chordata > Mammalia > Rodentia > Cricetidae > Phyllotis > Phyllotis vaccarum. The sequence continues at coordinate 12,427,350 of JARWLC010000004.1, read as the reverse complement.
ATTAGGAAGTGGAATTTGGTCCAATTAATTCTCTTGATAGTTACAATCTCCTCAGTTGTGTTAGACAACTGGGTACTAACAAAGCAAACAATATTAATTTTAAATGAGTCAAGGCAGGGTTGAAACAGCAGAAGCAGTTTTCAGTCTGAACTAAGACTTCAGTTTAGAAGGGAACTGAATTGACATACATTGTATACACACTGTAAGAACATACACATTGTAAGGTCAACGGAACCCTATTGCCACCCAGCATTTCCTAGAACAATTGTCAGTCAGTAAGTTCTTGGCTGTGCCTCGGAGTTCTAATTAAAGTGATATTTGGGTCTTGAAACCAATGAAGAATAGTTAGCAACCAATTATATTTTAGTTAATAGAGAGTAGCCTTGAAATGAAAAATTCAATATTTTTAATGTTCTTCAACCACAATTTGCTAGAGCAAGATAGTCATTGCTCCACAAAATTTAAGTCAAGATAACTATCATATAGTCTTCTTATTTTCAGGAAAAACAAAATTAAAAAAAAATTGGTAAGGGGAACTGGAAATAGATGATATTTTAAAATAAAATACGTTAGACTTTAAAATACATACTACCCAATGTCAAAATATGCATCATACAGACTTAAAGTGAAGATCCTGAATAGTTTGAGGGTAAAATACAATACCTCGTATAATTAAAATAAAATAATTAAATGTCTAAATGTTATGCTGTATTATGGTTAAGCACGGTGGTTTGAGAAAACACATCATATGTGCTTACAATGTTATAGTTTCAAAAGAGGTCACTGGGAAGATGGCTCAGTGAGTAAGACCACTTATTTTTCTTGCGTATGAGGATTTGGTTTCCAGAACATCCACATCAGGCTGATGACAATCTACTGCAACATTATCCAGGCTTTGATACCCTCTTCTAGACTACAATGGAGTATGTACTCATCCATATGCTCTCTCTCTCTCTCTCTCTCTCTCTCTCTCTCTCTCTCTCTCTCTCTCTCTCTCTCTCTCTCTCTCTCTCACACACACACACACACACATACACACACACACACCACATGCACTAACACTTAAAGTAAAACATGAAAACTTGAATATGTATGAAAGGAATATATACAAAAATAAAAGATGCAGATAGAGTTTTAAAAGATGAAATGAAAAGAATCAAGTCATTCAAAGAATAGAAACGGGCCACAAAGGGTGATAATTATGAAGTCATAACACTGATTGAGTTGTCCCTGAGTATTCTGAAAGACTAGATTCATAGAAGCCCTAAGACATGAAAAACAGAAGTCAAAACATGTGTTGCCTTAAATTGTATTCCCCAGACCCGCATTTTTGTTTTGCCTTTTAGCTAGAATGTAAGATGCTCATTCCTTTTAGAAAGAATGAACAGAGTGGAGCACAGCCTCATGGGTGTAAAATGGATATAAGACCTACACTATTAGATGGGATTCCATAGTCAGAAGGGTCTGTCTGCTTATATGACAACTTTAATGAGTAGCTTTGGATTTCAACTCTGTACCTGTAAGCTTTGCAGCATCCTTAGTGTTTGTGAATGGCGAGTGATGTAGCAGTGACAGAGAAAAATATAACCACTTGGAAGAGAATGTGGAGTGAACTCTAAATCTCCTGCCCCTCGTATCCTGTCTGGTTTCCAGAATATGCTTTGTAAGATCCTCTTGTTCCCTTTTTGCAAGTCACAAAATATACCCAGGTGACTGTTACAATGAGGTTTCTTGTTCCCGGCTGGCCAGAGGTCCAGATCCACAGACCTGCCACACCAGACCCCTTAGCCGCCTGCAGCTGAGCAGGCCCCCAGAAATGACTCAGACACTTATATTAAGTTCCTGCTGTTTGGCCTATGGCTCAGGCACATTGCTAGCTAGCTCTTTCATCTTAACTAAACCCATTTCCACTAATCTGTCTGCCAGGTGGCCCATGGCTCACCTGTGTTCTTTACATGTTTCTTCTTTGGTGGCTGGGTCAGTCCATCCTAACTCTGCCCAGCTTCTCCAACCTATGTTGTGATTTCCCCTCTGACTTTTTCTATGGTGTATGTCATGGGCCAAAACAGCTCCTTTATTTAAAGATTGATATTCACAGCATACAGAAAGGCATCCCCACATCAGGTGACAGAGTCATTTTATACTAGAAACATAATTATCAATAAGTATATTCATATATATATATGAATATATATATATATATATGAAGGGCCTATGATAACAATAAGAGTTGACATCTACTTAATATTTACTGAGGACCTCAGACAGAAAGAAAATGTAGTGATTCAGCAAACTTTCTGTTTCTTTATCCTTAGTGAAGATAATCACGCTTACAGAGAGTCTGAACATGTAGCAGGAGACTAAAAAGAAAGTTCAGAGGCATTGTTCCAACACAGGGAAAAGAATATAATTTCAAAAGAAATACACACTGTTAATTCAGAGAGTTAAGGTAAAATGTTCTCACTACTAAATAAAAATGAAATACTGTAAAGTTCAGAGAAAGGAGTGGTTAAATGGAGAAAAGAGAAGTAAAAGCGCACCATTAAAAATTAAAAATACAATACTAAAAAAGAGGAAATAATGAGAGTATACTAAGATAAAACCAGAAAGATCCCAGAAAGAAAGAGCAAATGTAAATGGAACACGGGGAATTATCAAATCAATTGTCAAAACATCTCTCAAGACAGCAGGATATGCATCCTCAATCCTGAAAGAGTTCATTAAGGAAACCAGCAATGCACATCAGTGGGAATGGGAACAATGGTGGCATTGTGTTTCCCTAGTGATTTCAGACTTGAATGTTTTTTTCCACTGTGTTGTGCCTTTCTCTGAGAGTCTACTTTCATTCACCTCAGAGAAGAAGGACCAGGACACAACAAAGGAAAAATCCCATCCAATCACACTTGGTGACCTAATGAGTGGGGGACTTAGAGGAACATGGGTGGTAAAAAGCCACTGTATCATCAATAGACTTCCTCATGTGGTTGACAGCTCATGAAAACTGAACCACTGAGTAATTCATGCAGCTTAGTCAGAAGTAAACAGAAGCGAGAAACTAAAAACATGAAAATGATCAAAGGAGATATCAATTATGAAGATGGAATAAAGTAGCATAAAAAAAGTTGAAAGTGACATTTTTTTCTTACTATAGATAGATAAATAATTTTTTTGTTTGTCTTCCGGTTTGAGAGATAGTCTTACTGTGTATTCCTGTCTGTCCAGGCACTCACTCTGTAGACCACGCTGACCTTGACTTCAGAGTGTCCCAAGTGCTGGAACTAAAGGTATGCATCCCCATGCTGTGCATTATAAATGCCATTTCAAAATTAAATATCAACATTAAAGTAGTTTACTGGTAGGAATAGCTTTGTTTCATTAATCAGAGTTCTTATAATGCTGATAAGGAAATAGTTGATTGCAGAATAAGATTTACCAGTTCATTAGGTTTTTGAGACATGTATTTTCTGTCTTGCTGTTATCATATTGGTCTTCTGATTGGGGTTCAAATGGTCCTATATTGTTGGAGGCCACTGGCTCCAGCTCCTCAAGGTGGCGCTATTACCTGGTGCTGGCCAACCCGCCTGAGTCGTTAGAGAGCGCATGCGCTTGGTAATCTCGCGAGACTAGTCTGGTTTCTCCGCCTTTCCCGTGGCGTCATATGGGATTCTGAACTGCGACCAATAGGGAGATGTTTCGTCTAAAGCAAGAGCCGTTTGGTCGTCTTAAAACCGGGTGCTTCCTGCCTCGTGGTCTCTTCCTTCTCTTCCTCTCTCCCTCTCCGCCCCGCCGTGCGCACGGACGCCGGCCCGGCTCCTGGGGCGCGGGCTCTAGGCCACGTGGCGGATGGCCCGGCCCAGACCACGCCGGGGCCTAGCTCTCTCTGGCTTCCCTTTTCCCCGCTGGGGCCCGCCGCCGTTGGCCCCTGCCTCTCTGCCGGCCCTCTGCCGGCTCTCTCACTTTCTCCTCCCCTCTCCATTTTCCGTAAGCTAAATGCTCTCCCCTAAGATACATTAAAGTTATACTGCAGAAGGATCCTAAGTGTGTGCCGTGTCTTTCCTCGCGGGCGAGAGATAGGCGAGGAACACTATATGATGTAGCATCTATATTAACATATATTAATGAAATATATTAATAAAAACAATCATTGTGTGACTCCAGTGCCATTTTTCTTCCCATAGTTGACCCTCTTCAACATGGCGGGCATAGAACAGGGAACTCTCTTTTCTTCATTTTTCTACCATTTCATTGTCCTCTTGCTTAATGGCTGTTTTGTTCTGATGGGACTAAATGAAGGCTTCTGAAACATGAACAATAGCCAAAGACTTTTCTCTGGAAGGGTCAATTCATGAAACAAGTTTCTGTGATGTGAAATTGAACACATTAAGTTCTGATAAGCAAACTTCAAAAAGAAAGATATTCTGCTTCCACAATCCCTTTAGGAGCAAGTTTCTGGCATTTTGTGTTATAATAAAAGACTGAAGAAAGATGACTAGTTAAAATACTGTGTAGCCACCCAGTGCTGTAATCTATAGCATTGGAAATAATAAGAGAGATATAGGGGTGTTTCTGGGATGAATTACAACATATGTAGCTAAGCTAAAAAATTAGAACAGAAAAAGCACAGAATGAGTGCATGATATACATGATGTACATGATCCTGTTCTGAAGGCTTCATAATGATTGCATTTCCATACAAGCTCTGAATCCAGAATTTTGGGGTGGAAGGATCAGATTTGATTTTTAATAATCTGAGTGTTTTATGGTATGTTCAGTGTATGTAATGTACAATTTGTAAGTTTAGAATAGTAATAGCACACAACCAACATACTACACTAATGTAACACTTATCAGCAATTCATACCTTATTAGAACATTAACTATAATTTACCTCTGAAAATTTTACAGTAGACCATCACAGTAAGAATAAACAGCATAGATTGTAGGTCATGAATTCAAATTCCATTCTCTGTGTAAAAGATAGGTGTGTTTCAGATTTTGGATAAGTGGGGATGTTGGTCATTCCTCTAAATTCACTGTTTAATGTGATGAAGAGATACTATCAAGTACAGAAAGGGCTTCATTTACTGAGAAGCAGTCCTCTTTGAGTGAGAAGAATCAAATAATGTGTCATCATCTTTTGGAAACTGGCTTTTCCTGTGTGACACATGTTAAGACTGACAATGACAGCCATCCTGATCACTGACTCTTCCTGTCCTTAGGGGTCTGAGAGTATGAACCCAGGACTCACAACTGCAAAATCCAAATGTGTATTTCTGTACTCCCTTTTCCAGAAGAAGATACTGAGAACCGGACATGTTTAAGGAAGTTGCCCAAATCGTCCATTATTAGTGGTGGTGCTGGGTCTGCACCATCGTCTGCTGTGCCTTCTATCTGTTGGCAAGAGCTTACCTCTAATGAAGCTTTTGAAACGTTGACAGACTTGCTGGGACTAATGTGGATTTTCTGTCCTTTATCAGGGCAGAAAGCTTTCTTCTGTTTTTGAAATTGTTCACTCAAGTGTTGCCTTCTTTTCTTTGTAAGTTTTCTCAAGTTCCTACTCTTTAAAATTACTTCTGCCCGTCACCACTGGTACAATCTGCAGGGAATAAATCACAAAGTTACAAATGTATAAGATGAGAGTAACTGACTCAGAAGCTGCCAAGATCTATTTTTGTTCTGCTTCAGCTCCAGCAGATGGCTTCAGAATTAACTCACGTAAGAAATTAACCTGATGCGCATACTAGCAGCATTTCAGGCCTGGAAGAGACCAGGGTGCTTTCACAACTATTCAATCAAAGTGTAAAATGGGAGGCTGGCATAGAGAAGAGCATAATATTAAATGTGAACTTTGAGGTTTTTGTTTAAGTGAGTAAGATTCTTTAACACCAGGTTCAGGCTGAAGGCAGTGTTGTGGGGACAAGAAAATGCCAGAGTGGATGGTGATGCCACTGAGGCAATGGCATTCTTTACTTCTCTGTTTTGGTTGCCTTTATGGCCTCAGAAAAGTCATTTACATTTTTCAGGTCACACATCCAAGTTTGTAAAAGTAAAATGTGTGGAGAAGGTGCTTAATAAACTCATTTCTGAGGTTGTCCTCCTCCACTGATCCTGCTCATGTAGTTTTATAAATATCCCTCCACGAACTAGTGTTATCTTGTGTTGGGAATGAGGATGGAAATTGAGCCTGAATAGATGGTAAAAATAAAGATTTATCTGCATTCCTAGCCGCTTGGAAGTCCCAGGCATGAGAAGGAACGAAAAGCTCAAGACCTGCCTAGGCAACTTAGTTAGAGCGAGCCTCAAAATAAAAATAAATAAATAACAAAGTAAAAAGACCGGGGATATGGCTTTGTGGTAGCGCACTTGCTCAAGACCAAGGTATGTGGGTCTTTTGGGACACAGGAGGGAACGAGATGAAATATTATTTGCATGGTTGGGAAGAAGTATCTTGAGTTCTTGGTCTCAAGAAAGCATGCAGGAAAGATATTTCCTAACTTCTTCCTTGTTCAAGGACACACAAAGAAGATAAATGCAAACTCATTGCTCTTTTTTGAAACGCATTCCATTTTTGAACTCCCCTGTTTGCATTTATATGACATTTCATGGTTTTGCTACATACAGGCATATACAGTTTAAAATGATGTTCTGGGATGCTCCGGTGACTTCTAGTAGAATAAATGCAAATAAATGTAGATTTCTGTTATTATCAGCTTCATCAAAACAAACAGGCTGAAGCAAGAACATTATTAGAGTTTGATAAGAGTGTATATTTGAATGATTTCCCCAGAGAACTGGGTAAGAGCTCGTCTAGTTTCATTTCCTCCTGACGAAAATCTTCGATTGCTTTTTGTGGAATTACCTGCAAATACCACCTGTCAGCCCCATACCCAAACCTCCGTCTTCAGCACTTTTTTCTCTCAATAGCTGCTCTCTTGATTTCTCAAGTATAATTTCAATAAGTGGTATATTAGAATCAAGGCATTTGGACATAAGGAAATAAGAAAAAGGATGGATAACAAAATAAAACATTACCAGAACAAAATAGCTTCTAAAAACAACATTTATATTGGGGTGGGGTTCATATTGTTAGCCCTTCAATTAGAATCCAAATGGAAAAGGGAATCTTGAGACCTATTGTATTTCCATGATGTTCCACATTAGTTATTTTTGTGTATAAGTTGCTGGGCCTCTAGATATTTTTTTTCCAAAAGTAAACAAAAAACTGTTGTAAGTAAGAGAGTTGTGCTTGGAAGTCCAGGAACATTTTCTAGCAGACAGGACACATTAATAAATGGATATTTATTGAGTGAGTCCTAATCCCAACAAGGTCAAGCTGGAAATGATCATTTGCTAGTAGGCCAAAATAGAAAATCAGGGAAGTGGTCATTTGATAGTGGGTCAGTCTATGTGATTAAGCTTATTCTAAACATCTAATTATTCATCTAAAAACCTATATCCTGGGTTTTGCTGAGATGCAATTAATAAGATGAAAAATCATGTCTCCAAAATGCCATAAAAGACTAAGTTCTTAAGTGCCTATGTATATAAAAGATTATGCCTAAAATGAAATGTAATCTAATTGGACTTCAAAATACTACTGGATTTTAGAAGCAATTCCATACCCCAATAGAAAATTTTAGGGTGATTTTTTTCATTATTGTTACTGAGGACTTCAAGAAGTCTTGAAGAGTGTCATTTTCAAACTGATTTGTGTTAGTGCTGGATTAGTCACATTAAATCATTGTAAATAAAATAACTGGGCAGGGATTAGAACCTCAAGCTCCGGTTTTTAGTTCTGTGCTTAATTAATTAATCTGAGGGTCTAGATTCTGGTGTGTGGGTTCCTAACATTGTGGAGGCAAAGATCCCTAATGGAGGATCCTAAGGCAGGAAATTTATCTCCACAGCACTTTGGATTCCCTTGGAGGGGTTGTTAAAATTGATTGTTGGACTCCACCCCCAGAGTTCTTGATTCAGTCTGAAGTAAAGGTGAAAATCCACATTTCTAATGAGTTCTTAGGTAATACTAGTAAGACTAAGTGAGAAGTGAGTCTCTACCTTAGAGCCAAAGGCCAACTGGAGACTTGCTATCTCCAAACACCTTCATTGGCTACCTGCTCTGCTCCTTTGCACTGCCCAGTCTGTGCAGCTAGATTCTCTCAAAGGGCTAGACCACTGCAGAAGTCTTTGTGGGTAGTACTACTTTCTACCACTCTAAAAAACGTCTAATCTCTGGAGTGACCCAATTTTCTCTGGGCTCTAGCAAAGTATAAGTGTTCACTATAAACTGTCAGATCTCTGAAAAGGAAGAATCAGCTTTTTAAAATTTTTTTGCCTCTGGCACTTCACATAGCTCTTACCCAGACCCCTCAGTCTGGACTCCTGTGGGAGATTCTTTGCTCAAACCTTCCTGCCTGAGGGGATGGGGAGTAACAGGGCTTATGAGTTGTGTAACACATTCAGTCTTGGGGCAATATCACCAATTTGCCCTTTCAGGCTTTGGTAAAACAGATTTCCTCAAGTTCTCTGGGAAGAGTGTAAGTTTAAATATACTGGGCAAAAGGCAGAGTAAATCGTTGTAGACTGAAAACTAGAGAAGGCAGGAACAAAGTTTCATGTTAGACATAGGAGGAGTATTCTTGTTTGCCTCTTAAATAATTTAAACTAATCATTGAAGCAATAAAGTGTTGTGACATATGGCTTGCCAATGAATGATTTGGGGATGTTCCCCCTTTGGAAGAGAAACATCATAGTAAAAGAAGCCAGATGCAGGCCTGGATGCTGGGATCTTCCCCATTCATTTTTCTCTAAGCCTACGATTTTTTTTCTTTTTTAATGTAGATTTTTTTTTCCACTGAATTTTAATCAGTAACCTGCTTTGTGATTACTCTAGACTCTACTTTCCTAACTACTCCCAGATTAGTAACTTTTGGACCTCCAAACATAGTGGCTGCAAATTCAATCTCAGCTGCCTCCTTCCTGCTTACAATGAAATAAAATCTTTTTAATAACCTGGTTGGCCATTTGAATTTTCTATTGGTGTGCTAACACATCCTGTCCAAAACAACAAGCAGGCAGGCAGGTAGGCAGGCATTCACTCCTTGAAACATAACCATGAGGCAGAATGGTGGCTGGGAATGGCAGGAGACTTTTGAAACCTCAATACACTTTGTCTCTACTTTCTGATCCCAAACAGTTCTATCAACTGAGGACCAAGCCTTCGCACATATGAGTATTTGGAAGCCATTCTCATTTAGATGACACTGACATCTTTCTGGAAACCCAAGAGTACTGTTCTATGGATCTTGCTGCATTATTTTACTCTATGTCCTTAATCTGGACTGAAACGCTTTATAGAACATCCTTGCGCACATTGGATTTCTCTCCTCTTCTTGCATGTTGTCTGTAAAATTATGGCTCCCGCTTAGGATTAGAGTGTGTTATTTTCCTGGATACTGTGGGTGAAAGGCCAACAGAATCTGTGGGTCTCTAAATTATGTTCAGCATGTTAGGATTGTATTCTTCTGTTATGAAATCTTCATGAAATAGAACTTGTTCTTGTTTATCTTCCAGTTTAATAAAGTTGAGTAGATTATTTGTTCTTTGGTGAATATGTAATATACAATTAAAATTTGCTGACTTCCTCAAACCTGTGTATCTCCATTACTTGTGCCCCTGTACCTGTTACACAGTGTAATAATTGCAATAAGTTACTCATTGTGTCTCTAGAGACCTAATATCTTTCCACCCTAGTTATCTACATACATGCCTAAAGCATACAAAAAAGTTCGGAGATAAAATAAAGATACATGGCCTTAAGTAAGTTGACAAATATAGTTGGTGGAGAGTACAATAACATGGGTCCACCTCACTTCACTGTGTGCTCCTTCTTATTAACTCCTTCCTGTTCTAGATTAGAACCCTAGGATCTCAAGGTCACATTGCAAACTCTCTATTGAAGAGATAATTTTAAAGTACATTAAATTAATCATTCTTTTAAGTTGCATATAGGTAGCAAGACCTAGGAAAATCAATCTTTCTAGCATTTGGGAAGCATTTGTGCTGGTGAATTCCAATCTTAAATTGAGGGCTTGAGCTCTCTGCTGGCTTTTGTTGCTTTTCTACCCCTAACAAAGCCTATCACATATGACATATGAGGTGATGATAATTTAGATCTTTTCACTGGCAGAGATGAATCTATTTTAAATGAATAGGGATTTTTATAATGCTACTGCCTCCTGGGTTTGCAAAGGCGAAATTGCCTAGAACACCCTGCTTGCTGCTCCTGTGGGAGACAGGACTTTATGATTATTTATAAGAAATCCCTACATCTGCTTTAACTAACAACATTTTAATTTAATGCAATTCGTATTTCCATATTTATTGTGCTCCTATCATGTTTTATGAAGAGAGTGAACATGGAAACTAGATGTAACTGATACTTAGTTTGTATGTAAAGCGTATTTTCCTTAAGAAGTTCTCCTGCTGAGCACAAATATAAAATAAGTACAAATAAATTAAACTCTATGATAGGCCCCTGGAGTGCCCCAGCCCAGCTGAGCAAGCTGTCCCTTTTTCTCTCTACTCAGACATTTCTCTGTAGAAATAAACTGATTATAACCAAATCCCCTTGGAAAACTGAGTTTTTTCTTTCAGGCTTCCTAATCTGGCTCAATTCAGAGCTATGGCTCCCTCCAAATAGAACCTAAGGCATATTTCCAATTCTGTTTCTATCCAGACCAAGAAGAGATTTGGAAGGAAGGGAAATGAGAAGAAAAACACTGTTGTAAGGGCCAGCCCATCCATCTTAAAATTGGCATCAGCAAGAATCTGATTTGCAAAGAGGAGGCTCTTTATCTTGTATATAGCATCCATGCAGGGACCATTAGGGAGATTGGAGAAAAAGACACTTGGGTTTCAGAGGCATTCAATGAGATGAAAGAATGCACTAAAGCAGAGCTACAAATTATAATCCAAATTGTGATTACCAAAGACAATGGTGAGAAATGGATACTTCAGACCAACTTAACTGTAAGGGGACATTTTTTGGTTATTGCCCATATAAAAATCTTATAGTTATTCCACACTGTGGTTTTCTTCACCTTCAAAATTAAAATTCAATGCTCCTTTTCATTTGCAGAATATGGATATTTCTGGATATGAAACAATAATCTGCTTTTCCCCTTCATTGAGAAATTTTTTCTTTCTGTAACTGAAAACACTGTAATTTTTTATGGAAAAATGTTTAAAATAAGCTTTTAGACATGTAAAATTAAATATTCTTGAGTTGAAGTTGTGATATCTATATTAATATGAGGAGTAAAAAAATCATATTTGTTATCTTCAAAAAATTTGTCTTAAAAAGAAAACAGGACAGAATGTTTCTTGTTTACTTAAATTTTAACATTTGAGATTGAAATATAAGACACTATAGTAGCAAAAATTGAAAAGTATTTGTCTCGTGGTGATCACCAGAGATAGAGCAAATTCAGTTTCAAATTCCTTTGGGAGTCCCTTGGAAGTGAGCCCAAACCATTATCTTCCCAAGACCGTTTAAGAAGATGGTAACTGAATTTCTGGGATAGCCTGAAGTGATCAAAGTGAGTTGCCACTCTAGGGTTTGACGACCACTGAGAGTATGTCCTTGTCAACACAGATCAACTTCTATTTCCTACTCAGGTCAGATAGTAGAATGGTGAGCGTGCCAAGTAAGTAAAACGAAAACAAAAATGAATGTAAATTGTCTGTCTTGATTCAGGAACTCTGTTGTAATGACTTATTTTTCCTCCCAGAACTGAAGCACCATCTTCTCATTTATGTTACTCTAGCTGAGAATTGAAAACCACAGGAAGCCATAGGCGAGCTTCTAAGTGGCAGAGATGAGACAGAGATCTAGAACATCTGGCTTTTGACTCTCTCAGTCTTGGAGAAAACACCCAGAGTAGCTCAAGGGAAATAAAATAGAGAAGGGCAGCAAGGTGTCCAAGAGTTTCAGGAAGGAGGTAAGACTTTGATTCTGAAAGGAAACCAGCAAATGGGAAACTGAAAAACTCGATTGGGCATAATATAATATGAAAGGCAGTTTTAAAACATGTGCATGTGGAAGAGAATAAACTGTGCAGTTGGGGCAGAAACTTTACAGGAAATGTAGGTTAAGAGAAACTACATACCAGATTGTATTAATCATTTATGTAGGACTTAGAAATTCATCCTGGAAGCTTAGTCACATTTTTTTTCACAAGGTTGGTATCATTGTATCATTGGAAGAAGTATCTATGTCCAGATTGGCAGAACACATTAAACAAGGTCAGGATGAGACGAGTCTACAAAGAGGTAACATTTAGCTACAGTGAGGAAGAACCCTTTACCCACAAAGACAGTGTATTCATTCACAGGATGGAAACACTGGCAAAGTTAAAACAGTAACAACAAAAACCCTGAAAAACTATGACCATATGTTCTGCAGCATATTGAGTGGGAGAGCAGCAATGAACCTTGGGGATGGTGGGCAGGTAGCTAGGAGTGACCGTGCATGACCCTGTGGGCTACAGTAAGAACTTTGGTTGTAGAAAGAATTTTTGGAGAAGCCTCTGAAAATGTGAAGTAAACAGAGAAATAATTCACCCTGCCTCTGTGCTGAGGGGAGTGTTAGAATGAATGCCAGTCTCACTTTGGTCAGTTGACTTTATTAACCCAGGAAAGGATGAACTGTCCCGAACAAAGAGAGACAGGAATAAGGATGTAGGAAGAGTATGAGGTTTAAGGGAAATATGAGAATAGATTGCTTCTTACCTCCTGGTGATTAAATGTTGGCAGTAAGAGAAAAGGAGATATCTGGGAAGGTTTTCTTGGATGACTCCACAGTTCAGATTTTTAATGTATTGTGTTGAAAACCATCAGGAAAAGCAGTCTAGGGACCAGAATGTGTTTTCTTCTTTCCTTTAAGAAGTCCATTTGGCTAATGTTTCTCAAACCAAGGTCTGTAGTTTTTGTTTGTTTGTTTTGCTTGTCTTGTTTGTTTGCTGCTCTGGCCCCTAGGACAATACTAATATCAAGACTGAGGTAGACTTCAAAAGAAAATATAAATTATATTATAATAAAAATATAAAGTATCTAGTTACATTTGAATTTTAGATCGAAGAATAGTCTTTTGAATGCAAAGTCCCAAAAGTTTTGTACATATTTTCATTGAAATTTATTTGTCATTAACTGAATATCTTGTATTCTAGATGCAAGTTTTGAATATATTTAGCTAAATAGAATACACATTTAACTGCATGCTCTGTGTTTTTACTTGCTAAATCCAGCATCTCACCATAGAGTTTCACCATTTCACCATTGGCTACCCTGGCTCCAACTCCACTATTGGTTCTTTCTTTATAGAGGAGGAGAGGGTTGCAATTTCTTCAGTAAGGAAATACTAGAATCTTGTCACACATTATTTTATTTTTCTCTTAGGGTTTTTGGAGACATTTTACAGCTGTATATATGCATATGTTGATGTGTGCATGAGCATCGTTGTGTACTTGTATAAGTGTGTGCATCTTGGCCTCTATTCCTTTGTCATCCATTGGTTCCTATACTGTTTAATCACTCCCTAGTTTTTCCATTAAAATAACTTTATAATGCCTTATTTTCTATATGAATCAAAATGTATACCATTGTAATCCATTTAATGTAATAGAGAGAAAATGGGTTGTACCATTAACAAAAGTAGCAACTGGAGACAGAGAACAGTGGTAGATTGCTTGCTGGCATAAGTAAGGCCTTGGGTTTGAAACCCAGTTATAAAACTGTAGTCAACTGAAATATTGAGGGATGGGTCATTATAAATAAGATACAGGATTGTTGCATGAATAAATGAGACTCAGGGATAGATCTCTGAAGAAGTTGGACATACTAGAGGGAATAAACACCACAGTCAAATCTTACCCAGCTGTTTTATAGCTTCTTCAGCCTCACTTCCCTTGGCTTCTCTCAACTCTATGCCTGCCTTCAGCTTAAATACTCTCTTAGTAAATTAAGGTGTGGCCCCACCACTGCCTGCTTTGGAGCCTGGAATTCCTTCTATAATCTAAAGTGACCTCAACTTCAGTTGGGATTAAGGGTGTAGATTACTACTCCCAGGATACTCCCTGTGCTGGGATTAAAGGTTTAAATCACCTCTCTCTGATTCTCCTAGAATGACTGTGGTTAGAGCTCTGGAACTTCTGGAGCTTTTATTAACCCCCCACATAGACTGTGGGTAGATTTCCTCTGATATCTCCAAAACTTCTGAAACTTTTATTGAATCCCCACATAGGATTGATGATAAAAATAAAAAAATATAATTCCTACAAGTCAATACAGTAACAGACAAAACTAAACAAATTCTACAGAAAAATCTGTTTAAGATATTGGATAGCCCACAAAAGTGTAAAGACAGATAGACAATAAATGTGGAGGACAATCTAATAAGAAAAATGCAAATTTTATCAATTATAGTGTCAGATTTTACTCATTATATAAGGGAAGTACGTTAGAGAAATTGGAATCCACACTTCACTAGTGGATGAATCTCACCATTTTGTAAGGCCATTTGTCATTAACTGATAATATTTTAAGTGTGCATACTTATCAAGCCACCAATTTCATTCAGGTGTCTGTGTATCTAACAAAAATGGAATCTATGTGTTCAAAAGCAAGTATGCATAATCAATCTGGCAACACCTTAAAATTCAGAGTATCTGAGTATGTATTAGGGAAAGTGATAAGAAATGCAAGGGCATATTTGAACAAAAGTTTATGAAATGAGATAGATTTATATTCCTTTTATATGCCCCCATGCAATACAACTACAGAAAAAAAATGTATTTTGCCCCAAGTGTTAAGAGAAAAATAAGAAATAAAGAAATATAGAGGTTACTGCAAAACAATTGTACCATGCATGTAAAATATATCAAATCCTAACAAGCAGAAGATAATAGAGCTACATAATAAAATTGAATATTTTTTAAATGTATATAGTAGATAAATGCAATTAAAAATAAAAGGTTTAAGAACATAATTCCAAACTTATAGTATTAGTGAATGTTTGATTAATTAAAATGGATATATGAAAATTCATTTTTGTATCTTCTTGTAAATTTAGACGTTGAACTAACAGTGCCTCATTCCCTGTTCCATTTCAAATGCTTACAGTTCTATTGAGACTGGTGTTGGCATTGTTATGTGTCTCTTCTTTTGTACAAAATTCACAACTAAACTTTTTATTCAAATTTTCTTAGTGTTTATCTATTATAGGTTTTTCTATTGAGAACCCATTCCCTGGAGAAGAGCACCTAACCCAGTCTTGACTTTGGGGTGAGGGGTTTGGACTTGCCTGGAGTGGATGTACCACACTGAGCTGGCCCACCCTGAGACTTCTTGCCTTTGGGGAGAGGAGAAGGGGGGATGGGGAATGGAGGGGGGAGGCTGAAGGCTGACTGTGAAGGATTGGGAGGAGGGAAGGGGGCAGGGGGAGACATGGAGAAAAAAGACTTTTTAAAATAAAAAATATAATAAGATGAAGAAAAAATTAAAGTAATTTTTTTTTTTTTAATAAAAGAGAAGATCCAATTAAGGATTCCATGCTATGATACATGCCGTGTGGCACCAGCTTCCCTTAGGTTCTTTTTGATGGAGGCAATTTTTATGACCTAGTACTCTGTACCTTTGGTAAGATCAGTGCTACTCTCAGGACAAGGTTGAAGTTACATGCCTTTTTAGGAGGAAGACCAGAGAGGTAAGGGTGAGTTTTAATCACAGAGTGACAGGCATACCTACTATTGCCATGACTTGTTACTGCTGTAGTGAATTTGATCACTCTGTTGAAGTGGAGTGTACTGGGATGCTCTATCTGCAAATTTACTGGAATTTTTCTTCCACATTTTTCTCTGTAAGAAAGGCATGATACACAGCCTCTCTTTATGAAGTGAGTAATTGTGTTCTATATTTTGGCATGGAGTATTTATATAAGTTATTTGAGATTTCTATGAATAGAATATTTGGTTGCTCCCCCTAAATTTTTATTTGTGCAATATTTTATATATGTCACTATGGACTTGAGGAAATTTATTTTGTATCAGTATGTTCTCTTAGTAATTGCAATATTTATACTGCTATAGCCAAATGCTTAGACTGCACAATTTATAAACAATGGTTTATTGTCTCTCCGAATTCCGAGGGTAAAAAATCCAAGTTCAAAGAAGAGGCAGAATTGTTCTTTATTCTCACACATTGATAATGAACAAGGACTAGTCAATACATCTATAGCCTCTTTTTATAAGGTGTTATTTCACTTACAATGGAGGGTCATTGTGACATCATCATATCTTAATGGATTGGATAGTCTACAAGAAGATACTCAGGATGGTTATAATCTGCTTGCACATTGCCCTTGGCTTGCTATAAATGGGGACCCTTCGGTCTAAACTCATTTAAACTCAAATTTATTATTCACAGCAGAAGCTGGCTTCTTCCACTAATCCTTTCCTACATGTATGATCATCAGTATCTGTGAAGCTAAACCTGGTCCATAATGATGTCTTTAATCCAAGGCATTACCATAGCCATCACTCTGAATTTTTTACACTGACCTTATGCATCATAATAAATCTGGCTTCCTTCATCTTATAATAACTGTTTCCTTGAATATATAATATGATTATGTTTGTCTATCAATATTAAAATTGTTAACATGTTTTCCCATGGGAAACAATTTTTTTTTAATGTAAAGCACAAAGTTTACACATAGCTTATTTTTTGTTTATTCCTACAGACTGTTTCCAAGGTCAGCATTTCTCACTCATCAGTAAGGCTGTGCATTCCAGCTGGCAGTTTCTCAGCCTACTAAATTACACTTTTAATTTGCAAACATTAAAGTTTACTCCTTGAGGTTCAATGTCCTATGAGCGCTTACAAAGTCAAATGTCATGTGTCTACAATGACAGCATCTAAGAGAAAAATGAAACACCTTAGGTTTTTCTTGTGCTTCGTGTATCCTACCCTCTCATGTCCTTCCTTCCGAACCTTGCCTACTGATGTGTTGCCAACTCCATCTGTTCTTTCTTTTACTGGTTATCATACAGTTGCAGACACAGATTCACCTAGGCTTTCAGATTCTTTTCATTTAACAATATTAAAGATTCATCCTTCACTTTGCTGATATATTGAATGTTTGATTTATTGGTGCTACAGTGCATAAACTAACATCAGGACCTTGATAGATCATTTTTAAATTGTTGCATATTCTTCACTGCATGATCATTCTGTACTTTATCTACTCAATTACTTGAGCATGACTTATTTTTTTTTTTTTTTTTTTTTTAGTTTGGGACAATTCTGAAAGAAAATCAAGTATCTGAGTGCAGGTAATATGGATATAAGTTTTCAGACAAATTGAGCAAATATCTAGGTGTTTGATTCCTGATATTTTAATACTTCTAACAAACTATTTCCTAAAATGTTAGCCCTACATTTTTGCATCTGAAGTAGCAGTGATTTGATTTCTGTGGCTTTGAATCCTCACAGCTGATATTAATTTTGATTAATTTTTGCTATACTACTAAGTATATGGTTTTTATATGTTCTCCTTCTAATATTAATTGTCAATTTCCTAATGACAAGTGATGTCTGGCTTAGTGGTCTCCTGTACAGTTTATTTGTTATTTCTTTTATGGTAGAGTGTTGAAAGTACCTATCGTATTATTGACTTTTAAAAGTTTTTGTTTTTGTCCACAAGCCCTCAGTTCTACACAAAGAACTATAGGCAACTGAAGAGAGCTGGGAAAGGCGATGCGCCACAGAGAAGAGCACACCAATTGGTTGTCAAGGTCAAATGACCAACCCTGAAAACATACAATACAGGTGGCATTATGGAGACTGAGCAGGTAATATGTCTCTCTTTCTCTCTCTCTCTCTTTCTCTGGGTGTTTAGGTGTGTATATATATGCATATACACACATTATATATAGTCTGTGTGTATGCATGCACACATACATATATAAATACAAGACAATGAATTTGGAGGAGAGTAAGGAGGGGTATATGGAAGGGTTTTGAGGGAGGAAAAAAAGCAATGAAATAAAATTTAAGAAAAAGTTTCTCTATTTTGTACTAAGTTCTTTAGCAGAAGATAGGTGTATATGTATTAAGTTTCTGTATATTTATATACATATATGTATATGTTGATGGAGATACATAGGTATAAAGAGATAGATAGGCATGGCTATGTGGCCCAGGTTGGCCTTAAATTTGCTTGGGTCACAGGTAATGCTCACCATATCTGGCACTTAAAGTATTTCTTGCATAAAGTAATTTTTAATTTTAATAAAATTCAACTAATCAATTTCACAGGTTTTATTTAAAATCTTCTTACATATACCAAGAACTTCTAGATTTTCATTTGCTTTAAAGTTATACAATCTATTTCATACTTAGATCTGTGATGCATTGCATTTTGAGATAGTTTTTGTGAGATATCTGTGTGTATGTATAATACAAACACACACACACATATACACACACATTGCTGTGCTTTGAAAAATATGGACCTCAAAGGGAGTGTATTTTAGGATGTGTGGCTTAGTGTAGGTATGACCTTGTTGGAGGAGAAAGTGTGTTTTAGTGAAAGCAGCCTTTAAGTTCTCATATAGCTCAAGCTATGCCCAGAGTCTCCAATTGCTTCCTGTTGCTTCCCTTAAGATGTAGGCTTTTCAGCTCCTTCTATAGCAATGTGTCTTTCCTGTACATCACCACATCCACCATGATGATAATGGGCTAAACCTCTGAAAAATTGAAGTCATTCTAATTAAATGTTTGTTTTTTTTCCCTTCATAGGAGCTGCCATGGTCATGGTGTCTCTTCACAGCAATAGAAACACTATCTAAGACACACATTTTCCATCAGAATATCCAAGCGCTCTAACACCATATGCTGAAATTACAAACGTTTCTCCATTGAAATATTTTTACTCTTCTGTCAAAGAAAAGTTACTTATTTCTCTAAACAGTATTTGTTTAATGGATCTAGGTGCCCATTTTGATACCAGTACCATCCCAGTTATTTTTCATAAGAAATTCTGAAGTCTGGTAGTTTAAGACTTTTATTGTTATTCAGTATTTACTGTTATTCAGTACTATGCTATGTGTCACATGTCTTACCCCTTTCCTTATAAACATAAGAATCAGTTGTTAACATATAAAAACCAGTTTACTAACATTTTTCTGAGGTTGTGTGGAATCTATGGGATAATTTTGGAATAATTGGCAGTCCTAATACTATTGAATTTTCTTACGAATAAGTACACTGTATTTCTTCTGCTCCTATGTCTTTAATTTTCTCCACTCCAATGTTGTAGTTTTCCACATATAGCCACAGAACATTTTATTTTTAATTTACTTATTTTTATTCCTTGTATATGAGTACTTGGCCTACATGTATTGAAGTACACTGTGTGCATTCCTGGTGCTCACGGAGGCCAGAAAGGTTGTTAGATGCCCTCACATTGGAGTTACCAAAAGTTCTGAAATGCCAGTGCATTCTGGGAACAAAGCTCAAATCCTCTACGAGAGGAGAATGTTCTCTTGCCTGCTGAGCCATCTCTCCAGCCCCACTGCACATTTTAAATGTCACATTTATACCTACTTTAATTTCTTTATAATGACATTGCCGTTCTAAAGTTTGAAATTCCAATTATACATTACTGATACAAAGAGAACAATTGCTTTGAATATTAACTTTTTGGACAATTGACTTTTGAATTTTAATATATTTTGCACATTGCGGCACTAGTGTGTATTAATTGCAGTAGGTTTTATTTCAGTTCCTGTTGAATCTTTGGGCTATTCTTCACAGACAATCATGTCATCTCTGAACATAAAACAGCTTGCTCTTTCTTTCCACTCGATATACACATGCATATATTTCCCCAACCCTGTTATAATAGCTGAATAGATGATGGTGAACGGAGTGCCCTGGTCCTGACCTTAAAAGGAAAACACAGTTTCTCAGTGTTAAGTGTTGTAAATTGCAGCATTTTTACAGATAATTTCATGAAGATAAAAGTTTCTATTTCTTCCTTGCAAAAAGTATTTTACAATGAGTAGGTGAGCTCTGCCTTGTCCTCAACTGATATGATCATGTTCCTTTCTTTCTTCCTTAGGTTACTGATTTTGTAGTTTTCACTAAACCATTCCATCTTTTAGTCCTTCCTATACATCTAAATACACATCCATTTGGTGCAATGGCGAATAATTCATTCTGTATCTTTGTACATCTTACTCTGAAAATTTACTGGTCATGTGTGCATCTACAGAATGGCTGAAGGTTTTCTATCGTGTATGTTTTTACTTGTACTGTTACACTCATAAGAGATATTCATATTTATACCCTTGCTTTCCTATGGAAGTGATTATAGATGGCTTATTTTATTTCTTCATTAACTGTTTAAAAATGTTTATTCCTTATGAGTTAATATTGTACTGGACATGATTAGGCTTTAATACCTAAAAAATAATTATATTATTAGTCCTTCTTTCTTAAAGTGAGTGTTGTGATATATAACTTTTAAGAAATTAGTCTATTTCGAAAAATTTATGTGTGTGTGTGTGTGTGTTTATCCTGCTTATTGTGGTTCAGTATTCGTCATTAAATTCTTTCCTGGAGAAGGTCACTTCCCCTGTACCCAGTTTCCCTCAGTTGCCTATAGCTCTTTGTGTATGGCTGAAACCATTTCTCTGTTATCCTTTGGCATGTTCACTGGTGTTGTCCTTATTTAACCTATGTTTTGACGGTTATTTTTTTGGTGAGACTACGAGTGTAGCTTCTCATATTACTAGGTGACTCAATTCTACAGCAAACTCCCTGGTGTCCTGGCTTTTATTGTCTTTCTGTCCCCTCTTCCACGATGTTCCCTGAACCTTTGGTGAGGGAAAGTTTTGTAGGTGTATTCATTGGTGCTGTTGTACCCCTGTAGAGGGACCCCAAGGACCATCAGGGAGCTGGACTCAGTGCAAACTGAGAGTTTTCATTGTTATGAATAGTTCCAAACAAACCCTGGCAGATACCCCTTTGTTCAGATCCAGTGGAGGGTTATCAGCCCTGAGCCCCGAGATGAGAGGGGTTTAAAGAAAAACCTACATAAGCAGGGTGCTGCACATCTTGGCATTTCAGGATTGGGCAAAGGGGTTTGGGGTACAGTAGCTATTAGATGAACTTTCGACGAAGCCTAACTTTTAAATCTATTGACTGTCTGGTGCACTCTCAGACCTGGGCACCGCCCGTAGGCACTAACCGCTTCTTTTTTGAAACAAAGCTTTGTAAGGATAAATCCAAGTCTTCACATTTTCCCCTCTGGTCTCCGAGAGTTCTAATCATGGGACTCTTCTGTCTCTCCTGTCAGGAGGAGCCACACTACCACTTTCAGGGCACTGGGAATTTGAGGGGGTTGTCTGCATCTTTCCCGGCTTCCCATCCTTCATTCTGGAAATCTTCCTTGAGTGTGAAGTGGTTCGCTGGTCTGCCGTGGGGAATGGAGGATCCAGGTGGCTACACTGTCAACCTTCATGGCTATGGGCGTGATCTGCAGAACGATGTAAGGTCCTTTCCATCTGGATTCCAATGATCCTAGGTGATGTCTGTTAGTGTAGACCAAGTCTCCTGGTTGAAACTTGTGGGATTCAGGACTCACTAGATTCATAGAAGGCCCTGAGAGTGGGCTGCACTTCCTTGTGGATTCACTGAACCCCTCGAATAGCATCAAGAAAATCTTGGCATCTAGATCTGCCAGCAAATCTACCTGGGGGTTGAGAATGATGGGAGAGGGGATGCCAAACATAATTTCAAGTGGGGTTAGCCCCATCTGTAAGGGGAGTTTCTGGTCCTGTATAATGCAAGGTGAAAGAGAGCCACCCAGACTGCACCAGTATCCAAGGTTAATTTAATTAGGGTCTCTTTTATAATCTGGTTCACCCTTTCTACTTGTCCTGAACTCTGGGGTCTATATACACAATGTAACTTCCAATCACTCCCTAGAAAGATAGCTGAAATCTGACTTACCTGGGACAAAAAAAGCCAGCCCATTATCTAACATTATCATGGATGGAAATCCATACCTGGGCAGGATGTTTTCAAATAATTTCTTTGCCACCACCTACGCTGTTTCATGTTTGGTGGGAAACTCCTCTGCCCATCACCTTGAAAAGTGTCTAAAAATACTAGAGATATCTGGAACCATACTTTCCAGATTTTAAGTCTATTTCCCAGTAAGCTGCAGGCTTCTTCCCCTCAGTCAAGACTCAGGGTTCTATGGGTTAGCAACAGGGTTGGCGAGCTGACAATTGTGACAATGCCTACAATTTTTTGTTGTATGTCCTTGATTTTTATTCTTGACTGTCTGACTAATCCTGCATTCTCCATGTTCCCATGTGAAAGGATCGATGGATCTTGGCAAGTAGTTTATCTCCCAGATGCTCAGGCAAGATGATTTTATTATCTGCAGCTCTCTACCACCTGTCTATGCACTGGGTCATGGGGAAGGTCTCAATCCAGGAAATATCTTCCTTTGTATACCCAGGATTTTCTGGTAGATTGGGTGCTCCAGGGTCTACCAATACATATGCAGAAGCTACATCAGTCTGGAGCGCCACCTGCCGGTAGGTTTTTCTGCCAGACTGTTGTCTTTAGGGATTGGCCCATCCCCTTTTTGGTGCCCTGGGCAGAAAATGATGACCAGTTTCTTGGGTAACCATAAGGGTTTAAGGAGGGTCAGGATCTCAAACCTGTTTTTACACTTTTTCCTTTTGCAGTCAGAAGTCTCCTTTCTTTATATATTGTCCCATGTACATGTGCCGTAGTGAAAGCATACCGGCTGTTGGTTTAACCTTCCACCCTCGCCCCAGTTCTAATGCCTTACTTAGGGCTATGAGCTCCAATCATTGAACAGACGTACCTGGTGACATCGGCTCTGCCTATATTACCTCTTCTGCAGTAGTAACTGCAGCTCCCACATACCTTAGACAGTCCTGCATGAAACTGCTGCGGTCAGTATACCAGGTAACTTCTGCATTGGGCAATGGGATTTCTTCCAAGTCTGGCCTATTGCTGTGCACCTGGGCCAGGATCCCTGAGCAGTCATGCAGTGGTGCCTCCAAATCCAGATTGGGTAATAAAGTAGCTGGATTCAGAGCTGAGGGCATCTGGAAGGTTATTATGGCAGAGTTTAGCAACAGAATCTGGTACTTGGTCATTCCGGC
The DNA here is from genome assembly GCA_033318265.1 of Phyllotis vaccarum. Taxonomy (NCBI): domain Eukaryota; kingdom Metazoa; phylum Chordata; class Mammalia; order Rodentia; family Cricetidae; genus Phyllotis; species Phyllotis vaccarum. Next base: position 12,404,077 of record JARWLC010000004.1, on the reverse strand, counting down.
ATTGCTCAGCCACCGGTCAGGGGGCTTCTTCAAAACTCCTTCAAGTGTGTGTGGGGTGGTTATGGTAAGAGTCTGTCCCAAGGTCAACTTGTCAGCATGCTTGACCAGCTATGCCAGAGCCACTATTATGCAGAGGGGAAGATGGCCATCTAGCTGCCACAGGGTCCAGCTTTTTTGACAGGTAGGCTGTGCAGTTGCCAGAGGCCAAGTATTTGGGTTAGGACTCCTATGCCCTTGCTTTCATTTACATATAAGTGAAATTATTTGGTCACATCTGGCAGACTCAGTGCTGGGGATGAAAGTAGGCTCTGCTTGAGTTTGTCAAAGGCCATCTGTGGTCCTCAATCCAGATGAAGTCCAGCCCTTCTTTGATGGCCTCATATTAGGATTTGCCCAGTTATGTGAACCCTGGGATCCACAGATGACAGAACCCCCACTGAGCCCAGGAACTCTCTCACTTGCCTGGTAGTAGGTGTGGGGATCTTAAGTACTGTCTCTTTCCTTGTGTCACAGATATGTTACCTGCCACTTGCAGATTTTGGCTTTCTTGGCTCAAGTGTGGTACCCAAAGTTCCTCAGGGTCTACAATAGCTATTCAGTCCCCACCAGGCAGGTTTCTCGATCTGCAGCTGCAACCAGCAGGTCATCAACATACTGTAACAGACTGATTTCTGGATTCTGTGTCTGATACTCACCCAGGTCCTCCTGCAGGGCTTTATCAAAAATGGTGGGGGAGTTTTTGAATCCTTGTGGTAATCTGGTCTGTGTCAGCTGGCTGATGATTACAATCTCTGGGTCCTGCCATTCAAAGGCAAAGTATTGCTGGCTCTTCTGAGCTAGGGGCAAAATGAAAAAGGTATGTTTTAAGTCCAGAATGGTATACCATTGTCGATCTGGGGATAGTGAGCTAAGTAAGCTATAAGAGTGTATGCCCTTCACCCTTTTATTGACCTTTCACAAATCGTGGAATGGTCTATAATCATTAATGTGAGGTTTCTTGATAGGTAGCGGGGGTGTGTTCCAGGCCGACTGTACAGGCTTGAGAACACTTGAGTCCAGGAGCCTCCTGATATGTTGTGTGATACCCTTCTTGGCCTCTAGGGGCATGGGGTACTGCCGGACTTTAATCTGATCTACCCAGGCTTAATTTCCACATACATAGGTGGGCAAAGTGCTGCTAGTCCTGTTCCCCCTCTTTCAGCCCAGACTGATGGGAACTCCTGCAGCCATCTCCCCAGCTGGGGGTCAAGTGCAGTAATTATCTGATGTAGCCTGTACTCTTCAGTTAAACTACTGGTCACTGATACACGAATAGGTTTCCCATTTTCCTTAAGCAATTTAGTTCCTTCATTAAGAAAATATATTTGGGCTTTCATTTTGGTTAGCAAATCACGGCCTAACAAAGGATATAGGCATTCTGGAATCACCAGGAAAGAGTGGGTTACTTAGCACATTCCCAAATTCACCGTTCTTTGGGTAGTCTGTAAATAAGGTTTGACTCCCATGACACATTGAACCCATTGTTTTGTTTTGTTTTGTTTTTTTTTCCTGTCATGGGTCCATTAGCCCTTAGTAATACCGAATTCGGAGCTCTTGTGTCTACCATGAAGTCAACTGGTCTCCCCTCCACTCTTAGGATTATCCTGGGCTCAGGGAGGGAGGCCGAACCCCATTTCCCTTAGTCACTGTCCATTAGGCTTGGTATTGCCCTTAGGTGCTTTCTGTGGACTTTGCTTAGCCCAGTGCCCCTCCTGTCTGCAGTAATCACATTGATTCTTTGCCAGCCGGGGCCTTTCTTTGTTCCTTTGGATTTTCCTCCTCCCCAGCAGCCAGGCATCATAGTTGCCTTTGGTGCTCTTCCGGTTCAGCAGTAGCTGCCAGCAGCAGGCTAGCGAGGTGCTGATTCTTACACTGCTCTCTTTTAATTTCTTGTTCTTCTGCACTATCCCTTCATTGTATACTTTCTCAGCTACCATTGTTAAATCTCTAATTTTTTTTTTCTCCTAGACGTTCCAGCCTCTGTAGTTTTCTCCTGATATCAGGGGCTGACTGGGTAATGAAAGCCACGGTCATTGCAGTGGCATTTTCCTGGGCCTCTGGATCATATGGCATGTACTTCTTGAAGGCTTCCTGGAGCCCTTCAAGGAATACTGCTGGACTTTTGTCTGTTCCCTGCCTCACATAACTCAAATTCGCAGATTGTCTTGCTGCTGCTTTGAGACCCACCAATAGAGTCTGATGGTAGATTTGATTTACCTTCAGCTGTATTATAATCCCACTGGGCGGATTAGGGGGAAAGTAGCATCTATGAGAGCCTGGTTGGCTTTGGGCTCTTCTGTGGGGGTTTGAACCAGTTTTTGAGCCTTGATTTATATCTAATCTCTCTCCTCCATCGCTGCAAAAGAGGACCAGCAAAAGCTGTGCAGAGTCATCCCACATCGGTTGGTGGGTAAAGGAATTGTCTGAAAGAGGCTAAAAAGATGTTTTAGGATTTTCTGAGAAGGGCACATTTTGGGTCCTCCAATTGTAAAGGTCCCTGGTGGTGAAGGGCCAGGAGTGATGTGGTTGATTTATATACCGGCCTTAGGGTCCTGTCTCTCTAAATGGGAGAACTATGATGCCAGGATCAGAGATATTTCCTCTAAAGCTGTGGGTGCCAAGAGCCAGCCTTCCCTTATCCCAGAGACTGGCAAATTTGGGGCTGACCGAACTGGCAGGGGATCTGGAGGTGGAATGGTTGCTTCAGGCGTAAGAGAGTGGGGAGAAGATGTCATCCTTTGTGCTGCCTCCTTGAAGGACCTCTGACCTAGGAGTCAACTGGGTCTTCGAAGGTCAGCTTCTTTCTGTAGTTGGCAGAGTCTCGACCTGTCAGGGCAAGTGTGATTTAATTCAAGGAGGTTTCTCTACCTACTAAGTCTCTCCAGACCACTATGTAGGATTCTTGGTCAGGGTGTCCTATTTGGGTTCTGAAGATCACTTCCTCTACTGCCCCTATGAGGGCCAAATCGAAGATTCCTTGCTGAGGCCAGGCCATGCTGAGCACTGGCCATTGTGACCTGCAAAGGGTGGTAAATTTATTTAGACTTTTTAATTGTAACTGAAAGATTATGAGCACGTGCATTAACGTCCTGGTAATGAGTTAAGAGTAAACCCAGAGGGAGAGAAATCACTTGCCTCCTGGTACTCTTTACAACACAAATACAGAGAAACACAGAAATCGCAGAAGACTGGGGGCACTAACATCTGGGCAATAAGTTAAGTGATCTAGTGATAAGTCCAGAGAAGAAATCGTCTGTCCCATGGCGTTCGTCACAGGTATAGGGCACTCTGAACCCTACAAATACATTCCCACACTACAGCAGGCACAGGCTGGGAATTTCACTTTCCTCTTCCCGCCTGACCTAGACAGATACAGGGCTTTCCACCTTTGCAACAGATACAATCATCAAATGGACGCTGAAATGTCCACTATGTTTCTGCTACTACAGACACTGACTGTGTAGCCCACTGCATTCCCATCTGACTCAAACAGATACCTGTGTTCCCACCTTTTGTGACTCCCATTCTCTAGCTCATCCACTCTTAACCTGGTCTGGTTACAATCACCTACATTTACCAGTCAACAGCGACACTTACTTACCCTCACCACCCAGAGGAGCAGCAGAGTCCGTGGGGGCCGTGGGAGTCCCCCAGCCAACGAACCATATGTTGTATCCATGTGTAGGGACCCCAAAGACCATCATAAAGCTTGATTCAATGCAAACACATGAGAGTTTTTATTGTTATGAAAAGGTTCCAAATCAACCCGGGTCGATACTCCTTTGTTCCAGGCAGTAGAAGGTTATTGGCCCCGACCCCCTTGGTGGGGGGAGGGTAAACAAGAGTGGGGTGCTGCACATCTTGGCATTTCAGGATTGGGCAAAGGGGCTTGGGGCACAATAGCTATTGGCTGAACTTTCTGGCATGAATCTAAACCCTGAATCTGCTGGCTGAACTTTTGGTGGAAACCTGACTTTTGAATCTATTGGCTGTCAGGCACATTCCCAGACCTGGGCCTCACCCTCAGGCACTAATTGCTTCTTTTCTGAAGCAAAGCTTTGTAAAGGATAAATCCAAGCCTTCACATTACTGAGCTCAAGGACTCTGCTTTTTGATTGGTTGTGAGTTTCTGTAATGCTCTTCATCTGTTAAAACAAAAGAGTGTATATTCTTTTAAACTTTTCATCGTTTGGCATAGCTTACCTAAATGTAATTACATAGTGCGTATCTATCTTCTTCACATGTTAATTACATTTATTTGAAATTGTTTCCCAAATCTGTGGAATGGTTGAGTATTCTGAGAACTTTCCCCGTGCCTTCCAGCAGGCTCATGATAGCTTGATAAAAGATGGACATAATGTCTGATATTTAAAAAAATGACCTTAAGCCTTTAGTTTACAATTTTTACCACTTTGTTGGAGCTTTGCTGTCATGATTCTTAAATCTTGGGTTGACAAAAGATTTCGAATGTTTTTGTTATCCAATTTTTTCTTCTCAGTTTTAGACTTTGAGCTTCCAAAAACCTCACCCCCAAACAGGTTCATCCTGCAGCAATTTTGGCTATGTTCTGTTGTACTCAGGCCCTAAACCTGTGGTGGTTGAAATATTCTGTAATAGTATGGTTAAATCACTGTTTTGTTAATAGGCTGAGGCACACTAAGGACTGAGGAAGCATCTTGTCTTCCTGCTCATGTGAAACAGAAGAGCGAGTGGTAGCTTGGTTCAGAGACATGTTCTTTTTCAGGTGATGAAAACTCCAGCCATGGTCCTCACGTCCCACCCTCCAAGAGAATGCAGGCTTTGTTCTGGGAAATACTCTGAATATTTCATAACGATTATTTTCCTTGCTTTGAAAAACCTTGTAATGTATCTTTTCAAACTTTTTTTTTTTTTTTTTTTTTTTTAATGTTCACAATCTTGTGGGGTTTCCAGGAATAAACTCCATAAAAAGGTCAGGGCTTCCTAAAGTTGTATCTCTTCAGGGACTTCTTATTCTCAATGCAGTCTGTTCTCTAGGCAGCCTCAAGGAGTTCATCAGTGCGATGAATTATTTCCTCTGCCAGCAATGGCTTCTGCTTCAGTATGACTTCTTCAGTGAACTCTGGTTTCTCCAGTGAAGTGGACATCTACTACCTAAGAGATATCTTTTCTGGTGTGTCTCAGGCATGTTGATTTTTAGTTTGTAGAGGTGTGTGTGTGTGTGTGTGTGTGTGTGTGTGTGTGTGTGTGTGTGTGTGGTAGCAGAGACCTCAAACCTCACATATTTAAAATAAAATCAACTTTCTAGCTTAACAACTGCATTGTTTAGTAGTCTCTGCATACTTCCTTTAATAGATGCACTGTAATATCCTCTAGAATATTTAAGAATCGAAGAAATTTATAAGAATAGTTGGTTTCCCTTTGATTTCCCTGCCCCTAGGTGTTCTGGTATGTAGTATCCTCTTTTCATCAGTTCATTATTTTCTAAAAAATATTTTATATTTTGGCTTTTTGAGATAGGGTCTCACAATGTAGCTCTGGGTGTCCTGCAAATCAGGCTGGCTGTGAACTCGCAGTGATCCACCTGCCTCTATGTTGGGATTAAAGGCGAATGTGCCACCACATACAGCTTAAGTTCATCAATTTTTAAAGAGTGCATTGAACAGTCTTTGTTTGATAATTATTTTCTAATTTTTATAAGTTCATGTGATTTATTACCCACCTAGGTCATCTTACTGGAACTAGCATACCATATTACAGACAGACAGTTAGAATGACTGCTTAATTAAAGTTCTAACTTCAAGTTATTTAAAATAGACACTGTTTGCATCCCCATCATGGAGCATAGGCTATGCTTGATGGATGTCATTTGTTTTGCATAGCACTTAAGCTCATGAATATAAGAATAAATATATGAATAAATAGAAGAGTTTTAACAGCTATGCTGCATTCTGCCTTGGGGATCTAGTTACTTGAAAATTATTATAATTATATCACAAACTTATGAAATGTTCATTTTTTGGTTTGATATTAAATGAATTATAGAAATAGAACAGAAAAGAAAAGAGGTATGTAGCTTGGTCTCTTGGTCTACACTGTTCAGAAAGGACACTTCCTCAGTATTTCTCATGTCTTTTTCCTTGTTATCACCTGCTCTTGCTGATAGCAATGGAATCATTGGCTGTGTCCTGTGCAAACATAAAATATCATTTTATCTTGTTTGCTACTTTGCTGTTATGATCTGAATGCTAAACCATGCTCCCCCACTACTAAAGACCTACACATATGTGTATTTTGCCCCTGCTTCATGAATCTTTTGAATCTTTACAAGATCTAGCTTCACTGAAAGAAATCAGTTATTGGTAGGAGTTGCGTGAGTTATACAGCCCAGCTCTGCTCCTGGTCAAAGCTTGATTCTCCTATCCATTGAGAGATGAGGAAGTAAGAAGACCTTGCCTTATGTTGCCATGGACATGCCTACTTCCTTGTCTCCTTCCCAGGAGGTATCTCTTCAAACCCAATGCCAAAATGAAATGCTCCTCCCTGAAGTTACTTCAGTCAGGTCTTCACAAGAACAAAGCAACCAGTGTTTTTTGTCTCATCAGGAGCTCTGATGTGATTTTCCTGGGCTAAGGTGAGATGCTGCCCATCCCATTCAACCAGCTTCATACCCAGTCTCACTCGATCACTGATCTAGCACAGAGAATGCAAAAGTGTTCACTGTATCATGTGCAGTTTCTGTCTATTTGTGTTCTATCCTGGCTTCTGATTTGTAGACTTGTAAAGTAACCCTGATAACCAGGATGTGTGATCTGTGGAGACATAATTGTAAAGTTATTCAGAGCCAAATGATTTTATGCTGTTATTTGCGGTGCTAGGACCAAACACAGGTTTTTGGGCATGCTAGCCAAGCAACTACACCAAACCTATACTCTAACACTTCAATGGTATCATGAAACATATGTCCATGTTGCCTTTGAAATAGATACTATTTGAAGAGATTTGTGACCCTATAAAACCATTTTTGAATAACATAAGCTTTAAACCACATTTGCTGTTCAATACATACCCAACTAGTTGAAATACTGCATTATACGCTCAGTGGTATGCCAAATAATTTTTAACCTACAGTAAGAAGCTTATACTTGAAATGTTTTAAATACTTTAAGGTTTGAAAACACTTAAACATCAAGTAACAAAATATTAGAATTATTATTATTGTTATTGAAAAATTTATTTTTAAAGTTAAAATTTACTTTTTTAACCTGAGAAGAAAGAGAAGAATTAAGATTAAATGCTACTTCTGGGTCTACTGAATCATTTCTGAAAACTTGCATAATTTTTATCACCCTATTTTTTATCTTACAGAAATTATATTAATTATATATATTCTAACATCTATATAAGCTCTAAAATTATTTCAATATTTAAATGCAGTTACTGTGTTTCATATATTTAAGGGATTGGAGACTTGTAAAGGTATAAATTTACACTGTCAAATACTGGCCATTTAATAAATGACTGTAATGAAATCTATTATTAAATTCTATTATTAAAGAGATGAAGAAGTAAGAAGACCTTGCCTTATGTTGCCATGGACATGCCTACTTCCTTGTCAAGAAAAGGGTGACTATCATGCCAGTGGAAGCTGTGACTTTGAATTGTACACCAAATTTCCCATTGAATCAATTCATCTAATCAAGAAATCTTTTAGAGGCAAATGAAAATGTTATTGCAAATCATAACTTATTTATTTTTCTACTATAAAAAAACCATTGAAAATATTTTGAAATGACCACTCTATACTGGAAAGTTTACAAAGTAAACTGTCAATATATTCACTGGCTAGAGCATCCAGGAATAATTAAAGAAGCAATTTATTATTTATGCATTTTATTTTAGTTAGATGTGGCTAGGAGGGGATTTTTTTTTGTTAATTTAAATGATTTTTTTCATACCAACCACTGTCCCCCCTACCCCTCTTTCCTGTCATCCCTCATTTTCCCTCTTCCCCATGCCCTCATCCACTCCTCATGAGGGTAAGGATTTTCAGGGTGAGTCTGGTCAGTCTGCCATATCCAGATGAGGCCGGACTAAGACCCTCCCCTCAGTATCAAGGCTGACATGGTTTCCTCTGTAAGGAATGGGTTCCAAAAAGCCAGATCATACACTAGGTATAAATTCTCATCCCATTGCCAGAGGTCCCACAAACTTGTTATGCTATTGAACTGTCATTCATATATAATAGGCCTAGTGTGGTCCCATGTAGGCAGGCTCCCCAGCTGTCAACTCAGAAATCAGGGCGCTCCCAATAGCTTGTATCAGCTGTCTCTCTGGTTTCCTCATCATAATCTTGATCCCTTGCTCATTTAAAGTCAGGAGAGGATTTTTTAAGTATAAATAATAATTTAGAATTATTGAAGTGTGCTTGGAGACTTCTCCATTAACATTACAGAAGTTTTAAATTCTTTCCTACATTGGAAGATCATTGAGACCTCACACAATTTCTTAGGACCATTTACAATGGTGCAATTAAAACAAGTCCTAACTCTTGGCTCTCACTTCTACCTATGCCTTACTGAGTCTCAAGTTTCTTCACTATTGGGTCTCCAATCGCCACCCTGTTGGACTCAGGCTTCTCTGACTGCTGCTTCCTGTGCTGTACTTAACAGGAAAAGACAGTTCCCCACTATTTAACTATCAATGGCTTCTCTAAGAGTTACACTTAATGCTTTGTTTTTCCATGTCTTCAGAGAACAGAGATTAATGACTCCATTGTTCATAGACCAGAAAAGGTGTTTGCTACAACTAATCAATTTGTTTGACTACAAATAGCCTTTCAGAACTCATCTTGAATCTCTTACCAATAGCCTTTCTGTGTAAGGAGTCTTGATCCCCAAGGTCCCACGGTTAGCTACTTTGAGAACAGACTGAACAGCAATAAATAGCTCCAATCTTTTGGAAATAGATATGGATGTGACCTGCTGTTCCACTACATCCAACCCAAGGAGCCACACTGGAGATTAGGTCAGGACTTTCCAAGTTCTGCAGAGAGAACTTGTTAACCATACTACAAGGGCAGTGTAGACACATTCATTCTATAATCTTGAGCTTCCTATAAAATTTTAGAATTGTTTAAGCTTTTGGAAAAGTAAATCAAATATTTCTTCACATTTTCTTCCATTTTTCCTTTTATATCTGTTCTTGAGATTAAATACATCCTTCCCTTTATTTGTTATATCGAAGTTCTGATACTCAAGTCTAATCATTATACTTTAAGGGCTGTAAAAGTATACAGAGCAGATGTATATATTATGCATATACACACAGATGAAAATATATGTACAGATGTATTGATGTATATATATGCTTGATACATAGTTATAAATATATATTTTTTCTATAATAAGTATTTGCTACTATATCAATAAATGAAATAGTTAAGATTTGCTCAATTTGCATACTGTGACACATAGAACTCTTAAGCCTACAGCCCCCTCTGCTGGGTGGATTTCCACAAACTTATTGTGTATATCTTAAACATAAGCCTTTTCAACCGTTGAGGGCTCCTAATCATGTGCTAATTAATTCAAAGTTCCAAGTGTGTTTTCATTCATAGGATGCTACATTGACTCAAGCATCTAAAATTTATGGATTCTATTACTCAGTAAATTTTCCCTTTACTGATTTTGAATATTTGGTGATACATCTAAGACCATGTTTACCATAAAGGTATTGTTATTTATCCTCCACACACAAATCTGGTATCACTTAGTAATGAAATTGTTTAGTCCAGAGCCTCAATAAATAATTAACTATTAAACACAGTATTTTAGGTGAGGACCAGGTATACCATATACTGAATGATGTTTCCTGGGATGTCTAAGTCTATTCAGCTCAGAAAAAGAAGACAATGACATATCAAAGAAGTGATTTTTACTCAATCTATCTTGGAGAACCAATGAGTTGAATTGCAGTTACTTCAAAGAGTATGGTTGAGTGTTTTATTACAAGAGCATAGAGAAGAGATTACTCAGGATCACTGGTGGGGAGCTGCTTATAGCAATTGAGCAAGGAATTAGAGTATCACGCTTGAGGGTTTACTTAGAGAGGAATGGGTTAGAGGTCACTTACGGAGCTGTGAAGAAGGATGTGTTACTTACACAAGTATAGGAAATGTAAGGACACCTACACCACTCAAGAATACTTCCATTACCAGCATATATATCATATGTGTATATATATATATATATATATATACACACACACATATATATCCTTACACACACACACACACACACACACACACACACACACACACACACATATATATATCCTTAGGAATGAGAGATGCCTTATATCTCAGTATATACACACAACCGTACAATGACTTTAAAAATAAGTAGGAAGAAATCACCTGTATACACTGGAGTTTAAGACTCGTGTGATATCAGTTGTATTTTACCGATATTCATTAGCCCAAAATGGTATCAATCTATCAGTCATCATCACAATTGATACTTATTACTCATTTATTAAAATTAACCACTCTATCACATTGTTTCATTTCAGCCATAGCCATGTTGAAATCAGATCTGAGTATTAGAGGAAAACTAGAGGACACATATAGTGAGGGTCCACTCTGTGTGGAGTAAAGGGGCGTAAGAGACAAACACCCCTTCCCTCGTAGCTTCTTTCCTTATTTCTTCTCTTTTATGTCATTGCGCCCTTTATCATTCCTCCCCCCTCAATCTCTTCCCACCTTTCTCTGTTTTTAAGACATTACTACTTAAGTCTTTTGGACTGTCTTTATTTTCTTTGACTATTACTTTGACTTCAGGGTGAATATTTGATGTGGAATGTCTTTATACTGTGAAATTATTTGATAATAAAGAAACTGTCTTGACTTACGACAGGCATCTTAGAAGTGGGCTGGGAAATCAGAGCATAGATGGGTAAAGAAGGTGCAGTCAAAGGAGACACCTTCCAACCACCCAACAGTCAACATGTAAAAGTAACACAAGTTAACCCCGGCCTTGTGGCAGGACAGATTAATGGAAATGGGTTGAATTAAGATGCAAGAACTAGCTAGCAGTATGCCTGAGCCATGGGCCAAACGCATGTAGTTAATATAAGCCTCTGCGTGTTTCTATGGGACTATGGGTCTGTTGGTCTGGAACATGGGCTGTTCAGGCCAGAAACTTCTAATTACAAATGGCATCCCAGTGTGGGTCACACACACACACACACACACACACACACACACACACACACACACACACACACACACACAGCCGGAGAAAGCTTAAAAGTGGTTCTAGAGCACAGAAATGGGGAGCCAAAGGCGACTTCTGAATTATGTCTCTCAAGGGTCTGTGGTACAGAGACAGTGCAGGTTGAATTACAAAATGACGGGTTTACAGTGGGCAGCTTAAGCTGCCACAAGGGCAGTTCCCAAAGTCTCACAGAAGACTCAGTACAAGCAACAAGCTTCATATGATGGATTTAAGCTTTCTGTTTATATTGAACAAAAAGGGAACAGAGTCAAAGATGGTTTCTTGGTAGTTTCTGGGACTACTCCGTTTGCTGATGGCAAGCAGAGGTTCAGCTTCTGTAAGAGAGACTTCTTGACTCAGCATTAGAGACAAAAATTGTGGCCCTTTAAGAGATCCTGCTACCAAACACTTAAATGGAATTAATAATCAGTAGGCAGACACTCTATTTGATGGCAGTGTGGGCCCTAAGATACCCCAGAGTTAGGGTGGTAAAACGTTTTACAATATTTAATATTGCTCCCTAGAATTGGGAAGGTAAGCTTGGCTCTGGTGCCTCCGCCATGTTGAAAAGCTGCTGAGTCAGGTGGAGTCAGTAGTCAAAGCAGTGCTTTACTGTCCAGCATTTTAAAAGACCTTCTGGTTAAGAAAATACTTAGAAGTATGCAATGAAATAGATTCAAATGAAGAAAACCTCTAAGTGGGTTATAATGTGTGTGGAAAAGAATATGCAGGCTGGGAGAGAAGAGAAAAGGGGTAGAGAAATTTCTTTTAAAAAGAGAAATAGAGCAATAAAAATATATAAAGCCAAGTAAAGATGGAAAATACATAGAGTCTGGATTATGATTATTATTGTGTTGTATTTTAATTTTTTAACTGTTAATGAGCTAACTGCAGAAAGTCATTTGATTGCAAAGGCTACTAAGTTAAACAAACATATATTTTAAAGGTATCTTGACTTTGAAATTTGTGTCTAAGAAAATGTTGCTTTGGAGAAGAGATTATTTTTGTTTCCACAGAAGATGAGAACCTGTGGATTGCTTCCAGGCTAATATGGTTTCATCAAGGAAGAGCCCCTGGAAAAAGTCTCTGATGGGAAGAAATGTCCACATTAATTTTAAGGCTGAAACTAAGATGATCCAGCCTCAACACTCCATAAGAATGCCAGGGCACATCAATGAGCAGGAAGTAGCAATGGAAAGCTATGCCTAAATTCCTAAAATAATGTTTATAAGTGTTTGTCTCATTATAAATGGTTAATAGTCATAGTCAACATCTTTCTAAGAAAAAAAAGGGGGATATGGTATAGGAGTGATTAAAAAAGATTATAGATTTTACTTTAATCCAAAAAATAGCTGTTAATCTAAAAATATTTTTGCATTGGTATGTATTTTAGTTTGTTGATACAAATTTAAGGTCAATTTTGTTACACTGTATGTATATTTCTACTCTTGTTTAAGATGTTATGTTAATGTAATTTCTTTAAAATTGTAATGTGTAATTATGAAATGTAGATTAATAGTCATCTGTGATAATCAAGGTTCTAGTCATGTTTGTTAGATTTTTTTTTAGGGATACAAAGATATATTTCAACTAAATAGGCAATATTCAAACACTTCAAAGACCTACAGAATATGGAATTTAATTTTTTTTAAGGGCTTACACTTTTCTGTCAGTGAGACAGGTCTGCTTCTGGAAGCATCAATCTACTTTAAGAGAATGATGGACATTGAGGAAACTCAAAATTGAATTCACTTTCTTTGTGGCAATGGTTAGCCATTGGAAAAGAAACTGCTCTTGTATTGACTGCTTGACAGTATTCTGTATAAACTGGACATGCAGGACCCATAGGAAAATGACCTCTGAACTTTGGCAGAATAAGCCAAGATGGTCCTTCAGTCTCCTGCTTTGCAGAGAAAACTGCCAAACATTCTTCAGGACTCAAGAAGTGACTGATGAGCTATGTCAGAATGAGAACAGCATTCTTTCAGACTTCCTGCTTCATTGAAAGATTTGTCAGAGACTCTGGGCCTGTAGGCTGAAGATGGATGCCCCACTGTTACAAAGGTTGACTGTCCTGGCAGACAGGTGTCATCTCTGTCATTTCTAAATTTTGGAAGTTGCTTGCACTTCTTGTTACTTGTTTAATATATTCTTTTATGGTCTTTGATGTAGTGGAAGATTAGATGGTTATAATTATATTTTCCTGTTATTATAAGAGGTATATTAGATATTGAACTTTAGGCTTACAATGATAAGGTAGAGGATAGAATATTTTCTTTAATTTTGCTAAATGCAAATAGACTAGATGGTATAATTTTTGCTTGATAGCTGTTTTGTTATATGTAATTTTGCTATGTTGAAATTGAAACCTTCCTTTTTGATTAGACAGAAAAGGGAAGTGACGTGTAATTAATATAAGCATCTGAGTCATTTGGGGGGGGGTGGCCGTGGGTGAGTCTGGACCTTGGGACAAGGCCAGGCAAGAAACTTCTTATTAGAGTAGCATAAATATGCATGCTCTTAAGTTGTTATAAACCAGAAGTCATAGCTGAATACACAGTATTCCCTTATTAAAGTTTCTGAATACAATGTCACTAAGCCAGAAGGCACAAGTATTAATTCCAACTCCTGGGGAGGCTGAAGCAGGAAGGTTGCAAGTTCAAAAAAGCACAGTTACAGTGTGGGTTCAAGGCCAACCTGGAAACCTCGGTAAAAACCAGTATTAAATTATAATGTTATAAAAAAAAAGGCTGGGCATGCATATTAGTGGCAGAATGCTTATCCAACATGCAAGAGGCTTTGCAATTCCCTATGCAATAAAATCAACTGAAATGAACAGTCTAACACACTATCAAAACCCCAGTGGTGTACAATGGAACCAATAGCTAACAAGTCTGAAGCTGGTGGTGTAGGCATAATTGAGGACAAGTCATAAACATTTCTTTAGAAATTGGAAGCTGCAGTTAAATATATACTCACTTAAGTCAGAGGAGTTCTGATACAAAACCTATTCTGGATTGGATTCTGTTAAGTTATAACCACTTTTTAAGGCATACTAACATGTAGAAGAAATGCCCTCCTCACAGTTGAAACTGAGGCTCCTAATAGAAGACATTACTTCCTCTGGAAGTCATTTTCATTCTGGCTGCCAAAGGCACTTTTCAAGAAGAGATTGGAAGGTAACTGTAACGAACGTAACAGTGATATAGGGGTGACAGTTACCTATCTAATGTTACTCACTGTTGGAACATTTGAATGGAAAGAATTGGAATGTTTATCCTAGAATCCCATGACTTTTTTGGGAATTTATGGGAAGTGTATATGGGAAGATCATAGATTCTAGTTTCTCGGTTCATTTTACTTTTCTTCCATTTTAACTGAATCCCTGTTCTGTAGACACATGTCAATCATGTAGAAACCTTAATCTAAGTTAAGAGTTCAACCATTTGCAAAAACATGCTCTGGGCAAAACTATTTTGCCTATCTTTGAATTGTCCATAGCTCACTTGTACAATTAGTTAGAACAAATGAAGTCACAAATAACATGTTTTATCTGACCCCTAATGCTAAGTCTTCATCAGCAGGAAGCATTTGCTTTGCATCTCTTCTTTGCAATCAAAATAGAGTCCTGCTGCAACAATCTATCCCTTCACATCCAAATATGAGGCTGAAACCTATCTTATATAGATGACTTCAGAAGCATCAACAAAAGAATGTCAAGTGATTACACAGGATATTGGCATCATTTGAAGTAGAAATTTTAATACTTCAAATTAACATATTATGAGACTAAGTCTTTGACATTGCTTATAGTGCTATTTATAAGGGGAACTACAGGGAGAAAAAATGAGTTAGGGTTGAAGATATGACTCAGTAGTTAGAAGCACTTGATGCTTGTCTAGAGACCTGAGTCCAATTTTTAGCACCCAAGTAGGACAGTTACTTTGCATAATTCCAGTTCCAGTGGATTCTACATATATTTCTGGCTGCTGAAGATATCTCTCCTATAACACACACATGAAAAAAATAATAGTTGAGAATTTCAAAATAGATAGAGGAAAAAGAATTAAAATAAGGAAAGTCCTAAGCAAACAATCAGGAGAATGCTGTGAGATGGTAAGTAGTAAGGGAAGAAAAGAGCCACATAAGGCCACCAAAGTCACTATTAGTCTTGTAGATGCGTGACAGGGAGCAGGGCTTTTCAGACTGTGCTTAATATTATGTTATACTTTTGCGTGTACATTTGTATATGCATGTTAACATACTTTTGGCACATGTGTGTGTTGTGAGGGTATACATGTGCAAGATGTACCTGTTATGAACTCCTAGTCCGACTCAAAAAAAAATTTTTTTTTTAGCTGTAGGCAGAGAGCCATTCTCCTCTTTTTGTTTCTGTTGTTGTTTTATTTTTATTTTCTTCATTTTATTATTATTATTTTTTAAATGTCATTTTAATCTATATATCCCCTTGCTCCCCATCCTCTCCCCCTCCCAATTCCTCCCATTCAAACTTCCACCTCACTCCTCCCATCCTCCCATCCCCTCCCCAAAAGGGCAAGAAGTCCCAAGGTGGTTCAGCTCAGCGTGGCACATCCACTCCAGGCAAGTCCGATTTCCTCACCCCAAAGTCAAGACTGGGGTTAGGTGCTCCTCAAAAAGCCTTTCTTTCTCCTTTGCTTTCTGCCTTATTCACTTAGACAGGATCTTTCATTTGAGTCCAGAACTCACTGAGGAAGCTACTTCAGCAAGGCGTCTTGCTCTGACTTTCCTTTTCGGCCTTCTGCTTTCCCAGTGCTGGAATTTCAGCGGGACCACCACTCCCGCATTTACTCAGGTGCTGAAGAGCAGAACGCTTCATGGTTGCATGGGGAGCCTTTTATTCGTTAAGCCATATTCCCAGTATGAAGACAAGGACTTTCCAGCTGAGAAGATCTGAGGGATAGAGAAAGGAAGTGCATCTCCTTCTGCTTGCCCAGCTGGTTCTGAAAACTGGCTTCCAGGCACTTCCGTCTCAGAATGTGCAGATGCACAGCAAAGTGACAGTGATAGTCACACATTTCATTTTGGGAGCAAATTTTTGCAGCACAGCACCCAATTGTTTTGGATGCAATATTTTCTTTCTTCTATTTTTCCTCTGAGAAACTCAGACAGCTCACAGTGATGAAGGCTTCCACTTTGAGAAGGCCAGGAGGCAGGCAGTTCCATAAGCTTGCTCTTTTAGTCAACCTTTGTTAGTGATGATGTGACATTTTCTCTGCTTTCAATCCCCAAATTAAGTCAAGGCATCTCATCAGAATATTTTCAAAATCATGTCATTTTAATTTTTCTTGCATTAAACACAGAGGCAGTGTATCAGCTTAACAAGACATTTATCTCTAGCTTTTTCGTTGTCTTCTCATATCATGGGCAGTGCATCAAGAAATTCTAAGCAATTTATTATGTAGATAATGAAGTCACCAGAATTTGCATTTTCTAATCTTTGGCATGTGAAAGTAAAGATAACACAAAACATGTTCTTTAAGGCCAAAAAGATTCACTTGGCTTGTGGATTATAGTTTTCCCAATGGCCCATTCAGTAGGGTTTGTAAGTGTGCTATTCTATCAAGGTTGGATAGAGAATTATCTATAATGTTGCTTTGCATTTTGATCCAAGTGAAATCAGAATGAGAGATGATTGACTTCCACAGATTTGTCTAATTGATTATTGTGTTCCTTTTATTTAGCAGTAATAGCCATGGTGCTTGTGCCAAAGTATTGTAAGAGACTATGTGATACATGCAATAAACAATAACCAGGAAGGGAATGGGTCTGACATCATACAAATTCTTCATAGAGACTAGCTACTTTTTTCATTTTTTTATTTAAAGTTTTTTTTTTCCACATCTATCACTGCTCCCCCTTCTTTCCCTGATCCCAGTCTCTCCCATCCTTCCTCAGGATCCCCCACCCCATTCCCTCATCCATTCCCCACGGAGGGCAAGGAGTACTAAGGTGAGTCGGTTTGGTTTGGCATATTCAGTTGAGGTAGGTCTGAGTCGCTCATCCCAGTATTAAGGCTGAGTAAGCTGTTCCTCTGTAGGAAATGGGCTGTGAGATGTCAGTTCATGCACCAGGAACATACCCTGGTCCTACTGTAAGAGGCTTCACAAACTGCCCATACCATTTTACAAATGTCTACCTTTGGAGGGTTTAGTTCCTGTCCACAAAGATTCCTCTGTGATTTGTTTCTGAGTCAGTGAGCTCCCAATAGCTCACTCAGTTGAGCCATCTCTGTGAGTCTCTTCCTTATGACCCTGATCCCTTTGCTCATATACACTCTCCTCTCTCTTTCTTCAGCTGGACTGGGAGATTGACCTCGTGCTTCGCTATGGATCTCTGCTTCTGCCTTTGCCCATTTTGATTCTTAGAGATTCCCACTTTCACATGGAAGACATTTTCTCAAGAAATTATGAAGCCCATGCAATGGCTCCTGTAGAAGCAGCATTGTTGAATTTAGTGCCTTCTCTAACAGCAAGACAAAGACCTGTGTCTCACAACTCTGTATCTAACCACGGATAAGAACCACACTATCTGATGGAATCCCAACTTCAATGTATACAATTAGTTGAAATTTTGATGGATAAGATTATTCTCCAAATTGTCAATAAGATTACTGCCCAAATTTGAAAATGGTAATTGAGAAAAATTTACAGCCACACATTGATCTTCTGAAGTTTGGAGTTGAATTTTCTTTATCAATGGGGAGTCATGAGTAGACAAAGAAAGTTAGAAAATATATTCTAGCTACCTTCACCAGAATATATATTTTCTTTAAATTTCATACCGTTTAGTTTAAACAACATTTATTTAAGCTTGCCTGGTCTTTGCTTCACCCAGTTTTTCCTCAAGAATATATAGAGTTTGAAAATAGATGCATGTATCTTAATCAGTGTCATGATACTATATATATTATGAATGAATTCTAGGCCAAAAAACCTGTACTGACTAAATTGCCTTGTTGAAAACACAAGAAGGCATCAAGTGAGATGTATGGACTCAACCAAGATCATGTGCTTTGTTTACCTGTCTCTTCATTTAAAAATGTACATTAAGGTGCCAGAACAAAGGAGAAGGTGGATTAAGAGAGGGGATTTTCATATACAGGTATTTGAGAGAGACTTCGGCATAAATAGAATGAGGAACAGATCATGTTGCCTTCTTTAAAGAGATGGCAATCCAGTGAATTCAAGGGTGCAGACAAGGAGTTAGTGAGCACACTAATTATTTCAAAAGACATGTGCCTGTAGCTATAAGTAGAGCAATGTGCCCAGAAGCTCTGTGGAGGCAGTGACAGGATGTGAGCTCTGGTCAGAAGCTATGTTGACCTAGGTGAGAATTTCCAGACCGAGGCATTCAAGGTCTAATGTACAGTCTTATACATGACACTATACCAGATGAATGAATGAACGAATATCCGCTTTGCATAGCACATTAACTTCCCAATGAGCCTCTGCTGCATACACACAACCATTAGAGAACTCTTTTCAGGGTGTTTCCCTCTTATAGCCATTTGGGGATATGAGAAATTACATCCAACAGCCTGGAAAACTATCCCCGGGGCTCCCATTCGCATCTGTGCCTCATCTCCTTGTGCTGGTGAATATCTCAGTTCGGATCTCCAATCACTCTGCCCCACTTTTAATGCTGGCTAATAAAACCAAAGTACTCATTAGAAAATAAAAATATTTGCCTGGCATACCACCATAAACAAAGCTATTGGAATGGTACATCATTTTTATAACTATATGCACAAGAATATAATGAGATAACAAATGTACTTTATCCCCCAAATAAAGATGCACCAGTAATGATCGGAGGAGGCATGGGGAACAACCTCTGATAGAAAACCTTCCTCACCACAGTGCTGCGGGTATTATCTGAGGATGCAGTTAGGATTATTCTTCTCTTTACTGTGTATTAGATGTGTATAGACTTAGAAAATTTATATGAATTATGTGTGATAATTAACATTAATTGCCAAGTTTACAAGGTCTAAAATCACTGGGCAGACTAATCTTTAGGCATGGCCATGAGATATTTCTAGATGAACCGAGATAGAAACACCCATATGGATGATACTCTTTCCCGAGCTGAGATCACTGAGTGAATAAAAAGCCTGTAGGAAGACATTTCGTCTCACTCGCTGTGCATGATGATGGTGGATGCAACATGACCAGCTGCTCATGTTCCTGTCATCATGCCTTCCTTGCTGCGATAGACTGGCCCTTGGCATTGTGGGTAGAAAAAACTGCTTCTTGCTTTAAGTTTCTTTAAGTTATTCTGTCACAGCAATGAGAATAGTCTGGGCACACAGTTGTCCCTGTGTTCAGCACCCCAGAGTTAGCCTCAAAGGTAGTTGATCTCCAGGAAAGAGAATACAATTCTTCTCTCATGTATGGAGTCTGCTTTCTCTTGCTTCTGAAACTTTAGTGCCCATGGAAGAATGTAAAAAAGAAAACAAACTCTCCGTTTATTTTTGGCTTTAATCCAAAGCTGAAGAAAAGCCTGCAGCTAATCTATGTTCATCATACCACCAGGATTCTAAGAGTTCTGATTTAGCAAGAGTGTGGGGCTTTTCCTGAAAAGGGCCCTGCTCTTTACAGCTTCTGCTTTTTCATTTGAATTCCAATCTGTATTATTCTGAATATGCTACACAGTTAAGAACATCCTGCTCCTGTCAGTGCTGTTTTTGTCTTGAAAAACTCTTAACTGTTCAGCAAGAACAACAAATTCTTAGGTCCGTGGGTAAATGGAGCAGCTGTTTCTTTGAGAGTATCCTTCTCGTTGCCAGCATGCAGGCTACATGTGAGCAGAGGCAGACTTTGACTTGGAATTCTCCTGGCACATAAATAGATGACATCTAAGTATTTGGAGACTGAATAATCCATGCTAAACTTTATGCTAAGATGACAAGATTACTCTTGTGAGAAAGCCTACCTTGTGCCAGCTAGCTACAGTTAGATCTTATTCAGAGGAGTATGTGTTAGGTGGAGATCCCCCGGGCACTTGCTGATTTATTCCCAGTTCCTGATTTATTAAGTTTACACTAACTCAGACAGCTGAGTTTGGCTTTGCAGCCCTAGCAGATTGCTGAGGTCCAGAAGGACCACATCACACATGCCGCCTACCTTCTACTATTGTCTCCACATCTTTAGTCTTACCCGTCCTAGTGAGATGGATGGTTGCCACTTTGAAAATGATAAGTGAAGGAGAAAAGCCTCCTCATGATGTACAGAGGACTTTCCTACAATACAAACAATAACAAAAACAGAACCAAAGTTGTACTTTCTCAAGATGAGCTGTTCACTGAGTAAACTCTCCAATAGGCAGCAGGGCAGCTGTCCTCCTGGAATAATCCATTCTTCATCAATTAGTCATTCCTGCTATGAAACATGAAGAGGGGAAAGAATGGGACCTGGAACAAAATAAAGGAGGTTTCTGGGAAATCACGTGTACAGAGCTAGACTGCAAGTTAGGGAATGTCTGGGATCAGTAAAGAAATTAGGCTGAGACTAGGAATAAACTGTGTTGTCATGTGACAAGCCTAGAGTATCTACTGAGGACAGGTGGAGCACATGATCCCTGAAGCAGGGTAGCAGCAAGGAGAATCAGAGACCTCAAATGCAAGATGATCAGTGTGCATCTCACCCAATATAAGTCAGACCTCACCCTGGTGTTCTCTCCATGTGCACCTCATCTACCACTAGTCAGACGTCACTCTGGTGTGCTCTCTGAGTGCACCTCACCTAACACTAATCAGATCTCGCCCTGGTGCTCTCTCCTGAGTTCAGTACCTTGTCTGAGATAGACGCTCTAATGTGTAGATGTGAATTATTTGGGGATGGTGACTCAAAAGTTCAGTTTGGGGTGATTTTTCTTCAAGACTGAGTTCTTTGCAATAGTATTTCTCCAGTGGCTCCATGAAGCTTTGACCTTCACTGATGAAGTCTGTAGATATCCTCGGCTAAGACTTTACTTTGTTAGTTAAAGATATTCAGTGCTGAGGATCTACAGTAGAGGTTCTCAACCTCTAATGCTGTGACTCTTTAATACAGTTCCACATGATGGGATGACCCCCAACCATGAAATAATTTTGTTGCTACTTCATAATTTTACAGTTATGAATCATCATTGTAATTATCTTTGAGAAAAAGGTTTGCCAAAGGAATGGAGACACATAGGTTGAGAACCATTGATCTAAATGCAACCCATGTTTTCCCTATATCCATATTCCTATGAACCTGAAAAAAATGGCACTGGCAGTCCTGGTCTGAGGCTATGTTTGTATTTTATGCCCATTTTTAATGAAAGATTGTTTTATTTCTTATAAAGTTATAGATAGGAAAATGTATAGGACTCCACTGAAATTTTGGCAGCATTTTCAGAATCCTTGTGTGCTAACTGTGGTGGAGCTAAGAAGTGCATACACTGTGAAATGTGATCACAAATCTAAGGTGTTGTGTGAAATATTATTATGAATATAATATTACCTCAGCAGATATCTGTGGTGGTTTAACTAACAGAGAATTTCATGGTATGCATATATATATGTATATAATAGTATAAAACATAAATCAATACCTTAAGCTCTGAGCTGATTCCTCAATTACTGAAACTACCAGTTGCTAATTGGAATGGTTTTTACAGAGGCTGCCTTCCCTTGGGACAGTCCACATTGCCCATGAAAGAGCAACCAAGGAATACAAATCAATTGAGCACGAACAATTAGACTTTTCAGCTTTGGGTGATCTGAGAGAGACATGAAGTACTATTGAATCTGGGGTCGAGGCATGACTCTAGTTTGCTGTATCTCTTAGTACTATGAAGAGTAGAAGATGAGATTTTAAAAGACCTGAAGCAATTTGTGAAGCATCTGATGTTTTCAAATGGTAATGAAGAGTTTAGCCAAGTTGCTTTACATAGCTATTATCTGTCTCTGATATTGCTCAGAGGGGTTGCCATTTGAAACTTCTTTCCTTAAACTGAGGGGATCTAGCTTTGAATGGCAATGTGAAAGATGCTGAGCTTCCTCCACTACTGGAAGAGATCTCCCATTATACACTAATACATGCAAATGGCTCTAGCCAGAGGATTGTGGGATTAAATGTGGTTGGGGAAAAATATTTTTCTTTCTCCAGTTTAGCTTTAGTCTGAGACTGATTTGCTACCCTTTAGGGAAGAGATAAAATCTAAGTAGCTAAATAACAGAGATTCAAAGAACAAAGAAATATAGCAGGCAGTTTCCATTGATCCTTTGAAGCAAAACAATTCAGGGATACTTCACTAATAACTAAATGTGTCAATGACTTTTTTGCCCCACTCACTATTACTGAGTCAACATTTTATGGCAGATTACAAAGCAATTGAGTGCTTACAACATAATCTAGGATTGTCTGAAGGGGAGAGTAACGTAGAGGGGTTATATCAATTATGACTAACACAATGATAATGACTATGGTTTCTCTTAGCTCTCATTGAAGTCCTAGGATAAAGCAAACCCAGGAAAATGAAATTGTTCACTAAGCTGCCTTAGTGGTAGAGAGCTCACAATTAATTCTTCTATGAATACACAGGTGGATGACTATGTTAGCATTATTTAGGGCTGCTCAGACTCCAATGCAGGAGGACCACCTTTTGGTACTGTTAACACTTGAATGGCTGGGTTTCTTTTCTTGTAATTATAATTGGATATTGGGGCTAATGAATTTGTATATTTATTGTATTTTTTATTGGATAATTCTGATTGGATAATGGAGCTGAATATTTGTTTTTCTAATATTTAGATGGTGTTGATCTAGACTGTGTCCCACCCAGAGAAATACTGAGTGATTCACAGGCTTAGGAGGATCCTGCAGAGACGTGTTGTGTAACTTCATTAAGAGGCAATAGAAACTATTTTATTGTAGCCAGTTTCCTCACAAGATCGGGGCCTACTTTGGTGAAATAGTCTTAATTAGGTTGGACTTTTTTTTTTTGGTAGTTCATTTTTATTTTTCTTCAACATTCTGCTCAAATAAAATAATCATCATCTATAAGATAGATGCTATTAGCAAACAACCAGCTTGAGACACTTGACATTGTTATATATAATGCAAGAAGTAAAAGAGAATTATTATTTAATCTGTGTAAAACACATTATAAAATAATAAAAACATGAAATTCCCAAAGTATGGGGAAAATCACAGAATAAGAATCTCATACTTTGAATATCTAAATGTTTTCTTTGTAGGCTTCAGGTATGACTAAAGACAGCACATTCCTTTGTTCAGAGAAAGAACATAGTCTTTTATACAATTTAAAAACAAAGAAGTGAACATTTTCTGTTTATATCTCAATTAATTATCTTCAGCTGAAACCCAGACTCATTAAGGGCATGGCTGCTTCTTGGAGGGATGTTGGTAAATAAGATTTTATTTATTCCTGTTTTTTTTTTTTTTTTTCTTGCTGACAGCAAAGCCAATTAGTGTATCTTGGTTGGATCAGGACACTGTGCACTAAAGGGAAAATGACAATCAGAAAGGATTTCTTTTCAAGCTCTCTGTCTTCAGGAAGTCTCTGAGCAGTGACCTTATATTTGGAATTCAGCTTTCAGCTGGTGTATCCAGCATTAAAGGTGACAGGGAAAATAAAAGTCTTCCTTCCAAAGACTGTGTGTGCCTTTGGCAAAGGTTATAGATGCAATGTCTTTGAACATCCTTCTTCATGATGGCTCTGTCGATGGAAATGGGAAGAGCAAACGGGAAATCTGCAGCAAGCTAGAGCCACTTTTGGGGTAATGATTGTCAAATCCTTTACCTCTTGAATGCAGAACAAGTGTAGATTTTATATTTACATCTAAATATCTGGTTTGCTCACCATCCTGTTTCTTTCCCCTATTATTCTGTTGGATCCTCCTAGGTATAGATTTTTAAGAAGAATTTATTTAAATGAAAAGAGGAAAGGGTAAGTAAGTTTAATCTTACTTTAAACGAGTGCTGGTGATTTTTAAAATTAGAGACAAGTCATTAACTCTTGCTGGCCCTGGACTCTTTCCCTGGTTTACCTTGAGTTTTAAAATGGCTTAACAGAAGGAAGAAGCATAGCTTGTGCCCTTTCCAGTTCACTGATACCACTTGGAGGGGTCCAGATGCTCAAAACACAGTGGGATTACAGGTTATTTTTGTTATGTTCAAGGAATTAAGTATTCACTGTCCAAATTTCTGGGTTCCAGAGACAGTGACAAAAAATAATAAAAAGTAAATTCATATTAACTTTTCTTCAAACTGATTTGGTGTGCTCCATCACAGGCTAATTCAAATGTTTGGACAATTGTCAAGGATCCCTTGAAATCCTATGGACTGATTCAAGCCATGCCTTTTCCTGCAAGAGTTTTAAGGCTAAGTTGACCTGCTTTAGAGTGTGGTTATTAATGGAGCAAACTTTAGATGAGACTTTCCATGTGTGCTGCCCCTGGCATTTCTGCTAAACTAGTAGTGAGTGGTGTGTCCTTAAAAAGAGTTTGCCATCATCATCACATTGCAATGCTCCATTGCCTACTTGGCATTGGAATTCATCCTGTGTATACAGTTTTCCTTATAGCAGAAAGATAATTGAATTAAATATCCTTAATTATATGTTTTAAAAAGTGACTGACTATGAGCCTTTTCTCTACGTGATTCTAAGGAGGACTTTTCTAGGAATACAACATTGAACCTTGGGTGAGATGACAGAATATTATTCCACTGGAAAGTACAGGATGAAATGTGGGCATATTTCCATGTTGTAGCAATGTCCTCAGGTGCTGAGAGGACATAAGTTTTCTTAGTTGATGAAGAAGTGGTCATTGTTTGGTGTCTTTTTCCAGTGTTGATTCATATTTGTGGCTCCTTCAGAGTAAGTATGTATTGTTTTCCACTGTAGCATCGGTGGTAACTGATGCCCATGTGAAGTTTTTCCGATGTTGGAGCATTGGAGACTTATTTTCCTTTCCCTCTGCAGAAAGCATCTTGTTACAATATAGGCCTTGAATTATTTTTTAATGAATGAATGGTATTTGGCCTCAATGCATTTTTCTCCAAAATACATAGTCTTGGATGAACAACTTTGTCTTCACGTTATCCTTTCAGATATAATGGTGACTAAAACAAACTGCAGTCAGACTGGCTTGGTTCAAGTGTCATATTTACTCATTCATAGCTGTGTGACTTACAGGAAATAAACAAATCTCTAGCTTAGGTTCTTATACCTGGAAACAAGATAGTAGAGCCAGAGGTTTACTGAAAAGAGTATACACAATTCTTATATAGTCTTCAACAATATTACTAAATAACTTTCAAAAGTTCAGTGCAGTCAAGTCCTTTACAGTGGATAAGATTTATTTGTGAAATAACCCACATTTTTGGAGAACATTTGGCCTCTTCTTGTAATTTGGCCATCAAGTTAGAAGTAAATTATACCTAAGCCATGATGTGTTTCTTTTATATTGGGGAGCTTATCATCTACTGGGTAGGATCTGACTGGAACATAAAAATGCAAAATATAAAGCATAAAATGTCAAGTGCTTTAAATTGGATGAGTGTCAAAGAAAGATTCAAGAAAGTTCAATGTAGGACCTTGAAGCTACCAACCAGGGAAAAGTTCTGGGTTGCAGCAAGGAAGTGATGCAGATCATGGTAGTGGAGATGGAGTTGCCCAGCAGAGAGGAACAGAAGGGGGAAAAGCTAAAGGACAAATACCCCAACTCCAGAAAATGCATGCATAAGAAATAAGTGATAGCTTTAATTACGATTCACCAACCAGAGATATTTAACAATTGAAATCAGCTGCTTAAGATCAAGAAAGTTCTAAAGACCTTGTTGCTGCTGCTGACTTTCTGTAACTTAATAGTCAAAATGAATAACTTAGTGTATCTGAGCTCTTTCATTTTCTCATCCTTATTTCCAATGGACAATTATATCCCTCATTACTTGTGGCCATGTCAGAGGAGCAACAGGTGGCAATTAAAGTTCAAGGTGTCAGCCTACAAGAAGGAAACATTGATAGATCAATCTAGTTAGACAAGGCCCTGAGACTACACAACCCAGAATGTCTTGTTTCTGCTGTGCCTTCACATGTTTGATGCTGCCATCTTTCTATGGTATCTGGCATGGTGTGAATGAGTATGGGGAGATGCCTACTCCTTGTGATGTAGTGTGTTTATCTCATGGAATCATCCAGTTTTACTGGCCATTTTATCTGTGGATTGTCAAAAGGAGATTTCTTCCTAAGCTGCATGTCTAAATGATAATAATAATGTAGTTTAAATAGAATTTTAATGATAGAAAATAAAACAAGTGTCACACAATTAGAACACGAGTGTCTACTGACAAGCTGTATAGACATTAATGATTAAGAAAAGCAATCCTTCCTCAGCCCAACTAGCTTAAATTCCTTTAACCACAGTGTTGGGAGATGTGTGCATGTGTTTTGGAGCGCATCACAGCTGAAACAAAGCTTTGAAAATAACTTAAAGTTAGACTAAGATATTTTTGTCAAATAGCTTTGAGGTTAAAAAAAATGGTTGAATGCAGACCTCTTTAAGGTCAGAAAACAGTAACAAAGCAGCCAAATTATTACTTGCTGATGTACTTATCTTTCTAGGATTGGTTGGTGAACAAAGGTCTCTAAATCTCCTGATTGATGAATGGGTATGTGCCCTAGAGATCTGAAGTAGAGATGACTGATTCTTTTTTCATATATAAAAGTTTAGGTTTGTGCTATCTTTATGGTTCCTTATAAGATCACCTTTCAAAATGAATAAGGTAATTGATCCTTTCTTTGTAATGCCAAAATACTGCCTGCCAGTAAAAGACTTGACAGAAGAATACTTTGCTTGCTTGCCCAACTAATCTATAACAAGTTGTTTGAGTATAAATGTATGGGACTTCTTGGGATAATTTGTCTTTCATTTGTAATATGTAAAATGTTTAATCATGTAAGGGATGTGAAAAACATGCTTTTTCTGTTTATTTTGTATTTGTTATAATCATTCACTTGTAAAACAGATTGTAACCACATTGTAATTTTTATATTGTCTGAAAGATTTTGCTGAGGTTTATAAGCTGTAAGCAAAAGAACAGAGATAGAGTTTGGTAGAATAAAATGGACTGTAAGAAAAACACCAAGAATTAGAGAGTTAAAGTGAGTTAAAAGGTCTAATATCCATTTATGAATAAGTACATTACATGTTTATCTTTCTGCATCTAGGTTAATTCACTCAGGAGGATTTTTTCTGATTCTATCCATTTGCCTGAAAATTTCAAGATGTGTTGTTTCTTTTAACTGCTGAGTAATATTCCATTGGTGAATGTATCACACACCTATTCCAACCTTGACTTTGGAATGAGTGGATCAGACTTGCCTAGAGTGGATGTGCTGCACTGACTTGGGACTTCTTGCCCTTTTGGGGGAGGGGATGGGTGCATGGGGAGGGGTGAAACTGAAGGATGATGGGAAGGGATTGGGAGGAGGGAGGGGAGGGGGAATAAGGTTATAAATAGATAAAAATGATATTTTTTAAATAAAATAAATTAATAAAAAAAGAAGTAGAGTTAAAAAATAAACCACATAAAGATCAAAGTTACAAAGAGTATCTGGATACTGTATGTTATTGTCTTATCTTTAAGTTTTTTTTGACTGAAAATGAAGTAGTAAAAGATGCTAAAAGACATTATAAATTATAAATGCTATTGGCTTAATTCAACCAATATATTTTGTAAATGATTTCACTTTAAAAGTGAAATAAAAAGATATGTTACTTTGGAGAAGAGGTTTTTTCTTTATTTTCACAGAAAATGAAAGCATGTGGATTTATTCCTGCTTAAATAAAATAAAGTTTGATTGACAAAGACCCCCTGAAAAGTCTTTAATGGAAATCAACTACCCAGATGATTCAGCATTTCAGAACACTTCTGTTGCAGTTTACTCAGAGCTTTGTATCCAGTACAACTCCAAAGAAACTGGATGAGATGACCCAAACTTACAAACTATTCCACTAAAGATTTGTCCATAATTCTAAATTTTTCTTTGGGTCCCCGTGTGATTGTCAATGCCCCCATTCAGCAGGAATTAGCCTAGAGAACTATGCCCACATTCCCACAAAATGGATTATGGATGTTTGTCTTTGTTTACAGTGTTGTTTAAAAGTTGTTATAGATGATGGTGAAAAAATTATGCAAAGGAAATTAGATTTGGGGTTCTTGTTTTTAAAAAGATAAAAGGGGACATGTAGTGGGATTATGTTTTGGTACATTGACCCTTCTATTGGTTTAATAAAAAGGTGATAGGCCAGAAGCAGAGAGGAAGTGTGGGTGGGGCTACCAGACTAAGACAACTCTGGGAACAGGAAGAACAGGACAGAGATGCCACAGAGACTCCAGAGAAACAGATGCAGAGGACACCTATGCTGCTCTGAGAAAAGGTACAGAGCTGCATGGCTGAACAGGGTTAGAATCATGGGTCAGTTTAAAAGCAAGAGCTAGTTATCATTATGCCAGAACCATAGGCTGATTAGCATGGAATTAAAAACAAGAACAACAAAAAAGAAATGAGAGTACAAACTCAGGAAAGCTGTCCTCCAACTTCAACACATAAACCAAATAAGTTTAATTTTTTTCTTTTTAAATCGAAAAAAAAAAATCAGTTCTTCAGTTGAGGGGCATCTAAGTTGTTTCTAGGTTCTGGATATTATGAATAGTGCTGTTATGAACAAAATTTGGCCAATGTTTTTTCATGCTTTATGTATATGCTCAAGAATGATATTGTTAGATCATGTGGAAGACTGATTCCCAGTTTTCTAAGAAACAGCAATACTAATTTTCAAAGTGGCTGTACAAGTTTACACTTTCACCAGTAATGGAGGGATGTTCCCCTTACTCCACACTCCCTCTAGCATAGGCTGTCATCAGTGTTTTTAATCTTAGCCATTCTGACAGGTATAACATGGTATCTCAGAGTTGTTTTGATTTATGTTTTCCTGATTGCTAAGGTTGTTGCGCACTTCTTTAAGTGTCTTTAGGCCATTTGAGAATCTTGTGTTAAATATTCTCTCTTTAGATTTCTCCCCCATTTTTCATTGGATTATTTAGTATTAGACATAAAGCAAAGAATAACCAGGCTATAGTCAACACCAGAGAACAACCCCTAGGTAACAAGGAGAACGCTAAGAAAGTCATCCAGTAAATTGGGAGCATGTGGGGGAGGTGTAAGGGTAGATGTGAGGAGAATATGAGGGACCAGGATAGTCAAGATATGGAGGGGGAAGAGAGGGACAGCAAAAAAAAAAAAGATACCTTGATAGAAGGAGCCATTTTAGAGTTAATGAGAAACCTGGTTCTATAGAAATTCCTGAGCATCCACAAGGATGGCTCCAGCTAAGACCCCAAACAATAGTGAGGAGGGAGCCTGAATGGCCTTCCCCTGTAATCTAATTGATGCCTACCTTAACTGTCACCATAGAACCTTCATCTGAGCAACTGGTGAAAGCAGATGCAGAGACCCACACATAAGCACTGATTGAGCTCCCAGTTCAGTTGAAGAGACAGAGACAGGATTATATGAGCAAAGGGGTCAAGATCATGACAGCTGACTGGAGCTATTGGGAGCTCATTGATGCTTGACTGATGTAGTGTGAGGTTTCTGGCCCTGACTTTCAGGTCTAGCCTCAAGGTCTAGGCCCACAGACCCACAGACCCGCAGAGACACACAGATGCTTTCAATAGTTTTTGACTGAATCGGCCAAAGGCTCAGGCATACCACTTGCTAGCTCTCTACCTTTCATCTAACCCATGTCTCTTGTTCAGCCATGTGGCTCGGTACCTTTCTTTAGAGCTGCATGGTTGTCCTCTGCTTCCTGCGGCTTCTCTCTGGTGCTCTCTCTGGCATTCTGCTCTGTTCTTCCCTTTCTCAGAGTTTTTAGTCTGGTAGCCCCACCCACACTTCCTGCCTGCCTTTGGCCCATCAGCACTTTTTGTTAAACCAGTGGGTGGGACAATTATTTACCAAGAAACAACACAATATCCCTACAGACTGACAGATAGGAACCTTCATGGAATGTAAATGACAGTTGTATAGTTTAGGAAGTTTGTGAGATCTTTGCCAATAGGATTAGGAATTATCCCTAATGCATGAGCTAACTTCTTTGAGCCGATTCCTATAGAGGAATACTTTCTCAAGCCTTGATGAGGGGAGGGGGAGCTTAGTCCTGCCTCAACTTGATATGCCAGACTTTGTTGACTCGGTCCTAGTCACTATCAAAAGCCTTACATTTCAGAGGAGTAAATGGGAATGGGGGGGGGCAAGCTGTGAGGTAATCAGGAGAAGGGGAGGGAGGAGGAACTGTAGTTGGTATGTAAAATGAAAAAAAAAAACATTTTAAATAAAATGGTAAAAATAAAAGAGTTAGAAGGGAAATACCAGGAATAACAGAGTTAGAAAGAAAACATCAAGCATGAGAGAGTTAGAAGAAACCAGAAAGGAATCATCAAGAGTAAAGAGAGAGTTAGAAGGAAAACTTTAAAAACGAGAGAAGGAAAATACCAGGAATGTAATATATATATATATATATATAATTTAAAAGAAGAATAAAGAAAATGTCTGAAAGAAACTATCAAGGGAGTGTGTGAGAGTCTTTTCCCCTAACCCCTTCAGATTAAAAAAAAGACAAAAAACAAAAAGTCTATCATGTACCCATGCTGTGGATTTCCCCTTGAGCCTTGGGGGTTGGTCCCCCAGGCAGGGATACTCATTGTTCTGGCATGAATTCCATAGTAAGAATAAAATACTTCTCTGAAGGTATATTGAATAATAAAATGAACAAGCAACTGGGGATTGATCTGAATCCTTGATGATGAGCTATCCAACAGAATGAGAGCATGGAGAAAAGAGAAGATATTCTATGTATAAACCATCTTCAGCAAAAACATCACTATTTAAAAATTGTGTGGTTAAAATTGTCTGCTAGTTGAAAATGTATTAGAATTTTAAAAAAGTCAGGTTTGTGAAAATCTTCACTGATTGTAAATGTAAAAGGCACTAATTAAGATCAGAATTATTCTTGATATAAAGGGGTTATTCAAGGGGCACTGATTACAGATTTATTATTATCACAAAGTACATGTTGTTTTATATAAGTTCTCATTCCTTCAGTGTGAAGTATATGCTGTATCTGTCACAATTATACAGCTGTACAAATGAAAAGTTAGAGTAATTTGTTTGCTCAACAGTATCTGGCTAGTAAATGACAGAGTCAAATATTTGAGTCCAGATAATTGGAAACCAGAGCTTAGGACATTTTTATGCTCTTCCATGCTTGATATCCTGAGATCCCTGTACTTAAAGAAGCAGCAATTTCATATGAGCCTAATGCACAGAATATGTTCTGTGTATGTGAAAAGATTCTGTCTCCATTACAGATGTACGCAGAAGGGACTTCCAGATAACAAAGGAAGAAGAGAGTAAATGTCCAAGTGAGATGAAAGGGTTTACGAAAGATGTAATATTTTGTCTGAACTATAGAGTTTGATTGTTCTTAGCAACTACAGGTATCAGAGGGGAACACAATACTAGAAAAACAGAAAACATAAGAAGCTGTGCTATTATTGTATCTTTGGGAGCAATGGCCATCAGCATCTATTGAAGCAAAAATGGGTCACACCATTATATGTTTAATTTCTCTGTTAACTGTAAAGGGGCAAAAGAAAAATATACACAAAGTACTAATCTGATGTATTGGAGCAATTAAAATTACAAGAAATGTGAGTCATTAAAAACATGACACATAGAATCATACAATCTAGGCACTCACAGTGAAAGCAGTTATTTATCTAGGAGACATTACCAAGTGATAAAGGCATATGAAGATATCCATTGTATATAAATTTGTATTCATATATATTACTAACAGAGAAAAAAACGGAAAGGTTTTTTACCAAAATGTTAAGAATAGTTACTCCATGTAAGTGTGAGGTGTTTCCTTATTTTTTCTGTATGGTTTGACAATAGATGTGTATCCAAAAACAGTCAGTTATAAAAAGGAAACCAAAAATACAAGTTTGGAAGACCAGACAATTTAAATGCTAGCTAAAAGAGTTGCAGAATATGTCTGTTAGTCAAAGGCAGAGAAAGTAGAAAACTGTGATAGGTAAGAACATCTTCCATACCTTTCCTTCGCTACATACAGCTGTTGGCTTGGTGACAGTGTGCTTTCAGGAAATAAAGGATTCCAAGCCAAGGAACGTCACATGTTTCGGAGATTCTCAAGCTTCAATCCCAGTGAAACTCTCCAAAGTGATGACACCCTCATGTGCCAAATCACATCACTGAACTCTAGTATTTTGTCCACTCTTGAGAGTGGACATACAGTAGCCAGGGCAGCAGAACCCATGTTGAAAGAATCACTGCCCATGTGCAAAAGTACAAATTCACGATAATAAAATATTTACAAAAAAAACAAAAGGAAGCCAGAAAGAAAAAAAAAAAGAACTAAAAAGAAAAAGGCAAATAAAAGTTAGAGTTACAGTCAGTATGGAAAATTGTGCAGCAACAGCAGATGACCCCTAAACTCCAAGAAAGACATGGCCAGACAACCCAGAACTCCAGGCTTCAAAATACCCTGTTTTCCATGTCAGGCTGACACTGAAGGTCAGAAATAAAGGGATCATCAGATATGAAATACTGGCCGTGCTAGCTGAGTTCACCAAACGTGGTAGTTTATGTTTGTTTCTGTCATCTTCTCTTGTTTTTCTTTCCTAACAGCCCTCTATAAAGAATCTTAATCTTCATCCCATGGCCTTCTGATAGGACATTCAGTTCTAACTACTCATTCGCTGTTATACTTATGTCTGTGTTGTCTTCGAGAGATTGTCAAGGTGTTAGTCTCACTATGGCTGTAGCCCTACTTAAGGCACAATTGCCAGTCACGGTACAGATTAGAGCCCTCTGAAGTACAGTAGTTTGGGAGCTTTATGACTGGCTCTGAATTCTTGTTGGTATATTTCATGGAGACTAATGCTCATTTTCTACTTAATAACATCCATCATCTTCATCTTAGGCTTTCCAAATATGGCTTCCTCAACATATTCATAAAGTTAAAGTACACATGAAATGATGATTGCCTCCTCAGCCCACAATTCATGTGTCTACTCAATCCTGTGTCCTGGATCACAAGCTGCATGCTGACACAGTGTTCTCTTCACTAGAGAAATAACACACTTAAATCTGTATGCTAGCCTGAATAATGACCAACCAAGGTGCCTGCATTATAATCTTCAGTATCCATGAATGTCACCCTGTGGGATTAACAGGACCGTCAGATGTAATTAAATTAAGGGCCTTGATCTCTGGAGACTGTTCTGGATTTTCTGAGTAGAATTCACACTCAATCATATGTATTATCTTAATTGAGATGTAGGAAGAAACTTAATTTCAGAAGGAAGCACACAAAAGTATAAGGAAGTGCTTGGAACAATGTGTGGAGGGGTCACAGTGCAGAGACATGCAGACAGTATCCAGATTGAGGAAAGACATGGAAACAGATTTTAACCAGGATCAGCAAAGATGCTACGGGAATGACTCTGCCAACATCTTGACCTTGCTGAGTGAACCTCTGGAACTCCAAGAAAATACATTTGCAATGTTTAAAGCCACTGCAATAATTTTCAAAGCACCAAATGGAACAAATCAGGGATCCTTTGTGCAAATATCTTTTCCATACTATTACCACGTAGCTACATGCTGCCATAAAAAGAATTTATTCCATGTCTGGCCCTCATACTGCTTGTGATGACTACTGCAAATTGTTAAGTCAACAAAGACAAAAGAGAGAGAGAGAGAGAGAGAGAGAGAGAGAGAGAGAGAGAGAGAGAGAGAGAGAGAGAGAGAGAGAAGCTGTAGGCATGACCCGTGGGGTTATTTTATTAAATCAATTGGTGGTATGGAAATACCTATTTTAATATCTTAATTGTGTTAATATCTTAATTGTGAATTGCTCTCTGGCATGAGATCATGATGATAACGATGAGATTGGGAACAGTAGCTGCCTTCTTCATTCTGATTCCTGACCGAGGATGCAATGAGATTAGCTCTCTCAAGCCCCCCCCCCCCATGAGAAATGGACTGTGCCCTGGACCTGGGAGCCAGATTAAACCCATTCCCCTTGAGTGGCTTTTTGCAGAGTATCTTATCACATTAACAGGAGCAAACAAACAACAAGAAACCTCTAGTATATCTGGTTTATATTTTTCTCTATTTTAATAACTTCTGCTTTACACAAAGAACTGAGACTTAGAAAGTGATGAAATTTTCTCAGAGAGGCATGATTACACACTGACAGAGAATTTTTTTCTCTCTCCTCCCAAAGCTGAGTCTTTCTAGTTCATTATGTCTTGGACTGAATTTGAAGCCTCCCTTTTTACCCTCTATGATGAATGCAAGGCTGAGAGTTCCTTCTGAGTGTTTCTTACTGCATGAAATGTCAATATAACCAGGACTCTCATAATGACGAGCTGTTGACTTAGAGATCCTTGGAGATGAGACTTCCTGGAACCTCTTAGTGCTTCACTCTCTATCGATTCTGAAGATGGAAATAGAATCTGAGAGACAGAAATCCCATCTTAAAAAATTATTTTTCTATGTGACCTCTAAGGTCTGGGGAAACTGGATGAGTAAAAGAATCTATGAAGAGGTTTGGATCAGTGCCACAGTGTTGATAATCTTCATGGGGTCACATTCATATTTTTTAAATGGACTGTGTTTCTCTCTCTAGGCCTTTTGTCTCCATTGTAGTTATCTGCCCTCTGTTTTCTCCTTCACGTCCACTCTGATGAATACTCCCATGAATGTATTATTGTAATGGTGGCCATGATAATGATGGGCCCTGGCATTTACTAAATGCTTACCATGTTCTAGACCCAAGGCTTAGTCTTCTTATATAAATACA
Organism: Phyllotis vaccarum; assembly: GCA_033318265.1. Classification (NCBI taxonomy): domain Eukaryota; kingdom Metazoa; phylum Chordata; class Mammalia; order Rodentia; family Cricetidae; genus Phyllotis; species Phyllotis vaccarum. The sequence continues at coordinate 12,368,791 of JARWLC010000004.1, read as the reverse complement.
AATTTTTAATTAACACAATCACCTGCAATTTAGGAGCTTTTTTTTTATTGATCAGGATTATAAAATTCAGGTCAAGTTATTTATTCAAGGTTACAATATTAAGGAATGGGAAAACGCACCGGTGATAAAAACTTATCTCCTTTTAAGACATAGATGCTTGTTTGCAAATTTCTTTCACTTCTGTTCTCCTCTAGAAATCTGTGTCTGGTCATCCCCTTTGTACTTAAACTTAGAAGCATCTGTGTATCGTGCTTTCTAGCTCCCTTCAAGTTGAGCCACGGACTCAGCAGCTACAAACTATCCCACGTTTTCTTCCTCACTCCCCCCTAGTCCAAGTCTATCAGCATCCCTGTATCCTCAAAGATGGCAGCTAGGTCAATACAACCATGCAAAAGAATGAAATCCCGAACTGCCTCCACCTCACCTGTTGTAGCGAGTTCGCCGGTCCCGTGCAGGCAGAGGTCCCAGACCCACAGACCTGCCGCCGGAACTGCTTATCCGCCTGCCGCCCGGGCCCCCAAGAAACGACTCAGACGCTTTATTAACTTTATGCTGTTTGGCTTATGGCTCAGGCACATTGCTAGCTAGCTCTTACATCTTAAATCAACTCATTTCTATTAATCTGCGGGCCAAGTGGCGGCCCGTAGCTCACCCGTGCTCCTTACATGTTGCTCTTTCGGAGGCTTCTGCTCGGTCTGTCTGACTCCACCCTGCTTCTCTCACCTAAGCTCTGATTCTCCTCCCACTTCCTCTATGGTGCCCGCCATGACCCATAACAGCTACTTTATTTAAAGATACAGCACACACAAATGCATTCTCACATCACTCACCTATGTCTATTCAGCCAGAAACAGCCAGACTTGATCACAGTGATAGTTGGTACAAAGCGGGGTGGCATCACATGGATAGTGATTGATGACATTTCTGCCTTTTTATTTTTGTAAAATTTTCTTTACTGTTATTATAATCTTTTGGGGGGGTACAAGGATTTTTTTTCAAAGAATTTCACCAATTAGTGTTTGGCACAGGGCTCCACCTCTTCCTCCCTCTGTACTGTTAGTTGTGACTTTCTGGACACAGAAGAATATTACTAATACAGGTACCCAGTGATGGATGCCCAGAAGCTGAATCTCAATCCTCTTAAAAGATCTGGCCAACTCTGGAGTTCCCAGAAGTGTAATATCCCCAAATGCAAATGAGCCTAGGGGAAGATTTTTCTGATGAAGGGGAAGGTCACTGTCCAGTGCTGTTTGCTCAATGAAGGGGTCCTACAGATGCCATTGTCCTCTCTGGCACATAAAAATGTTCTTTTAATTGAGTTCTGTGTTCACCATCAAGGGGAGCGAGTGAAAGATGAGAAATAAAATACCTTCATTCTTTTCCACTGGCTATTACCTCAGTAATGGCACTAATAAATGTGGCATTAGTTAAGAACTGAGTGGGAAAAATCACCATTACTCTTGGAGCCATAAGAAATGAAGATTCAAAAGGTTATTACAGATGATAGATCCACATTCTAACATGTGGAATGGGACTGGGCTTAGATTGGATGCATTTGGCTTAGTGATTTTTTTTTTTTTTTTGATAAGAAATGTGCTAGTTGAATGGAAATGGAACCCCAGACCCTGAGAGTGAGTTCTTTTCTCATACAGGTCTTCTGAAAGGCATCTTGCTACTGTGTGTCTTCCCTTAAAACAATGATGTCTTTCCGAATCTTCTCCGAAAAGCCTTGCTAAGATCAGTTTCTGTGCTTGGCAGAATTTTAGAGGACACGGAGCGCGATAGTGTGGGATGAAGACAAGGTGAACAAATGAAAACCGTCTAGTCTGAGCAAGAACATTATGCAAAAGCTATTTCAGTCCCCAGAAAGCAGTCACAGTCACGCTTTGGATTGCTGTGTTCACACCTTGACTCCAGCTCATGTATTATGTTTCTGCTAAAACCAGTTTATCAAGCTAGGCGCTTAACTAAGAAAAGCTTTGACCCTCCTATTATAGAAAGGAGGGGATTTAAAGACACCTGCCACCACTGGGCCATAATCAGGAGTCCCCAGAACTTCAAGGTGTGTGTGTGTGTGTGTGTGTGTGTGTGTGTGTGTATGTGTGTGTGTGTGTGAGAGAGAGAGAGAGAGAGAGAGAGAGAGAGAGAGAGAGAGAGAGAGAGAGAGAGAGACACAGAGACAAGAGACAGAGAGACAGAGAGACAGAGAGAGAGAAGCTGTCTCTGAGGCCTTTAAGCTGTGGCTACTTTCATATCGAATTTTAAAAGGGGCCTGAGGGTGTTAGGGAACATAAAGTTCGCCCAGTGCTTATCTGAAACAGAACATGTACCTCCATCTAACATTTACATTCTTGTTTCTCTGAGATTTATTGAGAAATATTCTCTGATAGCTTCCGCCACTCTGAGTGGCAGCTGGAGTTGTAGGTAAAAACTCAGGTACTCCAGGTCTGATATTAACTCTGCTTCTCATATGCAGTATTCAGTAAGTAGGCCCTAACTATAATTCTTAGTGCTTTTTATTCCCAGCTCCTTTGGCAAACCCAGCTACTGCTAGTAGTCCCTCATTGTATGTCATCAATGTTGAGGTGACTATTGTCTTTTCATCAAACTGCCAGAATGTTATTTTTTATTTAAAAAAGGTTTTTTATTTTCATATATACCCTGCTTGCTCTCCTTTCCCTCCTCCCAGTCCTCCCTCAGCCTCCCGCAGCCCCATCCCCCATCCATTCCCCAAAGAGGGCAAGGAGTCCCAAGGTGAGTCACTTCAGTCTGGTGTATCAACTTGTGTTAGGTCTGATTCCTTCATCCCAATATTAGGACTGAGTTAAGTGTTCCTCTGTAGGGAACGGGCTCCAAGATACCAGTTCATGCACAGGAGCATATTCTGATCCTACTCCACGAGGTGCCGCAGACTGCCCATGCCATCCATTCTCCAGTCATCTACGTTCGGAGGGTTTAGTTCCTTTTCCTGAAGATTGCCCAGTAGCCGTTTATGATTCAGTGAGCTCCCAGAAGCTCCAGCCAGCCATCTTTGTGGGACTCCTTCTCATAATCTGATTCCTTTGCTTATATACATTCTTCTTCTTCCTCTTACTCCTCCTATTCTTCTTCCTCTGTCTCTCTCTGTCTCTCTCTGTCTCTCTCTGTCTCTCTGTCTCTCTGTCTCTCTCAGCTGGACCAGGAGCTTGATCTGGTCTGATCCTTAGTTATGGATCTGTCTCTATTCACTGCTGGATGAAGGTTCTATAATGACACTTAAGGTAGTCATTCATTTGATTATAGAGGAAGTCCTGTTAGGCACCCCCTCCACTATTGGTTGAAGTCCTAGCAAGGGGCATCCTTGAGTTCTTGGAGGTTTCCTCAGTATCCAGCCTCTTTATAGCTCCACAGTGGAATGCTCTTTACAAAACCAAGTACCAGTCAGATTACTCCCTGCTCCAGACTCTCAAGAGGTGGACATAGAAATGAACAAATACAGTAACCATTAATCATACCTCATTTGGCACCAAATTTTATATTAAGGTCTTGGGATTCTAATGTGTTTTGTTTATTTTGCATTTTATAATTCTACAACCTTATCTGTTCATTATTCTACTTTTGATACATACTCAATACAAAGTAGCAGATATAGATTATAACAAGAAAAAAAAAGATAGGGCCAATGGTTTAGGACACCATTTTCTGCCTTTTGCTGTGTGTAGTTGTAAATTTTTTCTTGGGATCTTGGATTGCACAGACATGAAATCTTGCTATGGGACTATGCTCCTGTACACTGTCAGTATTTGTCATTGTAAATATTGGCTTAATAAAACACTGATTGGTCAAGTACCTAGATAAGAAGTAAAGGCAGGACAACCAGACTGGGAGAATACTGGCTAGCAGAAGAGCAGAACAGAGATGTGAGCAGAAACTGAGGGAGCAAGACAAGAATGCTACAGTAAGAAAAGGTACGGAGCCATGTAGCAAAAGATAAATAGCAATATGAGTTAACTTAAAGCATAAGAGTTAGCAAGATTTAGCCTGAGCCAAAGACCTACCAGCTTGTAATTAATACGTCTCTGTGTTTATTTGGGAATAAGCACTGAGAATGGTTTCAGACCTCAAGGCTAGGGCAAGCCAAAAACTTCTGACTACAAATATTGAACCGAAGAATTAGAAGATTTGTTTTGGCCTTTCAATGTGTGACTGTGACTGAGCACTTGTTTAGACAGTAACTGTCTCTAGACATGAAAAATGGAACACAATCATTATGGTCTCCTGGGGTTATGGAAAACTGAACTAATGTGCATAAAGAATTCAAACATAGAGTAGTCCTAGGGTGGCCCATTGCAAAGACTAAACAGATTAGCTACTCCTATTACTTACATGCAATTATATATGACTGTAATCTCTGGATGGCTTGAGAGGGACCTTTTCAAGTGTTCTTTTGCCTCCTCTCCCCAGCAAGATTTAGAGGTCATATCTGCATGGAGACTTATTCCACATAATTTAGTCATGAGTCTTGTGATGAAACATTCACTAGGATTCAGCACTTAGGAGTAGTGATCAGATTTTAGCTAAGTTTGAACATGCCTGTGACAGGACACTATGTTTATTTACTCTCTGGGGCCATGCAACGTATCTATGAAATCATTTCATTACCGGGGACAAATCAAATAATGGTCAGGACACCATTAGTAGGTATTAAAGAAATTTTGAGAGCCTGTGATGAATTTTATTGGCTGGATCCAGGCTTCCATGATGCTGTATAATCTATGCCTCTCTCATATTATTATATCATTTCTTCCTATTCCCCACATACCTCCCCACCGTCTTATTATCTCTTTCCAGTCCTCATACAGCTCCTCAGAAACTACCTAGCATCCCACAGTTCAGCTACTGCTATCCCCCTAAATTCTTTATAATTCAGTTTTTGTCTCTGAAACGTTGTACATATTCTTTCTTTCTGGACAGAAGATAGTCCTGTCTTTTCTATACTCAACTAACTGCTACGCAACTCTTGGGAATGAGGTCAGGAAACATTTTATCTACGATTTATTACCTGGTATCTGGGTTTGTATCCCCTGTAATATATTTCCTCAGCAAATTTAAACATTGTAAGCAACTGTATATTCTTTTAAAATTAAATTCTCTACCCAAGCGCTCCTGTGAGTTCACTGTACCCACCCTCCCTTCAACTCCTCTGTCACAGAGAAATACCTTCACAAAATGTTAGTCAACCAGAAATCTATTGAACAGAGATGTTTGCATCTAAATTGGAGGACTATTTGTTCTATGTTAGCAACATCTACTAAGAGACACAATAAAACATCTTTTTACTAGAGAAAGAGCAGGCCAGCAAAGCAGAGCTTGTTACTGATACTAGATTTTTGATTTTTTAAATTTGTCTTCTCTATATAGTTCTTTGCCTGAGCTTTTCACAGCCAAAAGTTACTCTGAGAAAAGTAGTCACTGTTGCATTGAGGTTTCTTGGTCCCGGGTAGCCAGATGTCTAGACCCACAGACCAGTCTCCCCAGACCCCTGAGCTGCCTGCAGCTGATCAGGCCCCCAGAAATGATTCAGACACTTATATTAAGTTCTTGCTGTTTGGCCTATGACTTAGGCACATTGCTAGCTAGCTCTTACACCTTAAATCAACCCATTTCCATTCATCTTTCCTGTCACGTGGCCCGTGGCTCACCTGTGTTCCTTACATGCTTCTTCTTGGGCGGCTGGCTCAGTCTTTCTGACTTAGCCCTGCTTCTCCTACCTATTCTGTGATTTCCCTCCTACTTTTTCTATGGTGCCTGTCATGGGCCAAAACAGCTCCTTTATTTAAAGATTGACATTCACTGCACACAGAGGGGTAGGTGGCTCGGCCTAGTGGTTAGGATTTGGCAGTCTCACCACTGTGGCCCAGGTTCAATTCACTTTATGGCCAAGATCTCACTTCCAGGGTCTGGGTTTAATGCTAATTGTATTTGAGATGTAGTAAAAATCTAGAGACTAAAACCTGGTACCCTTCCATCTCCATTGTGAAATTTATCACTCTCATATATTTCCTAAATAATTTTCTTTTAGGTACAGTTTCTTAACATAGGGCTGAATTTGCAACCTCTTATTTTATTTTTTGGAGTACCTGATTATTGAGCCAGCCTTAGAACTGTTTCTTTCTGGTTTTGCTATAGTGACATTTAACCTTCTTTTTGGGCCATGGCATGTTAAACTTCATTATGAACTACAGAGGGATCATCTTTATCTCTAACACTGTGGAAGACAATCTAAAATGCATAGAAGTTGTATGAGTTTTTCGTCACAAGAGAAGGAACTTTAAAATATATATCTTAGTCTGGCCTGCTTTCGGAACTTACCGTAGCCAGAATGGTTCAAACAGCAAAGGTTAAATATCTACATCTCATAGGCAGAGAGGTTCACACCTTTTTGAACCAAGACCCTGTCTTAAGAACTACTTCTTACATTGCACAAAGATATCTTCTTAACTTAATGTTGAATGGACAAGGGGAGAGAAAAAGAAGGAAAATGGTCGATTCATGTTTAGATAGGTGATGAAACAGAAAGATAGAAAGACATAGAGAGTCCCGTCTCTTTCAGTTTTGCCAAGGACAGGACTTCATTCCTAAATGCCATACTTTCAGGACCTCATAAAACACTAATTAGTTCTCCAAGATTTTTACCTTCAAATATAATTACATTGGAGGACGGAGAAAATTTTCCAGTGTATGATTTAATGGGGAAGTACCATTTGGTTCATGATAAGTGACAGGTGAAAATAAATAAATAAATAATATTTCCTAAAGCCTGTTGTACCCAGTTGTTGTTCTTTGTTGTTAAAATAACTTTTATATAATACTAAGATAACCTTGTAAGATACTTAAGATCTCTTTCTGAAGATGTTGCATGCAACAAAATATACTCTCCTCTTCATTTTTCTCTGACAGACCTGAAGTTTTGCTCTACAGCAAGTGAATCTTTGACAAGGGGCTATTCATTCTTTCTAGCCTATTCCTCTTCTCCACATGCCAATTACTGTCAGCTCCTGTGTAGACATGTGTGAAATGCAGGCTTGATGCTAATATACCTAGACATTCCACAGAACTTTCAGTAATCCACCTGGAGAATGATCATAGGGTGACTGACATTGGGAACAATCATTCTATTTATTTGGTTGCTATAAATGAGACTCAGGACCTATGTAATGTTAATGAGAAAATGGTCATTTATTAATTTTTATTTTTTTAAATCTGTGGCTCCTTATTATGAACTCCCTTAACTCACATAAGGTGAACTTGGCTGTAGATATCAACAAATCCTAAGACAGATGACCTTTGGAAATTGTCTTATTGGTGTTTTACTCTTTCTATGTCCCTCCCTCCCTTCCTCCCTCCTTCCCTCCTTCCCTCTCTCCCTCCCTCCTCCCTCTGCCTCTCCTCCCTTCTCTCTGTGTAGTATCTGTGGTTGAATTTTGAATTCAGGGTCATTCACATGCTTATGGGCTTTAATAGTGCTGAGATTTTATAGTAAGCCCATAATATCAACCTCCGTTACATCTTTTGTAACTGAGGTCTTTCAATTTATTTGTGGTACCCATCATTTTTAATTTTTAAGTTTGTTTTAGTCTTTTCTTATCTTTATTCTCTTCCCATTCTCTCTCTCTCTCTCTCTCTCTCTCTCTCTCTCTCTCTCTCTCTCTCTTAACTTTTTGAGAGAGGGTCACATGACAGGCATTGAATTTGCTATGTAGCAAAATATGGCCTTGAACTTCTGATCTTCCTGCCTCTGCTTCCATGTGTCACCAGGCATGAGCACATGGAATGTATTATAGTAAGTTATTCTTGAACACACATCTCTATTTGCTTTAATACTTACTTCTTCCAAAATGCTATTCCATTAGTTTTTTTTTAATTTTATAGTTACTTAAGGAAACAGTTAAGTATCTTTTATGAGTTAACAATGGATTGATCAGAAGAACCCACAGAGTACAGGCAAACTATTTGAAAACCTATTGCTTTAGTATAACTCAGATTATATCCTCTCAAGCGTTATGCTCAACTAAGATAAATAAATGATCCTTTTCTTTTGTATTTTATAAATGTGAGGGAAAAGAGCTTTTTCTGTTGAGACATTGTCTAGTTCCTTAAGAAACATCAGGGAATAGGAGAAGCAAGCACTCTGCTGGAGATTTTATAATTGAAAAGAGATAATGTCCATTAAAAACAAACATCATAACAAGGATATTTTAGACAACAATGAGCATTGTAAAGAAAATAAAAGTGCATAAGCTGAGAGCATAAATACAGAGTGTGATATTGTTCCATCAATTATACTGCACTTTCATTGAATATTCAATGGCTTAATTAGAAATTTATCTTTGACTTCTGTTATTTTCATTTCCTCCAAAAGTCTCTCATAATCAGAACATACATTTTATCTCAGCTGGAGGAGAAGAAGAAGTTTGGTAGCAGATCCAATGAGTGAACAGTTTAGGAAGTGGAAATTTGAAGGGCATTGCGTGTTGTTCCTATTTTCAATGTGAAGCTTGACACTGTGTCATCATTTATAATCGTGAAAGAGAGAGGGTGAAAAAGGTGATGAGAGTCATATAATTATTTTAGAAAATAGAAACAGAAGTTAAAACCCATCCACAGATTGTCATAACTAAAATATTGAGACATTAGGATTTTCCTAATAGTTGAGGATATTATAGCTTAACGTAAAGAAAAAAATAACGTTCATGAAGTGAGTTCCACCAAATATGTTTTTATGAGGAAGAAATAAGAAAACGGGAATGGCGAGAAGAGTGGACAGTAGACAGAAAGTTGCTTTGTCATCAGCCCTGTAGTGTTGATAGTTGAATAGATTAGATGGATTAATTTATTGATGACTTCATAATATGTCCCAGGATTTTATTAGAATCAGGTGGAACACTGGGTAAACGCTGTGACAAGCTCAAATCAAAAGTCAATGTAGCTAAATAATAGCAGAAATATTTTTTTTAAAACCCTTTCCTTGCAGCAGATAAAGAAAACAAGGAAATTATGCCCAAAGTAGCACTGATCTTCAGCAAACGAATCTCAGATCTTTTATTCAGGGATCCTATGCACAGCTCTTCAGGGACACAGCATTCTTGAGCATGATTACTTTAAGGCCACAGGCCAGAAAGAAAAGATAGATAACTCATATTTGGACATACACTTCTCAAATTACAAAGCTCATGAAATGGTAAAACAGCTGACAGGAACAGTTTTGGGCATGCTCAGTTTGCATCTTGACCATCATAAGGATGGTGGTCAAGAATGGCCATGGGCATGTTCACATTTATTTGATGTACTGAAAATAGAGAAGTATATTCTAAAGGCAGATTAAATTGGGAGTTTTTCTCTATGGTGCCCTCTTCATTTAGTCTAATAACACCAGAATATGCTACCTCACTAAGGCTCCAAACAGCAAAGCTACTAGAACCTGAATAAAATAAAAATAAAAAAAAAAAATGAGTCACAAATTAACATTTTTTTCTCTTTACATTGTTATCAGATATTTTGTCACAGCAATTTTTTTTAAAAAAATCTGACTAGTACAGTCAATAGTATTTTGTTTTTGTGTGTTTACTTTCAACTAAATATAATACTTATCTGGTTCATCTCTGACATTTTGGTTTTCAAACTGGTTTTTGAAAACTCCCTTCTGATTTATTTCTTTCATTGATTCCATGTTTCTCTTCTGCTTCTTGTCATATGTCTAAGATTGTTTTCACTGTCAAACGTCTTCTCCTAATGTATTTCAGATGCAAGGCCTTAATATTTCTCAAATCAAGCTGATATTTTCTCATGTAATCCTTTGATTTCTTTTATGACCTCTAGGTACACAGGAATCTAAGCCTCCTGAGATCTTCAGTTATATTCCTTGCCATTTGCCTTTTGCTTTTATATTCTCTTGAACTTAAAGTTAAAACTAAAACCAAAATGTAGATTTCATTATTATTGTACACTTCAGTATGATCATTTCTATACATGAGACCCCTCTGTTCTTAATTTGGGTCTTAAAATGCCAGTGTAACTCTTGTGTTTATGTGTGCCTGGGTATGGGCAAGTGTGTATATATGGAGGCCACTCTTCCTGGCATAGTCCAGGTTGGTGACTATGCTAGGCTAGCTGGACAGCAAGTTCCAGGTATTTAATCACCCCCTTGCCAAATCTGGAATTCCAAGCATGTGATACTCTGCCATGTCAAGTCCTAATGCTTGTACTTTAGCACCCGAACTATCTCCCATCCTCTGGCCCTGTAATGTTTGCTTCTATTTCAGTACTGTTTTTTTCCCCAACTGCTGTCTTATATTGGCCTAATTACCTCATCTGTACGGTCATTGGTTGAATTTAGTCATTCAAGTATCTGCCTGGTTGATTTTTCTCAATGCTTTGTGATATCTTGGTTTCTAGTTACTTCTTCTTCCAATCAGTCCCCAAAATATGATATTCTTCTGGTTTTCTGAGCACATAATTATAATACCCTCATGCTCTAGAGTTGCCTTCTATTACTCAATTATATACAAATATTTCTAACTCTTCAGTTTGATATTTTATGTTCTTTCTTACACAGTCCTGGACTCTCTTTCCAAATTGACTTCTTTTTCTTATGATTTTTGTTAATTCTCAACTTGAGGCAGAATCACTTGAGAGATGAGCCTCTGGCTTGCTTGTTGGGCTTTTCTGTGGTGATGTGTATTTAGTAAAATCAGTCTGGACTATCAAAGGACAGAGCCATCTCTCTAGCCTTTGTTTGTTTGTGTTTATTTTTTGTTATTTGTTTGGTTTTTTTGTTGTTGGTTTTTTTTTTGGGGGGGGGGGTTGTTTCTGTTTGTTTTTGAGACATGGTTTTCTGTGTTACAGTCCTGGCTGTCTTGGAACTTGCTTTGTAGGCCCGGCTGGCCTGGAACTCATAGAGATCCTCCTGCCTCTGCCTCCCTAGTGCTGGGACTAGTGGCATGTGCCACCACTGCCTGGATCTTAGGACTTGCAGTCAGAGAGATCTGTCTCAGAGTAGCATGGGTCACTACTTCCTGACATTCATGAGTTGGTTGTGTGTGATTCTGTCCTCTGGTATTTCAAACAAATTTTATTAAATATACAAAATATCACTACACTTATCTTTAGTGCACTAACTGATATCTGAACACTCACCCACTGTGGCATTACTTGCCTGGAATTGTTGACTGTATAAGTGGAAAAGGTAGCAGAACAGCATGAATTCATTATTCTGCCTTTCCTCATAGGGATGAGATGTGTCCAGCTGCTTCAAGCTCTGTCACTTTGACTTTCAGGATATGATGGACTGTGAGTCAGGGTAAACGTTCTTCCTTAAGTTCCTTTTGCTGGACTGTTTTATCACAGAGAGAAACAGAAACTAAACACCCTTGTGCCAGTAAGGAGTAATAACCCGTAAACAATTAGTGTTTTGTTACTCTTTAGCTTTGCTGCTAGTGTCATTTTGTTAATGTATCCTTCTTCTCTTGTGCTTTCCAATCAAAGAAGCATATTCCAGATTTAACAAATTCTCTGACTCTTCTTAGTCTCTTTAACTCTTGTCATCCCCTAGGTCTGTGTGTCTCTAAAACTAGCAATTAATCTGATACATTCCATCATGACCTGAAGAAGATACATTTCCAGACCTCTAAGCATTTGATAGTATATGGTATCAAATGCTTATGTAATATAATTTTCCTATACATGGATTTTCCTAATGTAAATCCTAAATTACAATTTAGGTACTGTAGGAGTTTAAAAATGATTAACAAATCAGAGCATTTATACTGTACTAGTAGAGATTTGTGAAAGTCATTCCATTTTCTTTAAATAGTTAAGACCATTACTAATTGTTTCGGGTAACAGTTGTTTATGGTAGAGGAAGCTGTGGGAAAAATATTGTAGATACTCAGAAAGTATACAAGCATGACTTTAAGGGTGGTATTATGTTACCCTGGATGCTCATAATTCTCTCTGAGCTCTGAGCATTAATCACTTTCAATATTGCCTGAGAGTGAGGTGGGTAGATATTTTATCCCCCTCCCCATGCTCCCAAAATGTCATGATTTGAGTCTTTTTAAGCACCTAAAGAGACCTGAGAGTGAAAGCTGATGGAAAAATATGCTTCTGTTGCTTCACACATCAACACTGAGCTTAGCTCTTGGTACAAATTCTAATTCAGAGGCAGCTGCAGTGATTGCTATTTCTAAGCATCTCAGCATGAGCCTTTGACCTCACCACAGGAAGAGACATCCATGTGCCCAGCATCAGAACCAGATGCAGTTTTTTTGCCTTGTATCATAATACTTAGATTTTAACCAAGAGAGGTCGATTTCTTGGAGAGAAAGCCACATGTTGATTTTTGATTGGAAAAATAGACTCATTTGCAATCTGGTGCGATCATAACAAGGACTTATCTATTTTATCTTAGAGAAAAATCCTGAGCAATCTACCAAACATGTTGAAAAGAATCTAGAGTCAATTCAAAGTCCCTTCTCCACAGTCATTGTCTTTGACGAGTCTTCTGCACAACCTGAGACTCAGTTTAGTTTTTTATAAAACTAGAATTTTTAAAATACCTATCTCATATTCTCATTGGGGAATTGATAGGAAAGCACATAAAATATTTATCAGAGTAGATAACACATACTTATAACTCAACACATAATAGTCATAATCTTAATATGGAAGAAAAATTTCATTTCTGAGGAAGAAAAGGAAATAGAATAAGAAACTGGAAGCTTCCTATGGGTTTTAATGGCGACATCACCAGATTCCAAAGGGTAGACCCAATCTAGTTGTTACACTGATGGCCTTGGTGAAGAGAAATGAGTCTCCAGATAAATTAAGACCAGAAGTCACCAATTTGGAAAAGGACAGATAGGAAGCAGAAGGTCTGACAGAGCTAGGAGGCAGAGATAAGGGAAGGTGAGGAAATACTATAGGAAGATTTCGTTCACTTGACACAAACCTAGACAAAGCTGGAAGAAGACATTACGTTCATCAGATTGACCTGTGGGCACACTGTGGGATAGGTTCTGGTTTGCTGGCTGAGGTGGAGGGCCCAGTCCAGTATGTGCAGTACAATTCCTGGGCAAGCCAAGTCATGCAAGCCTGTGAGTAACATTCTACTTTAGTTTCTTTTTTTTTTTTTTTTCATTTTATTTTTTTTTTATTTAAAAAATGTCTTTTTATCCATGTGTGCCCCAGTTCCCCCTCCCTTCCCTACTCCCAATCCCTCCCTCCCAGTCCTCAGCCTCCCCTCTCTGCATCCTCCTCATCTCCTCCCCGAAAGGACAGGAAGTCCCAAGGTAGGTCAGCTCAGTGCAGCATATCCACTCCAGGCCAGTCTGATTTCCTCATCCCCAAATCAAGACTGGGTTAGGTATTTCTCTGCAGGAAATGGGCTCCAAGGTGTCAGCCCACACACAGAAACACAATCGGATCTCTTTAGTTTTTGCTTCCGGATTACTTCCTGGAATCACTTCCATCTCTGAGTTGCTTTTGGTCATTGTGTCCGTCATGGCAACAGAAAGTGGCCTAGGGCAGGGAGTAGCAAGCAGGATGCACCGTATGCATTATGTAATTCTAATATTTTTAAGGACAAAAAAATTTCAAGTTTTTAATTAAGTCCAGATTGGTCATGCTTGGTTGTTTGGAATGTACACTTGTTTCTTTGTATAGTTGCACTTGTATACTAACTTGTGAAGCATAGAATGTCCTTATAACTCAGGTAGTAAAGTATAAATCTCAGTACTACACCAGGATACACTTCTCTCATCAAATGCAATTCAATGGTGTCAGATATGCTCTTGCATTGTTGAAGTGGCCCAGCCCTTCCACACGTCTGCACTCTCTCTTTCTTTTTCCTTTTGTGAACACAACAGCGTTCTTTGGTTTGAAGGACCTCAACAATCGTGCCAATTATATGTGATCATTTGGCCTAACACCACTTAAATGTGCTTTCTGCTCGCCAGATGATCTCTGAGTTTGCTTCTTGTGGCAGATGGTCCAATATCCTCACATGTTAGGGTAATAGCCACATTATTCTTAAATTGAGCCATTAAGGGGATATCAAGTAAATACTAAAAGCACAGAACATGAGAGTGACTGTGCTGGTGGCACGGGAGAAATTTGGGATCTCTTTTGGGGTTCCTAGTCACAGTAATAAGAGAATTTAAAAATAGATTTAAATAGAAGCTGTAGGACAATTTTATTATGTTAAAAAGAAAAATGCCCCCGAGGCAGGCAAGCTATGAATCTCAGCAGCTACCTGAGGGCAATTAAGAAGAAGGAAACAATCATGCAGTTTGAGGCAGCCACGACATCATACACATGGTGGACAAGCAGCCACACGGAGCCACACACTGGACAAGAAGCCACGTGGGAGCCACATGGTGGACAAGCAGCCACATGAGAGCCACATGGTAGACACACAGCCACATGGGAACAAGGGAAGATTTAGAGAAAGAGGAAGGAAGCGTAGAATGTTTGGGAAAGCATGCTAAGAACAGAGCTGGAAATAATGAAAAGGAAAGTTAAAGTTTTCTGAATAACTCAGGAAAGGGAGCAGACTTAAGAAGGAACATTTTCTTGAGCAGACTTAAGAAGGAACATTTTCTTTGGCCCTGTAAACTACTCCATCAGGGACAGAAACTTTGAGAAAGAAAAGGGATACTTATTCTACTTATCTCTTTAGCACAACTTAATATGATCTCCCATCCTGAGAGTGGCCCCTCCTTTTTGGCATACCTGGAATGCTAGATCTTTATCTAGGGTAGTGACTCCATTCTCTTGACCAGAAGGATTTTTTCCATAAAGGGCCTATATGGGTACTAAAACATTACCTGCTTTGAAGAGGTAACCCTAAAGTCAGTTAGATAACCAGATCACAAATCAGCTCCCAAATATTTATAGCATCTAGCCTCTAGCAAGGATAAATTTGCCAAGAGACTTAAGGACATTTCTGGCTTTTAGTTTTTAGTGACAGATAGAACTGCTGAGGCTTTTTTTTGGAGGGGGGATCTTTTTATACTTAATTGCCTAGCCAATGTCTACCTATTGTTGTCATTGAGGACAGGCATCATGTGAACTAATTATTGTGAAATAGAATATTTAACTATGTAAAGAGTTGCTTTTGTTTATGCTGCATTTATTTAACTATGTAAAGATGTGTTGCTATTTCATCCTGCTGCCTAATGCACAAGATTGGACTAATAAAAAGTGGACTCACCGGTAGCAAGGGGGAGGAAGGATAGGCTGGGCTGGTGGGCAGAGAGGAAAGGGGGACAGCTAGCCAGCTAGCCAGGACCCAGTCAGCAGAACATGGAAGAAGCAGGAAGAGAGGATGGATAGTATATAGATGACATAATCAAGCCTCAGGGCAGCACACAGATGATTAACAGTGGGTTAATTTACATTAGAAAAAAAAAAAAAAGCTAGCTAGAAACAAGCCTAAGCTAAGGCTGAGCATTCGTAATTAACACTAAATCTTCCTGTCATGGTTTGAGGACTAGTGGTCCAAGTAAGCCTGTAATCATGAACATATGGGTTACAAAGGGGTAGATGGTAAACATAATTTTAAATTCTAATGGTAAGGACAAAATATTAGGACAGAATGATCAAAAGTAATAGGTGCCACCGTCTTGGAACAGCTGTGGCTAGAAAAACTTCATCAAAATGTTACCATGTTTGAACATGAAATTGACCTAAATCTGTGCTTCTTGACCATAATAATTCAGATTGACTTGAACATTAACTATGTCTTACTCTATTTGAGAATTTTGCATTCACATGGGTCTTTTTTAATGACAATAATTATGTGACAGTCCCTCTCAAAAAAGGAATCCATAGCCAGTTGGTTAATGACAGGGGAGAGGGATAGGTTATTCTAGATGACAGAGCAAATTTCAGGTTATATCTAAGGGGTGCAGAAGCCATCGTGTAGACTGCAGGAGTAGGGAGTACTTGGGTGTCATTCTAAATTTGGCTGAAATAAGAATTTGACAAGCTTGTACTTTAAGAGTTGGGAGAACATTAGGCTATAGGACTGCTAATTTGCCTGTCCAAAGAAGTAAGCTTGGGCCTTTCTTCCAGACAGCAGGCAGCTTCTCCACTCTGGGCAGGGAATCCAAAGCTACCAGCCTCCTCCTCTGTCACAAAGGTTTAGAGACTGGGCCAGTTTGTTTTGATGACTGCATTTCAAAGGATTGGCATCCAGGCTGTTGAGAAAGACATTCCTGGACTGTAAAACTGACAGGATGCTTGCAGGAGATTTATACCACAAAGCGGTCATTAATATTATAATGTACAATTACAAGTTTTCTCAAGCAAATACACAAGAAACGTGGTGATTGGGGAACAGAGACAAAGGAGAAATCTGTCCAGTTTGGTCAAACTGAAAAAAAATAATACTTTTTGAGTGCGCAAATTTGCCAGAATAGATCTAAGAAACTTGACACAGGCACAGTATTTTCCAAAACTATATTTCTATTTTAAAATAATATAGTTTTATTGCATTTAAAATAGCATTTATTCATCAAATGTAAAGCAGTACTTTGGTTTATATTTCATTTAGAATACAGGTAAAGATTAACTCATGCAGGACTAATTTTTTGTTTATTTTTCTTTATTTTTTTTGTGACAGTCACACACATACACACACACACACACACACACACACACACACACACACACACACACACACACACTGATTATATTGGCCCTGTTACCCTGTTTCTTTTGTCCCCTCTCAATTCCTTCCTCTCTTCTAGTCTCCCAATAGCTACACTGTTAGAGAAAATGACACCCCCATTTCTAAATTAGGTTATCCTTTTAACTGATACATCATGACACAATCACAATCGCCTTCTCTGTTTCAACTGCTCCCAGCACAGCCCTATCCCATTAGGTTTTGACTGCCATGGTAAACTGCAGAGACTATGTCTGGAGTACATTTGTTTCTTACTCTTCTGGAGGCTCAGAAGTCCAGGATGATGGTACCATCACACTCATTTCATAACAAGTAACTTCTGGGTTTCAGATAGATCACTGTCCAACTGTTTTCCTACATGACAGAGTAGAAAAGCTGGATACTCTCTGGTGTTTCCTCTTATAAGGACATACTCCATTGTGAGGGCCTCTTTCTCATGAACTAATTACCTTCCCAAAGGCCCTGTGTTCAAATATCATCTACTCAGAGAGGAGAACTTAAAACTAGGCATTTTGACAGAAACATAAACTACCAGCCCAAAGTAAACTCAAGCTGCCTTGCCAGCAAAACTGCACGCGGAGGCCAAATGGCTAGACAAATTTGTAACTTTAGGTTGGGCTGAATTTTTACTTTGGCTCTTAATAGACATATTTCTTTCTTGGAAATAAGACTCCGTCCAGTAAAGTTTAATGTTGAAGAGGCAGAAAGTTAAATATTGCAAGTGGTTGTTGAGAATAATGAAGAAAATGGCCAATTGTATATTCATATCAGTTACTATAAAATATTTTTAATATAAGTTTATTGTGAAACAATATTAGATTTGTACTGCATTAAAAATTATATGTATTGGTCTGGAGATATGGCTCAGGGCTTAGGAGCATTGGCTGCTCTTCTAGAGGACTGAGGTTCAGTTCCCAGGACCCACAGGGCAGCTCACAACTGTGTAACTCCCTCACCAAGAGATCTGACATCTTCACACCAATACACATAAAAAATAAAGTTAAATAAATTATTTAAAAAGTAAAATTATATATGCTATAAAATTTAAAGATAATGCCATGACTTATAGACCACTGTGTCCCAGGTATTGGTTCTGCAAACAACTAAGTAAATATACAATGTCCTTAGAAACAACTCCTTAAAATTATCAAGGAGCGAGTCACATAATATCTATTTTCTCTTGTCCCCCACTTTTTAGTATTTGTCTCCAATGGATATGTATGTCTGCATTCACTTAGGCTGATCAAGATCTTAGGGTCTGTGAGGAATAAACAGAAATAGGCAGAGAAACAATGAGACAGAGCAGAAAGACACACACATAGGGAGAGAAAAGGGGAGGGGAAGAGGGAGGATGGGGAAGAAGGGAGAGAGTGGGGACAGGAAAAAATATGTAAGACAAAAGCCTGAACTTCTGCCTTCTCCTGCCTCATACTTCTTTCCCTGGCCAATTCCTTTATTTACTGGTTCAGCTTTCTTAGAGCTCACAGAGCTCCAGATAGATCTCTGTCTCCCAAGTGATGGGATTAAAGGCATGGGTAACTACTACCTGACCTTCATGGCTTAGTTGTAGGTGACTCGATCCTCTAATATCCCAGGCTATTTTTATTAAATATATAATATATCACCACAAGAGGGAGGGAGAAATGGAAAGGGAGAAAGGGAGAGACAGACAGACAGACAGACAGACAGACAGACACACACACACACACACACACACACACACACACCACACACAGGAGGGAGGGAGAGGGAGGGAGAGAGAGAGAGAGAGAGAGAGAGAGAGAGAGAGAGAGAGAGAGAGAGAGAGAGAGAGAGAGAGAGAGAGAGAGAGAATAAGTTTAAAGAGAAAATGTACAATCCTATAGAGAGTTGATGATAATACTGTGACTGAAACAATTCTGTGATTCTGTGTGAGGAGCACATTTGAGTGATTCTTCCTCAGTCACATGAAAAACAAGCAGGCTACATCAGCAAAACCAAAAAACCATTGTGTTCCGGAAGGCTGTATCAAGACTGTACTGTGAATCTGCGATATCCAACGTTTAGCTGTTTATCACACTTTGGAATTCTCAAATTTAAGAAGCAGATTAGAGAGTCAAACTCTCTATCAGCTCCATAACTTGATTTTCTAAGCAAGCAGTAGTGATGATAGAGTCCCGGCATTTCAGAAGGTGCAGTCCTGGAAGGATTGCTTCCCCAATAAAAACATTTCTACAAGAGGGAAAGATCAACAGAGTAGTACAGAAGGAAGGAAGGAAGGGAAACGTGGTGGGTTCCTTAGGGAGGGAGAACAGTCTACTGTAGAAAAGTCAGGATCCCATGAGGAAAGTGTTAAGAGACCTTGAAGAGGGCTCAATTGGGAACTTCAAGTGAAAGGGGCAACATAAGCAAAGAAAGGTGTTCCCGGATGTTTATCAATTTAAAGTAAATGCCAAGTCTTTCTCCTGAGGCTGGATCCAAGGTGAATCTACTTTTCAAGATGGATGGTACATGAAATCAATACCACCAAAATCACAAGTAATAATTATTTGTGAATAATTATGAGTTTCCAAAGCCATGTGGTACAGATGACATGTACTGTGTGTGTATGTGTGTGTGTGTGTATGTGTGTGTGTGTGTGATATAACTGATTGAATTGCATAGATTTAGAAGGAAAGACTCACTTTTCATTTCCTATAATTTCAAGGTCTTTCCAAGGAGGTTACAAAAATGGTAAAGGCAGCCAGAGAGAATGATGATTTTTTCTTTAATTATTCACTCTTGGAACCTGAGATTTTTCTCAAAGTAGTGCAGAACAGCTCTTTTTAATTTATTTTTCCCCAAGGGCTGGGCTGAGGTTTCAACTTTAAAGTCCAGGTGGGCTTTCAAGTTACAGTATAGTGGGTCTCCCTGTTACCAACAACAAAATTTCTTTTATCAGCATTCCATGTTCAAAGGGAAGGAAAGCTTCAAATGCATATGTTTTCAAAGGGACTAAAGGGACTGATCATCTATAGAGCCAGTAGCACCTGTGAGCTCATGCCAGCTACTCAGTCTATAAACACAGTCAGGAAGAAAAAGTCCCTTAAAGGGCAAACATGCTGCTTTTTGGCTTCATTTTAATGCCTTTCACCCACTCAGTTCCGAGGTGTTGATGGAAACCAGGGTCACAAAAACCTTTGTTTTCCTTATCATTTTCTTTTAACATTTATTATTAATATGGTCATTATTTGAGGCTTCTGGAGGAAATGAAGGAGACAGTACAAGGAGAATGGGCAAAGCCGTCCCTTCTAATTAGAAGTGCCATTGCTGTTGTCAAGTTCAGTTTTGGACTTGAGCCAGTGGGAAAACTTTCCTTTCACTATACAAAATGCATCTGACACTGGACTCCATCCCAGAAGCAAGCATAAGTTCAGCATGAAGCCAATTGGGTCTTAACCCAACGGATAATGAAGTATTCTTATTAAGATTTCCCCATTATGTATATTTTTATCTAATTAAAAAAAAAAAAAGAAGGGGAGGCACATTAAGCGCAAGAGGGCCTGGGACACTCCATTCTCTGTCAGATTAGACACCGTGTGCTCTAGTATCCAGATCTTTCTTGTTGTCTTAGAATAAGGCTGTCCTTTAGGGTAGCACAGAGGACTCTTGCAAGAACTGCACTTACCCAGAAATGATACAGAAAGACTCCACTGGGCTAGGAGTCTATGGCAGTAGCACAGCAGTAAGTTCAGGAGGCACATTGCTACTGTCTCCAGCATTTTTCTATGTTGAAGGAGGACCATAGCTTGAATAGAGGATCTAGCAGAGGTTGACATTTGTTTTAATTCAGGCTCATCTAATTTTATGGCATATAAAATAGACAATTTGATTCATCAGGGTTCTGTGTTTTCTGCACTTAAGTTAAAGAAACATCCTTTAAAGTTCTTACTTTGTAACATTTCTACGGCACTTTATTTGAAGAGCAATAGGATTTTATATATGTTGTCTCTCTCCTGAGATGTGAACATTTGTGGTAAATACAGAATATAGCAGGAAACTATATTTTAAACACAACTATTGTAGTTCTAATTGCTTCATACTTAGTTTGTTTCTATCCCTAGGTTTATTCTGGATTATAAACTACCAGGTTTTAAATTTTGTTTAATCAATATGGTGATTTTTGTTTGCTTCATCTCTAGTACATAAATCAATATTTGACTATACCAATAGTAGTGACTACAGTTTTTAACTTAATACTTGATATGTACAATCTGGCATTTTTTGTATACTTTATATTTATCACACCAAATGATAAGTTTAACATATTTTTAATCTGAAGAAAACAATGCAAAAATGCTGTTTTCCAAAATCCCACACTTAGTCTGATAAAAATAAATGACCCCTGATATTTTGACCTCAGAATCCTTGAACTCACTCAGTTTAGGCTTCAGCCTTTGATTGAGGACCCTATAGAAACACATAGACTGAGGTGAATATTTGAATACAAAAGTAGTTTGGTTTGGTAATTATACAAAAAAATAGGGAAAATGGAGAGAGAAGACAGAAAAGGAAATTCCTGGGATAGGAAACATCCTTGAGCAAATTACTGTAGAGATAGATGTGTACTAGGAGGTTTCTGGCCCAGACTTTCGGGCCTAACCTCAAAGTTTAGGCCCACAGACCCACCACACACATGCTTTCAATAGTTTTCAGCTGATTAGCCGAAGGCCCAGGCATATAACTTGCTGACTACTTACCCTTAAACTAACCCATGCCTCTTATCTTGTTTAGCCATGTGACTGGGTACCTTTTCTTTGAGCAGCATAGTTGTCCTCTGCTTCTTCCAGCTTCTTTCTTGCATTCTCTCTAGCATTCTGCTCTCAGAGTTTTCCTTAGTCTGGTAGCCCCGCCCATACTTCCTGCCTGCCTTTGTCCAATCAGCACTTCTTATTAAACCAGTGGGTGGGACAATTATTTACAATGAAGCAACACAATCCCTCTATATAGATGTTCACCCTATGAGTGATGGGCCAACAGAAGACATGTTCTAATTATCAAGGAAGTAGAAACTATTACTTCTAACTTGAGAGGTGTTTTTGAGCTTTTAACACATCAACACATATACTCTTCCTAAATGGGAACCAATAATCATTCCACAACCAGGAGCTTTCAACAAATAGTTACTAACATAAGCTCTTTTGTGGAAGAATTAATGTCAAAGGGAACAGGGTAGTGTCTGTTGTTTTCATATAAACACATATTCTTGGAAAGACATAATAGATGGGAATAGTGTTGTGGTGATATGTTATATATTTAATAAAATGGGTCTGGAATATCTGAGAAGAGATCTACCCACAATCCAGGAGGATCAGAGAGTGGTAACTCACACCTTTAATCCCAGCAGATCTGAGTTTGAGGCCAGCTTGGTTTACAGAGGAAGTTCCAGGCTCCCAGGCAGGCTGTGGTGGTGCCAGGCCTCTAATCCCATAACTCCAGAGACAGAGGAGATCTTTCTGTGTTTCTGTGAGTTCAAGGTTAACTACCAAATAGTAGTAGCCCACACCTTTAATCTTAACCTGGATGTGAAACAACTGGGTGAAGAGGGTATTTAAGGCAGACGTAGAAAGACAGATTCAGGCAGTAGAATCCAGGAGGAAAGAGGAGCAAGGCTGAGGAAGCTGGAAGACAGCTGAGTGAGATCTGACTGTGGTGTTTCTTCTCTTTGATATCCAGCCTTTCCCCGATATCTGGCTTTGAGTTTCTTTTAATACAACCAGAATTCAAGCAACATTCCTTCATTGCCTTTACCCTATAGACTGAAGCAGGGACACTGACTTGAGCCCAGAGATTAACCATTGGGCTACTCTATCTAGCCAGCTTGTGGCAGAGGTCCCCGGTGCTGGGCTCCACACACACCCACACTTACATGGGTGCTGGGGATCTGATCCCATCTTCAAACTTGTGCAATATGTTCTTTACCTCTTCTGATATCCCCAAGTCTCTCTACCTCTTAGTGTGTGTGTGTGTGTGTGTGTGTGTGTGTGTGTGTGTGTGTGTGTATGTAAGAGAGAGACAGAGCAAGAGAGACAGCAACAGAAACAGAGACACAGATATAAAAAGGTTAGAGAGATGCAGTTATGGGCAGACAGGGTTAATCCTGCTTGTCTCAGCTTATGTATTGGTTTCCTAAGATTGCCTGTTCACTCCTGTCTACCCGGGATAGATGACACCCACACAGCACACTGATCAGGAGCCATGTCTTAAAAAATATCGCAGTCCAAGTCTAACAGCTCGAAGGGAAAATGTGCTCATAGATTGTATATTAATAAAATCAGTCTGAAATATCAGAGGACGGAATCACCCACAGTCTAGGCGTGAAGGTCAGAGAGTAGTAACTCACACCTTTAATCCCAGCAGATCTGAGTTTGAGGCCAGCTTGGTTTACAGAGGGAGTTCCAGGCTCCCAGGCAGGCAGTGGTGGTACCATGCCTCTAATCCCATAACTTCAGAGACAGAGGAGATCTTTCTGTGTTTCTGTGAGTTCAAGGCTAACTTATAACTAATAGAAGTAGTCCATGCCTTTAATTTAAACCTGGATATGATACAACTGGGTGAAGAAGGTATTTCCGACAGGCATAGGAAGACAGATGATGCAGTGGAAGTGACAAGGAACAAGGCTGAGGAAGCTGGAGGACAGCTGGGTGAGATTTGACTGTGGTGCTCCCTCTCTTTGATATTCCAACCTTTCCCTGAATCTGGCTCTGAGTTTCCCTTATTACAACCAGAATTCATGCCACATAGGGTGTTTTTGTCCTTCTGAGAACCATCTGGAAAATTAGTGCAAAGTCATGGGCAGCTGTGTCTATTCTATGTACTTCAGCCATGTTGTGGAGAATGAAGGGTGTGTGTGTGTGTGTGTGTGTGTGTGTGTGTGTGTTTGACATTTAAAAGCTCTTCAGACAATTACAGCATGGCCACTTTCCCTTTCTAAAGATAGTGAGTCCAGTCTTCCTTGGCACTAATTAAGAAGAAAAAAGGCGGTGGCGGAGGTGGGGGGGATTTAGAGCTTCCTGCCCTGCTTCATTGCTTTACTTAATTGACTTGTTTGAGTGTGTGCCAGAACTGAATATATCTTGTTAGAGTGGCAATGTTTAAAAATCAACTTGGATTTCAGTTCTATGCAACTTTCAGCATAGGGAGGTGTAGTTGTTTTTATGGGGGGTGGTAACAATATGCTAAGTGTAAGAATGTGTGTTTTGGAAAAAGAAACAAATTAGTAGCTTCATGCTCTGAAGTCTTTAATAATACAGTAATCTCAAGCTGACATTATAAATTCTGAATAAGTGCTGTCTGCTGTTTAAAATTTCCCATGGCTTACTGTCAAATATATTAAAATGGATTTGAGAAGTCTGTAAGCCTTCTAATCATGGATAAAATATATTCTTTTATAGGACTCTAAATTTGTGTAATTATGTGCCATTTAGTTAATCTCCCTATATTATTTACCAAGCATATTTCATAGTCAAACACTTGAGTTGACATGGTAATGTTCAACAGCAACCATGAGAAAAAAAAAGCTATATGTTATGGGTAATGAGCATTTGGATGTGAACATGATTTGTTTTCATGTTAGGTATTTGTGAATGAGGTCAGTGAGATAGTCAATAGTCACCTGTGTTCTATTAAAACACTCAGAAAAAGTGAGAAAGAGAATGAATAAACATATACTTTAGAAACAGAGGGTCTCATCCTGGCTGGGGACAAAGATAGTGTGAGGTGAATAATAGACACAAAAGCACAGTTAGATAGATGAACTATGTTTCGCAGTTCCACAGCTCTGCAGGCGTGGTCATAGTTCGCAATAAACTATCACATGCATGTTGAGAAAGGAGGTACAAAATTACAAACAGAAATATTGGAGAGAGAAATAGTTTGCTCAGTATTTGCATAAGTTCAAATAGAACACTATTCCATAAAGATGTGCATTTATTGGGTGTTAATTAAAGCAACAGCATCCCACTAAAATCTTCCAAACAAAAATCAGACATAACTAAATACTACCAATCCATTGGAGAACTAGTATGCATTCTCTGTCTCTGTGCTTGAGAGTAGAGGTGCCTAAATGTTCTGGGGTGCCCTAGGGGTTGATCATGATGAGTAGCATTTCTGAATCTTTACCTAATAGCAAGTGATATAATAGTGATTAACAGAAATCAAGAATACTGCCTCACATGTTTTACATATGACCCTCTTACCATTTCCAGATCTTCCCTGTGCAAACATGAAAGCTAAAACGTTCTGTTCAAGTGGGAATACTTCAGTGGTCATGTAAGAGTGGAAACTTCATATGATATGAAAAGAAAATACAGTGTGGATGAATGTAGTGAGACTTAGGCTCAACCTAGAGATTATATTGAGATTATATAAGTGAGATAATTATAGATTATATTAAGTGTTTATTTACTATTATTACTATTATAAATGAGCAAGATTAACAAAGATTAGTATGCAATATCACTGGCATCTAGAGTCTGAGAATGCTGATCTAACACAAATCTGGAGTGAAATGTTAATTACTGAGTATGAGAAATTCTGTGGAAGATGAAGGGATGGTGAGGTATTGCTCAGAGGCAGAATCCTGTTATGCCATGTGGTGACTTTGGGACAGTAATGATATATTGTGTTTTTTAAAAGTGCTAAAACAATGGGAGTTAACCATAATTACTACAAGCATCTTAACTATGTGAGATAATGCACACATTATCTAGTCAACTAAAGGCAATGGGTGTTAACAATGATTACTACAATCATGTTAAGTATGTGAGGTTATCCATACATTAACTAGTCAGATTTTTGTATTTCATGGTATATCTTTCAAAACATCATGTTGTATATAATAAATACATTCAATTTTATACATTTATCAAATTACAAATTTGAGAACAGTGCCCTCATAATAGACCAAAGAAGGGGAAATACAGTTTTAATTAAAATTTAGTGTTGATGTGTGAATATTGACTTGAAATATGCCCTCATAACAGAATTTTAAGAGTACAACATATTACTAACTAAGTCACAATTTTGTGAGTATAGTTGCATTCTCCTTTCATAAATGAAACCTTATGGCTGTTAATTAGAAACTTACCTCCCCATACAGAATATCTAATTGTTAATATGTCACTTAAGTAGAATCACCCAACCATTTGTTTTCCTTGAGCTAGAAAAACTGGACTGCATGTAACTATTGATAAAAATTCAAAATGGTAGTGGCATTGTGAGAAGCAACATCAAGGAATCTCAGGAAATTAAAAGTAGTGTTATTGTAATCTTCAGCATCCATATTTGGGTATTTACACAGATGAACTGAAATACAGATCTCAAGGCAATATTAGTAACTCAATATTAATTAGTCATAATAGTTTAGGTGAAGAAATAATAACCACGTTCAATGGAGGTTGAATGAATAAAAAATACATCCCATACACACTTTTTGAGATTATAATATATCGTTTACCCCTCAACTTTCTCACTCTGAACTCTCTTATGGATTCTCCCTTGCTCCCTGTCAAGTTTCTAGCCTTGTTTTCTTTCATTGTTGCACACACATGCACACACACATGCACACACACATGCACACACACATGCACACACACATGCACACACACATGCACACACACATGCACACACACATGCACACACACATGCACACACACATGCACACACAGAGACAGAGAGACACATACACACACACATACACACACACACAGACATACACACACACACACACCCCTACACACCTCCCTAAGTAAATAAATACAACCTGCTCAGTCCATAGAGTTTTACTTCTATGTATGACTTCAGGCTGACCAGTTGGCATTGGATAACCAGCTAGTGTACTCTTCCCTGAGGAAGACTTTCTTCTCTCAGCTTTCAGTACTTGACTGTAGTTCTTTGTCTAGGATTGAGGCCTCCTGACCTTCCTCTTTTACCATGTATCTTGAACATAAAATCTAAAAAAAAAAAAAACAGATTTAGCCAAATACCCAGTAGAAAAGTTTCTTATTAAAAGCGGTATAAGCAATATTATGATATGCTGGGGCCTAACATGCATTCTCAGATTTGCAACTTTTCTATCCATTTCTCTTGTGTGTCACATTTCACAAGGAAAACACAAAACCCAAACATAAAAAGTGGTAATAAAATATTCCTTTTTTTTTCATTTTAAAGCT
This sequence comes from Phyllotis vaccarum, assembly GCA_033318265.1. NCBI lineage: Eukaryota > Metazoa > Chordata > Mammalia > Rodentia > Cricetidae > Phyllotis > Phyllotis vaccarum. The sequence continues at coordinate 12,341,872 of JARWLC010000004.1, read as the reverse complement.
GCCCAAACAAACAGATAAGAATTACTAGTAAGCTTATCATTTCAGTGGGATTTGCCTCCATGCCTTATGTGTGGGTTGTATGCCTGCATCTGATGCTGACACCATATTTCTTGCCTTGGAAGAAAACTTGGGGAAAGTTACCCGGAAGTTGCTGCCTTCTGTCTTTTAACATGACAATTTATGTTGTTCTTTCTGAGCACTTCACCTTCTGCTTCACAATGGTCTTGAACACCCTGGAAGTATCTTATTAATTTAAAAATAAGCCTGTACTGAAAAACCATAGGTGTTACTCTGGAAAACTGCACTTTTCTCTTGACGCCCATTCTAGGTCTCTGCATGGCTGTGCGTGTTGTTTTAGGGTATAATTTTGTGGAGAAGCAGAGTGAGATTAACTCCCACAGACTGGCAGCTTAGAGAAACAGTCTTTTGAATTTTTGCATAGCCAGAACCTGGCATAAGACATTGTTAATGCAGATGATGATCAGTATGTGTTGGAATGGATGGGAACATCCTGCATAGACAAGCACTTTAACATTAACAATTAAATGTCTTAGTCTCTAAGCCAATCTTGAAACTTCAAGTATGTGACCACATCTCAACTCATCTACAAATCAAATGAGCAGATTTTGAATGGGATATATAAAGTGAACCTAAATATGTGCATTTCATTTCATTTGGAGTACATGAGAACACAATGGAATGGATCTTTATAATGTTACTTATGCTGCCTTTACAACCACACACAGGCTTGCCTTGGAAGGAACAGCAGTGTGTTCCAGCCTGTACAATGTGCTTTACACAAATGGAAGCTAGTCCATGGGGATATGACAGCTTTATGTAATGTGTATAATTATATGTACTATTGGTTTTCTTAACTAGCCAGCTCTCTCTTACCATAATAAATACTGGGAAGGATTTAATCTCCCTGTTTTGTTCTTTAAATATAGCATAACTCCCTATTGGATGCAGATAATAATTCTAGGGACCCATCACTGATAGATACTCACATCACGATTTTTTTCTTTTTCTTCTCTAGATTTGTATCTTTAAATATTTTATTAAAAAATTTCCACACAAATACACATTAGACACTGGGTATATTTCACCTCATGCCTCCCTGCTATAAGCCCTCCCACCATCCTGTCCCTTCAGTCACCTTTGTTCTCCCAAACCCGTTACTTTCATGTCACACACATATGTGGCTTTACAAATCTACATAAGATCATGGCACCACAGATGAAAGAAAGCATAGCTCAATATTTACCTATGAATTTTTCTTGAGTTAATATTCGTTATGTTGTTTTTTAAAGAACACCTTTATTTACTAAACACTATTTACATGGAATATCCAACATTTTATACATAAATGCAATACCACATTGTAACTAACTATGCCCACAAGACAGCGTAAAATCTGAACAGGTGACATTGAAATGCATCCAATTTATCTTTCCTATTATTTCCCTCTCCCTTTCTCTGTGTGACATCTAAGTATCTAACATCTATCTATCATTTATGTATCTCTCATCTATCTATAACTTATTTATATTTAAAGTCTTACAATTATGAGTAAGGTTCATGTTATGATAGAGAAGAAAATGTGACTGCTTCCTCATTGTATGTTGAAAACTGGAAACGGCATAGAAGGCATTCTTTAAAAGTGACAAGTCTACAGATCTGATACATAACATGAGGACGATAGGTAATATACAATATTGACTTATATTTTTACTAAATGACTGCATTTTTAATTATATTGCCTTGAATAGTTTTTTCATTGCTTTGATAAAAGTTCACAATTATAATCAGTTCAAGTAGAAAACAGTTTATTTCAGCTTACATGTTCATATCACGGTTCATCATGAAGGAAATTCATGGCAGGAAGTACTGCAGAGGCCGTGGATGAACACTGCTTACTGGCTTGCTTCTCCTTCTTTCAATATACCCTAGAACCATGTTCCCTGAGGTGGCATGGTCCATAACAGGCTGAGTCCTCCTTTGTCAACCACGAAAACTTGACCCATAGGCCTGTCTTATAGAGGCATCTCCTCAAATGCGGTTTCTTCTTTCTAGCTATCAAACTTGTGTCTAGTTGACAAAACTAATGACCATGACACTACTCTGAACATAATCAATGTCCTTATATAAGATTATAGATGATAATTCATTTCATTTCACTCTAAGTAACCCATACCATTTCAATACATTAAATATGTATAACAAAGTCCATGTATAAGTCAATGAAACTACAAATTCTATAAAACTAATGAACAAAAAAGAATGTGAAAGAAAATATAGCATTTTTTGGGAGAGAAAATTTAAAATATTATATTCTAACATGAAGGATATGACTAAAAGAAAACCAAAAAATTTACCTCTTAAAAAATAAAACATGATAAATCAGAATTTTCAGTAATAAAAATAAAGTAGAAAGATATTGATAAAATTATAAAACATAAATTAGGAACAATGAGGCTAAATAGTAAATAATTCTCTTTACTTATCATTTGGAAATCTAAAACTAAATGAATAAAAAATTGCTTTCACATTAAAATTAATACAAGGAGAAATCATTTATATTATAAAAAGTAGAATTGAAAAAGCAACTTTTAGTGCAAAAGATAATCTATTAAAATGCACTATCTCAAGTCTTTGAAATGTTTAATTTAATGTTCACATGAAAATATTATTTCCTTAAGAAATATAATTTACAAAATTTACCCATAGGAGAGTATAAAGTGAGGTTTTCAAAGAAGGGGTTGAAAAATTTTCAGTTGCTGGTATCAAAGGGCATTGGGATTCTTTATGTTTTCTAATTCTTAGTGACATTTTTGGGATAGAAGAACAAATGTTACTTGACTTCACTAGAACACATATCACTAAGAAATACTTCAAACGTTCAACCTAAAAGCTAAAGTCACTAAATAAAACAACATGTGATGAGGCAGAAGGTTTTTTCTTCAAGGCCAGAAACAAGACCAGCTTGTCCTTTCTGATCACTTGAGAGGGCCCCACCAGAGAAACAGAAGAGGTGGGAAGTAATGGGCACCTGAACTATTACTGAGGAGTAAATCTGACTATTTCCAGTTGATACATTAATAAATTTAGTGAATATTCAAGATAAAAATGTCAACATAGAAAATCAGCTGTTTCTTGTGTTAATAGCTATCTAAAAAATAAATTTTTAAAAGTTCCATGGTATCAATATCCAAAGTAACAGTTTCTTTTAAATGCATTCAACAATAGATTTTTGTAATACACCAAAACATTCAGGAATAAGGAAAGAAAGAAAGAAAGAAAGAAAGAAAGAAAGAAAGAAAGAAAGAAAGAAAGAAAGAAAGAAAGAAAGAAAGAAAGAAAGAAAGAAGGAAAGAAAGAAGAATGCATATGTATGGGTGTGGTGATATATTGTATATTTAACAAATATAGTCTGGAATATCAGAGGACAGAGCCACCTACAAAGCCAAGACACAAAGGACAGGAAGTGATGACCTACACCTTTAATCCCATCACCCAGGAGACAGAGATCAGTCTAGATCTCTATAAATTTAAGGCCTAACAGCCAGGTTAGATCACATCTGTAATCCCAGCTTTAGTAGCTGGGCAGGGGAAAGAAATATAACGTAGGAAAAGGCAGAAGCCAGTGTCATTCTATCTGAGAAACCAGTCAGTCTGAGGACCTGTGAATATAAGACTTACTCTGTTGGGCCTGAGGAGTTGGCTGGATGAGAATTGGCTGTGATTTGTTCCTGATATTCCAGCTTTTCCCTAATATCTGGCTCAGGGTTTTATTATAATACTAAATAGAATTCATGCAATAACTAACCAGGCAGTGGCAGCACATGTCGTTAATCCCAGCAGTTGGGAGGCAGCAGAAGGAGAATCTCTGTGAGTTCGAGGCCAGCCTGGTCTTCAGAGTGAGTTCCAGGACAACCTGAACCTGTTTTGTTTTTTTTTTTTTTAAACAAAAACCCTGTATCTACAAAGCAGAAACAAAACAACAAAAGGCTGTAGAGATGGCTCTGTCCGCTGATATTTCAGACTAATTTTCACTAAATATACAATATATCACCACACACATGATTAAAATACACAAATGAAGTGAAGTCATGCATATGATGACCATTTATTTTCAACAATGGTGGAACAAGTATGCAATAAGAAAAGAAAAATTATTCAGCAAGTGATGTTGAGAAAACTGGCCATCCACATACAGAAAGGAAAGTGGGCCTGTGCCAATGCCATATGCAAAAGTCAACTCAAGCTGGTTAAAAACTTGAACAGACTTGCAAACAAAAAGAGTCCTTCCTGTGTGATAAAAACAAGCAAAAAAACCTTATTGACCTTCACCTGGAAAATAAATAACATTATAGACATTACATAGAAGCTACAGGCAGAAAAAGAAAATAGATAATGGATGCTACACTCAACTAAAAATCTTTCAAAGACAAAGATACTATCAGTGTGAGGAAACATCCTAGAGAGGAGAAGCATATGTCTGAAAACAGGAAAGAACCAACATAAAAAAGGAAATGTAAGTTCAGTAGTTAAATCTCCAAGTCATTTGATATAATAAGTAAAGGATCTGCTGGAAATGTTTCTCTTAAGCAGGTATACACGTGATAAATATGTGATTTAAATAGTGTCCAGTGGCCTTGCAATCAATCACAAAAGGAACAAAATTGTAGAGCATTATTTACCGCTGCAAATTCTAAGACTTAAAAATCTGTATCCCGACAAAGCACATTACAGGAAGATAAACTATGAAAAGTAGTCTGACAGGGACACAAGATTTTACTGCAGGTAATCTTAATATCATAATGAATAATAAGTATAGGCCTGGGTATTAGTTATTAACAACAAGTGTTCTAGACTTTGAAGCTATGGAGAAGAGGGGAACAAACATTTAGAGAAGCATAATCAGAATGATTAAACATAATGAAAATTTTACTGCAGCACATTTCAGTTAAATAACAAAAATTTGATCGTAAACAAATATTTACAATTTAACGGTGTGAAAAAGACCCCTTCAATATACAAAGAAATAATATTCTTTTCTTCAGAAAGAATGCAGTAATAAGACAACGACACAGCTTTGTGATAATACTACAAAACAAAGAAGGAAGGAAGGAAGGAAGGGAGGGAGGGAGAGAGGGAAGGAGGGAGGGAGGGAGGGAGGGAGGGAGGAAGGAAGGAAGGAAGGAAGGAAGGAAGGAAGGAAGGAAGGAAGGAAGGAAGGAAGGAAGGAAGGAAGAAGGTCTCAATCCAGACTTCTAGCTAGTGAAATAGCTTTTGAAGTAGAGAGGGAGACATTTGCTGCAGTATTCTTCTGACTATTTGGTATGAAATGCACACAGGTAATGTTGTAATGTTCATACTTTAAGTTAAAGTCAAAGCCAATAGCAGTTGTCTCTCTTCCAGACAATCATTGGATATGCTCTCTTTCTCCAGAGAGTCTCTATTATTTCCAACCCTTTATCTCCTGGGAAGTGCTAAGCTCAGTGGACAGCATCAACAGGCTCCTGCTTGTGCGCACTTAAAGGGTGGATGAAGCCACAGGATAGAGGGTGAGCAGAGGGAGTATGACTCTTTTGTTACAGCTCCCTCTCTGCTTAGCTACAGGCTTCCTGTTGCTGTATTCTCACAGTAATGGCTTTTAAACATCCACATGAGGTAGTGCAGACCTCATTTTGATTTCTAGGTCTCAGACCTGGTTTCCTCCGGGGTGGACAGGGTCCTTAGATCTCGTTATTACTACCTGCCACGTGCTGTGCTTTCTTTTGTACATTCTCTTAACTTCTACCATGTTTTCAAAAGTGTCTCTCTAAACTGTTTCCAATGACTGTATTAATATTACACCATCCGTTTCACACAAAAACCTGGAGTGATACAGTTAGGGTTTTTACTTGCAAAGAATAAGAAGAAAATACTGGAGTTTTGAAGTGGAGAAGGAATTATTTTTAATTATATTTATTTATTTATTTAAGATTTTTTTGTATTCATTTTACACATCAACCACAAATACCCCATCATCCTTGTTCCCTTTCCTACCAGTCTTCTCTCCTCATCCCCATCCTCTCCTCTGAAGGGGTAAGGCTTCCCCAAAGGAGGTATTTTTAAAGCATAGAGTTTTAGAAAGCCAGGATTATTGTTCACAGGGCAAAAGCAATGCCAAATTTGCTGCTGAAGAACTGGCCCTATACACTCCAGTGCCATCACCTCAAGAGACACTCTAGTGCATACTTCACATGCTATCAGTGCCAGGGTGTGGACATTCATTATCCACATCTTACCTAGACCTAAGCTAAGGTGAGGAGGCAACAGATGCAGGCAGTCCTATACAACAACTTTTTAATTTCTAGTTCTTTATTTTCTTAAAACTCATATGTCTGTCTTTTATTAATTTTTAAATTAACCTATTCACTGGCAATTTAAAATTTGTTTTTAGCATATTGTAATAACACTCCAACATTTAGCTAAAAGATTCTGACTACAAGACAGCTCTTACCTAATTCTATATATTATTCCTGTTGCCTTGATAAAAGAATGCCTTCCAGAAACGTATGCCTAGACTTAGTGTCTGTCTGATGTTCATACTTTATACATTGATTTGAGTGTCTAAGGATTAATTACACAAAAGATTGCCATGGAAACTTTTAAGTGATGTTAAGAAGGTGTTAAGGTAAGGTAGAGGCCACACTGGAAGGAGTGTGTTTTTTGAGATGCTATATTGTCTGGGGAAAGTTTGGCAGGACCTGCAGGTTCTGAACTGAAGGCATTGGATAGAAAGCCATGCCTTCTAATAAAGAGCTTATTTTACTGCCACTGTTGTATGCAGTCACTGGTTTGAGGCAGTCAGAAGAAATGGGTTTTTAGATTACAGAACAGCATCTGGGGACCTAGGTCAATTATACTTCCTTCCTGAAATCTCTGAGATGATTGCTAGGGCCATTTCAGTGACCCTGATTTAATGTGATGTAGTGTACTCAACTGCTGGAATAGTTGCATGTATAACTAGAGTGTCAAGGGAGAATAAGTAGGAAATCAGTTTCAAAATATGCAGTTGAAATAGATGAACACCCAAAAAAACATTCACACACAAATACAAACACATATATATGCACATACAAATACATAGTGATACACACAAACACACAAATGTATAGAGACAGATACATAGAAATACATGAGCACTCAAGCATATAAAGACACAAAAACATATGTATATAAGCACATACAGACATATAAGAGTACACATCAACACAAAACTCATATGCACACATATAGATCCAAATGCATATAAACACACTCATAGAAACACACACACACACATGTTCACAAAAACACATACACAGAGACACACACAATGGTAACCACAGAAAAACTAGTTAATGTACCTACCTATAAAGAACATTTTGAATGTAGAATTCATAACAAAATATGTTTTCTAAGTACTAATTATATCTCTGGAGCTGGTTACATAAATCAAGTGGGTGTCACCTACCAGTTTATTCAACTGTGCATGCATGTGGTGTGCGTGTGTGTCTGTGTGTGTGTGTCTGTGTGTGTGTCTGTGTGTGTTTTCAGGGTTTAAAGGTGATGTTCAGTAAAGGCCATTCAATGTAGATGGGTAAGAGAGAGGATAAAACTGATCTTGCTTACACATAACTCACATAAAAGTAAGTTTTATATTTATTTAAGAAAGATTGGAGATTATTCACGGGAACACTAAAGTAGCAACTAAATATTTTGTTAATGGATATTGATTTTAGAATCCAGGCTCTGTTACCCACTTTATAATCTTGGTAAATAAGCTTGTTTTTTTCCAAATCATAGTTTTCTAATTAGCAAATGGGTCCTTAATAAGTGCTGAGAGATGCTTGTGACCATCTCTATGTAGTTCTTAACATTCTACAGAGCAGACACAATTTAAAGTTTTAATGATAAAACCCACAATTTCTAAGAAAATCATACACTCATTAAAATTTTAATTTTTCACAGCTTAATTAGAAATTGACAGAAATGATAACCTTTGAGTAATTCAGAAGTAAGTCTCTGATGATGTGCATTCTCTGCCTTCCAAACGAGAATGATATTTTATTTGCTGTATGTTTTCTGGTCACTAGATGTTGAACTGACTCTTCCCTTTGGCAGACCTATTCATCAGCCTTTTCCATAGTTATGGCAATGTTTTCTTAAGCAAATCATAATTTTTTTCTTCTAAACAATAATGTATAGATTTTAATTTTGATTATCAGCAATTCTGAATACAAATTTACACGTTTTTCTCCATCTGTTTTCTTTACTGCCTCCTTCCCTCCCCCTCTCTTTCTCTTATCTTCAGTTTTCTAGAAAATTACTTATTTAGCAAAATCTAAATTATCTTCAATCATTATTTTTTCCCCACCTTCAGTTATTGTAACAGAATGTAACTGGTGTATCTTATAAACTTAAGTCCATCATTTAAAATGGAAAGGCTTCTAAATTCTGGGATATATCTTTTTACAAGAGGTTAGGACAGGGCAGTACATAGAATTATATAACTGACTTATCAGAATACTTGACATTGGAATGGAATGTTCTGGAAATAATTTATTAGTATCTTAGATATAAAATAAACAAGGCCACATTTAAATTGTCTCTTGCTGTGGAATAATTCTCTTGTACTCTGTAAAAATTTGTCACTTTAATTGGTTTAATATAATGCTGACTGGCCAGTAGCCAGGCAGGAAATATTGGTGGGGTGTCAAACTAAGGATGATGGAGAGAAGAAGGCAGAGTCAAGAGAGATGCCAGCCAGCTGCTGAGCAAGCAGGAAATGAAGAAAATGAGGTAACGAGCCATGAACCATATGGCAACACATAAATAGAAATATGGGTTAGTTTAAATGTAAGAGTTGGTTAGTAACAAGCCTGAGCCATTACTATATGTCTGAGTCAATTAGTTCAAAAGTGGCTGACAGGTATTTGAGAACAGCAGGATGGGAGAGAAATGTCCATTTACTTGTGGTTCCCAATGAGCTCAAACCGAGGACCCTGCTTCACTGACTGAGCTAATCAGACATTTTAAACTAATATTAAGTTTCTGAGTCAATTATTTGGAGAATGACTGCCAGATATTTGGGAGTTGCTGATGGGACAGAATCTTTTGTCTATAGTCTCTTCAGTCTATTAAAACAATCCCAGTTTTGCTATACTCATACCTTTAACATTAAGTACTGCCAAATCCCCATCAGTATGCCTACCAACTTGAGCAACAGCTCAAGTGAGTCAGGAAATTTAAGACTATTCTTCATCCTCAAAGCATTTTCTTCTATCTTCCTGACCAACAAGGTGATGCCAGCCATACGGGGAGTAACTTTTGGAGTAACTGTCTAAAGCGGCCCATCTCAGATTCAACTGAAACTTCAGCTTTTCATCTTCATCAAAATAAGCTCAGTTGGCCATGTTCTTTCACCTAGCTGGACTTCTTTCCAAGTAGAACTTTGGGAAATATGAAATTTACCATTATAGAAGTCAAACTGGTTGCTATGTGCAGGTTAAAATATGCATACATGCTCCTATATACCCTGATCCAAAATGGACCTAGTCATAGTTCCTTCCAAGTGTATAAAATTTGATGGTGAAGACAAATAAAATTAAATAATAATAGATAAAATGGAACCAGAGTTGCTACTAAAGGTCCAGCAAGAGTAGTGATGGTCATTTCATCCCCTATTATTCTGCATCTTTCTGCTCAAGGAACCTTAGTATCACAAGGCAGATATCATCCCTAACTGTAACCTGACAAATATTTTTCCTATTTTACTTATGATAAGATGATGTTTGAAGACATGTGCATTTGTAAAGTTCAAGTGGATATTAGATAAGACTATGTTTTGATCACATATGGGCTGAAACAAAACAAATATTCAGCCTACCATTTTTTCCTTGTTTATTTTGTTTTGCTCTGCTTATCTTTTGAAAAGTTACCCTCTCCTTGGAAACTTTGTTTGTTTGACCTTCTTTGCTGCTCTTAGATCCCTACCTGCAGGTTAAGTCCCTCAGCTCTGGTCTCTCCTTTGCTGCACCACCTCCTCATCTACAGCTTCTGAACACAGGCTTCTTTACACAGCAGTAGTTAAATAAATATTTGTTAACTAGCTTTCCCTTCTCTATTCATGTGAAAGATTTCCCACAGCGTTCCCTGCTCTGCCAATTACCTTGTTTCAAATCTCAAAGCCACTCCATAAATGAAAGCTTAACCAAGTCTGACAGTCTACAAAGGCTTTGTTCATTTCCTCTATTCTATTGGTAAAAGACTCCGGTTAAGTTCTTAAAGGGAATTTTAAAAAGTGAGGAAAAAAATGTTTGTATTACATAGCTAAATAGAAAATTCACAGATTTGAGTACTTTAAGGTAAAAAAAAATAGAAATAAGTATAACAAAAGCAAATAAATAAAAGCTTTGCCAATTAAAACATAAAGAGGCTGGTTTGAGAGCACTTTGACATTCCTCAGAGTGAATTTTCTGTCTAACAGGCTGAAAAGGAAGGTGTACAGGTACTTTCTTCATTTATCATTTTAGCTGACACTGAGGATCAAAATTCTGTTTGCTGAACAATTCAGAAAAGGGCACAAATATTTCCACTTTTGTTACAAACAAGAGACCCTTTCAAAAAGAACAGATTTTTTCCAGACTAAAACTTTTCATAGAAAACTGTAGTAAAAACAAACAAACAAACAAACAAGGAAGACCAAGACAAAATGAAACATGACCATTGAACGCTTCCTTATAGAGTTTGAATTTAGTCTCTGATATTTCGCACTCAGGATGAGAGATGAGAAGACCTCAGGGGACCATTACCTAATGATTTCCACAACAGCAAACTCTGACCAAGAAAGAACAAAGAGAGAAATTAGCTTCAGCTCACCTGATATCTGCTTGCTAAGACACAAAAACAAAACTTGGGTCTTGGGTCTGTTCATTCCAATCTCATGAAAAACTAAGGTCATTTCTGTCATAAATCACAACCATTTATGCCACAGGCCACTCTTCCTCTAATCCAGATAAGTTAATTTAAAAAAATTCCTACAACAACTAAAGTGTTAAAAAGCTTAGTTCTCTATTTTTTTAAATCAAGGAAAGCCATGTTCATGGAAAAAAACCAGTTCTGTCATAATTCTCGTTCGTTATTTGAACCAGAATGCCATAATTGTGGGATTCAGGTGCTATTTAGGGAAGATTAAAGGTGTCATTTTGGGGTATCAGAACCCTCAATGGGGAGTGGCCAGACCCCATCAGACCTAGACATGCTGACCTCCCTCCCTGTTATGTTTCTTGTTCTTGGAGAGCGGATTGAATCTTTTGTCCTGAGACATTTCCACTTTCCAAGGATTGTCTTAAGGTTCAAATTGTATCAGTGAGCATTTACATAACCCCCTAATAAATATTAGTTCTTTATATGATATATTGCAAGCGAATCATTCTGCAATACATAGTGATACGGTTCATTGGTGTTATCTCTTTATTTTCCCCTTTCACTGAAGAAATGGACAGTAATAAAAACAAAGCCACAGTTTTCTTCTTTTTTTAAAGTTGATTGTACACCAGTTTATTTGCTTTACAGTCCTGTCATTTGACTAAAAAAAATCTGAATGGGGTATTTGAAAATATGAATACTGAAGGCTATAAAGAGGTGGGAGACTATGTTCATATCTATGAACAGTTAATAAGACAACTATTGTAAATGTAAAGGTATTGCTGTTAAGTATGGAAATGTAAAGAGAACATGAATAAACATATAATACATGCCCTAGCCCTGCTGCCTCTTTAATCCCTGAGAATTACCTGGAAGTGATTTTTTTTTTTTTTTTTTTTAGAGAACTCAAAGTAGGTAGCCTCCTACGATTGTTTATCTATAGATGATGTTCAATACTTTTTACTAAATACAGCAACTTGGTAAGCTAACTGAGCTTATTCCCACTTCTGCCTTACATTTACAAAAAAGAGAGAACTGAATTAAGTCATGTATTAGTTTGTTTAGAACAGTAGCTTGGAAAGAGATTGAGCAGAGAGAAAATTATGATTACCATCAGCAGTTTAGCTTATTCCCTATTGGCTATGTTCTTGGGTAACTTATTTTTTGTTTATAGCCAATAGCATTGTGGTTGACATACCAAAGACGTAAAATCTTGGCTTATGGATAGTTGCCTTATCATATTTGAACATTAAAAATAGCTATGAGGCAAAAAATTTAAGCTCAACAAAATCAGGTACTTACTTTGACTTCTGAGAGGAAAGGACTTTCCAGCCAGTAAAAGATTTGGGAGTTACTATATTACAGTTTCTCTTGTTCCATGGACTCCATTTTCTTCTCCAAACTAGAAAGCACAGTAATACTTAGTCAGAGAGGTGTCTATGATCCACTGCAGATTAATTCCCATGGAAATCCATGGGACTAAGAATAATTTTGACATGTATTAGTTTAGAAAGGAAAGTTTTCTGACACGCAGAGGTAGGTTAATGTCTCATGTACAGTGATGGAGGTTACCCAGGGCTCAGTCACAAAATTGGAAACCTGAGATTTCATTACGCTATGTCTTGAGCTTGAGGTATGGCTACATGAGATCATCCATTACCTCTGTTTTCTGTTGTCATCTTCCGTCAAATCATAACCTGTAAAGATAAGACAATACAACTTCAAAGCATTTTATCTTCTGAATGAAAAACCACCCAACCTATTAGAAGCTTGTCAATAGGGATAAGACTTGTCCCTAAACCAGACTTCATATAACTGGTGATTCTCTGCTACCACAAGACTTTTTGTTTTGCTATGTAAATTAAATAGAACTACAAGGTGTACTTGAGGAAAAGGCACATGGACAAATGGTAGTTCACAAAGATAAAGGGTGAAACCCCATGTTAAGATGAGGTGTAGTGTGAGGTTTTTGGCTTGGACTAGTTTTATGGTTTGGACTTGTTTGTAGTCATTTTTTTAATGACTTAGAACTTAGATATTTATATTAATTATATGTTGTTTGGCTTATGGCTTAGGCGTATTGTTAGTTTTTTATTATAACTTAATTTATTTTTATTAATTTGCTTTGTCATGTGGCTTGTGGCTTATTTATGTTATTTTATATATTGTTTTTTAGGCAGTTGGATTATGTTTATTTGACTTATTTATGCTTTGATTTTTTGTCTATTGTTAAGGTGTCAGATATAGGCTAAAATAGTTTTTTATAGCATATAGAAAGACATTTTTATATTATTTTTGTGTAATTAAAAAGGAAGGTTTTAATTTTAACATAGTAAAAGTATACGTAACAAAATAGTTATATGAAGTGTTTACTTTTAACTGGGTATGTTGATTAAGGGAGTAAGCTAAAAAGGGCCTTTGATTATTGGACTTCAGTCTTTGATAGTTGGACCTTGGTAGTCAGCCTCAGGAGGAGAAAGTAACCAAATAAGGAGTAGACTTTAGGACTACAGTAGGGCTGTAATATAACTTTTTTTTTTTTTTTTTTTTTTTTTTTTAGCAAGATAAGGGGAATGGGGGAGAAAAGGTAAGCCTGCCAGAGACCCATGTTCAAATGGGCTAGTGCCCCTTCAACTAATCCATATACAGAGGATGAAGATAACAAAATGCAGGAGGGGAGAAGACAGCCTGCTCAAGCATCCTCACTCTCTGTCTCCTGTCTGCTATGAAATGAGTAATGTCTATCACATGCTCAATCTACTGGGTGTTCTGGTTCATGATGGACTCTGAGCCAACAGAAAGAAGGAGTGGAGACCAGCGCCTTCAAACTCACGGACCAAAGCAAACCGTACTTTCACCAAGCTCTTTCTGCCGTGTATTTTGCCACAGAGATGAAAGTCCTGACTGAGAACTGTTTAAGGAGACTTGTTCTAAGTGTCAATGACAATATCTGCCTACATCTATTCCAGACACACAGAACCTGGGAGAGAAGCAGTGAGGAGCTGTGGAAAGGAAATCAAGAAAACAGCCAGTACGGGGAGACAATTACCTTCTGGTGAGGTGCTCTCTCCAGCTGGGTCCAGGCACTACAACAAGCTATTATTTTCAGTAGAAATAATAGAGTTGCCAAAAAATTCAGGTGAGTTTCTGACTTGAGAAGCCTCCTCAGTATGCAGCAATTAGCTGCCATCCTTTGCTGTGGGAAAGATATGCACATTCTCTGTGGGAGATTGTTCTGTTTACTACACAGTGGGAACCCAAGGGTCCTTTTCTGACCTCTGTTAGACCCAACAGGAAGGTTAAAAAAAAAAGTTAATCTTTCTCTTGGAAAGAGTGAAAAGAGATAAGGGAGACAGATGTTGAAAATGTTTGTCTTCCAGACAGGGATTTCTATCTCTCTACATCACCCCTTCCACAACACACCACATGGAATTTTCTATTGACATCTGTAAAGCGGAGGCATTCATTAGAGACCCTGCCAGAGGAGCTTAGAGGGGTCTGTTAGAAAAGAATATATTGTGCTGTATGCGCTGTACTCTGAAAACACTAGGTTTTTTTTTTTTAATTTTTTAATTATTTTCAGTTCATCAGGTTATTGGAATAAAACTAGACTGAGAAGCACTGCATTGAGACAACAATCATGTTGCTTTGTTTCATCTTTTTTCTTGGTATGGGGTGTACGAATGTGTACATGCATGCTTGCCATGCGGGGACTACCTCAGAAGTCTTCCTTTACTGCTCTCTGCCTTGTCTTCTGATAATATGCTTCACCAAACCTGCTGCAGCCTGCCTTTCACATGAACTGGCCGTCCAGCAAAGCCTGAGCTTCACCTTCACCTGTTCTCTTGTACCTTAGCATTACCTACCAGACCTGGCTTCAACATGGGTGAGGGATTCTGAACCTGGGTCCTCAGGCTTGCACAGCATTTTACCCACTGGTGCCTCCTCCTCACCTTCCTGCCATGTTCTCATATAGAACTGCTGGGATTAGCGGAATCCTACCTTGTAGTTTTATTAATATTTCTTTAGTCTCACTAGTGTTGGAACCTATTGCTATGACCTCTAAAATTACATTCTGCTAAACTCTCCTTTATGTTAATTTTGCTTTTATATTTCAACCTCTTCTGTCTCCACATCTTTTAATAGAAATGTTAATGCTGGTACAGAAACACTCAATATTAACTAACAGGGGCTCATTGCCGCTAGTGACCACTCCAGTACAATCTACAACTGTATGCAACAGTGACATCAAATGCCATCTCTCATGTATCTTGGGAGGAAATTCTTTGACAGGGAGTTGTTTTAAATGAGACACTTCTTAGTGATAGCTAATCATTTAGCAACTCACCCTCTCTCAATCAGGGTCTTTCTCGTTTGGAGAAACATAAAATTTATAATCATCCTTTCAGTTTTTAAATCTACAGATAGAAGAAAGAGATTACCTTTAATAGGATATTCTGTGGCTGACTGGGAAGGAACACAACAAAAAACAATCCATGAGATGTGAAAGTGGAGGGATATGTCCTGGTAATTATAACAACAATTAAAAACTGAGTGGAAATGTTTCCTCCTGTACCCAGTGAGAAAGATTGCTGAAGTATGGCTGGAAGCTATTGGCACTGGACAGAAACCTGAGATTTGCCAGAGGAACTTCAGCTGCAAGAATAAACATGTTTCCTGCTGAGGGCTGGGGACCAGCTGGTTGATATAGGCGACTGTCCTAAATTTCAGACCATGAAAGGATAGAGGAGAGAAAACCGTGGGGCACTGTCGTGGGATTCAGCAGCGCCCTGATCTGACCTGACGGTGTGGCCTCTGGACCAGCACAGGTTTGGGGCTCACCTATGAACTTTATCTTAAGGTTTGGCCCCAAAAAAACTTAAAGTCCTGCATCCTGAGGACAGCTCTGTCTCTGCTTCTCCACCGCCTGGAAGGAAGATTAATTCTGGATGAATGGATTCTTTCTCCATTTCCTGCATTTACATTGTAAGTTGCTTGAATAAATATTGACCCTTTTAATATATCTCCTTGTGATAATTAATTGGGCTTATTAATTGGGTCACATCCAGTTCCCTTGGCCTTGGTGGAGTAGTGGAACAGTATTTCTTACGGATAATACAACCTAGCTTTTGGCTTTTCATGGATTAGATGTGAAGCTCCAGGACCAAGGCTGGCATTTTCCAGCAAGGTTTAAATTATAGTGTGTATACTCAGTGCACTTGTCAACAGCTACGTGGGGAGCATGCTTATACCACACTGCATATTTGCTACTATGCATCTGTGGTCAGACTGCCAAAGCCTGATTTCTGACAACAAATTAAATAAAAATTAAGTTAAAACAAACATTGTGTAAGCTTGCTGCCTGGTATTAAAATTTTATGAAAACAGATGGGTAAGCAGAATCTCTCTGAGGAACATGTCTTAGCAGAGGCACTTTCTCTAGGTTGCAGGTGTAGGCATTTCAGTTGCACCCCCCCCCCCCTCGGTCTCCTGAGGAGGAACAGAAGCAAAGACACAAATACAGCAGCATATCACACACCAGTGGCTTCCTACACCAGATCTTAGGAAAATGCTCGAATGAGGGAAGAAATATGTTGTCATATTGCAAAGATAAAACATGCAGGTCTACATCTACTTGAAACATCCAATTTTTTAAAAAAGAGAAACCATAGATATTTCTGTTTAAAAATATGGACTTAATTTGTTTATTAAGTGGCCTGTATGTGTTTACATGTGCAACTGTGCACCTGCGGAGGTCATAGAACCTTTTCAGGAGCTATTTTTTGTTTCTTTATACCAAGTTGGTCCTGATGTTTGAGTTAAGGATGCCAGGATAAGTGATAAAGGCCTTTACCCATTGCTCTCTCTTGTTGGACCCCATAGAATATGGTGATTGTGCAGCATCAGGCTTAGACCGCACTAAATCATGTCCTAAACTATGATCACCTATCATCAGAGAAGAGAGATGCCAGTGATTTGTGTATAATTTTATGTACTATATCCTTCTGCAAACAGAAGCAAGAACTAACAACCACAAAATACCCTTCAATTATAATAGGTAACAATGATGATATTATGTAATAATTATTGTACAACAATATGAAGCAGAAGAATGATACCTAAATAACAGTTGTACTTTCAGGCACTTATATATATTGATGGTTTAGTCAAATTATCAGGAATTGAAAATGTGAATGTTCAAATGCTGATGTAACTTTGATAATCTGGAATGTACACAGAAATGATTAACATAGAGAAAAGATATAACTCACATTTAGTATAGTAGTTCACAGATTTCACACATTAAGTTTTTATGAATCTATCATTTTAGCTTTCACAGTGATACCTGTTTTACATAATGTATTAACTTCCTGACTTTTATGACTCAGATAAAGGAAGCATATACTGACTGCTCTGCTAAACTGTATTCCTCGCCTATCCTGAACTCAGGCTACTGTCAATGTCTATTTACTCAGCTCATATGTATAGTTCCCTCACAAATTTACAATACAATGATGGTACAAAGTAATAAGTTCTGGTCTTTGTCCTAAATAAAAATATTTACTAAGACATATTATTTATAATATGAGGTAGAATAGGTGTACAGAAACACAGATCTCTGGGCACGGAAAAAAAAAAAGGATAAATGACTTCATCTAGAGAGATTAAAAGGTACAACCTGCAGGATAAGACAACATTGAAGAAGGCAATAGTACCTGTTCATATGAAGAACCTCAGGTATGAAAATAGGGAAGAATAATCACATTTTATTTTGAAGACTTCAGTTGAATTGGCATAAAGTTACAATTCAGATCATCACTCCTTAGATTATGAAGAGTGAACTGGTGTAAATAACAATCACCTGAGAATAGTAAGTGATGAAAAAACTTTAAAATGTTGGAAAATATTCATAGAATAATGATATAAAGGTAAATATGGAAGCCAGAGATTGGAATGTCTTGTCACCAAGGAAATAGCATCTTATACAAAAATGGAAGGCAGACTTATAGGAAAAATAGGTGAAAATGAAAAAACAAAACAAAACAGTGTTTTTGATGACTTAGGCTATAGATAGAAAGGTTCTTCCTTACCCTTGTGGTGTGTTCACAGGGAATACCTGCTGTTTTTGGAGGCTGGGGTAAAGTGATAGGTGGAGAATGGAGATTAGGAGGGGATGATCTGTGGAATCCACAGAAGATGTGGACAAGGGGAAAACAATGATGCATCTAATGATCTACTGTAGCACCAATGACTAGATTGAGGGATTGGGTCTGGGGAACAGAAAAACCTCAACTTCAAGGTCTCTTTTAATAGAGTCTATTAGCATAAAAATTAGTCAGATCTGATATTCTCTATTTTACAAAAAGAAAATTTGATGATCATATGAATTCATCCAAAACAAAAAGAAATAGAATGTTTTTGTAATTTCTGTATGTTTCTAAAATTAGATATTCCATTAGTGCAACTAGAGAAAGAAAAAGAATTTAGTCATGAATTCTATGAATTTATTTGAAGAAAACTCTTGATATATTGATTATTAATTAGGAAATTAGTCCTGTTAAAAATACTAGGAGTATTTTTTATCAAAATTTAAGAAATACCATAGTTAATCTCATTAAACAAACAGGTTGAGGAGAGATAAAAATTTACCCGTAATAATCAATCACATTCTTTAGTTTGCTCAAAGCTCAGTGACCATGAGTCGTGAACACAAAAGAAACGCAATGTGAAAAATGTTATTTATTTTTAAATGCTTCCTGTGGGATATCTACACACTGGGCTGATTCATTTTGACCTGTTCAGGACAATTTGTCAAAAATAAAGACATTTAACCAAGTATTAATTTGTTTGGCAAAAAAAATGTAAAGATGTTCCATACTTCAGTTAAGTAATTGGAAGAGGAGACTGGGCTTTTGTTTTTGAGAATCACAATTCAATTCTAGATAAATATAATCGATTATGAGTTCTCGCAAATTTGTCTTATGTTTTTCCAGTTTTAGTTTAAGTGACTTTCAGAGAAATTTAAACAGACTTTCATTTTCTGCAGATTTTTTTTTTTTTTTGTGGGGAGGGAAACTAACAACAAAAAAGTGTCATTGTTTGAATTTGTTTCTTTACCTCTAATAAATTACACGGTAGCTCACATCTTAAATTAGCAAGCTCATTCTTAACTTGGATTTCTGAAACTGAACAAAGCCAGACCCAGATGAAAAATAAAGCATTTTTAAAATGAAACATCAGGAATCCAGGCGATATATTGAGATACTTGACAGTGGAAATTATTGCAGTGATTGCTATAGGTGACTTAACTAAATATAATTAGAACCCGATTGTTCTTATTTTCACTGTCAAATTAAGTGAATCTACTCACTATCTAGAGATGAACCTAGAATCAACTCAGCCAGAGTAGCTAGGATGTGGAGTCATTGTGGTGACCAGCCAACCTTATATGCATAGACATGCACGACTTCACTTTCAGACATGACCAAGTAGGATGTGAACTCCTTGTAGCGTGTAGTACCAATCTCAGGGTCGTAGAACACAACAGTACTGTGTGCTCCCCCTCCCTGCTGCTTCCACTTTCTTTATTGAGTTCCTTTTATTCCACTTTTAAGGAACAAATGCTCCTGTGAGTTTGTCCCTTTTGTACTGCAGAATAACAAACATGCAAGCTCTTGGATTCTAATGTGTTGTCAAACAAGGGCATGTGTGACTGATCTTAAAAGCATGAGAAAAACACAGTGCTTACTCTATATTGATAAGTGACAGATGACTAGTTTTAAGTTCAGGTTAACAATAAAGTGAAGTAGCAGAGAATTCACCAGGCTGTAAATCAGTTTTAGGTCAAGCTAGCCCTAGACATGTCTCATAGTAAATGCATACCTTGGAAAAGTCATTTAATTGAGAGAACTGTCAGTTTTCAGTACCAAAAAGGGCGAAGTCTAATGTTCTAGTTTTATTTAGAATACCAATACATTAAAAAAAAAAAAAACATTTGAAAGGTTTTGAAGTACTTAAAATGTTATAAAAGTATTTATGATTATCATGTGCTGTGAAATAATTCTTTTGTACAGTGTGAAGAGGTGTTGCTCTCATTGGTTGAATAAAAAGCTAACTGGCCAATAGCTAGGAAGGAAAAGTTTAGGTGGATGATTCAGAATAAGGGAATGCTGGGAAGAAGGAGCGTAGAATAGTCAAGAGACACAGAGGAAGCAAGAGACAGATGAATTTACTGTGCTAAAAAGGTACAGAGCCACATGGTAGAGTGTAGATTAAAAAAAAAATGCATTAACGTAAGTTGAAATAGCTAGTTAGTAACAAACTTAAGATATTGACCTGAGTTTTTATAATCAACAATAAGTCTTCATGTCCTTTACTGGGGAGTTGGCAGTCCTGGCCAAAAAATTTCACCTACAATAGTGTTATAGTCATCTGGCTGATATTTTTATTATCAGGGAGACAAAATGATTCCCATCATTGTGGGCTCTGTAATCTCAGCACGGATAGACACAGGAAGGAGGAACACAAGCGTAAGAACACCCTCAAAAACCAAAATAAAACAACTCACAAACAAAGTGCTAAAATGCTAAGGGAAATGTTTCCTGCTTTCAAGAAGGTCACAACCTCTGTATTAAAGAAACTTATTCTTGGAAAACAGAGAATTAGAGATTGACAGAGAAGATCATTGTAGTAGGAGGTTTCTGGCCTGGACTTTTGAGCCTAGCCTCAAGGTTTAGACCCACAGACCCGCAGACCCGCAGACCCGCAGAGACACACAGATGCTTACAATAATTTTAGGCTGATCGGCCTAAGGCTCAGACATATAACTTGCTAACTCTCTACCCTTAATCTAACCCATGACTCTTAACCTGTTCAGCCATGCGGCTCGGTACCTTTTCTCAGAGCAGCATAGTTGTCCTCTGCTTCTTCTGGCTTCTCTCTGGCCTTCTGCTCTCTACTTCCTGTTCCTAGAGTTTTCCTAGTCTGGTAGTCCCACCCACACTTCCTGTCTGCCTTTGGGCAATCAGTGCTTTTTATTAAACTCATAGGTGGGGACAATTATTTACAATGGAACAACATAATCCCCCTGCAGATCATTTTGACTTTAAGAAAGGAGGAGATAGTTGCTTGAAGAATAATTTGAAATGTTGACTTGGAAATCAAATTTAAATTATAGTATTTTAATGCTGTTATAGATATGTAACTCATATAAAACATGTATATATATAACAAATATTTTATATAAGTGTACATAATGTATATATATAGTAGGTATATAACATTCTTTTAAAGTGTTATTTCTTTTCAAATTTACATGTATATGTTTCTGCGTGAATTTTGCTTATTATATGTTTTAGTCACATCTGGAAACAAGAAGAGAGTGCCAGGTCCCCTACAATTAGACATAAAGCCAATTATAAACTGCCATATGTGTTCCAGGAACTGAACCAAGGTTGCTTGCAAGAGAAGTAAGTCCTTTTAAATACCAAGGCACCTTTCTTGCTTCAGAATATCCCACATAGAACAGAGATGCTGAGATTGGCAGGATGATAGAGTGTGAGAACAATAATAAGCCAAATATGTAGAAATCAGTGCTGACTGGGGACGGGGGTGGGAGGTAAGGAAATATCAAAGAGATGTTCCACCTGGAGATGATCCTTGCATGAGATACTATATAGAATCAGAAGGCTGTAGCTCTGTGGGAGTTTCACTGGGACAACCAGCCATGATGGAGGTGGATGCCTGTATTTCTCACTCAGAGGATACCTATGTATTGAGTTTCTGTCATTGCTGACTGGTATCTTTGGGGGAAAGTAATAGCTGCTTCTATCATTTCCTTATGGTTCCAGTTGGTACTTATCTCTTTATGGGACTAGTTTGTAGATTTTTATTTTATTTTGCTTATTTCTATTAACTGCATGCATTTGTTTTCTCTGTGTGTGTATATATGGATGTGGGTGTAAGTACTTGTGGATGCCAGATGAAGTCCTTGGATTCTCTGAAGCTGGAGTTCTGGACTATGAGCCAGTGTGGGTGCTGGGAGCTGAACTCAGGTCCTCTGAAATAGCATCTACTACTATTAACTACTGGACCATCTGGCTAGCCTGTTAGCTGGTAGTTTTAAGACAGATGGTCAAAAGCTAATTCTGAGATTATAATTGATATTCCAGTGATTTATTTGAGAAGTATTCCCTGAAGAAACCAATAACAAAGTGGTGAGAACAAAGAAAGAAGCTTCCAGGCAAGAGAGAGAGACTGTAAAGGTCAGTCTCACATGTGGCTAAAGTCTGCACAAGAGCTAAAGGCTATGAACTATATTTCAGACCTTATTATGTGTAAATGGATTTTAATTTTCCCGAATCAATCAGTCATTGGCTACATAATATCCTGGAAAACGGAGTATGGTGGTAATCTTTGCATCTCTAGTATTCCATGCTTGCAGGCAAATCAGTCCCCAGGCAGTCGTCTACTAAGGAAGATCAGGGTATAGGAAGCCAAGAAGGTGGCACAGGGAGAGCATGCAGTGATCTTAATGAGCAGGACAATAGGAGTTTCCTTGGGATTCTGGTTTCATCACAGAAAGGTCATTGTGTGTGTGTGTGTGTGTGTGTGTGTGTGTGTGTGTGTGTGTGTGTGTGTATGTATGTATGTGTGTATTTTTTTAATAGTTCACCCTTGACATTTCATTCCCAATATTGCCTCTCATCCAAGAATCTGAAACAAAGAATTGGAGGATACTAGGCTTCTAAGACATCCACTATGTCTTTTACCCTTAAGTGGAGAAGTGTTCAAATTTAAACCCGTATCACAGAAAATAATTAGGTCTTTAAAGCCTATAAATTACATTTGTCAGCAATAGAGAGAAAATAAATGGAGTTTCTGGTCCTCTCGTGGCAATGATGAATTGCAGTGTTAGGATTTTTCTGTGAAGATCTTGTGTGGACCTAGGAATTTGTCTGGTGACTCTGAAGGAAAAAGACTGTTAGTTCAAATCATCATAGTTTGTCTTCACAAGCCAAGCTCCATGCATTGAGGTTGAGGAGTCCCGTGGGGTTTGTAATTTCTATGTGATTGATACCAATCCAATAACAAGAAGAAGTGCTGTCAGGACCCCAGTTATGTATAGAATATATATCAAGGAGGTATAGACCAGGCAACCTACTATGTAAGACTTAAGTATATCTCAGTTATTAATAGGACTGATAGTATCCATGCAGAAATCAGTTCCTGGCTATCATCCTGATTTAAAACCCTTGGCGTCTGACTCCAGAATGTCATTTAGGAACAAAATTTGAAAGTTTAAGGTAAAGTATAATTGATTAAAATAAATGCTCCAGAGGGTTTGGCAAGTATACAGAGAAGTAAAGCCAGATGCATCCTAATCCCACACAAAGGTTTCCATACACTCTTTTTGCTGTCTTTGAGGAATATGATACCTGGAACAGCTGGTTCTACCTGCTTGTGAGGCTGGGCAGACACAGACGATGCCTGAGGATACTGTGAAAACAGATAGTTTTGCCATGCATTTCGAAATTGCTAAAAACAAAACTCATCTCCAACCCAATCCGACCCTCAGCAGTCATTAACTGCACAGGTAGCACTGGTTGATTCTGTGCTTCTGATGAACTGAGATACAGCCTTTCCTTTGCTCTTGATCAGAGGGAGTGACTTGAGTCCAGTGACTATGTTTAGGAAAATATATGTCTGGAAGAGTTTTCAGTCAAAGTTAATTTTGTTTTCTGTAATAGCCTTGGTAGGAAGCCCATTTCATTGAGCTGATGAAACAGGGTATTTGATACGACAAGTAGAATGGGGAGACAAGAATCAAAACAGCAAGGCAAAAGGAACTATGCAGGCAGCAGCATCCTGGCTTGCTTCTAAGCAATACACATACGCAACCAGCAGAGCAGACTTAGCTCTAAGGCCAGATGTTCTTCGAAAGGGAAATCTGCTCAGGACTCTTGCTTGATAAGATACAGATTTAAAAACCTAGTTGAATTCAAGTTTCTACACAATTTCAGGACGGTGTCATACTTAGAAATTTACATTCACATTTGTGAATTAGGAATAATACAGTCAAATACCAGGAAAGAATTGAGCAAGTGGGCCATATGAAGAATGAACAAGGCATTACTCTGTGACTTGAAGAAGGGTATGGTAATAAGGACATGGTAAAGGTATCTAAAATGCCTCTCTGAACCTATACTTAAAAATGAAACATATCACCACACTTCATAATTGTTTTCCCTCCCTGGGGATAGCTCTGGTTATGTGTCAAACATGTATTCAGCCTTGCAATGTGTAAGGTTCTCTGTGTTGTAGTCTATAGTAAATTATAGACATTCATGAGGCCCATCTACATACTCTATGAAATATGCTTTTAAAAGCTTGGAATTTGGACAGAGAAATAATTGTCATAACAGACATCTGATAGAACCCCATAATTTTAAAGTATACCATGAAATTAGAATTGGATAGCCAAGACAAACAGTACTAGTTATAATGTGTTAATTATTGATTATTACAGCAATGTAGCTTATGTTCACAGAATTGAATGAGTCTCTGGTAGGCCAATGAACAAGTTTCTTTATAAATCTGTAATTCTTTAATGCTCATTCAACATTCTTATTTTTATTTAAAATTATTTTTAACATGCCTACCATTCCTCCCCCAGTTTCCCTCATCCTTACCCATTCCTCAAAGATAATTAGGATTCTCAAAGTAAGTCAGTGCAGTCTGTCACACCCAGGTGAGACAGGACCCAGCTCCTCCCACCCCCAGTATCAAGGATGAGCAGGTGTTCCTCTTTCAGGGAGAGGTTTCAGGAAGCCAATTTATGCACCAGAAATGAACTCTGATCCGACTTCTAGGGGCTCCGTAAACTGCCTATGCTGTTTGACTATCATCCACACTCAACTTAGTTCAGTTCCATGAAGTTTCCTCAGCTGTCATTTCAGAATAAATTGGACTCACATGGGAGGTAAGGAAGGGGAGGTGGGGAGGAGGAAGGGAGGTGGGGAGGAGGAAGGGAGGTAGGGAGGAGGAAGGGGAGGTGGGGAGGAGGAAGGGGAGATGGGAAGAGAACATGAGAGAATCAGATGAGAGAACTGAATTCAACATTTATAAGTAAGTTTGGGGAAGAGACATTTTGTTCAAGAAACAAAACAAATTTATTTTCAACATTTCCCAATAAGAGCTCTAAAAATAATTAGCAAATCAACATCTTTCATATAACTTTTATTTTATCTCTAGCTTTTCTTTTCATGAACTAAGTTTTTTATGATTCATAACAAAACTATGTAGTATTTATTGAGTGCTTATTATGCGTCAGGACTATGGCAATTGACTTATCTTTTTGTAAATATCAAAATGACTTGGTATTGCCAATTATGCCCCATTAAAGCTAAAAAAATAACACTTCCAACTTGTGAGACCTATTAGCTTCATTAAAATGAAAGATCTCGGTTGCAGCTAGAAAAATAAAAGAAACCGCAGATTCCTGACAAGAAACATTACATTGTGTATAATCTGCTTATTGCCTCAGCTGTGGCATGCAAGCTGCAAAACTGAAGACTTCCAATTCACTTCTTCACATTTCCCTAAGACGATGTTGAATGCTTCATTGTACCCCTGAACTTAGGTCAACTCTTATTAAACATGATTTAATTTATTAATTTATTAAAAATTAATAAAACTCTTATTAATTTGATATGAAGGTGTACTATTGAAACCCAATATATCTAATTGAGTGTTTTTCATCTTTAAATAATTTTATAACAGATAACTCAGTATTCAGGGTTTTTTTTTTTATGTGTAACTTTAGATGACAGCCGTAACAGCCTTAAGCTCATAAAGACATACATTTTTTTTGTTAGAATTTGCTACTAAAATTGTTACAGAGGAAAGTTTTGGGAAATATTCTGCATATAAACCAGGCCATGAATTAATATTTCAACATCCCAATAACTGGCATTGCATTTCAACATCATTCAAATGTTTCTTGAAAACACCTACTAGAAATCAAGTAATAGAAAATATGCTCTGCAAAATATACACTTTATATGGAGTCCTGCAGCATTTTCTTTGTATGGCCAACTTAGTTTTTTCTATTTGGTAGTCCTAAATCTAAATCTCTCAATTTTTTTAAGTAACAAATGGTCTATAGAGTGATATTATTTTTATAGAATATAAAGAACCTATGGCTTATAAGGTTCAAATTTACATGGAGGAGTAGGCAGAGAGGCAAGATTTTGAACTTGTCATCTATCACATATTTATCCTAATTATCTGCTCTCATTCTCTGGTAAGGCAAAATAATCCCATAACGTTGTGTATCTTATCATACACAAACGTGTAGTCAGCTGCAGGTTTTGAAATAGATTGGACTAGGAGTTAAATTTTGGTAGAGAAATTTCTGTGTATATTTGCTTATATTAATGAGAATTGTTTGTGAGACAGATTAAAAAACCCTATTTATTTGCTTGAAGTATTTTGTCTATTAGTGATTAAGTGTATAAGTTTCATGTCCGCACTTGCCATTATACTATTATTATATTCATATATATATTATATTCACATATAATATTCATGTGTTGGTTTCTACCACATATACCTCAGACTCACTGCTTCAATCAAGAATGAAGGTTTTGAAAAAATATTCTCTGTGCACGGTCTCCAATGTACTCTACACTCAGAACAATGTCTGAAATAACAGACAAGTGAATTCATGAAAGAAATATGGAAGGTATATCAAGATCTCTTTATAATAGCTAGAAGTTTTTTCATCATAGGTGTTGAGACTCTTTATTACAATTGAAGATGTATATAATCATTTTCTTCACATCCAAAGCAGATTTGGACTCTGGCTTCACGTTGTGTCTTATCCATAGATTCTGATAGTTTTAAATTGTTAATATTTTTCACCATCAATTATAGATTGCATCCAGATACAATAACATGTGAAGACAAAGCCTAAGCATTAAAATTAACTACTACTAATAAGCAAGTACACTCTTTGGCTGTAGTTATCTTATGGTGTCAAATACATTGATGGAAATTTGGAGAGACTTGATTATTCATTTACCCTTGAGATGGAAGTTTAACTTCGTTGTTGACACTCAGTCTCCAGGTAGCCTGAGATCAGACAGTCATGTCAGTAAGACAGGAGGGATATAAAAGCCTTGCTTTTCCCTTTGATAACTTGTATGTTCCATTGTCTTAAGAAAGTGTTTAAAGCTCCTATAAATCAATTAACTTGCTAGGCTGTTAGACTGATCCTAGCTTTGGGTCTTCTATCAAGCAGTTCTTAAGAGGGGCTATACAAGCTGGAACTGGTTTAACAGAACTCCAAGAATAATTCCTATTTGAATTACTTATTTCCTGGAAACTCACAGCATAAATTTTATTTATTTAAAGGTCCCATCAGCCTTGGAATTTTATTATTATCTAGAACTTAGTAGATGAATAGCAATATGGAAATAGATTTTCATGTGTTTTCTCTTAGCCTAGGGATGATAAGCTGGACCAACCCCAGAATTTTATTTGCTTTTTATGAAGTTCTCCTATAAGATTCTTTTACAAATGCAGTGACTATGAAAGTCTATATATATTTTAGACCACGCTGCAGATGTAGATGGATAAATTTCTACAGAGCAAATTAATACCAGGGAACTGGCTCACAGTGTGTCTTAAACACAGATTTCAAGCTGAATTTAGTGATAATATGTAATGTTTGGAGAAGTCTGAAATAGGTGAAGTCACATAACTTTGTAAAAATTTTATTTTTCTTAAGGTATCAAAAAGTGTTCCAACTTAATTCAAAACAATTTCATTCTAAGACAACTGGTTAGGTACAAATTAAATATCTTTAAAATATCAAGACACTGAAAGGGTCTCTCAGTTTGTAGTTACTCTCAGAGGCTTGATGAATACTAATCCACCAGAAGCTTGTCAAGGCCTCTTGGGGAAGATTGAGAAAAGAGATGTTCTTTTTTAAAGGAGGCCTAGCCGAGTGCCAATGAGAACAAAAATGATTGAATATAAGTTTCATGCTACGTGATGGTTCAACTTAGCTTATGCATAAGGTCTTACTTGATATTTCTCTCTCTCTCTCTCTCTCTCTCTTTCTCTCTCTCTCTCTCTCTCTGTGTGTGTGTGTGTGTGTGTGTGTGTGTGTGTGTGTGTATGTGTGTGTGTATGATGCACACAAATGAAGGTAATTGTATTTGGAGCAAACGGCAGTAGAGATTATAACTTTTTCAAGTATTTGCTACAAAGAATCCTTCTAATACATTGTTGAGTACAGGCTTCATATGCCGACTCTTGAGTGTCCAACCACATTTTCTCAGCTCTTATTTTGTTTACTATGTTAATCCTGTAGATTTAAGAGAAGGACCACTGACACAAAATATGGCCAAATTAAAGAGAGCTTTATTAGGGTGTACATTAGGGCTCAATCGGCTGCCATATTCTCTTAAAATGAAGTTCACTAAATCAGCAGGGAACCAATTTCTCAAGCCCCCCCTTCAGTGAAAAATTATAGGGTGTGAGACGGTTTCATGTAAGCATGGTTACAGAAGCAAGACCAAGCAGTTAGGAGAAGAGGGTCATGTAAACATGGGTGTTGGACATTTCCAAAGACAGGTGGACCTGGGAGGTTGGTTTACAGTATATTTCTATGGTTACTGGCTAGGGCACAGCCCAGTTTTGCAAAACAGAAGCTCATGTTTTATAGTAAATGGAAACTTAACTTGTTACAGACTCAAAATGGCTCCTAGGAACAAAATGGAGATGGGCTGTTTTCTCAAATACTCAACAGGTATTCATTCCAGCAGGCACTTGTGAGGAATGAACTATAGGGCCATTCTCAGAAGTATCAGCAAGATAGTCTTAGCCCCAAAAAGAAATACAAGTTTTGAAAACCATCTTGAAACTCCCAGTGAATCCCACTTGGAGATTCTCATGACTCTCTCAACTCAGTTTGAGAGAATTTTACATCAGAGGTCAGATCAAAGTTCTTTGGCTTTCAAACTTCTCAGGCACTTCTGTTTCTTTGGCTTTTTAATACATCATTTCCACATTATTTGACCACAGAGTTTGTTTCCCACTTCTTTGCATGCCATCTGTTTTAATACTCCTATAATTTTCTGGGAACTTCCTGGATAAGAAGAATGGAGAGATGGTCTTTTTCTCCTTACTATGTTCTTCCTCACACTACGAGGAAGTTTTTCTATTACCCTTCAAGGATGCCCCTCTTTTTTCAGTCTTTCTGGAATTTATTGATTATGCTCATTTTCCAATTGCCTTGTGGTTTATCTTGCCAAATTATAGAAAATCACTTCAGACCAGAGATAGTTGGCAGAATTATATTTATGACACTAAGCTGAATAGTGCATTTTAAAACTGAAATGCCTGATAAATTTCTACAAAATGCTTGATTTTTTTTCCCTTCAAACTAATCATCTATAATGAGGATGTAATCATATTTTCCTCATGGAGAATATTGTTAATCATGCCCAAACAGAAATGTGCAATTTCTTATGAATGTATACTAGCAAGAAAGCCTAAATGTAAGAGTCTAAATAACTTTTATTGCTCATAAGGATTTCTTTGAAGAAACATAGGTAGTAATTTCATTCTAAAAATAGTAAGTAGAAGCTGCAGAGGCATGTCACTGTTTAAACATTCCTATAGCTTTTATATAGGACCTGAGTTCCATTTCCAGCACTCACATCCAGTGGTTCACAAACATCTATAACACCAGTTCCAGGTAACTCAGTGCTATTTGACCTCTGTGGAAATGTGGTTCATGTATATGCATAATAATAAATAATAATTTAAATTAGTAACGAGTGTTTATTGTTTATTGAGTTCTAACTCCATTACCTATACGCCTCTAGACTAATAACTTTTTAAATAAGAATTTTGTCTAGACCAGTTGCTGGTAAATATTAGATGTTTAATAAATATTTAATAACTAGAAAACTTTAATGAATAATAATATTGCTTGAAATATTTTGAGGGCTCCACATTGGAAATATATAATGCAAGGTATACCCTTCATTTTAGTCAAGGGAGGGCATTATCCAGCTTCACGCACCACTCAATCTTGGAACTCAGCTTCTTCTGAGTTTTGTGTAACTCCACAAAATCAAGCAGTTTTCTCTAGGAAGAATATCAGTGTAAATTAGAATTTCTCATCCTTGACCTTATTAAAATTTTTGAACTGGATATTTTGTTATCCAGGGTCTTTCTATGCACCATAGAATATTAAGGAACATTCCTAGTGACTAGCTAACCAAATGTCAGCAAAACAACATCACAACCTGTTGTGGTCACAGCCACAAATATCTACCACCGTTGAGAAAGGCCCAGTACAATGAGATATGAGACAAAATCTTGATCACTATGGGAAATCATTAAGAAGTTCAAATATGTGAATGAGCTGTAAATGTTGTTTCCTTGACAATTCTATGCAAAGATGTCAGGACATCATTTGAGAAACAAACAAACAAATAAACAAACACCCAGTATCTTCAAAGTCAACCACACTCATCATGGTCACCAGAGGACTAGCTCAATAGGAACCAACCTACTTTGTTATTTAAATTCCGTGAGGTAAGTTTAGGGCATGTTCTTTGTCTTGGAAACAGTGCTACTTCATGGGCACTCTGGCTTATTGCATGAGAAAGGACTCCAGGTTAGCTGAGTTCAAACCCAGGCAGCCTCCCTGTGAGGATCTCATTCTTTGTCTGTCTTCTCTAGTCCGGTGTCTTCTCTCCAGTGTGTGGCTGCCAAGGATTCATCCTATTATCCAGAATTGCATTAACTTCACAGTTCACCTCAGATGCTTCCTCGCCTGTCAGAAACGATGAGCATCCTTCCCTAAGAGTAGCAGCTGCTGGCCTTTCCACAGACACATCCCCACAATCACCAGTAAAAACACTGACCATCCCCAGCTGTGGGGATGATGAGCTGGTTATGGCGGATTGACCGAGGTGCCACAGTAAACATGCCTCTTCCTTGGCCTTGAAGCCCCAAATAAAAAGAGCAGACTGCCGAACAGCTCATGGCCCTTAGCTATCAATTTGATTTAGCAACTGCGCTGCCTCTCCGACAGCTCTGCAGCCAATTAGTGGTCCCAAGTCATCAGCATTAATTTGTTCACACTTCCCCCTGCAAATTGCTAATTGGTTAAACTAAGCTTTGGTTGGCTGGACTGCTAGGCTGGAAGAAAAGATTGGAGCTGTATCGTTTTCTTACTGAGTTTATTTAGATTAAGGGGACGCTAAAGGACAAACTTCTCTGAACTCTTTGCAACTTTGAATGATCGTTCTGCACAGCAAGATGTTATTAGCTTTTAAATTATGGATGATGTTCTGTTTCTTTTAGGCCAGGGATTCTCAACCTGTGGGTCACCTAAGACCATCAGAAAACACATATTTACGTTGTAATTCACAAGAGTAGCAAAATTATAAAGTAGCAACAAAAATAATTGTATGGTTGAGGGTCACCACAATATGAGGAAAGGTATTAAATGATTACAGCAAGGTTGAGAGCCATTGGTTTAGGCTAACCAACATCTCATTTGTTATAGTTTCTTAAATGATGAATAGACCAAAACATTCTTTCCCTGCTTGAACAAGCTTCACGTTTTGTTCATATAAATGAATATTGATATTGGTTATATTGTATGCTATAATGTCTAGATGATGATTATTTCTCCTAGCCAAACTCTTTTTCACTTCTCATTGTTTAAATCTTTGCTTTTTCTTTCCTTGCTTCATTACACGGGAAAACCAACTTCCATGAACAAACATCCTTCTTCCTGTAGGTGACCATTGAGTTTGGGTAATCCATGTTACACGGAGACTGCTGGGCTTTATATACTTGCTCCAAGTCCTTTCCACATCAGTGTACATGTTTTGTACTAGCTACACCACTCCCTAGTAATGCCCTTACACTTGATAGACCTCTCATGGGCCAATGCAACTTGCTCACATTATATTTCACCCCTTTATCTAGTAATAATTTCCTGCTATTTTAGCCCATAGTTTAAATTAACAAGTGCTTAAAAATATATTCTTATAATTTAAAAAAATAAATTAAAACAAGGTAAATGACTTTCTTTTACGGCATAAAGGAGGACATGCCTGCTCTTTATTCAATTTTATGAGTAAATTGTGTGTGTGTGTAAGGGGGAACATTTTGGCATCAAGATCTTCTTCTTTCTCTTTTCTTATGTTTTTAATTCACCATCCTTCTCTGCTGGCTCCTTTTAGAATTAATAATTAATATTACTATTAATATTCAATCTGGGAAAGTCATTCACTGAGAACAGGATCTATTTAAGCACAGTTTGCTCAAGTAAGACATTTCCTTTTCTGGGTGTGCTGAGATGCACTGTGTTAACCAAATCCTTCAAACTCAAGCCTTCAAAGGGCAGGATTAAGATGTTTTTGCTATGTAAAGGGGCATAGAGAGAAAATGTTTAC
This sequence comes from Phyllotis vaccarum, assembly GCA_033318265.1. Lineage (NCBI taxonomy): Eukaryota > Metazoa > Chordata > Mammalia > Rodentia > Cricetidae > Phyllotis > Phyllotis vaccarum. Next base: position 12,309,419 of record JARWLC010000004.1, on the reverse strand, counting down.
TTTACTTCTCTTCAGTATTATAAAAAGATATCCAGGCAAACTGCAAAATAGGTGGGCATGCAATGATGTGAGAATGCCTTTCTGTATGCTGTGAATAGCAATCTTTAAATAAAGGAGCTGTTTTGGCCCATGACAGGCACCATAGAAAAAGTAGTAGGAGGAATAAGAATAGGTAGGAGGAGCAGGGCAGAGTCATGGACAGAAGGAGCCAGAAGCCCAAAGGAGCAACATGTAAGGAACACAGATAAGCCTCAGGCCACGTGGCAGACAGTTTAATTAAAATGGGTTGAGTTAAGATGTAAAAGCTAGCTAGCAAGGTGCCTAAACCATAGGCCAAACAGCATGAACTTAATATAAGCATCTGAGTCATTTTGGGGGACTAAGCAGTAGCAGGCAGCTAAGGGGTCTGGGGCTGCAGGTCTGTGGGTCTGGGCCTCTGGCTGCCCGGGACCAAGAAACCACATTGTAACAGATGGCATCCCTGGGTGGGCAAATATCCACTTAAGGCCTGAGAATGTTTAAAAAAGGGTTCTAGTTCGCAGAAACTGAGCCAAGGTAGCTTCCAAATTGTGTATCTGAAGCGGGTCATTGTACAGAGAAAGCATGGCACCAGGGCTACATTCAAAATGGCACCAGAGGACTGGCAGCAGGCAATGTAAGCTGCAATCAAGCCAGTTCCATAAGTCTCACAGAAGACTCATTAGCATGTTATTGATTTAAGGTTTCTGTTTATTTTGAACAAAAGGGAAACAAAAACAGATACTTAGTAGCAGCATTTTCTTGGGTCTGCTCTGTTTGCTGGCCATAAACAGACTTGGTCCCCTTAAGAGAACTTACTGATTCACTATGCAGCTCTTTAAGAGAGTGTATTTTAAAAGTTGGTTGGAAGATGATTAAGGATTCACAATAAAACAGATTCAGATGAAAAGAAAAACCTGTAAACGGGTTACAATGTGTGTAAAAGGTACATAGGCTGCAGAGAGAAAAGAAAGAGGATAGAAAAAGTCTTTAAAAAGAGAAATAGAATAATAAAAATATAATAAGCCACATAAAGATGGAAAATAGACACAAAATCTGGATTTTGGTTGCTATTGTGTTTTCTTTTAATTTTTTAACTGTTAATGAGCTAACTGCAGAAAGACAATGGATTGCAAATGCAAAGGCTACTAAGTTAAATAAAAATACATATTTTAAAGGTATTTTGATTTTGAAATTTGTGTCTAAGGATTTATTGCTTTGGAAGAGCTGTGCTTTTGTTTCCATAGAAGATGAGAACCTGTGGATTGTTTCCAGGCAATTATGGTTTCATCAACCAAGACCCCTTGAAGGGGGAAAAAAAAAAAAAAAACAAAAACATCTGATGGGAAGAGATGGCCATATCAGCTTCAGGGATGCAGACTATGATCCAGTTTCAAGAACCCGTGAGATTTTCAATGCCCCTTAATCAGCAGGAAGTAGTAATGGAAAACTATGCCCAAAATTCCCAAAATATTGTTTCTAAATGTTTGTTTTCATTATAAATGGTCGTAGTCAATCTCTTTCTAAGAAGAAAAGGGGAATATGGTATATGAATGATTTTTTTAAAAATTAGATTATTAAATTTACTTAGATCAGGAAATCAGCTGTTAATCTCAAAATGTTTTACATTGGCATGGTCTTTGGTTTATTGATACAAATTTAAGGTCAATTCTCTTATGCTGTATGTATTTTTCTACTCTTGTTTACGATATGATGTTTATGTAACAAATTTAAAATTTTAATGTATAATTAAGAAATGCATGTTAGTTAGATTTTTAGGTATACCAAGATGTAATACAATTATATAGGTGATCTTCAAACACTTTTAAGACCTACAGAATATGGCATTTAAAATCTTTTAAGAACTTAGACTTTCCTGGACAGTGAGACAAGTTTGTTCCTGGCAGCACACCAATTTACTTCAAGAGAAAAATGGGTATCGAAGAAACTCCATATGGAGATTAGCTTCTTTGTGGCATCAGTTAGCCACTGGACATAAACCTGTTATATTGACTGCTTGACAGTATGCTGTTAAAACTGGACATGCAGGTTCCATAGGAAGGTGACCTCTGAACTTTGGCAGAACAAGCCAAGATGGTCATTCAGGTTCCTGCTTTGTAGAGAAAATTGTCAAACATTCTACAGGACTCGAGGAGAAGCAGCTGATGAATGGACAGAGCAGATTTCCTGCTTCACTGAAATGAAAAGAGACTCTGAGCCTATAGGCTGAAGATGGATGCCCCAACTTTATAAAGGAACTTTGGGTGACTGTCCAGGCAGATAGGTGTCATCGCTGTCATTTCTGGATTTTAGAAGTTGCTTGCACTTCCGGTTTACTTAGGTAAATATGTCCTTCTATAGTCTTTAATGTAGTTAAAGATTAGATAGTCATAGGTATAGTTTTTCTTGGTTATTTTAAGGTATATATGAAACTTTAGATTCATAAGGATAAGGTTGATAAGAGTATTTTCTTTAGGTTTGCTAAATACAAATGGACTATATTTTGTAACTGTAATTCTTGCTTGATAGCTGTTTTGTTATATGTAATTTTGCTATGTTAAAATTGAAGCCTTCCCTTTTATTAGACAGAAAGGGGGAAGTGATGTGGAAATGCCTTTCTGTATGCTGTGAATAGCAATCTTTAAATAAAGGAGCTGTTTTGGCCCATGACAGGCACCATAGAAAAAGTAGAAGGAATCAGAATAGGTATGAGGAGCAGGGCAGAGTCAGTGACAGAAGGAGTCAGAAGCCCAAAGGATCAACTTGCAAGGAGAGAGAGAGAAGGATCCAGAAGCCAAAAAGAGCAACATGTAAAGAACATAGGTAAGCCTCGGGCCACGTGGCAGGAAAGATGAATAGAAATGGGTTGATTTAAGATGTAAGAGCAAGCTAGCAATGTGCCTGAGCCATGGGCCAAACAGCGCGAAGATAATATAAGTCAGAGTCATTTAAGGGGGCCTGAGCAGCTGTGGGGTGGCTAAGAGGTCTGGGGCTGCAGGTCTGTGGGTCTGGGCCTCTGGCTTCCCCGGCCCAAGAAACTACTACATTGTAACATATTGCCAATGAAAACTATCCACTTCTGAGAAATCACTGATTCTATTTCCTGCATGAAGAAGCCCCAAAGTCCTTTCCAGATAGATAATATTTTATGATCTTGGGTATAGTAAACTCTACTACAGTTCCAACTTAAAGAAAATGGACTTTTTCTTTACCTGGAGTTGCTTGTCCTACTGTACATAAAATCTTAGTCATTGTGGAAGTTGATTGTTATCATTGTCACATGTTTATATGGAATTTTTTTGTAATGAGGTTTTCACAATGTAGTCAAAGCTGGCCTTAAATTCATTATGGAATTCAGGCTGGCCTCCAACTTTTCTCGATTCTCCTAAGTCTAGGGATTATAAACATGTACCACCATACCTGACTTCTGTTTTAATTACTTTTGTCCTTTGCTTAGATTAGTTTTTCTCCCTTAATAGGAAGTAGTCACCTTATAACATCCCCAAGGAAATAGGATTCAGTATTTTTTTTTACAAGTTTCAATTTTATAGTCAGAAAGTTGCTAATAGCACAAATGATAGAATTATGTATATTTTTGCTAAAGCCTCAAATGACACCATCACACCATCTTGGGGTAGGGTGGAGGGAGTAAACTCTTTTTGAGAAGTGAAACCAACACTTGAGACCAAGTTCAAAACAAGGGTATGTTGTGATGTGCAATGAAATTGGACATGTAAACTTGTTTAGCATCCTTAGGGATGTTTCATGTGCAAGATAGGATGTATATGTATCATATTAACTCTTTAGCTAATGCAACTACTCTACCATTTCTCAGCTTGCAGTTGAATTATTATGTTTTATTTACAACTCATTCTCTCTAATTTAGTATGCAACTCATTCTTATGAATAATTAACCTATCCTTATAATTCTACTGAATATGTTCTTATAAAGATTACAATTGAATTTATATACCTGGATTTAATAATTATTAGACTTCAGGTTTGACATTTTTGATCACAAAGTCCCTTGTAAAATATTTTTTACATGTAGCTTGCATTCTATGTTTTTCCAGATTCTCTTCTGCACTTCGCATTTATCCTTATTATTTGTTCTTCTAAATCAGTTTGACAGCTATTTATCAAGAATATCTCACATCTCAGTCCCTAGGCAATAGCTCTTCTCTTTGTATGACTGTCTATTCTAATAACTGCAAATACTATATAGAAATGGGTATTTGTATGTATTTACATTTCCCAAGTTCAGCGTTTCATATAAACACCTCATTTTTATACACTTGGCCACCTGAACAACAACACATAAATGTCTAAAAGACATCTCAAAGTTAATGTACTGAAACATGTGTTACCATACTCTGTTTCTTCTATAGTATTCATAAACAGTGTTCCCACCTTTCATATTACTCAAGCCAAAAGCCTTGAAAATATTCATAGGAATTTCTTCATCTTGAATCCCATACTTTAATAAATTGTGTTATTTCTGCCTTCAGAATTTACCACAATCACACTATTTCCTCACTCCACACTACTGTGTTTAGAATTAACACTGTTGTTTATTTGATTTATTGTAATAGTCTCCCCTGCTGCCTTCCTATATCCTGTTTTCAATCCAGTTAAAAGAGTGAATCCACAGAATCATAAATTATGTCATATATACCTCAGCTCAAGACACTCCATGTTATTATTAATCAACTTAGAGTAATGAAAAAATTATTTGAATAAAAACAGAGTAGGCCTAAGGCTGTTTAATGTGCAGTTTGATGATTGTCATAGTATTATACTCACACTTGCTAAAGGTCAAGCCACAGAATGTCTCAACAGACTTGATAGACAACTGAAGTCAGTGTTCACCTCAGAATAACATCTTTCACCTAAAAAAATTTTAATGGATAACTATCTAAATAAGTTTTCTGTTGAGGATTTTGACCAACCCATGTACTAACTAGGGAAAGACCCTGTGTTGAAAACCCATGTAAAAGTACCCCCCCCCCCTTTTTTAGGTAGGCTTTCCTCATTGCTGTGATTGAGGGTAAACTGTATTGTATGTCTGTTTACTCTCATAAATCCTTTACTCTCATGCTCCTATCAATCTTTTATTTAAGTTCAAGTTCTTATAACAATCATAAGTTCTAATAACCAAGTTCTTTTGTGTTCTAATTTCCAATACATTTTCAGACTCTTCCCCAATCTTCTATAAAAACATTAGCCTGTGACCTCTGCAGTTTCTCTTGTATTTGAAATTGTCTTCTTTGTGTGATTAAATGGTTCATTTTCTCTCCACTTTCAGTGGTCTTGAACGGTACCTTTACTAAGAACTCCATTGTTCCCGACTGTGGACCGTGTACACCTTCCTTTGCTTTGCCTTGTTTCATAGTCTGGTTTATTACATATTTAGATTATTGTCTGTGTGTCTAAAGCATTATTTGACAGACAGAATAAAAGTTTATCAAGGGCAATGATTTTGTTTTATCATGACTATAGTCTCACTTTCTGTGAATATGTCTGAAATAAAACAAACATTAAGAATGTGTTGTTGATGAACAGAAAAAAAAGAAGGAATAAACATCTGCTAGCAGAAGATGGTGTAAAAATACTGTATGTCAACCCAGGAAGAAGTAAAGAACAAATGAATAATACCAGAAGCCTTCCTTCAGCTCCCATTATCTTTATTTTTTCTTTTCCCCTACATTTAGTTATATATTACTACAGCTTTGTTTTTAGCCATAACTCGAGAGGCTATTCCTCTCTAATTACAGAGTAAGAGAAATAGACTAATAGTATTTCAAATATGACCAGGAGACCACACAATATCACTGTTCTATAAAGGAAGTATAGTCAAAAGATGCACTCTTTAACAAAAAATAGCAGAGAACACAGTTTCATGGGGAAAAATTAGCAGCAGAAGTCCACCAATCTACCTGAAGGGTCCTGTAATGTCCAGCAGACTTGGCTATTATTTATGGGTTTGCCAACCACATACACAGTTTCCAGAGACTATGAAGTTATGGCAATTATTCAATTTATCAAGCATTGTTAGAAATTTAGCCTCTGATTCTGCAGTGGAGGGTGGATGGGCAGTGGGTCACTAAAGAGAGTGATGATCATGGAAGTTCTCATTGCTGAGTAATAGGAAGGTGTGTCAAGCAGGCAAGCAAGACCCTGTGATGGAGAGCTTCATATGTCAGGCAAAGGTACTTTGGCTTGATTCAATAGGCAATAAACAAGGAGTCATTGTATTTTCTTAGATGGGATGGAGGTGGTGACATGAAAAAAAGCATTGTTTAGAGTGATTGAGAAATCCAGCTGGAACCCTGTCAGACTATAGTCCTTGAGCAACCCGTATCAGAAATACACTGGACCATATGCATTAGTGGGTCTAGAGTTAGGATGTTTATCTACATTCCAATTAGAATCTCCATAGTTGAGGCTGGAAAAATTGCATTTTAAACCCACTAAGCCATACTAACTTATACTAGTTTATGGTATGCATCAACGTAAAATATCTCTTCTAAACTGTGAGCTATATACAGCCCATTAGTGAACCACAGAATGAGTCTAAATGAACATATTAGGTGGCAAAAATGAACAAATGTATTATTACATTTATATGTAGTCCCAAAATAATATAACTCATCAATGAATAAAAATCAGAACAATCTTTACCAGGGTGGGGGAAAGTAATAATTTTAAAAGAATACAAGGAAGGAGTTGAAGTGTTTTAAATCTCAATATCTTGGTTTGAATGTCAGTTGCATAAGTAAGCAGAGTTATAAAAACTAATTTAATTTTACATTGAAATGCTATGAATTATTCTGCATTAGTTATTATTCAATAATAACAAAATATAATTTTTGTGTTGTGTGTGTATATTTGCATAGTGTGTATGTATGTGTCCTTACTCAGTACTATGTTTATATGTGTGTGTATTTGGGTTGTTAGTCTGTGTGAGTGTGTGGAGTGTGTGTGTTGTGTCTGTACCTGTAGGTGTGTGTGCTGTATAGTGTTATGTTTATGTATACATTTGTGTGCACGTGTCTATAGTGCTGTATAAATATATGTATATATGTGTGTGTGTTGTATAGTGTTTTGTTTATCTATGTATACATTTGTGTGCATGTGTGTATAGTTTTATATATATGTGTATGTGGGGGTGTGTGTACTAAGTGGAATTACTTAACATAGTACTTAGCTTAGTGGTTTGGATTTTCCAGGTGTTTGAATCCCTTCACAGATGAAGACAGACCAGAACTCAAGTAGATAACTCAAATAGATATTTTGTTATCTGCTTCTCTTTGCTTTACGCGTATGATACTTTGTTTTGCTTATTATATATGTTTAAAAATTCCCCTGTTATTAAACAGACTTTTTTCTCATGCCATAGAATCCAAATACCATTTTCCCTTCCCCTATACCTCTTGGTGACTCTTCACCTCCTTTTTGTCATTGAAAAGGAACAGGCTTCTATGACGTAACTATAAAACATAACAAGACAAAATATACTAATATGAAACAAAAACTGCCATATCAAACTTGGAAAGATTAGGCCAACAGAAAAATGAAAGAGCCTACGAGAAGACACAAAAATCAGAGACCCACTCACTTACACATTCAAGAGTCCCATAAATGTACTAAACCAGAAGCTCTAGTATATACACTGAGGATCTGATGCAAACCTGAGTAGGCTCTGTGTTTGAGTTCATATGTGCTTTTCTCAGTTGTTTTAGAGGGTCTTATTCTTCTGGTGTCCTCTGTCCATTCAGTTTACCCCAGTCTTTCGATGTCCTCCTCTGAAAAGTTCCCAATTCTGAGGGGAGGAACGTAATGCCAACTTCTTAGAGATGTGTGTTTCAAGGTCTCTCTCTCTGTAAAGTCTCACTGTGGGCAGCTGATGGTGGGTGAATTAGGAACCAATCTATGAATACATCAAAATATCATTAGGAGTCGTTTTATTGATACCTTAAAAAAAGAACCAGTAATATTTGTCTTTACCCTAGGTCTCTGGGCTATCTTGTATATAGTTTTTGGTTACAAAAACAGTGCTGGGTATGGATTCCATCTCATTAAGTAGATAGTAAGTAAAATCAAACATTGATTGGTTACCCCACAAGGTTTGTGCCACCATTGCTCTAGCATCTTTTCTAGGTAGGACAGATTGTGGATCAGAGTTTTGTGGCTGGGTGGCTGGCTTGATGTTTCTGTTTCTGCAATGTGTAGAGTTCCTTTCCACATCAAAAACATTAGAACACTGGGTAAAACTGTACCTAGCCACCAACTTGACCTTTCCGTGTTTAATGAGTTTTATAGATGTTGTCTTTAACAATGGAGCCTAGCTGTCAGTTTGCTGAGAGCTACCTATTATATTGCCAGCAGCCTTGGTGGCTTGGGATGTCCATGAGACCCCTTTGTCCAACAACTTAGTTGGATGAAACCCAGGCCAGGTAGTAGAAGCTTTTCTTGGTGACATGAGATAGTCACCTGTGGCCCTGTCATCCTCATTACTTGGAAACTTCATTAGGATAACCATAATAAATCATATGCAGTTTCCATTACATTGAGTTCATACCACCCCTCAAAAGACCTTCAATTGTAGCAGGCTCATCTCTCATTCCCATCCTGCTTTTCACTTGATCCTGATCCATTCTCAACATACCCTACTCCAATCCAGCCATAAATATATTCTGGTACCCCTTCTTAGAGAGATCCACATGTCTCCTCTAGTCCTTTCCTCTGTTCCAGACTCTCTGGGTTTACAAATTGTGACATAGTTATCATTTATTTAGTGGCTAATATCCATATATAAATGAATATATATCATATTTATGTTTCTTCAATAGGGCTGTGTTACACAAGATGTTTTATCCTTGGTTTAATCCATTACTATGAAATTTTATGCTGTCATTTTTTAAAAAAGTTTTGAGTAAAAATGTACCACTTTGTCTCCATCAATTCTTTGGTTGGGTGTTGCACGAATAAAGGAAACTCAGGGCCAGATCTCTGGGAAAGGCAGAGATATCAGAATGAGTAAACACCACAGTCAGATCTCACTCAGCTGTCTTCCAGGTTCCTCAGCCTCGCTCCTCCTGGCTTTTTCTACCTCTTCTGTCTTTCTATGCCTGCCTTAAATACTTTCTCTGCTCGGTTAAGGTGTGGCCTCACCACTGCCTACCTGGGAGCCTGGAACTCCTTCTGTAAACTAAGATGACCTCAAACTCAGATTGGATTAAGGGCATAGGTTACCACTCCTGGGAAATTCCCTGTGCTGGGAATAAAGGTGTGAGTTACCACTGTCTGATCTTCCTAGACTGACTGTGGGTAGATCTTTCTGATATCTCCGAAAGTTTTTATTATATTACAAAATATCCCAACAGTAAACCATGTAGGCTTTGAGCACTGGTGTTGTGTTGGACTTATTTATCCCACTGGGCATAGAACAGTAAAGTCCTTGTATAGCCAAATAATATGTTGCTGCCTCTGTTTAGCTACACCACAACTAAAGATGTAAAGTTCTTGTGGCCTTTTAATCTCTTCCTAAAGCAAAATCTGCTGCCTATATCACCCTTGCTCCATTCTGTAATCCATCTATACCTGCCTTAAATACTTTTTTTGCTCAGTTAAGGCAGGAAACCACCACTGCCTGTCTGGGAGTCTGGAACTCTTTCTGTGAACTAAGATGACCTCAAACTCAGACTTGATTAAGGGTGTAGGTCACCACTCCCAGGATATTCCCTGTGCTGGGATTAAGGATATGAGTTAACACTGTCTGATCCTCCTAGATTGACTGTGAGTAGATCCCTCTGATATCTCCAAATGTTTTTTAAATATATTTGAAAATATCCCCATAATGCTCTTGCATTAAAAGTCTATATAAGTCTATGCTTCAAGGCATTTATGAAGATAACTGAGTTGTATTCATCTTGTAGCTAGAGATGGCAGAACCAATACACATAGTTTTATTTGGTCCTTTCCTAAAGGTCAAAAATGTGACAGAAATGTAAAAAAGCATCAAATACTAAAGATTAATTATAGAATTTTGAGAGAGAGAGAGAGAGAGAGAGAGAGAGAGAGAGAGAGAGAGAGAGAGAGAGAGAGAGAGAGAGAGAGAGAGGAGACTTGGGAAGCTGAAAGCAATGGGAAAGTGAAAGATAATTTAGCAGAAAGAAGAACATTGAATTCTGTCTATGTGGTGAGAAGGCCACACAGAGTTTCAAAAAGAATCACTGAAAGGCTTGTAATTGAGTTTGCTGGAAAAAAAAGAATCTCTTGGAAGGAATAAGACCATTCACCTTAACTACTTTATTCCAAGGAAAAAATTTCTAGCTGAAAGGGGAGGGGTATAAATAAGGGGAATAGGAATGAGGAGGGAGAAGGAAGAGAGAGGGAGAAAGCTGGAGATATAGAAACAAGGTCTTACTTGAACTCAAGAGTAGCTAGGGTAGCAGGGTAGCTTCAAAACTGATCCTCCTGCCTCAGGATGCATCACCATGCCTAGTCAAATATTTCTTTACTAGATAAAATTCAAAACTTTCTTGAAGGTACTAAGAGAAAATACAGTCAATTATTGAAGAATTTGGATGTATGACCATGATATCTAGAAACTATAAAATAGAAATATATAGATGAAATTCATGAAAAAGAGTAAATAAATTATTTACTCTACATAAAACCAAATTTTTCTATGATAAATTAAGAAATGACCAAATTTTGTACTCACAAGTCCCAACTGTAGCAGTCTTAACATAAGAAGAGCATTTTACATAATAAATATTAATGTAAAAAATATGTTGAAACTGCATTGGAGATCAGAGAAAATAAGCCAGAGAATCAGTAGGCAGGCCAATAGGAATTGATTACCATGTACTATTCCCTAATGAGAACTCAAGAGCTAATTAATAAAACTGGGGAAAAAAGAACTCTCAAAATAAGCTTGTTATTTAGAGATTTTGCTGTAAATACCAAAGTCAGCAGTTGAAGGAGGGGAATGTTTGCCTGGGCAAAGCTCATGACTGAGTAGGAACAGCTGTAGGCTGTAGGAAGCCTCATGGTGACAGTCTTGCAAACTGCCAAATATATAATGGCTTCAACAAAGTGTATGTTTATGTGTATATCTCAATGAGTTAAAGTGTAAGTGCTTTTATATCATGGACAGGATTCTCTTACCTATGCTCAACAAGGACTAAGAAACATTGAGCTCTTGGATGGGATGTCTAAACTTTATCACCTTTCAAGATCAATAGTATAAGCAAAGAGTCTGGAACAAGGCACATGGGAATTCTTTGAGGACAAGATGGAGGCATTCCACTTCCATTGCAAGAACTCAATCACGGTGCAATTCTGAGAGCCATGAGATACTAGAAAATGTTCTCTGGCTGCAGATCAAGGAAACAGGGACACTGGTTTGAGCAAGTAGTTCACACTGTCTCTGCAATTTCTAAAAGTATTTGACTCTTATGCTCATGTACAGCTCATTCTTCTAACTTTACTTTTGTTCTGCAACAATAAAAGGGATCATGACCTCGGGAGCCATTACAAGTTAATTACTATGATAATATTTTAACCTGGCCCCCCCTTTTTTTTGTCATAAAACTCATTTGAAGATCAAGAACGCTTCTTTCCCTGATTTACTTCCTTTAGGTGGAGGCCAACAGCCATCCTCACAAAAACAAAAGCAGATTGAAAATCGAACAATATAACTCAAAAATAACAGCAAGGCCATTTTATAGATGACACACCTGGATTTTCAAGGAACTCATTGATAGGGCCAGTGTTTGCCATTAACTCATCTACTCTGGTTATTTATTAGAAGTGTCTACAATGGCTCAGAAGGGGATATGACTGTTTAAAATACCCAAAACAGCTGTGCTTTCAGAACTTTGATCCAAGGGAGGTACCCTGTGGCCCAGAATACTGTAAACCAGGTCTGCAGCCTGGGAGCTCAGAAGTTACCAACAGCTCAGGTAGGGCTCTCCAGCTATTACCCCTTTTGTGTGCCATACCTCATCTGTTGAACAGAAATAAACTCCCTGAAATTATGTGATCAGATGGCTTCTCCTATTTATGGCATTGACAAAAGATGCAAATTCTCTTTGGAAAAATCTCTGTGAATTGAAATCACACACTCCCTTTTCTCTTTAACAGCCTTTGAGAGAATCCAGAATGGAAAGGAAGAGACGTGCATCTTCCCTTTGTAAGATGCTCCATTCTTTTCTCCCAGCTATTAGAGAGCCATTTCTGATGGTCCCCTTTCCTGGCTGTTTCACAGTTATTAGGCATACTCTCCTATTCAAATTGACTTGAGGTAGTGATGTCTCTTAGATTACAGTGTCTGTAAGATGTTCTTTCATCCAGCTACTTGAAAATCAGCATTCATCTCTGCTTCCTTCATACAGGAGAGTGCCACCCACTGACACACTCTACTTCTGCTTTAGTGATTTAGGTTAAGATAATGCTTGGGTCAGCAAACAAAATGTTTACAAAAGAATTCTAAGGCTGTTCTGGACAGGAGCTCAGTGACAGAAACTATGGAGATCCTCGAATAGTGGTTTTCAAAGAGTAAGCATAACATTCATTTTTCAAGCTGGAATCTGAATTTAAATCTGCATAACTAAAGTAAATCCCAGAAGACATAGGTAGTGTGCATCTGCAATCCTACCACACCTACTGCAAGCTGAGAGTTTGAAACTGGAGAGTTCCCATGAAGTTCCTAAGCAAGTCAGCTAGCCTTGCATTTACAGCAATATACAAGGGGAAAAAAACAAAACAAAACAAAAAACAAAAAACAAAACAAAAAAAAAAAAACAAAAACAAAACAAAACAAAAAAAAAAAAACTGCCTCAGCAGGATGAATTGTGAGGGGCAACACTAGAATTGTCCTCAGACCTCCAAAAGCACACTATGCCACATGTCTGCCTAGATTCACACACATGAGCTTATACATAGACGTAAAACAGTTTAAAGAACAAAAGAATGTCTGACACATTCTACAATACAGGTGAACTTTGAAGTCATGTGAAATAAGGCAGTGACAAAAATGACAATCATCTGATTCTACTTCTGCAAACTTCCATATGCACAGAGCCATGGAATACAGCTTAGCAAGGTTGAAAGGAGAGGGTACTTGAAAGTGGCTGTGTAGTGGGACAAAGTTTTAGAAAATGGAAAGTTCTCAAGATGGATAATGGGTGTTTAGAGAATATTGCAGATGTCTTTGTACCACCAGATTGTACATTTAAAATGGTTTGAATGAAAATTTGTTCATAATATATACATATGTAATACATTAGTATAACAAATATGGTTGATTTTACATTCTTCATTTAGAAAATAAAACTTAAGGTTGAGTAATGTCGGAGTCACAGGCATAATACATTTTGATACCAGTTGAAATGCAATTAAGTCATTAATTGCCACTCTTTATGTTGTAACCACTAGGGGAATGGGGAAGGAGGTCAAAAGAAAGCTATCCTTTGGCAAAGCTGGCTTTTCCACTTCTATCTGGAACTAAACTACAAACATTCGGACAGACAAATAGAAGAAGGCAGAGGATCTAAAACAAGAGAACAATTACCATTGACTTCCTAAAGCAAATCCCATTTGACCACATGGTACCAGGCAAGTTCTCTCTTCCTACTGATAGAAGGCCTAGGCAAATGAGGGAAAGAGAAGGTTATCTAAAAGATATAACTCAAGTGCTTTGTGATTTTTTACTGGGAAGAGATGAGCAAATGTCTCTTTGTCCCATATGTGGGGGGCATCAATAATGCAGCAAAGAATTAATTCTACCCAAATCAGCTTAGATAATACAGGCATGTGGACTGAGAGTTATTTTGTGGAGCTTGGAAAACTCAAAACTGCATCACCAAATAGCTCAACACAGCCAGGGAGCTGAGACTCGAAATCTACATTGTGGAAATCCCTGAAGTACTTGAAGGTAGCTTGCTGGTCAGTTTCCCCTCCCCAGCAGTAATTTCTGCTCATACAACCTTGGCTTGGGGCCTAATAATTTTTGAGATTTTCTAGCTATTTATGCCGAGCCTTTTAAGTCTTTTTTACCTTTAAGAAGTTAATGGACCTGCCTTTAAGGTGCAGTGTTTCAATTCAGAAGTTTTTACCCAATACACCCCATCTATGCTTCATAGAACAGAAAAGTGTCTTTTCATCACTGTTCTATTAGTGCCAACTCCTTTTCGGTTAAAGAATAGCTAAAAAGTCTACCCACCTCCACAACCAATGAGAAGGAAAATAAGTAGGAGTTTAAAGGGCCATAGAATTCCCTTCAGGTAAACCAACTTCTAACCATTGCCTTTCCTGTGGTCTCTCAGACACACCTTGAATCTTGTCATTCTCATCAACAAACAATGTTGGGACAATTCAAAGTTTCTTTGCTTTGTGGCTCATCATCTTCTGTGTTTATCAATCTGCTTCTTATAATTTCTACAAAGACCACTGAGAATCTTCAGTATGGAGAGAAGGTTTTATATTCTCTTTAAGTCCAGGTACAGCCATTAAGCAAAACCCCAGGCATGTAACTCACATTTTCTTCTTTGCCTATACTGTTAACCTGTGGGCTCAAATGTCTATGACTTCAGGGAAATACCCTAATGGGGCAAAAGGTTTCATTAGTGTTACAGCCTTCTTTCCACCAGGGTCTCTACCAGGTCACCCTGGAACTTCAAGGCTGGCATACACTAACAAGTATGTTCTAAGTTTCCTATATATCTAGGGAAGGGACAGGTCCTTGCCCAGAAAATATCTACTGTTAAGTAGCAATCCATACATTGTGTATATAATGATGGCAGAGATACTTCTTCTCAGGCCCTGTAAGCCTTAGGGAATAAAAAAAAAAAACTCAAGATTAGAAGATGGATGTATTCTGAAAGACAACACACAGTTAGCCTTGACTGAAAGTTGAGTATTGATTGCATGTGTCTGAAGGATAATCACGAATAAAGATTTGATCTTTATCCCCATGGCAGCAATAAGAAGAAGAGCAGAAACTCTGCTTTATTTTTTTGTTTCTTTTTTCTTCAGTTCCAGCAAAACATAGCCCATTGAAAGGCTTAGGAAACTGTCTCAGTGTTGTGCTCCTAACCATCAATCACTGTTTTTCCCCTGTCCTCACTAATGCCAAGGCAAGAAGAAGGGAAAGGAATATCAACCTCATTTCTAATGTATAAAGAAGGGAGAGAGTATTGAAGAATGGGGTAAAGGAAGAATAAACAAGAACCAAATGTAGTTGTCTAAGACAAAATGAAGAGGAAAAAGTGCTGTTCCCCATCCCTGCCATTCCTGAGAATAAGTGATCAGGTGACAGCTTTATGTTCATAAACTTTTCTGAGAACCCATGTTTTGATACAGTAACCTCATGACATTTTATCCTTCAGGAATATTCTGTACTCATGAACTTACCAAGCCACATACTCTCTACTGTTGAGAACTTGGAAAATGAGTCAATTAGAAATTTAAGAGAATCTCCAAATGTGTCAATCAGATATTCCCAACACATGGTGTGGAAAGCTGGAAAATAATTCAGGAAGTTTGGTTGTACAAGAAGAAGCACCTTCTACCCCATGATAGATGTAACTGACTCAATTTAGTATTGCATTATTATGGCTATTGATAGTTTGCCAAGGCACAAAGGTACCTTTCATTTTACAATGAAGGCTATATATGAGCTCTTATTTATCCTGTCCAAAGTGTCAGACAAAAATAGTGTGTAGGACTTTAGAAAGTTTCCCCCAAAGTCTGTGTGTGTTCTGAATCAGTGTCAAATATACAGTACTATTTCTCTTATAAACAGGATTCATGGATTCAGGAAATGAGAATCACACCACTCACCATCATTCCTCATGATCCACTTGAAAAAAATGTTTCCTGCTCCATACGTTTTTCTGGTTCTACAGAGGGAAATGCTTCTCCCCACCCCACACACCAAAAAGAAATAGCTCAATTGTAATGGTAGCTAAGATTTTGGGTTCATCACACCCTTGAATCAACTGGCAGAATCAAGAACAGAGTTACAGTACTAATGGTGGTAATTATAAAGACTCCTGAGGGATCTTAAACCACTCTTCTACAGTGAAGCATTTGTCTTCAGTATAGCAGATCATGACAAAGTGTCTCCTCTTGTGATAATTTCTTGTGATTAGAGTAAAAGAGGAACTAGGACAATGTAATCCTGGTAGGATGCCAAATCGCCACTCACTTTTTACTTTACATAGGTAAGACATTATTGATGAGTATGTTAAAGCTAGATAGAATACAGAATGGGTAGAGGCAGCTATAAATTTCAGCTAAACATTGTGACTGGTTATTGCTGTGAGAATTGTAATTGTCATGGGAGCTTCCTTACCATTTTATTAATAGATTTGTGCATATGTACATTTAGATTAAGTAGATATCCTTTATTTCTTTCTTAATCTTTTTCCGAGACATTGAGTTAATATTAGTACTTAACTTTTAATTAATCTATATAATCATATTTATGTTATGAGATGTTAGAAGGACATACTATTTTAGAAGCTTTGGGAAAGAACCAATACATTTTCTGTTGTATATGGGATAATTCATATTACATAGATCACCCCATCATCTTTAACTATCAGTTCAGTATTATCAATTAAGTACATCATAAGGAGATATGATGGAGGTTCGAATTGACAAAGGTGAATTGGCCTTGTTTTTCAAGTTGCTGAACTGAGAAAACATAAGATTGGCAAAATTATCTCTTTCTGTGAATCTGTAGAGGCACTTCTGAAGAAGACTTACTGGGGCAATGATTGAGGGGTAAAGACCTGCTTGAGTGTGGATATTTTATCCAACTGGCTGGCAGCATAGGTAGAATGAAGTAGAAAGAAGCCACAATTTGTATTAAGGCAAGCACTCTTTCTTTCTAAATGTGTGGCTCTTACCCTAACATGAGACTACAACTCTCTTGGTTTACAACATAAACTTCAGTGTCACGGACTCTTCAATGATCCTCCAGGTCTTCTGCACTGGGTTGGGTTTACTGAGATATCCAGATCAACTGATCGAACAACTACCCTGTTTTCAGCCTTTCTGATTTGCAGGAAAATATGGAATTATTTTCATTCTATATTTTAGAACAATCCACTAAACTATGAATAATAATTAGAATAATAAAAATAATATCAATAGGAATTATAATAATGAGGTAGCCAAAAACCAAGGCCTTCAAGACTTTAGATAAAGTCTGGAATACTATAATGGATAGAAAACTATGGTTTATGTGTGCAATGGTGTATAGTGCACAGTATCTGCACATTTTTAGGTGGACCACAGTCCAGGGTACAACAATATTTAACAATAATTGACAAAAATACTTAAATTCAACTATCACCATTTTTCCCAAAGAACAATTCAGTAATTTGCAGGTTATTTTAAGTATTTCATTTTTTATACTGAACATTTTTGATGTCTTCATCCTATATATTTCTAGGTTCATATTTTAATATAATCTTGATGTCTCAATCAGTCAGAATACACTTGAGTTTTCATATCCAGCTCTCTCTCTCTCTCTCTCTCTCTCTCTCTCTCTCTGTGTGTGTGTGTGTGTGTGTGTGTGTCTGTGGGTGTATAAACATATATTCATTTGTGCTGGAAAACAAAACAGCCAGAGAGTCTTAAATTTGAAATAATACCACATTGAAAACTAAATTAGACAACATAGGGAGAAGATTGTGTTTTATTTACAAGCTTCTATAGTTAGTTTTAAATGTCATAATAAGTCCCTCCATAATTAATTCCTCACCTAGTCACTTGCTTCATGAGTACACCAAACACAATTTTTGACAGTTCTTAAAATTTGTGAAAGCAAATAAACCTCAAAGCTTGTCTCAGAACCAGATAGTTCCTCCCTGATTTAGATAACATATATGAAATACTAATACTAATGGTAAAAATCCAGATCTTCAGTGTTGAAATAATATACTGCTCTAATGGATGTGCATAGAAATGTATTTAGACAATAAATTCTAAAGTAGCTTCCCAGCTGTATCATATAACTTAACAATTATGTTGAGTGCTTTCACACTCCCCATATCACATGAGAAATTAGTCTCACACAAAGAGCTTGTAGGGAAGGGTCCTCTAACTTCTTTTTCAACACAGGTCATTGTTTTATAATCACCTATTAAACTTCTGCTTGGAAATTTACAGTTATAAAATTATAGATTATTGTTTTGCTTCTAGCTTCATAATAATCTCCATTTTGTGTTAGCTTGAAATTTTTCATGTACTTACTTTATGGAGAAGAGAGAAACAGATTATATAACTCTAAATTTTGATGTTAAAATAGAATGTAGAAGATCCACCCATTTGAGATGCTTATAACTAAAATGTAAGCAGGTGAACTAAAGGTCAATTTCCTATGCATTTCTCAACACAGATTTAAATGTGAGATAATAAGAAAAGGTACTAATGGACTATAGAAGTGATATCTAGTAGGTATGATTTTATTCCATGTGTCTATTCTATTACATGATACAGACTACTTTTATGGCCTGTTTATTTAGTGGGTTAATGAATGAAGACACAGTGAAAAAAATACAAGTCAATTTCCCCTAAGTACATTGATGTAAATATACTTAATAAAATACAAGAGCACATTGAAAAAGAGCAAATCAAATCCAAGAGCAAATTGAAAAATTATTCACCATGATTAAGTGGGCTCTAACCTATAGACACAGGGATAGTTCAATATATTAAAATCAATCAATGTAATCCACTATATAGACCATCTTAAAGGAAAAATAAAGATATAGGACCATCTCATTAGATTCAAAAACAATAACAAACAAAAAGCTAAAATAATACATTTGACAAAATTCATTGCCCCTTGATGAAAAAAATTCTGGAGAGATTATGGATACAAAACACATATTTAAACATGGCAAAGGTAGTTCACAGAAAGCCCATAGCCAACATCAACTTAAATGGAGAGAAACTCAAGGCTGTTCCATTAAAATTAGGAATAGGCAAAGGTTTTTCACTTTCTTTGTAACTATTTAATACAGTACCCGAAGTACTTAGAATAATAAGGCAAATGAAGCCTATCAAGTGACACAAGTTGAAAAAGAAGAAGAAATATCTTTTATTGCATATACGATAGTAGATATTAGTGATGCTGAACATTCCATAGGAAATCCTACAGCAGATAAACACTTTAAGCAGAAAGCATCTAGATACAAAATTAAATCACAAAAATCAGTATCCCTTTCACAATAAACTCAAGTAGTATAAAAGATCTTTGGGTAATTCTAATAAAACAAATAAAAGGCTTGTATAATAAAATTTAAAGTCTTTGAAGAAAGTAACTGAAGAGGATATCAGAACAGATTCAACAAATCCCCATCAAAATTTAAGCACAACTCTTCATAGATCATTAAAGGACAATTCTTAATTTTATATGGAAGCACAGAATGCAGAGTAGCTAAAACTTGAACAATAGCACTGTGGGAGGTCTCATCATTCTTGATCTCAAATAATGCTACAAATGTACAGTGGTAAAACTATGATATTGGCATTAAAACAGACATTGATCAATGAAATCAGATTGAAGATCCAAGAATAAATCCCCACAGCTATGGAACCTGATTTTTTAGAGAGAACCCACAAATACACACTTCAAGAAAAGATAGAATCTTCAGCAACTGGCCTTGGTAAAACTGGGTGTCTACATGTAGAAAACTGCAAATAAATTTATCTTTATCTTCCTTCACAAAACTAAAGTTTGAGTGGCTCAAACATCTTAACATAAAACCACATACAGTGAACCTCATAGAAGAGTAAGTGGGAAATAGCTTTGAATGCATTGACACAGGAGACAACTTTCTGAACAAAGCACCAATAGTGAAGACACTAAGATCAATAGCTAATAAATAGAACTGCATGAAACTGAAATCTTCTACAATGCAAAGAACACCGTCATTTGGACAGAGCTGCAGCCTACAGAATGGGAAAAGATTTTTACTAAGTCCACATTCAATAGAGGGTTAAACATAAAAACTCAATAAACTAGATATCAAAAATCCCCAAATAACCCAATTAAAATTGAGGTATAGATCTAACCAGAGAATTCTCAATAGAGGAAACTCAAGCGGCTGAGAAACACTTAAAGAAATGTTCAGCATCTTTAGCCATCAGGGAAATGAAATTCAAAAGTACTTTGCGATTCCACCTTATAACTATCAGAATAGCCAAAATCAATAATAAAAGTGACAGTTCATGCTGGGGAGAATATGGAGCAAATAAAACACTTCTCTATTGCTGGTGGGAGTTCAAACTCATGCAGCCACTTTGGAAGTCAGTGTGGTGTTTTTTGTTTGTTTTGTTTTTTATTTTTGAATTTTTACATTTTTTAAAAATCTCTTTAGAAAACTGGTAGTCAATCTGTCACAAGCCCCAACTATACCACTCTTGAGCATATACCCCTAGGATCCTCAATTATATCACAAGGATACTTGCTCAACCATGTTCATTGCAATTCTATTCCTAAGAGTCAGAAATTAGAAACAATATAGTTGTCCCTCAACTATGGGATATTTTCAAATATAATAAAAAACATTTGGAGATATCAGAGGGATCTACCCACAGTCAGTCTAGGAGGATCAGACAGTGACAACTTACACCCTTAATCCTAGCACAGGGAATATCCCAGGAGTGGTGACTTATGCCTTTAATATAATCTGATTTTAAGGTCATCTTAGTTTATAGAAGGAGTTCCAGGTTCCCAGGCAGGCAGTAGTAGTGCCATGCCTTAACTGAGCAAAGAAAGTATTTAAGGAAAGCATAGAAAGACAGAGGGGGAAGAAGAAGCTGCCAGGAGGAGTGAGGCTGAGTAAGCTGTTAGACAGCTGGGTGAAATCTGACTGTGGTGTTTACTCTCTGATATCTCTGACTTTCCCAGAGATCTGGCCCCGAGTTTCCTTTATTTGTGCAACACTTGGTGTCCAACTTTGGGGCATGAATTCCTCCCCTCCCTACCCCAAAAACTGCACTTGCCAGCTAGAACAACATGGGCTGGAGGAGTTATTGCCAGTGGGCTAGGCTTTCTGTCCTGAGTTAGCCTCCAATCTTAGGCAGAGCAGCCACAAGTGTTTCCATTTCATTTTCATTGGATAAGTTTTTCAGACAGTGGCCTCTTTCTCCTGGAAGGTTGTTTCTTTTTTTCTTTTTGGACACCTCCTTGGGCTGCACTCATACTAGGTAGCTGCTCCACTTCACAATCAATTGAATCATCAACAGACAACAAATTGGTGAGTAAATAAATTTTGTTAAAAGAGGGAATTTGTTTAAAGTAATGGAGGGTGCTTGATCCTTCTATGATCTTTCGCAGGATGTTTTGGTATTAAAATCAGTAAAGGAAAACATAAATAAGGTAGATGGGACTATCATAATGTCTATCATACTGTTTATTGTGAATATTTCTTGTTTGATTTCTATTTTATCACTTAAAAAGTCGATTAAAATAAATCCAAAGAAAAAGGTCTTAAAAAAGTCTGTCAAGAGAGAACACAAAGATGTTCAAATTCAAACAGAGGAATATGAACAACCAATTTCATCAAGGTCATCTAAAATTAGACAAAACCAGGCAACATTAATTTACACAGTAACCTTTAAAAAAATTAAGAATGATAAAGATGATAGAGAAGCTAGTTGGGCTCCAGTAAACATGCTAGGATTACAGAGAGTAAAAGAAGCAATTGTAACATATGTGATACATTCACCATTTGTAAAACAAATGTTGAACAGCTGGTCATGCTGTAACAGGATCATCCCTAAAGATTAGTTAGATATGGTTGCAGCTGTGTTAGAGGCAGGTTCACTTATACAATGGAAATGATGGTGAAGGGAAGAGGCTAAAGACAATAGAATAAAGAGGCGGGGCTAGAGGCAGAGAAGTCTTCTAAGACCAACTTCTTGGGGAGGGAGATTGTGCTGATATTGAAAGGAAGTCTTTATATAATGAATATACTCTTGATTTATGTCTCATGGCAGCTTTAAATGCCTGGGACTGGATTGAAGAAATAGGAAAGAAAACTCAATCACTCACAAAAGTAATTCAAAACCCCAAAGAAACTTTTACAGACTTTTTGTATAGATTAACTGCAGCAGTAAACAGAATAGTACTGGATTCAGAAGCCATGCAAATAATAATTGAATCACTGGCTTTTGAGAATGCTAATGCACATTTTAAAAAAATTACTTAGACCTTTAAAGGCAAGGTCAGCACCCTTGGAGGATTGGATTCATGAAACAATTAATCCAGAGTCTTATGACTGTGATGATAGCTGGGTGGAGAGTTTCTTTCTAGAAGTATAAGAAAAAGTCAAAATACTAAATGTTACAATTGTGGGATGCAAGGTCACATGAAAAGAGATTGTAAACATGGTGTTCCCAGAAAGCAGTGCTTTTGTTAGGAATAATCCCAAGAGACTGCCCCTCCCTTATGGAGTATGCAGAAGGTGTAGAAAAGAAGACATTGGACTAATGAGTGCAGATAAACAAGGGAAAGATAAGGTAACTTTCTGCCCTTGGGAAATGCCCCAAGGGAGCTTTCAAAAGCCCCCTATCAGGGAAATTTCTGCCCTTGGGAAATGCCCCAAAGGGCTTTCAAAAGCCCCCAAATCAAATCCAAAGGTCTCCCCACCTGTTCTTTCTACAACCAAACTCCATTGCAGGCAGGAAGTAATCCTAAAGATATACATAGAAATGAATTCTGGCAGATGGATGTATTTCATTTTAAAGAATTTGGGAAATTAAGTCATGTCTGTCATACAATAGATACATTTTCAAGATTTCAATGGGTAACTGCTTTGAGTTCAGAAAAGGCTGATTCTGTAATCACACATTTGCTAGAAGTTATGGCCATTATGGAAAATCTGTACAAATTAAGACTGACAGTGCTCTGACATATGTCTCTAGCAAAATAAAACAATTTTTTGCTTATTATGATATAAAGCATATTACAGGAATACCACCCAATCCTACAGGGCAAGCAGTCATAGAGAGATCAAATAGAACTCTAAAGGATATGTTAAATAAACAGAAAGGAATAACAAAGACCCCCAGAGATAGAGTACATAGTGCTTTGTTAACTTTGAATTTTCTCAGTGCTAATAACAAAGGAACAACAGCTGCTGAAAGGCATTGAACTATAGAAAAAACAGCTAACTAAATCAGCCTGTTTACTTAAAAAATGTACTAACCTCTGAATGGAAGCCAGGATATGTGCTACATTGGGGAAGGGGATTTGCTTTTATTTCTACAGGTGAGGAGAAGTTATGGATACCATCAAAATTAATAAAGACTTGATTTGAACCAGAGAAACTTCGTGAAACTATGAATTGATAGCTCATCCACCCATATTATAATTCTTTTAAGTTGTAAAAAGAACAAAGGATTGGGGCAGGTTTTTGTTTTTGTCTTTACAGAAAACTGGAAATATCCATCTTCAAGAAGTGAAAATACTTTGGTCATCTAGATGTCTAAAGCAAAAGGGAGACTATCCAGAATAATTTACAAGCAAAAGAATATCGGGACTATTGGTGCCAGTATACACTTTAGGGTAAAATCTCATTGCTTAACCTCAACTGTTTTGTAAGCTGAAGTCCTATTTTAGTTATAATTTAAACCTGGGTTTAGAGTTGGAGTGTGGCTTTCTCCTTCTCTAAGCTGAAGCATATTTGTTAAAGAAAGTACAAAATCTCTGTATCATATCAGAAAAGCCACCTGATATGGGACAGAAGAATAACAAAAAATAAGGGACTATTCTATTGTTACCGATCCTATGCTGAATAAATTGTTATATGATGTTGGAATGCCTTTATGTATGCTGTGAATAGCAATCTTTAAATAAAGGAGGTGTTTTGGCCCAGGGTCTGTGAGTCTGGGCCTCTGGCTGCCCAGGACCAAGAAACCACAATGTAACAATTATATATTTAGCTTCTTGTACATTGTGTTGGGTTTTAGTCTCTTATCAGTTTTCTGCAGTGACCCATGACAATGCCTAATTGTGAACTTGAAGTATCCAAAAGGAAGATGGGGCCCCACAATGATGATTCACACGGAGTCTGACAAAGCCACTAGGCTAACAAACACCAACCAAAGATCAGATTTGGACTACAAACTGCTCAGGACAATTTTGAGGCAGCTTGCTGAGATGAACCAACTTCACAGACTACTACAGCCAGGACTTGAGACAAGCCTGTACTATGAGGTTTCTGGCCTAGACTTTTGGGCCTAGCCTCAAGGTTTAGATTGGCAGGATCACAGACCTGCAGAGACACACAGATGCTTACAATAGTTTTAGGCTGATCGGCCTAAGGCCCAGACACATAACTTGCTAACACTTTACCTTTAATCTTACCCATGACTCTTATCCTGTTCAGCCATGTGGCTCGGTACCTTTTCTCAGAGCAGCATAGTTGTCCTCTGTTTCTTCTGGCTTCTCTCTGGCATTCTGCTCTGTTCTGCCTGTTCCTAGAGTCTTCTTAGTCTGGTAGCCCTGCCCACACTTTCTGCCTGCCTTTGGCCAATCAGCACTTTTTATTAAACCAGTGGGTAGGACAATTATTTACAATGGAAGAACATAATCTCCTTACACAAGTCATGCACTTTCCTGTTATGCAGAGCCTGGAGAACAAATAATGCAGCTATTTATTTCAGGAATTGACAATTAAAGAAACTTTTCCTTTCAGGAGCCCCTAAAGATACTATTACCCCCAGACAGCAGGAAGTAAATTTAAGAACATGGTGCCCACATTCCAAAGAGGTGGGGTGGGTTGTTTTTGGTTGTTTAATAGGTTATGGATGATTGCCATTGTTTAGGTTAAGTGGTAAAAAATTGTTAATGTTTATGGTTAGAAAAAATTAAACAAGAACAATTAGATTTAAGATTTGTGTTTAAAAATATGAAGAATAAGGGGATACAGATAAATAGGTTATAAGGATAGATTATTGAATCTTCTTTTAAAAGGATTTACTAGCTTTGAATATTTTACATTGAATTGGATTTTTGTATATTGTATACAAATTGTGTATATTGAGATTAATTGTGTTAGTGTACAGATATCTCTATGCTTGTTCAAGGTATTATACTTATTCAGTTCATTTAACAATGTAATACAAGTTGCTAGTCCATGAAAGTTTTTATTATCAAATAATTAGAATATAAGTAATGAAAGTTAGTAGTTAGACATTACATTCAAACATAGTCATATTAGATATGTTTTCAAGAGCAAACAAATATATTTTAGATGACTGGTCTTATTCAAACACTTTTCAGTAATCCATAGAATATGGCATTTAAAATATTTTAAGAACTTAGACTTTTCTGGTCAGCAAGACAGGTCTGCTCCTGGCAGTACCAATCTACCTCAAGAGGAAAATGGGTATTGAAGAATCTCCATATGGAGTCTACTTTCTTTGTGGCAGTGGTTAACCACTGGACAATAACCTGTCCTGTTCTTTTATTAGCTTCTTGACAGTATGCTGTTTAAACTGGACAGGCAGTTTCCCTAGGAAAGTGACCTCTGCAGTTTGACAGAACAAGTTGAGATGGTCCTTCAGGTTCCTGCTTTTCAAAGAAGACTGTCAGATATTCTTCAGGACACAAGGAGAAGCAACTGATGAACTATACCAGAATGGGCAGAGCAGATTTCTTGCTTCATTGAAATGAAAAGAAACTCTGGGCCTGTAGACTGAAGATGGATGCCCTAACTGTATAAAGAAACTTTGAATGACTGTCCAGGCAGATAGATGTCATCTCTGTCATTTCTATATTTTGGAAGTTGCTCGTACTTCCTGTTTACTTGGGTAATCATTATTTCCTTCTTGGGTTTCTGAGGTAGTTGAGGATGAGATAGTTATAATATAGTTTTGCAGTGACAGTTTTAGAAAAGAAACTTTGAAGTTAAAGTGCATCAGTTTAAGAAATGTCAAAATAATAGTTTTTAGTTAGTAATACAAGTTAGAAAGAAAGTGAATTAGGTATAATCCTTTGGACTCACCAAAATGGGATGATAATTAATGAAATATTTTCTTTCAATTGTTAATGGACTAGACATTACTCATTTATTATTTGTATATATTGTATATAATTATTGTACTTATTGTATGTAGTTTTTTCTTATGTTAGCTATAACCTTTTTTTAAATTTGACACAAAAGAGGATATGTGGGGATATTTTTGTATATAATGGAAACATTCTGAGATATCAGATGTATCTACCCACAGTCAGTCTATGATGATCAGACAGTGGTAACTCATACTTTTAATACCAGCACAGGGAACATCCAGGAGTGGTGACCTACATCCTTAATCCAATCTGAGTTTGAGGTCATTTTAGTATACAGAAGGAGTTCCAGACTCTTAGATAGGCAGAGGTGGTACAATGCCTTAACCGAGCAGAGAAAGTATTTAAGGCAGGCATAGGAAGACAGATTCAGAAAGAAGAAACCAGGAGAAGTGAGGTTGAGGAACCTGGAAGACAGCTGGGTGAGATCTGACTGTGGTGTTTCTTCTCTGATATCTCTGCCTTTCCCAGAGATTTGTCCCTGAATTTCCTTTATTCATGCAACAGAGCATCACTTAGATGATATAAGTTCTAATCTGTCACCAAACACAGGAAATCCTTCTTCCTGATAGGACAGATACATAGAAAATTATTTCATATTAATTTAGACGACTTTGGCAACTCAGCGTTTATATAACAACTATTTAATGATAGTGGCATGTCAGCTACTTAGAAGGGACTCACCAACAGACTACACAAAATCACAAAGCCTTTTAAAGTTCACAAAAACTGATATTTAATTCAAAGAAATGTGATCAAAATAGTTACAAGATTTTAACAGAACTCTCTACAGGGAAGTTTAGGAAAGGGAAGCATAGGAGTTAAAGTCATGTTAAAAGTTAGAGATCAGAAGAATATGTTCTATCCATTCAAATTAGAAATCATGCAATCCTAGGGATGCTGTAATGTGAGGTGATGTTACAGATATATTTATAATTCATGAAGACATTGAGCATAATCAGGAAGTTGATCTGAATCAGAGTGTAAATGCTATCAATGTTGCACACCTTAGATATTAAGCTATAGACAGTGATCACTCATAGAAAAGCTTCCATTCCATACAAGAGAGATAAATAGAGCCACAAAAGGAGAGATCACAAGAGTAACACTTATACCCACTAAGGGTATCCCTTAGAACTTAGTCCTATCACTTGTTAACTTGCTTTTTCAGTTATTTTAGATTTATTTCATTCTTTTTGCAAATAGCCAAGATTGAATGTGCATTCTGATCCAAAGCTCAGGCATTATAGCTGGAGCTAATTAATTCATTCTCTCCTTCAGACATTCTCTGTGGATTTTTCCATGAAGTTCATACTATAAACCACTTCCAGCCACGCAACTCATGAACAGCTATGTCCTTCTAGAGAATCTGTTCTTCTTTTTATGTTATTTAAAGCTTCACACTTTAGAATACTCCAGTTTTCCTTGTGTAATCTAAAAGTTTCCTTTAGAAAATGCAGGTGCAAAACTTGAGATGATCAGGGATGGTGAGTCTCAGTTTTGTGCTCTCCAGTGAGAACAGTGTGAGGGACCAAGAGGTATTGAGAAAGATTAGGGAAGAGAGGGATCAAAATGCTAGCTTCACAGTATGGTTAGTATGTCTTTTGGGAACCAAGTCTCTCATTCTTTCCCTTAAAGTGCTAAAATAAGTAAACACTCATAATTTTATCCTAAACATTAAATTATGCTCTTGGAAAAAAGATTCTAAAATTCTAAACATTAGAACCTGTTAAATATTGAACATTTTAGATCACAAAGTATATATCTTCTTAATATTTGTATTTCTATGATTTTATAAAAAAATAATAATTTTAAAATATTGAATTAAAAAAAATCTTGCCTTACTAGGTTTAATAGTGGCTCTTTGAGAAACTGAATTCAATGAGGTTTTCTTTGAGCTCTGTACTTCTTAGCCTAGTCACTATCTTTTTCTATTCTATCTTCCTGGGTCCTTGTCTATAATTTCCATTTTGCCTTTTAACTGTAGAAAATAAAAAGTAGTGTCATAGTGTCAAATAATGTTTCTAAGAAAATTTATGAAGATTTTGGCTATAAGTAGCAAAAAATGAGGCATTTTCTAGTTTCCTTAATGATGATGAAAAGAATGTTTGAATATAAATCTGGCATCAAGACATGATTCAGTCATCCTATCTCCATAGCCCAGCAGTGTTATCAATGGCTCACTCTTTATTCTGCCAATAACAGTGTTGGCTGGTGGTCAGGTACCTTGCTCTGTGGAAGGATGATTCCCACTAAGCATGCTTATTTTTTTTTTTCACATCAATCAGGCAAAAAGTATAAATTAAGTATATATAATGACTATAATTATGGAGCATTTGAGATATTTTTCAGCATTGTTGGGCCATGTAAAGCATCGAGTCCTAGATCAAGCATTGCCTTAAGAGTGTTCCACCCCCTGCCAGTAGCTCTACTTTTGGAAATCTGAATGATTCTCTCCCTATTTGCTCAAAGGCTGCCTTAGGGGCTTTGTTAGGAAGGGAGAATGGAGACATGGTGCTTTCAGACAGCTGTTCATGTCCGAAATGTCTTCTTTTTCCTTGAAAAAAAAATGTTTCTTCATGAAAAGGCCCTTCCATCCAGTGAACATGCACAAAGGTTAATTGGAAGGACAAGAAAGTTATATCTTCTCAAAGATGAAGAAATGTGCACACTGCTTGAAGTCACTCTGCAAAGAACCCTGGGGCTTCTGTGCCTGGCCTTAAGAAGACCCCATTTCTTCTGGGTTTGTATGGATGAGAACTGAAAAAGAGAGCCCATTTGTTTCTTCTATTGGTCCTTCAGACAGAAGAATATGGTTTCCCTTATCAGTTAAGCCAGACACCCTTTCCCTCAAATCTCTCAGGAGTATTTAGAAAACAACAGGGAAAAACAAAAACGCTTCTCAAAACACTGTTGGAATCAGATGGCTTCTGTATTCTTCAGAAGTACAGGATAAACAGCCTTTCCTTCACGTCCCTGTCTGTAAACAGACTGTGGATTTCAGATAATACCTAGGATTTTATAATAAAGCCCATTTGTACATAAACATACCCTCTCAGTTTCCTTATGGCCTTGAGGACAATGATTTGATTCTGAACTCACCACAGTCACTGTCATCACAATCCTTTTGAGTTCAGTTCTTCCCCATGTCCTCCCTTCTTACTTCTGCCCCCCTTCTCTATCCTTTCTCTCCCCTACTCCTCTTAGACTGCTGAAGTACAAAGGACCTTGAGAGACCTTGAGAGAGATTCCTCTGTGTGTGTGTGTGTGTGTGTGTGTGTGTGTGTGTGTGTGTGTGTGTGTGCCTAATTTTGAATGTGGGTTATGTCTTAAATTCCAGTGCTCATGTTTGCAAGAAAAGCACTTTACCTAAGGGTTATTACTATGGCCTTGAGAGGGAGATATTTTATTACCATCTTTGCAAACAGGAATATTTCTCACAATTTTCATAAGAGTGAATGAAAAGTATAAAGCAGAACCTGTGCTTGTATAAATTTGGGATAGAAATAATTTGCTTTTGTGATTGATTTTATTATGAAGTCGCAGATTATTGCAAGTAATAAAATTAAAGCTTTTAAATGGGACAACAAAGGTTAAAAAAAAAGTATTTATTTTTGTATGACTAGTATGATGGATAATCTATATAGAATCTCAGAGTTGATAAGAATCCTAAGCTTTATATTAGCATAAAACCATTTGAAACCAATGGCAGAATCTCAACTCTAAATAGTCTCCATAAATGAAAGGATTAATTAGAAGAATAGCTCAGTGGTTCAATGTTGAGTGAACAATCAGTTTTCTGAGAGGTCAGAATCAGTACAATTGTACTAATGAGTTTAGGGGCTTAGGAAGCAACAATTGGTAGAGTACTTGCCTAGCATTCATGAAGGCCTGCATTTAAACCCTAGCACCATATAAGCCAAGCACGGTAATATATGCTTATTATCCCAGTTCTCAGGAGGCACATGAGTGGGAGTTTCAATATTATTTTAAGCTATATAGTGAGTTCTAGGAAAGTCTGGAATCCAAAATCCTTGTCTCCAATATGTAAGCCAAAGTATAGCAGCAACAACAACAAAAAGCCAAATAAACAACAAATACTATGTGGTGGGATTCAGGTGTCAGCTGATAAGATCTGAGGATGCTTACCCAGGGTCCCACGCCCCTGAAGGAGGAGTGGCCAACCCCATTGATAAGGGACTGCTGGGACCTTGGGAGGGCCTGTTTTCCTGGTTTCTGGCTGCTACTTTCATTTATTTGCCTACAAATTTCAACGTGTGATATTTTCTTTCTCTATTTTGGAAATGTACCCCATTTTTGTTTTATCCATTCTTCATTTGAGGAACATCTATGTTGTTTCTGGGTTATGGCTATTATAGATAATGCTGCTATAAACATAATTGGTTATGTCGTTGTGGTATGAATGTGTATCCTTGGAGTATAAGCCCAAGAATGATATTGCTGGATCATCATCACCCTGCACAAAACTCAAGTCCAAGTGGATAAAAGACCTCAACATAAATCCAGTTACAGTGAAACTGATAGAAGAGAAAGTGGGAAGTAGCCATGAATGCATTGCCACCGGAGACCACTTTCTAAATATAACACAAGTAGCACAGACACTGAGAGCAACAACTAATTATTCGAACCTTCTGAAACTGAGAAGCTTCTGTAAGGAAAAAGACATCGTCAGTAAGATAAAACAACAGTTTACAGAATGGGAAATGATCTTCATTGACCATACATCTGACCGAGGGCTGATCTCTAAAATATACAAAGAACTCAAGAAACTAGACATCAAAATACCAGATAACCAGCTAAAACAATGGAATACAGACGTAAACAAAGAATTTTCAACAGAAATATCTCAAATAGCTGAAAGGCACTGAAATTTTTGCTCAACATTTTTAACCATCGTGGAAATGCAAATCAAAGTGACTCTGAGATATCTTCTTATACCTGCTAGAATGGCTAAGATCAAAATCACAGATGACATCCTATGTTGGAATGGATGTGGAATTAGGGGAATACTCCTCTGTTGCTGGTAGGAGTGTAAATTTGTACAGCCGCTTTAGAAATCAGTAAGGCTGTTTCTTAGAAAATTAGACCTCATACATTTTCATGATGGTTGTACTGAGCGAAAGAGAAGCTAAATGACTCTTTCTAAGTCTTACAAAAACAAACAAATAAAACCGTGCATTGGAATTCAAGAAGTCTGTTTTTTTCAACCTATTTTTGATCACAAAATAGGCTCAGTCTCCCCTGAACATTGGCATACTCACACACCAAAGCGTTATTTTTTTCTTTTTTCCTTTTGTTTTTTTTTTTGTTTGTTTGTTTGTTTTTTGTTTTTTGAAGAGTCTGACTTGATCTTCTGTTTCCTCAGGTAGGAAGAGCCACTACCTGTTCTTAGCACAGAAAAATATCAAATTCCTATTTAAAATTCTATGGAATATTTCAACTGAGTCAGTCATGGAAATATCTTTGGATCATTAAATGTGGTCATAGGGTAGAGATATTCCTTTTGGATCTGACAAGGTTCTGCCAAAGTTTTTCCACCAAGCAGTGTAATGTGCTATTAAAAGTATAAAGGGTCCCAAGGCAGACACAACTCCTCAAGGCTTAGGGCAACGGAACTGACCCTGTACTTTAGCTCCACATTTGAATCAACACTCACACAATCCCAGTAAAATGCACAAATAACCTACTTTCTCCAAGATTTCATTGCCTACCAAGAATTCCCATTACTGTTTAAAGAACTTCAAGCTTCAAGGAACAGATAAAGGAAGTGCTGAGGCCATTTAGAGTCTTTCTGTTAGAATTGTGCCTCAAACACCCATCAAGTGACTATATGGTCCACTTAAACCTCCCATGTTTTTACCATAGGAACCCCAGAGTCTAGCACAGTTGAATGGATGAGTGGGGGAAAGGAAAGCAGTTCAATGCAGTTTAACAAGCATTTATTGAACCATCAAGCTGATGGATTATCTCCCAGTAAGGCTGATAATTTTGACAACGAGGACAGTAGCAGATGCCAACATTGTGAAAGAGTCCTTTGAGAGCTCTGGTTACAGAGTCAACTGTGTCTATGCAATTCTCCAAGAGAAGAGAAAGGCTACATAAGTAATTAGTCATTAATGCAGACAAAGCCCCTTCATGTACCTGAGCAGTACAAAGCAGAAGCCTTCTCTTTAGTTTATATGAAGTTAAATTTCTGTTGGCATATAGTAGCTTTTAAAAGTATGTCTCTTCCTAGACAAAATACTGAAATAAAAAGCACATGATCAATAACGTCTCACCTAATTCAGTTGCTTATAATTTATAATTTTAGTAGCCCCTGTCTCAAAAATAAACATTTCCTGGAATGCTCTTTATAATTTTTCTAATTAAGTTATATTGTGAAAGCACTCCTTGTAACAAAATGTAAAATAACTCCATCATAAAATCCACAAAACAAAGACTATAACTTCCTCATTATTCAGCCTTTTCACAGACTGTATTTGTCTTAGCTGCCATTGCACTGTCCGACTTCCTGCAAGCCAAGCATCTCCTGAATCCTGGGCTGCTATAGCAAAGCCACTACACACTATTTACTCATGGTCTATCAGCTCTTCTCTGACAACTGACATTCAGACATGCTAATAAGAAGTACTATATTAGAAAAACAGATGAGTTCAGAACCAACACAAAAAGAAGTGGACCACCATTTCAGCTGTCCCTGAACATTGAGTTGATCAGGGTTATGAATTAAAAAAAATAATTTTTGCTGACTATTCTTAGGCAACAGTGATCCCTCAATTGCCAAAAGTGGATGAGAGTCACAAGATAGGAATTCAAGCTTTATTCTACTTCTTGCCACAAAGATGATTCATACTCACTGATAATATTAATATTAATAACCACAATAATATAAATAGATAAATACATATACATGAGTGGGTATAGTCACACACATATGCTTATATACTCACACAGGCATATACATAAATTTTTTTGCAACAAAAAAGTTCTAACTTCATTATGCCAGGAAAATATATACAAAACAGTGAAAGAAAACAAAATCATTCCTGAATAATTTCCTTATAGTTGTGTAATACAAATCAACTTAGATGTGAGTGATCTTTCTCTTACATAAAAATAGTTTTTAGGCAGAGGCTGGGTAAAGAAAGAAGAAATAGTTGGTTAAACCACTAAAAGAAATGAAATACCAGCTCAAAAAATATTTTGGACCATCAAGTGTACTCTGCAGTTTTTTTCTGGATCTATACCAACCAGTTCTGACAACTAAATTATGAGACTTTAGTAGAAAACAAAATTAAGTAAAATACAATGAAAAGTACAATCTCTTTTTAGAACTGCCATAGGGTCAATGGAACATGACTAAGTCTATATAGATATGTTATAGGAATGAGTCTGAATACAGATGACACCTGTAGAGATTTCCAGCAGCTTGTGTCCTAGAACAAAGACTAGACAAGACCACAGACAGTAAGAGAAATAGACACAATTTATTAAGAGAACACTCCCAAATGTGAGAGTTGAATAGAGACCTGGGGGGAAAGAACAAAGCGATAATGGATCACAGATACTCACATGCTGCATTCACAGAATGCCATCCAACCCTTGCAAAGCCTGACCAAAAGGTTGTTACTTGTGGTAGCATTTTGTTATATATAAGGCTGGTGGAGAGGGGCTTTCTGTCTTTCTTTTAAATGCCATTTATCACATGTTGAACTTGATATCCCGCTTGCCTGCATAAGTTCACAACCACATAGAATAAAGAAGTGAGCTTGTCCTACAGCAGGGTTTCTCAGCAGTGGCACCATTTACTCTTTGGACTCTGTGAGTGTTTGTTGTGAGAGAATGTCAAGTGTGTTGAGTGCATTGAAGAAGATTCACCAGCATCATTCTCTGACATGAGGGAGATAATAATAGCACCTTTCCATGCACCCACCCTAATCACACAGCCAGAAGCATCTCCATTATTTGTCAAAGGTTTCCCGATGGGCAGTTACTTTTCACTGAGAACCACTGGTTTACAGTCTAAATTAAACTCAGTCACCTTTCCATTAGGACTTTCTGAACAGACACGTCACTGTTGGATGCTATTTGTAAATGTTCATTATCAAGGCATAGAGTTTACCATTAGAGTCATTTGCTTAAGAGCCCAACATGAATCCATGTGCAGATAAAAATAATATTTCACAGAGAAATATGTGAATGAAAAAAGATGAAGAGGAAAAGATAGCAAAGACATGGATTCAGGTGAGGTTCAGCCTCAGGATGACCAGGAATCAGTAAATTGCAAATGGGGAATTTTTGTTTTGAGAATGGAGGCAACAGAACTGCACCTTTGTGCCCAATACTAGCCAGTTAGTGTCTAAGTTTTTCTTGGAGAAGTGGAAGCTGCCCACACTGACTGAACCTCCATCTGCTATGTCACAAACTTTATGGGTTTACTGCATTTTACCCGGAGATGAATGTGGTTATTAAAATAGAAGCATCTCAGGAACAAACGACACTGACATCTCCCTTCCCTTGCACAAAACTCATGCATTTAAAATATCTTTTTGCGAAAAAAATGTTTTAATAGAAACTAAATTAATGGCATTTCTAAGTGTCCTATGCATGTCACCATGTCCCTAAGCATAAATTCACAAAATATCCCCTTTTAATTTTGTCATTTTATACACTGTGAGGAAATGAGTATATATATATATGTTTAGAAGAGCTGGAACCTGGATCTCTGATCCACCTCTTGTCCTCACTTATCAATAGTTTGTTAGTGCTCAGGGAAAGTGAAAATTAAAATAAGAAAAGAAGGGACAGAAGAGGATCATCTCACCTTAAACAAATGTGAGTAGCTTTGCTTAAGAACAGCAACATGCTAGAAACAAATGCAATGCTTTCTAAAAGTTGAAACAAATAACTCCACACTCATTGTTGGTACTGTGATGTCTTTATTCTCTTAGATGACAGGTACAGGTTCTCTCTCTCTCTCTCTCTCTCTCTCTCTCTCTCTCTCTCTCTCTCTCTCTCTCTCACACACACACACACACACACACACACACACACACACACACACACACATGTAGTAGGAGGTTTCTGGCCTGGACTTTTGGGCCTAACCTCAAGGTTTAGACCTGCAGACCCACAGACCTGCAGACCCACAGAGACACACAGATGCTTTCAATAGTTTTGGGTTGATTGGTCTAAGGCCCAAGCATGTAACTTGCTAACTCTGTACCCTTCGTCTAACCCATGACTCTTAACCTGTTCAGCCATGTGACTGGGTACCTTTTCTTAGAGCAGCATAGTTGTCCTCTGGATCTTCTGGCTTCTCCCTGGCATTCTGCTCTGCTTCCTGTTCTCAGAGTTTTCTTAGTCTGGTAGCCCAGCCCACATTTCCTGCCTGCCTTTAGCCAACCAGCGCTTTTTATTAAACCAGTGGGTGGGACAATTATTTACAATGGAGCACAACATAGTCTCCCTCACACACACACACATCAGCACAGAAATGTAAAATACCTCATCAAATATATCATTTTTTGAAAAAAGGTGTTATCCACATAATTGAAAACTACTTACTATTTGGTATCATCCTTAATTTAATGAGATCTATAATACAAAGTTGAACAACAATAACAACAGGAAAAATCTGTCAAAGATGTGGCAGAAAAAGTAATTGCCATGAAAAAGACATTAAGATTAACATAGGAGAGACCAATGGCAGAAGAAGAGACATGACCACATCTCCCTACACGAGTAACTTTAACAAAAAAGAGAAGCAGAGAGAGTATAGAAGAGTGAGTGAGGCATAAAAACAACTCAAGATTCCAAGCACAGGTTTGTTTAGCCTTTGGCTTCTCTCTATCACTGGCCTACTTGCAGTGCACAAAGTGCTGTCTCCTTTAAGTTAATTTCTCTCTTTCTTCCATTGTCCACATGTCTCTGATTCAATTTGAGAACATAAACCTTGGAAATCTCAACAGGTACCCTCTAGACCTGGCTCTATGCCTATAACAGAGAAATGTGCTTATCTCTGTCTGGAGAGGGAACAGGCTCACATTAGAAACATTTAAATCACATGGTTACAAGTCCATTAAGAGTTCTGCTAATTGCTGTCATGAGACACCTTACTTTTTCAAAGTTTACAGTCACTTGGATGGGAAGAATAAACAAATAGGAGTGGATGACAATTAATTCCAGGTCATAAGCAGTTCACAGATGGTAGTTCTAAAGATGTGATGCCATAAGGAAGTCTTAAGGGAGAGATGCTGCTCTTCTGAGATAACTGTAATGTGTAATGCAGAAGTTGGTATTTAAATGAAGTTTGGAAGGTACAGGAGGTAATTTGCCTGCTTCTATACATTCTATACATTTGGCTACTGTGAAAATAAAAATGAAAATTCATTTGGATATCTTAAATCCACTAGTGGTGCTGGTTTCTAGAGGCAACCAAATAAATAATATGACCATTTTTTACAAAATGCATTAAAATTTCTGTTTGAGAAATTTGTGGGTATTTATTTGAGGACAAAGTCCAGGGAAGAAATGAACAATCACTGCATGACACTAACAACTACTGTAAATCACAGTTGATTTTGATAAGCATGAGTGAGCTTTATTTTTAATTTTGTGCATATCTTTGCCCAACCCAGGAGTGTGGTGACTTGCAATAATCAGGAAGTTGCAGTCAAGCCTCTATTAGCAGGTCCTATTCGACAAGAAGAAAATCATCCATCAGTGACACTAGAGGAAACCCAGTCTGGTCTCAGAGACTTGATGTGGTTTTAAAATGTTTTAATATTTTAATCTACCTTTCAATTACCATAAAGTCTTGATTCTGGGTCTTACCTGTGTTTTGAAGTTTTTGTAACTTCTTGGTCCCCTTTTCTGTCTTTTGTTCTGGCCTCTATTCTTTTTCTTTGGTCTATATAACATCAAGAAATAAGCTTGTAGCTTTAATCATTTGAGGAAGTTAAGTAATATATATCCAAATTTTCACAGATATATAAGAATGATGTATTTTGTTAGGATGTAACTGAGAACTAATAATTGATATAAAGTATGAATAATACTATTGCTATTATGACAGAAGACATTATTTCTTACCTCTGACCTGTCTGCTTTTCTGCCAAATAGCATCCATAGAATCTCATAGGCTTTTTATTCAATATATAAAAAGAAATAATTATTAGTGTCAGATTTTGTCCATTGAATAAGACACAGAGATGATTGATAACACAAAATTGAAGCCCAACACTTGGCAGTTTTATGAATTTCTATGTTCATATGTTGTTGGCAATAATATGAAAGCTTTTGAAATTTTTCTTTCACTGAATGTATACCACTCAATTATCTCAGTGACAACCAAGAATGTATGAATACTTTGCACAAGAAAGAGACACATAATTCTTTTGAAATAAATTTTCCTTGAGTAATGTCAATAGAAAAGCTATCCATGAACAGTAGGGGAATTACATGATGACTATCCCTTATTTTTTTGTTTTTATGCTTTAAATCTCTTACTACACTGCCATTTGAAGATCAAATACCTATGGTTTATAGACAAGTAAAATGGATTATTAATAGAGACAAGTATGGTAGGTGCCATCTGGAGAAGGCACAGGGCATTTAAACTCAGCATCACACAGTGCTGGTTCTGTGGGACTTTGGTCTCACCACCACCACCACCACCAGAATATGAATAATTTTTAAGATATATTAACAAAACCTTGTTTTTGTTCTTGCTCCCATTTTTCTAATTAAGTTAAATAATACAAAAAATCTAAGGTGAGCACTACAAAATATCCTTATGGATGGAGTTGGAACAAAGAAAACATGTGAAACCCAATTTTTCAGAAGCTGGTAAGATTCACAATACAGAGGACTGAACAAAAAATGGGGGTTTACATGAAAGCTGAAATTACTCTCACTGAATGTAAATTGGTTCATATTGATAATGAACAGGTCACATATGAAATGGAGCAAACACTTATGCCCGATACAGAGAACGAGGACTGACTACTAACACATGATTATGAAAGATAATGAAGAAACTTTTGACACATGTGAAGCGAATGTAAGGGAAGACAGAAATTGGCTATAAACAGGCTGAGTGAGCTATGATCACAGAGTGTTTTTTATGCCATCGAAAAATTTAGATGAGAAAGATGTGGAAACAGGGGCAGTGAGAGCACTGAGAGAAATGCACGATACAAGCAGCAGTTAGTAGTCATGTTTGCAGAGAAAACATAACGGATAGAAAACAGGATCATAGTGGAGCTGCTTTACTCATCTCTGACCTTACACTGATATGCTCATAGTATTTCAGCCTAGAGAAGATTATAAAGCCTTTACTTGTTGGAAGATGGCAGAACTACCCTGTTAACTGGCAGAACCTGGGTCTTTCTACTTCAATGCGTTACCTCCTTTCACTCTTTCAGATCGGGAATATTTTCTAAGCACTTCATTCTGTACTCTGTACACTGTACTCTGAACTGTTCTAAGAGCTGACCATGCAAATAATAAACATTTAACTCTCAAAACTCATGAGACTTTTGACTACATCTTTTTCCAATGAACTAGATGCAAAGATGGAAATTTCATATCATGATATCAATAGTACAATTTCTCTTTCTACCTAAAATAAAAAAAAAATGATCTTAGAAGAAAATATTTTCACATCTACAGGAACAGCTGTTGAAGAATATAGCAGGAATTTCTGGATGTCAGCTTCTATTTTTTATTTCTCTATGGAATGAGAAGGTGAATTTGAGAGGCTTCCAGGGCTCTTCTTCCTCAAAGACTCATTGAATACAAATAACCTGAAGTAGACATCTCTGCCCTTGTTAATATTGCTATTTTGTCAAGCAAACAACCTATTAGAAAAAAATAGAAATTTTAAGTCTATCACTGAGTAGGGGTGTGTGTTAATCATTTTGGTAAATATATTTCAGTTTATTCCCCATACAAAGAACTAAACAAGCACATAAATTTGATGTGGGAATGTCTTTCTGTATGCTGTGAATATCAATCTTTAAGTAAAGGAGCTGTTTTGACCTTTGGCAAACACCACATCCAGAGACAGGAGCACATAGGTATGAGAAGGAGGGCAGAGTGAGAGATAGATCGAGCCAGATGCCCAAAGAAGCAACATGTAAGAAACACAGGTAAACCATGGTACATGTGGCAGGACAGATTAATGGAAATCGGTTGAGTTAAGATGAAGGAGCTAGCTAGTTACATGCCTGAGCCATAGGCCCAACAGCAGGAAATTAATATAATTGTCTGTGTGTTTTTTGTGGATTTTGAGATTGGTGGTCCAGATTAGCAGCAGTGGTTGGGTCTGAACTCTGGAGCTAGTCTGGGCCAGAAACCTCATTTTCACAGATGGTGTCCTAACATGGGCTGAATACCCACTTAAAGCTGGAGAAAGCTTAAAAAGGTTCTAGAGCACAGAAACAGAGCCAAAAGCAGCTTCCAAATTGTGTCTTGGAAGTGGATTGGATCATTGTAAAGAGATTACATGGTGTCTGGGCCACAGACAAAGTGGTGGTGGCAGACTTGCTGCAGGGAGTGTAAGCTGTAATAAAGCCACTTCCCCAAGTCTCCAGAAGACTCAGTAGCATATGATTGATTTGAGCTTTCTGTTTATATTGAACAAAAAGGGAACAGAGTCAAAGAAGACTAATTAGTAGTTAGTAGCAGCATATTCTGGAACTGCTCTGTTTGCTAGCGGTGAGCAGATGCAGTAAAAGCAGAGTTTCATAGTCTAGAATTTTAAAAGCTCCACTGGTTAAAAAATGATTAAGGATTCACAATAAGACAGATTCAGATGAAAAAAAAAACTGGAAATGAGTTACAATGTGTGTTAAATGTACATAGGCTTCAGAGAAAAAAAGAAAGAGGGTGGAATAAGTCTCTAAAAATCAGTCATAAAAATATAATAAGACACATAAAGATGGGAAAAAGACACAAGGTCTGGATTATGGTTATTATTTTATTTTAATTTTTTAACTGTTGATGAGCTAACTACAGAAAGACAATTGATTGCAAAGGCTGCTAAGTTAAACAAGAATATATATCTTAAAGATATCTTGATTTTGAAATTTGTATCTAAGGATGTATTGCTTTGGAAGTATTCTGCTTTTGTTTCCATAGAAGATGGGAACCTGTGGATTGCTTCCAGGCTCTTATGGTTTCATCAACCAAGACCATCTGAAAATTCTTTGATTGGAAGAGATGGCTGCATCATCTTCAAGACTAAGATGATCCAATCTCAAAAACCTGTAAGATTGCCAGCACCTCTTAATCTGCAAGAAGTAGTAATGGAAAACTACTCCTAAATTCCCCAAATATTGTTTAGAAATGTTTCTTTTCATTATGAATGGCTAATGGTCATAGTAAATCTCTTTCTAAGAAGAAAAAGGGGGATATGCTATATGAGTGATTTTTAAAAATTAGGTTATTGTAGTGGGATTCAGGTGTCAGCTGATAAGGTCCTAAGATGCTTATCTGGGGTCCCGAGCTCCTGGAGGGGATGTGGCCAACCCCATTGATAAGGGGCTTCTGGGACAAGAGGGTCAGCTTCCTGGTTCCTGGCTGCTGGAGAAACAGGATCAGAATCCATCTTCCATCCCTCGTCCACCGTTCCAGACTCCAGTCCTTGTTCAGGTGCTACTATAAACTGTTACCTGTACCACCGTGTGTGTTGGTTTATATTTTAATAAATATCTATCCTGCACTGGTGCCTTCTAAGTAAACTTCGCCTACAGATTATTGAATTTACTTTAATCCAAAAATCAGCTGTTAATCTCAAACTATTTTACATTGGTATGGAATTTTGTTTATTGATACAAATATTATGCTGTATATATTTTTCTACTCTTGTTTAAGGTATGATGTTTATTTAATTTGTTTAAAATTGTAATGCATAACTAAGAAATGCAGATTAATAGTCACCTATGGCAACCAAACTTCTAGTCATGTTAGTTAAATTTTTGGTATACAAAGATATATTTCAATTAGATAATCTTCAAATACTTCTAAGACCTACAGAACATGGCATTTAAAATATTTCAAGAACTTAGACTTTTTTGGTCAGTGAGACAGGTCTGCTCTGGCAGCACCAATCTACTTCAAGAGAAAAATGGGCACTGAAGCAACTTCATATTGAGTTTACTTTCTTTGTGGCAATGGTCAGCCACTGAACAAGAACCTGTTCCTGTATTTACTGCTTGACAATATGCTGTTTAAACTGGACATGCATGTTTCATAGGAATGTGACCTCTGAACTTTGACATAACAAGCTGAGATTGTTCTTATGGTTTCTTCTTTGCAGAGAAAACTGTCAGACATTCTTCAGGACTCAAGAAGAAGTGGCTGATGAGCTATACTAGAATGGACAGTGCAGTTCTTTGGATTTCCTGCTTATCTGAAAGATATGCCAGAGACTCTGGGCCTGTAGGCTTAAAATGGATGCCCCAACTTTATAAAGGAACTTTGGGTGACTATCCAGGCATATAGGTATCATCTCTGTCATTTCTAGATTTTAGAAGTTGTTTGCACATCCTGTTTACTCAGGTAATATGTCCTTCTGTGGTCTTTGATTTAGTTAAAGATTTAATAGACAAAGGTATAGTTTTTCTTAGTTATTTTAAAAAGTATATTGGATAAGAAACTTTAGATTTGCAAGGATAAGGTAGATGATAGAATATTTTCTTTAATTTTGCTAAATACAAATTGACTAGATATTGTAACCATAATTCTTGCTTGATTGCTATTTTGTTATAATTTTGCTATGTTAAAATAGAAACCTTCCTTTTTTATTAGACAGAAATGGGGAGGTGATGTGGGAATGTCTTTCTATATGCTGTGAGTATCAATGTTTAAATAAAGGAGCTGTTTTGACTCTTGGCAAACTTCATAGCCAAAGACAGGAACATTGTTATGAGAAGGAGGGCAGAGTCAGAGAGAGATCAAGCAAGATACCAAAAAAAAGTGACTTGTAAGGAACATAGGTGAGTCATGGGACATGTGGAAGACAGATTAATGAAAATGGATTGAGTTAAGATGAAGTAGCTAGCTAGCAATGTGCCTAAGCCATAGGCCAAATAGCATGAAATTGATATAAGTATCTGTGTGTTTCATTGGGACTTTGGGATTGCTGGTCCAGATAAGCATCAGAAGGCAGATCCAAATTGTGGTACTAGTCTAGGCCAGAAATCTCTTTGTAACACAAATTATTTATAAATGAACCGTGGTTGACAATAGAAATGGTGCCTGCGGCAATAAAGTGAGTTCTGTCATTATAACAAAGTCAACATCTGAACATGAGGTTTATGCATTATCTGTCTTCTGCAAAGGCTGAATGAACAGGATATTTATAGGTTAGCATAAGCATTTCCTAGTAGTACCACCCCCTACCAGCTCAATGTTTGATATATAACATTGTAGTAAAGTGGTTCTCGGGTCCCAGGCGGCCGGAGACCTGGACCCACAGACCTGCCCACCTGAGACTGTTTAGGAACCCACCGCCGCCCAGGCCCCCAGAAACGACTCAGATGCTTCTATTAACTTCATGCTGTTTGGCCTATGGCTCAGGCACATTGCTAGCTAGCTCTTATATCTTAAATCAAACCATTTCTATTAATCTGTTGGCCACGTGGCCCGTAGCTCACCCGTGCTCCTTACATGTTGTTCCTTGGGCGGCTGGCTCGATCTGTCTCTGACTCCACCCTGCTTCTCCTACCTATGCTTTGATTTCTCCTCCTACTTCTTCTATGGTGCCTGCCATGGCCCAAAACAGCTCCTTTATTTAAAGATTGAGATTCACAGCATACATAAACACATTCCCACATCATAACATGCATTAAATATATGTAGATTGAGTAAATGAATAATCTCCAAAAAGAAATTATCAATATTAGGATTTCAGTGTACATAATGTGATTTTGTTAAGGAATACAGTGATGCTTATCCAGATGACAGATTGTTCTTCTATTTCAGCAACGTCAAGGAGCCAAAGATGTGATGCAGAGCTTTTCACAGAGGTTGCTGGTATGTTCTTCTATAGTAACTCAGCACTGTAAGATTAATCCCCAACATAATTTCTGTTTTCATATGAAAGGCTTCTTGGGAGCCCAGCTTTTGAGAAGAGCTTAGCACAAGTATGACAATATGAGAAGAGTTAAGATAAAAAATTAATATCCTATAATTCATCACCTCTTTATATGGATTCACTACTATTGACCAAGTAACTAGCTCTTCTCAATTTTACAGTGTGACTTAAATGACTTAGAAAATTTCAATTAATCAATCAAGAGTTAGATCCAGTAGAAAGCAAGTGTATTGTCCTTCTATAAATTAGATAACATGAATAAATATTTCCATTAAATATTTTGTCCTGGACTAAAAAAATAGCTCAGTGAGTAAAACATGAAAACCTAATTCCAGGGTAAACAATAAGCCCTGAGCTCAAATATCCAGAATTTATATAGAACAGGTGTGGTAGTGTGATTCTGTAATCCCACAACAAGTCAGAGAGAGGCCCTAAAAATCTCAAGGAACCATCTAGCCAGTGGATATATACATGAGTGAACCTCAAAGAACCCCATGTTTAACAAGGCAGAAGGTGAAAAACAATAGCTAAGTTTATTCTATAACCTCCACATATACACCATGGAAAGTAATGAGCCTTTACTCATGAAAATGAACACACACACACACACACACACACACACACACACACACACACGCACGCACAAATGAGATAATCTCTTGATTATTTATGATAATGTAATGCAAATTTTACGTATACTATATTTTATTTTGTTTAAAGCTAAAAACAAGTACATGACTTTGTTTTTGTGTGATAAATACACAATTTTTTTTAAAACAGAAGATTTAAAATTGGTTAAATCTAACTAACTGAAGGACACAGAGTAATAGCAATATAAATTTATATAGTTATCTTTTCAATATTGCCTGAATATGAAGAAATCTTGAATAAATTCACTTTGCAAGAGATATACAAGGGCAATATTCTAATTGTAAAGTAGGTGCACAAGTCTGAATTATGTTTACATGAAAAGGCAATTATCTGCATGAGGCTGAAATGTATTTATCTCCCTCAACTGAAATAGAATAATGTGTTATACAAAAAACCAACACTAAAAATTTTGGGATACATTATGACACATTGAATCTTCCAGACACCCAACAAAACTGACCATCTTCAATTTTAATATCAAGACTACACCTGGAGCCAGCTTACTGACAGTAGGAACAAAATGTGAGAATAAGGGAAGTCTGAAATGGTATATTTGTAGTACTGGATGATGCCCAAGGAGGCTATCTATTTTATTTAAGACCTCTTGAATTATGTTGCTGGCAAAAGTGATAGAGTTGGGTGTACAGAATGTTATGGGAAATATTTTTTAAATGTAGCCACTGCTAATGTAATCTGTACTAATACAGTATTAATAAGAGTTGCCAGATTAAGACAAACAATTTCTATGGAAAATAGCCCCAAATCTTAG
Source organism: Phyllotis vaccarum (assembly GCA_033318265.1). Lineage (NCBI taxonomy): Eukaryota > Metazoa > Chordata > Mammalia > Rodentia > Cricetidae > Phyllotis > Phyllotis vaccarum. The sequence continues at coordinate 12,264,746 of JARWLC010000004.1, read as the reverse complement.
GCCTTTGTGTTCCAAAAAAATGAGAACCTGTATCATAACCTATTGTTATAAAATTACATCAGAGTTCTTTTTCTATGGAAAAAATCTCAGCTGGCAGCTTAGGACCCTTAGCATATTGACAGTCACTGCATAGCTGTCTGAGAACAGGTATATTTTATAATGTCTAGGTCTAAAATTTGGAAAAGTCTTAGAAGTTTGTTCCACCATGACTTTACTTCACGGTTCTTTCACTGGACCTGGAATAAATTACTAGATTTTTTTGGACCATGATAAAGTTATAACTCTGCTCCTCACAGAACTGAGGGTGTTTCAAAGATTCTATAGATTGATGTGTTCTTTTGTCTGCACACACTGGCCTTTTGTCAGCTAAAAGCCCACAGAATCAATCTAAGAGGTATCTCATGGAAGTCTTCCATAGGCTCCATGTTATCACAGTTTGATAACTGTCTGTGGAAATTGTTCTACACATTCTATATAGTGGTAATTTGAGTCACAATGATAACATTTTCCCACACTGTAAGTTAAAGAAAACATGTAAATACTTTAAAAATATATTTATTTATTTTTGCTTATTTTACAGCTTGATGACTGGTTCCTCTTCTTCTGCTTCTCCCATCCCCTCACCATTTCATTTGTAAATTTATGTATTTGAGTCAGGATTTTAAGTAGCCCAGATGGTCTTGAATTCACTGTAGCTAAGGCTAGTTAACCTTGAGCTTGGATTCTTCTGCCTCACCATCTAAGTGTTGGGATTGCGGATGTGCACTGTCATGCCCAGCTCTACTTGATTCTTATAAAACCTCCACAAGGCACATATACTCAATGTTCAAACTCATATATCTTAGTAAAGATCACAAATGGTGAAGCCATGATTGATTTTAAAGAGTCAGATTCCTGGGCATCAGATGGAAAATATTCTTTGAAGATGACATGAATCTCTCCTTTATCCAAACTTTCCACTTTCTGGTAGGTCAGGAACAACGCTTGTTTCAGGTTACCACATAATTCCAGATGTGATGCCTACAAAGAAAATGAAAACTAACTGAGCCTAGTTTTTAAATTTAGACAGTAAAAACTTTTCCATGGAGCTATCTGAGGCTCAGGACAGTCAGTAAACAGATGTTCTAATTAGGAAATCACAGTGGAAGGAGATATTGGAGTTTGAGAGGTCAGGCTGGATTGCCATACCTCGAGGAGCATACCAAGGGACCAAGATCTGTCAATGAGATATCTGTGGACATGAATCATTGTAGGAATTCTGAACAGGATACATTACCTCAAAAGGAGCTGTGTAGACCAGGAGTTTAGTTCTGTAATTACCTACAAAAATACTGTTAATCTGTAGACATGAATACCTGCATCAGAATGGTGAGCACATTTCCACTCTGTAGGCAGATCAATGTAGCAAACCAAATTATGTGGGAGGTTGTGTTGTTTCATTTTAAATAATTGTCCCAACCACTGGTTTAATAAAAAGAGCTGATTGGCCAAAGGCAGGCAGGAAGTGTAGGCGGGACTACCAGACTAAGAAAATCTCTGAGAGCAGAATGCCAGAGAGAACACCAGAGAGAAGCCACAGGAAGCAGAGGACAACCATGCAGCTCTAAAGAAAGATACCAAGCCACATGGCTGAACAAGAGACATGGGTTAGATGAAGGGTAGAGAGCTAGCAAGTGATATGCCTGGGCCTGAGGCTGATCAGCCAAAAACTAATGAAAGCGACCGTGTGTCTCTGTAGGACTGCGGGTCTGCCTGCGGGTCTGCGGGTCTGCAGGACTGCAGACCTAAACTTTGAGGTTATGCCCGGAAAGTCCAGGCCAGAAACCTCATACTACAAAATTATAACCAGAAGACTGTTTGATTAATAAGAAAGGAGAGCAAGGAGAATGAATTAGATAATTTTAAGCTTAGTGATGAAAGACAAAGCAGCCGATTTTGTACATCTTCATAGTCAGGGTAGATTTTCAAATGACAATAAAATATGCAAATTTTACTGATCTTTTCTCTCTGCTCTAGCACAGGCAATATTTTACCCATTAGTATGCTCTTTTTCTTTATTTTTAGACAATCTCTTTTGCTGGACAATTTTCTTTCTTGTTTTAAACTTTTAATAGGTTGAATATTTTTAGTTGCTTAATATTCAGGCAACCAAAAATAAAATTACCATCTCTCAATTCCTGTTCAGCATACCACATAGGTTTCAAGTATTTACATATATTATTTACCTAGTGGAATCCAAACCCACAAAGCATAAAAAGTAAAATTTCTGTTACCTCATCATTTATGTACATTTTATCTATTAAAAAAGTTTAAAACCTGAAGAGCGACGGATATGGTCCAGCAAAAATGCCACTTACTGACAAACTTGAAAACTTAAGTTTGATCTTTGGAATACAACTTCTCCTCAATGCTCTGTACACATGTGCTGTGATGTGTGTGTGTGTGTGTGTGTGAGAGAGAGAGAGAGAGAGAGGGGGGGGGGAGAGAGAGAGATTAAGTAAGTGTAAAAAGATGTTAAAAGTTTCATAATCATTTCTAAAAAGTGACATACATTAACAAATCCCACTTATATACAAAATTCCAGTAATAGTGCAATTCATACTGATCCTTATGAAATTAGTGGTTTATAGAGGGAGACCAGACTGAGGAGTGGCTGACTGTGAATGAGATTTATTACTGGGATGATGAGGAAATTCTAAAATTACATAATAGCAAAACTTACTCAAAGCACAAAATATAAATATTTAAATATATATAAACTTAAAATAATGTAATGTTGCGATATAAAATGTAACAAAGTTTTAGATAAGAAACATTAGAAAAGCTAAGAAATAAAAACCTAAGGAAAATACAAACCCTTGGTGTTATCTTAGACCCCATTAACTATCAAATGAAAGACTTTATTTCTTTTTCCTATCCACTATGGACAATTAAGTTTGAGAAAGATGAGGTGACTGGTTGTACTACACATAAAACAATTTTTATCAAGCTTGCCATTCTTATTAAAGTCAGTAAAAATATTGCAAAAATTATCTTTTATCAAATGCAAAACTCAACTATTTAAGTAATATTTTAAAAGTATTTTTAACTCAATGTGAAGCTCAGCCATATTCTTCCATTCTGAAGTCTTGTCCAATTAACATCACTACATTTTATCTTACATTTATAATGGCATAGCTCTTGCGTCAATTGTAAAACAATATTCAGAGTTTTTATTAGATACAGTAAACTCTTAAAGGAGGTGCTGGCTTCTTAGGTTCATTCTTTCTGAAGATTTAACACTTATTAATACAAATTCTTTATTTCCAGATGTGTCTGTCAGATACTGATTATTGTTTATTTATAGACTAAACTATTGCCTCAGTAGATACTTCTTGGTCATCCTAATAGCTTCTCAGTGCATAAGATACAACTTCTCTGAGAAATTTCTAATGTCGCATGAATGAGGCAGCCTAAAAATGTTAAAATTGACAAACCCAAGGCTATCTGGTAGAAAATACTCATCTACCCGAGCCTTTGTGGGAAGTAACTATGTAGAATGTTTTACATGCAGTTGAACATCCCACAGGGAATGGGGTCAACTGTGACATCTTCACCTGCACACATTTTATTGACTTCTTTCATTTCTCACCTGACTTTAACCACTCTTTCATAGCATTTCCTGACAGTATCTCTAAAACAAATTGTAACTAGCTCATTATTTTTGGGTACTCTTTGTGGAACTCCAAGGAAATACCTCATTTTTTTCTGTGATGCATCAAAGCAAACCTTACTATTTTATGAAAAAAGATAATGATGTCATTAATTAACCTCAGTCAACTACTCAACATACTAAATCTTAATTTAAAACCAGTGCCTATAATAATTTTGTTTTAGTACTTTCTAGAATTTAAAAAGAAAAAAATATCTTTCCAGTTTCTGAAAATTTCCAAGAATCATTATTACTTATTTAATTTTGTTGATGACAAGTGTGCTTCTATAGTGATTATTGAATATTTTGAACAAGAAATATGCTGGTCTAACTTTAACTTAAGCCAACACCCTATTAACAAGTTAATACTTTAGATAGACTTGCAGAGATGACTGACAGACAGGCAGGCAGGCAGGCAGACAGGCAGGCAGGCAGGCAGGCAGATGGATGGATAGACAGACAGACAGACAGACAGACAGACAGACAGATAGATAGATAGATAGATAGATAGATAGATAGATAGACACAGATTACTAACATTGGCTTGTCTTATCAAAATATGCTTCTGAGAATTAAGAAATTCCTTTGTATTAACAAATATATATATATTAACAAATGTATATATATATATATATATATATATATATATACGATAGGCTTTAAAGTAGTACCATTTGGGGATTTTTTAAAAATGAAAATAAGTTAAAATATTCTAAATGCAGAATACCATGGAATAGACAACTGTATTCTAGTACTTTCAATTAGCTGTAAATGTTTGTTATAAGGGACTACACATGGTCTTATTAAGATGGAAGGAAAACAACCTGAATAAACTTATAATGTTATTACCACACATGTGGATCAAAGCTGGAACAGAACTATTGAAGGCCATGATCAACATAGCTGTGTTGCCTTTGTCCAGTTCTAAAATAAGACATGAAAAGCAAATGATTTTACAATAGTTATAAATACAATTTTAATGTTTAAAGTCTGTCACCAGTACCAAGTATGACACAAAACAAAGATGTTGTATTTGAACTTTAATTTTTTGAGGAATGGAAAGATTTAATATTTAGCTTTCTTGAGTAGGCTGTTTTTCGACAATAACTCAGTTGAGAAGGAAGCCTGGTGATTACTGTTGACACAAGTACCTAGCTCTACCTCGAGAAGAAGAAAACAATTTATTCTGGAGCCAAATATGAGTTTTCAAGTCCTGGGAACACAAATTTAAACTTCCTCAAATACCTCAAATACCCCCAAATGCCATGTTGCAATTTAGTGATGATTTTATACAATTTTAATAGTAAAGGAAGGAAGAAAATCATAAATCAAGATATTTTCAAGTAAATTCATAAAAATATGAGATCGGCTACCTAAAGTAAAGTGGTGGGATAGCAACTAAAGGCCTCTGAATTTATATGCTGATAGTCTCAGCTTTTAAGGTTGGTGAAAGCTATGGCTTTGTTCATTCCAAAAGATTTACCTAATAGTTCCAAGGATGCTGGGTCTCACACAGAGCATGGAGTAAATGGCTATTTGTGAGTCTAAAGATAGCTCAAGGGAGTTTGGCTATGGACTTGTAACATTCAATTTCTAATAATCATGGGTTATCCACCAGTCAATCAGCCTCAGAAATATAAAAATATAAAGGATGTGAGACTTTTTCTTTGAGAGCTTCAGCTAGCAGTTATAAATAACATTGGCCCTAAACTTAGGGACATGCCTGGAGGTGTGGCTCTCACAAGACCCTGGTCTGGTGCTCAGCATTTAAACAAAAGCTCACAAATATCTGTAAGTTCATCTCTAGGATATCTAATGCCATCTTCTGTCACCAGGTATGTATGTGGTATGTGTATTAGGGTTCTCTAGAACCACAGAAAGGTGTGTGTGTGTGTGTGTGTGTGTGTGTGTGTGTGTGTGTGTGTGTGTTGTATGTGAAATTAATTGAAATGACTAATTGGCTGAAATCCAGGTAATCCAATATGACTAGCTATAAAGAGAAGAACATCAAAGTCCTACCAGGCTGGATGTCTTAGCTGGTCTGTATATACTGGAATCTGGAAGAAGTAGGCTCCAATGCCAGTGAAGAAATGGATATGTCTAGCAAGGGAAAGATAGAAAACTTCCTTCTCGCCTGTAATTGTATAGGCTCTAAACAGAAAGTACGGCGCAGGTTAAAGGCATGCCTCTTCATCTCAAGGTCTGGATCAAAGACCTGTGTCTTCCTAACTCAAAGATCAAGACTGGAAGTAGACTGACCCTCTTTAGACCAAACGGAAAATCTCTCACAGGTGTGCCCTCTATATTTGGATTTTCGTTAATTCCAGATATAGTTAAGTTGATGATCAAAAACAAGCATCACAATGCAAATACATACATTCAGACAAAACAGTTAAAACACATAAAGTAGAATTTAAAAAAAGAAGTGGTATGGTTTACGCTATCACTCTGGGAGCATCATCTTGGTATCCTTTATTCAGGATACTGAGATGGAAAAAACATGTCCAAAGAGTCATTATGTTTGAAGGTAGAAATTGACTTGGTAAACTGAACTGGTGGTAGAGTCACAGTCAGCTCTGGCCATCAGGGTAGCTAGTCAGTTTCTGTATGTCCACATATAAGGATGGGCTTTGAGCAGCTGCAGGTTTCTACCTCTTGTAGGAGTTGAATCCAAAGCAGTTCATGAAGGAGCTTTGTAATTGCAAACAGTGTCGGTAATGATGCAATATATAATTTGAAACCCTGATGGTTTATGAGCTGATTCACAGTGAGCTGAGGTCAAGGACATAATCTGAATGGAGTCTCATTATCTTGTTCAGAAGACACAGATCACTGACTGCTCCTGTGACAGATGCTGCAGACTGTATGACTGCATCACAAGTGTTGCATGTCAGCTAGATGCTGCTAATGCATGGCCCCCTTTCCTCTGCTGTGACAGGGATCATTCTTTGTTTCTGCTCTACCTGAAATGATTCAAATAAGCAGGAGGTAGAGCTGGCAACTGGAAATCTAACTTTTCCCATTCTCATTTTTCAGCCACATCACACACTCCAAATCCTCTGACATTTAATCTTGTTCTCTCTAACTTGGTCTGTCTTGTGGGCCCAGTCAGGGACATTTCATACCAAGCTTTTAGGAAAATCCACATTGAGTCTCTATATTCTCTATAGGCTTCTCAGGAACAATGATCCTGCTAAGAGCTTTTTGAATGCAGTAAGGATGATCTCTTCAGGTGGTGGATTACCAACAAGAGCTTAAATCAACTCATTGGCTAATGCCATAAAAGGAAGTTTCTACAAGCCATAAAACATATTCTAGACATGTTACTTCAAACTAATTAATACAGCATGTACTTTCTTTCAATAAATTCAATATGAACTCAGCTGCAGACAAGCAAAGAATACAATGAATTGAATAATTTTGTCAAGCTAATGTTCAAGCATGGTGTCTTTCTTTTCCCTCTTTTTACATTTATCTTCATCTTATGGTATAGTACATTACAAGATTAGTCGGCTTTAGTTCAGAGTCAACCTTTGTGATTATGACTTTAGAAAATTGCTTTGGTTTTCTGTGTTTCACGAAAAGTAATCAAAATGCCTATGCTTCCATCAATAGTAGTTACACAGATTAAATGTCATTATGCATAAAGTTGTTAGGACAAAATAGCAGGTTAGCACACATTAATTATTTTGCTTTTTAAAGGCTTTTAAATTAAAACATAACTATGTAATTCCTTTGTCTTTCCTCTATCCAAATGCTCCAACTACCCTCCTTTATTCCCTTTCAAAATTATGACCTCTTTCTTTTAATTGTTATTGTAATATCTATTTATCTCCCTGTGTGTCTCTATCTAATATCTCTACCGTCTATCTTCCTATCAATCTGTGTATCTATCTATCTATCTATCTATCTATCTATCTATCTATCTATCTATCTTTCTATCTTTCTATCTACCTATCTATAAGTACGTAAATACAACTTGCTGAGTCCATTTCGTTTTGCTTATATGTACATAGTTTCAGGATAGACCACTTAGCATTAGATAACCAACTAGGGGGCTCATTCCTAGGTAGGACTATATCTCCTACTCTCAGCTTTCCTTGGTTTCCTATAATTACTTCTCTACATTTAACCCATAGAAGTACAATTAGAATGCCCATTCTGAAGCTGTGATGCTTTGGAGGGAATTTTACACCTTCACTATTAATTATATGTTTAAAGACTTATTCATCATTAAAAGAAGAAAAATATTGAGTTTAAACTATAAAGGCAATTAGCTTTGTACCCTCTTTCATGTCTCATATGTACTTTTGCTTGAAGTTTATACTTCTTCATCACTATATGACATTATGTATGCTTTTTCTTCTTTCTAAAGGCTGTACTATATGCATACTCACATCCAAACATGCATTATATTATAGATAGAATTTCACTGAGTTTGGAACAGAGCATCTGTTTGAGAGGCTGCCTTTTTTATGTAATATTTTTATTTCTGAATTTATTATAATAAACAGTATAAAAAGGAGATAAATCATATAATATTATTAAGATCTACTTAATATTTGCAAGTAAGAAAACATATATAGCAGAAAAAAGAATTCTTTATGACACTATGAATGTGAAGCTTTTGTAAGATCTTCCAGGTATCAATAGTGTACAGGCAGCTCAAACATGTAGTGGTATTTCTGGAAGATATCTCTGTTAGAGGTTTACAGACATTGATTTAACATCTTCAAATAACTGGGACTAGTATTAGCAAAAATGTGTTGTTTGCAGATGGAATAATTCAAAGAAAACAGTTTCTTTTATGACATACACTTTATTTTCATTTTGTCAAACTACAACAAATAAATGTTGTGTATGTTAAATGTGTGCAATGTAGTGTTCATATGTACATGTATCTTACATAATTTACCTCACCATTGAGCCTAGTACATTTGTCACCTCACATAGTCCCATGTTTTCTCTTTGTGGTAAGAACTTAATATGTGGTCTTTTATAAATTTTCCAGTATTTCTTATTAAGATTATCATCACTGCATAGTATATAGAATTAAGGCTTTTTATCTTATAGGTGGAAGTTTTAGCTCTTTGAACAATACTCTCCATTTTTAGCCCTTAGCCCTTGCCAATCAATATTTCACTGACTATTTCTCTAATTTCAACGTTTAAGATTCCACACATTTGATACATTTGTCTTTTGGTAAACTTTTAAGGAAGTTTCAAATAAAGAAACAATAGAAGCTACTGACAAAGAAAGGCAAAGATTTAAGAAAATTGAAAGATGAAAGTAGGTCTATAAATTAAAAATTCAAAAATTACAAAACTAGTTATCTCTGCAGAGTCAAGTACTTTGAATGGAGCACAGAAATTATGAGAAAAGGCCATTGCATTGGATTATCCAACACTCATTGCTGACCTAAGATGGAGGAAGAGATAGTGAACAGTAGAATAATGGGAGGTAAAATACTGAAGGCAGAAAATATGGATAATCATGGTAACATATTACCAGGGAAGTGAAGCTCATAGGCCACGGTGCTGACACCGGAATACAACATCCCTCATTGGTATATATCAAGGAACTTCATAAGGTTTTACATTAAAAGTTCATATACAGAACATTTTATTTTAAATAACTCTTTGAAATGATTATATAGATTAAGAGTCTAATTACAAAAATTGGCTAAAGCAATGGTGATAATATACAGCATTTCAGAAGACTAACATTATAGTATATACTTAGTAAGAAGCAGAAATCCATACTTTTAGTTTGTTGCTATGGAATCAATTGCATTATACCCAATCAAAAACAAGGTTGGTGGAAAATCTTAGCTAGTTAAACAATAATTTTATCTGTGTGGTACCAATTACTTAGTTTGACAATTTTTCTTAATAAACTGATTCTATCATACATTTATTGTGGCATCATTTAGAAAAGGCCCCAGATGCTTAAAGAGTACAACTTTCTAAACTGGGTGACATGACCAGACTTATTCTTCTGTGAAGGCAATGAAAACACACACACTCTCTCTCTTTCTCTGTCTCTGTCTCTCTCTCTCTCACACATTGTCATGTGGCCTGTGGCTCACCTGTGTTCCTTACGTGATTATTCTTTGGTGGCTGTCTCAGTCTGTCTGACTCCACCCTGCTTCTCCTACCTATGTTGTGATTCCCCCTCCTACTTTTTGCATAGTGCCTGTCATAGGCCAAAACAGCTCCTTTATTTAAAGATTGATATTTACAACATACAGAAAGACATTCCCACATCACCTCCCCTTTCTGTCAAATCAAAAAAGGAAGGTTTCAATTTTAGCATAGCAAATTTACATATAACAAAATAGCCACCAAGCAAAAATTATAGTTATAATATCTAGTCTATTTGTATTTAGCAAAATTAAAGAAAATACTCTATCATCTACCTTATCCTTATGAATCTAAAGTTCAAATATATATTTAATAAGACTTTTGGCCTGGCCTAGTCCCAAAGTCTGGACCTGCCTACCACTGCTTAGGCCCCCCGAAATGATTCAGATGCTTATAATAATTTCATGTTGTTTGCCTATGGCTCAGACATATTGCTAGAAAGCTCCTGTATCTTAATTAAACTCATCACCATTAATCTGTCTTTCCATGTGACCCGTGGCTTACCTGTGTTACTTTTACATGTTGATTTTGGGTGTCTGGATGGTGTCTTTTCTCTGACTCCATCCTCTTTTCCCTATCTGTGTTCCAACTTTCCCACCTACTCCTAAGATGTCTGCCACAGGTCAATACCCTTCCTTTATTCACAGGATACAGAAAGACATCCCACATTATTCACACACACACACACACACACACACACACACACACACACACACACACACACACACATATATTACACACCTTTAAATACGTATATTATGCATAAAGACTATATACTCTAAAATATGTCTATAATATTATCATTTAATTATCTGGATAATGTAAGTTTATTTTCCCCTAACAGCATTGGGAAATTTGTTTTCTCTATTATTCTCTCTCTCTCTCCATATATATATATTATATATATAATATATATGTATATATAATGTATATATATGGAATATATATATAAGGTAAAGGTGAGTTATTATTTATCAAGTTTGATATATTTAAAGTGGTAGAAAGTAAGGCAAAGGAAGAATAAAAAGGTGCCTAATACTCACACTATCTATAGAGTATGAAAAATATAGAGATAGAATAGTTTATGGGAGAAAGTCACTGCTACTGAAAATCAGGCAGAAGCTGTTGGAAATCCTTGCTGCTTGAGTAAATTCTTATCCTGGATATTCTTTGCAACTATCTAGACAAGACATTTTCAGGCAGATTTCTGGGATCATACCTGAACATTTCAAATCAGGATTAGCTTAAATCTCTAGATTTCTAAGCTGCAACTTCTAAAATGGAATACACAACTTTCTCATGGAAGATGGACAGAAATATCACCTAGGGAAACAGTTTAAGCAATTCCCCAGAAGAAAAACTTTAACCTCTTTTATTTAAATGAGCAAAGAGGCTAAAATTAGGTCTAAAAGACTTCACAATTGTTTGGTAAGTATCACTGTAACTGCTTTCTAGTGAAACAAGCTCACAATAAATAGAAAAGACCAAAGAACATAATGTGCTTACCATTATTCCAAATGATGAGTTCAATCTATGGCAGTATTTTGGATTGTTTCAGCTCAGAACAATGATGCTTATCAAGAATTTATTGTTGCAAATATTTCTCTATGGTAATAACCCACAAATTAGATTTCGGAAAATACATGTGATGTGAATGACTGTCACTTTCTGACACAGAAAAGTCTAGTTGGTAAAGAAATTCCAAGAATGGAAAACTTTATGTAGTATAAACTCAAGAGAAGCTGCAAATGTTCAAGAGAGAATGAAGATCCCCTTCCATTAACTTGTCTTTTAGGATTAATGACTTTATATATGCCTTTTGTTTTTGGTATTAATTTTGAATGGCACACCACATCCCTCCCATTACTACCATAGCCTATCTTTAATGCAGATGATGGTAAGTGTCATAGCTACCTAGAGTGACAGGGAATGAGGTGTGGCAGAGATATACTCTGGGAAGGTACATCTAGACAAGGTAAATACCTTGAGAAAAACAAGTTAATTCAAAAGTGTTGTATGGGTTTCTAGCCTGACCAAGTACCTCCAGTCAGAACCCACCCACAGTCTATCTGTCACTTAGCCCCTACTAAATGACTCAGATCCAACACATTTCCACTAATTTATCTGGCTGCATGGCCCATGGCTTACGTACTTCTTTATATCTTGCTTCTTGGGCAGCTGGATCAAATCTCTCCTGACTCTACCCTCCTTTCCCCATATCTATGCTCAAATTTCCTGCCTCTATCTGGGATGCCTTTCTATAAACCAAAAGAGTCACTTTATTGACCAATGATATACGCATCATACAGAAAGACATCCCACATCAGAAAAGAGGTTTAGTTTACTTATTACTCCAAGTTACAATCCATCATTGTAGGAGTCAAGGTGACAGGAAATTGAAGCACCTTGTCACTTGATATGCACAGTCAAGAGCAGAGAGCAATGTCTGTTTAATAATTCAAGATGCTATTTTTTTTTTATTTTTACAAATCTCAAAATTCTATGCTAGGAAATGGTGTCATTCACAATGTAAAGGTCTTTCTATTTCAATCCATACTGTCAAGGTAATCTGCAGATATTCAAAGAGGTCCTAAGCCAAGTGATTCTAGAATGTTGAGTTGATAATTTAGTCATGAAAGAGGACTATGTTTAACAGACAGAATTGGAATCAGATCTTTAAAAAATGGATCAGAAAGGGGATGATAAAGACACTTCACCATTGCCAGATATTGACTATAGTAACATTTTCAGACTCTATGTTGATACTATAGTGCTTAATAAACAGCAAAGAAGTAATACATTGATGTGGGATTGTACTCTGGAACACTGCAAATATTTCTCACTGTAAATATTTGTTTAATAAAACACTGATTGGCCAGAAGCTATACAACCAGGAAATATAAGCAGGGCAACCAGACAAGGACAATTAGGAGAAGAGGAAGAATAGAGAAGTCATCAGCCAGACACAGAGGAAACAAGATAAGAATGTTATAGTGAAGAAAAGATATCAAGCCACTTGGCTAAACATGGATAAGAATGGGTTGGTTTGAAGGTAACAGTTAACAAACAATAAGCCTGAGCCATAGACCAAACAGTTTATAGTTAATTTAAGCCATTGTGTGATTATTTGGGACTAAATGGCTTTGGGACCAACTTGGACAGAGAAGCTTCTGACTACAACACATGGAGGTGGATGTTGGGTGACTTCTCTCTCAAATTTACTCCCCATTTGTTTTTTACTGACACTCTACCACACACACACACACACACACACACACACACACACACACACACACACACACACACACACACACACACACACAAAGAAAGCATGATTCTCATAGCTCATAGACAGTAACACAATCCCCAGGACCAAACTCTAAGGCAGTGGAAATGACTTAGCACACAGCACAGTGACACTAGTGAGTGCATTCTATCCTTTTCACACAGAGGAGCATGGCCCTGAAGGCATTAGTAGGGGAATGACAAGGCAATGAGCTGGACTTGTGCTCCTTGCTTTATGCTGATTCCTGCACTACATATGTTCTTCCTTTCAGCTTTTCCATCTGGTGATCTTAGATATGAATGCAAACTATATTTTACTTATCACAAGTGCAAAGTGAAACCAACAAAAAATGGAAGTAGAAGTATATAGCCTTTTGTAATATGAAGTTTCTGGTCTGTTCGACCTGTGATCCAGACCGACAGACCCATAGGAACACATAGATACCTACATTAATTTTAAGCTGATTGGCCTTATGGCCCAGACATATAACTTGTTAACTCTTTACTCTTCCCCCCCCCCAATTTTATTATTTTTTTAAATAAAAAATGTCATTTTAATCTATGTATCCCCTGATCCCCGTCCCTTCCCTCCTCCGAATTCCTCCTGGTCAGCCTTTAGCCTCCAGTTTCCCCATCCACCCATCCTCTCCCACAAAATGACAAGAAGCTCCAGGGTAGGTCAGCTTAGCATGGAACATGCACTCCAGTCAAATCCAATATCTCATCCCAAAGTCAATGTTGGGCTGGGTGTTCCCCTATAGGGAATGGGCTCCAAGGTGTCAGTCCATGCACAGGAACACAGTCTCATCCTATCCCTTGAGGCTCCACATACTGCCCTCTTAAAATAACCCATGTTTCTTATCTTGTTTAGCCATGTGGCTTGGTACCTTTTCTCAGCAGCATTTCAACTTCCTTCCTCTGCATATGCTGCCATCTTATCCAAAGTCTCTCTGGTGTCTCCCTGACAACTCTTTGAAATCTCTCCAACATTTTTCCTCTGTTGTTCCTATTCACAGTGTTTTCTTAGTCTGGTAGCCCCACCCATACTTTCTGTCTGCCTTCAGCAAATCAGCATTTTTATTAAACCAGTAAGGGAGACAATTATTTACAATGTAACATAATTCCACTACATATACCCCTTTTTCTTTTTAAACCAAGAACTCCTAATCCAATTTCCTTTATATAGTTTTTTATCCATAATCTGTAACAACTTGTAACCAACACTGTAAACAAAGGCAAACATCCATAATCCATTTTTTTTTTTTTTTTGCCAATGTGGGTATAGTGCTCTAGAATACTTCCTGTTGAGTAGGGGTGTTAGCAATCCTATGGGGACACAGAAAAATTTAGGATTATGGACAAGTCTTTAGTAGAGTAATCTGTAAGGCTGGGTCATCTGAGCTAGTCTCCTTGAAATAATTTTGGATGCAAAGCTCAGAGGAAACTGCAACAGAGGTGCTCTGAAATGCTGAATCATCTGGGCCATCCATTTCTATTAAAGCCTTTTCAGGGAGTCTTCTTTGATTCTATATTGGGAGTATGTTCTGTTACATTGTAAATAATTCTCCTGCCTACTGGTTTAATAAAAATGCTGATTGGCCAAAAGCAGATAGGAAGTAGGAGTGGGGCTACTAGACTAAGAAAACTCTGGGAACAGGAAGAGTAGAGCAGAACAGAGATGCCAGAGAGACACCATCTAACTACCTAAGAATCAACATGTAAAGTAATATAGGTAAGCCATGATCTACATGGCTAAACAGATTAATGGAAATAAATTAAGATGAGATGAAAGAGCAAGCTAGCAATATGCCTGAGTCATACCAACCAGCATACAATTAATATAAGCTTCTGTGTGTTTCTTCAGTACTTTGGGACTGATTTTTGGGCTAGTACAGACTAGAAACTTCCTACTATA
Source organism: Phyllotis vaccarum (assembly GCA_033318265.1). NCBI lineage: Eukaryota > Metazoa > Chordata > Mammalia > Rodentia > Cricetidae > Phyllotis > Phyllotis vaccarum. Next base: position 12,249,712 of record JARWLC010000004.1, on the reverse strand, counting down.
GCTTTTTTTTTTTTTTTTTTTTGCCTGTCTAGTTCTGTAGCCATTTAGTCCCCCTAAAATATAGAAAGGCTTATATCATTTATAAACTGTTTGGCCTATGTTTCAGGCTTATTACTTGCTAACTTTTACTCTTAAACATAAATAGAGCCATTTAACCACTTGGCTTAGTACCTTTTCTTCAGTGAAGCATTTTCATCTTTCTACCTCTATATTTGGTGGGTTTCTCCCACTCTACTTTTTCTCTCCCATAATTCTCCAAGTCTGGTTGCCTCACCTCTACTTCCTGTCTTCCTTCTGGCCAATCACCATTTTATTAAATAAATACAAGTGAAAAATATTTACAGAATTATTCCACATTTCCCTTATTTTCTTTTTGAAATAAGAACTACAAATCTAATCTTCTTTGTATAGTTTTTTCCCTCACCACTATCTATAACAACTTGTAACCAACACTTTAACAATGAGAAACATCTATATTTCATTTTTTGGAGAGAATGTGATCATAGTTCTCTAGACTAATTCCTGCTGATTTAGAGTACTTGTAATCTTACAGGGATTCTAAGAAAATTCAGAATTATGGTCAAGTCCTAAATAGAGTATTCTATTAAGCTTGGTCATCCTAACCAGTCTCCTTGAAGTTGTTCTGGATGTAGAGCTCACCTACAGAGCCAAGCCATCAAGGTCAGGGAGTGGTGACACACACCTTTAATCTTAGCTCTAGGAATGTTGAACAAGGAAGTAAGACAGTTGGAGTTTACATTGGAAACATTTGTTGTGAGCCAAGGAAATAAATAATGAACAATTCTGCTGGAGTTACAATAGTATAAGTGATGTTTCAATAAAACTTTCTGTTCTTTGTTTTATTGTTCTAAAATTATGAAATAATATTGTTTAGAAAATTTATGATTTTATTTTATCTTATCAAGATAAGCCTATCATTACCAAGTTCATTTCTCATATTATAAATCAGGTTTTTAGAGAATGTAAGAGACAGTTATCTACAGAGTGAGAAGTAGGGAGAAGTGCAATTTTATTTCACTCCTGGTTAAAGATATCACTAGAATATGAATGCTTTAGTCTTTTACATTGCTATTTGGAGAACCCTATCATAGACACTGGAACATACATGCTTTAACACTTGATGTGGCTATTTGGAGAAGCCAATCATATAGTCACAGTAGAAGTTTTTTCCTCTGGCACTTACTGCAAGTTAAGAGCTGCTTGAGTCATTAATGATGTGTTTTGTTAAGAGGTACATGCAAGGTGATTCTATTCTGTCTTTTTCTTTCTCTCCTTCCTTATTCTTTGTGTTTCTCCTTTTTTTTCTGTCCTTCTACTTCCAACATTTAAGAAGAATTGGTTGTGGAACATTCAACACTGAACAACTGGATGGCTTTATGACTCCCTCAATTTCTTAGAGTAGACAGGTGTAGGCTCAGTCTCTTTTTCCTTAAGTTACTGTAATCTCAAAGGTGACTGTAAATTTTAGGCTCTTTTTCTTCTAAGTGGCCAACAATCATAGTTACATTATAGAGATTCTATGATAATTAAATATTATATGAAAATAAAATAATTATCTATGAGTATAGTTTGTAGTGAAGACTTGATAAAATATTTGTTCTCATTGGCCACTGTTTACTTTAGGCAAAGAATTTTATGTCCCAGACATGATATTCAAACTGTTTTAGAAATTTGCATATATATTTCCAGGATGAGGAAGTTGAACTTTTTAAACCACCAGGAGATATCAATCACATAAAGGTTAATAAGAATTATATATATTTATATGTAACACTATATACATAGGACAATCAACAGAATCCTGTAGTAGCAGCTAGTTGTAAAGGGAGGCAGGCACTCATAAAATGAACTAAAAATCAGAATCAGTTTCTAATAAGGTCAAACCCATCTTATAAGAAACAAAACAGATTTAAACTCACATTGCAAAATGAAATCCATAAAAAATAAAAATTAACCAATGCAACTATTGAAATATTTTGTTTATGAGCTAGTTTTTTTTTTTTATCGCACCCAAAATGTGAGAAAGAGCAGATGCATAAAATTGAAATGGGACGTTGTTATTTTTAGCCTTAACACTGTGCACCATGTGAAATATCACCTTTGTTTAGCTGGGTTAGATCATTGGCTTGTGGTTAGAGGACAGAAGAGTAAACCCTGAGTTCTGGGTGGCAGTAGGACTTGCCATTTGCAATGACTGATAGATAGGGAACTTAAAAACAAAGAAGACAGGAGATGGATCATATTTAACATCTGCAGAATTAAGGCTACTCCCTTCTTTCTGTAACCTGCGCTAACATCACCCTCTCGCCAATGTCCTGTGGTTGCTAAGCAACATCTCATAGAAGTAGTGGAGTAAGAAAGATCTGTCAAATTCATTATTTTTGCCTTAAAGAGGCAGTGGCTATGATGAAAGTAAAATTCTCTCTTTGTTTATAGTAGTGTGGACTGGAAAGGGAAATTCATCTCTCTTCCTCACCTACTTTTCACTCCCTGCTTTTCAGTGTAAGTGCCCTTGAAAGCCAGGCAGACTGGAAATAGAAACGATAGACAGTAAAGCAATACAGAGAAGAGAAGAAAGTAGTGTACAGGAGAGAGAGGAGAAAGAGAGAGAGAGGTGAAAACTTTAAAACATTCCATTTTCACTTACTCTGGAAGCAAGTTATAAAATTTCCAATTCTCTTGGATGCAGCAAAGGAAATGCAGGAGAGAAATTAATGGGTGGTCTGTGGAAAGGGACAGTGACTTCAAGGGAGGAAGAAATTGTAGCTTTCCCTGTCCATTTGTTACATGTGCTTCAGAGCCTTGGGAATATTTACCATGTGTGACATATGAGCCTAAGCCAATCATCAAGTCAGACAGTGTGACAGGATCGTGAAGACAAAAGGAGGCCTCATACATAAAGCCCGTTTCTGTTTTTACTTTCTTCTAAATATTATAGTGGGAATTGATCATCTTATGTTTTGTTTCTTTCTCAGGAACTAAACCTTCTTCCAGGGTAGATTGACCTGCACCACTTTACTCCACAGAAGTCTGTTTAGAATAATGGCTTGGATCCCATTACATACGAACAATTAGCAATACAAGACTAAGTAACATTATATGCAGAAATTATAAAATATAAACTTATGGCTTAATTAAAATTAACTTATTTGATGACCTGAAATTGATGACTTAAATCTTGACAAAATTTCTGATCTCTAAAATAGGAACAATTTAAATGGCATAACCTGGAGTTATAGAAATTAAATTATTGCTCCATAATTAGAAAAATGAGTTAAACATGTATAATAAACATCCTTTATATAATAAAAATGTTTATTTTTATAAATTTTTTACAATTATAAATAATAATATTTTGTTATTATTAATTAACATTTTCTGATGAGACTCCATAGTTGAATACTTTACTGAGTATATATTAGTTCTGTAATAATGCTAAGGGTCATAATAAAATAACAAAATGAAAAATAAATATCATTCAGCCCTGGTAACGTCTCAACATCACTTTTTTAAAGCAGACATTTTTATGCCTTATTATAGTTCTCAAAGTTAATATTTAAAAATGGCATTTTTAGTTTCATTGAATGTCAGAGCTTCTTGCTGAGAGGAACTGGGATTTCGCTCTGCTGGAAGTCCATATAGATGTTTTTAATAAGGGACAGTGACCCAGTGCTACTTCTCTTCACCCCTACTCTTCGGCTTTCCAAAGGACCTAGATTATACATCAGCAATGTCCTTACACTTAAACAATAATGTCCAGGGAACTGTTTGGATGACAGAATCAATCTGGGAAGATTTCTGAAATGAGATGAAGAATTCCAACTCTCTAGGATTTTATTGAATTTTTAATATAACTGGATCAGTGTGAGAAGCCCAGAAGGCTGTGTAATAGTTCCAGTACTAAAAATCAGAATTGAATGTCTATTTTCTCTCTGATGGCTTCATACCAACACTGTATGCTCTTTACACTTCTATATTCTCAGCAAGAACATAGGACTCATCAACTTGTTTCAGGAAGCACTGTGAATGGGGATTTATTGATGACTTTGAAAGAAAAAAAAATCCAAGCTAAAATAAATTTTAAAATGAAAAGGTTTTTTTTTTTATGAGATGATTATATATTTTAAATGTGCTGCATATATGCTTTTGTGAAAAGATACTTAGACAGCAAAGATGCGGGTATTAGAATAACTCAGTTTTAGACTTTAATTTTTCTGTATGGCCATATCCTTCTCTAACAAGTTAATAGCAACAATGGACTACTCTGTGTAGCTTTCAAGCAAAGTATGTTGAAGACAACAGTATTTTTAATTCATTTAGAGAAAATGGTATCAGTCAAAAGAATTTCAGAGAAAATTTCTAGCTAAGTTTGGAAGGTATATAATTTTTCCAGTTGTTGCTTGAAAGCAATTCTTTTGTTTCTTTTTGGTTTTTTGGTTTTTTTAATGGTTCCAGTAATATATTTTAAACCAGTCATTCCCAATTTTGGCCTGGATTCTTGCATGTTTCTCTACACTTTCTCTTCATGTTGGGCTCTAAGTCGTATTACAAAAACTGTCTAGCAAAGAGACGGGCATATGTTCTCCGACAGCCCTACCACTAGTCTCATTGATGTTATATTTTCCTACTCAAGTCCATGTTCATGACTTCCTGGGTTGACCACATATTCCAAAAGCATTCTGAAATTCAGGTTGTGCCTGCCCATGAGTAATCCAAACCTTTCATTTTAGAGGAGGTATTTGATTTTCATGAGAAAATGGAATTCTACAAATACAAATTCCTATGGTCTAAGTCAGGGAAAGAAGCAGATTTTCAGTCAAGGAGAGAAGGAACAGAGATGCTATCAAGAGTACCTGTTAGCCTCAGCCACTGGAAGTCCCCTTCAGGCCTTGTGGGGGTTCCTTGTAGGGGGATTGGGTGGTTCCATAGTAAATAATTTTCCCCACCTATGAGTTTAATAAAAAGCGCTGATTGGCCAAAGGCAGACAGGAAGTGTGAATGGGGCTACCAGACTCCAGGAACAGGCAGAACACAGCAAAATGCCAGAGAGAAGACAGAAGAAGCAGAGGACAACTATGCTGCTCTGAGGAAAGGAACCGACCCGCATGACTGAACAGGGTAAGAGTCGTGGGTTAGATTAAGGGTAAAGAGTTAGCAAGTTAGATACCTGGGCCTTAGACAGAGCAGCCTAAAACTATTGTAAGCATCTGTGTGTCTCTGCAGGTCTGTGGGTCTGCGGTCCTAAACCTTGAGGTTAGGCCCGAAAGTCCGGGCCAGAAACCTCCTAAGTATAGTTCCTCACTGTGATACTCCTGTTCAGGACTTGGCACACAAATATGTTTTTAAAGATAAGTCAGAACAGACAGATCTTAGTCTTTATTCTTTTCAAAGTCTCATTTTCTGTTACAAAATTAAGCATTTGTTTGGGCTATTTAGGTCTTGGACAAGATAGAGATTTTTTTATTAAGTGGACTGCAATATATTTTGAATTCCTAGCAATATATACATTCTTTGCATCCCTATATCACTCAGTTTTGGCTAATTAGAAAAAAAGATAATGATTATCACTACAAAGTACTGAGAATTCTCCTTCATTTTCTATCGAGCATATTGTCTATTGTTCCTTACTGGAATCATAGCTGTAGAAATTTTCACTGTATGGTGCTATTGAAGGCTCATTAAGGTTGGATATAGTTTGAGGATAAACAAAAGTTTTTGACACCTAGTTTTTTCAGACTCACCTTATTAGCTCAATCCAAATTTACACTGATTTACTCATATGAAAAGTATGATGGAATGTATTTCTTACCAAGTTATATTCCCAGAATCATTTTCCAAATCATTGGAGGTAGTGCTGCTTGTTAGGACTTCATTCATTTCAAGGAATTCTCCTCAAAATGATTTTTAGTTTAAATTAATTCAACAATAAATGTCTAGCATAATTATTCCCTGGGTGAAATTAATTTCATTCAACTAACATTTACTTTATGCTTATCTTAGGCTTAAATAAGTTTCTTTTCTAAGGCATATTATTTAAACTAATCTTTGTTTCTTAGGTTCTGCAAACCCACAGTGGAGGCTTAAAGCTATGACAGATGCTACCATAAATTGTCCACAGAAAGCTTGTAACTGTGTCTGGAAAATGAATAAAAGGAACACATTCGCATTTAGCATATTTGATAATACATACCCTTATTGGATGCAGAACCACAAACTGCAAGTTTTTGCAAAAATGAATTCTAACAAAAACAAGTTTCTCCCTGTTTCCTTCTCTTGTTTGTCCCTGACTTATTCCAATATTATGTATTGAACACATCAGACTATGTAGCTCTCCTGTGTTTCCTTCATAATTATGCAGCTTTAACCTTTACACATGCATGAACTGCTGTGTGGGTGGGAAGATGAACAGCTAAAAAGCTCTCCTGTTACAGAACAAGTGTGGAAAATAGGGCAGGCAGCACAATTACTTAAAAACTTTACATTCTCTCAAATGGCTTTTTGTTGTGGTTACATCAGAACAAGAACCCATAAGAGATTACAAATACCTTTGTTTTCCACAGTTGCCTTTCTTTATATCTTACGGAAGCTGCAGATTTCTTAATCTCATTCAAGGTGGTTTGTGTAGCAGGATTTTCACTTTTTAAAAATCAATTGCCATTATACATTAATTTTTCCTACCACTGGCCACTTCTGTACCCTTTAAATGTAAGTACCTAAAGAAGCAATTCCTGGTGTGTGTGTGTGTGTGTGTGTGTGTGTGTGTGTGTGTGTGTGTGTGTGTGTGTACACGGAGAAGACAGATGACAATCTTTGCTGCCATCTTCAGGAGCTGTCCACTTTGCTGTTAGAGTCAGAGTCTTTCTCTGGTCTGCCTCTCCTTGAGTAGACTAGGCTGGCCAGCCATCACGCCCATATGTCTGTTTCTCTAGGGCTGGCATTACAGATGAGTACCACCACATCTAACTTTTTCCATGGGTTCTGGGGGATTATATTTAGGTCCTTACTATTTCAAATCAATGCTTTGAAATCTCTTGGGTCCCCAGATCCAAGATGTTCTTCCTATTGTTTACCTTATAAAATTGCTTAAAACCTACTTAGGCAATATTTTAAAAAGAGGCCTCTAGAGTCTATATTGAAATATTAACAAATATATTATGAATTAGCTCAATTACCAACAAAGCAAATATACTTAAATATAAGGCTGTTGTGTGGGGTATTGAGAACTGAGGAGGTTAGAATGACATCACTCATTAGAAAGTGCACCATACTGCTTTATGTGCCCCTTCTATTTGCATGGCGCTCATATTTTGGACACTTGCTTCCAAGATGCGTCCACATATCCAAAATAAACATAAGTCTTCTCTCCATGGCACAAAGTAATTTGAGGTAATGTAACCCTTGAATCTGTAAGCCTGGTGACCTTTAGGGTATTTGACTAGAATTTAAATGATTGATAATTCATTGATTTTTTTAAAAAAATATATATTATTTAAGGTTAATATCATTGTATTCCATTGCAAGTATCAGAGTAAGTTTAAGAGGAGTGTGATTAAAGGCATGACTTTTGCATGATACAGGTAAAGTTTAGCCAAAATAGTGAGCCAATCCATTAAGTAAACTGTTCTTCAAATGAAGTGTGATCTTCATAAAACATGATAAATAAACCTGAATCAATTTAAACTTATGGGTTTTAGCTGTCTATGCACTTACTAATGGTTACCAATGATCATGAATGGCTAACATTTAGGCAAACACTTCCACATGCAAAATGCATGTATTACCTTCCTCAGTAAGCAAATAAATTTCTCATCTTACATAAAAATCATGTTGTCAGTCTTTCATATTTAAAGTGGCTAAAATCCAAGGTACTTCTGGTATAAGTCATAAAACAGTTCAAATATGTATTCAAAATAAAATCTATGTGAACTGACTCTCCATTTGAATAACTAAAGGTATATAAAGTGTATGTCAGTGTTCCCTTTTAGGAATAAACATTCTCAGGAATGCATGATAAAAACTGGAGTAAGCCTAAATAGAAATACTGTTTACCTTTGTTTGTGTTTTTATTATATATTGTGTGCTTTGAAATTGTGTGGTGGTATGTTGAATACTTAACAAGCAGTCTGGAATACCAGAGAACAGAGTCACCCAAAGAGCAAAACGTGAAGGTCAGAGAGTGGAGAATCACACCTTTAATTACATCACTTGGGAAACCAATTTAATCCCAAAACTAGGAAGTTAAATAGCATTCTGTGGAAAGAATGATAAGGATGAGAAGGAGGAAGCTCTTTCTTTTGCCGGTTTGCCCAGTCAGTCAGGACTCATGGACATAGGACCTGCTCCTTTGGCTTGAGAGGTTGGCTGGGTAAGAATTGGCTGTGGGTGGCTCTGTCCTCTAATATTTCAGACTATCTTTTTATTAAACATACAATATATCACCACAAAATGATTTTAATATTTTTACTCTGTATAAAATTGATGGATTCCATGATATTTTGATAGATGGACATCACTGTACTTTCTTCACTTATCCCTGTTATGTATTTACTTGGTCTGTCTTGCATGTTCCCTTGCTAGTTTTCCCACACATAGGTCCACTTCTACTTTCTATTCACCTTTAAAAGCACATATTTTAAAATCTAGGTTTTTTTATACGGGGGAAACTGCCTTATCTTTCTGGGGTCTGGCATACTTTGCTTAGCTTGATCTTGGGTTCCATTCATTTCCTGGCATGTTTTTTCTTTCTCTTTTGTTCAGTACCTAGTCATTCCTTCCAAAGAGTAGGGACATCCTCTCTCCTTGACTAGTATTTTCCCTTTAATCGGGAACCTACATGTAAAATAAAGCCGTGTCTCTGAGACGCCAGAGCTTCCAGCTTAATTGGAGTGCTGCTTATGCATGCAGCCATAGCCATATCGGATCAGCTTTATGCTCTCACTCTTAGAACTGAGGCATTTCAGCAAGCTTATTAAATTTTTGCAGCATTCAAAGTCGTTTTTGATAATAATAATAATAATAATAATAATAATAATAATGGCAAAGCAAGTTTGTTGTTGATGCTTTTACTGGCATTCAGGTTGAGAAAAGTTGCTCTAAGCTTAGAGCTGACCAACTCTTAAGATAAACAGTTGAATTTTTGTGAACTGGAAACTTGAATTTTAAAACATTTTTCAGATCAAGAGAGAAGCAACTGCTGTTCTAGTCAATAAACACCAGTGGGATTTTTCACTTCTGAAAGGAAGGATTCTGCATTTACAGCTCAGCTTTAATGTGTTATGGAGCTTGCTGGGAAAGCTACACCATGAAAAAACAGAGATGGGAAAGTGTTAATTTGAGGAAACCGAGGAAGGAAGAGGGAGAAGCACCTGAGAGACATGAGTCAAGGTACAAGTGCTCTGTCTTTGATAACTCTCAGAACCTCTTTGTTATCTGGAAAGTAGCTGAATTGCTGAGTGAAGGTTGCTTTTCACTGAACCGTTAAAGGATACTGTGAGGTCTTAAGTCTGTAGTTGATACCAGATACCTGTGGATGGCTCAGGACAAAAGGAAAAAGACCAGGAGGAAGACTATCCAGATCCTTTACCAAGGACACATCTCTGATTCTGAATAATTAGCCTCAGCCTTCATTAATTAAGAGCTTCCACTTTCTGTTTCTGCAGTCTGCGCTAAACAGCAGCTTCTCCTATTTTGCTTTATTATAGGAGGATTCCATGAAGGCGAATTCGTTTTGTTGTGTAAAAGTGCTTAGTTGGCAAGCAAGTTCCCCCTCCATCAGCTTCTCACAAGCACCATAATCATAAGGACCAAAAGAAGCTAATTTTGCCAAACTAAGTTTCCATCAGCCAGCTCTTCCCAAAGATTGCCATGTTATTGCAAAATTAGACTTTTTATTACTGGAATAAATACTGTGCAGTCTTTGTAGCCAGCACTTAATGGATTCCTTTGCTAATTCCACTGAATAACAAGGATTCCTTGTGAAAATAAAAGCAGACAAGGTAGAGTAAACCAGCAATTACATATAATGTGCTGCTGTTAGCCTGCCAAAGCTGTTCATAAACCCAGCAGGAAAAGACTGGGGTACTTTCAAGGCTTTCACCCCAATTGCCTCTCTGAACACCTCCCCTTTGGTTAGTTGTTTACATGGAGGAGAATGGATCCTGCAGCTGCTTCATTCTGCAGCCTGCTAGGAAGACTTTATTACCTTCCTGCCTACTTGTCTTTCCTGAGAGAATTCAGTTCCAGCTTAATACCTTCTTGGCCTATAAGCCAATGCTCTGAGAAAGCCAGAGCCTCAAAAGAATACTGTGTCAGAGAAGGGCAATATATTACATCAGTTCGGACCATGAGTATTGATGTGAGAAGATGTGAGTCCATGCTCAGGCTGGGTGTCTTTAAGGGAAAACAGTTGATTTCTTTTCCTTAATTATTTATATCTTTCAAATAGGCCCACTGCAGGGCTACATAAATTTGAGTTGTGTTGCAATCATCTAGAGAACTCTGGTAAACATACTGGGTTATTCCAAGATCCAGAAATTCTGGAATGAAGACTGGATTTGTGGGTTTTTTGTTTGTTTGTTTTTGTTCATTTGTTTTTACATTTGCTACAGGATGCTACCATGATTCAGAGCACAGTGCTACCATGAGTACTCCATAGAATGATGCACTAAAAATTTGTTTTACAGAGAGCTGCCCTTTAATTATAAGTAAGTATATTTTAACTCTGTAAATACCCTATGTATTTACATTCAGGTTCTCAATATGTAGTCCAGGCTTCCTCCAACTAGGGAATATTCTTCCTTAGGCAGCTTCTCAAAAGCTGAGATAGCATGCTCATCCAAAACTCTTAATTTTTACAGCTTCTTTTTCTTCTGAAATAATTCACCATTTTATTGTTGTTTGTTGCTTGTTTAGAGAATCATAGGCTGAATAGACAATCTTTACCTTTTCCCACAAGTATGTCATATGGTATTGTTACTTCTACTAGGTCTCAAAATGTACTTTTCTTTGAAAATATCATAGCTTGCTTCTCTGTTACTGTGATAAAACACTTGCTAAAAACAACCTTGGGGAAGGGGGCTTTATTTCATTTTACATACCTATGCAACTTGAGCTCATCACTAAAGGAAGTCAAAGCAGGTTGAGGAACCTGGAACAGAAACATGGAGGACTTTTGTTTCCTCTATTGCTTTCCCTGTCTTGCTCAGCTATTTCTTTTACACAGCCCAGATCACCTGGCCTAAGGATGCTATTTCCATAGTGGACTGGCCACAATTGTGTCTGTATCAATTTACAATGAAGAAAAAGCTCCATAGACATGCCCACAAGACAGGCTAACATGGGCTACTTTTTAAGTGAGTTTCCTCTTCCTGTATGACACTAGTTTGTCACGCGTTAACAAAGACTAAGCAATTGTCACATGTGGTGAGTTCTGAAGAACAATGGCAATCATGGGCAGGGGCAGGGGATTACTCTCATGACTCACAGATCTGGTGATTATTATTATCATTTGTAACTACACCACTGTCATATATTAATTAGCACATATTTTAGTCAATCAAGATCAGTGTTCCAGCTTCATAAAGCTTACTAATATAGGTTTTTAGGGTCTCTAGGGCTTTCAAAAAAAGATGACTATGTATCATTTTCTCCATATTTATTACTCTAGAAATAGACACAGAAATAAAATTCTCAGTATTCATTAAGATTCATTACTAGACAGACTAAATCAAGTGTTTTAATACTTTTGTCATATTCAAATTTCTGTATTGGTGACTGGTTTAATAAAAAATAATAAATATTAATTATACAAATTAGTGAGCTTTGCTTGATTATGTCCATATATGAACATTCTTCTCTTGTCTATGTACCTTGGCTTCCTCTCTCTGCACCTTCCTCTGGCCATCTTCCCTTTCCATGTAGAGCCTCTTCTCCTTAGGTAACTTCTCTTTTCCACTTCATTCATATGAAGGAAAACATGTCATTCTTGCCATAAGCCATCAGTCTGCTTTATTTAACATTGCTGCTGCCAATTCTATTAACTTCTCCCGAAATAACAACTTTATATTATTCTTTAAGGGTGGATATTAGTCTGCTCTGGATATATTTCTAATTTTTCTTCCCCATTAATTGATACCTAGACCAACTCCATAACTTCATTGTTATGAATGTCTCACATTAATGCTGTAACGAAACACCATGACCAAAGTGATTTGGTGATGAAAGTGCTTATTTCACTTACACTTCCAGGTGACAGTCTGTCACTGAGAGAAGTCAAGGCAAAAACCTGGAGCTGGATGCAGAGAGTCCATGGAGGGATGCTAATTACTAGCTTGCTTACACCTTCAGAGGTTTAGTCCGTTTTCATCATGTGGGGGCTTGCCAGTATACAGGCAGGCAGACATGGCTCTGGAGCAGTAGCTGAGAGTTACATCCTGATCTACAGGTCAAGAATGAGACTCTGGGTTTCGCATGGAATTTTGAAACCTCAAAGCCTATCCAGAGTAACATACTTCCTCAAATAAGACCACACCAGTTAATCCTTTTAATTCTTTCTAATAGTGTCACCCTGCTGATTAAGCACTGAAGTATATGAGCATATGGGGACCATATTTATTCAAACCATCACAAATTATTATCACAACAACTAGGAATACAGAGCCTTTGTTTGTTGGGATTGTTTCCTCTGGATAAATGCCAGGAATGCTATAGCTGAAGCAAATAAAACGTCTGTTTTAGATTTAAAAAAAATAAAGAAAAAAAATTAAGATTCTAGATTGATATCATGGAATCTCAATGTAATTTTGATTTTCATGTTTTTAATAGACAAAGATGTTGAGTATTTTTATATATGGTCATTGACCATTTGGCTTCTGGCTTGGTGTCCATTTTGATGCTTCAGTATGTTGGTTTTTTTTATATCATTTCTTCTTTTGATATTATTTGAACTCACCTTTCATCAGGTTTTTTCCTGTTCCCTGTTCTGCCCATCGTCTCCTTAGTCTCTGAGATGTTTTTCTCTGCTGCTCAGAAGTGTTTGTGATGTGATCACATTTCCTCGTTCTTCATCTGACTTCCTGGGCTCCTGGAGTCTTCCCTGGAAAGTCGTGGCTGGTGACAATGCCTTGAAGATTTCCCATGTATTTCTTCTATTATTTCAAGAGTTTCATATCTTAGAGTGGGATCTTAGATACATTTTGAGTTTTATAAGGGGTGAAACATAGATGCAGGTTTTCAGGACATTGGAGATTAGCAGAAATTTCATAAAAAGTCACAAAATATATTAGACAAAAAAGCAAAAATAAGCATTACTAGAAAAACTTTTAAAAACAAATATAACAGATAAATTATAATATGATGTTAATATAGCAAAAAAATTATCGAAAAATTTAAAACCTTTCATAAATGAATGTGTTTGAGAAAAAGAGCATAAACAATTTGACAAGATACAGCATAACAAAACGTTTTCTGAGTGATCAAGATACTTTGATAAGTCCCTCAACCTCATAATCATCAAAGGATACTGCAAATCTCTTCTGATGAAATGTAAATATGTGAACTGGTCTTCCAGGTTCATGTGAGGTGGAAAGCAAAACTCATATACACTCATTTTTTGTGTCTTCACTTTTGAAAAATATTTGATAAGCTCTACTGAAAGTGACATATATATATGATCTTATATAAGATGTACACATTTCTATGTTCATTTCTATTCTATAGCTCCTTTCCAAGAGCTAGAATACACAAGTTCATTAAAACATACAAAATTGCATGTGAAATGTCTAGGCCCTAGAGGCTTCTAAGGGCCTGGGGGCCAGCCTGGCTTCAGCCAGTTCAAACTGGTTATAACTGGTGCCTTAAAGTGTGTGCTCATAGCACTTCCTCATAGTTGTGAGGGCCCCATGAGTGAACACTTCCTCATAAGCCAACCTGAGGTCTGCCTGGGGCCTTGGCAACAGAGGTAGAGTCCTGATGTGAGGTGACCTGAACCAGCAAGTATATAAAGGCTTGCCTTTTCCTCAAAAAATTGAGATTGTTTGTTTCAACTTGCTGTTGAATACTGAGTTGTTGTTTCTGGACCTTCTCACCCTTCCCCCAAGGGAAACTAGCAGGGCCTAGAAAAGGCAGCAATTGTATACACACAGCTTCCAAGCTGAAGACCATTCAAATTTTCAAAGTTAGAGTACATAGATTTTGATATATTTCTATAATAAAAATGGACTGAGTGAGAAATAGGAGTATTATATAAGGAAAAATATACATAAGTCACTCAATAATGACTAAAATTAATATACCATAAATGTAGCATGCTACATAATTCTATGCAAATGAAAGTTTAAAAAATGAGGCTAAAATAATCAAAGTGAGCAGTGTTTTTAGTAGTTGTGGATAATGATTATTCTTGGAAATTAGTACTATATGAAAGTTAAAATAAATGGGAGGGTTCCAGAGAATTTTTCTTTATTGATCTATATGTATTTTCTTTTAAAAAATGTATCTAGTTATAAACATGATTTATGGACATATATGCAATAATATGGTAATTTCAGGAAAATGCATACTTAAAATACAAGAAACAAAAAACTCTGAGATCAGATTGATTTCAGTAGCTTTTACTAAAACATTCCACACAAATAACTCTACATGCTTAGACCCTTTGTTTGCCTGGAATGGAGTTCCTGGTGTGTATGGACCCTAATATTTGTAAGCACTGAGTACCAGGATTGATTTTGTGAGGACAGGCAGTTTATTTGCTGATGCTTACCTTCTTATGCCACATTAACAAGACTGTTAAATAGACAGTGTACAAAATGGTGTGAAGTTTACAGTCTTCTGCACATGCTCAAGAAAATGATGGAAAACATAGATCATGTTAGACACATTAAGGATTTCCTATGTAGAAAGCAGAGGAGGGGGAATGAGGGGACATTGTGTTAAGTATGTGGGAGAAATGATCTCAGAAGTCCTTCTATGACCTCTTTATTCCTGACAGTAGGATTTAAGGTTGAGACAGATTTCCAAATCCCCTACTGTAAAATAAATATTAATTTGCTCTTAAGGCACTATCCCTGAAGTTAATGTCTAATAAAGTGAAGAAAGATGTAAGGTAGACACTGCCTCTACATGGGGAGATTCACTGAGTGCTGGTCCTGGTTTTGAAAGGCTAAGAAGTTTCTTGCCTCTACGAAGGTAAACATCAGGTTTTGAACCAGTAATAACTAAGCTTCCCAGAATTTAGACTCATCATAGTCCTACCAGACGGGTTCACAGTGCCCTTGCCTACATGTCCCTGCATACCCATCCCATAAGGTGCAGGTTTTGGATTTTATCATTTATTTATTTACTAAATCTTCCTTCTTAATTTGCAGTAACTCTTCTAGCATGGAACAAACTTTGAATCTCACAATCAAAGATTGAGCCAGAGACAATATCGATCCCAAGAAAAAGTGAGCTTTGTCCTCCATATTTGTGATATTGTACAGTGATGTTTGTGCTAACTATCAAGGTGACAAGGCAGCATCCAAGCCTGATTTGTACCCTGAAGGCCTCATTGTAGCTGATCCTCCTATACTATTGGAGGAAATGCCAGCACTGAATTGCACCAAGCAATAAATAGTATGCTATGGCAGGGCTTGGGAGGTAAGGGGTAGGTCAAGAAAAGACATTTTAATTTTCTTGAAATGTTCTAATATATGAAGAACTAGACAGTTACTAAGTCAGCCAGCTTTAGCTTTAGGCTACATGATTGATAGAAACCTCAGATTTTTATTATTTTTTCATACTGCATATGTGCTGGAAATTGGATGCAGGAGTAGTGATCATGATTCAGCACAAATAGAAATGAAAGAAGATTCGGGGTAATCTTTATTAATATTACTCTTTTGCAGAGTAGCAGGTGCAGTGCTTTGGTGCTACACAACAATATGCTCTATTTCTGCCATACAGAACTACTTAGAAATTGAACCCATCTCTTGTTTAAAGACCAGAATATTAGCCACACAACAGCATCACCAGGGCCATTCACATACTAAGTTACAAGTCTGGGTTGAGTACATGTCCTAAGAGGTCAATGGAAGTTAAGTAAGAAATCATATCACTGTGAACAAAATTCACACACAGTTTCACCCATGGATATGGAGATATATAAACCAAAAAGAAATGAAGTCTACCTAATTTCCATGAAGAATTAGGATCCTGGATAAACCTAGTAGACTCTATAAGGGAAGGTCTGGACCCTGAGTGCATGGAATGTATGCATATGGAGACATACAATTAAACCAAAGGGTGTTGATATATATTTGCCATCTTGGCTATACTTATGCACAAAAACACCAGGGAGTAATAGAAAGTACGAGAAGAGAAAGCTGAGACTTGTGCAGTTTTAACAATATCATGATGAAAGATTCTGTTCCAGACCAAAATCCTATGTGAAATCTTCCAGCCTAGTCAATGAAGGCAATTTCATGGTTTCTAAGCAGCAGGTAAGGAGGTTGCCCTCCACTTTCCAGGCTGATATTCAAATGGGTGGCAGTGTTCTGGAGGAGATAACAGTCAATAATTCAGTCCTTCATTAAGAAACAATCATTTAGGGAATTTTAACAAGGCATTCCCTTCATCAAGTCAACCTTAAGGTGATTCTTGGATTATAATTTTTTTTTTTTTTAACTCACATCAGTTTCTGGCTATTTCTAGCCATTTCCCATCTTTCTTCATTCTGCTCAATAGTCCATGAATATATTCATGATATTTTTCTTTAATATGTAGAAATGTGCACATATAGTTATGTTGTCTGCATGTATATTTATGTGTGTGCAAATGTGTGGGGTATATATGTATACATATGCATGTATGCATGTGTGTGGATCCAGACATGTGGAGGTCAGGGGTCAACATCTGATTCTTCTTACATTAATCTCTACCTAATTACTGAGGCAAGGTTGATCACTTAAATGGTTGCCTACCTGTGTTAGGCTTCTCTAGAGTCTGGAACTTATAGAATGAATCTCTCTCTCTCTCTCTCTCTCTCTCTCTCTCTCTCTCTCTCTCTCTCTCTCTCTCTCTCTCTCTCCCCCCTCGTACATATAGAAACCTATTGCAATGACTTACAGACTGCAGTCCAACAATAGCTAGCTGTGAATGGAAAGTCCAAAAATTCTCAGTCACATGAAGCTGGGTTTCTCAGCTGATTTCCTGTATATGCTGGCTGCAATCCTGAAGAAGTGAAATGAATGTGCTGACAAGGTGAAGGCAAGCAGAAGAATGAACAAATTCTTGTTTCTTCCATTGACTTTACTGAGGCTTGCAGCAGAGGGTGTGGTCAGGGAGGAGAGAACAGGTAGGATTTGGAGTCCTTGGAAATCTGAATTTTTAGGTTGTCAAAATGTAACCACCTACTACTACCAGTATTCCAGAAAACAAGACTCGTGTAAAGACTCAAGATGGATAAATTTAAATGGGTAACTTGGTTAGGATCATTGTCTCTTACTTTGTATACAGGAGTAGAAGGAACAGAGCGGGAAATACTCTGTGCATAAAGACAGCATCTAAGAATCTGAAAATTCTCTTCCATCTGGATAAAATTTAATTTAAATCAAAATACATAACCATAGAAATCAAAGAATAAAAGGCCATGATTTAGAGAAGGAAGGGGGTAGAGGACATAGAAAGGGTTGGAGAAAGAAAAGATAAAGATTAAACTAAGGATAAAATCATGCAAATATATTTTCATTTAAAAAATAGATAAAACAGACCATGCCAGCCTCTAAGGGAGAGAAACAGCCAATAGTCCTAAACAGCTATGGAGCCTACTATAACAATTACCAGTCATGCCCAATAACCATAAAGGAGCAATATTGTCAAACATGGGCTTTAGGTGTTTACTTAAGAGGAGGGATCTCCTGCCAAGTACTTGAAACCTAGCCAACTACCCCAGGTTTTTGATGTCAAGGATCTTAGAGGAGAATCAACAACCTTCCACTCTACCAAACCAGGGTAATTTTTATGGCATTCTAAGTATTATCCTCATTCCCACAGAAAAGTATAGTTTTCACTCCTCTCTCTGCAACAGACGGAGACTTATGTATTAAACTACAACCGATTTAAGTGCAATGAACAGGTGATCATGTGGTACCAAGCTCAGACTGATCCATCTACCACAGAACTCCTATTTATAAGGCCCAGGAAACATTGCAAATACTGGTGGAAAGATTTTAAGAGCAAGAATAGCATGATGTCTGCTTGGATACTGTGTCTTTTAGAAATTTTAGGGATGCTACATTCTTGAAGTCTGAACTGCATGGATATCTAAACAACACTTGAACAAGGATAATATCAATAGTTATACTAACATGGAATGTGGACTCTCTTGGGAATCCAACCTTAGACAAAGAACTACAGACAACTAAGAAATGCTGAGGTCAAGATGAAATAGTCTTCCCTAGGGAAGAACCTTCTAATTGGTTATCTGAGACCAAATTGTTAGTCCTGAATTGATGTGTGTGTGTGAGTGTGTGTTTGTGTGTATGTTCATATGCAAAATATTATAAATACTAAGCATTTTATATTTATATATTGAGGAACATACTATGTGTAACCATAATAAAATAAAAGGAGGCCAGAAGCCATGAACAAAATTAAATATAATTACTCAATTAAAAAAATTAAACCATGTCCATTTCCTGTAGCCTAGACAGCATTTAATTTTATATCAGTAAAACAGATTTAATGGTCCACATGTACTCACAGAGAGTTCTACAAATTTAACAGTGTAAAAAATAGCTACTCCTGAAAAATTATATTTAATTTTTTTCCAGAAGAATACATATCCTTGCAGATAGGTTTAGTTATCAAAATGATTAATCAGGAAATAATAGGAGATAAAATCAAACAAACAAACACATAATGGAAATATAACTAATAATGTGAGTTTTAATATATGCCCATATCTAAATTTTTAGACACACAGTTTAACTGAGAATTACTTTTTCTTATAAAACTAAAGTGACAGAGAGTTTAATCAAAACTGAGAGCAATCACATGGTAATTATTGAAATAAAATGCCATAAGTTAATTAAAATTAATATGTTTAATGCATATTAAATACCAAAAAATCTAAGTTTAATGAACTAGAGAAAAAGTCAAGAAAGTATAACTACCATAAAGACCAGAGATTTCAGAAAAGATTAAAATGTCACACAGGTCCAGGCAAGTATTTCACTGTGGACCTGAAATCCCTTGATTATTGCACATGGTTAAGAAACAGACTCAACAAAAAGAGCCAAGTTGTGTAAAGAAAATGTAGCATATAAAAATGATAGAACACTTTGCCTATTAAAGGAAGTGTTGTCACTTATGGCAGAGATGTCCTAGGTCTTAGTTTAATTGAAATAAATTGAGGACAGGAAAAAAATTATTAGTTATGAAAAATTATGTCCTAAGAGTTGAGAGCTGAATGATGAGCACCATAGAGGCTTAAAGGAAGAAGTAGGAGGTGGGATCGACCCCTGCAATGATGCTGTTACCCATAAACTCTGGTCTTGTATGGTATTGCAGGCTGAATGCAACTAACACCAATGCTTTATGTATTTCACAACAGAACAGTAAAATTTGAATATATTCTCTTTAAAATACAACAAACTTTAAGGCAATGTACTTACCAATAAAGCAAATGCTGGGTACACATCAATCTAATAACTATCTAGACTAGAAATTCCTGTAAATTCAAATATGCAAGAAGCAAGGCCCTCTTCTCCATGAGTATGAATAAAATATTGAATGAGAGACTGGTGTGAAATGCTGACAGAGATACTTTACTAACTCATAGCTCATAGTTTAATGTTGATTTTGGGTATGTATAGAGATACTCTTGATAATTTAGACAATAATCCAATTTTCAAACCTCTGTTCAAATTAACATTGACTAAGGATTTGCCATAATTTAATAGTTACTGAAGTATATTCATCAGGATTTTAGTAGAAAAAAAAATGATTTCCAGTTCCAAAATAGTTCTAAGAATATCATTTGATGAAAATTAGCAGATTTTTTTCTGTTTATCTCCATAGCTCTACTGCCCACATTCATCTAATTATCAAAGAAAATTTATAAAACTATTAAACTTGATATTCACAGCCTAACAATATCCCAAGCTTATCATTATATGCTATGCTAAACACTCTTCATGCTTCATCATATTTATAACAGCCCACTAAGTGAGAGTTATCTATATCACAATGTTTTAGACATTCAGCAATTGATAATAACTCTAAGTTTCAAGCTCATAGAATCAGGCCATAGGCTAAGGAGGAGTCTGACTATAAGTCACATTTTAGATATACATACTTCAACCAGATGTACAGCAAATACAAGGTTTATATGTAGCAATGGAAGATTAATACAATGCAGGTAATTCTCTTTTACTTACATTCATTCATTCTCTTGTTCACCACAACCCAACAACATGAATTTACAAAAAAATTACTTTTTTACTTTCATAATTTTAAATATTTCTCTGTCTCAAAAAATTAGTGATATACAATTGCGATGTGTATGTGTGATGAAACCAAATCATATTTTGACATTTATTAAAACAGAGTTCAGTGTTTATTCCTTTAAAGAGAGAGTCAGAGATATAGACAGTGGCAGAAGGAAGGAGAGAGACAGTGACACAGAGAGAATGAGAATATTCTCAGTATAGATAGATAAGTAGGTAAATGATAGGTAAATGATAGATTAGAAAGATAAATGATAGATGATTGATAGTTAGATACATGATAGATGACAGATAGATAGATGACAGATAGATAGACAGACAGACAGACAGACAGACAGACAGACAGACAGATAGATAGATAGATAGATAGATAGATAGATAGATACATGATAGATGGTAGATAGATAGTAAAATGGAGGATTTATATTTATCTTCGCCTGGCTTAATTTTGGATGAGGGAGCATGAATGTTGACAATTAAGATAATGTGGGTCTTGTTGCAGCTTGCGTTGCTGTAAATGGAGGATGACATAGCAGCACTATTATCTGTCATTTGATGCTTTGGTATTCTCTCTCTGCCTGAGCTTCTATAAATCACCCAAGAAAAACATTTAAAGGCCTCCTGCTACCATTTCTTCTTTCTCTGAAGCTTCGGGCTTAGCTTTGCCAAGCATATTTCAGAGTATAAGAGAATTAAAGGAACATTTAAACAGTTGTTAGAGACAAACATCTCAACTAGAGGAAGCCAGGCATTATACTTGGTCTTAGGATCAAACAGCATTCTAATGTCAGCTCTTGTTAACAGGCCTTTGTGATTTTTCTCTTTCTTTCATGGACTATTTAGAAAGTGTTCTCCCTATAAATGCCTATTAAAAGGTAGGAAACACAGGCTGTTTCTTGAGACACCAAAAAAAAAAAAAAAAAAAAATTGCTATGGGGCTTCCTTATAACATTTACAGAATTCTGTGTTCTTAATAGATTCTTTTATTTTCTATTTTTTAAAAAAATATTTATTTTATTAAAAAAATGTCATTTTTATCTATGTATCCCCGTTTTCCCTCCCCTCCCCCTCCCAATCTCTCACAGTCAGCCTTCAGCCTCACCCCTCCCCATCCACTCAACCCCTGTCTTTCTCAAAGGCACTTTTCTTCAACCATGTCATTTTGGTCTCATTAAAACCCTATAGGCTTTCTACTATTTAAATCTTCAATGTACAAATAGGCAACTAATCCAAAGTTAGTGTGCATCAAAATCAAAATTTATAGCATAAAATTTTGTACTTGAACATATATTCCTTCCCTTAACTTTTTCACTACTAACTTCAGGCTGTAGTTAGACTCACTGTGTTAAGGAAAAGATTTAAAATATTTAAGCATGTATTGATATACCTTCAAAAAGCTATTCTCTGCTGTGTGTGCCTATCAACAATTCTCTGATTACCCCAAAGAGAGGTAGTTTAATACAGGCAAGGGCAAAAATAATATTAAATCAATTTCTATCAACTTCGCATATAAATTCCAGATAGATAATTTTAAAAAATGTTTAAGAGCATTCCTAGACTCAAAATGCCCACTAGTGATTTGCCTGCTACTGTTTTCCCAATATTATCAAACAACTGCCTACCACTGATGCTTACTCTAGCTTAGATAAAACATTTGAAAGCAATGGCACCCTTAAAAAGGCCACATCAATAAAAGCTCTAGAGCATAAACTCAAAGTGCAACACACCAATTCTTATTTTATTGGAAACAATTAGCAAATGAAAATCCTTCTAATACACAAAAGTCAGCTTGTCCTGAGTGTGCTCAAGTCTCAATTCTAGCCAACAACAAATTTTAAGCCTAAGTCCTGGAGGATGAAGAGTAAGCTATCATCTTAGTCCAGTACCCCAGCTGGAACTTACTGTCTGCCATTTTTAACTCTATTAAAGACAATGAGTGTCACATATGCCAGAATAAAATTAAATGAGATATAAGAAATTTATTTTTACAAGTTATTATGTTTCTAGTCATTCCTAGATAATTTTAAATATTAAATGTATGGCTCAGTACTATAACACAGAATTGCATTTTAAGCCCCTTGCCTTTACGGAGGAGGATGCCTTTATGGAGGATGCCTTTACTAACCTTCACTGTGTATTATCTGCACTGAGATTAGAGAGAGAAGTTGTCGATCTCCTTGGATCCTTCTACTGGTTCATTTTTAAAGATGCATTGAACATTGTATGTTGGACATTCATGTCAGAAGCACTGGTTACTGAATTTCCCTGTAGAAATAATCATAAGAGATGTGATGGAGTGACCTGTACATGCTCCCTGAGATGTGGCTGTCTAAAAGGAGAAATTTTCATAGGTCACTTGTGCATTACCAAGATCTAAGAAAAGAGAATATCGCATGTACACAGAAACAAAAATGGTTGAGTATCCAAGGTAACCATCTTAAACCGCAGGTTCATAGCACTCTGTCTACAAGGAGAAAACAGCTTGTGGATATAAACACACAGGATACAGCATCGAAAGGTGTCAGAGCCAGCACTGAACCTACCTCTGGCTTTTCTCAGGCTTATGCATTGTATAAAGCACACAACCTTTATATATCAGTCTTTCTGAAAGTGGAGATAATTGCTTCTTTCTGAAGAGATGATGGGAAGACTAAGGCTGGAAGGAGAAGAAATGTTATTACATTTGCCGACTTACATAAGCATCTCTTATTAGTTGAATGACTCTCATTTCCAAAGTGTGTATAGCGTAGTCTTGTCTTGAACTTGAATGATTAAAGTGAATGGGCACAATTGTTTGATAATGTGGAATCCTTTACTAACATTTGATTATAAAGTTATAAAAGCCATCATAGCATATTAAATATGTCTTGATTAAAATGTCAGGTGTGTGCTGGTGAATTAGGTCAGTGGGTAAATGTACTTTCCAGTCAGTATAAATTATATCTTCTAGACCAACTTCATAGAAGAGGAGAACCGATTCCCACAAGTTTTACTATGACCTTCACATGTGCACTTTGGCATGCATTCACCCCTCTCCAAACAGCATCAACAACAACTACAAATAGATATAATATTTTTAACCACTATGAGCTTTAGTTTTCTTATTAATAAATTGGAGTGGAAGTCTATGTTGGGAATAATGATGGTACAGTTATGCAAAATAGCATATACCAAGAGTCTGTCTTTGGGTCTTCAGCATACAGTTGCATGCTCTGACTACTGCTTTAGAGTTACCACTGAGACTCTCGGCCTTTCTCCATTTGGCTACATAGCTATTCATAGTGATGACTCCTCTCAATAATTAAAAATGAATGGAGGTGTCCTCTTTCTAGAGGAAAGCATAGAGGAATGTGTGAGCTAGTCGTTTATCCCTTTTTCTTTTCTGTGACCACCCCACGTCATCTAAAAGAGTTTAGAGCACAGAAGAATGATAAAGAATACAGTGGTAAACCAATGAGGAAAACACTAAACCACTAAGCGGTATCTTCATTTTTTAAAGGGTTTTTAATTCTGAAGTTATTCAGACTAGCTCTTTTAATTAGTGTTAATTGTCAGCTGCACAGAATTGAGAATCACCTAGAAGGGGGCTTCCCATTGCAGGATGTCTTTCTTCATGCTGTGGATATCATTGGTTAATAAAGGGTCCGTTTTGACCTATTGAAAGACATTTTAGAAGCAAGTGGGAAATTTGAGCATAAATAAAGGGAAAGAAGGGTGGAGTCAGAGAAGACATGATCCAGCTACCCAAAAAGTAATATGTAAAGAAACAGATAAGACACAGGTCACATGGCAAGACAGATTAATAGAAATGGGTTGAATTAAAACTCAGGAGGTAGCTAGCAATAAGCCTGAGCCCTAGGCCAAACAGCATGCACTTAATATAAGCAGCTGAGTCATTATTTGGGGCTAAGAGTTATTTGGGCTGCAGGCAGATCTGAACCTCAAGCTAGGCCAGAATGGACAGGCCAGAAATTTCATACTATACATTCTGGCATGCCTGTATGAGTATTATCTTAATTGTTTTAACTGCTATGGGGAAGCTCATCTATGATGGTTGGCATCATTCCCTGGATATAATTCTAGAATGTATAAGTTGGGGAACAGAATGAGTGGCAGTGTGTACTCACTGCTTCTTCCTGTTTGGTTGTGGTTGTTGACGCCTTATGACTAGCTGTTACATATTCCTACTCAGTTTTTCTATTACGATAGAATACAACTGCAAACAAAAGCAAACCTTTTCAGAAGTTGCTTCTGTCGGAATATTTTCTTGCAGTAAGAGAAAAGTAAAACACTAACCTTGAACTCTCTGTAACTTTGGCAGGCCATGAACTTATAGTCTTCTGGCCTCAACCTTCTGAGTATTTTGGACCAGAGCTTACAGCACCAGGCTGGGATTTGAACAGACCTGCTCTGTATAAATTCATCAAAGCTTTAGTGTGTTATTTGGCTTAAATATTTTTGATATATAAAATTATAGTTATTATTTATCATTCTTGGTAGGAATCTTACCTTTACTCTTTGGTTCATGACATAAACAAAGAAATCTAGTAGCTGTTTGATGAAGTAACACATTTTCTGGGTGCTAGTTAACAATAACATAAGTAGTAACATTAAGTAGCTCTGGGAGGATTTTATATGTTATAACTTATGTGAGTTTTTTTTTACATAATCAGTTTTGGTCTTATAATGATCCTAGGAATTATGTATTATTATTTGTTCTTTTTAATAGGAAATTAAGACTACAGCTTGAGTTTGAATCTTGACAAATCCACCTACTTAATTTATTTGTACAAGTTGCTTTGAGTTAATTTACTTTTTGACCCTAGAAGAAAATATTTCCTCTCTGGATTTGAAAAATAGATGGCTCTCTGAATCTAGCAATGGCTTAGATTCGACTTGAGATAGAGCATATGAAGAAACATGCATAGAGATTTTAGAAATTTGTGTTTGTTTTTCCTTTTTTTCCCTATAAATGTAATTGATTGACTTTATTTTTAGTTATTTCTGATATCTACTTTTCAACCCTTAACTTGATTATTTTTAAAGAGGTCTTCCTTTGACAGAGATGACGAGTCTTGCTTTGGATCTCAGTGGCTAAAGTGGAATTAGATGCTTACATGTGGAAATGATTCAAATTGATTTTCTACTATCTGCTTCTTCTTATCCATTGGTATGTTTTGCTTCGTACTTTTTTTTTTTTTCTAGCTAAAAGGCAGTAATCCAGGTAAATGATTGTAGCACTTCCTTTTGTGTTACTACTTACAGAGATTTTAGTGGTGAAAACAAGAAAAGGTAGGTTTCATTTTCTGAACACACTGAACAATATTCTTTTTTCCTTGCTTACGAAGATGTACTTCTCCCTTCTGGACTGCACGGACTGCAATGCACCATCATCTCTGGTAAAGGAGGTTCAGAGTGCTAATATTGAGCCAGCAGGGAGTAACGTATCCAAAGTTACTTAAGAATCAAAAGAAAGATATGTTCTATGGAGAACCTTAGACTTATATAATTCAATTATTAAAGCTAAATTCTGACAGATAGCCATATTTGTTCAATAGTTGTATGTTTGTTTTTATGAACAAATTCATATGAATATATGGTTATACATGTATGTGTGTGTATGCCGATTGTAAAGGGTAAGGAAAAACACCCAGACTCTGACTTGACCTCAAGACCAATGCTTAAAACTGCAGAAATCCATGAGCTTGCCACAGAGTCAGGCTGCAGAATCCCACCAATCCCTGAAGTTCTTGAACTGAAAATACTACCAATCCCTGAGCTTGCCCCAGAATCAGACTTCCACCCTGTAAATCTCTCCCTCCTTCCCCAAGAAATCCTATATAAGGTCTATAGCCTGCTTAGTTTTCTGCTGTTTCTTACCTGAGGCAGGCAGCCTCGAGTCCTCCAAAATAAATCTCTTGAGTGAGTTTTGTTGTGAGGTATGACATTTTCACCTGAGTGAAGTCCAGCTGTAACAACTTTCCTCAGAGCCAGAGCAGAAAAGAATTATAACACTTCCTCTCAGGGAAACCTTCCACTAGGGAAGCAGAGTTGTGACAATCTGAGGGACCTCAGCAGAGCTGTAACAATTTTGCTGGGGAAATTCTCCCCTTCCTGGGCAGAGTTGTTATATTGGGGAAGCATCTTCCTAGAAGAGGGCTATAAGATGCTGTGCTTGATGTGATTTTGTGGTATTCCTTGGTTCCCAAATGCCAGGATACCTTTTCATCCAAGCTGAAATGCTTACACAGATGCCAGAGGACAAACTCAGGTGTCATCCATAAGATCCTATTTACCCTATATACCTTATAAACAAAACCAAAACAAAAAATCATAGGTTTCTCTTTAGCCTGTGACTCACCAAGTAAACTAAGACTAAAGGCTATATGGCTTCACAGATCTATTTGTCTCAATCTCCCCAGAACTTTGATTATAAGTGTATGCTAACATGCCTGACTTTTTTGTTTGTTTGTTTGTTTTTAACATGGGTTCTAGGGAATGAAACCAGGTCATCATACTTGCAAAGTAGGCATTTTACTGACTGAATCATCTCATCAGTTTGTGTTAGATCACTATTTGCTCATTTAATATGTAATAACTTTTCTTTTGACCAGGGCATTTCTTGGAAATACACATATATTACATTTAATTGGAGCTCATCTTTATAAGGCTTCGTCAATATCATTCACCCTTGTTCACACTCTTACTCCTTCCTCTATAATTGTTTCTTTTTTTAGAATTACAGAGATGCTTCAGGTTTCCCTTCTAAAAACAAACAATATTTACCTCACAATAACAGTAAGGGACTGTGTAACATTTGTGCCTTAAGTAAATTGCTTAAGTTAAATATTTAATGGTATCTTTTTCTGCCTTGTTTATTTTTCAAGAAACCTGATTGTATATGAATGATTCCATGTAGTGTTATACATATGAGACAAAAGTATAATCTCAACCTGTCTAACAGCAAAAGAAGCTGCATAAAACCTTGTTCCTGTAATTAAGGAGACTGTCCACAGTAGCCATTTGCATTATACTTATTTAAATGTATCAAACATACCCATATCCCTCAAATGCAACCTTATATGAGCATCTGAAGTCCCTTTGCAGAAGTGATTTTTCTTGATAGCCCCCCAATCCAATTTCCTCTTGAGGAGAGAGATCTCTTACCAGAACATAGCAGGATTTGTTTTCTGAATGGCTCTCCTCCAGAAGCACAGAGCAGTGAGAACACTTCAATGAAGCCTGATGATTGTGCAGTGGCTCTTTCTTCAAAGTTTGCAATCTTGGTATTTCTCATTTGTAACTATCCCTCTTTATATAAAAGCAAAAGTATCTAACACAATGGCAACCAAAGGTGGGTTATATCAAAACTAAAATTTATCAAGTGTGTAGAACAAAGGGACGTTGTCCTCTAATTTTCCATAAAACAGTGTTCTGAGTTAACAGGCCAGACACCAAATTTTCATCAGGGCACTAGAGAATGTCCTTTGGATTGTGACAGCCTTTACAATGCCATTCTAGAGATTTTTGACTAAGCCTATATAGAAATCATAAATACCATTCCTGATCCAAAGTTCTGAATTAATAAAAATGAAGATAACATTAAAACATAAGTATAAATGCTCTTTAGTTAATTTTACTGGCAACTATGCATAGAACCCAGAGATTTAATGTTAATATAATCCTTTAAAACAATTTGATATTTCCTTGACCATATTCTCAAAAGTGACATCTACTACTGTCTACGTGTCTTACAATAAATAGAAAATGTAATACACTTTGACTCTATACATTTTATTTTTTGGATAGATACCCAAAAACACTTTCAATAAATGGATAATGTTTATATAAAATATCACACAATGTCTTTTACACATGACTGTATTTGGGAAAGATTCTCCAACCTGTAATTTTGAGTTTCCATTTAAAAGGAGACAATAAAGTTCTCTGATGCCCAAAGATAAAAGTCAACCAATAAATCCATGTTGCTATAGTTTCAAAGATAGCCAGATGTTTTTCCATGCCTACAAGGAGGATTACACCATAATTAAAACATAGGACTAAGCATCAATGAAAAAACTGTTTTGTTGGGCACATGTTTTCATAGACCAAAGTTTAATGAAGATCAACTTAACTTTAGCAGGTGTCTACCTTGAACAGACGAAGAACAAATTATTTTTTTTCAAGTTAGGATTCTGTGAAACCTCACAAAATATGGGATGGATGTAATAACAAAGAAGAGAAAGAAGAAAAAACATGACTTTGTTGAAATTTTACTTGTTAGAACACATTAAAGTATCTGCTTGAGTTTGCACAGAAATGACTAAATTTGCACATTTTAGCAAGTAGAAAGATACAAGTAGAAAGAAATAAAAGCAGCCGTTTCTTCATACCTGAGTGCACCTCTTAAAGAATGTTATGCCTACTGTATGTTAAATTCATTTGACCTCTGTTAAATTTCTAATTGTTGATCTTTGTTGTACCTTCTGGAGTATTAAATTTATCTTTTTCCACATGACAGCCCAATAGACGTTGAAATACATCTCTTATGTTATTTAGAGTCCCTTTCCAGGTGAGCATAATCAAAATTGCCTAGCTACTCATCCTTCTTGACTCCAAAGCTTTCAGCACAGACATTTCTCTTCAGCCTGTGGGCAAAGGAGCAGCAATTGTATCTCCTGGAATGTTTAAAACCAAAAAGGTTTCCTTCTAAAAGAACTGTTTATTCACTTGATTTGTGTAAAGCTCATACGTGAGTGCTTAAAACTCTGGATGTGACAGTGCTATGCTAATCTATGTACAGAATAAGTCACAGAATGAAGCACAGTAAATAAAATGTAGGTAGAATATCCTACAAGACCATTTTTCTTTGCATTGGCACTACATTTTAAAAGATTTATCCAGACAGCATTTTTTTTTTTTTTCCTTTCGGTAGCAAGTGAGCTAACTAATTTTATCAAGCAATCTTGGAGTGCCATCCCTCTCCCTTTCTGCTTAATGAGTTCTAGGCTCACTTAATCCAGCACTGAATATGAGCACCCATTGAAGACACAGCATTCAGAATATTGCTCTTGTTACTGCCCCATTCAAAGATAATGAGTGACCAAGCTATATCAAGAAGGAATTTGTAGGACTTGTAGGTGAGATTGATAAACAGATAGCTTTGATGCTATGAAGCAAGTGGTGGGGAACATTGAATTTCTAAAGGGATGCTATCAGAGTATCAAATGGGGAATTTATCACATTTGAATAAGAAGTCAATGTAAATATGTTAAAGAAATAGGGTGATTCAAAGCAGGATGGAATTTGCATATGTATCAGAGGATTGAAAACTCCTTGTCTATGACCTGAGTAGTACAAACCTGATGCTTATGCTTGGCACAACTAATTTCCATAAAATGAGACCTTTCAAAATATGTAAAAGCTGGTCCAAGAATCATAAAACTGAGTGTGACAATTTAAAATTATCGGTCTATTTTGCTAAGGCTCTTCACATAAAAAAAATCAGTGTTTCACAAGGTTATCACCTTATTCCTCTGAAGGATATTGGCAAAAATGCCTATTTTAATTCTAAGGTTGTGAAATGGGTCTCAGAAATTCATACTTCTATGATGATCTTGCTTCATGATAGATATTACATTGCTGATTCTAAGCCACATGCAAAGTAGCAAAGCACTGTAGATACATCACTTGAGGCAAAAAATGATCTATATTCAAAATCTGAGGAATAAGTATCCAGTTCTCAGAAGACCAATCAACAGAGCACAGAGCTAGAAGAGTCTTTTGTCAATCTCTCCACCAGCTCATCAGCACAGTAAGAAAGAAAATTTGCAGTAATTGATAGTAATTTGCCACCAAATTATCATCAGCAGAGAATATTGGAGGAATACAGTGCATCAAAGGATGCTCAGTAACATGGTATAGCCTCCTGGGCTACCCATCCATCACTCTTATTGTCATTATTTACAAGGTACAGTTTAATCATAGGCTTCACTTTCTTCCCTTTTACACATGAATCCACTTCTATGAGAGAAGCTACAAATAGGAAGAGTAAATATGGATTTGCTCTATGATTCAGAAAGACTGCCTGCCAGTCCTGTTCGTTCAGCTCCCATTCTCTTTGGCTAATTTATCCTACATGGGATTCATGTGCATGTTGGGGAATATTGGAACAGATTGAAACAGGAACTTCCATCCAATTTCACTGCAGATTTCAAACAGCAGTGAGAAATGGTTTGAGCACTGCAATCACAGAAATCTGCATCAGTTCACACTGATAAACCTACTCAATTTTACACATATTGAATGTTTGACAGCATGTCACTGTTTAAAAATAAAATTAAAAAAAAGCTTTCTAGAGTTTTCACAACCTTCTGTTTTGTTACTACCTTTGTTGTAAATGGTCATATTATCACTACTATTCTGTTGGCCAGAAGAACTCTTCTGCATGTTATAACCAATTGGAATGTGTTAATGTCTTCAATTTGATACTGGTTCTAAAAACAGATATCAGTTTCATGATCTCTCTCTATAAACTTGAGAATCACCATCAGAAGGCCTAGTAGACTCAAATCTTCTCCATACCCTAGTTATAGCACACTAGAATTCCTGGCAGTTGAGAAATTCCATGGGTAATTCTAATGACGTGTGATATCTTGAATTAGAGAAAAAAAAAGATTTTTCTAAGGCTTTTGAATTATTTTATATTGAGATGATGGGAAGAAGATATTTTTTTCTTTACTTATCTGTAAGATATTAGATACTAGAAGAAATTTTACAGGCACTGTAGAACAAATTCTTTGGTTAGGTTTTTTTTTGTCAGTTTATTGATACTTTATTCTGCTGAACACACTCGAATAAAAAGCAATAAAATATTATTGCTTATTAAAATAGAAATGCTATCCAATTATTTATACAGAGAAGACAAAAAAATAATAAGCAAATAAAACACCATTCTTGAGTGATTAAAATTATTTTACAATGGTTCTTTAGGCCTTTCCTTCCCTCCCTCCTTCCCTCTCTCCCTCCTTCCTTCCCTTCCCTCTATCCCTCCCTCTCTCTCTCTCTCTCTCTCTCTTTCTCTCTCTCTCTCTCTCTCCCTCTCTTTCTCTCTCTCTTCTCCCCTCTGTCTCTCTCTACCTCTCTCTGTGTGTATGTATCTGTGTGTGTATGTGTGTGTCTGTTTGCATACATGCTGATTAAATCAATAATACAGATGCAAAGCTCTTTCCAAGTCTAAGCCTTAAATTGGTACAAGAAAATTAAAGAAAAGAAATAGAATAAGATTAGAATTAAGTACAAATGTATCAATCTGACCATACTGAGATAAAAACACAAATTATGTTATGTTTAAACCAAAGTGAACACAGATACTAAGGATACTAAGTAGTACCTTGATCTAATTAAGGTGTTTTTTAATCTTTTCTATTTTGTTGTGCAAAAATGTCTCATCACAATTACGAGGTGACATTTTGACAGACAACAATCTCTTCACGCAATTACTAATATATGAACTAATATATGAACAAAATTATCTTTGCTTCATTTCCTTCAATGTGAATCTATTAGGACCCTGACATCCCATGTCATAGCCTGGTCTACAATTATTTGTAAATGGAAGTTTTCCTGTGTCCTACAGACACTATCAAATAATTACTCAAAGGCTTAAAATATATTATAAATGCTCAGCCATTAGTTCAGGCTTGTTACTAGGTAACTTTTACATTTAAATTTACCCATATTTTTATTGATGCTTTGCCACATGGCTCATGGCTTGTCACTTAAACATATCTTTTTGCTCAGAGGTTGGCTGAGATCTCCTAACTCTGCCCTCCTTCCTCGCAGATTTCTTTTAGTTTGCTCACCCTGCTTATTCTTTCTGCCTGGGTACTGATCAATCAGAATTTTACTAAACCAACTCAAAAGACAAATCTGTAATATGTAAAAAGCATTATCCCACAGCATTTACCCTTTTTTGTCTAATCAAAAAGGAAGGTTTTATGTTTAACATAGTAAAACGATGTACAACAAAACAGATATTAAATAAGAATTAAAGTATCAATATTCAATCCATTTGTATTTAACAAAGTCATAAATAATAATTATCTATGTTATCTTGGTAAGTATATGGTTTTATATATAATTTACTTTCTATTATACTTTCTTTTATAATTAAGAAAAACTATAATTATACATATATAATAATATATAATATAAATTATAATTATGTGTCTTCAATTCCATCAAAGACTCCAGAAATATTTAATGTTACCTAATGACAGGGACAACAATCTGCCTGGACAGTCACCCAAAGTTTCTCTACAACATTGGGGCATCTATCGTGGGCCTAAAGGCCTAGCATGTCTGACAGAGTTTCATATGAAATAGGGAATTCTGAAGGTGTGTCCTACCTTGTCTTGGAAAATTTTGGCAGTCAACTTTCTTGTGTCCTGCTGATCCAGTTTAGACAGCAACATAGATGGAAGGTTTTTGTTTCTCCCTAGTCCAGTTGTCTGGATGAATCTCTCTCACTCAAGATCCCACAGCTTCATGTAAAAAAAAAAAAAAAAATACTTAGAGTCATATTAATTACAAATGTTTTGGTCTATGTCTCAGGTTCATTACTAACTAGCTCTTTCATCTTAAATTAACCAATTTCTACTCATCTATGTAGCACCATGGGTCTTGTGGCTTACCTATGTTCTATTACATCCAGATTCCTCAGCAGCTCCCACTGTCTGCTTCAAAACTGCCTTCTGTCTTCCTGTATCTCTGCTTGTATTCCCTGCTCAGCTATATTCTGCCTTAAAGCCACATACTCCATCACCAAACGTTGGGTGCTAATTACAGATGGAAGTTTCTCAGACATGTTTAGTCCAGCTGTCTGGACCAATCTCTCCCATCCACAATCTCACAGCCACTTATAAAATAATTACTCAGAGGCTTATATTAATTACAAACTCTTTGGTCTATGACTCAGTCCATTATTAGCTAGCTCTTGAAATCTTAATTTAACCCATTTAATCTGTGTATTGCAATGTGGATAGTGACTTACTGGTACAGTCACATCTTATTTCTTCAGTGGCTGGCAGCATCTCCCAGACTCTGCCTTCTTCTCCCTTTATCTCTCCTAGATTTTATGCCTGCCTTTATCCTGTCTCACCATAGGCCAAAGTAGCTTCTTTATTAACCATTGCTAGCGATACATATTGCCAACATACAGAAAGACCATCCTATAACACTTCTCCTTTTCTGTCCAATCCAAAGGAAGTTAATATCTTTCACATAGTAAAATTATAAATAACAGAGCAGTTATCAAGTAAGAATTACAGTTACTATTTATATTTGGCAAAATTAAACAAGATATTTTATTCTCTATCCTATTTTGTAAGTCTGTATTTTCATATCCAATTTACTTTTAACTATGACTAAGGAAAACTATAATTATATCTAGTCTTCAATGCCATCAAAGATACCAGGAGGATATATTATTACCCAAGTAAATTGTAAGCAACTTCTAAAATTTTAGAAGGGACAGAGACATCTGGCTGCCTGGTCAGACACCCAAAGTTACTTTCAATGTTGGGGCATTCATCTTCAGCATGGTCCTAGAAGCAGAATATTTGAAAGACTATTATGCAATTGGCTATGCTCATTAGTTGCTTTTCTCTGTGTTCTGCAGAATTCTTGGTAGTTTCTTCAGTGAAGCAGAAACCTGAAGGACCATTTCACCTTGTTTTGTCAAATTTCAGTGGTAACCTTCCTATAGGTTCTGCATGTTTACTTTATACAACATACTGTTAAGAAGTCCAGGCAATATCAGCTTCTTGCTCAAATGTCTAGCCTTTTCCATAATGTAAGCAAACTCCATAATGAGTTTCTTTGGTGCCAATCATTCTCATTGAAGTAACTGGTAAGTAAGACACTTTTGAGAAAAAAAAAAAAAAAAAAAACAAGTTCTTAAGACATTTTAAATGCCATAGTCTGTAGGTCTTTCAAGTATTTGAAGATTAGCTAATTGAAGCATATCTTTGAATACTTCAAAAACCTAATTAACATGAGTATAAGTTTGATTATCATATATAATTATTAATATGAATTTCTTAATTATTCATTATAACTTTAAATGAGTTGTATAAACATTATACCTCAAACAAAAGTAAATATATGTATATAATAATAAATTTAACCTTAAATTTATATCAATAAACCAAAATCCATAAGAATGTAAAGTATTTTGAGATTAACAGCTGTTTTTCAGATCAAAGAAAATTCAATAATCTATTATTTTTATTATTTCTATTTTAGTAACTGTCAGTAACTGAGAAAGGGCAGTTTCTTGGCCCACATGACTTTTGTCGTAAAGTAAACTTATGGAGTTTCTATGATGCTCATCATCTTTTCTAAAGAAGATGAGTATTGCCAGGAACAGATGTGTATCACCCTCATGGAGTCCTTAAGTTATCAAAACATTTTAAATACCATATTCCCCAGGTCTTTGAAGTGTTTGAAGATTGCTGATCTATGTGAAATACATCTCCGATGACCTTGAAAACATACCTAAAAGGACTATAAATTTGCTATTATAGATTAATATGATATGAGCCTGAGATCAGATCACAAGACACAACAAACCCCATTTTAAGAATTTTATTAAGGGAAGGAAAAAAGATGTCGGCATGCCCACTGAGAATGAGCATGGGAGAAAGAAGAAGGGGTGTAGAGATGGGTGGAATTTGCTTTTAAGGGTGACTTTGTGCATGTGTATAGGGAGCTTACATAGTCATGCTATGCATACATATGGATGGTGTGCTATGCTGTGCATACACAAGACATAAGGCTCTGGGATAATTAGGCATTTTGCCTGATGGCTCCATTGCTTGCACAGTCATAGGACTCAGGAAATGACTGGGGAATGTAGAAATGCCAGAACCTGGGATGACTCTGCATTCTGCCAGATTGCTGGCAAGCATGTAGAGCCCTAGAAGTGGCTAGAAGGTGTTAGGAACCTTAACATAGAAGATTATGAAGCAGTATTTCCTAGTTACATATTACATTTTTAAATGAGCTACATATAACAATACCCTAAACAAGACTATACATATACACACAGTATAACAAAATTAAGCTCAAGTTTGTATCAATAAAGCAAAATCCATACAATGTAAAATATTTAAGATTAACAGTTTTTTATTAATATAGATTCATTAATCTTTCCTATTTATATCATCATTTATATCCCTCCTTTTATTTTCAGAACAAGATCCCTGAATCTAATCACCTTAGTTTAGCTTTTTTCCTGATCGTTATCCATAACAACTT
Source organism: Phyllotis vaccarum (assembly GCA_033318265.1). NCBI lineage: Eukaryota > Metazoa > Chordata > Mammalia > Rodentia > Cricetidae > Phyllotis > Phyllotis vaccarum. Next base: position 12,213,884 of record JARWLC010000004.1, on the reverse strand, counting down.
GCAACAAATCCTCCTTAAATAAAATAAATATCCATAACCAGTCTTTTAGGAAAGTGGATATAGTTCTCTAGACTATTTTCTATTCATTCAGGGTACAGGCAAACTTTGGAGGACCCTGATAAAATTTATAACAATGGTTAAGTTTTGTCTGGAGTAGTCTGTGAGTCTGAAATATCTCAGTCAGAACCCTTGAAGCAGTTCTGGATACAGAACTCAGAGGAAACTGCAAAAGAGGTGATCTGAAACCTTGGACCATATGGGCCACCTTTCTCATGAAACATTTTTCAAGGGTGTCTTCCTCTATCAAATCTGACTTTCTTGACCCAAAATGAATCCAGAGCCTCTCATTTCCTGTGGAAATAAAAGCAGAATTTCTTCTTCAAAGTAACATATCTTTTGACTTAAATTTTGAAGTCAATGCACTTTTAAAATATAAAGGTCAGGTCAATCCAGCAACATTTATAATCCAGTCTTTTAGCAGGTAGCTGTTGCCCCTTCCTCAGGAGTCAAACAATTCAAATATAAAATAATAACATACAGTATCTAGACTCTCTGTGTATTTTCCATCTTTAGATTTTTTTTAAAAAAATATTACCTTACTTGCTTTTTAAGGATATTATTATTTTAAAACTATACATTTATTTTTTATGACTGTCTACACCTTCTCTTTACTCTCCCAAGTCTATGTACATTTCTAAAAACACTGTAAATAATTTGAAAGATTAAAAAAAATCTGAATCTGTCTTAGTGCATATCTGTATCTTTTTCTAACCACATGAGTCTTTGAACTGCTAACTTTAAAGCTTTTAAGGCCATATTTATTGTTCGAACTTTGGGAAGTTTGGGGTTCCATACCACTGCTGAGTACTGTGCCACTTGCTGGTCATGAAACCCCTTTAAGTGTTTGGTAGGCTTCTTAAAAGAGCTGCATTATTTTGCTGCTAAAGCTGAGTCAGGAAGCCATCCCCGTAAGGGCCTACATCTCTGCTCTCTTCCTGCAAACAGAGCTTATCAGAGGAAAGACAGTTACCAAAAAGCTGCAAGTGATTTGTTCTTATCATTTATAGTCTTTTTTTTTTTTTTTTTTTTTTTTTTAGTCTTTTCGGGTTTTATGTAGAAGTTCTTGCTAAACATTTGGGTACCACACATAAATGGAAGGTTTTTTTTGTGTCTGCATTCACTTTCAAATAATCTCTCAGATGTTTATAAATGATGGGCCATTAGCTCAGGTGTCTTTCTAGACAACTCTTACACTTAAATTAATCTATTTTCTATTTTTTCTTTGCCACATGGCTCATGACTTGTTACCTCACTTTTACACATTCTTGCTTGACAACTGGCTGGAGTCTCCTGACTCCACCTTTCTTCTTCCCAGAATTCTGCTAATCTCATCATGCTATCTATATTTCCTGTCTGGCTACTGGCCAACCAACATTTTATTATACCAATTCAAGTGACAAATTTTTATTTTTATAATGTACAAACACATTATCACACAGCAATTATTTATTTTAGCAATTCCTTTGAAAAAAAAAAAAAGAAGAGAAAAGCAGAGTCCATAGGGAAGAGTCAAGTAAAAAGGGCAATTATTCTGACATTTATTTTATCTTCCCCTCATTTGCCTGATCACTTCCCTTCTTATTTGAGTTTTCTTTAATTCTTAAATAAGACCTATAAATTCTTGCAGTTTTAAAATTATCATTGATATTTTCAGACATATAAAATCAAATTTAAAAGAAAGTATTTTTCCTATCACCATATACTATTTAGAATGTGATGTTTGGTGTATATGCAAGATGCTACCTCCAAACTTGACTTTCTTGTCACATGTCTGAGAAATGATATTCTTATTTAATTTTATATGATCTGTTATATCCACTGAATGATGGACTATCCTTGGCCCTGAGGAACATTTTCTCTTTTGTTTTGTGATACATGACTCTTCCTATCCACGCAGGAGGCAGCAAAGCTACTCTATTGGATTTTCACATCATAACCATTCTCAGCCTGGTAGAATATCAGTAATAAATATAAATGTCCAGTGTTCCTGCTAAGGTCCTAGTTGATCCTATTACAGTCACCCACACATCCTTTAGAAGTTTATTTATTAAAGCAAGCCTGTAACTGTGTTTCCATCCACCATATGCCTTTATCAGCCTTTACTCCAGATGTAGTAGCTCTCATCTGTCACCCAAGTTCTTTGAGTTTAGATTTTAAACTGATATAACTAAATAGTGTATTAATTATTAATTTCTTCAGGTTGTTTTCTTAATATAAGAATGGGAACATAGACTTCAGAATTTTTTAAATGTTGTAGTTAAATTTAAACAATCCTCCTTTATCTTGACAACTCATGCTTTTCATGTCTAAAATTTTTATATAATATCTAGCTATTTTTTCATTGTAATTTATACTTTCCTAGAATTTATCAAAGATAAACTTTAAAACTTTTAAAGTTTTCTGCCAACATTCTTCTAATTTTTTTATACTCTATTTCTTTTCTCCATGTGATGGTTTAAATGCTGATGGTAAATTTCTAATAGATATGCCCACATTATATTCCTGGAAAGTTATGGAGAACTAGTAAAAAGACCTTTGAAAATGTGATTAAATCCAATAATTGAAGAGGGTATTATTACCATGCATTTTTCAGATAATTTCTAAAGTTGGTGCCACAAATTACTATAGGAGACATGTAATGAAGAGAAGTTCAATGAAAAATGAACTGACAATGAGCAGAGAGAGAAAGGTTGGACACATATAAGCAAAAGGATGCCTACAGTTAAAGGAAGCAAGAAAAAGACGAGAAGGATTTGCCCTTAAAGATCTACACTTACTCAATTCTACCAACATTCCTTCTTTCTTCCACTTCTCCCTATCCTTTCTTCCTCTCTAATTCTTTATTTCTCAGTAAAGTGACTACCTTCAAGTGTATCATCTGCCTTGTTATTTTGTTTTCTTTTCTGATTGTTGTTTTCTTGGCATTTTTGCTATTTCTCATTTTATAAGATGGACAGTTTTCATTCTGTGTTGTCTTATTTTTGAGATCTTCTACTCTTTGACTATTTTTATCTAATTAATTTCTCTATAATTTTCATATTTAAAGATGACTCAAACACATAGTCTTCGAATAGATTAAGGGCCCTTAAAAGTTCACTGGGAGACAGAATCCCGCACCACAAGTATGATACAAAATTAGGCTTCCTCTCATTTATATTCTTGGCCCATTGGAGAATGTTAAAAAGTCTGTGTATAATTTTAGAGGATTAATCAGTTCATTTTCCTCTGTATGGTCCCACGTGCACTGGGCCAAGTGAGTTGAATCACAGGGACAGAGGTCACCCGAGTCTATATGTAAAGTGCCAGTACAACTCTGATTATCAGATAACCACATCCACTCTGGACTCAAATATCAGATTTCCAAACACTTTCCAGCTATTATTTTTCAAGGAATCTTAACTAGCACATAAAGAAGTCATGTTTTACAAAACAAAATAAAAGAGGGTATCTCTAATAATTTTGTAGCTGATTTTATAAAATTTCAAGGACTCTTCTTGTTTTTAACACACTGTTAAGTCACACTTTAAGTGTTTCCAAATGCTTTTGAATCCAGGATCTTTCTGTACACAAACATGATTAAATTTCAGTTATGTTGGCACCATTCCACTCCAGACACTTACTTTTCAACTTTGTTCTTTCTACTAAATAAGTTTGTACTTTTCCATATTCTTTTTAACTGCTACTTATAACTCTAAATTTCTCAAATGCAATTACATACTCTCTCATTCTATCAATTATTTAGGATTTATTGCTCTTATTTAAAATTTAACTGGTTTTTTCTCTTGTCCACTAATATATAGTAGACACAAATATATGTGTTTGGTTGCTAAATAATACATAGATGCTATAATATTATAGCATGGATAAGAATGTGGCCCCTCTAGAGGATGTGCTCATTCTTTTCCTTAAAACCTGTCAATATACTATCTTACTTGCCAAACAGTAATCTGAAAATATGCTTTAAGAATCTTGAAAAGGAAGATAAACCTGGTTCAACAATCTATGATGATAGAAATTAAGAAAGAGTAGTCATATATTTTTATATTATATTATATTATGTTATGTTATAATGTGTGTATTTGTATGTACATGTTGTATATGTATGTATTGACATAGAGTCCCAAGTATACCAGACTTTGTACTTTTTCCCCTTCCCATATGTCAGAATTACTGATGTGTACCACTAATTTTAGTGAGAAATTGAATAATTCTCTAGCTATCTATGAAGCTTAAAATAAGGGAAACAAAAAATACAAGTGTTTTGTACAAGATAGAAAAGGTAAACAGCCTATAAAGGGAGTGTTGTTTGCTGATACTTTGATTTTAGTCTGAAAATTCCATTTTAAACATCTATCTTCTATTAGCAAAAAACATATTTGTATGATTTTAATTCACACAATATGTGATATTTTATATCTGAAATAAAATAATTCAATAGTATTAAGCTAATAAAATATGTACAGAAAAATAGGTAAAAGCACAATATTGCATTTTCTTTAAAATTTGGGACAAAGTAGAGAGGAAGTACAGGAAGGATAAATAATACTGAAAAGAATTTGAAAAAGTCATATAGAAGTCTACTACTGTAGAAGATTCCTAAAATACATATATATATATATGCACACATATATTATATATATAATATGTATATATATAGTTTAATAGAGCTACTCTATAACAAACAATGATGTTTCTGCTAGACACTAGAAGATGGTCAACACCTAAAAAAGCACAGTGTGGAAGGCTGGGGATATGATTTCTCAGTTAAAACCACTTGATGCTACTGCAGAGGATCCATGTTTGATGTCTCTCACACACACAGTGTTTCATAAATATCAAAACTACATTTCTATGGTAATATGGTATCAGATGCCTTCTACTGACTTCTGAAGGCTATTTCATGTGCATGATGTACATAAATACACTTAAACACAATCTCACACAAAACAAAATGTGTCAGAAATCTTTTGGGTTTGTTGGACGGTAGTATCCCACATATCTCCAAACACTACATGTTATTGCCATTGTTCTTGGTTATACTGCAGAATTTTATGCTAAGTCAATATTGATGAAAAACCCAATATTAAAGTTATAAAACAAAGAACATAAGTTAGTAGCACATGAAAGCCTTATCACTACTGAGTAGCTTTTATAGTGCTGACAGATGTTATGTATAGTAGAGGAGAAGAATTGTAATCACAATCTTTCCAAGGTGTGAACTCTATGAATTATAATAAGTAGATAATGTCCTGACAAGATATACACACTAGTAATATCGTTAAATGAAAGTTATGAGAGTAACCAAATACTTTTTGGTTAGATATAAGACCCATTCAATACTATTAGCATGTCATAGGCTCTAGGAAAGAACCATTATTATTATTATTATTATTATTATTATTATTATTATTATTATTATTATTTATTATTATGCCAACTAGACATAGTATTAAAGTCACTTCTAATGGCTTGTCACTGTAACAATAGATTAATGTATGTCTCTTATCTCTGTAGATGCTGATCTATAATTAGTTAAGGTTCAGAGTAAGAGACTGTAGAATACTCAGCCCTTAATGGGACATGTGTAGGTATCATTCTTCCTTTTATGGAAGCTTACATATTTCTGTGGAGGTGGGGTTAGAGACATTGTATGAAGCAAAGGCAATAGATGACTACAATGAACATGTGTTTAGCAACAGGTCAGTTGCACATGTGGACTCAGGGTAGCATGATAACATCCATAAGACCCATATAAACTCAATGCAGACAAAATTCCAGTATCTCTCTCTCTCTCTCTCTCTCTCTCTCTCTCTCTCTCTCTCTCTCTCTCTCTCTCTCTCTCTCTCTCTTCATATATATATATATATTCATATATATATATATGAACTTTCTGCAAATGATAGCTGTTAGAGAGGGAGTGTCATTCATTTTTTATTAAGGGTGTGGCCTCTGGTAGGTTGACCACTCTCTAGTTAACCTACCTATCTTGCATATGGACCCTTATCCAAGTGTATGTAGAGAACACAAATTAGATTCAAAGGTTAAAATAAAAAAAAAAGTCTCAAAGTTGGGAATGTAAGGAATGAAGTCAATCAGTAGAGAGCTGGAGGAGAGGCTAAGTGGGATCTGAATGCATTGAATGAAATTTCAAAGAATTAATAAAATAATTTTTAAAAGTCTGTACATATCTCAACATGAGCATAAATTTACAAGTACATGGATTTTAAATGCATGCACATACACACATAAAAATAATAGAAAAAATTTACCAAATATTTATTGAGCTGAGAACTGAGTTTAAATGTGGTGACATATTGTGAAATTAACAATGTTTGCCTGGAAACTAAAAGACAGAACCAAACAACATTTAACCATAAAAAATAGTCAAGGAGTAGTAACACACACCTTCATGGATGGCTAAATGTAGTTTGGCCCTGTCTTCTAATTTCCAGGCAAATTTTTATCAAATAAACAATACAGCATCACATTTAATCATCAGTATATTTCAAAATTCATTTATTTTTATGACTTTTAGTTTTTAAATAGCTTATAGTAAACAAATATTTGTTTTTTAAAATTGATATCTAATGGCAAAAATAAAAAAAAAAAACCTAACAAAGATGTTTACCTTAAGACATTAATTGGTAATGGAAATAAATTGATTATGACAATAATCAAAATTAACATATATATCTGGAGAACAAATGTGCAGTGCTGAAAAAAAGTTAATCTTAACAAATAACTAAAACACTTGCACATAGTCTTTGGAAGTGTCACTCATTCATAGTGATTCTAATATTTTTATTGTAAATAACTTTTATTAGCATCCACTTGTACATAATGCCTAATAAAATCTTTAGGACAATTTTTCTCACTTTCTCACTGTGCCATTGATATGATCTATAAAGTCAACAATGATAAAAATAAATCAGCCGTAAGTATATCTCTGTTACGGTTAGTCCAGGCTATCTTTAGTAAGAGTTTGGGATTTTCAGATGAAATTATACCTAAATAATATTCCAATTATTAAAAAAATTGGCTGTTTTGAGGTTTTCAGGTCAATATTTTCTAGAATAGTGAAACCCAATGCTCATATACTTTAATGTCATATCATTTATATCAAACTATACAAGAAAGATTTACCTTTAAATATTTTATTCTTCCTCTAAAAATTATAAAGAACAAGGATATATTTCCCCCTTACAATTTTCTGTTTGGGGCTATTTCAATGTTTATTTTCTTAGTCAAGATGTATAAATATTGATGAATGATAATATAATGTGTAGGTCAATAATTCTCAACTTTCCTAATTCCACAGCTCTTTAATAGAGTTCCTCATGTTGTAGTGACTCCCAACCATAAAACTGTGCTACCTCATAACTGTAATTTTTATATTATTATGAATAATATTGTAAATAGCTAAAGTCCAGGATATCTGATAAGTATCTCCTGTGAAATAAAGGATTGTGATTTTCAAATAGGTTGTTACCCATACTTTGAGAACCACTGATGTAGGTCCACTCTTTTCCCCAAATGATTTCCCATCTTAGATGATAATTGGAATGATGGCAATGAATAACTTACCAGAAGCTAAGCAGCTTATAGAATACTTGGGTAAGTATTTGAATCCTAGATATTAAATATTAAAACATTTTAAAGATATGAAATATAGATATAGATATGAAGGCTCCTAGAGATATTGCATAGTATATTTAAGTTAAAATTTTAAATTTAAAATTAAGACTTATCTTTTATGGGTCTTTAATGCCACACATTACAAATAACATATATATATATATATATATAACATATAATATATAGTATATTAAGATATAGGAGCAATAGCAATAGGAATTCCAAAATTTTAGAGTTAAACTTTTTTGTATGGGCAAACTTCAAAAAGTTTAGTTCTCCAACAAAGAATTTTTCAAGTGGTAGAATAACTTGATAAAAAGGATTTGTTGCGGTTTGGTTGTTGTATGTGTATTGATACTGACAAACTTCCTTAACGAACACCTAACTAAAAGTAAAAGAAGCCCAAATCTCTGATTTATCTTGACCTATAAGAGTAACATTTACATTTTCAAAAGGCAATTGCCAAGAATTTGAACAAGTAAGCAGTAAACAGGATCAACCTTGCCCCAAAGACTAATTGTGGGAATAACAACATTACCATGCAGAATAAATTGGAGATAAACATCTTCAAGTATTCTAATATGTAAAATATAAATTTAACAGCTCAAAATTAAATGAATGGATATTATATTTAAACTGAGGCTGTAGCTAAGTTTGAAGCTGCAGGGAGTTCATACCTTTCCCTCTACTCTTTTTATGTTTCATAGCATACAGCTTTCTTAACGCAATTTCTTGTTTGGATCAAATCTGCCCATTAGCTCATCAACCCAGGTTAATTTATGGCTAGCCAGTCTTCAAGCACATTTAACTGTCCCCATATATTTCTTGGGTCTGGGCATGTTATTACTTTAGTAGATCATCTAAACAGTGTGCCTCTCTCTCAACATAAAAATGGAAGCAGCACAATGGTTTAGAGTATACTGTGTAGTTTATTCTTTAGATTCCTCTCTGAAATCAACACTCAGTCTCTCTGTTGTGCGATATTGGCTTAAAATGTGCTACACTCATTTATCCTGTAGAATATTTGTTTAATGTTGTAAAGATGGGGTGCATTCTTTTAAATTGCATCCATTTAATCTCTGTAAAACTATATTACTTAGCCTGTCTAAAACACCTGGTTAGTTTAACAGAAAGCTGAACAGCCAATAGCTGGGCAAGAGAGGGATAGGTGAGGCTGCCTAACAGAGAGAATAAATAGAAGAGGAAAGCAGAGGAAGGAGGAAGGAGAAGAGGAGGACACCTGGGGCCGGCCACCCAGCCACACAATCATCCACAGAATAAGAAAAAAAGGTACACAGGATAGGGAAAGGTGATCTTGACCTCTATTTTCCCTTTCCAGAGCAATTCACACATTCCCCTTAGGGTCCTTTTTGTTAGCTAGCTTCTCTGGAACTGTGGGGTATGGTTTGACTATCTTTTGCTTTGTAAGTGTTATCTCCTTATGAGTGAGTATATTTGCCTGAAATTTTCATGATAACATTTTTTTTTACAGCTCTGTAATACACTATTTTGTATAGATACCACAATTTCTTTATCTATTCTTTCAGATGGGGGAAAAGAACACGAGGGAATGGGATGACTGAGCTGGTGGAGGGATAGAGTAGGAGAACAATGAAAAGAGATATCTTGATAGAGGGAGACATTATGGTGTTAGGAGGAAACTTGGTTTTAGAGGAATTCCCTGAAATCCTATAGGATGACCGAGCTTAGACTACTAGAAATAGTGGGAAGAGTGTCTGAAACAGCCTTCCTCTGTAATCAGATTGGTGAAAACCCTATCAGTCATCAGAGAGCCTTTATCCAGCAACTAATGAAAGCTGATTCAAAGATCCACAGCTAAACCCCATGCACAGCTCTGGAACTGAATTGAAGAAAGAGGATAGGAATTAGAAGAGCATGGGGTGGGGGATCAGGATCATGATGGGGAAATCCACAGTGACAACTGAACCAAACTCCTGTGAACTCATCAACTTTAGGCCAACAGCTTTGGAGCCTGCATGGAACTGAACTAGACCCTCTGCATAAGGGAGATGGTTCTGTAGCTTGGACTGTTTGAGGGGCCCTGAGCAGTAGGATCAGGATCTATCCCTGGTGTGTGAGATGGCTTTTTGAAGCCCATTACATATGAAAGGATGCTTTGTTCAGGTTTGATACATGTGGGAGGGGATTGGTCCTGCCTCAAATGAATGTACAGGTGTTCATGACTCCTTATGAAGGCTTTATCCTTTTGGAGGAAGGGATTAGAAGGGGGATAGGAAGAGGAATGGGAGGAGTGAAGAGGGGGGATCTATGCTTGGTTTGTAAAATTAATAAAACAGTTATTTATAAAACAATAATGGAGAAAGGTATAAGCCCACAGGCAAAGGGTAGTCAGGATAATTTAAATTAAGTAAAGCTCTGTAGATATAAGCCCAGCTAAGGCCAGTCCCTTTTTGGAGGAGGGATGTGTGGATGGGGATGGGCAAGGCGGAAGGCTGACTGGGATGGATTGGGTGGAAGGAGGGAGGTGGAACAGGGGGATACCTAGATAAAAATGACATTTTTCATAAAATATAATAAAATAAAAATAAAATTAAAAAAATAAATAGAAAAGACTACATCTTCATGTATTTAGGAGCTGGATGAGAGATCCCAAAGAGTAAAACACAAACTATCAAACAAAACCTTACATTTTTCTGTATCAATGTGAGGATCATATATTCACTTATGTGCCAAGAAAGCTGAAAAAAAGGAAAGATGGCTCCTTTAAAATCTTTGCCATCAGCAGACCACTTATACACCCCTTTTCATGCTAAGTAGAAATAAACAAATAAACGAACATCAACCAAAAAATCTGGGGAGCTTAATGCAGTTCTGGGTTACCTACCTCAAACCAGACTAGGAGCTCTAGGCTTGTCTTTTAGAGACCTAGAAGTAGGCAGAGCCAACTGCCAAATCTGCAGCTGAGGAGGTCCTAGCTGCAGCACTTGGTAAGTTAAAAGTTTATGTAGTCAGAAAAGGATCAAGATATACAGTAAAGACAGATTCAGATAGGAAGAACTTCTGAATAGGTTCCAGAATGTTTAAAAGTGTTTATAGGCTTAGGAAAAAAAAAGGACAGAATACAGAGTATTATAGGAATAAAATACAGCTTAAAAATAATGAAGTCTTTAAAGAGAGAAGTAAAGTGACAACTCCCCCCAAAGAAACAAGAAAGAAAGCAATAAAGGCATAAACAAAGAAAGAGAGAGAACAATGAAGGATGGAAGGAAGGAGGGTGGGAGAAAAAGAAGGAAGGAAGAAATAAGCCACACCACCATAGTGGAAAATACACAAGGAGTCTAGATTCTATATAATATCATGTTTATTTTGAATTTTTTGATAGCTGATAAGGAAAAAAAAGCTGCTAAAAATTATGGGATTCAAAGAGGGATGAGTTAAGAATGCCCTAACTTTAAAATGGAACTCAAAACCCATATTACTTTGGACAAGAAGTTTTGCTTTTATTGCCATAGGAAATAAGAAGTTATGGATTTTTCCAGGATTGATATGGATAAGATTTGAATGAAAAGACCTTCTGAATCCTGATAAGAAATATATATCAACAAAAGTTATAGCTGAAATTTCCAGAACTTAGCCATTATCTCAGTTTTCTCAGTGACTCTTTAAGATGCCTTCATACATAGACAACAGAAAGCAGTCTAGAGAAAATAATGCCCACATTCCAATTGGGATGTAGGTGCTGGTTGGTTATTTGTTAGGTTATGGATATTTGTAATCAATTCATGAAATATAGAATAGGAAGACAACTGTTAATATCAAATATTTTATATTGATATGAATTTTGGTATATTGATACAAATTTAAAGTTATTTTATTATACTATATACATGTATATCTACATATTGTATATATGTATTTATGTTTTGTTTGGAGTATTATGCTTATGCAGCTAATTTTAAAATACAAGGTATAACTAAGAAATAATATTAGTTAATCTATAATAATCAAACTTATAGTCACATTGGATATATTTATATGGCTAAACAGCCATATTTTAGACTGATAAACTATTTTTAAACACTCAAAGACCTATAGAATATGGCATTCAAAATATTGTGCTAACATAAGGATTTTTATGACAATGAGACATATCTGCTTCTGGCAGTACCAATTAACTTCAAAAAAGGATTATACTCATCAGAAAAAGTCCATATAGACTTTGATTTCAATGTGACAAGGATAGCCACTTGAACAAGAAATGTCCATTGCTTTGACTACTGGCATTACAAATATTAAAATATAAGGGCACAGGTAAAAAAGACTGTTGAACTTTGCCAAGACAAGGCAAGACAGTCCTTCAAGATTATTGGTTCACAGAGGACTCTGCCAGATATTCTGCAGGACAAAGAGGAAAGCAACTGACGAACTTTGCCAACAAAGTTGGGTGAGTCCTCTGAATTTACTGTTTTACCTAAATGTCTGACAAATATTGTAGGTCTGTAGGCCAATTATGCCCCCAAATTTCAGAGGAACTTTGGGTGACTAGCCAGGGAGCTGGGTGTCTCTGTTGTTAGACAATATTGTATTCCCATTAAATATATGATGGAGCTAAAGACTAATAGTTATAATTTTCCTTAGCTATGATACAAAGTAAAGTAGGTATAAAACTGAATCACTGATATAAGATAGTTAATGGAGTAATTTCTCTGAATTTGTCAAATATAAATGGACTAAATATTGCAAATATGTCTTACTTGATAACTGTTTTGTATATAGTTTTACTATATTAAAATTAAAACCTTTTATTTTTATTTAGACAAAAGGGAAAATGTTATGAAATATTAGCTTCTCAGATGATAGTTTAAGAATGCACTGATCTATGAGTATAGAAGAATATAATTAGAAGTCATTTTATCACTACATTTTTTATATACTTTTCTTTCTTTTATCGTTGTTTTTATGTGTTTGTTTTTTAGACACGTAGTGTTTGATTTGCTTTATCCTAGGTAGTCTCTTGTTCTTGTTCACCCAAGTAATGTTGGGCATGGCTTTAAACTCATGAAATGGGCCTTAAGTCTGATCAATTATTGACTAGAACTTCCACAACCTTTGTACCACCATTACTCTTGCATATCTTGAAGGTATGACACCAATGTGGATTAAAGCATTTGTGACTAGATTATTGGTTGTATTTCTCTTTTAATAGCATACAGAGATCCTTTCTACAACTAAGACACTAGGGCAAAGGTATGAAGGCTCTATGTAATCTCCAGCCTTACATCCCCATCTTCAATAGTGCTATCTTCTGCAGTGGGACCTTGCTTTCACTTTGAGGACAGCAACCTATTGTCTTGGTGACAACATTTATTGTTTGGGAATTCCCATGGGGCACTTTTGTCCAAAGATTCATTGATATATAATTTTATCCAGGTGCTGGAAGCTTCATTTGGTAATAAGAAAAGGTCATTTAGGTCTCTATCTCTCCATTATTTGGTGATTTCATTTAGATCTAATTAATTTATGCATAAATTTTCAAAGCATTCTCCTTTGGGCTTCCATACCACCCTAAAATACTCTTAAATTGAATCAGCTGTATTAGCTTCCTCTCAATATTTTCCCATGACATCTTCTCCCTCTCCCTTTCCCATTTGATTTTCCTATCCCCTTCCCCACACCTATCCATCCATAACTATAACCATGCTTTCCCTTTTCTAATGAGAACTTCCTGTTCTTTGCATTTCCTTATCTATGCCTACACACTGTGATTCTTTGAATTATAGCTGGTTGTCATTGGCTTAATAGCTAATATTCACATGTAAGCCTTATTTGTCTTATTGAGTTCGGGATACCTCACTGAGGATATTTTTTTTTTCCTAGTTCCATTTTGCTTTCCTGCAAATTTTATGGTACCATTTATTTTTAACAGCTGAATAATACTCCATTGTGTAAATGTGCCATGTTTTTACTCATTATTTTTATGTTGAGGGCTACCTAGGATACCTCCAATTTTTGGTTATTATGAAGAGAAATGCAATGAATATGGTTGAGCAGCTTGTAGGATGATTCATCTCTTGGGCATATGACCAAGAATGGTATAGCTGGTTATTGCAGTAAATTGATCCCATCATTCTGAGAAACCGTCTCATTGATTTCCATAGTGGGTGTAAAAGTGTCCATTCCAATCAATGAGTATTACCCTTAATTTACATTCTTAAATGTAACTTATTTTTGTTGATCTTAGGCATTCTGATAGTTGTAGATAAAAATTTCAAAATCGATTTGATTTGCATTCCCCCGAGGACCAAGAAACATTTCTTGAAATACTTCTCAGCTATTTTAATTTTCTATATAATCCCTGTTGAAAATTTTGTTTATTTCTATACTTCATTTTTTTTTGTGTTTTTTTCTTGATATCTAATTTCATTTTTTAAAATATATATTGGAAATTAGCCCTTTATCAGATGTGTAGCTGGCAGAAATCTTTTTGCATTCTATAGGCTGCTGATTTGTCATATTGATGGTGCACTTTGCCATATAGAATCTTTTTTACTTCATGAAACCCCATTTATTATTTATTTATCTTACTGCTGGCTGTAATGTTGTTCTGTTCTAAAAGATTTTTTTTCTTGTGCCGTAAGTTAGGAGCTATTCTCCAGTTTTTCTTCTACCAAAATCAGTTTATCTGGTTTTATGTTCAAATCTTTGATCTATTTAGAGTTCAATTTTATGCAAGGTCATAAGAATGGATTTATGTGCCTTCTTCTGAAATGCATCCATTAAGTTTGACCAGCACCATCTGTTGAACATTGAACATTCTTTTTTTTTTCCCCCAGGGTGGATTTCTTGTTTATTAAAATCATAATAATGATGATGATAATAAAACAAAACAGGTAGATTTATGTCTGGGTCTCTAATTTGATGACCAACAGGTGTGTTTGTGTATTAATATCATGCTGCTTTTATTACTATAGATTTAGAATACTACTTGAAGTTGGGGGTGTTGATACTTATAGAAGTTTATTATTATTATTATTAATTATTTTTAAGTATTCTGGATTTTTATGTTTCCATATCAAATGGAAAATTATTCTTTTTCAATATGTGAAAAAAATGTTTTTGGAATTTTGACAGGGTTTGCATTGGATCTATATATTGCTTTGGATAGGATTGTCATTTTTCACTATGTTATTTATATCTTTAATGAGTGTGGGGATTTTTCATCTCTTGATATCTTTAATTAAAGATTCTTTAATTTCTTTCTTTAATAACTTGAAGTTTTTTATCATTTAAGTCTTTTATGTGCTTGGTTAGTTACCCCAAGGTGTTTTATATTATTTGAAGCTATGGTGAAAGGTGTTATTTCTCTTATTTCTTTTCCTCAAACTGTTTGGAATCTTCACATAGGAGGACTAGTGGTTTCTGTATGTTAACTTTTTTCCAGCTACTTTACTGAATGTGTTTATCATGTGTAGGAGTTTCCTGTTAAAAAATTTTAAGTCACTTGTATATACTATCATATCAGTAGCAAATAAAGATACTTTGATTCCCTCCTTTCCAAATTATATCCCCTTTATTTCCTTTGGTTTTCTTATTGCACTCACTAAGACTGAAGTACTATATTTAATATGCATGGCGAAAATGAAAATCCTTGTCTTGTTCTTGGTTTATATAGAATTGCCTGGATTTTTATCTCCATTTTAAGTTGTTGTTGATACGGGCTTGCTGTAAGCAGTCTTTATTATGTTGAGGTATGTCCCTTATATCTAATTGTTCCAGAACTTTTATCATGAATAGGTGTTGGATTTTGTCAGAGGCCTTTGCTACATTTAAATAGATGATTTTTGTTTAGTTATTATTTCGTCTTTCAGTTTGTTTATATGGTGGTTTACATTTATCAGTTATCTTGAACCAATCCCTTATCTGAAGAATAAAGTATACATGATCAAGCAGGATCATTTTTTGATGTGTTCTTGATTTAGATTTCAAGTATTTTATTGAGTTTTTTTACACTGTGTTCATAAGGAATATTAGTCTATAATTCTCTTTTTTTGTTGGGTCTCTATGTGCTTTGAGTATCAGAGTAATTGTGGTCTCATAAAATTATTTGACATTGCTTCTGTTTCTATTTTGTGTAGAAATGTGAAGAGTATTGGCATTAACTCTTTTTGAAAGTCTGAAAGAATTCTATACTAAACCATCTGGCCCTAGGCTTTTTGTGGTTAAGAGACTTATAGTGACTTCTTCTATTTAAGTTGGTTTAGATTACTTATCTGATAATATTTTTTTAAAAAAAATTATATATTTGTTAGTTTGTTTATTTTACATCCTGACTGAAATTTCACCTTGTTACTCTCTTCCCAGTTCCTCCCCCACCTCCCCTCTGCAACCTTTTTCCATTCCTCCTCCATTTCTATTCAGTAAAGGGCAGGCCTCCCACCAATATCCACAAAACATGGCATGCTGAAATGTAGTAAGACTAAACACTTTGTATTAAGGTTTAGTCTTGCCTGATGATAGGAGGTGACCAGTTCAGGGGAAGTATCCCCTAGGAGTCTTAGCTGGGATCATTCTTGTAGATCCCTGGGGGTGTCCCTTGCATTGGGTTTCTATCTGTTCCTGAAACTACCCACTTTTCTGTAGGATCTTTTAGTATTCTCTTACCATGCCATCTCATCCTTCATGTGCAGCACAACTTAATTAGCGTGGGTGGCTCCAATTTCTGGAATCTGACCCCAAGCAGTTTATTTTTAATATATTTAAACACACTTCAATTTTTGAAATAAAGTTTTCTCAAGAAAATTATAACAATAATGTGTAGAGTATGGCTACATTCAAATGGGTTCTACTGACTGAGAAACAATGGTCAGGATCTGGCTCTAGGTTGGAAGCATTTGTAATAAGTATACAAGTAAACTCTTTTTCAAAGTACATGGACCCTTTTTTACAAATTGAGAAATGATGCTCAGAATAAGGGGGACTTGGGTAAAGCCTGACTCTATAAAATAGTAAAAGATCACCTGTCTATTAAACAACATCCACTCCCAGCCTTCTAGGAAGAAGAGGGTCAAACCCTCTTCTGTTGAAAAGAAAAGCATGCATGTTTATCAATTCTGGTTTCTCTATTTTATATGTGAGCTCAAGGACTATGTGTTCTATGGAATGATCCCATGTCACCTAGTTAATGATGTTTTCCTATAGCACCACAAACATACTAAATACAAACTCTTGACTTATTTGCCACATTCATCACCTGCCTCTATATTATTATAACACATCCTCTGTCTTGTGAATTACCAGACCACCTTCCTGGATGTGTCCTTCCAAGAGACAGCAATTTCAGTGGAAGATGCTTGAACCTGAAACATAAGAGGTTTTAATATCAAACAGAGAAGCTTTACAGGATTGTCTGGGAGGAAAGATGTCTGTGTAGTATCCTTCATTTTTTACCATGAGGATACTAACCTAGGAAGAAAGGAACTTTCTCTTCTAGAAGACAAGCATTGTAATTTTCTAATAACAATGAAGGGCCAAATAATTATTTCCCACTATACTCAGCCATTCGCCTTAGAGTGAGAAGGAGACAAGATGATTTGTAACAATGCCGTCACAACATATTTATCAACGGGATAGGATGCCGCATGTATTTTTTAAATTGTTCTTGTTTTGTTTCTACCTCGGCATGCTGCGAGCAGTGATTCCATTTCCTTTTTCTAGCTGTATTGCTTCTTATATTTAAAACCACCCCATAAATTTTACTCATTCCTTCAAGAATCCTCTCTTTGTTCTCTGTTCCATGTACCTGTTCCCTGAGTGCAGCTTGTAATAATCCTGAAGATGTTACAAATAATTCAAGTTGATAAAGCCTCTTTCATTTCTTTGATGTAACATATTCATGTGTGTGTTTCTTTGTATATATCTTTGTCCACAAGGCTAGAGGTAATGGAATACTACTAAACATCCCTAGCCTTCATGGTGCATTAATCTGTCACTGTATGAGACACTTTAAAAATGCTCATGATTATTGTTTCAGAAATACATAATCTTCCTTAGAAGAAAAGAAATAGAGAAAGAAGGGGAAATCAAATGAAGCACAAACCTCCAGGTTCTACTATAACGTTAGGCTTTATGTCCCCAGTTGGTCAGAGCACACCTTAGCTCTATGAAAATTTGTCATTCTTGGATATGTTTCATTTATTGAAATGCTGCTTGAGAGCAACTTTATTAAAGATGCAAGACACTGGAACAATGCCACTTTATTGTATGTCAGTGCTTTCAAATAAAATTTTCTTTCCAAACACTTTGGAGAATTAAATAATACAAGATGAGGGAGCACATTCTGTATAAATTATACAATACTATGCTATAAAGAATAATTTAAAGAATCACTTAAAAACCCAATAGCTAAGACTCAAAAAAAAAAAAAGAAAGAAATAAGAAAGATTTTCAGAATTTTCTTTGTCTGCTGGTTAGGTTGAGTGCTTGTAGTGAAGAGAGATGAGATTAATGGAAGAACATGGTCTCAAAATTTATTGTTGAAAAAGGAAAGCTTTCAACATTTCTTGTCTAAAAGAAACAGTGTTCTTTTGTGTGTGTGTGTGTGTGTGTGTGTGTGTGTGTTATGACTTTGTAAATAATCTGAATAAGAATAAATATTGGTTGCCAAGATAAATTATTTGGAAGCCCTAGACTTCAAGTTTATTATGCACATATAAAAGTGAAATTCACTGAGGTAAAAGTTATCTATTGTGGGGGGTTGTGTTGTTTCATTTTAAATAATTGTCCCAACCACTGGTTTAATAAAAAGAGCTGATTGGCCAAAGGCAGGCAGGAAGTGTAGGCGGGACTACCAGACTAAGAAAATCTCTGAGAGCAGAATGCCAGACAGAGCACCAGAGAGAAGCTGCAGGACACAGAGGACAACCATGCAGCTTTAAAGAAAGGTACTGAGCTGCATGGCTGAACAAGAGACATGGGATAGCTTAAGGGTAGAGAGTTAGCAAGCGATATGCCTGGGCCTAAGGCTGATCAGCCAAAAATTAATGAAAGCATCTGTGTGACTCTGTGGGTCTGTGGGTCCTAGTAGTACGGGCCAGAAACCTCGTACTACAATCTATGGACATGATCAAACAGCTGCTAAGCAGTAGCCAAAGAGCAAATCCTTGAAGCAAACTCAAGTGTAACTGGATCTAAATCTTGGCATGTGCTGCCACTCAAGTGCACTTACAAGAACCAGAATTAATGAGCCACATTTCTATTGAGTATGTTTCTACTGTTTTCTAAAAATGCTATGCAGTCAAGTGCTCTTGATCTTCATTCTAAGTGTCATAATTCATAAAAACAAAAGTATCTAGAGTGTTATGACCACCAATCAGATAATCCATAAACAATTTTTATTATCCCAAAGTGCATTCTATTTCTACACTCTTATATTAACCTTTGTTGAGAGTTGGGCAACACGCAATTTATCAGGTCCACTAAAGGAATATTACTTTTCATCTCAGAACATAGACTGAACAGAAATCCCCGGTATGATAAATTTTATATTTATTCCCTTTCTTTTTGGTGAGAGCCAAGATTATTTCTGGGAGAAATTATACTCACCTTAAAACATTGACTCATCTAAATCCATCACAAAATTCCAATTCACAGTTTCAAAGATCCCTACAAGTCTCTCTAGCTTTGAAAAATATCCCCACTTCACCATCTTGATCAATAAGAGTAAAGTTGGTTTTGAGCTATAACCCTCATTCTTCTTTCCTCTGTCCCTTCTTTTTCCTTAATCAGTCTGTGGTAACTCAAAGTGAAGCAGCTTTTGAGTAACCATGTTGCTTCACATGAAAGAACCTATACTCAGGACCAAACAAAAGGAAAAATGCATCCAGGCTCAGCAATATCGCTTAGTCATTAATGTCTAAATATTTGATATGTGAAACATACAAAGTCTGTTCAAATTTCATAAAAGGGGGTAGCTTTGTTATTTCAGACAAATAGTATGGCTGTTGTTTGTTTAATTCAATAATAAGAAAAGTATGGAAGATTCAAGCAGATAGATTAATTGGCATGAAAGGAAGACTGGCCTTGAGTTTTACAGCTTGTTAATTAATTTTCACATTACTATGACAAAATACCTGACAAAATCAGCTTAATGTAAGGAAGATTTTTTAGACTTCCAGTTTCGGAGGTCCTAGTTCATTTTAATAGAGAATACATGATAGAGGGTCTCTGTCATGCTAGCTGAACTGGAAGGCAGAAAGTACTTATATTATAGGGGGACCAGGAAAAGAGGCCATTATTGAAACCAGGAAATATATAACTTGAAAAACTGTCTTCAGTAGACTATTTTAATGTACCATGTATTATCTCTTAAAGCCTCCACCCAATTTTCCCAAAGAGTGCTACAAAGCCAGAAATTCAACATAGCCTATGAGACATATTTCAGAGTCAGACCATAGCAAAACTAAAGAGTAATAGAAGAATTCCATCTCTGATTGCAGGATTTGACAAGGTCGCTTATATTTGTGACACCTTAACTATAGTTGTTAATCAAAACTATGCATGGTTTCTGAAGGCAGTTTACTAACTAGCCATAAACATCATGTATGTAGTACACCTCTTTACTGCTCTACTCCCCAAACATGGGTGATTGAACACATGAGAGGGTATGTATTTCAGCACATCTTTCTCTAAAAGATGCAAAAATGGGCCACAAGTATTAAGTTTGGATTCTGTCACTGAATATTAAAATACTCCATGAGTATTTCAATCACAGTAGAGTAGAGTAGAATTGTTCTGGTTTAAGCTAGTAGGTGGTTCTTTATTGTTCACTCACATGCCTTGCTCATTATCAGTCAGTAAGAATGCTTTGTCACTCCTTTTTACACAGGAATTGGATGACAAGGAGCCCACCTGCTTGTTTCCATATGTTCTCTTTAGAAGGAGCCATAAAATCAAAAGCCCTTCCATGTGTATTTTAAAGCATCCAGCACAATGTAACTTATATTGCATTTGGTAAATTTTAATTAGAAAACAGGCTACATGGTCATTTTGGTGTGTTGAACATGAATGTCTGAGGGAGAAAAGAGTGAACTTCATAAAACCTGCTCTTACACAGTGATTTTACGTAAAGTCATTTCCCTTCTCTGCAGACTAATTTCCTTCTATAACAACAACAATAATACTAGCAATTATATCACAATAGTAGAATCAATTATTTTAGTCCTTTATTGACTCTCCTAAACATATGCAATCTTGGAAATAGACTTAACATGATTCGTTTTATTTCTCTGTTATGGTAAGCATTCATTTGTCTTCATGGAGACAAAGCATGAGAAACCTTCTACTGCCTCAGTACTCAGCAATTTGAAAGTTAGGCAGCTAAAGGAAGAATGTGAGGTGTGGATATCTAAACAAGACAGGATGTTTTGAGCTTAGAGCTGCTCTGCAGGAAACTAGCTGGCAAAACTAATTGTTTAAGCAAGCTGGGTAAATAGATCCAGGTGTGATACATGGGAATCAAGCTGGGGTTTTTTCTAAGCTTGATGTAGGCATTGACTCTGATTTCTTTTCTTAGAGAGTCCACAGTAATACTTTATATAGCTCTAAATCATAACGCTGGTTCCCTAAAGATGACCTGTGGCTGTCATCATATTTGCCTAAAACTACAATTTGTCAAGGTTGGAAATTTTACATCTTGTATTAAAGCCATATGCTGTTCATCAGCAGTAGAATTGAGATAGGACTTCCAGTTTGTCAATGTATTTTTGATAATGTTAAAAGCAATTCTGTGGACTTCTCACACAAAATTTGACTTTGCACCAGCATATAATAGAGGCATCTACATGAACTTGTGAGTTCCTTTGCTTCAAAACTTTCCTGTTGATGAGGCGTGCCTTCAGATGAGTTTCCTACTTAACTGAGACTGAGACAAGACTACTGAAGCAGAAACTTCAACTGTACCAAGCTTTGTCTCTAGCACAATGTTATTTTATTTTATTTTTTTTTGTATTCTGCCTCAGGGAAAATAAAATCATCACCTACATGTTTACAGGGCATAAGATAACAACCTGGCCTTGACATTGACATTTTTAGGTCAGGGTTATTCACTACTTTTTTAAAATTTTTAACATAAGAGACTAAGCAAACTCAGATGACTCAACTTTTACACCTTTATTTTAAGAGCTTGCTCCTGTCTTTTCTACTCAGTTAAATATAAAGGATGTTTCCAAATCTGAGTGACAGAGCTGACAAAATGGTGATGAATATTTCTTTCAAAGCTGATAAAACCATCTCTCGCTATCATCAGCCCGCAAATCACCCAATACTTCCAATGCAATTTGTAGTATGTAGGGTTTTATTTGTTTCAATTTACAATAAATTGAATTTTTCAGATGGAAAATAAGAGCATAAATTGGCTTATTGCAAGAGTACCATGCTGGGAACTAGAAAGAACAGCGACTCTCCCTAATCTCTGGTCTTTGCTGTTTGCTCACTGGAGAATGTCAGTTTTTCAAATGCTACCAATGTTTTTTGTTACCTGTCTATGTCATTATATTTAGAACTATGTAGCTGGCCTGACTTCAGCCCATACCTGCTTTTGCACTACTCCGTGTTTCACTTCATTGAACAACTCAACTCTGGCTTTTCTTCTCCTACTTTGTCATTTAGCATTCTTGCTCCCCCAAAGTTTCACTTCACGTCCTTTATGGCCAGATAGTGTCTTCTTTTGGATAGTATTATACTTCATCCATCCATTTGAAGACTCCTGGGGAACATACAGATGAAAAATTCAAACTTAGTGTGACTAAAACTTAATGTATCTTTTGCTTGTGTTCTTACTCTTTCCCTGTCTAAGAAAATGCTGTTTTATCTTTTCATAAAGGTAAACCAGAAACCTAAGTGAATCTTCTTGATTAAATATGAATAGTTAGAGAAAGAGTACATTCTCTTTCCAAATAATTGAATATTTTGATATTAAAATGTAATTCTTTTTGTTCTCTTAGCTTCTTAATATCAATCCCTTGACCGAGTTGAAACTTCCTTCTTCATATCCTAGATTATTAAAATGATCAACAAACTGTGCTTCTTTTAATTCATCACTATCTATTAATGCCATCATAGTCTATACTGCAGGATAAGTGAACATTCAGTAACACAAATATGTTCTCACCTCTTCCTTTCAGAAAAGTCTGCATTGTCTATCTAGTTATTTCAGAATGAAGTTTACTTCCCTTGGTTTATCATATGACAGAGAGCATAGTAAATGTGCCCTCTTAGGAGGTGGTAGTGTTTACTAAGTGGTGTGTATAGGAAATAGAATCTTGAGTGGTCTAAAATTGTGGATGTTTCCTATTGCAGCAGAAAGACTGCCAGATCAGATTGGGGATTGGAGGGAAAACCTAGAAGCAATAGAATATTATTTCAGGATGGGAGAGGTGGAGAGATGGCCCAGTGGCTGAAGTGCGTGCTGTACACATAAAAAAGGGCCTGTGTGTGAATGTCCAGCATCTACTTAAAAGCCAGGTAGCATGCCTGTAACTGCAACCCAAGGAAACAAAAAGCCCAGAAGCTTGTTGGCTGCTAGTCTAGCCAAAATGATGGGCTCCAAGTTGAGAGAAACCCTATTAAAAAAAAAAAAAGCTGAGGATGGAAGAGTGATTGAGAATGATAATTAACATCAATCCCTGTTCTCTCTCTCTCTCTCTCTCTCTCTCTCTCTCTCTCTCTCTCTCTCTCTCTCTCACACACACACACACACACACACACACATACACACACACACCCCACACAGAAATAAGAAGTATAGTCAGAAGTTTCTGTCCCACTTGTTCTGTCCCACAGCCATTCAGTCCCAAATATCTGAACTGAGTCTCAAAGCAGTGTAGTCCCAAAGAAACACACAGAGGCTTATATTAATTACAAGCTCATTGGTCTACAATTCAGTCATATTACTATCTAAATCTTATACTTAAGTTAACCCATATTTCTCATATGTTTTAACCACATAACTTGCTACATGTTTTACTCAGTACAACACTCTCATCTTGCTCCCTCTGTGTCTGCTGGCACCGCTGGTTTCTTTTCTGCTTCCCATCATTTTCCTAGTCTGTTCACCCCACCTATACTTCTTACTAGCCTATCAGCATTTTATTAAACCAATATGTGCAACAAATCTTTGCAATGTACAAGAGCAATATTCCACAGCAAAGAAGTAATTTTTAAGACATGAAAGTAAAATATTAGATGGGTTTTGATTAATGAATAGAGACAACATAGATAGAAAATGTATAAAAGACATGCAGTATGTGATAAATTGTAGATGTTTACTATAGTAAATCCATAAAAACTAAAATATATGTGTATCTGTGCATGAATGCATGGATGATTTCACATCATGCCATAAAATTTTTTCTTTAATGATTAGGTCATATACTAACCACTTATGAAATGTGAATTTTCTACACCTCAGCTTTTAAAGGTGAATGTTAAATTCAACAATCTCTCTATTTAAAACATCAACAGCACCAGAAAACAGAAATTATTAACATTAGCAAAAGTTTCTTTGTAGATAAAGATGGACAAACCAATCATAGAAAACTGAAGTAATGCATATTGGTATAATTACATAACTAAACCTCCTCAGAGTCAGTAAAAATATGGAACCATATTTATAAAAGGCATATGTGGGGATTTAATAAAGTCTTTCCCTTGCCATTTTCCAGGAAGTAGTTTTATAATTTCTCAGCCTATGTCTTGTTATCTAACAGATAGAGACACAGCCTGACAACTCCTCCATTGTTTTAGAACAATTTGTGATTCTCCTGTTAGATATGTTTTACCACTGACACTCTGAATATGTGATTTCACAGTTCAAATGTTTGGTGCTTATTAGCAGATGTGGAAGAGAATAAGAGGTAGTATGTGTGTGTGTGTGTGTGTGTGTGTGTGTGTGTATGTGTGTGTGTGTGTGTGTGTGTGTGTGTGTGTGTGTGTGTGTGTTTTACAGTGTTAAAAGTTGATTATGGTCTAAAATCTGAAATTTGTCATCCTGATAATTTTATTTATTTATCCATACCTGCCACCTATGACTTTTATATGAAAGCAGTTGTGATTTTTGCTAGAGGACTGAAATAAAAAGTGTGAAGTGTTGGGAGGAGAGGAGAGAGAGATTATATATATATATATATAAATCTCATAAATCTTAGGAAAAATGAACTCTTGTTTGACTGTTTTATGTTGCATCAGCTCACTCATTGGTGTATGAGTGAAGATAAGCTTTCCCTGGGGGCAGATTAGAGCATATAAATCATCCCATACCTTTCACACCTTTAATGGGGGCACGTTATTGAAAGGGGGAGTCAACCATAATGTCCTGTGTGAACTGTTACAAGATAGTTGCTTGACCTCAGTCTCATAGGCATCTCTTTCTATGGTCTCTAGAACTAAGGCTTGGCCCAGCCCATTACAGATAAACTCCCCTTAGGAACCCAGATTACTTATATCAGCCCCATCTTTCTGCTCTTTAATCACCACAGAACTTGTCAGTTTTGCCCACACTGAATGAAAATCTAGGAGGCATGCACAATTTGCCTACATCCAAATCACTCTTCTGTCAGGCACAAGGCCAATGTCTTGGTTTCTCAACTTAATTGTAAATAAATGAGTTAGATCTATTACAGACAACTCTCTCCAAGTATCAAAAAAAGTTTTATTAATCCTTACTTACAAAGGCTTCTAGAATCCAAAATGAAAAAATCTAGTTTTTAGTACAAAGATTTTTATTATACACAACAGCCACAAAGACAAAATTTCATTTTATGTCTGTTCAATATTGAAAACAATGACAGCCATAAATAAATGTTGAGTAATGCTTATTCCTCATATATTGATTTCTTCTCAAAATAAACAAAAGGGCTTGACAAAGATATCAAAATGAAATACTGGATATGGGGGGAGGTGTTTTAGTGATGTTGGCTGGTTTTTATCATTTTTGTTGTCCTTTAATCAACCAGGAAGATGACATTTCTCATTAAAATGCCATATTTTATTTTGATGGAATACAATACAAACTAAGTTTTCCAGCACTTTTTATATACAAAGGCATGAAAATTTAAGACTTAATGCCAAATTGCTTTGACTTTTTCAATCATTCAAGATATATCCTTAATGTTATTTATTTTATCACTTTGAGAAATCTACATGCTTATCTTAAAAGTAGAACTAAAAAAGTCACATCATCTCTTCTATTGAAGTTCTGAAGTAGATTCACAATCAATTTTACATGCTGCTTTTATTTTCTAGCTAACATTCCCTGTCATGAATAAGCTATCAGATTCACAAAGCAAAAGACTTTATTACTTTCTGTAACTGTAATAGTGCTTTTTTTTAACTGATAAAGGAGAACCTGTGTACTTTAAAGAGTCAGTGGCATTATATAATATAAATGAGTAAATACAAAAAACCAAACAAACAAACAAACCATCCTGACTACAGGAAACCAACTTACATGGAAATGTGAATTCTAACATGACTCTTCAGAGTAACACATGACTGGCCTTTCTGACATACCTTATGACTTCTCCCATTATATTCGCCCATACTCATGCTGATAATGCTATCTGTGTTTCCCCAAATATCAAAGTCACATGTCTGCCTGACTTGTAACTCATGCTATTCCTTTTACATGTGATTTTCATGGCCTGGATACCCAGAAGAGTCACGGGATATTTTGATTGCACTATGACACTCTCCTGAGACTGACAATAAAGCTTAACCTTGTATAAAGGGGTAGAGTTAGTGACCAAGTGACCAGAATAGCCATAGAAGTTTTAGAGGACCCAGGATACATCTAGAGAGACACAGAAAGCAGTAGAAAGGGACTTAGATAGATTCCCAGGCCCTTGATTGGGATTGAAGGTTACTGGTCACTTCTCTGCCACTTCTCTGATGAAATATTTTACTATGATATTTGACTCCTGAGTTATATTGATAAAAAGAATAATTAAATAAATGCTTCATCTGGTCCCCAACATGGATCTCAAATATTCAAATGTATGGTCTGAGAAAGCTATGAAAGGTTCTAGATGAGGATCCAGATGTGGCTTCCTAGTCTTTCAGTTTGTCAAGTGGACTAGTGCTTGGTGGTATGCAGAGGAACAGCTACCAGTACTACCTGAAGGCTGGATCAAGCATCTAACCCCACACACTAAGCTGAACCCAAGTGGCAGCTGACATGGTAGTTTAAGATTTGTGTCACATTACATGGTCTGAGAATGTTTCAGTAAAACACAGAAAACCTTTAAAATAATACATCGTTTTAAAAATTTGCATGTATGCTAAAGAAAGAAAAGAAAATGGATATATACAATAATAGAAAAAAATAAATAATTTAAAAACAATGTCTTTAAAATTAGAGTAATATAAATTAATTAAGCCCATAAAGTTGAAAAATACACAGGGTAGCTGAATTGGGTATGATGTTTTGTTGACTCTGGATACAAATACAGTAGCTGTTCAGAGACATTAAATTATGAAAACTGCTAAATTAAATCAACCTCTGTATTTTAAGGATGTCTTAACTTCTAAATAGAAGTTAGAAAATATATTGCATTGGGAGAGAGGTTATGTCTTTGTTTACACAGGAAACAATAAGTTATATTTCTCTTCAAAATTAGTGAAGAACAGATTGATTTGGGTAGACCTATTAAGAATATTAGCTATAGATATGAGGGGAAAGGTCAAGAAAGACTAAAAGGCAGATGCTGTATAAGCTGATTCCTTGATGTGGGAATAGCTTGAGACTAGATGAAACATGAGAAATCTTGTTGGTTACAGAGTCCTCATGACTCATTGTTATATGCCACCCTTTTATATATAAGAATATAAATTTATATTACAGTTTGCTTATCCAGTTAAAACAGAATTATACATTTGACAGATGTCTTTTACCTAGTCAAGCATAAAACAAAACAAATAACTTTAAGCTTATTTGTGCATACCACACATCATTACATACTTGTGTTGACACGTGTGTGTGTGTAATACCTTTAAAAGGTTGATTGTCCTCAGAAAAAAATAATGGACATCAATAAGGACAAGTAGCCAAAGTAATAAAGCCTCAAAAAGTCTCTATTGCAGTTTCTTCAAATTTCTGCATTCAGAACTTCCAAACTGCTAGCAGACATGGTGGAGTTTCATGCACTATTCCAACCAGGACTTCATATATACCTTGTACTTTCCAGAGACTTGACAATAAACGATACAGCTAGCCCTCCAAGGATTAGATAATTACCTCCATTTTCTATGAGTCCCCTAAAGATGCTATTATCACAGACAACATTAAATAATATTAAGAATATAATGTTCACATTCCCAAGATGTAAGGTGTATGATTTTGGTATGTTAAGTGAGTTATGAATGTTTGTCATTGTTTAGGTATATTGGTTACACTTTTATTGGTCATGGTAATGAGAAAACCAAGCAAAGGAAGTTGGATTCAAGGATCTCTTTCTGAAGAGAAAAAGGAGAATATTGAAAGGATAGAATATAGTTGGAGGTTTCTGTCCCACCAGAATCTCTCAAATACCAAACAGCCTCTTCCCATGTAATTGACCTTGAGGCTTAATATTATAGTAACTGCTGGGCCAGTAGCTCAAGAATATTAATATCTAGCTCTTACACTTAAAATAACACATAATTTATATGTATGTTTAGCCACATAGCTTAGTACCTTTGGTCAGGCCAGCATTTGCATTTACTTCTTCTCTGACTGATGACTGCTTCTCTGCCTTTCATCTTTCCAGAATTCTTTTAGTCTAGTCTTCCTACCTATACTTCCTGCCTGACTATTGGCCAATCAACATTTTACTAAACCAAAACCAGTGGCAATTTTTTACTATATACAAAATCATCCCACAGCAGAAATAAAGATTAGATTATTGAATCTCCTTTCAAACAAAAAGAAACTATTAATATCAAATATTTTACATTGGTATAGATTTTCGAATATTAACATAAATTTATGGTTATTTTGTTATATATATGTATTTCTACTCTTGTTTAAGGTATTGCATCTATACAGTTCATTTATAAATGTAATCTAAATTTCTCCTCCTTAAAAATTATTATTGCAAACTATTTAATATAATTAAGAAATACAGGTTAGTAGTTGTCATTTAACAATCAAATTTGTGACCATGTTATATATGTTTTATTCATTTCAGTTTATTTTATTTAATAAAAATGTCTTTTTTATTCATGTATCCCCCTGCTCCCCTGCTGTCCCTCCTCCTAATACATCCCTGTCAGCCTTCAGCCTACCCCCTCCCCATGCACCCATTCTCTCCCCGCAAAGAGCAAAAAGTTCCAAGGTGGGTCACCTCAGCATGGCACATCTGCTCCATGGCACATCTTATGCAGACAAATCCAGTATCAAGACTGAATTAGGTGTTCTTCTACAGGGAATGGACTATAAGGTTCCAGCTCACACACCGGAACACAGTTTAATTCCACCCCTTGAGGCTGCAAATTAGACAGTTGCCTACACTTGGAGCATCTAGCTTCTTTTTCAGATGGCTTCCCAGTGGCTCTTCCCAATTCATTGAGCTCCCCAGAGCTCCAGCTAGCCATCAGTGTGAGAATTATCCTCATAATCCCTGTGGTCATGCTTATACAGACTTTCCTCCCCTGCTCTCAGTTGAACCAGGAGCTCTACCTAGTGCTCAGCCATGTAGCTCTGCCTCAACCTCTATTCATCGTTGGATGTAGGGTCTGTGATGGCACTTAGGGTGATTATTCATTTGATTATAGGGGAAGTCCTGTTTAGGTACCCCCTCCACTATTGGTTGGAGATCTAGCCAGGGACATCCTATCAATTCTTGGAGGTTTCCCTAGCACCCAGTCTCTTTCCAACCCCACACTGGCTTCCTCTACTGAAATATCAATCTCCTTTTTTTCTCCCTCTTTGTTGCTCCTCTCACTCATACATCTCATTTTCTCATGGTTTGTTCCCACCTCTTCTTGGTAGCAACCCATTATGATCCCAATTTGCTAAGGTGATTTTCTCTGTTTTCCCTTCCCAGGGGAATCTCTGAATGTCTCTATTAAGTTCCTTCTGATCCCAAGTTGTTCAGTGGTTGTGGTTTGCAGCCTGGGCCTTGTTTGCTTTCTGTCTAAAATCCACTTATGAATGAGCGTATCTCATGCCTATCTTTCTGTGCTTGTGATACTTCACTCAGGAGGATATTCTCCAAATCCATCCATTTGCCTAAAAATTTTAGGATATCATTTATTTTAGTGCTGAGTAGTGCTCCATTGTGTTGATGTACCACAGTTTATTAATTCATTCTTCAGTTGTGGGGCATTTAGGCTGTTTCCAGGTTCTTGTTATTATGAATAATGCTGCTATGAACATAGTTTAGCTAATGCATTTGATGTACGAATATACATCCTTTGGGTATATGCCTAAAAACGGTATTGCTTTATTCTTGATGAGGATGGTTCCCAGTTTTTTGGGGAACTGCCTTATGGCATTCCTGAGTGACTGTACACTCCCACCAACAAGGGAGAAGTATTCTGCTTGCTCAGTATCTTCTCCAGCCATAGGCTGTCATCTGTGTTTTTGATCTTAGCCATTCTGACAGGTGTAAAGTGGTATTTCAAAGTTGTTTTGATTTTCATTTTTCTGATGGCTAAAGATGTTGAACAACTTTTTAAGTACCTTTCACCCATTTGAAATTATTTTGTTGAGAATTCACTTTTTAGCTCAGAACCCCATTTTTTAATTGAATTATTTAGGTTTGGGGATTCTAGTTTCTTGAGTTTGCTATATATTGTAGAAATGAGTCCTATTTCAGATGTAGAATTGGTGAAGATCTTTTTCCCATTCTGTGGGCTGTCGTTTGTCTTATTTACTATGTCCTTTGCCTTACAGAAGCTTCTCAGTTTCAGGAAGTCCCACTTATTGATTGTTGTTCTTATTTTTAATGCCAAACAGATATTTTATGTAAATATATGCTCTTCAAATACTTCAGAGATCTATAGAATATGGCATTTAAGATGTTTTAATAACATAAGGCTTATCTGTTCATGGTAGTACCAGTCTATATCCGAGGAGATGATGGATATCAAAGAACTTCCATATGGCGTTTGCTTTTTTGTGGTAAGTTAGCCACTGGGCATGAAAATGCCCTTTCCTTTACAGGTCAATATATGATGTCCAAATTGTACCAGCAGAATACAAAATAATGTGCTCCAACCAGGTGAGCCCATCCTTTGAAATTCCTGATTTGTGGAAACATTTGTCAGATATTCTAGGCCTATAGGTCAAAGATGAATGCCCCAGCATTACAGAAGAATCTTGGGAGATTATCCAATCAGCCAAATATTTCGGTCACTTCTAATCTTGTAAGTTGATTGCTCTGTTTACCTGTGTAATATATCCTTCTTAGGTCCTTGATTGGATTAAAAGTCCAATAGTTATAGTTATAATTTTTTTGTTACCAAATTCAGAAGTGAAACTCATGGAAAAGATGTAAAGTATATAAGGTTGACAAGCATAAAAGCTTAAAATGTTTTAAAATCTAAAAAATTAGTTTTGGGTTAGTAATAATGTAAGTTAGGATAGACAATGAATTAGGCACATAACTTTGGACTCACCAAGATAGGGTAGATAATTGAGTACTTTCTCTGAATTTGCCAAAAGCAAATGAACTGGACATCATTGTGAATGTAATTATTACCTGGTAATTGTTCTTATTGTATACAGTTTAATTGTGTATAGTGTTAAAACTTTCCCTTTTTATTTAGACAAAAGGGTGGAAATATGAGATATTGTGACTGTACCTGGTCACTCCTGAGAAAGTCATTAATATATAACCTTGAATCAGGGAGAGGAGCTAGCAACTGGCTGACCAGAATTAGTTGCAGGGTTTTGGAGGGGCTGGGGTATATATAGAAAGACACAGAAAGTAGTAGGAAGAGGCTTAAAAATTCCTGCTCCTTTTTGGATCCAGGAAGGAGAGAGGGAGGGAGGGATGGAGAGGAGAGGAGAGGAGAGGAGAGGGGAGAGAGAGAGAGAGAGAGAGAGAGAGAGAGAGAGAGAGAGAGAGAGAGAGAGAGAGAGAATCAATTGTTGTTGTTCTGCTGTTTCTCGAATCAGATTTTTATCCTGATATCTAGGTTTTTATTGAGAAAAGAGAAATCACACAACTTCACACAACTCTCATTCTTTTGTTTCCATTTGAAATGTTTTCAAAAGTCACATTCTCAATTGGATTTTCCTGGACAATCTAAGTAGAATAGCATGCTTACCCAAAACACAAATATTTAATTGTGTTCATCTACTTAATTTTTCTTTATATCTATCAGTATGTAATATGTATTTGCTTATGAACTTTTTCTGTATTTCCATCTCACTTGTGAAAACATGAGTTCCAGGGCAAAGGGATTTCTCTTGTATTTAATTTTCTGTTTTCTTCATGTACCTAAAAAAGTATTTGAGATTGTTTGTTGTTGTTTATTCCAAATTAAAACATTCTCTTCTAGGGAGATAAAGCAGGATCAGAAAACTACCCTGGCTTATTTATTTACCACATTCAGAAAACTCAAAAATTATGAAACTTAATAAGCCCCTCTCTTAGTTTATATAAATAGAAAACAATTTCTAAATAGGAAACTCTCTTGAATGAAACTTGTTGCAAACTGGACAAGAATCTCAAAGTATGAAGATTGCATGAACTGCCACACATTCTAGGTATAGTTTTAATAATGCATCTGCATTTGTATCACGCACTTTCCTGTAACAAACAATAATAAACTCAATGCTTCTACAAGTTAGCCTTGATTAGAATCTTTCTTTTTTTGTATGACATTATTCTAAGCAAAAAATTGTGCTCAAACAGATATACCAACCTACCAAATGATGAGTAGAAATATTTATATGTCCCCAGATACAACTATAGTTGACACACATGAGAGTAGAGAATTGTTGTAGAATAATACTTCTGTATATTGTAAAGATTTGGTTTAATAAAATTTGGATTGCCAAGTAGCTAGGCAGGATGGATCGATGGGGTGACCAGACTAGGAGAATTCTGGGAAGAGAAAAGACAGAGAAATAGTCACCAGCTAGATTCATGGGAAACAAGAAGAGAATTCTGTATTGAGAAAAAAATACCAAGCCACGTACCTAAACATAGATAAGAATTATGGGTTAATTTAAGTGTAAGAGTTAGTTAGTAATATGCTTAAACTACCGACACAGCATTTACTATAATATTCAGCCTCTAGGTAAATTACTGGGTATTTGATAGTTCATCAGCCAGAAACTTCTGGCAACAGAACATTCATGGAAAACATTGTGATACAGACTACCTTTCTTGTGTTGTGTCAGGTAATAAACTGTCTTGATACAGTGGTAGTTGCATGTTCCTTGTAGTGAGTGGTGAGACTTGCAACAAACATGGAGCTATCCATGCTTGTAAAATCAAAGAGAACAGCAATAAAGTTATCTTCTTTATAGTAAAAGAGGTAGAATAACTGCTTAATGAATAAGAGCCACTATCTGGCGTGGGAATACATTCTAAAATGCAAAAAGTGGAGAATATATTGCAGTTGCTGAATGTAATATACATGGGATGATAGCATGTGCAGGCTAGGTTGGTTGTTGCATGGCTTTTGTTGTGAGTGAATGATAAGACACGCAACATGAGACTTACCGATATACTTATAAATAGTTTACCTATGTAAGAAAACAGTTATAGTAATAAAATGACATACTGCTGGTATTTCCTACCTTGACATCTGATTTGGTCAGGAAAAGTAAAAGAAAAAAGATGCAATCAAGGCATTGAATTGAAATTTCTTATATGTGGTGGGCCACATGTAAAAGAGAGTAGAAATTGGGTCTGTAGTGAACTGTTCCTCCTAGTATTTAAAAATTTAAAACCTATGGGAAAATATTAAACAGGAGGAAAGGAGCAACATGGAAGTGATAGAAAATAACTCTAGGTCTTCCTTTTAATACAGAAAACGAAACCCATAATCCAGCATACACAATAGGATCTTCATAAAGGCCAGTACAGAACCTATGGGAATCTGAAACTGCAAGGCATCTGAACTAGTTGGACTTGGAAATACAACTGTGAAAGATATAAAAGATCCTCTAACAATCCGTATCTTGAATTTGTGGGATACAGTATTGATGTGGGAATGTCTTTCTCTGTGCTGTGCATATCAATCTTTAAATAAGGGACTATTTTGGCCATGGCAGGCGCCATAGAAGTAGAAGGTGGGGAATCAGAATAGTTAGGAGAAGGAGGTCAGAGTCAGGAACAAATCAAGCCAGCCACCAAAGAAGAAACATGTAAGGAATATGGGTTATCCATGGGCCAGGTGGCAAGACAGATTAATGGAAATGGGTTGAATTAAGATGAAATAGCTAGCCAGCAACATGTCTGAGCTATAAGTCAAACAGCATGAACTTAATATAAGTGTCTGAGTCATTTGGGGGGCCTAAGCAGCAGTGGGTGGCTAAGGGGTCTGGAGCAGCAGGTCTGTGAGTCTGGATCTCTGGTACCCAGGGCCAAGAAACCACATTGTAACACAGTGAGGATAAGAATCAGATGCAATATCCTGGCATTGGAAATTGAGTGATATCACTACTCGTCACTTAAAAAATTATGTAATATGAGACAATAGGAATTGTGTAATATGAAACAATAGGAAAATAATCTCTGCTGGACCAATTTATATTAGCCATTAGGGATAGGATGCTTAGTTATTACTGGCTGGAGTGTTCGTACAGTTCTAGAGTTTGGGAAACATTATAGAGAATCATTACTGAGAATCTGGCACACAAGAGATTGCGGTTGATGATTAGTTCACTGGGGTAATAACAACTGTGCTTAGTGTGAATTTAAACAGGAGGTTGATTTATCATAAACCTTAGGCTTTACAATGACTTTAGTGTCTTTGCTGAGTCTCATGATAGAACATGATTATTTACAAGTAAGGCAAAGCTCTGTGAGCTCTTAGTTGATGCACGAATAAAGGAAACTCAGGGACATATCCCTGGGAAAAGCGGAGATATTAGAGAGAATAAACACAACAGTCAGATCTCATCCAGCTGTCTTACAGGATCCTCAGCCTCACTCCTCCTGGCTTCTTCTGCCTGAATCTGTCTTCCTATGTCTGCCTTAAATACTTTCTCTGCTCAGTTAAGGCATGTTACCACCTCTGCCTGCCTGGGAGCTTGGAACTCCTGCTGTAAACTAAGATGACCTCAACTCAGATTAGATTAAGAGTGTAGGTCACCACTCCCAGGATATTCCCTGTGCTGGGATTAAGGGTGTGAGTTACCACTGTCTAATCTTCCTAGACTGACTGTGCGTAGATCCCTCTGATATCTCCAAATGTTTTTATTATATTACAAAGTATCCCAACAGTAAACCATGTAGGCTCTGAGCACTGGTATTGTGTTGGACTTATTTATCCCACTGGGCATAGAACAGTAAAGTCCTTGTATAGCCAAATAATATGTTGCTGCCTCTGTTAGCTACATCACAGCCAAAGATGTAAAGTTCTTGTGGCCTTTTAATCTCTTCCTAAAGCAAAATCTGCTGCCTATATAACCCTTGCTCCATTCTGTAATCCATCTATGCCTGCCTTAAATACTTTCTTGGCTCAGTTAAGGCATGAAACCACCACTGGGAGAGAACATAGAACAGGAGAGTTAAAGGAAAATGTAGACTACTATATATATACTGCCTCTTCTGATTAGTAATATTCCCATCTGGAAATAGAGTGGGGAAATTTCTAATACTCAGGCCATGAAGAAAACATGAGGCTCAAGATCTCAGAAACCTTGCAAGACTCAGGAAGCTTAGAGATTTATAAGAATCACTAGGTCCCTTTAGTTTATATAGGTAGGAAACAATTACTGGAGAGGAAAAGATTATATTCAGTAGTCAACAAATCGGTCACAAAGCCCCACAAATGTAGCTTTTATGAATTCACTACCAATTCTGAG
This sequence comes from Phyllotis vaccarum, assembly GCA_033318265.1. Classification (NCBI taxonomy): domain Eukaryota; kingdom Metazoa; phylum Chordata; class Mammalia; order Rodentia; family Cricetidae; genus Phyllotis; species Phyllotis vaccarum. The sequence continues at coordinate 12,178,183 of JARWLC010000004.1, read as the reverse complement.
ATAAGCTTTATAGTGATTTGGCTGATTATGAGTCACCCATGCGCTTATTAGTAGTTCTGCATCCATGATACTCTAAGTAACATCATCGTTACTTACATAACCCTATTGACTCACCAAATAAGATTTAAAAATATCTCAAATTTATTTTTCGTCAGGTACGGGTTGTTCATGGAGTTACAGGAAAGGAACATTGTAGTACGAGGTTTCTGGCCAGGACTTTCGGGCCTAACCTTAAGGTTTAGGCCCACAGACCCGCAGACCCGCAGACCCGCAGTCCCACAGTCCTACAGAGACACACAGACACTTTCAGTAGTTTTTTGCTGATCAGCCTCAGGCCCAGGCATATCACTTGCTAGCTCTCTACCCTTCTTCTAACCCATGCCTCTTGTTCAGCCATGCGGCTCGGTACCTTTCTTTAGAGCAGCATAGTTGTCCTCGGCTTCTTTCGGCTTCTCTTTGGCATTCTGCCTGGTGGTCTGTTCTCAGAGTTTTTAGTCTGGTAGCCCCACCCACACTTCCTGCCTGCCTTTGGCCAATCAGATTTTTTATTAAACCAGTGGGTGGGACAGTTATTTTCCATGAAACAACACAATACCCCTACAGAACATATGTTCAATAAAAATTTAATTAATGGATTAATATGTAATATGTATATGGGCTAATAAATTTAGTGATTGAAAATCTCTGAGTCAAAAGAACAAAACTTTAAATACAGATTAAGTGCAAATTTGATTTGTGACCTTAAATAATCATTTAAATTACCTAGGCCACAATTTTTGCATTTTAAAAAATCATTAACTTTTTAAAGTGAAAATTCTAAGTAAAGCTATATATTCCATAATTTTTTTAAAAAGCTTGTATTTGAGATATAAAATTCATATATATCAACTCAGTGATAATATATATACATATACATATATAGTTGAATATGTATGTGTGTGCATAATTTGTATGTGTGCAAGCCTAATACATTACCAAAAATAGTATAAAAGCATCATAGTCTTTGCTCAGAAGAAGAATTAAATGTTAGTTTATCTGGAAAGCAACTCAACTTCTTAGGTCTCTGGTTTATTTCTTTAATGCAAATTTAAATTAATAATTTTAGATATGGATCCACAAGTCATTGTACTGAAAAGTATAAAATGAACTGGCATCTTCAATTGTTTCAAGTAAATTTTAGGTTCCAGTGGAGAAAACAAAATTTTTCAATGAAAAATTATGTGAGTACGATACATTGTATTTCTTGCACCTATGTGTTCTTTTGTGTTTTTTACATAAATTATATGAAAACTACATATGAAAGAGAAAATATTATATATAATTATATGTATAATTAAATGTATTTATATAATCTGTCTCTCAAATATATACGTATATATTGCAATATATGTATATATATTTGAGAATTTTATGTCTGTGGTAAGAGTTCAGTAAATGATGATTAGCACCAGGATCACTAACTATTTTACATCTGACCTTATTACAAACTTCTACTCACTAGGCTCAGAGCTGTTTGACAGCAAAATGTATGTCATTTCATGGTTCACTGAAGACATTATAAAAATTCAAAGACTCTGTTCATTGTACTCAGTAATGAAAGAGTGAAATATTTTCTTCAATAATCAGAAATAAGACATGACTTCTCACACTCTTTATTTCTATTCCGTATAAAAGTAAGAGTCCTAGCTGGAGCAACTAGATAAGAGAAATAAAGAAAGACATTCAAAATAAAAGGAGTGAAGTTAACTTACTTTTATAATCACATATATGAATACTTGCCTGCAACTGGTTGCCCTGTTTGGGGGAAGGTTTAGGACTTGTAGTCTTACTGGAAGGAGTATGTAACAGGGTAGGCTTTAAGGGTTTATAACCTGTCCCACCTCCTGCTTGTTCTCTTGCTGCTTCAAGTTATAGGTGATGAATAAAATTTGCATATAAGTGGGATATGGCACATATGTCAATGGAATAGAATAAATAGTACAGAAATAAATCTATATACTTAGGGCCACTTAACCTTGGGCAAGGATCCCAAGAACAGTGTGTGAATAGATAGCCTTTTAATCAGGGATGTTAAGGAAACTGTGTACACAAATAACAGAAGAATGAAGATTCATCTTCATCTTGTTACATGTACAGACAGTAATTGAAATGGATTAAAGGCACGTTTGCAACTAAAAGCATAAAACTCTTTAATGTTGGCATGGAAAAATATTTCTTGGATAGAATCCCAAAACCTCAGGCAACAAAATAAAAAATATGTAGAATAGCATCAAATTAAAAAAAAATGTGATCAGCAAAGGAAACAGTTAACAAAATGAGAAGGCAGTCTTCAGAAAACTGCAAACCACCATCTAATTAATGGTTAACACATGAGATATATAAAGAATTTATAAAATTCAATAGCCAGAAAATAAGTAACTTAACAAACAATGGTCAAATAACCTCAATAATTATTTTTTCAAAGATGCCTGAAAAGCTAACTGATTAAAAAAATGTGAGCAAGCAATATTACTAATCAGCAGGGAAATGAAAATAAAAATTACAATAAGATATCATCCCACAAGCAATGAGAAGTGAGGAGGGTGAGGAGAAAAGGTGGTGTGGGATTATGCTCTTGTACTTTGTAAACATTTGTCCCTCCTACTCGTTTAACAAGAAGCTGATTGACCAGAAGGCAGACAGGAAGTGTGGGCAGGGCTATCAGAGTAAGAAAACTCTGGGTCTAGGAAAAGCAGAGCAGAAATGCCAGGAAAGATGCAGAAGAAAGAAGACAAAAATACTGCTCTGAGTAAAGGTACTAAGACACTTGGCCAGTCATGGGTTAGTTTAAGGTAAGAGTTAGCAAGTAATATGCCTGAGACATAGCCAATTTGTAATTAATATAAGCTTTGTGTAATTATTTTATAAGTGGTAGCAGAATCTCGGGTAGGAAGATTCCTCAGGACCATAGGCCTGGACAGGTCAGAAAACTTCCTACTATGGAGAGGATATTTGATATAAGAATATGAACTGATTTTGGAAAGCTACTCACATTTCTTCACCCTAACTTGGGCTCAGGAAACATTGCAGAAAAATATTGACAAAGGTAAGGTCTGGATGATTTGGAGGGCCAAGAAATGTCATCTGCATGATACAGTCATGGCAATCATGAACTCACAGAAGGCATGGTCGCCTGCCCTAGGCCAGTACAATATGAGCCCATCAGCAGTCAGTCATGGATACCAGAGGGACTCATATGGCTCTACCTTTTCCTGCTTAATAGCTGGATACTGATGGGTTTTGACAGTGGAGGAGTCACTGTCTTTAACTGAGGACATACTTAGTTTTTAAAAAGGTGGTTTCCCAGTCCTTACTGTTACCGTCTTCTAGGAGCCTTTGATGCAACTTGCTTCAAGTCGTGTAGATGCTCTGTCTGATCATCCTCCTTCCCTTCTTGCCTCCATAAACTCACTTTCCCACAGTGTTCACATATTAAAACAAAAACATAAGGCCTTATATTTAGTCATGTAATGATCTTTAGTGGATTTAGATTAACAGACTTATTCACACCCGGCAAGTCCCTAGGTGTCTCAGCCGTTATCAACCTCCCAGGTTCCTTCCATAGCCTCTTTTCCCACTGGGTCACATGCTCTGTGTTCTGTAGGCTTTTTCCTGGCACACTGCATTCATACTCAGGTTAATTTGGCCTTCTCAACTTCCTTACCTGCCTTTTGAAAATCTACACTTTAGGGGGGATGCCTAAACAGGACTTCTCCTATAATCAAATGAATAATCACCCTAAGTGTCATCACAGAACCTACATCCAACAAAGAATAGAGGTGGATGCAGAGATCCATGGCTGAGCACTGGCCAAGCTCCTGGTCTAGTCGAGAGCAGGGGAGGAGAGTCTGTATGAGCAAGGGGATAGGGATTATGAGGAAAATTCCCACAGTGATGGCTATCTGGAGTGCTGGGGCCCTCACTGAATCAAGAATAGCCATGGAGATCCATCAGGAAAAGGATCTGGGCCTTTCAATGGTTAGCAGCTGTTGATTGGCATGGGCAGTAGGTGGAGCCTCGAGGGGTGGGATCAGACTGTGTTCCTGTGCACTGGCTGGCACCTTGGAGCCCATTCCCTGCAGAGGAATACCTAATGCAACATTGACTTTGGAGTGAGGAAATTGTACTTGGCTGGAGTGGAAGTGCCAAGCTGAGGTGACCCACCTTGGGACTTTCTGCCCTTTAGGAGGATGGGATGGGGAGATGGAGAGGGGCCTGAAGGCTGACTAGGAGGGACTGGGAGGAGGGAAGGAAAGCGGAGTAAGGGGATACATGGATAAAAAAGACATTTTTTAATAAAAAAATAAAATGATAGAAAAAAGAAAAAAGAAAAAGAAAAGGAAATCTCCACTATAAGATTGATTTACTTCTCACTTAATTCTCAACTAAAATGTAGCACCCAGTTTTCACAACCTGAAGTAGTGGCTACTCCTTCCAATTGGTCTTGCCACTTTACTGAAAATATTTGTTATTTTACTTATACAAAAAAAGCTACAGCAAGAATAATGGATTGACCAAGCTTCTGAACACTATGTTTTTTTATAAAAAGCCACAGGCAGCTTCATAAATATTTTTTAAGATACTAGTGATTAAATAATGTTGATACTTATATAACTCTAAATATAATAGAAACTAAATCTTGTACTTTAAATAAATGAATATATTATATTGTACAGATGTTACATTTCAATAAAATTATTATGTAGATGTAGACAATCATGAAATGTAGTATTCTTCTAGGCCTACCTTTTAAGTTATATCACATTAATTATTCAGTTTAATATAGTGGGATACTTGAAGCCTATTAAGCTGTTTCTCCTCTATAAAATTGATTCCATTAATTAGATCTCACATCTCCACCCTCAAAGCAATGCTTCTTTGTTGGAGGAGTCTCTCTGGATTTTCTCATTAGAAGCCACTATAAACATATTCTATCCTCTGGGAAGGTTTACATATTCTGCATACAATATCTGCTATTATATTAGTTTTCTAGGCACTTGATGAACCAAAATTACATCTTAAAATTCCCTGTAGGGAGAAAATTCTTATTTACCAGAATATAGTAATATAGTCTCTAAAGATGAAATTCACTAAAAATTTTAAGTAGTTTTATTCTCAAAGGGCTATGCCATTCATATAAAGTGATGCTGATGGTGGTCCCTATCATTGGGTCCAAAGCCTTATTCTTTCCTGTCTCTGAGGCCTGTATATCCTCCTTGTGTGTTGTGCTCACAGTTGCTATGGAGAAATCATACTCACCTTGAATTCTGAAGCTGTCTGAGAAAAAACGTGGAGCTCCTTTGTGAGGAGAATTCCCAATTCAGAGAACTCTCAGCTACCAGATGCTGATTTCCTAGAGGAGCATTGTTCTGATTTCACTGTCTCTACTGTGCAGCAAGTGTTTGATCCCTTTGAAAACCCATGAGGAAATGGTGCCAGCATATACTTGATCAAGAGACTTAAATAGATCATTCAGAGAGAGAGAGAGAGAGAGAGAGAGATCAAATCAACTTGGTGCACCTTAAACAAAAGATACAATATTGAGAAACAAGGTTATGAATTCAGAAGAGGTTTTCATTACATAGGAAAAACAATGAGTTCGAAGCTAAATCATATAAGTAGAGAACCTCGAAGTTGTAGCTCAAGACACCCCCAAACCAGTTCTGAGCACAAATGAGATTTATTTGCCCCATAGAAAGGAGAATAAAAGATAGAAACAGAAGATAGAGCATGAGGGGGGAAAGGAAACAAGGGAATTAGGGCAAGGGTATTTGTCCCAACTGACAAAGAATTGCCTCTGAGTAGAGAGGAAACAGACATGACACAGAAAAATGTCAGTTTATAAAACTACAAGAAAAAATTCCATGATGAGGTGTTTGATTTTAACTGGGCATGCGAATTGGGTAAAGCAAGGGGGCTCCTAATATCAGGACACCGATACTTTGAAAGGTGGACCTTGGTTGTCAGCTTCACCAGAAGAGATCAGCCAAATAAGGAAACAGACCTGGGGGGGCAACTATAGGAATTTAATGATTTTTTAGCAAGCTATGGAGAATGGGGGAGAAAGCAAGGCTGCCAGAGCCAAATGTTCAAGTGGGCTAGTGTCCCTTTGATCTAGCCATATTTTAATGATTTTTAATGGCTTTTCCCAATCCTGAGGAGACTTTTCCCTGATTTCACCACACACACATGGTTGGGAGAGAGGGTGTGGCATGAAACACATTTGACTAGAGATTGTAACTTTTGTCTTGATTGTATATTTCTTCTTAGAGTAGAATTCAGAATATGCAAAGCACACCACATAAAATGCCAAAGTTTCAGCTGCGAAATCTCTGAGAAGAATATGGGAACTGATTTAAAACCTGGCAATAATAAGCAGCATCATTATTATTTCTTTTTAAATAACATAATAATTATTATTAAATATTGTTGTAGTGGGGTTTCTTGGTCCTGGGCGGCCAGAGGCCCAGACCCACAGACCTGCTGTGCCAGACCCCTTAGCCACCCAGCTGCCGCCACTCAGGGCCCCAGAAATTACTCAGAGGCTTATATTAACTTTATGCTGTTTGGCCTATGGCTCAGGCACATTGTTAGCTTGCTCTTACATCTTAAATCAACCCATTTCTATTAATCTGTCTGCCATGTGGCTCATGGCAGCTCACCTGTGCTCCTTACATGTTGTTCCTTGGGCGGCTTGCTTGATCTGCCTGACTCCACCCTGCTTCTCCTACCTATGCTCTGATTTCTCCTCCTACTTCTTCTATGGTGCCTGTCATGGCCCAAAACAGCTCCTTTATTTAAAGATTGAGATTCACAGCATACAGAAATGCATTCCCATACCAAAATATTATATTGGTTAGCCAAATATTGTCTTTACTTACGTTTTCTGCATCATATTCTAGGTATAGAATTTTCATTTGAAAACTAGACAATTCTCAAATGTTAATTATCAGTTAGGTCTCCAAAGATATCTCTGTTTATAACCTAAAATATATTTCTCCAAGCGATAAAACTGGTTCTCAAGTTTCTGAATATCAGAGAGAAAAACCTCAGAAGTAGATGGCTAAAGAAATATTTCAATAGTTTCAAAATCATACAGACACACACACACTCACACACATATACACCACACACACACCACACACATACACTTATACACCACATACCTAACACCACACACACACACCACACACAGACACACATACACCACATAACAAACACACCCCCCCCACACACAATACAACACCATACACACCACACACACCACACACCACACACACACACACATCAGATTTTTGAAATCACATTTACTTCTGGATTCCCTGCTCTTTTTTGCTGTCTCTCAATACACACTCCAGTGGGTTCCTCTAATCTCATTCACTGATTTCCTTTCTTGCAAAATTAACATTCTGTAGTTAAGCATCTCTTTCATGCTCTTCTCTCCCTCTTAGCTACAGCCCACCTGTGGTGTCTAAACATGCGCCTCTGCTGAGATTTTGATAACAGACACCTGTGCGGCCTAAGCGGCTCTTGACTTATTTCTCTCAGAATGTGTTAATAATTGTGGCCACATTAATTTTCCTCCAGATGTGAATTAAAAATACCATAAGGGCCAATTTGAGTAAAAATTTGGAAGTGGATTCAACTACTCTCTCCCCATCCCTCTCCCTACACACCATTTTACCAACTTCCAAGCACAGCAGAGGGTAGGCTCATCAATCAGAGAGCTGCTGGGCATCCCAAGAGCACTCTGCAGGTGGCTGCTCTCACTGCACACACCTTCAAGTGTATCCTTACCTCACTGCTCAAGGCAATAAACATTCTGCCATGTAGACAGCAGCCATCATTTCATGCAAATACAACAATGTCAATTGACTCAAGTATTCAAATTGGTCCCCAAAGTAGCTGTCACAAGATAACAAGGCAGAGCTGTAATCCACACTGCCTTTTATATTCTTTAGAAACAAATTTTAATAAAAATTTCAGCCTTACTAACATTTCTTTTTCCCTAAATAGCTAGTCAATTTGTGAGACACCAAAGCTGTCATTAAAGTAAGCTACTCTCTGAGTTTCAAATATTTTTTCTCTGTGGTCCACCCTAACCATGATGACTGGCCTTACTTACTACATTTTTGAATTTTTATGTTTTCACTTTTTCCCCCCACACGACTTTGCACATTTTTGTCCATGTGAGACCAGATCTTTCCTTTTACAGGCCAGAACTGCTATTGATTTCAAAAGCTTGTAAGGGAGAAATTCATAGAAAGAGCTGTTAAATCAGAAGTTATGTTCTGTACAACGTGCAACCAACTTTAAGATTTGCCACCCACCTTCAGTCACGCATTTACTCACACAAGCATGAGGCACATCCCTCATTCCATATGCATCCCTATGCACATATCCCTTAAACAACAAAGGCTAGAATGAAGTTATATGAACATGACGCTGTAGAATATTATTAGTCACTGGAGAATCTGTGAGCAGCACCACTAACAAAGGATTAAGAACAAAACTCTGGTTGCTTCTTTTTTTCTGAAAGCCTCTGCCTTTTTCTTAGCAGTTGGCTTATAATTACCAAATGACCTGTGAAAAGAAGAAAAAAGAATAACCAGAGCCCAGAAGGATGAATTATGTTTCTCATTCAAACATGCTAGGAACTCACCTTCCTTTCTGCTGCACATGAGAACATAGATATATAGCGTTTGTATTCCTAACAATCCTACAGTTGCTATGATAATGCAGTATATTTTACAATTTTCTATTCCATTCTCACCCTAGGGAGGGAGATCTAAACTCCAGAAAAGATTCTGCTCTTGCTAAAGATTCTAAATTCAGAGAAGGAATTTCATTCATGGAACAATTGGCTCTTAGGTTTCCTTTGTTTTCTACAGAGCTAACTCTTAGAAGAAAACACTTTTTGCTTGATGAATGAGCATTCTCCGATGAGGAGAGAGGTGGTAACAAACAGCTCTTAGATAGGTATGATTGAATCCATTTTGGACAAGACACCGAAGGTGCAAAGTACAGAATAAGCATGGGACAACAATGAACTAACATGCTCTGAACCACTGAGTCATCTGTCTAATCCATGGTTAAGGTATTTTTTTTTTTAATTTTAAAACATGTGGTTCAAGCTGAGGATATGATATAGCAGGTAATAGCTAGTAATGAAAGCCTGATAACTCAAGGTCAATCTATGGAGTCATGTAAAGAGATGAGATGTAATGTCATATATTTGTAATTCCAGCACTCATAGAAAAATGAGAGAATCCTCCCAAAGTTCATTGGACATCTAGCCTGCAATATTTAGTGCAGCAGAAAAAAAGAAGAAAGATTCCATCTCATTAAGGTAGAAGATGTGAAGTTACTTTCTAAGGTCACCCACCCTCTTACCTCTATTCTAAAGCTATCCCTTGCCAATCACACCCTCACACAAAGACGCTCAATTAAAAAAAAAAATCAAGATATGTGATTCAGGTCTTTTGTTCTGTTTCTTTCTCTCTCTCTCTCTTTGTGTGTGTGTGTGTGTGTGTGTGTGTGCCTACAACCAAATTCAGGGCCTTGTGCATGGTAGGCTAGTCGTGTCCCAATTAGAGACCTCTCCTACCGTAGTTCAGCCATTCCAGAAGTCTGGCCTGTCTCTCACAGACCAGATTCATCTCAGCAGTCACTCTGCAGTCTCCTCTGGGCCTCTTTGCTCCACCTTGTTCTGTTTTGATTCACAGAAGGCAGGACAATTCTTCCATAATAACTAATACATCATATCAAATTTTTGTGACAAACCAAATCAGGATTCACAAAGGGTGGAGACTAAACTTTATTATATCAGGGGCTTCCTCACCCATTTCGTTTTTAGGCTTACAGTTTGTCATTGGCTACTTTCTTTTTGACACTTCACCCAGATTGAGTTTTACTTGAGGATAAAACAAAGGCTCAGAAGAATCAATACTGCATCAGACAGACGTGACTTTCCACACTCTTCAGGTACCATTATTAGCTATTTATTTTAAAAATTTACATAAAAATCATAAATGACAAAAGTTGTCCTGACTGTCTGCTTTGTCTAGGATAGACTCTATCTCTGCTCCATTGGCATTTTAGACTGCGGTAGCCACTTCCTTTCCACTGACTCTAAGTTCCTTTGAGAGAAGTCTTACGTTCCTTTTGTTCTTCATCATTTATCAGCGACTGCTCAAAAGTTGGTATCTGATGGGCAGTCTGAATATATGAATGAATGAATGAATGAATGAATGAATGAATGAATGAATAATGAATGAGTAAACAGGATTATCGAAGACCAGAAACAAAAAGGCTAGGGATAAATAGTGGAGATAAACCATACTATGGCAAACTAAAAAAGACTGTTTTACTTTAGAAAAAATAATCTCCTTTGGACCACAGAGAAAGGCACATTTAGTTAAGTGGTTGTCATCCAAGTTCAAGGCCCTGTGTCTTAGTTTGGGTTTCTACTGCTGTGAGGAGATATCATGCCAATGGCAATTAAAATAAAAGTAAAACTTTCAACTGGGGCGGCTTACATTTTTCGGAAGATTAGTCCATTATCATCATGGTGAGACATGGCTGCATGCAAGCAGACATGGCACTAGCTGTATCTCGATCAGAGAGCAACAGGATGTTGACTGTCTCACTGGATGTAGCTGGAGTATAAATGAACTCCTAAAACCTGCCTCCACAGTGATACACTTTCTCCAATAAGAACACATCCCCTAATACTGCCATTTCCTTTGGGGTTTACTTTCTTTCAAACCACCGCATTCTACTTCCTGGCCCCTAAAGACATATAGCCATATCATAAGGCAAAAATGCATCCAGTCCAACATCAAAAGTTCCCATAAGCTCATATAACAGTCTCAAACTTATCTTAACATCTAAAGTTTGAAGTCTTTTGTAAGATTCAAGTGATCTCTTAACTGCCATCCCCCGTAAAATTAAAATCTAAATGCAGATCACATACTTCAGACATATAATGGGACAGGAAATCCTGGACCAAAGCAAGACTGAAAACCAGCCAGGCAAACTCTAAATTCTGCATTTTTATGTCTGAGGTCAAACCCTTCTTCAGAATTCTGACTCCTATTGACTACAACATAATTCATTCCCTTCGTTTGGTTCCACTCCCCGTTAGCAGCTCTCACTGGAAGGTAGCCCATGGCTATGGCATCTCCAACATCTTGGAGTCTCCAATGCAATTGAAACTTCAATTTTACAGCTTTTCACCATGACCTCGCTAGTCCTCTATTCAAGGACAACTCTGACACATTCCTGGGCTCAGCAGTTTTCCTTAGTCTTGGAGGCAAATTCCATAACCACTTTCTGCTGTCATTAACTTAAACCTAGAACCACGTGACTGAACCTGCCAAGTTGTGCTGCTTCCAGAGATGGAAACTGGCCTCTTTGTTCAATTCTGTCTTCACCAGCTTCCTGCTTTTGATGGTTGCCTTTACTGCCCAAGTTTAGCTGTCCTTGAACTTGCTCTGTAGACATGGCTGGCTTCAAATTTAGAGGATCACTAGCCTCTGCCTCTGGAGTACTGGGGTTCCAGGCATGTACCATCACACCTGGTTCTAAGCTTTGCTTTAATTCCTTTTATTCAAATTGGAAATATAGCTGGGTGTGATCTTGCCCTGAGGTCACTACTTTCCTTTATTCCACAATTAATCATTGAACATAGGATTTAGCTCTATGCTACATCCTGGTGACTTTTTTAATCTATAAATTTTGTACTTTTGTTTTCTCAGCTTTCTCCTTTAATTATAAATCTTCATCAGAATTAACACTAATAATGACACAACAGGATCCATATCAGGCTCTTCTGATATTTTCTCTGGCAATGGATTAATCCAAATCTCTTTACTTTAGCCTCAGGCAGACTCTTCAGACAAGGCCAATAGGCATCCACATTTTTCACTAAAATATCTAAAATATCTAAAAGTGTTATCTTTAGGCCACATATTAATATTCTTCTTCTCTGAAACCTCTTCACTCAAGTACCCACCTTTTAAATCATATGCAGCACCACTGTCCTCCATACTATGGCCCATTACACACTACATAAAATGTTCAACTGCTTTTCTAATCCACATTTCTAAGGTCTGTATTCCTTCAAAGAAAATCTTGGTCAGGCCTATCACAATAAAACCCTAGTTCTTGTCACCTACTTCTTATTTTGAACCATTCCCAAGAACCCATGTAAAGTAGGTACAGTTACACACATCTATTACCTCAGTACTCCTACAGAGAGATGGGTGATAGATTAATTTCTGAAAGCACATGAGTCCACTAGCCTGGCATACATATCAGAAACCCTGTCTTAAAGGAGGCGAAAAAAATGACTACTGACACCAGAGATCCTCAGAGACTGTTTGCACTAAGACATAAACATGTAGGCATGCAAACATCACACTCTCACCTACACATAAATATTTGAAATACATTGCTCTAGGTGGGATAAAAGGGACATTAGATAGGTATCTCACTCATAACATATAATTTTGTTTTACTTTACCTTAAGTAATATTGTCATAATGTTCTTGGCATTGGAAATTCTACACTTACAGATTTCTTGCTGTATTTCAGGCACTGTCTTCTGTGAAATGCCCACAGACGGCCAGAATCTACACGATGTAAATTCAGGCAGACATTCATGAGAGAGCTTATGAGAAATCCCAAATTATTTTATACCAAGTCAAGGAGAAGCATATGCAGACTAAAAAGGACAAGCTATTCATAAGTTCTCAAATTAGCTCAAGCTATGAAACATGATTGTATTTATACATACAAAAAGAGGATCATGCGCCCTAAAGGACAGACATTTTAGGAACTTTGTATAACTTCACATCCATGTTCCATGACTCTTAAGATCAAAGTTGTGTTTCTCTGCAGAGATCCTAGGCAGCCACTGTAATTGTGAGTCCTCATTGTCAGCTTCACTGGATTTAGAATCATCTTGGATATCTGAGGACGTTCCCAAAGAGGTTTGGCTGAAAAAAGAAGCTGTATCGTGAATATGGGTAGCATCTTACCATGTATTGTTCTCAGAATGAGTGAAAGTTTTAGGATAAAATTACAAGAGGCTGGCATTTTCCTTTCTCTGTATCTTGTTCTGCCTAGATGTGGCAAAGTAGCTTTGATTTATGCCTGCAGTAGCCATGAGTGATTACCTGTCTTAATATACTATCCCTCAAACCATAGGATGAAATGTCACGTTCCTCCCTTACATTGCTTTACTTTTGGGTGTTTAGTGCTAGCAGTAAAAAAAAAAAAGAAAGAAAGTGATACAGCTGCCATCAGCTTCTCAGTTATACCAAGCATGACAGGATCTGAAAAGTCCTCCAAACTCACCTGGATTCTCAGTTCATTTCTGTAGTAAGTGTTTATTCAGGAACTTTCATGTGTCTTACAAAGCCTGGGAGTTCTACATGGAACATGAGGAAATTTTGTTTGTTTCTTTTGCATTCTCTCTACCTTTTGGTAGACTTTAAGTTCTAGCAGATTTCACCCTGAAGATAAAATGGTACCTAGGAGAAAAAGCTTATTGAGCAAATGGCTTAACTTGTGATTGAAGACATAAACTATAATTATGGAGAAATAAAAATTTAATGATATTTCCTCTTATGTATCCTGCAGAAGTAATAACTTGTGAGAATTAAGGTCTAGATTCAACTCTAATGGTTCAGTTACGGTTTTACCTCTCAAAAGGTGGGTGAACTCAGGTACATTATCATGCATCTAGACATCCGTTTTTCACTGGAACACTGGGACATTTTGTCAAAGAACTAATAAAAATATTTATTAAAAATTCTTCATGATAAAAATGTAAACTCTGAGAATATTAGAAGTCAAAGTATCTTTATTTGCAGATGATATGATAGTATATATGTCATGCCAAAATTTCCACTGAGAAATTCCTATAGCAGATAAACAGTTTCAGTAAAATATTTAGATACAAAATTAACTAACAAAAATTAGTGACACTCCTATATAAAAATGATATACTAAGAAAGAAATCAGTGAAGTCACATGTTTCATGATGGCCTCAAATAATATAGAATACTTTGGGAGTAACACTAATTGAACAAATAAAAGATTTATTTTGTACAAACTTCATATCATTAAAGAGAAAAATTCAAGAAGATATCAGAAGATGTAAAGATCTCTCATACTCATGGATATGTAGGATTAACAATAAAGATAATTAATCTACAGAACAATCACAAACTCAATAAAATCATCATCATTATTCCAACAAAATGCTTCACAGGTCATTAAAGGACAATTGTCAGCATGATATGGAAACATAATGAAACCAGGATAGTTGAAACAATAAAATATTTTTTAAAAATTTCTGGATATATCAATATGCCTGATTTCAAGTTGTACTACAAATCTATAATAATAATAATAATAATAATAATAATAATAATAATAATAATAATAATGCATAGTATTGAATAAAAACAGACACAGTGATCAATGTACTCAAATTAAAGATACAGGCATAAACTCACTCATACCTGTTTTATGATCAAGAAGCCAGAAGCTTCATCTTTATCAAAATACAGCAGCTTCAACAAATGGTGTTGGTCAAATTGGATGCATGTATGTAGAAGAATGCAAATAGATCCATACTTGTTACTCAGCTTGGAATGGATCAAAGACCTCAACACAAAACCATGTACACTGAATCTGACTGAAGAAAAAGTGAGGAATAACCTTGCAAACACTGATACAGGAAAAAGCATTCTGAACAGAACATCATTAACACAGGAGCTAAGATCAACAATTAATAAACGAGACCTCTTGAAAGTAAGAAACTTCTGAATGGCAGTCTACCATTATTTGGAAAAATAAGCAGCCTATAGAGTGGAAAAAGACCTTGACCAACTCAACATATGATAAAAAGTTAAAATAAAAAAAATACAAAATGTATATTAAAAAACTCAAGATAGCAAAATAAACAAATAACCCAATTAGGAAATGGGATACAGATCCAAACAGCGAATTCCCAAGAGCAGAAACTCAAATGAGAAACATTTAAAGAAATGCTCAGCATCCTTAACCATCAAGAAAATGCCAGTCTTTGAGATTTCATTTTACATCTGTAAAAATGACTAAGTTTAATGACAAAAATGACAACTTATTCTGGCAAGAATATAGAGCAAGCATCCATGGATGGTGGGAGAACTAACTTATGCAGACATTGTGGAAATAAATATAGTTCCTCAGAAAGTTAGTTATTGGTCCACCTCAAAACTTTGCTATACTGCTCTTGAGCATACACCAAAAGGATGTCTTTTCCTACCACAGGGATATTTGCTCAACCATGTTCATAGTGATTTTATTCATAATATCCAGAAACTAGACGCAACCTAGATGTCCCTCAGCTGAAGAATGGATAAGGAAAGTGTGCTAAACTCACACAGAGTATTACTCAGCTCTTAAAAAGCATGATCTATGCCCCCTCCATTCATTCTCTTCCTCTAATGCCTAACTTTCCTAAGTCTGTGGATTATAATAGCTTGGTTATCAATTACCTATTGGTTAATATACAGACATAGGCAAATACATAACATATTTACCTTCTGGATTTGGGTTACCTCACTTAGAATGATTTTTTTTTCCTAGTTCCATCCACTTATCTATAAATTTAATGATGTCATTTTTTAAGAGTGGAGAATAAATGTTATGGGTAGAATAGAGCCCAGAACAATGAGGAGAGGAGAATTCCAGTGAAATTGTGTCTCAAAAAGCTATAGTAGAAACATACAAGAAAAAACATCAGAGGATGATAGAAAAATCCAATAATGTTAAATGACTTCTTTTTTCTAAGTTCTTTTCATGGATCATGAAGAGAGAGTTTTTAGCCCTCAGTGTTTTCACCTTTTATAAGAAAAAAATTGTATAAACGTAAAAGGGCAACTTATATTACCTATTATTTGATGTCTAAGCAAATCATACTAACTCCTCTTATCTCCTTCCTTATATCACCTTTAAAAAATGGCAGCATCAGGGTATGTGCTTAACATGTACAGGTCCCTGGGTTTAATCCCTGCCAAAACAAAAATTACATTGAGAGACATGGGTCAAGAAGTCCAGGTGATGAAGGGCATGTGAGGTGATACATATTTAATAAATTTTCTGGAAAATCAGAAGACAGAGGTGTCTCCTCTGGCCTTTTGCTTTTGTTTATTATTCTTTTTTATTGTTTTGTTTTTTTGGAAAGTCTTTTTGTGTAACAGTCATAGCTGTCATGGAACTCACAGAGGTCCTCCTGCCTCTGCCTTCTATGTGCTGGAACTAATGAAGTACACTACCATTGACTGCCTGTTAGGCCTTTAACTTACAGAGATCCAGACAGATCTTTGTCTCTCAAGAGTTATGGGATTAACGGTGTGGATCACCACACTGTGACCTTCATGGCTTGACTGTGGATGATTCTGGTATTCTAGACAATTTTATTAAATATACAAAATATCACCATAGACATGTGTCTGAGAGTCATAATGTACCAGAAACAAAGAATGAACTACCAAGCCTCATGAAAGTTGATCCTATGATTTGGCAGTTTTCTTTGTAATAAATAAATTTGCCTACTTCCAGGAAATCTAAAAGGTTCATCAGATAAATATATCACAGAAATTTTAACTAAATGATCATTTATCTCAAATTTCACCTCAACCTTTATAGTTTGTTTATTACCAATAATTTTAATGTCCCAAAATACAAAACACATATAAATATTTTCTCTGTGAAAGCATGGTCACAGAACAGATATAAACTTACTTGCAGTTATTGCAAGCTTTCAGAGAAATCACGTCTTTGTGTGAAGTGTCACCTTATGTGCCCAATCAAAGCTCTATAAACCCTTAGTTTTCTTTAATTATGTCATTATACATGACCAGAAGGTTAGGAAAGAAAGTCTCACTTTTAAATATGATTTACTTTTAGCTCATATTGGATCTTTAAATTCATTTGTATGATTTTTAATTACCACATATTCTTAACATATAGTTTATATATTACATTCAGAACAAGTATGCATTAAGCCTTCAAAACTAATGCCTCAAATTATTCTTCCCTTCATCTAATATATAAAGCTATTCCTGGAAAAGTTGTGGAAAACTATATTTTACATAATTTAATACACTAAGAAACAGGAATAAAGTCAATTTTTATTTTATAGATGAGACTTAAGTTATGCCTAACTTTCTTTAATGGGTTGATCTGAATAAAAGAAATGAGAAATTAATCAGGGTTTTCTGCTTCCCATCTTACTTTGCAGAATGTGAGGAATTCCATATATTTTCACTTTTGCAAAGAACTTCATATATTATTTGAAAATTACTTTAATTTCCAATAATTACCTAAAACCTAGTATATGTAGTGATAAACCTCTGTAATCTCTTAATGATAGAAGCTTATATGCAAGAATTGCCAAGGATCTAGGGCTAGCCTGGGTTACAAAGCAAGGGCTTCCCATTCCCACTCAATGATAATTAAATCCTATTTTAGTCTCTTTAATCTCTTTTGTAGAGAGTTGGTTTTTGTAAAAATTTTCTTGAAAAAAATTACTAGTTAATACTGTAGGATAATGCTCTTCTACACTGTAAAGATTTGTCACTCTTATTGGTTTAATAAAATACTGCTTGTCCAGTAGCCAGGAAGTAGAGGCAAGGCAACCAAAGTTGAAGAAATTCTGAGAAGAGGAAAGGTAGAGATGCAGTCGCCACTCAGATGCAGAGGAAGAAGAATGGGAATGCTGGACTGAAAACCAAAAATATATCAAGTCATGTGGCTAAATATAGATAACAAATATGGGTTAAATTAAATGTAAGAGCTGGTTAATAATATGCTTGTCCTAATGGCTCAGCATTTAGTATAATATTAAGCCTCTGAGTCAGTTATTTGGAAAGTGGGTGCTGGGTTTTTAGGACTTCTGACTACAAGTGAACGTCTCTGTGAGAAAGGCCTGAAGTGATCAGTCTTTCATCCCAGGCAGACAAACCAGCTTCTCAATTTGTACAACAGAGTGGAAATGGGAGGCTGAAAAACATTCAAGTTTGCTTCCAGTTGTCACAATTCAAATTTTCCCAAGTCTTCTTTAGAGTTTGTGGTTTTAGTGTTTTGTTTCAATGGTAATATCAATTATCTTTGTATGTTTTTTCTTCCTTGAGTAACCAACCATAAATGAAAACAGTGAAGCATGGCAACAGGAAGTACCATGAAGAATTCAGATTGGGTTGATTCTTAGAAAGCAGAGCATATCAGAATAATACTTTGAGGTAAACTCAATGATCTACCTAGAAATATTACTAGTAGAGGCAAAGAAGCTAGGTGGAGACTTACACATTCTTTTCAGAATGTATTTAATGTTAAAAGATAAAAATATTTAACTTGTACCTAAACAAAATTACTAGCCTTTTGAGATACTATTTTGCTCTACTAATAAAATGGCTACATTACTATTAAGTGTATGGGTAATATTTGATAAAAGCAAAGGCTTATAACTTATGTAGTACTAGACAATTGTAAGTTACACTCATTAGACATTATTTTTAATTAAATGTGACTTTTCTTATGGCATTAAAGAAATACATATAAAGAAGAAACCATACCATAAATTTTAATTTTCAAAATGCACTATGATTCCTCCTCTTTGATAGTTATGAAAATATATAATTGATATTTTATCCATGAATAAATTTATAAAGGAAAATATACATGTACATGTAAATATATGTGGACATTTTGGACAAATTGTTCAACTTGATAAGAAAGCATATTAAATGAAATAAACTAGCTACAGAAAAACAATTATTGTATGATTTGAACTATATAAAAAAAATTCAGAGTTGAACTTACTAAATCAGATAATACAATAGATGTTGCCAAGGCCTGGATTATTAAAAGTAGGAATTGGAAAATTACTGGCTTAGAAAACCAAAATTTCAGCTAGGTAGATCAGTTGAATTATATTAAAGAAATAAACTGTACAACATGATGACTTTATCTACTAAGCATAACGTTCTTTAAAATTTCTGATAGATAAATTTTAAAATATCTTCATCAAAGTTGTGGGTATACAGTGACAAATATTTTAATTAGTCCAATTGAGCCATTTTACAACACCAACAAATTGTAAGACAACATATATACATACATATTGTTTACAAAGAGATAAAATTATAAACTTGTGTAATTTTTAATATGTAACAAAAAATTTTAAATTAAACAGAAACAAAATACTTTATTTTCACAATAAAGCTACATGTCCAGCTAACATGACTGACAGACCTCACTTGATGTGGGATATCATTCCGTATACCATTGGTTAATAAAGAGGTTGTCTTGGCCTATGGCAAGCCAGCTTAGACTCCGGCAAGAAAATCAAGCATAGATAAATGGAAAGGGGGGCAAAATCACATGGAGATACGATCCAGCCACCAAAGAAGAAAGATGTAAACAGGTAAAGCCATGAGTCAGGTAGCAATATAATAGATTAATAGAACTGAGTTAAATTGTAAGAACTAGTTGGTGATGAGCCTAAGCCATAAGCCACACAGTTTGTAATTAATATAGGCCTTGGTGTGATTATTTGCAGCTAAGCTGCTGTGGAACTGCAGGTCCAGACCTTGGGGAAAATGGGCCAGAAACTTGAATGGCTCCCACCATTGGGAAATAAAAAAGCCTTAAAAAGAATTCTGAACACACAGAAACAGAGCTCTACTGGTCTTGCAGTCTCATTCCAATAGCAGTGCAGAGATCTTCTTCCCGTAGCTGCCTTCATGATGTTGTTGGCATGTTGAAAAGCCAAGCAGGGTGGACTCAGCAGTGGTTCAGTCTTAGATACACAAGGTTTATTTGTTAGCTCCAAGGTTTTTTTTATTAATGTCAATTAGAACTCCTGCAATAATGGATCTTTGAAACTCTTTAAGTCTTCAATATAACAAAAGTAATCAAAGTATACTCATTTATGGTGCCTTAAATGCAATGTCTACCTGAGTAGAAGACTGTTATATTCCAGAGTTGGTATATGACCTTGATAATCACGGCTCTCTAAGTCTGTTTCTTCTGATTTCACATGTACAATATATATTAAGTTGAAAGTATATTTATGTGAAGTACTCACAGAGCATAGTAGGAGTTTACGTTGTTCATTTTAATGAGAAGTGATTTATGGATATGTTTAATCTGTCAGAGACGTACAGGACATGTTGACCTTAAGGAAGAGATTTCATCATACAAGAGAGTTATTTGTTTAGAAAAATCTTCACAGGCAGCAGTAACTTGGCATTTAGAATCATTAATGACCTGAGAACTACCTTTGTATTCTTAAACCTAATGCAAAAATCTAAAATCTTATTCTTTGATTCTCAAGCTGTATATCTCCCAGTTTGCAGAGAACAAAACATTTATTTCTACATATTTGTGATTTTCTGGGCATTCAATTTTTACAATCAGACTTTCAATTTTTGATTTGAACTGCAATAGATCAAACTTTTAATTATTACGATTCTTATTATCCTTATGACTTTTTAAAGACCTAGAAAAAGAAGTACAGCTGAGTAACTCACAAAGTCTTGTTTTGCTCCTTTTGATAAATGTAATGTGCTCACATTGTCTTTCATAATACTTAAGGCGTGTTGAAGTGCTGCTTAAATAATGTTGGTAGAAAAAATTATGTTTTAAAAGATAACTTTGAGTTTCTAAATATGCTTCCTGATTGACAATAGACATTTTCCCTTTGCTTGTGTATCCTCTTCCTTCTTCTCCGTCTTTATTAGTTTTGTGTCTATACCCAATTTTTTACTGCTTCCTATTCTGATCTTTCATATATTTCATACATCAAAATTATACATATTTAATTTTTGAACTTTAGTGAACTAGCCTTTCATGTTTATTATTATATTTACTCTCTGTACTCTAACTGAATTACCAACATCCTTCATTTTATTGTTGTTTTGATCTATGTTGTATATATATTTATTCAGACATGAAGATGTTATACTCATTGCAGGTAGTATTTATTATAGCATGGATTATACAACTCTTATAAAATAACAAAGGGAATCTATGTGTAAGGCAAAAATGAAGTGAGCTTTATAAATACAATTACAGCAACTCTATTCAACAATAAAGGGACTTTGTTTTAGGCTTGCAAAACAAACCTGTGCTTCACAATTGTAGGGTGGAAATTCAGACAGATAGAGAGACATATATAATTTAGAAAATAATTTATATGAGATTGTTAAAATGAGATGAACTCATAAGGCATGGCAGGGGGCCAATCTCACATAGGCTGTGGGTAGAGAACATCCTTAATGATAGTGAATAAGAATCATCTTGTCTCCAGATGTAGGTTAAAATATTGTTAGCTAAGAAGAAAGAACATAATACTTCCTTTTAAATGTTGTAATTCTAATTTTATAAAACATTTCTCAAGGTTGAGTTAGGGGAGGAACAGAGAGAGAACAATGAAATGGATATCTTGATAGAGAGAGCCATTATTGGGTAATAAAGAAACCTGGTGCTCAGGAAACACCCCAGAACCCGCAAAGATGACCCCAGATAAGATACCAAGCAAAAGTGAAGAGGGTGCCTAAACTTGCCTTCCCCTATAAGCAAATTGACGACCACCCCAATTGTCATTATAGAACCTTCATCCAGTAACTGTAGGAAGCAGATGCAGTGATTCTCAGTGAAGCACTGGGTCAAGCTCCTAGTACAGCAGAAGGGAGGGAGGAGATTGTATGAACAAAGGGGACAAGATCACTATGGGGAAACCCACAGGGAAGGCAATCTTGAGATATTAGGAGCTCACTGACTCTGAGTTGACATCTGGGGAACTTGTATGAGACTAGACTAAGCCCTCTGAATGTGGATGGTAGTCAAATGGCATTGACAGTTTGTGGAAACTCTGAGTGGGACCAGAACTTATTCTCAGTGCATGAACTGGCTGGTTGGAGCTGATTCCCTACAGAGGAACACCTCAGTCAGCCTTGATACCGGGGAAAGAGCTTGCTCACACCTCAACTCAATATGCCAGACTGCACTGACTTTTATACCTCTTCGAGGAATGAATGGAGGGATGGGGGAGGGGTAACTATGATGGGTACATTTTAAAAATCTTTTAAGTAAAAGTTTTCAAACTTCAAAATAAAACATTTCTCAGAACTTTGTTACCTTTCTAATAACTGTGACAGAATATCCAGGAAAAATAACTTAATGTAATAAATATTTATTTTGATTTGTAGTTTTAGGCCATAGTCTTCAGCTTAGTAAAATCTGCACTGATAGTGAACCAGAATATCATGTTGGCAACAGTGTGTGTAAGAAGAAGCAGATGTGAAGGAGAGTGTTGTATTAGGGGTTCTAGGTCCTGGGCGGCCAGAGGTCCAGACCTCAGACCTGCAGCCCCAGACCCCTTAGCTGCCCGCCGCTGCTCAGGCCCCCAGATATGACTCAGATGCTGATATTAACTTCATGCTGTTTGGCCTAAAGCTTAGGCACATTGCTAGCTAGCTCTTACATCTTAAATCAACCCATTCTCATTAATCTGTCTGCCACATGACTCGTGGTTCACCTGTGTTCCTTCCATGTTGCTCCTTTGGGCTTCGGGCTCTGTTTGACTGACTCCGCCCTTCTTCTCCTACCTATGCTCTGATTTCTCCTCTTACTTTTTCTATGGTGCCTGTCATGGGCCAAAACAGCTCCTTTATTTAAAGATTGATATTCACAGCATACAGAAAGGCATGGGGCCTGAGCAGCAGCAGGTGGCTAAGCGATCTGGGGTTGACTGCAGGTCTATGGGTCTGGACCTCTGGCCGCCCGGGACCAAGAAACCTTATTGCAACAGAAGAGAATTAATGGGAACATTGGGGTATCCTGGGACAACATACAACCCAAAGGCCATACCACTAGGAACTTTTTTTTTTTCAGCTAAATAGCTCAAAATTCATAAAGCCTTTACACTCTCTTAAAATTGTTCCTTCACCTAAGGAGTGAGAGTTTAACAAGCAACTCTGAAGAATGTCTCATATTAACAATTTTGGAAAGGAAGTCTACATTTAAGCTTCTTGTTTTTTTGTTTTCAAGAAGACAGATTGTTAACAATATTTTTTTTCAGGTTTCTATATCTTCTGTTAATTTGAAAAAGCAAGCATATCACAATAAATGTTAGCAAACTTGTAGGTAAGCCCTAGGGCCTGAGATATGCTATCACTTGCCTTAGTTATAAGCAAGCATCTTAACTTGTTTATCTTTAGCCTTGCACAATGAGCTCATGGGTAGCTACAGATACTTTCCCACAAGATAGAATGATATATAACATTAGTTAATATGATAATCGCCACTTTCTCAAATCTAAGCAGAATATCTGCACTACTGGTACCAAATGAAAGCTAGAAGAAATCACTTTGTGTAAAAGTTATATGTCTATGGCTAAAACAAACTAGACAGCAATTTTATGAGACAGTTTTTTCTCTATAGATAAATAAGATATCCATATATATAATCAGGTGTTTTCATATCTTGTGTCTTTGTAAATCAATGATCAGGTTAATTATGGTTGAATTTGTACCAAAATTCTAACAAGTTCTAGTGAATGACATGTATTAAAACCATGAGCCTATCTGAATTCATGTTATTAGAGTAAAAATTAATAAACTTAACTATTATTGGGTAATTATTTTAATGTGAAACTTCAACATTATTTTTCTTTTGTACTATCCCATTTTAGAAAAAAATATGCAATTTGGATTTATTAGATGACTTAATCTGTCACAGATTAGTGACATTCCAAAAAAAAAACCCCAAAACCCAAAAGGACCCAGTAATTTCATTGATGGAGGACAATCTACACTGCACGTATCAAGAGATTTGAGCTTTGAGATGATAATAGGTGGTTGCTGTGTTAGGTCAGGTTTTGTCATAGAAAGAAATAATATATAATTGTGAATGTATATATGTATGTATGTATATATATTTGTATATATAGGTATTTACATGATATAGATGGATAGATGATAGATAGTTAACCAAATAGTAGATTATATGGAATTCATTACAAGAAATGAGTGAGTGCACAACTGTGGAGACTAAGTCCTATAATATGCTATTTTAGCAGTATAATCAGGGAAGGTGGTTCACTTGACTGTTCAAGTCTGAAGTCTTCAGAACCAAAAAGGTCAATGGCTTAATTTTTGGCCAGAGAATGAAGGAGTCTTCTAGCTCTATTCTAAAATAGAAAGGATGTTCAGCCAGGAGTACTAATATTCAAGGGTAAGAGATGAGATTTAGATGAGCATGTATGAACTCCCCCTTTCTTTGCGTTTTTATTTTGTCAGTTTCCCACTCAGTAGAAAGCAGATTCATCTTACTCTGTCTGGACTCACACAGAAATCTCTTCCAGAAACTCTCATGAACCTATCTAGAAATGCTGTGTCCACAGATATTCATATGTCCCAGAATCCAAGCAAACTCATACCCCAAATAAACCATTGCAGTTACATCAGTTGATTAAAACACTATTGAATATAATTCTGTGTTACTCCAATCAACAACAACTTTTATTGTGGCAGAAGCAATGAACTTGAGTATGGAGACTGAAGAACAGCCTGGCTGCTCTAAGAGTTGCTGTCATATAACAAGTCCTTCAGGGTGAAGTTGGAATTAGATTGATGAACCTATCCTCTTCTGTATGAAACCCTGGGAATCACCATCCTTTTCTATCGTGTAAAATGACCCAGAGTCTTTGGAGTATATTTGCATGAATAACTCTTGCTAATAGCTTTTGCAAGGCAGTGACCTGTATTTAGTTGCTAGCAATATAAAAGGTGGACAGGATCACACAAACATTTTCTCTAATATTTTGATTAAAGACCCTTCAGGAGTACCTACCAAATGCATATTTAGTGTTTATTGTATATGAACAAAAACCATTGGAAATAATGATTGTGGTGATATATTGTATATTTAATAAAATAGCTTAAAATATCAGAGAACAGAACCACTCACAGAGCCAAATCACGAAGGTCAGGGAGTGGTGACCCATGCCTTAAATCCCAGAACACTGGTGTCTGTGATTTCAAGGCCAAACAGAAACCAGTGGTGGTGGCACAAACCTTTAATCCTAGCACTGGGAAAGTTGAACCAGGAATTGAGATAGCTGGGCAGAGACAGAAAGAGAAGGAGAAGGCAGAAGTTCTTTCCTTTGCCTGAACTCCCTTTCGGCTGGTGACTCAGAGGCATTCAATCTCAGGATTCACAGGGACAGGAACTACCCTTTTTAGCTAAGGAGTTGGTGAGATTAGAACTGGCTGTGTCTTGTCTCTCTCATATTTCTGCTTTCTCCCCAATATCTGGCTCCTGGTTTTTATTATAATATCAAATTGAATTTGTACAATAGAGAAGGTAGCCTTCTATATTATGAGGTATACTTTTAATTCTTTTTACTATTACACTTTTTCTCTATATTCTTACCATTAAAATAAATAAAAACCTGAGTGAAGTCTTGAGTATATATATATATATATATATATATATATATATATATATATATATATATATATATATATAATTAACTGTGTCAAGGACCAAGACCTGGTAACCATGGGAAATTTGCAAAGTATTTTGCGAACACCTCCCTGGTGAGGTTCAGGAAGGTCAACTCTTCCTCTGGTCCAAGTATGAGTATTTAAAAATAATTGACCAGTGTGTGAAAAAATGAGAAACTGAAGCTTTGTCTTTTTGGCATATCTATAGACACCTTAAAACCACCTACACACACATTCCATGTTAATATGTTGAGGTTTGGGGTTGGTGTGTAGTTGGAGCCACTCCATCAATGTCCACACCCCACCAGAGTCCATATCTTTGTTCCTCAGTGTCAGTGTCCTTTCTGTATTCTCTCACCATCACCAGTCAGCTCAAGCCACAACCATGTAGATCATTCTGAACTTTCACTAAGAGAGTGTCTATACTGTAAGAATAAGGAAGCATAAGATATCAAGGGACAAAAAGGCTGCTCATTTACCATCGAACAGTAAACAATAGAGTTCATAAAATAAACTAGGAGTAAGCACGTAACAGGATGAAAACACATAAAAATATAAATAATAAAAGAGAAAATCCAAGATATTTAAATTAAATTAATTTTTAAATTAATTGCAAATGCCAGAGGTAAAAGAGAAAGAGGTAAGAGAAAATCAGTTAGAAGCAATGGATTGCAACCAATAAAACCTGATCCACACTTAAGAATCTATGTTAAAATATTGACTTAAGTATTTGGTGCCAACACTTTCTATTTATGTTTTAACATTTTGGGCTACTAATTTCTAGCCAACACATAAGCATCATTTAATGGTGCTGATGACTTTGTCCTACACTCCCAAATAGACAACTACTCTATGCTCTAGAAGCTTCTATACTCACTTGCATGAACAAGTGGAAGGCAATACAGATAATATAACAAGTAGAGTGAATTATTTTGGCCAGAGCTGAGTAGGTCTTCAGTAGAGCAGATGACAAGCAACCTATGTCAAGACTGCCTGAGCTCAGTGCTCAGAACTCCTATCTCATCTTTTGTGACAGGAAGGGAATTCTTTTTTTTCCCCCAACAGCCTCCAAGCAAGGCCCACATTTTAGTTATCACTTCTCTATGCCATACAATTATTAATGTGTAAATGGACGGAATCACTGTCGAATCCTCAACTCTTTTGATCCCATAATTGAACAGAATTTCCCCTGCTTCCCAAGAGTCCCTAGGAATAACCTCAGACCAACTGGGATCTTTTGGGAGGTACTGGTTTCATGTGGATCATGTAATTATGGACAAAGCTCCACTCTATATTTGCTGTTTCCTACCAGCTTCTGGTCATAAGGGATCTTCGTTTTAAAATGGTGTATTTTGGGGTGGCCTATTCTGAACTCTTTCAGAAGGAAATCAAGTTGATAGTTCAGTGTTCTCTATTCCCTATTGTAGACAGAATAGTCTTGTTCTGTTTTGTATCTTATTCTTTTGTCAAGGAGAATATAAAACTTCATTGGAAATGTATCATTATTCAATACAGCATTTCAAAGAACATGCACAATTATTATTTCATTTATCCCTGTTCCTAAAGAATAATAACTTGTTCTGGAAAATGTCCTCCACAAGACCCCCAAATCAACTCAGATTGAGACAGCTTGTCAGGACAGAATCATAAACATTCATAATGACATTTTCTTTCATGGTACTACTGAGAAAAAAATACAAATGCTGTAGCTTCATTACCTCCTAGTTCACTTAAAAACACAACACAATTTTATTTTCTGACCAGGCAAGATATATATATATATATTTTGGCACTGTCTTTGTGAAGTGTGGACTACTTGACTGTTTTCCAGAAACCTAAAGTTTGTTTTTGCTGAAAACACCTGCTTTTCATTTGGAACTGCAGATATCTGTTGGGTGACTGGTACTGAATGAATATCTTGGTGTCTGTGTCTCCATATTGTGTCTGTCTGTCCCATTTGTTGCCTTGATTCTTGGGTCAGATCCTCCTTGGCTCTATATGTGCTAATTGAACACTGAAAGAGGAGAGTTTTCTTCCAAACTGGAAACACCACACCACAGAAAGTGTGAGTAGAGGGAACACGAAGTCTTTTCTAATATCAGCCCACCACTCTCCGTGCTTTTTCTGGCTTCTATCTGTGGCACTTCAAGGTCCTAGATCAGAGAGGTTGATTGGTGAGCAGATCTTTCTCTTATCCATTAGTGATCACTAAATTGCAGAAGAAAAATTAGTAGAATCATTGTATTGAAGGTAAACTTCAAGTGTTTATTCTATATTTAATGATTCTACTAATTTTCCCTCTACACCAGATAAAGCATTTCATTATTACCAGACTATTTTCTTTCAAGTAATGTTCTTTATAGATGAGTTGCAACACCTGGGCTATTTATTTTATAACATAGCATAACATGTTATTTTATCATTTCAATCATACATTTTCTTTATACACATATCCTCATGTGTTTGTTCAAAATTTTTTGAGAGAAGAAATATTATCAATACTGAATACTTATATGTTTCTTTTTCTTGAAATTACTCCCTGAACAATACAGAACAACAAGACTAATATAGAATTTACATGGGATTTCTGTTATAAGTAATCCCAAATAAATTTAGGTACACAGGATGATGTATTGTTTTCATGCATGTTCTTACTATCTTACATAAGGAACTTGAACACTTATTGTTTGGCATCAATGTATGTGTGAGGTACTGGATACAATGTTCCATCATAATGACAGCAAATATAGCTTTCATTCCCTGAATATTTTCAATACATAGTTAGCTGAATCCATTGATGTGTAATTTATGGAGACAGGGGGCATATGCTTAAATGCATTTATATGTAAAATAAATCAGTGACCATTCATTAAAGTGTAGGTATACTTAGAATATCTTATTTCAATTTCTCAAATGAAACCATATAAAATACTACAAAAAATAATAAACTAATTCAGACTAGCACAGGGAAGGGATGGAGCCAGCATGCCACCAGAAAAGCTGAAACTATAAACAATACTTATAAAACAGAAGATAAATTGATAAGTTTATCATACCAGAAAATAGTTGAAATTTTGCAAGTCTAATGTTTTGTTTTCTCTTTACTCTTTTGGTTCAACTAATAGAAAACAACATAGTGTGCCACTTTGTTTAATTTTGTGTGCTTTGTTGAGTAGTAGTTACTGTCAAACTTTTGTTTCTAATGGCTATTCATTTGTATTTCATTGAATTGCCTATTGATTTCTTTTCCCTTTTTGGTGGAAGTCATAAAGCAAAGAATTTTATTGCTCATTTTTGTGTATTTTTGTTCTTCATATCACTAAAACATAATTTGTGATTTTATTTATATACTAATTGTGAATAATATATATCAGAATTTTTTCTCTGATTACTGTATCACAAATAGCATGTTATTTATTATATATTATGGTAAACAATTATATATAGAGAGAAATAGAGAGCTATCTTTCAGTTTTCTATTTGATTTTAAGTTTCATTTAAGAGATTTGTATTTTCAACATGTATGGAGGGGGGGAAGCTTTACACAGTTACTGAATCTACGTGTGCTGTTGTAAAGACTTGCAAAGATAAGCAGTGAAAACCCTTCAAAAGTGCATTATGGGAAGGTGCATTTTTACTTCACCATGGACATTGCTGTTATATTAATAACAAGTGAAACTTAATAAAGCTGATTATTATATCTGATTTGTAAACTTTATAGAAAGTTAGAATTGACCATTCTCTTTTAATTTTATGCTACCATTGAGTATTTGAATAACTCATACATCATAAGGGAATATATTTAAAATGTTAGATCTTTTTGGACTTTTAATTTGACAGTATCTTTCATTTTTTAAATGAATGCAATTATCTTGGGTTATGAAGTGTGATAATTCACTCAAAATGTAGTTTGAAATTAAAGGCATTTTAAAGTAGTGTGGGCAGCTTACTGGATATAAGTAGGATGTTGATATGAAAGTAACTTAATTTAATCATTATTGTTTGAATTATTGCACATAGGCTTATTATTCTTCCATGGAAAGAGCTATAAATGCTTTCAGTGTTTAAATGGCATTTGAAAGATATGTGAAAGGAACATTTTCATGTAGAGAAAAATTTTACTTGTTTAAGAATGATGCATCATTCTTTTGAAAGCAGCAAGTACAACCAAGATAAATGGCCAACATTTTGGGTGGCATACATGCTGAAATCCATATTACCTATATCCTTTCCAAGCTATGAAAATCCACTTGTCAAGAAGATTACTTGTATTCTTGGCCATAATATTTATTATTATTAAGCTTTGAGTGAATCAATTAAGCAAATATCATGTGTCTTCTGGTGTTAGTAGTGATATAGTAAAAATGTCACATCACATTTCTCTTTATAAGACTCCAACCATTTGAAAAATAACTTCCCTGGATTAGTATATCTTAACATGTTCAATAATTGAATTAGCTTTCTGCTATTTTGACAGATTAATAAATAATCTATGATTCAGCCTTTTTAAACCATCAGCAGAACTGATTGCTGCATGGTTTCATTCTGATTCTCGATGTCAACGTGAGATGGTCTTTCAAAAATCTTTTCACTGTTTTTTCTATGTGCTGACTCTTAATCAAAAAGGGACATGGCCAATTTGCTCCATAACTGAATGTCACATCTTTGGCAATGTTGGTGAAAAAGAAAACTTCACCTCAGAGCTTCAGAGAAAACATTGCAGGAATTGTTTGAATCCCAGGCCTCATTACAGATAAATCAGCCAAGGAAAGCAAAAGGAGAAGGAGATGTGATTGTCCAAACTGAGACCATCATTCATTTCTGAAGTCCAAAAGTGGTGTCATCTAAAAGTGAATGGGTTCTCTGAAGAACAATTCAGGTTCTAATGTTAGAGGGAGAAACACCTTGAGCAGGCAAAGGTGCCAGTGTTCTTGATAATCACCAGACACCATTTGCTTATATCTCACAGCAGATTAGGAAACCTACTGCAATTTGCCTTCTAGGATTAAGTTACACACATAACTGGGTGAGAGGAATATAGTTTGAATTTTCCCAACCCCGGTCCCATATCACCTTATGAAATAATTACTTAAAGGTTAATATTAATTACAAACTGTTTGGCCTATGGCTCAAGTGTTGTATTATTAGTATATAGCACTTATTGCTTGAGTGAACATAGGGCCTGGTTAATTCTTTATCCAAGGCAAAGAGAAGCAGCCATATGCTGCCTGACTCACATGATCTGTTGTATTAGGTTTCTGGCCCAGAATTTCTGGCCTAGCCTCCTGGCCCAGACTTTCCAGCCTGGCCTCATGGCCCAGACCTACAGACCACAGTCCCATAGTCCCACTGAAACACACAGACACTTGTATTAATTTTATGCTGATTGACCTGGGGCCCAGGCATATAACTTGCTAGCTCTTGCTCTTAATATAAGCCATGGTTCTTATCCTGTTCAGTAATGTGGCTCCATACCTTTCTTAGAGCAGCATAGTTGTCCTCTGCATCTTCTGGCTTCTCTACGGTATTTCTACCCTATTCTTCCTGTTCCCAGAGTTTTCTTAGTTTGTTAGTCAACCCACACTTCTTATTTGCCTTTGGTCAATCAGCATTTTTATTAAATCAGTGGGTGGGATAATTATTTATAATGTTACATAATTCCACTACACTCAGGCTCATTACCAACCAGCTTTTACAACTTCACTCAACTCATTTTCATTAATTTGTATATTGGCATGTGGCTCCATGGCTTTTCCTGTGTTCCATTACTTTTTGCTTTCTGGGTGGCAGCCTGAAACTTCTTTTGACTCTGCCCTTCATCAGACTACAGACCTAGAGTCTCTCTGGCATACCTTTCAGTGAAGCAGGAAATTTGAAGGACTGTTCCTCCCGTATTGTCAAGGTTTGTCTGTCAATTCTCTCTATGTCTTGTAGAATGTCTGGCAGTTTTTTCTGTAAAGCAGGAATATGAAAGACCATCTTGGCTTGTTCTACCAATGTTCAGTGGTCATTTTCCTATGCTTCTTTCATGTCAGGTGATGCAGGATACGGTCAAGCAGTTTCATCAAACATAGTTTATTGTCCAGTGACTAGCTTTTGCTACAAAAAAAAAATGAACTTCACATATATTTTATTCTATACTCATCATCCTCTAGAAGTAGATTTGTGCTGCCAGGAGCACAACATGTCTCACCATCCAGAAAGGTCTAAGTTCTTAAAACATTTTAAATACCATATTCTTTAGGTCTTTGAAGTGTTAGAAGATTACCTATCTAATTGAGATATATTTTTCTATATTTAAAAAAAAACTAACTAATATGACTATAAGTTTGTTAATCATAAATGACTATTAATCTGTATTTTTAACTATACATTACAATTTAAACAAGTTACACAACTTTAAACAAGAGTAGAAATATACATACAATATAGCAAAATTATTCATCTTAAATTTGTATCAATAAACCAAAATTTATAAGTATTTAAAACAAGTAATTGCTTTTTAAAAATAGATTCAATAATCTACCCTTTTGTCCTACCATATCTATATCCCCTTTTATACTTTGAAAAGACAGATAGAATATGACTAATAACCAAACCCTCCAAACAAAGATAAATATATATAATCTATTTGGGGGGGCATAGGTAGAGTTTTTCAGACTACTTCCTGCTGTTTGAAAGTGCTGGTAATCTTATGGAAATCCTGAAAAATTCAGGATTGTGGTCAAGTATTGACTGAAATATTCTGTGAAGCTTGGTCATCTCAGCCAGCCTTTAGACGTTGTTCTGGATGCAAAGAAAACTTCAACAAAGGAGTTCTAAAATGTTGGATGATCTGGGCCATCCATTCTTATTTGATTTTTTTAATGTGGTCTTCCTTAATCAAACCTGGTTTTCATTAACCTATAATGAACCCACAACCTCTCATTTTCTGTGGATATAAAAAGAAAACATTTTATCTTTTGACTTCAATTTTGAAGTCAAGTCATTTATAAAATATGTAGCTTGGGTTAATCTAGCAGCATTTATGATCAAATGTCTCTTAGTAGCACTTGTTTCTTCCTAAGCAGTCAAACAATTTAAAGACAACATAATATACAATATCCATACTCTCTGTGTATTTTTCATCTTTATGTGGCATATATGTATATATGTATATATGTATATACATGTATATATATATATATATATATATATATATATATACATCTTTTTCTGACCACAGAGTTAATATTCAAAGGCATGGCTAAGATCAAAGGCTCAGCTCTGGTGAGTTGCTCCACACATATCCATGGTCTCTGAGAGCTTAGTTTCATGACATCAGCACTGACAGAAACCATATTTATCACCCCAATTCTTGGGAATTTTAGAGTCCATACTGCCCCAAAGTAAAGCACCACTGACTTCTGCTCATAAACCTCATATAAACATTTAGCAGCAGGGCCTCTTAAAAGAGTCTTAAGGATTTTGTCACTTAATCTGAGTCAGGAAGCCTCTCTTAAGGGAGATGTATCTCTGCTTGCCATGAGAAAACACAAAACTCCCTAGAAATGCTGCTACCAAGAAGCTATCTTTGATTTTGTTTCCTTTGGTCTGTATGAACAGAAACTTTAAGTCTGTCATATGCAGCTCAAGGTTATATCAAGGCTCCTGTGAAACTTTAGGAACATGACTTGTTGCAGCTCAAGCTCAAACCCTCATGCTATGTGGTCCCTATACCAAGGCACTTTTGAGCAACAAAATTAGGAAGATTTTTTGGTCTCTTTTTCTGTGTTCCAGAACACTTTTTCAGGCTTTATATAGATATACATTCACCATGTTGGAATGCCAGTTGTAGCATGAAATTTCTGTTTTTGCCTTTCCCCAAAGTCTGAACTCACTCCTAGCTGCTTAGTCCCAAATAATCACACAAAGACATATTAATTACAAACTGTTTGGCCTATGGCTAGGGCTCATTACTAATTAGTTCTTACAACTTAACTCAGCCCATTATTATTAATCTATGTATTGCCACTTAGTTCCATGGCTTTATCAGTGGTCTATTACACAACAGCCTGCAGCTTCTTTTTAACTTCACCTTCCTCTTTTATCTCTGGTTGTATTTCCTGCCTGTCTCCAGGATGCCTTCCCATAGGCCTAAACATCCTCTTTATTAACAAATGGTAATAAACCACATTAACAAAGACATACCATATCAGAAAAATATGTGGTTTGTCTTCTAAAATCAAGACAACTTTTGGAATATATCAACATTAATAGCACTAAGGAACTGTGTTATGAAAGATCTTTCAAGACTTGCATAGCTCCAGGTGTGCAAGAAATTATTATTTTTTTTTACAAATATAAAGCATGATGTAAAAATTTAATCTTCTGATCAAATGTGTTCATTTTAAGGAGAGGGAAGATTGGCCAACAGATATTGCTTATACTCATCACTGGGATTGCTTTGTAATATTTTATAAATACAATAATTAACCTATAAAATGTTACTTGGGATTATGTGGGTGGTTCAGCTAGTAAAGTGTTTGTCATGCAAACATAAGCACCTGAGATGAATTCTCAGCACTCATGAACCAAGTTGTGTGGATCAGTTGAAGTTAAGAGCTCAAATACAAGGGGGGAAGAAACATGGAGGTCTCCAGGATTTGCCAGCCAGCCAGTCTAGGCTAATGGTTGTGCTCCAGGGTCAGTGACAGGACTGTCTTAAAACTCAGGTTGGGAGAAGTTTATGAACACACCTGACTTTGACCTCTGGCCTTCACATACACATGCATGCACACATCTGCATAGAAATCAGCATGGAGATACGCACACAGAAAATATAAGTGCACTAAATTCACTAAATTGATAAGATATTTGTACCCTCCTCCAAACTTCTGGAACTGGAGTTTCAATCAAGATGGACTTTGGGAGTTTAAAATTTTAAATGACTTGTGCCATCAAGCCTTCTTCCCCTCCCTCCCCCCACCAAATCTGACAGCCAGACCCCTCTAAGATTATCTACGCTGAGACAAATTCAAGAGCAAGTTTCCTAAAAGGTGCTGATTCTCTCTCACATTTTTCTTTTCTTATAATTATGGCCATTGTAATGTATTACCATTCTCTGTGTCATATATCACACAGCCCTGATAATTATTGAATACAGTGAGTGAGGAACCTACCAATTTGTACCTACCAGTGCCTCATATAACTCTCTTCCCCAGATAGGAAGGTATGCTTAGTGACCCACTAAGAGTTTATTACTTCTCAAAGTAGAGTTACTGGTGATGGAGAGGGACCTACTAAACTTTTTAAAGGACTTTTGTATAGGTCATAACAGACTCCTGAGTTTACTAGTGTCTGAGCTTTTATTTTGAAAATGAAATATTTTCTCAGAGCAGCCAGAGCACATTAACCCTTCTTTATGGACCACATTATTACCTTAAATTACCACATAAAGACCTGGTTCCTCTATGATGCTTTATTTGATCTGTTTTATGTGCAGTAAAACTTTTAATGAAGAGTAAATATTTCTTTTTACATAATGATTTCTGGAATTTAGATGATCCAGAGGAAAACCAAGCACACCAATTTAGGCTTAACAAAACTTGCCTGTATTGTCTACATATTTTCATCTCCTGAATCAAGTGAACATAGAGAATGATTGAGCTCCAACATGGGTTGTCTTATATCTACTGGCTTCATGAGGTTCTGAAAAAATATCAATGGAATCTACATTCTATCTGCACTCCCTCGTTACTGGACAGCTAATATGGCACAATAACATAACAATAGCTGCAATTAAGGTTTTATAGTGCAAAAATTCATTACAAATCATTCATGTATCCCAGTAGTAATAGGCTAATGGTTTCTGTGAGAGGTGGTTTTCTAATAAGTCAAGTCATTTAGAGTGAGCTATGTTTCTAGGGTCCCTTTGTAGGTTTCTCAATTAAGTGGCCAACATGAGAGTTTCTGTGGAAAATTCTTTGTTATTCTCCTTCTTTTTGCCTAGTCATGAAGTACGTTTTGAGATCACAATCACTTATTTTCCTTTACCTGACTCCATATTTAGCTTTATAGATTCCTGAGCTAGGGCTAGGTGGTGTGTGTGTGCATGAGTGTGTGTGTGTGTGTGTGTGTGTGTGTGTGTGTGTGTGTGTGTATCACTAGGATTATGAACATTCATATCACCGAGGCAACAGTCAATAAGAACCAAGGCTTTGGTTCTCATACATATTTCCAGCTCTAGCTGGGGCTTTGAACATCTCCGTGTCTTTCTCTTTTTTACATTGCTTTCCTCTTCTTCATTGCTTGTCTCTGGAATTCAAACAGCAGCATTAGATTTAGAAATAGCAGTTTTACAGCTCTCACAAATGCCTAAGGGCAAAACCTTATCGAAATGCTTGTCTGTGCATCTTTCTAAATCTTCATCATTTACTTCATCTATCTATCTGTCTTCTTAATGCTGCTATTGAAGTTGGTACTAATACAGTTACTATGTGCTAGGGACTGGAGATGATTCAAAGTCACATCTGCTTACTTCTAAAATCTGTTATCTGTTTCTACCCCATATTGTCTCCTGAACTGCATATTTTTTCATCAAAATATTTATAAAATAGATCATTTCTGAATCAAAATTATATTACCATGCTTCTACTAGCTCCTGCCAAAGTGTTTTATATGTTGAAGCACACAGGAAAAGCTGATGGCAAACAAAACACAAACAGCAGAGTGTTTCTCCTCCCTGAGGTCCATCTAGGAACTTTTCCAACATGAGCTTTGAGAGCTTAGAGGAATTCTGATTGAAGCACCAATTTAACTCCCACTCAGGCTCTTACTTAAAATTGGAAGTCTGTTCTTCAAGATCTCTCTTCACAAAACCAAATGTCTACAGGGCCTGCACTCCATGAGGGAATTTGAGGCATCACAATCAGAAATCATTTTCAAATACATATTAAATTTTAGACCGGCCTTGGACACATGTCTTATAAAACAAAATTTAACAAACTCTTCATGTCTGTATAAAACATTGGTCTCAATTAGATGACCTCATATTTATACCCCACTGAGGCTTTTAACCAGAGATGATTCTACCTGATTTTTAAGATGGATTTGTTTCCTGAATCTTTACTTTAAAATTGAAATGAGCTATTTAGGTGATTAACTGAAATTTCTATTTAATGAGACAATCTACTTTTTTGTTAAACGTTATTTGTTTCCTTTTCCGTATTTGCACTCAACTCCATATTGTCATATTCTCTCTGCCAGCCATAGAAAAAACTGTTCAGCAGAAAATGCAGGTAAAGAGCTCAGAGATTTGGTTGGAACACAGTTCCTAATATATATTTGTTATTATCTTTATTATTGTATTATTATTATTATTATTATTATTATTATTATTATTATTATTATTATTATTATTATTATTTGATGTCACTGTCAATAAGAGGTGTGTCACTTGATCTCAGCCAAATATATTTTAAATCCCAAATGTCCTTCCTGGGCAGTTTTTACTCCACTGAGAATGGCGACTTTCTTTATGTATGATATCTTCCAGTTGGCCAGCAGGGGGAGTAAGGAGATTTTTTTTTTTAAGTTAAAAGTAACCTTCCTTTCTACAAAGACAGGTAGGTCAGCTTTCTCACATGCTTCACAGATGACTTTCATCTAGGACCAATGAATTTCCTCCCAGTTGTGTGATGCAGAAAGCATGGCATCTCCTCTTTCTTCCAATTTTATGGACCAGTGTCTCCTCTATACAGAGCCTATTGGAAAATGCAATTCACCATCAACTATTCACTGCTTTCTAAGCAAACTCATCAGTTCACAGTTTATCAACAATTTGTTCAGACATTCACACATTTATTCATTTGTTCTCACAGATGGGTATTTAGCAAAGGCTTGCAAGACTGTAACTGTGCAATTAGAAATGAATCACGTTTGCAGGAGTGCAAAGGAAGATTAAGAAAAATAACAAAGACTAAAAATTCAAAGAGGTTTGATATATCTGTTAGATGCCAGTTTGAAGTCAGCTCCAGAATGATGCTAACAAGCCATTTAATTATCTGACTTCTCATTAGTGGTAATTCATTAACAAGCCAATATTGTGCATGTCTGTTAATCACCTCCTGGATATGGCTCCCTCTGGAGGACCACAAAATGAGAGTTTTAATCTTTCAGGACAGCTTTCAATGCTTTCCCGTGCATTAGCTAAACAGCTTACGCCTTTCAAAGCAGGTTGACATAGTCACATTTGATACTTGCAGCAGTCCTGTGGGGCCATTTTATTTATGTGAGCCCTCCACTCCCCATCTAGAATAGGGAAGTTCAGGTTCAAGTGGTTACTCAGTAAACTGGAACCAGAACATATGGTTCTGATTTCTAATGTGGTCTTTCCAAATACATCCCCCAAATTCATAAACTAGAAACTTATTTCTGAAACTCATAATGATAGAACTTTGGAGGTAGGACCCCTGGGAAATATTTATGATTAAATGAGTTACAGAGCTGCTATGATAAGATAAGTGTTTTTATAAGAAAAAGAAAAAATTAGAGCAAGACCATCTCACTAGTCATCAATAGTGATGCCCTTTGCAATATAAAGACATCTGAAAATGGTTTGGAGTTTGGCAATTTGATACTGGACTTCTTAGCTTTCAGAACTATGGGAAACAAGTTTATTTTCTTGATAAATAAGCCAGTCTATAGCATTCTGCCATAGCAGCAAAAAACAGACTGAAAAACACAGCCATTCACTATTAAGAGAGCTCTGACCAGCACTTAAAATCTTTTTCTCTACAATCTTATAGAGAGAACAGTGCCCCTTTTCTTGTTTGGTGTAGTTACAAACTTACTTTACTTTCATTTTAATTAGTTCAGGCAATCTAGCTTCCTGCTTGAAATCAACTTTGCTTAAAACAGGATATAAAAAAGTTATTCAATTCATACCTCAATGAATTAGACAAATTCTGCTGTATCTGGCTTTGCCTTGTCAGTGACATGTCCCTCTTAACATGCAGACTTGACATTTTCTGCTGTCCTGTGGTTGACTTTCTAATATGTAGCCATGTCTGCACTGCCCCGTGAGGAGGTTTATTTCAAGACACGAGGACACAGAAAGACCCATTTCAGAAACTCACTTCAAGTGGAACAAGAAAAACGGTTTCTGTGCCTTGTACTCAACTCTGAAGACTGTGAGGAGTGAAGCAGAATGGATTAGGCAGAGCTGATTGATTCAATTTGATGGCTTTTATAATCTGTTTGCTTTACTCTAATAACATCTAATGTAAACTTATTGTTATATTGTTTATTACATGTTTTAAGAACAAAATTAGTTTGGTGCCATATAACATTGAAAATAAGAGCGGTCTGCAATGAAGGTGGCTGCTTATTGGTCTAATAGATAAGGTTCAATTAAATACTTAAAAGGGAAGCCATTCCAATTAGTCCATTGTGTTTTAACATTTTGTATGAGTGAATTTTTGTTTCTTTAGCTTAATGTGAATTGAGGAATTCAGCAACACAGTGCTAATGGATAATGGACAGTTGGTTGCTTGCTCAGTTTTTAGGAAATCTGCCATTAGCTCAGAGAAAAGTAAACTTATTTCATTCTGCTATAGGTCTCTGAAGATTTGACTCTGGGCCAAGTACTTCATTAGCCACATGAAATTGCCTTTCTTCTTCTCACACATGAACTCATGAGCTTTATTGTTGACACATGCAGGAATGGGAGAGGAATAAGGTGGAAATGGTGCATTCTGGATAGCAGAGGAAGAACTACTCAACTGGACCAGAAGAGAAGAGAGAGGATATTATGGAAAGGGATGACGGATACACAGTGTATAATGTGAGGTTGGTTTATGTCCCCAAACAGCATCATGATGTCTTGTACTGTTGATTGGTTGGTGGAATTGCCATACTCTTAGTAACTTATTTTGAATATCATCTCAGCTAGGGTTCCATTGAAATATTCTCCAGAATTTTGCCATCTTTAGTAGCTACAGGAAAAGTTTTCTGAAGAACAGTAAAAAAAAAAAAATAATAATTCAGGTCTTCAGTTAAGTCCTGTTTTTTCCATCTTTTAACTTCCTAACCTAAAATATAAAGAAAGAATTTGATAACTCCTAAAGATCTAAAGATAGGAAGTTGACTGACAATTACACTGAGTGAAGCTTGAGAAGAGACTTCAAAGCCTTTCTGCACAGTGACACACTTCCTCCAAAAAGGTCACACCTCCTAATCATGCTACTTCATTTGGGGGCATGTCCTTTTGCACTATCACAAGTCCAAAGTGGACAGGGGTAGTATTGTAAATACAATATACTCTAGGGTACACCAGCTGTGTAAGCAAAATTCAATTTCTCAGATAGGTATTGGGGATGACACATTTAAGAATCTGGTGTAAGCATTTGCTAAATAAACTAGAAGCTGAAGTTCAGTGGGAATAACTATAACCCACAATGCTTCAGCCAAACTTGAAACTACAAAACAAAACCTTATTACATCCTATCTTATCCTTATAAATTTTCATCTTCCTGAGCTAATACTTTGGATGGTAGCAAGAACTACCTTGTTGAGTGACTTATCATCATAGTTTTACACATGAGAGCTGTGCGGTCACCAAGAGTTCCTTAGGCTGTACCCAATGACTGTATACATTTACTCCCTCTTTTATATAACCTGAATGCTGTGAATAGCAGCTACCGCTTTTCAGACAAATGATAAGAATCATTTACACTTTGCATTTCGAGTACTTTCTTGGAACAAGAAGACAAAATCAAACTGGTAACTACCGTGATGTAATTATTCAAACATTATTTTCTGCCTCCAGTGGATTCATTTCCTTCTGAAACCTGAAGCCAGGGTGTATGCTTGGAAACCATACGCTCTCCAAAAGGTCACACAGAATGCTGATAAACAGTAACATTTCAATTACAACTTGTGAGTCTAAGAAAAGTGCTATGGATTAGGGATTCAGTACTGCCTTCTGCTTGTAGTGCAATTATGTTGTTCCATTGTAAATAATTGTCCTGCCCACTGGTTTAATAAAAAGCACTGATTGGCCAAAGGCAGACAGGAAGTATGTGTGGGGCTACCACATTAAGAAAACTCTGGAAACAGGAAGAACAGAGCAGAAATGCAATGGAGAAGCCACGGAGACACCACAATGAGATGCCAGCAAATGCAGAGGAAAGAAGTTGAAATGCTGCTCTGAGAAAAGGTACCAAGCCTCATAGCTGAACAAGATGAGTCATGTGTTAGTTTAAAAGTAAACAGTCATCAAGTTATATGCCTGGGCCCCAAGTCAATCAGCATAAAATTACTGTAATCATCTGTGTGTCTCTGTGGGACTGTGGGTCTGTGGGTCTGAAAGTCTGAACCTTGAGGACAGACCAGAAAGTCCCGGGCCACAAGGCTAGGCCAGAAAGTCTGAACCAGAAACATAATACATCTGCTGATGAACATTTGGAGATGGCATTAGCAGTAGCCAAGTAAGCCTTTGATGAGTGAAAGGCATGCTGTTAGACACAAATGTAGCCTCTACTCTTACCACAATGTCTATTTTTTCAATACCATTACACCATCACTAGAGTGGCTCGTTATGATTATTGATGGATAACAGCTGATAAAGAAATTGCACATTTGCTTGTTTGCTGTCTTATCTGTGATAGCTATCACCTGGCTAGTATAGGTAATTTCCATGAGATATTATAATCTTTCCACTTTTCTGGTCCTTATCTATCTATAATATTCCCTTTTTTCTGAATTCATTGGTCCCAATCTTTCATCCTCAAAAAGCTGGATGACAGGCCAATACATATTTTTCTATTGAGTCTGAAAATGTTCTTCTCATCGTGCAAAATTAATTAGATGCACTATTCAATGCTTAACACATTTTGATGTACTTCATCTTATATTACATTTAAGATAACATCTGGTCATACTGTCAGGGACCAACACTCCATTTCTGGCTTGTACACACTTATTTAAAGGAAATGTCTATGAGATAATTTCCCTTTATTAGCTGGTTATAAATAACTCTTTACCACATGGGAAAATGTATTGAGTGAAACAGAGGAACCTGCCTAACAGTGATGCCTCGTGTGGAATCTAGGCCATTTGTTCTTTGAAGCGAACACATGCATTTTCCAACACATATAATTTTTAAATTTGTTTTTGAAATATGGTGTCAATATATAGTCCAAATTTGTCTCAAACTTAGGATCTCCCTGCCTCTACATCTGGCATACTGTGATTCTAGACATGCATCACCATACCTAGTAGGATGTATCAGTTCTATTTTAAGATGTAGTGGTTCTGACAGAAAATAGGTCAAGGACAGTAGTTATATTAAATACACGGTGACTTTCAGTCATATTTATCAGTACTGCACAAATTTAGGGCTCAGTACATATTAGAAAACTGATAAAACTTCCAAATATTTTATGTAAAACTGACATGATTTTTTCATCTATTATAATATAT
Organism: Phyllotis vaccarum; assembly: GCA_033318265.1. Lineage (NCBI taxonomy): Eukaryota > Metazoa > Chordata > Mammalia > Rodentia > Cricetidae > Phyllotis > Phyllotis vaccarum. The sequence continues at coordinate 12,136,106 of JARWLC010000004.1, read as the reverse complement.
TTTGAATACTTAATGCTTCAGTCATCTTTAGATTATTTTTATATTTAAGACTAGCTAAATGCTATCAAAATTGCTTACACTACACATTTAAGTGACAAAGAAAGTGACTGTCCATATTCAATAGAGGTTTTTCTCCTTGTTAATTTTTGATCAGTAGTTGATTAAATCCATGATTATGGAAACCATGAATATAAAAATAGAGTACATTTTGTTATCGTAGCTCAGAACAACTAATATACTAGTGACAATCATGCCCACCTTGATTTGGATGGAGAGTCTGTACAGTAGCATTTAGTTTTTCAGGATCTGTTCTTGCTGTTACTATAATGGAATCCAGGCAGATCACAACATCTTCTATTACCATCCTTGTCTATAAAGAAGATACTCCACTGAGATTCTAACTGTTGTTAAATGACTTTCTGTGGGACCTTCCATCTAAACTACCCAGGTGTTATATTTTTCATCCTCAAATGTGTAAAAATCATCATTTACTATTTCTCAAATATTTTAGTTCTTTATTCTGCTACCTACTATTATAGGTATAGTATACCTCTCTAACCAAAGGCTTCAAAGAGTTACCTTAGCATATATTAGTGGCATCTTTTGAGATTTATATAAGGTATTAAATCCTATACCATAGGAGAGTATTCAGACATCAATAAACTCTCCATTATTCATTCCTACAGTCTGCTCTTATTGATCCATTACCTTTGCATTCTAATCCTATACTTTTTCCCCTGACTCTTATTGGCACTTGTTGACTGTTCTCTATAGTTCCTTCAAGTTTTAATCCCTTTTCTCCTTTAGATGACCCAATACTTCTCTGACCATTTATAAAGTAACATGAATTATTGTTGGTCAGGTAGAGATGTTGGCATAGATCCTGTAAGTCAGTGAGCTCTAAATTGTCTCTAAACAAAAAGAGAGTTCTAGCCACTAACAGGATATAATCATCCAGTTCAGTACAAAAAGAGTTTAGATGAATCTGGTACTTAAAGGTATTTTGAGTAATCAGGTGTCCCTAGGCCAACTCTCGGGGTCTATTTCCTAACTAAATAAGCCTCTTACCTTTATATACTAGGTAAGCTAAATTTAAGAATCCTCTGGATTTCTACTGTTCTTCAACTAAATCTTCAACTTGATGTTCAACTTTTCCAATCTGCAGGCTCAGGAAGAGTGAGGCCACTTAACTTCGCATCACTTTTGATTGGTGGTGGTTACTACCAAATTTTCATTATCTTTCTCCAACCCATAAGGGACTATAATGAAAAGTCAACTGAGATATCTTCTTTTGGCTGTTTCTATTTATTACTCTCTCACACTGCACTTTTCACCACCATTCTTTTCCAATATTGGGTGTGTGGATATTTTCAAATATAATAAAAACAGTGGAGATATCAGAGGGATCTACCCACAGTCAGTCTAGGAGGATCAGACAGTGGCAACTCACACCTTTAATCCCAGTACAGGGAATATCCAGGAGTGGTGACCTAGGCTCTTAATCCAATCTGAGTTAGAGGTCAATTAGTTCATAGAAGGAATTCCAGTCTCCCAGACAGGCAGTAGTGGTGTCACACCTTAACTGGGTGAAGAGAGTATTTAAGGCAGCATAGAAAGACAAAAAAGGCAGAAGAAGCCAGGAGGAGCAAGGCTGATGAAGCTGGAAGACAGCTGGGTGAGATCTGACTGTCGTGTTTCTTTGATATCTCTACCTTTCCCAGAGATTTGGCCCTGAGTTTCCTTTATTCTTGCAACAATTGAGTCTATGTTTATTGCTTAGAAAGTTTTAATAGTTGAACCACTATATCATGCTTGGTTTGGTCATTGTTTTAGCTACCATCAGAGCCACCAAAATAAATAGTCCAGCTGTAAACCCCATATAAGAATTATTCTGGCGTCAGCATCTGGTATTATTTATTTTAAATTATTCAGTAGAAAGAGACTTTAGAAAGCTTTAAATGTAAGAGGAATATAAGGATGTACCTCCAGAGCAATTTTTATAAAATGTGTTTGACCAGAAAGAGGAGATTCTGTTGTATACCTGTATCAAAATCCCGAGATCTTCCTCCAGGAGATTTGAAGTAACTGCTGAGTAGGGAATAGACTTTGAGCTATGCCTATCTATCTATCTATCTATCTATCTATCTATCTATCTATCTATCTATCTGTCTGTCTGTCTGTCTGTCTGTCTGTCTGTCTGTCTGTCTGTCTATCTATCTATCTATCTATCTATCTATCTATCTATCTGTTAAAGAAAATGATTAGGAAGGGACTCAGCTGTGAAGAGTCACTCGTCATCTACCAGGAGTAGAAAAGGAGCATGTCATTCCTAAGGAGATTCTTAGCAGTACGAACTGGCCTTATCTCCATGTCTCACCTACTTACCAATTTATTTAAGAAAATAACCATCTAAGTTTATAAAGTGATTGAAAAGATGAGATACACAGTACTTACTAGTATATAGGAATCCTTAATGAAAATGATAGATTCCAATAAAATATAGTAGTGTTTTAGCTATCCTATTAACTATAATGAATCTGAGTATAAACTTCAGAGTTAAAGTGGTACTTGGCCATGCCACATTTCATTAAGTAATTCCTAGCAAATAATCTTAAATGATTCAATTTTCTACATAACTAGAAACAATGTCAGTGAGGATTCCCCATAAATTTCATTTCATTAGACTTTTCTTTAAAAAGTGTGTGTGTGTGAGTGTGTGTGTGTGTGTGTGTGAGAGAGAGAGAGAGAGAGAGAGAGAGAGAGAGAGAGAGAGAGAGAGAGAGAGAAAGAGAGAAAGAGAGAAAGAGAGAGAGAAGGTCATGGTGTAACTTTTTGCCTTTAATTTTAGCACATCAAAGGCAGAAGTAAGCATATTTATATGAGTTTGGAGCCAAGGTCTTCTAAATAGCAAGTACCAGGATAGCTAGTGCTAAATAGTGAGGACCTAAGTCATTTTGCTTATTCTTTTACACCTAAATTTAAGACATGATTTACAAGACAATACTCCTGCCTAATATTGTTAATGAGGCCATAAATCTGTGATTGAATGTTTTAGGCTCTAGAAAATATACTACTAATATTATTCTGCTAAATGGATATAATATGAATCCTACCTTCTATATACTTGTTATACTCATAGATCCATATGTCTTTGAACTCTCATCCGGGAGGCTTTCATTTGTTGTAGATTGTAATTGACACAAACACCCACAACTGGTTGACCAGCAAAGAATACTAGATTACTGAGAACTCAGCCCTAAGTTGGACATGTATATAACACTTCTTCCTCCAAAGGGTCAGGGATTACTTCAGAATATGGGCAGAAAACTGTAAGAGGAACAGCCAGAAGTTTACTACAGTGGAATGGTCTTTTTCAGACACAAAAGGGCTGTTGCACATATGAATGGATGGTTGCTAGAAATGGGAGAGACTTGGAATTTTTTTCTTTTGTGAATGTGTCGCCAGAGAGTTTAACAATGCTCCAACAGAGGGCCCATCAAACACATACATACTGGTGCCACAAAGTGGTCTTTGTGAGTGTAAAAGTATAAAGCATATGAAATTGGAAGAAGTTGGTGGGAGTTGGGAAACAATTGAAAAGAAAGGTATAGGGAGTCTACTTGATTTAAACATATTGTATTATATATGGGAGCAATGGCTCAACAGTTAAGAACACTGGCTGCTTTTCCAAAGGGATCTGGGTTCAATTTTCCGCACTCTCAGGGTACCTCACAACCACCTGTAAGTTGGTTCCCAGGGAATTTTTAATCCTCCTCTTGCTATCAAGTGCCCCAATCATGGATATAGGACCTAGACTTAGGTTGTAATTATGTTTCTGGCCCGGACTTTCTGGCCTAGCCTGGTGGCCCAGGTATTTAGACCCACAGTTCCATAGTTCTGCTGAAACACACAGACACTTGTATTAATTATACGTTGATTGATCTGGGGCCTGGGCATATAATTTGCTAGCTCTTGCTCTTAGTCTAACACATAATTCTTATCCTGTTCATCCATGCATCTCGATACCTTTTTTCAGAGCAGCATAGTTGTCCTCTGCTGCTTCTGCCTTCTCTGTACCATTTCTGCTCTGTTCTTCCTGTTCCTAGAGTTTTCTTCATCTGGTAGCCTCACCCACCCTTCCTGTCTGCCTTTGGCCAATCAGCGCTTTTTATTAAACTCATAGCAGGGACAATTATTTACAATGTAACATCGTAAATCCACTACAGACATACTTGAAGACAAAACACCTATACACATACAATAAATATGTAGGCAAATTTCAAAAACAATTTTTTGGATACATATATAAAATTATCCATCAGTAAAATACTTTAATATATTTATTCACTGTTAAGTGTTTGTGTGGGGGAATATAATGTAATAGTAGTGGTGATTAGAAGGCTTATAGGAGTCACCTCTCACCTATCTTGTGGGTCCAGATGATTAAGATCATAAAGCTGGATAGATTGTGTCCTTACTCATTGAATCATCTCACTAGCCACACAGAGCTGCTGTCTTATAGTTGGTTTCCAACACAAAGCAATAAAGATGCTGATTCTGGGCTAAAGAAGAACCCAGAAAATTAAGGGATCATAGAAGAACTAAACCAAGGGAGTAGTGCAAAGTGTTACTACTAGTTGAGACAAAGACAAATTGAGCCACATTTATTAAATGGAAGTAAAACACAGATATCTCTAGAGACACATAACCTATGGGACCTTAGTCAGCCTCAGTAGCATGGAAATTATCATCATTGTTATACCCTTATTTTTTTTAAAAAAGTTCTTTTTTAACAAAATAAAATTTTGAATGAGTTTTAATTAAATTATAATTACATCACTTCCCCTTCCCTTTCCTTCTTTCAGCACTTAATGTTTTCTCCCTCCAAAATAGTAGCATGTATCCCTTCACTTTTAAATTGATAGCCTCTTTCCCCTTGATTGTCATTGCCACAAATATGTATACATGCATATATATATATATAATACAATTTACATATACATATATATATTCACTTCCTGTTTTAGTCACTGTTTTTTGTAAGGAAGGGATACCATAACCAAAGCACCTTTTACAAATGAAAGCACTTAATTGGGAGCTTACTTAAACGTTCAGAGGTTTAGTCCATTTTCATCTCTGAAGCGACCCAGGACTGAACGCTGCATCTGGATCTGCAGGGCAAGAGATATATACTGGATGGGGGCGGGGTTTTGAAACTTCAAATCCCACTTACAGTGACACAGTTCCTTCAACTAGACCACACTTCCTAATCTTTCAATCCTTCTCAAATATTGCCCCTCTATGATGACTAACCATTTAAATATCCAAGCCTAGGGTGGTCATTTTCACACAAACCACCACATTTCTTAAAGTGTAGAGCAGAAGTGGAATACTGTAGACTGTCAGAGCATTCACCTAGAGTTCTACTTTCTTCAACAAGGCTGCTTCCCCTAAGCCTCCGCAGACAGTGCCACCAGTTGGGTATCAAGAGGTAAAGTATCTGAGCACATGGGGAACATTCTCAAGTACTCTCCTTAAGTATATATTTATAACTTCCATAGTAAATAATGAATATGAGCATTTATTTTGCTAAAATTATTACTAAGCATCTGAAAAGTAAGCTAAGGCCAAAAATGCTGACAAGGATGAATGACAACATTTCTTGGGGACCAACTAACCAGTTTCCTTCTCAGGAATTGACACAGAAAGATGGTGCTTAAAACAGTCTTTGGAGTTAGTTTTATAAATCACCACAATCAAGCTGTAAACCTGCAGTTATGGAAGATGCCTAGTGGTTTGCATTTTACTCAACCAGATTCTACTGCCTACAGTCCCATTTCTGTTTATCTCTTTTAGAAAATCATTACCCCCCCCCCCATTTTTTAATGACAGGCAGTGCAAGGACATGGCATTTTCTCAAGTCCATTGAGCTGAATTAGATAATATATTCATTATTTATAGACCTGTTCACATAATGGAAAAATGTTTCTTTTCCTTTTTTGTTTTTAAATCAGCTACACAATAAAAATGTTTAGTTAATGGCATGTTCAAGACTTAAATAAAGATTTACTTGCTGTATTGGTTTAGCAGACTCATTCAGCCTTTTCCTCCTTTTGCTGGCATGGCTCTCTGTATTCATCTGCTGTTCTAGAAGCGACCATGTATTTGGATTGTTCTAAACTACCTCAGCCATCTCTTAAGCATTTTGGAGTTGATATCTTCAGCACTTTACCCATTCCTCACAGACCTTCCCAGAGGGATGTTATCAGACTCTCAAAAGAGGGGTTAGATAAACAAGTCCTGACTTGCTATAACGTATATTGTGATGCTATATGTACATAGAAAGTAAAATTTGTTTTTTTCACAGTGTATTTTTATTTTTATTTAAAACATTCCTTTAGTTTTGATTGAGAGCAAGGCTTGATGTTTATTTGATATCTGTTCCCAGATTTAGTGTCTTGTATTGAACTAGTGACTTTCATTATTTCTAAAGCCAAGGACCCACATATTTGCATTTTTAATTTCATTCTATTGTTCTCTCTCTCCCTCTCTCTCTCTCTCTCCCTCTCTCTCTTTCTCTCTCTCTGTGTGTGTTTAAAGAAGAGGTACGCAGTGTCAAGGAAATAGAGTCCTTGATATAGTTGCTTCTTTCTTTATATTGGTTCATTGTTGTCTCTTTTCCACAAATTTTGGATGGGATTTCTTCACTATCTTTCACACCAACATTCCCCAGAACTGGAACCGGCCCAGATTCTAACACCTGAGTCAACTTCACTGCTCAAATGTTCTGTCAAGCACAGCTAACTTCCAAATCAGATTTGTTTTTTATGTTTGCACTTCTACATATATTTGTTTTTTCAGAAAAATTCCTGTTATAAAAATATTTAACTGAAGAATGGTATGGTACCATAGGGATTAGGAATAAAATATTTCTTAATCAGAATTAAACATTCTACTGTATTTCAAACAAGGAACTCACACAAAATGATAAAACTTGGACATGATGAACAAAACTTAAACCAAATTTTCCTTCTATTTTATGCAATTTATACAAATACATATGCACATAATCTTGCTAATTTAAATTGGCACATTATTGGAAACAGAGTAATAATTAGAAGTTTTAAGTATTTTTGTCATGCTTTGAAGAAATGGAGGAAACACATCCACATACTGGTCAATCAGAATATGAGTGACAGGTCTTACCTATCACCTTCTATGGATTAGCAAATGGCCATATAATTTAACTTTTAGACATAGTTTCATTGCATAGCCAGTCAAGGTAGATTTGTAAATTTATCTCTGTGTTTCCTCACATACTTTTATTGATTTCAATTGACTAATAATGTCTTTCACATGAAACAACCAATACACAAATTATTATGAAAAAAATCCTTAACTTAGTAATAGTTATGCCAGACTCATGAACATTCATTTCAACAGTATACTCTAGAAATTATTGTAATTTCTATGTCTTATTTTTTGAGTCAATTCTGTCAGTCTTTAAGTTCTATGTCTGATGAAATACAATTAAACACAAATAATGCATTCTACATTGTATCAGAAGTTTCTGGCCTGACCTAGCCCCAAGATCTGAACCAATCTGCAGCCACTTAGTCCAAATAATCACACAGAGGCTTATATTAATTGTAAACTGTCTGGGCTGTGGCTCAGGATCATGACAAGCTAACTCTTACAACTTAACTCATTATTATTAACCTATGTATTGTTTCCTTTACATCTTGCTTTCTTGGCATCAGTCTGCAGTGTCTGTTTGACTCTACCCATTTTGTCTTTTATTTCCTCCTGGATTAACTGTCTGCCTCCAAGCTTTCTTGCCATAGGCCAAAATAATAGTTTCTTTATTAACAAATGGCAAGAACATTTATTCACAGCATACAGACAGACACCCTACAGCACAACGTGGTCTAATAGGTTTCACATCCTTAGTCCCTACTTTATTGCCACTATTCTACACACACTCACACACACACACACACACACACTCACACACACACGCACACACTCACACACATGCACTTACACACGCACACACTCACACATGCACTCACACACACACACATGCACCACGCGCACACACACACGCACACACACTCACACACGCACTCACACTCACACATGCATACACACGCACACACGGTATTAGTCACATTATGTAGCCCAGGCTGCCCTCAAACTTGTAGAGAGTTATTTGCATCTACATCCTAAGTTTTGAGATTACAAGTATAAGCTACCATACAAGTTCTATTAATTTTTTAATTTTTTTGTAGCAATGCAGCTGGATCTTGGGGCTGGAAAAGGCCAGGATATCAGGGATTTCATCAAGTTACATCTCTATCCCCTAATTTGTGTTGAACTGCAGAAATATATGGTGCCATTGGGATGAGGAATGAAATGTGCTTAAAGAAAAATTAAACATTCTAATACGTTTCAAATATGGAACTAATATAAACAGGCTGGTGAGATGGCTCAGCAGATAAGACTGCCTTCCATGAAGCAGGATCATTTGAATTCATTCTCTGGGGAACAGTAGGTAGAAGCAGAGAATTGACTTTCACAAGTTGCTTTTTGCCTTCACATGCACGACATCTTATCCACAATAAAAATAAGGAATACATACTAAAAGCATGTTGGTTTAGATCTTATATGCATCTACATATTGTACACATACATATATTACATATATTGGTTTCACACATGAGATCAGATACACACTACCAGATGTCACACTAGAGTTTATACAAGGAAGATGCTAAGTGGGTACGAGGGAGAGAAGTAGAAGAGAAAGAGACAGACTTTCACATGGTGGCTCCTTATAAGAGAATGGATGGGCATGGATTCATTTAGCTACACCTAGGAGCATGCCCTCTGTATGTCCTGTGTTTTGTCTGTACTATGTTGGGTTTACTATGAGCCAGGAATCCTTACAAAATATATCCATGTTTGTGTGTGTGTGTGTGTGTGTGTGTGTGTGTGTGTGTCTGTGTCTGTGTGTGTGTGTGTGTGTGTGTGTGTGTCTGTGTCTGTGTGTGTGTGTGTAATTAAAATTTTAGGTAATATTTTAATATTATAATCCAGGCTGGCCTGGAACTTGGAATGTGGCTCAGGTTGGTGTGGAACTTAAGACATCTTTTATCAGCCTTCTTAGTTCATACATACTTTTGTATATGCCATCTTTAGCATTTTTATTATTAAATTCACCAATAATTCTAGCAATTGTTTAGAATTAGAACCAATAAATGATTACTTTTTTCAGGTAAGAATATTTTGTCACTTCCATTGTTTAAAATATTTACTAGGTGATAATTGTCTTAATTATATTTTAAAATTCTCTAGAGTGAAATACACTTACTACATCATTGCCAAAGTCTGGAACACTCTGCTGTCCATCTCTGGTACCCAGACACAGCTTCTTTCCTCTGGGGCTTCATCTACCATCATCTGAGAACAATTTCATAGAAGCTTCATGTTCTTATGTCCTATCACAAATACATCAGGAATAATACATTCCTCTTTAAGATATTTTTTATCTCTTAGTGACTTTGTCAAACTTTCTAACCATGGAGGAGGACTGTGAGAAATTTTAAAGTTAACTAAAAGAAAAAAAAAAAAAACGCATCTAAACTAGATAGAAAGTGACATGACAACAATAGAGTAGGAGGCTTTGGCAGCTCCCCCCCCCCCCAATTTTGTTAGAAGGAGTAAATAACCACAGAAGCTGATACAGCCTGTTACCTTAAAAGCATCAGGAGAAAGAGAGAAGAGGGAAAATGGCAGAGTGACGTGTTCACATCTCACACTTTGTCACTAATCATAGGTCCCTCCTTGTGTCTATCATCTTTCTGCAATATGCACAAGCAATAGGCACAGACAAGTACAATTGGATCAGGGGGAGAAGAGAAATAATTAGATATAAATAAATGAACTTTTCTAAAGTAAATGCAAAAGCAAATATAGACAGAGGAACTTTTGCTAGAATGGGGCTTTGAAAGGGCCAACACCTAGGTGAAGTGGAGGAGTTTTGAGTTCCTTAATACATTTATTCAATACCTGACTATATTCTCCCATTTCAACAAAACAGCAACAGCTAATGTTAAACATTGCCTCACAAGATGAACAAGATACATTAATTTTTGAAGTAGTTCTCATGTCTTATCTAAACATGGTAATAGTCTACATGCTATTGAGAGCAAAGCTTTGGGCTTTCATCAGGTAGGAAATATAGGATATGTTGCCCAACCTTTTCTGTAGTTCATAGTATGACATCTCCAGAGCTTCATGCAAGAATCATGAGTTACAGTCATCTATCAGACATTTGGATATCTTAGGTTCAATATTTGTTGTATTTAACAATGTTAAGTACTGTCATGCTCATTATGAATGCCATATTTTTTAAGACTTATTTCATTTTTATTTATGTGCATAAATTTATCTGTATAAATGTGTATCCATGTAGACAGAGGTCAGAAGATATGAGAGGAGACATTCTGAGCCTCTAGAGTCAGCATTTCAGGTGGCTGTGAGGTGCCTAAAGTGGGTTCTGGGGTCTAAACTCTGATTATCTACAACTGTGGGACTATGTTCTTATGCACTGTAAATATTTTTCACTGTAAATATCAGCTTAATAAAATGATGATTGGTCAAAAGTTAGACAAGAAGTAGAGGCAGGGCAAACAGACTAGGAGAATTCTCGGAAGTTGAAGAGCAGAGAGCAGACACAATCAAGATGCAGAGGAAGTAAGATGCGAATGCTGTGCTGAGGAAAAAGTGACCAAGCAACACAGCTAAACATGGATAATCATCATGGCTGAATTTAAGAGTAAACGTTAGCAAGTAACAAGCCTGAACCACAGGCCAAACAGTTATTAATATAATCTTTTGTGTTATTATTTGGGACTAAATGGCTGCAGAACCAGCCAAGAAGAACATAGAGACATATGACTATAACCCACTAGACAACCAAGTACTCTTAGCACTGAGCTGTCTTTACAGTCCCATAATTATTAATTTTTAAATGAGAATTGATAACATATAATATAAGTTAAATAAAAGAAGATTTTTTTTAAGATGGACATGATTTGTAATGCAACAAATATATTTTCTGGCTTCTCTTCTGGGTAATTCTGATATATCACACCCCCCCTCCCCAGCAGAGTATGAATTATCTGGAGACAGCCAACTAGGAATTTTATTTTATTTAAAAAAATGTTTTTTTTTCTCATACTCATTACTGCTCCCTCTCCCTCCCCTTCTTTTAATCCTCCCCTAGCCTCCCTCCTTCACTCCCTAGAGGAGTCAAGGAATCACAGGGTGAGTCAATTTGGTTTGGCATATCCAGTTGAAGTAGGACCAAGTCCCTCCCCCAAGCATTAAGGTTGAGAAAGGTGTTCTTCTATAGGGTGTAGGTTCCAAGAAGCCAGTTCATACACCAGGAATAAACTCTGGTCCAAGCACAAAAAGCTCCATACAATACTCATGCCTTTCAACTGTTATCCATATTCATAGGGTCCAGATCCATTCTATGAAAGTTCATCAGTTGTCATTTCAAAGGCTGCAAGCTTCCCACAGCATGGGACAACCTACTCTGTGGGTCTCCCCATTATGATCTTGATCCCTTTGGTCATACAATCTCTCCTCTCTCTCTCTTCGTCTGGACCTGTAGCTCAGCTCAGTGTTTAACGTTTAGTGATGGGTCTCTGAATCTGCCTTTATCAGATGCTATATGAAGGATCTATAATGGCCATTATGTTGGCAATTTAATTTATAATAGGAAAAGGCAACTTGGAATTTTTAAGGCAATATTCTCTTCTTTTTAATTTATTTTATTATTGACACTGTAATATAATTTACATTACTTTCTTCTTTCAAGTCCTTTTATATATACTCCTTTGCTCTCTTTCAAATTCATATTTACCTTTTCATTTTATATATATATATATATATATGACACATATGTATATTACTAAATATAACCTACTCAGCCTATATGATGCCATTTGTATGTATATTTTCAGGATCAATCATTTGATATTGAATAACCAATTGGTGTACTCTTCCTTAGAGAAGATGATTCTTTACATTCTGAGAATTCTTTAGTTGCCTGTAATGCTTTGTGTATGATTGAGACCTCCTAAGCTTTTTTCACCAACCTACAATATTTATTAGTGTTCTTATTCAGGAAGTCATGTTGATGAGACTTTATAGGTGTAACTACTGATATTACTAGGAAACAATCTCACAGTATACTCCTAAATCCCTGTGCTCTTAAAATCTCTCTGCTCCTGTTTCCCACTTTGTAATTGTCACTGAGCCTTAGGTTCAAGAGTTGTTTGTAGATATGTCCGTTTGAACTAGGGTCCAAAACTCTGCATTTTGTTTGGTTGTAATTTTCTTTAATAATCTATTGCAAAGAGAGGTCTCCTTGATGATGGGTGAAAACTACATTGTCTGTGGTATAAGGAAAAATACTTATAGTATAGTTAGGATTTACATTGTTTTAGTTAGGTGGTGATTTTAAGTCCCCTCCAAGGTTCATGAATTCAGTTGCCCTAGGTAGGTTTCAGTACCAGACATGAATCTTTCTCTTGTTGAGACGTTCTTAAATCCTATTAGAGAGCTGTTAGTTACTGTCAAGGTATGCAGGCCACAAAAAAACTAGTTTTATTTATTGTTTGAAAATTTCATATGTTATTTTTGATCATTTTAACCCCCTAAACTCTTCCCAGTTTTACCCTCTCTTTAATACCCACATAATATGTGTCCTTTTTTTTTTTTGGAAGTAGATTTCCCTCCATCACTTGTGGTGACATATTATATATTTAATAAAAACAGTCCAGAATATTATAGGATAGAATTACCCACAGTCAAGGTATGAAGGTCAAAGGGTGGTAATCCATGCCTTTAATCTCATCACTCAGGAGACAGAGATCCTTCTGGGCATCTGCAAGTTCAGGACCAGGAGGCAGGCTTTCATAACTTACACCTTTAATCCCAACTCTAGGATCATGATACATAGGTGAACCAGGAAGTAAAATAGCTGGGCACAGAAACAAATATAACACAGTAGAAAGCAGAGTTATAGCCATTCTACTGAAGCAACCAGACAGTCTGAGGATCAATAAAGACAGCACCTGACCTGTTCAGCCTGAGAAGTTGGCTGGGTAAGAACTAATGTGTTGGTTTTTTTTTTTTTCCCCCTCTCTTTCTGGAATTCCAGTTTTTTCCCTAATATCTGGCTCTGGGATTTTATTACATAGCAACTAGGACCTGTGAAATATTTGACACTTAACTTTTGGGGCATAAAATTATAAAACAATTTATTTGCTGGATGGAGCTACACATGGCTGGGGAGCTACACGTGAGGCTAGGTTTTCTGTTCAGAGTTAGCCTCACACATTAGGCAGAGTCCACCAGATGTGTTTCTTCAAATTCACCTGAGTGAGTTTTTCAGACAGTAGCGCCCCTCTCCTTGTAGGCTGTTTTTGTTTGTTTGTTTGAGTTTTTTGAGTCCCCCCTTGGGCTCCTGCAACATTAGGTAGCTGCCCCACTTCACAATCATCAGAATCATCATTGACAACAAGTATGATGAATAAATTGGAATCTCTTAAAAGAAGAATTTGTTTAAGGCAGAGGAGAATAATTTTTTTCCACATTAAAAACTAGAAAGATTAATATGATGGAAGGGGTTTGGTCTTGTTTGATATTACACTAGATGATTTGAAACTGGAGCAAGTAACAGAGAAGATAGATAATGTAGATGGGATTATCATAATGGTTATCATAAATATTATTTTTGGATTATTCCTATTCTAGCCCTAAAAAATTTGTCTCTATGATGGCCAAGTTGTTGGTATGAGCATCAAGATAAAGGTATTATAAAACCTTGTTAAAACAAATCAGAGAGATAATCAGACCCAGACAGGAATTTAAAGAAATCATCTCAACATTGCCTTATAAAATTACAGGGAAACAGCATTAGGTTTTCAAATATCCAACCTTAGTAGAAGCAATACTTTAAATGTATAGAAACTGTATAAAAGCTGAGTCAACTCTGATATAAATGTTAAATTTAAAAAGGTGTAAGGAAGCAATAGTCACTTGTGGTATGCACTCACCATTTATAAAATAATTCTGGTTCATTTTGTACCATAGTAATCCCTAAAGACTGGTTATATCTGCCTTGGAGGTGAAGTTACAGTTATAGTGGTGCATGAATGAAGCTAAAATTTTAGAAAAATGGAGTAGAGATGGAGGATTTGAAATCTCCTAAGACCAACTTATGGGAGAAGATTCTGTTAATATAGAAGAGCATTCTGTATATGACAACCACAACCTGGATTTATATAAAATTTCAGCCCTAAATGCTTGGGGTAGAATGAAGATGTAGGAAAGAAAATTTAATCCTTTACAAAAATGATTGAAATGCCAGAAGAAACCTTTATGGAATTCTTACAAAGATTAACTGAATTGGTAAATAGAATGGTACCAGATTCAGAAGCTAGGTGAAAATAATTAAATCTCTAGTTTTTGAAAATACTAACTCTTAATGAAAAAGGATAATTACCCCATTAAAGGCAAGATCAGCCCCATTGGAGGATTGGATTTAGGATATAAGTAATATGGAATCTTATAACTATGATGATAATTGAGTAGAAGAGGTTATTTCTAGAGGTTTAAAGAAAAATCAAAATATCAAATGTTGCAACTGTGGAAAACAAGGTCATGTGAAAAGGGACTGTAAACAAGGCATTTCCAGAAGCAATGTTTTTGTTAAGAATAACCTTAAGAAAATGCCCCTCCCTTCAGACTATGCAGAAAGTGTGGCAAAGAGAGGCATTGGATAAAGAGTTCATGTCAACAAGAGATAGAAAAGATAACTTTTGCCTGTGGGAGAAGGCCTGAAAGGGTTTCAGCAAGCCCCCATATCATCCAGTTTAGTTTTATCCTGTCATCACAGGGGATATACCTTCCCAGAGCAGTTAAAGAAACTAAAGCCTATTCAAAAAAAAAAAAAAAACTGCTCTGGAGAATAGAAAAGTTATAGAAAATAGTACAAAAAATTTAAGAAAAACCATAAAGTAAATATTTTGCCAAACTTCTATAAGTGAGTAAAGATCAAAATTAAAAATACAAATAAAGGATGTTGTCATTGAAGGTTTTGTAGACACAGGGGCAGATGTAACAATAATTTTACAAGAATCTTGGAATCCAAATTAGCCCCTTTAGAAAGTAAATGTTCAGTTTTGGGGATAAGCAACATTATTCTAGCTATAACAGAGCTTCATTGGCTTGATTACAGAAGAACAGAGAAGAAAATTAAAGCTATATGTGGCTAACATTGCTATGAATTTATGGGGATGAGACTTATTACAATAACAATTCTAGATTAACATTCCTTCAGTAACAGAAACAAACCATAACCTAACATATGTTTCTTGGAAAAATATTAGAAGGTATAATGAGAAACAGTCACCAACCATTCTGGCTGTATGAAAACAAGATACAGTAGTTACTGATCTTTCAAAGGTACCCACTGTGCTACCTTTAAAATGGTTAACAGATAAGCCTATGTGGGTGAAGAATTGCCTTTTAACAAAAAGAAATTTCAGGGCTTATAAAATCTGCTACAGAAGCAGTTTAATGCTCATCATATTGAAGAATCCACCAGCCCTTAGAGTTCTGCTGTTTTTTGATATCAAAATGAAATCTG
The DNA here is from genome assembly GCA_033318265.1 of Phyllotis vaccarum. Classification (NCBI taxonomy): domain Eukaryota; kingdom Metazoa; phylum Chordata; class Mammalia; order Rodentia; family Cricetidae; genus Phyllotis; species Phyllotis vaccarum. Next base: position 12,120,376 of record JARWLC010000004.1, on the reverse strand, counting down.
TAAAATGAAGAATGGTAACAGATGTAAAGACAGTAAACAAGATAATTTAGCCAATGAGCTCTCTATAATCTGGCATTCCTTTGCCTTCTCTGTTACCTAAAGAATGGAAGAATGGCCTATTATAATTATTAACTTAAAAGGCTCTTTATTTACTATACGTCTATAAAAACAGGACAAGGAAAACTTGCCTTTATAGCACCCACTTATAATAATTGATGGCTTATAAATATATATCAATTGAGGGTTCTCCCACAGTGAATGTTAATAGCCCCACTCTGTGCCGATACATTATACAACAGCCATTAGAAGTGATAGTTAAGCAATTCCCATAGTCTATCATTTACCACTACATGGACAATATTATATTGGCTGGCTCAAATATAGATACATTAGAAAGAATGTTTGAAGAAGTGGAAAAATTGTCTACTTGGTGATTACAAATTGATTATAATAATACAAAGAGGAGATTCCATTAAAATTATTTAGGATACAAAATAGATCAACAAAAAATTTAATCCTTAAAAGTTGCAAATCAGGAGAGATGGATTAAAGACTCTTCATGATCCACAGATTGCTAGGAAACATTTCCAACTTATGGACCACTGTTCACATAAAAATTTGTTCAAAATCTTAGGTGGTAGTAAGGATATAAATCATCCAAGAGAAATAGCAGCTGAACCTGAGGGAGAATTTGCTTTGGTGGAAACAAATTAAAGAATGTACATGTGGATTGTGTGGATCCAGACATTAATTGCATTCTTGTTATTTTACACTCTAAGCATTCTCCTACAGGAATTTTAATGCAAAGTGAAATGTTATGTTGTAATAGATATTTCTACTACATAAGCCAAGTAAAAATTAATGACTTATGTTGAAAAAATATTCTGATTTGAGTTTTAAAGGATAATTAATACTTTGTGAATTGACATGAATGAACCCAGAAGAAACTGTACATTTAACTAATGAAGAAATTAAGCAATTATAGGCAGAAAGTGAACATTGGCAAAGAGCTTTCAGTAATTTTTTGGGAGAGAATAACAACAAAACAAAAAAACAATTTATAAAGGAAACTAAATGAATTCTTCCTCATGCTGTACAAAGAACATCAATTTCTGTAGTCCCTATATTTTATACTGGTGCAAATACATCAGAAAAGGCAAGTTACAAATCAGAAAATGAAAGTAATGTGGCTCAAAGCTCTTATAATTCTGTTCAGAAGTCAGAATCATATGCTATTAAGATGATATTGATAGATTTTACAGACTCTCTTAATATAGTCGCTGACTCTATGCAGAAAGAGTTATTTTCCTCATTGAAACTGCTGACTTTATTCCTGATGAGTCAGAACTGTTTTATTTTTGTTAAAAATTATTAGGAATAGAAATCATTCTTATATATAACACACATCTGATCGTATACACTCTACCAGACCCTCTAGCAAAAGGTAATGATTAAAATGATAAATTTTTAATGGGAAATGTGCTAGAGGCCTCAGAGTTTCATAAGAAAACATCATATCAATAGCAATGGTTTAAAAAAGGATTTCTCTATCACTTGGCAACAAGCCAAAGAAATTGTAAAAAGATGGCCCATCTACTTCTTCTAAAACCAAACTCCATTATTTATATGATGTAATCCTACAGGTATACAAAGAAATAAAATGTGACAGATAGATGTACTTCATTTTACAGATTTTGGAAAATTAAAATATGTATACCATATAATAGATATGTTTTTAGGATTTCAATAGCCAAGTGCTCTGAGTTTACAAAAAGCTGATTATGTTATCAAACATTTGTTAGAACTTATGGTTATCATGAGAATATCTGTACAAATTAAGACTGGCAATGCTCCAACATTGTCTCTAGTAAAATGACCCCCCCCTTTTTTTTGCTTATTATTACATAAAGCATATTACAGGTATACTGCACAAACCTACAAGGCCAGCAGTCATAGAAAGATCAAATCAAACTCTAAAGAATATGCTAGAAAATCAGAAAGGGGTAACAAAGAACCCCCCTCCAAATGACTACATAATGCTTTATTAACTTTGAGTTTTCTCAATGCTGATAAAAAAAAGAACAATAGCTGAAGAAAGGCATTGGATTATAGATAAAACTTCTGAGTTAAATCGGCCTGCTTACTTCTAAGATGTGTTGACCTTAGAATGGAAACCAGGATATATGCTATATTAAGAAAAATGTTTTGTTTTTGTTTCCACAGGTGAAGAAAACATATGGATGCCATAAAAATTAAAGATATGATTCAAACAGAAAAAAACTTCTTTTAAAGTGTAAGAATGGCTCATCTCTAGTGTGTCAATTCTACAAATTGTAAGAAAAACTCACCAAGAAAGAGTCAGGACAGATATTTTCCTTACAGAAAACTAGAAATGCCCTTCTTCAAGAAGCAAAAAGATTTGGACATCTAGATGTTTAAAACATAAGTAAAGAATACCCAGAAAAAATTTACAAGCAAAGAAAATTTGGACCTATTGGTACCAATATACACTACAGCATAAAGTCTCACTGCCTAATGTCTGCATATCTTTATTTATAAGAAAATTTGAAGTCCCAGTTCAATTATAAATTAAAGCTGGCCTTGGAGTTTGAGTGTGGTTTTCTCTTTCTCTAATCTCAAGCATGCATGTTAATGGAAAAATGCAAAATATCTGTATCATATTAGAAAAGCCACCTGATATGGGACAGAAGAATTACTAAAACTAGGGACTACTATATTTCCACTAATTTCATGATGTTTTAATATAAGTATTATTTCAGCTTATATGACTAATACACACACATATATTCTTTACTCATGATACTAGTCATCATATTAAATACTAATTGTAGAAAAAAGACTTTATTTTGCTGCCTGTACATTTTTTGGGGGGTTGAGTCTCTTATCAGTTTTCTAAAGTTAATGTCTAATTGTGACCTTTAAAGTCTCCAAAAGGAAGATGGGGCCCCACAACAATTTCACATGGATTGTGACAACACTACTAGGCTGACAATCATCAATCAGAGATTATCTTTGGACTACAAATTTTTCAGGTTAATTCTGACAACTAGCTGAGATGAACAAGCCTTGCACTTTCTCATTATGCAGAGACTGGACAACAAATGATAAACTACTTATCTCAGGGCTTCACAGCGACAACAAAAAATTATTTTCAGGATTCCCTAAATATGTCATTGCTCCCAGACAGCAGGAAATAAATTTAAGAACGTGGAGCCCACATTCCCAAGAGGTGAGGTGGGTAGTTTTTTTGTCTTTCAATGGGTTATGAATAATTGTCATTATTTAGGGTAATTAGATACAAATTGGTATTGGTTTTGGTTAGAAAAAAATCATAACAGGGTAGATTAGATTCAAAGTTCTTGTTTTATAAAAATCAAAGAAAAATGGAATATAGATAGGATAAAAGGTAGACTATTGGATCTACTTATATAAATATGATAGGCTATAAGAATAGATTATTGAACTGCCTGCCAATAAGATAGCTTGCCACAGGCCAAAACAGTACCTTTATTATTCAATGATAATTCACAACATACAGAAAGACATCCCATATCACTACGTGGTAACTAGCCTGCCATATGAATGCCAGCTTTTTATTTTTTCTAGAATATTCCTAAAATACTAGATAATAAATATTTTCTTTCCCATGCTAAAGTGTATGGAGTATTCAGGTACTAAGGAAATTCTTAACAGTCTTACCTCAGCAATTACTTAGATGTATGCTGTAGAGGATCTTAGCAGTGGTGGTGCATTAATTAGGAGCCTCGAAAGCTTTGTGTATGTCAGAACCTTGTAATAAGTTCAATTTGAATTTATCCTAGACTATGTGTATAAAATCTAAATATAATAAACATTGTCCTTAGACAGAATCCATGCTGGGGTGAATACATTCTGAGTATGAAGTTATGGATTAATGACAAGTAGTAACAGTCTATTATATAATTAAAATTTGATAAGAGAATAAATTTTAAAGATCCCGCTCTTAGGAAAAAAGAGTAGCAATTTCTGTGGGAATATCTTTCTGTATGCTGTGAATATCAATCTTTCAATAAAGAGCTGTTTCGGTCCTTAGCGAACACCATAGCCAGAGACAGAAACATAATGAGGAGGAGGGTGGAGTCAGACACAGATAGAACCAGATGCCCAAAGAAGAAACATGTAAGGAACACAGATGAGTCATGGACCACATGGCAGACAGAATAATGGAAATGGGTTAAGATGAAGGAGCTAGCTAGCAATGTGCCTGAGCCATAGGCCAAACAGCATGAACTTAATATAAGTGTCTGAGTAATTTTGGGGGACATAAGCAGCAGCTGGTGGCTAAGTGCTCTGGGACAACAGGTCTGTGGGTCTGGATCTCTGGCCGGGTGGGACCAGGAAACTTTATTGTAACAAGCAATTATATTAACTAGTGAATGTGTTAATTAATTTGATTGTGGTAATTGCTTTATATTGAATAGGTATATCCCTTCAGAAAGCAATGGCAGATGGATTTTTCTGATTTTTTGAAGCCAGACAGGTCTACAGAGTGATATCCAGGATAGCCAGGACTATATAAAGAAATCTTGTCTTAAAAAAAAAAAAAAAAAAAACAAAAAAACAAAAAAACAAAAAAACAAAAATAGGCATGTCGAATCTCTACATTTATACTTTAGGTATATATAATTATACTTGTTAATTGTATTTTTGACAAAACTGGGAAATAAACAGATAAATCATAACAGAATTTGATCCAACAACATAGCAATGAGATATGACTGAAAGAGATGCACTCTAATGAACACAGGAAGTTTGAATCTAGTGGAGGAGATTCTCCCGTGGAGCCTCTTAGTACAGCATTTCAATACCTTGATTTCAAACAATGAGACTCCAGATTATGTGGATAAAGATCTCTGTTGTTTTAAACCACAAGTAGTAAGAGCTTCTTGTGGTAACCACAGGAGCTTGATTTTACAGACAACAACATCTGAATACATTTTCTAAAAAGGTACTGGGCTGGTTAGTGTCATGTCAGGCTGACATAAACTAGAGTCATTAGAAAAGGGAGAGCTTATTAGAAAAATGCTCCCATAAGGTTCATCTGTAGGGAACCATTTAAATTAATGATTGTTGTGGGAGGGCCCAACCCATTGTGAGTGATGCCCTCCTTTGGCAGGTCCTATAAGAGAGCGGGCAAGAGAATCCATGGAAAGGAAGCCAGTAAGCAGCACCCCTCTATGGCCTCTGCATCAGTTTGAGTTCCTGTCCTGACTTCTTTTAATGATGGACTATAATGCAGAAGTGTAAACCAAATAAACTTTTTTCTTACCCCCCCCCCTTTCTTTTGCTCATGGTATCTGATCATAGCACTAAAAAGACACTAACTAAAACATTTATCATGGAATTTGTAGTTCCCGGTCATATCTAAAAGACTATGAAGCAATTGTTAACCTTTTGTGGGGAGAACATGGACATTTTTAAATTTGTATTCTTGCCTTTTGTAGAACAATATATATGTGCTATTATAGAATGTAAACAAGGTTAAAACACTAAGCCAACTATCATAAACAGAACTTCAGTTAGGACAAAAGAAAGGGGCATTGAAAGGGAGATGGCTCTTGCATTATCTATTTATCAATCAATCAGTCTATCATCTATCTATCATCTATCTATTGTGCCTGACAAATCATTTTAGTGTGCTTACTGTGTGTCAGATGCTGGTCTAGGCACTGTGGACTAGCAGTGAGCAAAGCAAAAGAGAATTACATGCCTTGTGGATTTTACATTGAAGTAAAGGAAAATGAGATGGTGCCCCTGATTTGAGCATGAACATGGAGTTAAACTTTCTTGGGAAGGGTTTGAATTGCACCAAAGGGAATGATGCCTTTAAACTACATGACCAATGCTTTGGGAAGCTATGATTTGGGAAGGGCCACATGTGGTATTTACTATGTCCAGATTTGAGGCTGAGGATCTCATTACCATAAATGGAATGTAGGACGCTAAAGGTGTAAAGAGCATTGCTATTATGAGCTGTCTCTTAAATTCTATTGATGGAATCAAAAAGGGAGTGCCTGAGATACATGTGAGGCTGGGAGGAGGACCTTAAAAGAGATGGACTGTTCCTCTTAATATGGCTGACTCAGCTGTGGGGATATCTTTTAAATTTAATAAAAACCAGCCTGAGATATAGAGGGATCTACCCACAGTCAGATTAGGAGGATCAGAGAGTGGTAACTCACACCTTTAATCCCAGCCACAGGGAATATGCCCTTAATCCCAGCAAATCTGGTCTTGAGGCCAATTTAGTTTACAGAAGGAGTTCCAGGCTCCCAGGCAGGCAGTGATGGTGCCACGCCTTTAATCTTAACTTGGATGTGAAACAACTGGGTGAGGAAGGTATTTAAAGCAGGCTCAGAAAGACAGAGGACACAGTAGAAGCCAGGAGAAGCAAGGGTGAGTAAGCTGGAAGACAGCTAGGTGAGATTTGACTGTGGTGTTTACTTTCCTTGATACCTAAGACTGGTTTTTATTAAATTTGAAACACATCCTCACACTCAGCAGCTACAGTTTATACCCACAGCATATGACTTGCAAGAGTTATACCATCCCTGTCAGATGATGTGCTTCTTGCTCAAGAATACGCTGTCTCACCTTATATGGTAAAGATAATTTTATGTTTACTTTTAAGGTCAGGGACTTTCTCCCATAGTTCCCCAATAAAATAACCATTAGAAAAATACTGATATTATTTTTTTTTATCATGATGTATTTGGAAAATAACAATTACTGGAAAATGTCTAGCCAGCTAACAGAAGCATTGAGTCAACTCCTGAAGATCAAGACCAGCTTCTGTTCTCACAGATAACATATTGAGCACTCAGCAGATCCTTGCAAAGCTTTTCTTGAAGACGTTTTAATTATCCCAATTACATTTTGGAACAGATTTTCTGTTGAATGTTATGTGGTTATTTTCATAATAATATTGCAAGAAAATGACAATCATTGTAGAAAGTGGGACTTTCAGACAAAATGGATCAGAGAGCTAAAGTGAATGCTTCAACAGGCAGAGTAATTTTTCACTTAGAATCTGTTGCAGGTCCATGATCAAAGGCTAGATAAGCTAACTGTTGCAATACTCTAAACTTCTAGATACCTATATTTCATTTTGCACTTCAGTCTATTTGAATAGCTAAATGAATTAATTTTTTGCTGCTGTACTAAAATATCATGACCAAAGGCAACCTCAGGGAAATAATTTATTACAACTCATTGTTCCAGCAGTAAGAGTCCACTGTGGTGGAAAAGCATGGTAGCAAATGGCAAAACTTTCAATTGTCACAGGAAGCTGAGTGACCACATTTTTATTCAAAAACACAAAGTAGAGTGAGGCAACTAGCTGAGAAGCCAAGCCATGAACTCTCAAAGACTGCTCCAATGATGTACTTCCTTCAACAAGGCTATGCTTTCCCACAAATACTGGGGGTCACGTGTTCAAATATCTGAGCTAAGGAGACACATTTCTTTGTAATCCACCATAGTAAATTTATCCAAATCTAAATTTCTTTAAAAATATGTCTCAAATGTTACCAATCACTTAAATATTTTGAAAAACCAATTCCCATGTACAGGCAATGACAAAGTTTACTTGAGATCATTCTCATTTTTTAATCCCTGTCTCGTCAGAGATGATAGAGCACTCCAAATTTGAAGGGGGTTCTAATTATCCAATGACATCTTTAATTAGGATAACACATTTTATTTCTCTTCAATAAGCAATTAAAATAAAGTTATGTTTGTGAGAGAAGAAAAAACTATATAATTAGGAGACCTTAAAAAAAAAGTAAGGGCGATATTCTGAAACAGAGGCAAAAAGCAATAAAGAAATTTTGTATGCACTGGGATGAACAAAAAAAAATGCTGAATGTATGCATATAACCCAGACTAAACAAGGAGAATAGCAAATTAGATATTGACAGCCCAGATACCTGGGTTAAAGTGTATTCAAGTCCAATAGGCTGTACTCCAAAGAGGACAAAGAATTTAGGTGCCTGTGAGAATCCAAATTCCTAGTCATTAAGGATGAATGAATAATATCCAGTCATGTATTTATGAAAATGGGCCCTAGTTTAATCTCTTACTAATTATTGGCTTAATATGGAAAGTCCACTATTAATTAAGTTGCCACTATCCTGTGTGGTTCACATCTCTTTGTAGCCCTTGTGGGATTTTCTCCTTTTCAAATTATATTTTTTAATTATCTTGCAGATTATTGGAATTTTGTAATACTTCTTCATAAATCCTCTTTGGATTTAATCACTGCCTATACCTCCTTTTCTTTTTGCCTCTGTCCCTAACCTGCCTTAGCCTTTTATCTAGCATTACCCACCCCCTGCTCTGTCATGTAACATGATATAGTATATCTTCTAATTATATTTTATGTGGGTTGCAGAATTATCCATTCCCAGTAATTTCCAGGTATTTTCTTCATGTACATTTAATTTTTATTAGTGTGTACACTTCCTATCTCTGTCACTTCACTACCTGCTTCAACCTCTTTACCTACAAGATTTCTTTTCAGGTTCACTTAACTCATGTTCAATTACTATTCCTTCCCTATATGCATCTCCTCTGACCAATGGTCCATTTCTAATTTCATGAGTTCCATATGTACCCAGCTTAAGAATTAGCAATGAAGCATTTGAAAATATAACCCACATAGAAAAGAACATTATCTTTTGGTGACTGGGCAATCTTAATTTACTTTTGGTTGTTACTGTTTTGTCCTGAGTTCTGTCAATTTACATGCGACTTGGGATTTTTTACGGAAGGATTTTTCTAAGAGGGAAGCACTCCTTACATTCTCTAGACAATGCTACATAATTTTCTCCATGTGCTTATAGAATTGTAGTATTTCCTTTTGTAATTTCATAGACTTCACACTTGAAGTTCTAATTTGAATTCAGTACTAAAGACTGTATCCAACTTATTTTAACATCAAGCAAAAGGCTTCATATGCTGCCTTGTACATAGTAGTAACCTGGATTATTTCCACAAAAGAGGGAATGATTCGAAAATAGAAAAGGCCCACAAATACAATTACAACAGTAACTCTTTCCAAATTTAAGTATTATAGGTAAGTGCAACAGCAAAGATCTCCTTGAGGAATTCTATTTGCCCTTAGACCCAAGTCTCTCCTTATTGTGTGCAAGTTCCATTTGAATTTCTATACACTGTAGGTTGATAATCAAGCTATGATTACATACAGTTAACATCACTTTTTTTTAAAGGTGGATCTTGGAGTCATTCCGATAACCCAATGCCCTATGCAGATGTTCCTAAACTCTCCCATTCTTCTTAATTATTTGATCTCAAAAGACTTCACCTGTAAAGAGAGGCAACTCACAAATTCAAAGAGTTTATGAAGAACTACCTTCTTTTAGGGTCTTCTTTCTAAATGTTAAAACATCCAACTGATCATTATAACAAGCTGAATTTCGTCTGCCTCCACTCATAACCTGTTTATATGAGATAAATTCAAAACTGTGGGCAAGCACCTTGAGGCCACATCATTTTGGGTTTTTTCCCAGAAGATTTGGTGAGCTGGCAGAGTTCATCTCTTAAAAGCTTAATAACCTGAAAACCCACTAGGTACCTGGAATTTCTCTAGTTTTCAGCCAAAGAGCTTGTAGTCAAATGGGGTAGAAATCTTATTTGCTTAACCCTGTCATGTGCTGCTCATAGCCCATGCTTTCTATTAAGCTCACTCAAAGCCTCATTGAGGCCAGAGAGCAAGCGTGGGCAATCTGCTGACAAGCACATCTAGAACAGCTATTGTGTGTCTCACAGGCAATTTGATCCTCACTGTCACAAACCCTCAAAAAAAGATCTTCAGTTTAGACTAGAAACATCAGATTTACAGAAGCTATATTTTAACAAGTCCTTGAGGTGACAATGAAAATCCCTAACATTTGAGAACCACTGCTGTGGGTATTTAGACTAGAGATATTTTGCTGTAAACCCATGAGTACTTTAGAACACTGAGGGCAAATCACTAACTTAGCCTCAATAATGTCTGAGCCTGTGGGAGTTAACAACCTCACAGTGAGAAGTGATTCCCTGAAGTCTGATAACATTTGGAAATATATAAAATCTCTATGTGATCCCAAGAAATGGAAAGAAAACCACAAGTTCCTTCTTGTGATCTAATATGAACAGATCACACCAAGGGCTGGCAATGGAAGTACCGGGTGTCACAGAAATGAAGACTCTTACAGACTTAACAACAGCTGCTCGGTCTGTCTGTCTGTCTTTTATTCAATACATCACATAGTTTGCTTCTCAGTGTTCTTCATAAGCATCTTGACTCAAGAGGTTTTACTATGTCTATCATACACAGAAAAATGACCATCTAAAACAAACATAAACAGACAAAATCTGCCCTCCACAAAAAAATACTAGTCTAGTTTTAGGGCAATCCATCAAGAACTTTCCTACTGTATGTAAATATGCTCTAGGGAAACATTATTTAAAATTCAAACTTAACTCATGCACTTGGCATTCATCTACACCATCACAACTACATCTTTCTAGTATAATTATCTCTGCATAATGCAGGACTAGTATTTCCTTGGAAGACTGTGCATTCATCTTAGTTATCTTTTAATTCAAGAATTTAAGCTCATTAAAAAAAAATCTCTTTCAATTTTTTTTCAGAAAATCTGTTTTAAATGTACTCGATGATGTGTGTTTTATTTTAAGAAATTAAGTTTTCACACTAAATTAGCATACAGTAAGATTTAATCAAGTCAACATTTAGGAGGAAAAAAGGCCATGTTCACATTGCTGGATGTTTACAGAAACATTTTCTGGAATGCTACAATTTGAGAATTCATGGAGTTCCCATGTTCAAATGCAAGTAAAACTAAAATTCAAGCTGATACAGATTTGTATAGCAAACTAGAAAATTTAGATTCTAACCATACAAATGTCTACATAGTCACTTATATGGAAACGTGTGTAAATTTTAAGTGTATATATACGTCTTTCCTTTCTGAGGTTTACTTCTTTATTGATAGGCTGCCTCTGATCTTATGTCAAGTTAAATGAATTATTAGGATGACCTGATAAAAGATTTCATCTATATATTAGTTTAAACAATTGCCTAATGAGGCATGGGGGTTTCAGTCTAACATTTCAGGGGATGAGGCAGGAACAATTGGAAATTCAAGGCCATTGCTATCTACATAGCAAGTGAAAAACAAACAGATACATCACTAGAAGGGTAGGAAATCCTCTTGAATTCAGAGACACTCACAAGTTTTCTTCATGGGTTGCTACAGTCCATTTCTGCCACCACACATCATTGCTAATTCTTGAACTAGCTTTACAGAGAATAGATGGTATAGCCCACAGATGAAAACATGCACATTGGACTCAGATTCCTTTTATTCCTAAAGTCCAGCCATTTCCTTTAACAGCTCTGTATGCTTGTGTGTCCATGTGGACGGGAACTGGAAAAGCCAGTAATCTGAGTTACAAACTATTCTGCTGAATTGCTTCTCAAAAAGAAAAATGACATGTTTGAATAAGCAGCAGTAAAATCACCTAGTCTGCAGAGTGAGGAGCTGTGTTCACCGCACAGGCATTCTGGCCTTTTTGTACTTTCCCAAATGTATGCCTCCCCCAAAGGGAGGCTTAAATTGATCTTATCCTCTGCTACTCCAACTTGAAGAGCGTTGAGTTGTAATCTCTCCCTTTAGTTTCCTTTCTGACCTCAGAGCTCAGAAGTTCAGAATCATTTTTCCAAAAGGAACATTCCCTAAGCATATTCTGTAGCTTTCACTACTGAAGCATAAGTTAGATGTAATTCTTGGAACCACCAGGGAGAGGTTCTCAGTTGAGCAAAACCCTAACCCTGCGGCTGGCCTCCAAGCCTGTCATATTGAGCTCTCAGCCCTGGATGCACCAGGAAATGATTCGTAAATCCATGTCTGAGATGCTGGGAAAACAAGGAACTGGCTCTTTGCACAGGATATCATCCCAGCTGTTTTTGTTCACAATCTGCTTCTGAGCAGACCAAGAAAAACACAGGATGACTGTGCTCAGGCTCAATTATACATTCAAATTGCCTGTATTTAAAAAACCCTAAAAACTGTAATGACTTAATTAAGCTAGTAACTTTATGGCATGTTTCTCCTCACAGCCTAATTCTAAGCCTTTTCTTTCCACTGAGAGGCAAGTGTGGCAATTCTACAAGGAGACACAATCTAAGATGGGAGGAAAAAAGTTGAGTTTTGGCAGGATCGATGCTTCCAGGGTAGCAGAAGGTCTACAAATCTCTCGTCCTTTGAAGTTCATAAAACAGGGCTTTGCAGAAGGAGCAGGAATTAATATAGGTCCCAGGAAGAGTAGGGTAAGTTTTCACTAGATGAAGTAAGCTCCTGGAGTTCACCAAGCAAATGCTGTCTTTCAATGAGGAGAAACTGAGGAAACTAATGATTATCCTGTGAGGAAGGAACATGACCCCATTCCTGAATCTGCTCTAAAGGTATCCTTTCTGTGAAGATGCAACATTGCCCAGTTCCTGAGACTATCAAAAAGGCATTCTTTCCTGGCTTCAAACGATCATATGGTTCATTGTTACACATTTTTTTATTTTTTTGAATGTCCTTGTAGTCTTCACATGGAAGTGTCTTGTTCATCTGAGAAGTGATCTTTCAACACTGGCCACATGGATAAAACTTGTTGAGCTTCAAGCATTACCTAATAGAACATTCTGGTTTTTGTGTTTATAAAATCTGTCATATGGGCACTCTGTTGAAGACTTTATGTATTTCAAGAATTAAATTTTTGAGAAATTTACTTCTGGGCTGGAGAGGTGATTCTGTAGTTAAGAATACTTGCTGCTTTTAGAGAGGACTTTGATTCTGTTATGAACACCCACATGTTACTCACAGCCTTCATAACTCCAATTACAGGGGATCCCCTACCCTCTCCTGACCTCCTAGGGTAGCTACCATGCACTCACATGGAACACTTACACACACACACACACACACACACACACACACACACACACACACACACACACAAACACACACTAAATCTTTTTAAAAGAAAGAAATTTACTCATCAAAATAATTAGAATTTTTCTCTCTATGATTCTCTATGTTAGTCATAATATAATATTAAATTGCTATCTTCATTTACCTTACAGTAAATTGGTACCACAATACTAAACTCTATCTTACATGTTTGCCAGAACTTAATATAATGTATGTTAGACATAAATGTGCACTTAGCCTAATTGCCTGATTCTTGATTGCTCACAAAATTAGTTGATAATACAGTGGTCCCTATTATTCCATGTCTTTTACCTCATACAAAGCCTATAGTAGTTATGCCCAAAAAATCTGTCAATACATTTGATTCTGGGCCTAAGAAAGACATTTAAAAAAAACATTCCTATTCCTCAGGGTTATATGAGGTGACTCTTAACTAAGTTTCACAAAGTTTTACTTACTTGGAACTCTGGTATCTATTTTTTTTTGTTTCTGTTTAGCAGCTGTTAGTGTTAGCCCTTTGGGAATCAAGCAAGAGTCTTTTATTTTCAGAGAGCCACATGTTTTCTGTCTTTAAATTACAGGTGAAACATAGTGTGCCACGGTGACTGTCCAAAATTTGGAGGCCATACAAACTTTCTGTTTTTAAACTTGTTTTCTGTAGAGTCAAAACTCATCCTTCAAATTTGAAAGCATGGAAAGTGATTGGCTGAGGCTGCAGAGAGCAGACACGAGGAGGAGGCCCCTGGTGGCCAAAATGACACTCCTCTCTCAGCTTTTAATGTCATGTGAAAGGCATTAATCCACACTTTCATTTCTTATTAGGTGAATAGAAATGTCTGGAAGTAATGTGAATACCTAATGGTATAAGTGACTCTCCAAAGCACCTTATTGGAAGTCTCTGGCCATGCAAAATAGGCAGTGTTAGAGTTTGACATAAAGAAGTATATCCTTAAGGCTGACTGTTGAGAGCAACACACACACAAGTTAACCCAAAGTACCACTGGGGAAACTTCAGAAGAACATGACAGTTGGTTTTCGCCCTCCAGCTTACTGCCTGTCATGTCATGTGCTCGTTGCTTCTTGACAGCAGCTTTATGTAAAGATGAAATCAGATTTTCCATATGTTCTTCAAACACAATTAGGATTAATCACACTGCTACAGTAGAAGTCAGTCCAGGCTGTAGAAGGCTAAGAGAAAAATTGTCCTCCTTGGAAAGTCTTCATTATACTTCTGAGAAACAAGACAGAATTCAAGGGACTGTGGTTTGTTTGCTTGTTTGTTTTTTGTAGTAGCTAAGCTTCAGAACCAACTTTGGTGTCTGTCAACACAGGAATGCACAAAGGAAATGTGTTATGCATACACAGAAGAATTTTTTCATCCAGAGAGGAGAACAAAGTCATGTTATTTGCAGAAAAATATATCAGTTGGAAATAATCTTATTTAATTAATTAGGTCTATGAAAATAAAATATGTATCTTCTCTTCATGTGTGGTTCCTAGATACTGTAAAATTATATATATATGTATCATGTATGTATGTATGATGTAGAAATAAAGGCAAAAATTCATAGGAAAGCAACAGAGACTAAGAGAAGATACGATGAGAGAATAGGGAATTGGGCAATAGAGAAAATGTTCTATGTATGAACACTTTGCATGAAAATGCACTTGTATAACACAGTTCCATTCTTAAGTGACCAGGAAGAAAACCTAGAGAGAAATGCTACACACTTTTAGACTGGGGACTCCCACATCAACTAAAGGCATCAAGACAACCACCCACCTACATGCCCACGTCAGCCTGATGAAGACACTCATTGGAACTCTTCATAAATGACTTTAAGTTTTGCCTTCTTGAAAATTTGAACTAATCAAACAAACCATTTAGCCATTTTCTTGGGCCTACTTTGTTGAGTTTGATAAATGAAAGACTAAATCCTATAATATGTAGTGAATACTCAAAACGAAATATAAACAATCAACCTCTAAAGTGGAAAAAGCAAAGCAAAACACAGTAGCAACAATTCCACATATGTGCAGTGTTCTTTTCTTGAGAACAGAAAGAGTGAACAACTTATGAATCTGTCTTATCTTGGATGAGGAAAAGCTGCAGACTTTGGTCCAAGACAGGCTGGGCTCTTTGTGCTCTTCTTGACTTACATGGCTTCCAGTGTCTGGATCACATTAATTCCCTACTTATTTTCAGCTCTATTGTATCACATAATCTCCTACTTATGCTCAGCTTTACTTAAAATAGTTATTTTTCATTATTTTTCCAGGAAACTCAGTTATGTGCCTGTAGCATTCATCACCTGCTCTTTTCTCAATTCTTAATAGTTAATTTTCTTCTTGTGGGACTTCCTTCTAGAAAATGTGTACTCAGCATGAAGACTGGCAGACTTCTATTAAGAAGCTAGGTAGGCATACTTCTACCACATCAAAATTGCTTTGCTTTGAGTTATTTTTGTTTTTCAGTTTTGTGATAAAAGTTAGTTTCTTAAAGTGTCATTTGAATTTTTAGATGCCAGCTATTTGTTTTTGCTACATAAATCAATGTTTCTTCACTTCTCTTTGTCAATTCTGCTGCTTTTAATTCCTCCCATGTGCTCCAGGTGAGTAGTGAAAGCTGTGTGACCACAGGTGTCTCCTTTGAGGCAAAGAAGATGACCACAAATAATGGATGAATAATAGGCCAACACTGAGGTCAATATTTGCCTCATGCTGCAATACATCTTAATACTTGCAAAACTATCCAAAATTAGCTGCCAATAATCTTCATGCAGATACTAGAATAGTTCCATTATAATGATACAAAAATTCAGGGGACAAAGATTTCAATAATTCTATATTATAATTTTTGTCTCAAAAAGAAATGTTCTTTATATTAAATTAATGATCTCATTGATTTCTAAGCTTTAATACACATGAGAATCATCTAGGTTACACTTACATTAAGTATGCACATGAATTCCAGTCACAGAGATTCTGGTAAAGTCTAGTTGGATGTGGTTCAGACAAACTGAGCACTCTACTTTGAGAAAAATCTTTATCATATTCAGATAGTAATTACCTAGGTGATCAATCAAATAAATAATTAATATATACTTAAGAACAGCTATGTTCCAATGAATATAAACATAGAGCTAAAATGAGGTACCCAGTTGCTTGAGTTTTTCTCTTTCTTCTTTCTCTATTGAGTAATGTAGTTAAGTCTGGTATCGTATATTTGATATTGCATATAGTAACAACATGGCTTGATGGCATACATTATCAGTGAAAATTGCTAAATAAACAAACAAAATGATTTAAAAACTCCTTTGCTTCCACCAGGAGACTCAGGATTCTAGATACAAATGAAAAACAAAATTATCACACTATCTCATAGACTTACTTTAGTACTTAAAAATAGTGTACTACTTGCAAACATGTGATGGAAGAATGTGATAAAATATTTTAAATACAAACATGTACACATTTAACATAAAGGTCTAAATATATTGTGATCAAGACACATAATAGTGTGATTACAAGTTGCTTTGGTTTCTTTTAGCTGCTGTTACTTCTGAGCAGATGAGACTTGGAGAGGAAGTGTTTATTTCATCTTACACATTCAGGTCCCATCCATCCTTTAAAGAAGTCAAGGCAGGAATTCAAGATAGGAACTATGAGGCAAAAAACATGGAGAAACACTGCATTCTGGCTTGCTTTTTAACTTGCTCATTGGCTCTTGTTCAGCTAAGTTTACACAACTCAAGCTGTCCTGTCTAGTGATTGTGCCACCCACAGTGGGCTTGGACCTTCCTTAATAATCATTAACACAGACAGTATCTCACAAGCATCACCTGCGGTGACAGATCAATCTGATGGTGGAAATGCCTCACTTGAAATTCCTTTAAATGACACTAGGTTGTATCAACTTGACATTTGAAGTTAACTAGGACACAAGTGTATTATCAGTAGACTATTTAAATTTAAATATACTATATATTTTTCTTATTTATTTTAAACTATTTAAAAATATAAATACTGTGAGCAAAAAGCAGAAAAATTCAAATATACTATTTTCTTCCTGTAAATCCAAAGAATCATTAGAAATTCTCTTATTCTAGGAACCTTGTTTCTGTAGGCTTGCTTTGTACATTCTGACTGACTGACTGACTCTCTGTTTCACTTTGTGTCTGTATGTCTGTCTCTGCTTCTCTCTGTTTCTGTTTCTCTCAAGTTAAAATTAATTTTCATGTAATTATAAAATTTGAAGCATAGTGGTACAAAACCTTTATTTTTCAGCTTTGTCATAACCAAACTACGACCTTTAGTTAATAATTTCTAGATACACTTTTAAATGTGCTAAGCCTACCTGACTTCAAATGCCACAGGAGTCTCTATTTCAATTTAGGCATTTATTATTTATATTAGACATTCTATAGATCTCATATATACCTACAATCTGCCAGTGTGGTTATGTACCTTAAGTTAATGGACTTTTAGTTATTGCATATTATTAACTATTTGTGTTATACTTCTTTGTGTTTCATCTAGAAGATTTCTAAACCTATCTAACATTTACTGACTGCCTCCTTCAATGAATAGTAACCATACATATCAAGTTCTATATGCAAATAATTCATCAGGATTCTTGAGAAAAATGCATATTCTTAGCTGGACATGGTGATACATACCTCTAATGCTAGCATTCAAAAATTGACCTTGCTCAACTTTGATATGGGGGGAAGGGCAGGGTCCTGCCTCAACTTGATATCCCATTTTGGATACACCATGGTAGGTATAACAATGATGTACTGGCCCAGACTAGGCCCACAGTTCAGACCTGCCTGCATTTCTTATCTGGACCAGCAATCCCAGATGGTTATATTAACTGCATATTATTTGGACTATGGCTCAGGCACATTGCTAGCTAGCTCCTTCATCTTAATCTATTTTCATTAATCTGTCCTGTCACATAGCCCGTGGCTCACCTGTTGCTTCCTTGGGTGTCTGGCTCAATCTCTCTCTGACTCTTCCCTCTTTCTTCTACCTATGGCTACAGTGTTTACCAAGGGTCAAAACAGCTCCTTTATTTAAAGATTGATATTCACAACATACAGAATGACATTCCCACATCAGGAGGCCTTATAATTTTTGAGAAGTGGTTGTGGTGGGGAAGTTGAGGGATGAGTGGGATGAGGGGAAGGAAGGGCAACTGTGGTTGATATGTTTTAAAATAAAAAAAACTTTTAAAAAATGTTAAAAAAAAAAGTTGAGTCAGGAGGATAATGAATTGAAAATCAACTCAGACTAAAACTTGGGACCTTGTATACAAAAGAAAGAAAGAAAAGGAAAGGAAAGAGAAGAGTCTGTTTTTACTCAATGAATTTACTGTAGTGATAGTTTCCACATTTCTAAGAAGCTTCTACTCATATGCCCAGTGCTTCTTGCTTGTCTATTAACCAAAAGGTCGGCACTGCACTTTTGAGTCTTCCTAAATGTTACATTCTATTATTGATGACATTTCCAGGTAGATACCCTTTATACTCAGTTGCATGTATTTTTTAAGACTGGAACTGTCCTTCACAAATTCTCATTGGCGATGATAAAAACATTCTTGTCATCAACTCTGTAGTTATCTTTTTTTTTTTTTTTTTAATGTCTAAAAATTCAAACCAAGGAAAGGATCCTGCAATCACGTTCTGAGTTGGGTGAGTGTCAGCACAGGACATGGACCAAGTTACTGTTTTCTTTCAGGTCTTTTAAAGTCTATCACAGATGCTGTTGGTTGGGGTTTTTTTTGTTGTTTTGATTTTTTTTTTTTTTGTTCTTGGCTTTTTTTTTTCTTTTTTCTTTTTTTTTTTACTTATTTCCCGAAGTATTCAACGAGAATGAAACATACCTAATACATCACAATAGAGAAAGACAGAAAAACAATTCAGAGATGCGTTTCAAGTGTTCAATTGCAATGTTTCTGATAATACTATAACAGCATTATGCTGTTTAGGCTTATGCTGATTTCTTATTCTTTTTTGTACTCTGGTTGTTTGTCATTCTTTTCTGGGAGTACTTATGAATATCACATGTCTTAACACTTTCTTAGGCAAATGATGGGTATTGAATTACCAGCTATTGATAGATTTTTTATTATCTGCTCATTACATTTCTACATTAATTATTATATGGAAGGAAATTGAGAATACTGTTAATCTACTTGAAATCACCAAATGCAAGATTTGCTCATTCAACTTTATCTAGCTCCAGAAGTTTGTTTCAGATATGATCATGGTCCTAAGGCATAGTACATGCCAAGAGATATGTTTGGCAGAATTTCTGTGCAAATTGGAATAGATGAATGGAGTGGTTATTAGAATTTTTATCCCCTAAATCAACTGTCTACCCACTTGAAAACAACCATAATTTGACTGGCCTGTAGTACTGATGTGCAAGCAGTAGTTTCTGGGATAATGAATAAATTATGGTGAATACAACAGAGGGAACATAAAAATTACTTGTAGCTGCAAATCACAATAGTACTTTCTTTGCTTCTGCCAAAATACTGCCAATATGTTTAGTTTGATTTAAAGAAAAATATGATGAAAATGGAAAATGTTACAATCATGGCTCTTAATTTCCAGGGACTAAATTTAAAGAGATTTCTTAATTAAAATGTCATAGTATACTAAATATAGGACTTAATGGGATTTCTGTATTATTATTTTTTATTTTATTGAAAATAGATTCCCTTCTCACATAATATATCTTAATTACACTTTCTTCTCCCTCTTCTCCACCCAGTTCTTTCCAAACTCACCTCCTATGTAGATCTACTCCCTTATGTCCTTTATTGGAAAAGAGCAGGCTTCTAAGAGATAATATTTAATATTTTGCCAAATAAAATAAAGACTATCACATAAAAATTAGACAGGACAGACCAAGAGAAGGAAAGGCATTCAAGAAAAGGCACAATAATTAGGAACTCACTGGTCACACACACTGAATCACATAAAAACACTGAAGTGGAAGCCATAACACATATTCAGAGGATCCGGTGCAGATCTGTGTAGGCCCTTATCATGCTGCTTCAGGGTTCATACAAACTTTGATTACATTAATTTAGAAATCTTTGCTTTCTTGGGTTATCCTCCATTCCCTATGACTCTTACAATTGTTCTATCTTCTGTAGGTCCTGAGCTCCGGGGGGGGGGGGGAGGATTTGATGGAGACATCCCATTTGGAGCTGAATATTACAAGGTCTCTAACTATCTCAATCTCTAATTTCTTGCTATGGGCTTCTGTATTTATTTCCATGTGGTGGGATTCAGGTGTCAGCTGACAAGTTCTGAAGGTGCTTATCCAGGGTCCCAGGCTCCTGAAAAGGGAGTGATCAACCTCTGGCCAATCAGGACCAAGAAACTTAATTGTAACATTCCATTTACTCTAGGAAGAAGCTTCTCAGATAATGACTGAGTTAGTACTGATCTATGAGTATAGCAGAATATCTTTAGGAGTCAGCTTATCATTCCTTATCACTACTTTTGTACTGGAACTTTTCTGGCCCAGCCTGTCTCTGAAGTCCTGACCTGGCCACAGCTGCTTAATCCCAAATAATCACATAAAGGCTCATATTTAGTACAACATGATCAGTTTATGGCTTAGGTTTATTACTTGCTAACTCTTATACTTTAATTTAACCCCTATTTCTAATGTGTTTAGTCACAAAGTTTGGTTTTTGTTTTTGTTTTTTTTTTTCTCAGAGCAGCATTCTCACCCACTTCCTCTTCATCTCACTGTCATCTCTTCTCTTCTCTTCTACTTCCCAGAATCCTCCTTGTCTGGTTGCTCTACTTCTACTTCCTGTCTAGCTACTTGACCAATCAGCATTTTATTAAAGCAAGAGGAGTAACAAATGTTTACAGCATAGAAGAGCATAGTCCCATGACACCATTGTAGATTAAAAGGTTTGTGGATGGCTTGGTGTTTATGCTTCTGTTTTGGAAACTGTCACAGTATATTTTTGTATCAGAGATGCTAGAACATAGGGTTGAAGGTTCTATGTAGGTACCAGTTAGACTTTTACAGGTTCAGTGAGTTATGTATTTAGTTATGTATTTGTTTTAAGCAAAGGGGCCTTGTGGTCAGTTATGAAGAGCAAACTATTGTTTTGGAAACAGCCTGAATTGTTTGGGCATTACTTTGGAATCCTTTTGACTAATAACTCATTTATATGTAACCCAGTCTTGGTACTGGAAGCTTTATTTGTTGGCAAGATATGACAATTGAGACTTTATCTCCCCTGCTCTTTGTTGATTTAGTTTATATAGCCTTCATATCTTGATGTGGGAATGCATTTGTGTGTGCTGTATCTTTAAATAAAGGAGCTGTTATGGGTCATGGCCGGCACCATAGAGGAAGTGGGAGGAGAGTCAGAGTTTAGGTAGGAGAAGCAGGGCGGAGTCGGGGCAGATCGAGCCAGCCGCCCAAAGAGCAACATGTAAAGAACACGGGTGAGCTACGGGCCGGGGCCACGTGGCCCACAGATTAATAGAAATGGGTTGATTTAAGATGTAAGAGCTAGCTAGCAATGTGCCAAACAGCATAAAGTTAATAAAAGCGTCTGAGTCGTTTCTGGGGGCCTGGGCGGCGGTGCGCGGATAAGCAGTCCCGGCGGCAGGTCTGTGGGTCCCGGATCTCTGGCGCACGGGACCCAGAGAACCCACTACAACAATATCTGTACATATTTTAGGAGGTTTCTACTGTTTAGGTTTTTATACTACCACTGAAATGCCCTTATTTTTTATTTTAATTAATTAATTTATTTTATAAAGGTCTTTTTTTCCCATGTATCTTCCTTCTCACTCTCTCTACCCTCCTCCCAATCACTCCCAGTCTGCCTTCAGCCTCCCCTACCCCATTATCCAATCCCCTCCCTCAAAGGGCAAGTCCCAAGGTAGGTCAGCTCAGCATGGTACATCCAGGGAGGTCCATTTTCTTCATTTCAGTATCAATTGATTCTCCTTATATTTCCTCCTTCAACAAATTTTCTCTTCTCCCCCGTATCAAATCTTCCTCTCCTTCTACTCCATCCATTCATAATTATCTATTCTATTTCATTTCACTATTGAAATCTATCTGTTCCCTATAGTCCCTTTCTGTACACCTTTCCTTTGTGGTTCTATGGATTGTAACTTGGTTTTCATTTATTTAATGGCTGATAGTCACATACAAGTAAATATATATCATATTTGTCTTTCTGTGTCTGGGATAGTTCATCCAGGATTTTGTTTCTTCCTTCATCTTTTTCCCTGAAAATTTTATAATGTCACTTATTTTAACAGCTGAGTAATACTCCCTTATGTATATGTGCCATATTTTCTTATCATTTCTTCAGTTGAAGAACATCTAATTTGTTTCTGGCTATTATAAAGAAGCAGCAAACATGATCAAACAAGTGTTTTTCTGGTAGTGTGAATTGTCCTTCGGGATTTCTTTGTAACAGCTTACAATGTGTTAAGAGATGAGTAAGATTCCAGGAGTGTCAGGGGTTTTATTTGTAAAAAAAAAATATGTAAGATAGTCCTACTGATTCTAAATCCAGTGGAATAAAACTTAGAACTGTTTTTAGTGATGAAAAAAATCTGTAAGGTCCCATGTGCTATGTAGAGCCATGGCATAGGATCTAAGAATAACAGAGACATATAATAAATAAGTTGTGGTTTTATTAATTTAGCAAGGATTGATTGTTGGTCTGTTACACATCAAATATACTTCTAGAAGTAAGTATATATTAGCAAATATGACTGAAAAAATTATTTGTCCTTTCTATATCCATATAAAAGTCATAAATTTGACAGTAAATAATGTATCAAATAAATTAAAAGTTATATAGCTCTATGGAGAAAACACTTGCATACAAGAATGAAATACTGAATTCAAATTTCCAAGAGTCATATAAAAGACATGCATGTCAGCACTCATCTGGAACCTGTCACATGAATAAATAAAACTCAGGGATAGATCTCTGAGAAAGTCGGAGATATTAGAGAGAGTAAACACCACAGTCGGATCTTACCCAGCTGTCTTCCAGATTCTTCAGCCTGGCTTCTCTTGGCTTCCTCTAGCTTCTGTCTTTCTATGCCTGCCTTAACTTAAATACTCTCTTGATAAATTAAGGCATGGCCTCACTACTGTCTGCTTGGAAGCCTGGAACAATTCCTGTAATCTAAAATGATCTCAAACTCAGTTTGGATTAAGGGCATAGATCACCACTCCCAGGATACTCCCTGTGCTAGGATTAAAGTTGTGAATCACCACTCTGATCCTCCTAGACTGACTGTAGTTAGATCCTTCTTATATCCCCAAAACTTCTGGAGCTTTTATTAAATCTCCACAGGAACCTGCTTACTCCTATGATGCGATGGTAAGTAGAGTTGGAAAAATCTCCAGAAGCTCTTTGGCCAACTAGACTGAAGTTTTCAGAAGCAAATGATGAAGATGATAAAGCTGTTTATAACAATCTTGAAGATGATCACCAATACTTGAAGTTGTCCTTGGACTTCAATACTATGGTATTGTTGTACAGCATGGGCCATGATACACTCACATGAATTCATTTGTACACAGACATGCATGCACACAAAATATACTCATCATTGCTTACATTAATCTGGATATAAAAAAAAAATAGGAAGTGCTAAATGTCAGAGTACAACAGGTTAGAGAATTATTTATGAAACCAGTGGAAATGAGGTGGCTGAAAATTCTAATGACAGCATCAAGTAATTCTCATACAATAGAGACATTTTTAAAGGGCTCTGTAAAGCATGAGGGATGACTCATATGACTATCAGGGAAATGCAATTTTTGTTTTCTGTACAAAGCTTTAGTGCAGCTTAGTATACTCAAAAGATTGCAAAGCAGTACAGATAGAATGGGGTTGCCGGGGGTAAAGTTATAAAGTATGGGCATATGAAAATGAGAAAGGTACTGATCCAGTAGTCATTAGAAACCATGGTCAGAGCTTTGGGTACTTAACATAGGGTCATACTTTGAAGTTCTCTGAAGTTCTGTTCTGTTAATTTCCTCTTAACATTCATTTTCACGTAACTGAAAGTTATAGATGGAAATTTCTGTCCTGTAGCCACTCTCAATAATCACTCAGAGTCTTAACATTAATTCCAAATGTTTGACACAAAGCTCAGGCTTGTTACTAACCAGCTGTAACATTTTAAGTTATCCCACATTTCTTATTTACACTTTGCCACATGGTAGTACCTTTATTAACATGGCATGTTGACGTCCTGCTCCCTCTGCAACTGGCTGGTGACTCACTGACCACATCCTTTTTCTTTCCAGCATTCTCCTAGTCTGACTTTCCTGCCTAACCTTATTCTGTTCAGCTATTGGCCATCATCTTTTTTATTAAACCAATCAGAGTGACCTATATCCACACAGTGTAAAGAAATAGTTCATAGCAGGTGATCTTAAAGTGTTGCCCATTTTCTATGCCACCTTTTATATAACTAGGAAGAGCTGTAATTTACACTTTGGTGAAACTCAGTTCATTTCAACTTTCATTGCATATTTACAGAACAATATATGCTTTTGTTGCTTCTTAAATTAAGTCAAAACTCTCTCTGCCTTGTTGGATTTGGTTTCTCTGTATACCTCAATTTGATAATTTCTTGTGTACTTTTAAACCATTTTCCATAATTTTTATGTCTTTGCTTCTATCATCTAAACATGAATTGTTTTCCAACTTCTCTTGTCAACAACACATTTATTTCTCAGTTCTTCTAAAACTTCAGTAATTTTATCATCAACCCTAATCCCAGCAACAAATGGTTTCTCACTTTCAAATAATCAGGACTTTAATTCTCATAAGATAAATTCTAAGCTGTCAAATATTAATAACAATTGGTCTCAAGATACATTGGAAGGAAATCTGTGTCTTATTTATGGAATAATTCCCCCACAAAAGGAAAATATTAGTATACTGAAAAATAGCAATAGAATAAATTTGAGTACTCAATATGCCAGCATTAGGTCAGGAACTTTGGCACTATTAACAAAAAAAAAACATGTGGGATTTAATGTCCAGTACTTTCTTCATCATGACCCATGGGCATTTAATTTCATGATTATAGATAGTTATGTTCTCCTGTGACTTCTCATGTTTCAAGTCCAAGACAAGGAATGTGGGATTAATTTAGGAATCCATCATATTTTTAAAGCCCTGACAACTAGCTATATCATAAATACAGCAGATCACCCAGCAGCATAAATAATGGAAACTCTGCCTTGGGGGTAATAAAAATGATTGATGCTGTGAATTGCTGTTAACCCTGGTTATCCTTGTTTTACATTGATCTTTGCAGCCTGTCATTGTGCCTGGGAATGGCACTTAAAGTAACATATTTAAAGAGAAAAGACTTAAGGGAGTCAAGTGTGCATCTCCATCTGAATTTTTAAATGAAGAGAAAAGGGGTCTGTTCAGAGGTAAACTAGATTCACAGGCAAAGATTTCCTAATGCAGCTACGTTTCAATTGTTGACAAATCCTCATAACACTTGAAGTCTAGAACAAGTGTTATACTCCCGTGGTTTACCTTAGTTTTAATAACAACAACCGCAGAAATCTATCTTTGGCCTGGGTGTTACAGGTAAAGATACCCATTTCCTAACATTTTAGAGACAAATAGATACATTTTAATTATAGTATCACACTTCCTCAAAGTGGATTTTTTTTTTGTTGTTGTTATTGTGGAAAATCCGGTCCAAGGAAGCATTGTCCTGAAGAAGTGCCCTCTGAGGGAAAGATAACCTGACTGTAGTTCTGCCACTAGTTAGTTTCGTGGGTGAGTTTTTGACTCCATCATCTCTGTTCTGTTACATATGTAACTGCAGATTGAAGGAGAAATAAGCCTGTTGGACATTAGATCCCTGCTTCTTCCTGAAAAGCATCCTACTAACCTCTTTTGCTTTAAGTGGCATATACTATTTTACCCCATTTTATTAGGAAAACAGATCGGAGTTCAGACAGGCAACATGATTTTTCTAAGGGTATGTGCTATAGGAAGAGAACTTAAATCCAAGTCATTCTGAATCTGAAGGCTACGGTCAGGGAAAGTTTGCTGTAAGAGTCTTTAACCTTTGAGACACTTCAATGTGAGTGAGTCTCGGGGCTTCTAATGCCGAAGGGAGCAGAGCAGAGACTAGTTACTGCTATCCTAAGTCACTGTGAGTTGAGATTTGATGCAGAGACAAGTGCTCTGATTGGCAAAGGGACTTTGTCAATTTCTATTCCTGATGCATGCACAAAACAAGCCTGTTTTGACACTGCTTCTCACGTCAGACCAAGCAGAAAAGTTAACTCTTGGCAGACCAAAGAAATTTAGATTAACATTTAGCATCGATTTGAAACCATTTGAGGATCTTTCGTTGATCATAATTCTGACTTTAAGGAATTTCCACATCTAGTGTAGAGGGACCTGTTTTGGATGTGTGCAGAGGCAGTGAGAGAGTTCCTATCTTCAGGTCTGTGTTCATTTTGTCTGCTTTAAGCATTATAGCATACCCACTGTTCACTCAGAATGTTCACATATTTCTTCCTAAAGTTTATCCTGCCCTTCTAGCCTCCCAAACATTTGGCTTCTATTAAAGTTCCTCAGACATCTTTGTTTTAAAATTATTCTTGTATGCCCAACATGGATGATACACTAACCAGATAGACTATGTAGTTAGAGGAGAAAATATCTCTAATATCTGCAAAAGCATGTTTTCAAGGTTATTCTACTGTTTTTTTTTTTTTTTTTAAGAATAGTTCAAAACAAAGAGGAAAAGAGATTAAAATGAATGTGTCCTGTGTGTTTACTATACTCTGGACAGAAGACTGATAATTGTTAAAAGGTAGTTATCACACATTCTTTCTAAATCTTCACTATTTTTCCACTTTCCATTAAAAACAAAACAAAACCAAACAACAAATAACAATTTATGGGACTTTACTATTTGAATCAAATAGCTAGATCAAGAGTCTTGGTCTTTTCCTCTCTGAAGTGACCCAAATATTAACAGTGTATTAACAGTGAAGGGAGTGAAAGTCTGTCAATCACAGGGTAGGTAAGCAATAGGGCACATCTGGCTTCTAATAAAAGTTCCTTTACACACCAAGGTCATAGGTTACATTTGGTCTGTAGATCGATCATAGCTGGTGGACTTCTGCTTCCATATGAGTGACCGAGTTTCTTGCCAGGATCGACAGTCTTTGAAGTTCTAGAAGATATTTTCCATGCCCCAAAGTTGCCTGGTACAGTCCCCATTCATGGAATTCTTTTCCTTCTTAAGTAGCACAGATTTCTTTTTCCTACTATGAAAATGATCTCACAGGACTTATAATGGAGCATTACATCTTGGAGAAAAATGTGTATGATTGTCAGTCAACAAGGGTAATAAAATTGATGACCCTCTGTTACTCAAGCTTGACTGTCTCTGTCATTTCTCTGCCTTGGTTTCAGTTTAGGGGCTGCCTGGCAGTATTCTTTCTCAACCACAGTAAATGTAACTCACTATCTAGCTATTTGATGAAATAGATGCTTTGAGATACAGGCAGGCACATGGCTATATAATCATTGCTGAGCAGGGTAATCCTCTGAGTGCCCATAGATTTAATTATGGTTAATCACATCATACACTGAAGGCAGTCCATTGCCTAAGAACTTGAGACAGTATTGGTTTGCTAAAATCACTTTTCAGAAAATAGAAAGCCAATCCTTTTTTTTTTGTTGCATTCAAAGTTTAATACCATAGCATTTTGTGGAAACTAAAACAATTTGGACAGTGAATGCTTCTTGACTATGTCATGCTATCTGGCAGATGAGCCATACTGCTTAGCCTTTGGTATTTCCAGAAAAGTACACTGAGACATGGGAATACACAGAAACACAAAAATTCTGTCTCTGTGAGATGTATGTAAGTTCAAGAGAAGACAAGATTCAGAGAGTGTTCACAGCTCCTCAAAAAGTCAGCTTTGCTCTGTCTGCCTGAGTCTAAATTGTCTTCTCATGTCTAAAAAACTGCATCTAATAAGTGATTAAAAAATTCAACAAATTAGTATGATCCTCTCTCATGTATAATTAAGTCACACATAGGAAAGGTATCAGTTCATCCAAGTAATTATTTATGTGTGTGTGTGTGTGTGTGTGTGTGTGTGTGTGTGTGTGTTTTCACTAGTAACTTTTACGTACTTTGATTTGGAAATGAACAAACATTGTAATGCAGCACTCTAAAACAGTGGTTATCAACCTGTGGGTCATGATCTTTTGTGGGAATCAAGCAACCTTGTCATAAGTGTTGCCGAAGACTGTCAGAGTATACAAATATTTACATTATGACTCATAACTACAAAATTAAAGTAGTGAAGTATCAATTAAAATAATTTTAATGTTGGGGTCACCACAGCACGAATGTACTGCATTAAGGGGTCACAGCCTTAAGAGTGTTGAGAACTACTGCTCCAGAGTCTGTGACCCATAGAGATGTCTTCCTTTCTTGCTGCTCTAACAAGCTGCTTCAGGACAATAGTCCAGGACCCAATCAGTGCCTATTGTGTCACAATGAGCACATCAGGCTAGGATTATAAAACATTTTAAATCTCTGAAGTTTACTTCCTTTTCTTGTCTCTTTTCCTTTATAGAAATTATGGTTTATTCTGTTCTGTAGTTGCTGTTTTGTGCTTGACACAGAAATAGACCACAATCACTAAAATTAAACTTTTCTTCCAGTCCAGATTTTCTGGTTCTTCCAATTTGTAAGGTTTAATTAGACTCAATAACCTTCTCTTCCGAAGGGATTTTTCTTTGCACAGCAGAGACTGAGTGAGAACAAACTACTTAACTGGCTTTGTAACTCTACAAGAGTCTAGGGAGTTAACTCCTTAAACGCCACATCAGTGTTCGATTAAAGTATTTCTCAGACAAGCTGACACTCTGAAGCATTAAAGGAAATGAGATGCTGCTGCCCTCTCTGGCCTTGAGTCTGCATCCATTTTCATCACTAGAATGTGGTGGAAAATCCAGCCTTTCTTAATATTAGTGATTTAAGGAATGTCCTTGCAATACAAGAACACTGTCATGAAGCATGGTCTAAATTAAAATACATATGAGAAATTTAAACTCATAATCAAAAGTACACATTGTATAGGAGGAATATAGAAAATATCATTTCATAGGACATGTGGGTTATTACAAAATTTATCCCAGATAGATTAAGAAACAATGACCATTTATTTGGGAGATGATCAGAATTTAGAGACACAGGTCTGATATGTGCTTCAGTAATACAGATTTCAAACATGTTTTAAAGAAAAATAAATAAATGAGGAAAAGGATCATTTCAAAGTTTTGTCAACAATTTTGATTGGTTCAAACAAGCTCTCAGATGTTCTTGCTAAAAAATGCAACTGGGGACCATAAAAAAATGAATAAATCAATATTTTGGTAAAGTGGGGCAAGAAAGGAGCAGAACAAAGGGATTTGGGGAATATGAGAGGTACGGTGACCTTATGGCTCTCTTTAGGACGAGAAGATTTCCTTCTGATGAATGTTGTTTCTCTCATTTTCGCTATAAATTCAAACATTTACTTTGAGGCAACTGTGATTGAAACATTGTCTCTTGTGTTCTCTCATCTTGGAGAGGCTCAAACTGCCTTTCTCTGTTAAATTTTTCTTTTTTCTATAGACCAAATGTTGATGGAAAATGAAATACTACTATAGGAAGGGCCAAGATAGGTGGCAGATGTTCCCTTTCATGTTTCTTTTCTAGTGAGAAGACCCCTGCTACCTGCTCCTGCATTTCATAATCTGCACCTTGCTCTGCAACTCAAGCATTTGTTTCATATCTTTGCGCATCTACTTATTATAGAATCCTAGAAGATCATTAGGTTTCCTTAACCCGGTGTTTTCAGTGTCATTCTAAAATAACCTTCATTGTTTATTCTTTTGCTATGTATTGTTTTGCATAAGATTTGTATCTGAAGCAGCTAACTTGAAAGCAGATAAAAAAGACAAGCTAAACTTTTAAAATATTACTGATGAAAAAATAGATTCACATATTCACATTGATATTTATATTTTTAAGAGGTGCATGTTCATACTTCAACATTGATCTGGCGTGTCTCAATAACTGGTCTCACAGCATTCAAAAATGAAAACAACTAAACTCTATTGTTAAGATGATAATTTCCTACAAGAATTTTTATGTCTTCAATAGTGTTTTTAAAGTAAAATGTAAAAATGTTCTTATTATAAAACAGAGAAGGAGAAATATCTGGGACAAAGGCAAGCTGCTTCCTTCCAGAAGAACAAACTCATGAGGCCATAGACATTGACTTCTAATGCTAAACTCTCTATCTACCATTGATAATACTAAATTACTTTATTTTAAGCTGTTTTGTATTAGGCAAAAATATTAGGAGGATTTAATAACTTTGTGATTGAGATTAAATAACTGTAAAATCCAGGCAATGATTAAGATTGAAATATAAGAAAAGGGGAAGAGAAAAATAAAATATCACAAAGAACATACAATAATTGTTTACTGAATTATAGCTTTGGCCAACCTCATGAGATACTATAATAAATTTTTTTATCTAAAAGGGTCCATCTGTAATTATATAACATAGAAAGAATATTTTCTATAATAATTAAAGCTAATTACTTTTATTTGAGGGTCAAAAAGAAACATTATTTGTATGCTAACAAACTCTAATTTCTATAAATATAATATTCTTTTAAAAATATATACAGAATAAGGACCCATAGTTAATCCACACACCATGAAAAGAAAATCAAGATGCTGAGTGAATGACTTTTCTCAAAAGCAGCAGAATGTGGCCTGTGTATCAGGTAAAAGAGAATGATTCCAACATTCCACTTCTGTAATTAAATTGGGTTTTCAAAGTCCCAGAACTCTTAATGAGGGAAAACTCACCTGTCACTAGCAATAATTTTTAAGTAGAAAGTATAAATTTTGGCTTTAATATGACAAGGTGACACATTGGGTTTAATTTGCTTACTTGAAGCCACTCACAAGCTCTTCAAAAATTATTTATTTTGGCAAAAGCAATAGATGTGGACAACCGATATCCAAAAGATAGGTTTCCTTAAATGTGTGGTTCATTTTGCTATATCAAAGCCAAGTATCAACCTGTTTATATTTTGAAATATTTTTTCTACAGATGCTATAGATGACACTTAAATCACTGTTAAATATCCAAGTTGTAAAAGAAATAAGGAAAATAGAGAACTTGCCTTTCAAATTTCTTCTTCCAAAGGCAGATGAGTGATAACATCTTCCTCTGGAGTAAGGGCTCTGATAGATCAAAATTACAGTATCATTTGTGGATATTATGCATTTAGACAATGATTTAGTGGGTTTGTACACATGGTTTTAAATTAGGAATGTATTGGCTACAATTAGGTCCCTCATTTTAGAAATACCAGTGATGATAATCTTAGTGTGCAGCTCTGGAACGATCTGCAGAGAACATAAAATTCATGTAACTTTTGAAAATGAAGAGATGGAAGGCTACAGACTTCTGGTGAGTGCCTCAAGTGTGAGCCAGAGCTTGAATCCTAACCTTAAGAAAATTAAATTACATTTTAGAGTTCTCCACTTCCATCCTACTTTGATTCCATCCTGTTTTATGGGAGCACAGAACATAATGCAGCAGGTCAAGACACTTATGATTACTTGAACATGGATGTTTATTCCTTGGTGGCACTCTTAAGGAAACCTTCCAAGTTATTTCCATAGAATATGATTGAGGGAAGAGTGTTACCCCTTTAGAAAAAAACAAAAATAAAAACAAAGAACTAAAGTAGGTGATTTGATTGTTTTGCCAACACTAACAATATAATTTGCAAAATGGTCTTATGTGCTTCCTGAATAACCACTTTGTTACAATAAGTTTTTTAAGATTACTGGAAAGAATACTAGAAGAACCAATGGTCAGCCAGAGACCCAGACCCGCAGACCTGGTGCTCCAGACCGCTTAGCTACCTGCCACTGCTTAGGCCCCCCAAAATGATTCAATGCTTATATTAACTTCATGCTGTTTGACCTATGGCTCAAGCACATTGCTAGCTACCTCTTTCATCTTAATTCAACCCATTTCCATTAATCTGTCCTGCCACGTGACCCGTGACTCACCTGTGTCCCTTACATGTTACTCCTTTGGGCATTCAGATGCCAAAGATCTGTCTCTGACTCTGCCCTACCTTTTCTGATTCCCCACCTACTTCTTCTATGGTGCCTGTCATGGGCCAAAATAGCTCCTTTATTTAAAGATTGATATTCACAGCATACATAAGGACATTCCCACATCACTACTTAGAAGAAAAAAAAAAAAAAACACCAGAATTTACACAGAGGAGCTTAATTCTTCATTTTGGAACACCGAATTCCATTGGTTCTTCTGGTATTCTTTCTAATAATCTTAAGATCTAGTTTTTGGATGATTGAAAATATAGCCTATAGTGTCAAATTAAAACTAACAATGTGACCATTTTTAAACAGTGTGGATGCCCGCTATCTAGTTCATTTTGAGAAAGTCTTACATGCTCAGAAATTACTTGCTGAATAGATAGAAACAAATGAATTATCAGAATATGGATATTCACACTTAGAAAAGCAAGATTCTCTCTTGTATTGACAATCTTTTTTCCACTGTAAAGTCACACTAAAGGAGTCTTTATAAAAGAAAGTTCCTCTTAGTCTGTGGTCTTTGACTATTATTATTCAACTGTAATCATGTCAATATATATTTCTAGAAGATTTCTTTCTTGGCAATGCAAACCACACCACTCATTGCTTTGTTTCCACTTAAAAGTTTTTTCTTGGGAATTACTCACTAAAAATGAGAAAGGTACTGCAGGTAAACCTCACATTATTTGTGGCTTGAAACCTACAATCTAGCATCAAAACTTGATGTAACAAATGCATTTTGGAAGAATGAAGCTATCAGCAAAATGCCCTAGAGAATAATAAAAGCCTAGGATGTAGGAGAGTGTGTATATGAGATGATGGATCTGTGACCTGCAAAGCAGACACTATAAATTGTAGCCATCAACATCATTGTAGGAACAGTTCTCCTTCCCTAACGAGCCTGGTGCCCTCTAATGAAATGGCTGGTCTTGCCAGCCCATCAAGTAGTGTACTGACTCTGAAAGTCTAGTTCAGTGGAAGTAACTCACCCAGGAGGCAGAAAAATCTCCTGGGAAGGCATAAAAGAATGCATTGGAGCTAAAGAATCTCAAAAGGCCCTTACAGAAAGAGGAGAGGCAGCTGTAATTGGAACTGTGGAAATAGGGCACAGAGGAACTGCTAGCTGGCCTTAAAGATTGCATCAGTGATGAAAGTTGCTATAAATTTGATTGTAATAATACAAGATACAGACTGTATCAAGTGATTGCATTTTATATCTTCGATTCATTCAATATTCATCAGTGAAATATAAAAAGTCTCATATTACCTAAAATCCATAAGATAGATATAATTATTTTTAATGAATTGTTCATTTTATTTTCAATAAGCTAACCATTTTAATAAAAATATCAAAATAACTGCTTTAAACAAAAATAGAAATTCAAATTTATTCTTAATATACTGGAAGGATCCTTTATTTCAGTTAGCTTTTATTTTATCTTACCTTAAATAATCATAAGCAAACAAAAATTACTCCTTAATATTACCTCATGATTTAAAAAAATTAAATAAAGGAGTTTGACATCCTCAATTAGAACCTCATATGATTTTATATTTTAAATTATAGAATATTATAAAGATTTTAAAACACTTACATTTATATAAAAATTACAAAACTCCTATATTGAAATAATGAGAATAAATGTGACCAAAATGTTGAAGTCACATGTTTCTCTTCCTGGTATTATTTCATCACACCTGAATTTTATGTTTCTTTTTCTGAAACATAGGAATTTCTATATGTATTTGCTATAACATGTTATTATTCTTATGGAGAACGCACCAGTGAAATATTTAACTTTTGGCATTTCTAAATAAATGGCTATGCAGCTTTCCATTTTTGGAATTAAAGATACGCATTCTCCAATGCTGCTCTTTCACTTGGCATTATATTAGGGAGTTATTTCCACACTGATGTATGCACAGTTACCTAGTTCTCTTCTTGAGCAGAATGAAATGGACTTCCCACACCATTCTTTTTTCCTTAAGAAACTTTTGCTTGTTTTCATTTTTATTATGTCTGCTTTGTTTGTAGGTTGCATTACCTTTTAAATGTGCTATATTATATAGATATATATAATTTGCTATAATAAAACTTTGACAATAAAATTTTATAATAAAATATAATTTTTATATACTATATATAGTATATTTAATATTATGTGTAGCATATAATATATATAAAACATATGATATATGTAATATATTTATTATAGTTCATATATGTTTTGTATAAAATGACATTTACATATTTTATATATTTATAAGTGTATATAAATATACAATATAAAAATAAATTAACATATATTAATATGTATATAATAAAGACTCCACATGTGTTTATATATATACACGTATATATATATATATATATATATATATATATATATATATATATATATATATTATATGAAACTACTGTAAAATGTTGCGAGGTATGCATGCCTAGAGTTTCCTTAGATAAAAGTTCTGAAACATAGCTATTGTAAGTTCAAGATACACACACCTTCACCTCAAGGTGATAGTACTTTATTTTCTCAAGACATTAAGAAACAGGAACTGTAATAGTTTCTGCCATCCTTCAACCTTACTAGACTTGAGTTTTAATTTATTTGTGCCAAGTTAATACATGTAAATTACTAAATTATTTTGACCTTTTTCTAATTTATTTGTCATTGTGAATTTTCTCCGCATTCACTCTCCTCATTATTCTATAAAGCTTTTGGTTTCATGTGTATAAGACTGAAATTTTGGTTTGTTGGCCTTTTTCAGAGAAGGCTGTACTTTCTCTTGGTGATCTAATCTCTTTAGTGTAAATAAAATGCAGAAATAATGCAGGTTGTGACTTAATGTGTGCTTCTATGTTGCTCCCTGTGGTGATATATTGTATATTTAATAAAAATAGTCTGCAATACCAGAGAACAGAGCCAAGCCAAGAAGGTCAGAGAGAGGTGACCCATGCCTTTAATCTCATCACTTAGGAAGCAGAGATTCTCCAGAGCTCTAAGAATTCAAGGCCTAACAGATCCAGAAGGTGGTGGCACCACTTTTAATCCTAGCTCTAGGAAAGGTGAACCAGGGAGTGAGAGAGCTGCGAGGAGAGAGAGGAAAGAGCCTTGAATAGAACTTCCCTCTTCAGCTGAAGATAAAAATGCTTGGAGCTGGAGGGTTCCTGGAGGCAGGCCTGAAGCTTTGGCTGGGTGAGAAGTGGCTGTGGTTTATTTCTCTTTCTCTCTAATATTTCAAGTGTTCCCTAATATCTGGCTTTGGGTTTTTACTGTCATACCAAATAGAATTTGTGCAATAGGTCCCACTGCCTTGAATCGTAGAAATATACAATAATATTTGCTATCTAGTCATAGAAGTTGTTCATCAGGATTTTCTTGGTCACTCTTGGCCATTTGCTTTCTAATCTACCCTTTGACTTCTTTTTAGTCCTCTTTCCTGCCAACCTATACGTGCAGAGTTTAAACTTTAATATGCATTCTGTCAGAAACAAATCTAAATGCAAGTAGTAAAATTAGACAAATAAGCATACTTTCACATTGAATTAATTTCCATAGTCCAGAGATTCCTAATGAAAGATACAAGTTCTATTTTACACAGGCACTCATAGTCCTCCAGATGTTGATGAAGTGTGATACCATAGTGAGTTTCTTGATTTGACAGATGCAAGGAAAGAGTGAGTTACTTTTCTTCAATGGATTCAATGGAATGAAATTAGGCATATCAACCACACTCTAGGACAAGTCTAATATTCAGGAGTAGTTGACAAACACAAAAATTGCCTTTATTTTCATGATGTGTGTGTGTGTGTGTGTGTGTGTGTGTGTGTGTGTGTGTGTGTGTGTTTGCATATGTACTTGTATTTTCTTGTTTGGTTTTAAGAGAAAGGAAGAACACGAACTATGGTGGGAAAGAGGAGAACCTGGAAGAAATTATGGGAGGGGAATAGAATATAAAAATATACTGTGTGAAAAATTTTAAAAGGGAATTGTTGCCAGTTTCTTCTGTTATATCTAGATTATCATTAGAATGAGGGATGTGCTTCCTAAATAGGCACTGAGCCTGTCCAATCACCTCAGATTGTCTTTTAGAGAATAACTTTGGAAAAATACATGCATAAATAGAAGGCATGGCATTTTGAGTTGGTCAAGATAGATGGAAATTCTTGGCAAAGGGGACAACCTATGCCAAACTCAGTGGCAGAGAAAAAAAAATTTAAGAACAACTTAGTAGGAGTGGTAGAATATAGTCTGGCCAGGAGATGGTGGGCAATTATTGATGTCCCTTTTAGGCAATATATGAATAGTAAGCTGCTGAAGTGTTTATATACACCATTCACATATGCATTGGAGAAAGTTCACTTTGAAATGCTTTAAAACATGATATGAATGATGGATAGTATAGGAGATATAATAATAGACCTTAAAGCAGGGAAAGGAGGATCTTATATTATCCTGATAAGCAGAAGGGGGCATCAGGGAGGGGAAAAATGAGAATATACACACTCTTGGTAGATTTTATGATGGTATGAGATAGCTTTGAGAAAGAAGGCATATAACCTATAGAAACATGAAAAGTCAAGAGGACAAACACACCCAATAAAGCCTGAAGGAAAAAAGAAACATTACCAGAAACTTGATTTTAATCATGTGAATCCCATGTAAGATCTGTAATCTACACAACTGTTAGAAAAATAAAGTTAGATTTTTTTTTAATCCACTATCACTGAGATTGTGTCAATTTATTTTAACAGCCAGAGACAATTACATAGATGATTAACCAGCTGGCAGAGGAATAAATGAGGAAGCCACTGTAATCCATATCAAAGTATGTATTTTGAAGGTGGTCATTCATTCTGACAAATATATAGATTCCCTAGAAAGAGTAAATATAGATAGAATTTGTCCTAATGACTGAACCTTCCAGAAGGACATGGAACATAATTTTCTTTAAACAAGGATGAATTACATATGACAGTCAATATCCCTCAATAAAGAGCAATGACTGTTTGCTTCTAGGATGAATGGGACACAAAAATATGTGGCAAGTTCTTCAGATCATAAAGAACAAATGAAAATCCCTCTTATTAAACTAGCACTAAATTTACCTGATATTTTAATGATATAATGTTTAATAGATATTAACCAATGTTATTATCAGTCTATAATCAGTCTCTAAAGGACATTTTCTCATAGCCTGACATTAATAGAGTTTCCATGGAGCTTTTTTTTTTGTCATAGGTCACAGGATGTCAATTTAGTTCTTTCCAAGACTATCTTATTGACTGAACTTAAAAAGCCTAAGGGAAAAATAATTTATCAATTTTGAAAACCTAGATTCCAATCTTCATTTTCTTTTATAGTATCTGTACTGTCCTCAGCATAGTTGCTGGACCCTCACTATGTGTTTCTTCCTCTGTGAAATAAGAATTTTAAGCTTTGTCATGTGTTGGCTATGAAGTATAATGCTAAATTGTCTATTGTAATGGGCTGTCATGATGATGTCTTGCACATGTAATAAGTTTCAGCAGCATATATTGACTGTCACTATAATATACTTTTATGTACAAGCACACTAAATGCCAACTATAAGGTCGATGTGCATCCCAACTGCCACTCAGAGTTTTTATTATCTGTGTGAGGCATGGTTCCTCTCACTGTTTAACTATATATTTCTTTAAAGATGCCTGAGACTACATGGTTCAGGTTTTCTGAGGAAGCCAAGAATAGTGGACTGAACACTTTAGATATTAGTATAAAAAGTGAGATGAAATAATAAAAACTTCCTAAGCCAAGATGCCTGAAACTTTGTCCTTTGGGTTCAAAAACAGTAAAAATTTTAGTAAAAAAGGAGAAATTTTAACTGGAAAAACCCTATGTTATCAAAAAAGGGGGTGAGGTTTGTGATAAAGAAATGACTTAAAAAGACAGATTATTGAATTTGCTTTAATCCAAAAAATAGCTGTTAATCTAAAAATATTTTAAATTTGTATGGATTTTGGTTTATTGATACAAATTTAAGGTCAATTTTGCTAGGCTGTATGTATTTGTCTACTCTTGCTTAAGGTGTGA
This sequence comes from Phyllotis vaccarum, assembly GCA_033318265.1. NCBI lineage: Eukaryota > Metazoa > Chordata > Mammalia > Rodentia > Cricetidae > Phyllotis > Phyllotis vaccarum. The sequence goes on along the minus strand of JARWLC010000004.1, from coordinate 12,081,985 downwards.
TGTTTATATAACTCATTTAAAATTGTAATGTAGAATTAAAAATGCAGATTAATAGTTATCTGTGATAACCAAACTTATAGTCATGTTAGTTAGGTTTTTGTAGTTATACAGAGATATATTTCAGTTAGGTATGCAATCTTCAAACATTTCAAAGACCTACAGAATATACCATTTAAAATATTTTAAGAACTTAGACTTTTCTGGACAGTGAGACATGTCTGCTCCTGGCAGCACCAATTTACTTGAAAGATGGGCTTTGAAGAAACTCCATATGAAATTTACTTTGTTTGTGGCAATGGTTTGGTTATCCACTGGACAAAAAAACTGTTCTTGTATTAACTGCTTGCCAGTATGCTCTATAAAGTGGTTATGCAGGACCCATAGGAAAGGGACCTCTGGATTTTGGCAGATGAAGCCTAGATGGTCCTTCAGATTCCTGATTTGCAGAGAAAACTGCCAAACATCCTTCAGGACACAAGGAGAAACAAATTACTTATTTTTTAATTCATGACTAAACCTTATCATGGAATTCTGAGGAAAATGCAGACAAATCTGAAATCCTGAGCTTGAGAACTGATTTTTTTTCAAGTCTTTGTAGATTACCAGAACAGATTTTAATCAACCTGTCAGTTATTTTGCCTATAACTTGGGAATTTCTCTTCATGCTGACGAAATAACATTATATTGTATATTTAGTCTGTCCAATCTAAAGTCATCTATAAATGTTTAAAGCCCAACACTTGAGACTTTGTATTCTGTTATTTAATTTTCTTTGTCACTGTGTGAAACACTGTTCTGTACCTCAGTTCCAGACACAGACTTGTGGCACTGCAATAAACTTAGCTCTCTCTTGGGTACAACACATTCTTCAGCTCAGGTGTCCTTTTGCTTTTTAGACGTCAGTATTCCAAAAACAGTAGGGTCTGAATCATAATTCTTTTAGAAAAGTTTTACTTTATAGAATACCAATCTCTTGGGAGTTATAGACATGACGATGAATTATAAAATAATTATAGATATGAGTCTTATGGTTTTTATTGCAGGTCTGTAACTATGGAAACAGTCATAACTTTTCATCCACATAAATTCTCTTCTGTAAACCTACCCTGACACCAAGCCAATGGTAACATACATCATACAACTACAAAAGCACCCTTCACCTTTGACATTAAATCTCTGGCCATTGCCTATCACATTTACTAAATGTCAGTCTATTTTTGTCAAGGTACGATATGATAGCTAGTCTCAAATCTGATCATTTAGGCTACTTAAAATGTCAGTAAGACAATTCTACTTACCTAATACCTTAAATGGAGCACCAGAATGAATCCATCAAATAAATGTAAAAAAATAAAATTATACTCAATAAAAAATACATAAAAAAGAAGATTTGGAAACAGCCAACTGAATTAAATATGGTATTTTTGTCATCTGTCCCTAAAGGAAAAAAATGCAATGGCCTCTTGCAGAAAACAACTTGCCTTTTTTAAAAAATCCACATTTATACACACACAAGCAACTGTGAGTCACGACAGCTCATTCATTTGGCAATATGAAGAGAGTTAAGAGACGAAAAAGGACTCTGGGCTCATGAAGGTTGCAACAAAGCAGGTCTGGAGAAGGCAATCACACATCATGAAAGTGGAGTGTTAGTACTGAGGATTTACTTAAATACTTCAAAAGAAATGATCGCTTCCCACCGTGGTGACCTGAAAATCACCTTTCCTCACCTTTTTCATCAGCTGTCTCCTGGAAATTGACTGTAGGACTAATTCCTTTCTTTCAGTCATTGCTGAGGTGTCTATTCTTACACATCTGATATGATTAAACCAGTGAAACAAATTTAAATTTCCTTCCATAGATACGGTTCTCTCTGCTTCAAGATAGTTTTATAAGTTATAAGCTGTAGTAGGACAAACCCATAGGATTGAGAAAATTGCCTCAAATTGTTGCCAAGGCATGCACATAATGTACTACCCTATAAGCCAACTTGAAGTCTGCCTGAGGTTCTAGCAACAGCCATGGTCCAATGCTCCTGATCGTGCCAGCCAATGAGAGGGAAACACATGATGTCACCAGATCCGGATGTAGCTTGGGTCCTGGGAGGAGGGTGTGTATAAGGTTTTCCTCATTGCTGAATAAGGAGTTAGCCATTTGTTTTTCACCTGACTTTTGGTGTCTGAACCATTGACACCTGGTCTTCTCATCTCTTTCCCCAAGGGAGACTCTGGACAGCAGCAATCACAAGCAACATTGCCTCACAAGTATAAGAATTTTTTAATTATGTTATTATAATGTTTAATAGTAATAAAACTACTGTAGTAAATATAGTTGCAATTACACTGAAATGGATGGATGATAACCATAGTATCATCTTATTTAAGAAGGAATTATAAAGATTTTAAGACAACTCTGCCATGCTTTGTTCTTCGCACAAGTTTTATAGTAAAAATTTGATATATTTAAATTATTACTTTTTTTTTCATTTGATGCAATCATGTAAATCATGTAAACAACGGCCATCCTATTTTTTTTTTTTTTTTTTTTTTGTAATCCCCTTAGCAGCACAGGTTTCTGGCATCATAAAAATACATATAAATGAATGTATTAGTTTTATACGAATAATCTGTACCTGCAGTGATTTAGGTAATTTTGAATCTGTCTTTGGCATGCTACCATGACCACCTTGATATATAGATGCTGTTGGACATACATCATAATCAGGAACACTTTGCATGTTATTTCAATGCATTTTTAAGTTACCACTAAGTGTCAATAAGGCAGCTCTTGATGATTGTCTGTGAAAAGTACTAAGACAACAGTATAGAGCAAGTTAAAAGCAGAATCTACCACCAAAACATTGGTTTTTTAATTTATAATTGTAAGAATGTCTTTCTTCTTGTTTTCCATAAGAAACCTCATTTCTTCTCTTCAGACCTAAAATCCAGTCCCACTAAGATCTGTAACTCAGCTCCTGCTTTCATTAGTTCTAAGTTTTACTTCTAGCTTCCTGGGTTTTGCTTTTGTTTTGTTTGTTGTTTGTATTTGTTCTCATTTCTTGCTGTTGCTTTTCCCCCTTGGGTCTCCCCACATGGTTTCACATTTAACCCAGTCCACTGGAATGTCTCGGATCCTCTTGTTCTTCCCTTTCCTGGTGTCACCCTTCCCAGACCCCTACTGGGCTTCTTTTCACCCTTCTTAAAAGTCGCATTGTATCCCAGCAGATTGGTGTTTTTAATCTCAATCATTCATCTCAGTTATAGTTTTCCCAATCTTTGGTGACATCACTATCCCAGAACACTCTGTGAAGCATTACTCAGTTTTGCCTCTATAATCGATTTTTCATGGTCTTGCTTAGGTTAGAATTCAGTAACTCACAATTACATCCTTATCCATGCTGTTTGGGTATCATACCTTACCTTACAACTGAAGCCACTTTGAAGGGCTCAGTCTCATCTTCTTTCCTCTCAGTTTGTCAATCACATTGGGGTATTCACTGAATCCTACAGATTTCAAGGATGTTTAGTCCTCAGAATTCTAACCCCCCCACATACATCTACCTTTGTTTTATTTGTTTCTTCTCTGTCAAAAGACTATGTTACTGTTTGTACAGCCATATACTAAATTAAAATCCCTTCCAACTGCTTATTCTTGTATTTGTCTATACATTTTCTTCAATCTTGCCACCTATTTCAGTTATCCATATGAAGGTAGCTGGAGTCCTCATTACTTAGTACATGGAAATTAACAAAGACTCCTTCTGAATAACTACAGTTGTCTATTAAAGGCTTTCTATCAACCACAAAAAACAGAACCCAACAAAGAATGGATGCTTGGGTGTGGCAGAAAAATGTAGTTATCCATAATGATGCATTATATAGATACATCAGAGAGAGTTGAGCCTCTCTCAAAATTCAGTGAGTTAAAGCAAAATGGTGCATAATCAGGACACAAGATCTGAGTCAAGTGAAATAACTAAAATATTTCTAATGAAAAAATCATTTGTGTAGAAAGAAAATAAAAACAAATACCAAGATTTGTTAAAACGTCATTGCAATTGCTTTATAAGTATTTATATTGCTTATGTTTGATTTCTCTGTGAAGACTGTCAAATATTTTGCAAGAGCTCACTTTTTAAATTTAAAATTTTATATAGAATTAGAGTGTGTGTGCGTGTGCGTGTGCGTGTGTGTGTGTGTGTGTGTGTCTGTGTGTGTCTGTGTGTTTAGGGGAGGGCATCTGCATGCTCCACGTAGAAGTAATAGAAAAACTTTCAGGGGTCAATTCTCCCCTTATTCCATGTGAAATTTAGGGAAGGAAATCAGGCCATTAGACCACTAGACTGTGGGGATTTAATACAAAATCCAAAAATTTTGGAGATATCAGAATGATCTATCCACAGTCAGTCTAGGAGAATCAGAGAGTGGTGATTCACACCTTTAATACTAGAACAGGGAGTATCCTGGGAGTAGTGACCTATGCCTTTAATCCCAACAGAGTTCCAGGTCATTTAGTTTACAGAAGGAGTTCCAGGCTCCCAGTCAGGCAGTGGTGGGGCCACGCCTTAACTGAGCAACGAGAGTATTTAAGGCAGGAATAGAAAGGCAGAGAGAAGAGGCCTAGAGAAGTGAGGCTGAGAAAGCTGGAAGACAGCTGGGCAAGATCTGACTGTGGTGTTTACTCTCTCTGAAATCTGGCTTTCCCAGAGATCTATCCCTGAGTTTCATTTATTCATGCAACAGTAGATAGCCTCCTATTCTCAGATTCTTCTTTTGAAATTAAATTTGCCAAATATTATCATACATAATATATATTGATATATCAATAAATATATATGAAGTGAGGTAAACGGTACATAATTTAAAATATAAAATTTTAGATAATTTATAAAAAAATACAAATGTGCTTTGACTCAAATTTCTGTGAATTCATATTTCTGTTAAAAGAACAAAAGAAAAATGAAATACTATGAATAGATTTTACATTAAATAGCTCTTCTTAATTAGATACATGATACAATTGTACATACAGCTACAAAGTAAATTTTTCTAAGATAATGTCATTGGGTCCTATAAAAGCAGTACTTTGGAGTATTTTGCTTTTGTTTTGTTATAATTCTATGGCTTTAGACATTGTGGAAGTCATCTATCTAGGTTAGTCCTTCCCATGATAACTTTCTATGGAAATTTAAAAGAAAGTGGGACATAAGAAGTTCATATTTTCTTGAATATTTGCACCTGATGGCCATGCCTTTTTCTACTTCTTTTTCCTTTATTTATATGAAGCAAAGTGTCTTAAAGTTCATAAGCAATGTTTGTCCCAGCATTATAGATAAATAAATAATAAAATCTCTATATAAATTAAAATTAATTCCAGAATTATGATGATTTTTTTTGTATTTTATGAAGTGAATAAAGTGGATGTTAGCTTGGGAGAAATTAGAAAAAAAAAACATTAAAATTTGGGTCAATTACTTAATTACAAACTAATAAAATTAATAGCTAGATAAAAAATATGATAAATTAAGTATAAAATTTAGTGAATTCCACCATACTTGGTCTTATACCAAACACAACTTCCAACTTGATTAAAATATTAATGTTCAAAACAAATAATAAAAATGATCATAATATTAGAATGCAGTATTTACCAAGTTGAAGAGAAATGAAAATATTTGAAATAAATAATATAAGGAAAATATTTGTAGATTTTAATAGTTTACATTTAAAACAATCAACTTTAAATAAAAATAAAAAATAAAAGAAATAAAAAGAGATAGTAGCAATTTAGTAAAATTAGTTTTTATGAATGTAGAAAATAGTTCACATTGATGGCCTACACCATGACATATTTTGAAATCAAGAAGAAAACATCCATAAAGAATGTGTCGATAATTAATAAATATAAATAAATTACATATGGAAGGATATGTGCCTATTAAACATAAATGATGCATTGATTTCAATATTATATCACAGAATTGATACCAATCTTATATATAGTAAAGATGTCAGAAATTGGCCTAGTATAGTTTATACACTGATATTCAGTGTTCAATTCATAATTAAGGCTTTAAGTTACATTTACTAATCTATTCTTTATAATACAAAACAGAGCCTCAGTTTATAAATATACATAAAGTTTATATAGTCACAATCAGAATGTTCAAACAAAAGAATTCAGCTCAATCCTAGAATTCACGGGCAGTTACATTCCTGTAGTCAATCATGCTTCAGCTGGCCTAAACTTTTCTTTTTATGCATTGCCTGTAGAGAACTCTAAACTGTGCTTAGATTCTCTATGATCCTTATCTTGGGGAAGCCTTTTTGAGACAACAGATAGAGCTAGAAGTCAATGTCCAGAATGAAGCTCAACATGTGGTTCGTTCTAATAATGAGGCATCCAGTCAGATGAACTGCAAAGCTTGCTCATTATCTTGCCTCTTGTACATTAGCAATTGTGGATTGATTAGTAGCCAACAAATAAAGCTTCCTTCTTCTTCCTAATGATTATGTTTATTCTTTCAAATAGGACTGATGCTTCAGTCATCTATCAACTGAAAACCAAACATGAATTTCACTCCAAAACAAAACAGGCAGTTAGCCAGACAATTGCTTCATTTTCAAAATTCCTACAGTGAATGTAAATGTTATTCAAGGTTCACTGCCATTCAGATTAAATTGACATTTAGAAGGAAAATATGCACTCTTTCCTAACCTTTAGAAATAACATAGAACGTAGGCATTTCAATCTTGTTTCCTTCTCTCCTATTTGTGTTTCTTATCCATTTATTCAATGCTCAAACAATTATGTTTTAACCTTTGATAGAAAGAGATGAGCTATTTCAAGAACAGCAAGTATCAGAGATGCTTCCAGATTGCAAGAGACCTGCAAAGATCCATTCCTTATAATTTTATTTATTTCTAGTTTTGAAAATAAATTAAAATAGAAAGAACAAAAGGTCACCATTTTTGTCAGCCAAAAGAGAGCAAGTTCAACATTTTCTTAGATAAGATACACTTTTAAACACCCAAACAAAGCCAATATTTTAGGATGTATACAGTAGTTTCAAATAATTCTGCTTATACTTTGACAGAGAGTAAATAGAAGCCAACTTTCTTTCATTTCAACATGGCTACAGTACTTCCTGTGCAGAGGTGAGGACACGAAATTCAGGGCTGAGGATGCTGGATATGCTCCAAAGTGAGCATGAAGCACTAATGGATTCAGCAGTTAGGTCTCCCACGGAGCTCATTTGTAGGTTATTCATGCATGAGACTGATAATGTAGCAGTTGCATGGCCAAAGAACTCAAAAAGAGAAAGGGATTTCTAAGCATCAGTGTGAAGGGAACTGTAGAATTCTAGAGCCCAGAGAGGCATGTGCAATGATTCAAAGTCATTTTTAAATGTCCCTAAAGCATAAAGGTATCCTGTTTAAAGGTATAGATTGGAAGTAATGGAGAAGATGGATAAGCAAGTGCTCCAGAGAATGTTTTGCTGACTAGTTCCTCTTTTGACATGTAGATGAATAGGAGGTGAGCAGATTATCACAAAATTGAAGTAGAAAGTCAGGTTCAGAGAAGCTGTGTCATGAAACTAAACTCTATGGTCTGGGTCTTGTAACAAACTGTTTATTTAAAAAATGGCCATTAACAATACCTGAATGTAGATTTATCCCTGCTTCCTTTCTCCCTTTCAATTTGGTTGGATTTTTTTTTTTGTTGTTGTTGTTGTTGTTTGTTTGGTTTACTTTGGGTTTGTATGTGAAATAGATAGACAGTGCCTTAGATTATAGCCAGATAGATTTGAAATTTATAACGCAGTTGTAGAATAGCCTTAGACCCATAGAAATCATCTTTCTCTTTTGTAAGGATCCCGATGAATGAAAAGGAGAATATGACCGCTTCATGATATAATAGAGGAGAAGGTTTCTACTTTTGGTAAGAGGGTGAGCATAGCCAGAAGCATCTGAAAGGGTCCAGAATGAGCCAGGCCACAAGGGGAGAGGGTGGAAAGAGAGGAAGATAAGAGAGAGAAGAAAACCAAGAGAGGAAAGAGGCCAAGAGTGAGCCAGCCTATAGCTAAGAGCAGAAAGCCAAGAGCCAAGAGTAAAGGAGAAGAGAGAAGAATCAAGGGAGGATGGGACCCAAATGACTTGTTTACATTGGAATTAGAAGGTGGGGGAAGCAAAGGGAAGCCAAACTCTGGTCTGGAGAAGTTTAGGACACAGATGAGAATTGTTAAAAGAAATACTGAAGCAGCCTTTGAGAACTGGAGTCATAGGTAGGTGTTACAGTAGGGTTTCCTGGCCCTGGGTAGCCTGCGGTCCAGACCCATAGACATGCAGCCCCAGACCCCTTAGCCATCTGCTGCTGCTCAGGCCCCTCAAAATGATTCAGACATTTATATTAAGTTCATGCTGTTTGGCCTATGGCTCAGGCACATTGCTAGCTAGCTTTTACATCTTAACTCAACCCATTCTCATTAATCTGTCTGCCATGTGGCCCGTGGCTTTCCTGTGTTCCTCACATGTTTCTTCTTTGAAGGCTGGCTCGGTCTGCCTGACTCCTTCCTGCTTCTCCAATGTATGTTGTGATTTCCCCTCCTACTTTTTCTATGTTACATGTCATGGGCCAAAACAGCTCATTTATTTAAAGATTGATATTCACAGCATACAGAAAGACATTCCCACATCAGGTAGGAATCAATTTGTGTTTTATTATTATTGTCATTATTATGTCTTTCTATAAAAATGGCCACTGTTGACCTTGAAAAAAGGGAATATATGAGATGAACTCAGTATCTTGCAGTGTCCAAAAAATGAAACATGTAAAAATAAGTGGAGGAGAGAAGTGACACAGGTCACTTTCAAGTCTCAAAAGAACACAGAAACCAACTGAAATGGCCTCAAGTTTACCTTTCATCTTCTCAGAAGAGAAAAATATTTTTGTTCCTTTGGACAATTAGTTTTTTTCATATATGCTTGCAAAGGATGAAGTCTGTGGCTTCCGATGGGAATGGATAGCCAGGTAGCTCATAGATACACATCCTTTAGTGTCAGTGGCCTATTCTTTTGTTTGAAGAGATATTTTTATCCTGATTACATTTAGCAACCCTTTTATCAAGAAGCTATTGTTATCCCCTGAGTAAAAATATCAATGAGCAGATTAAGAATTCAGGCCAAAATTTCTAGTCTGCTGATCTTCATGCTGCCTGGGTATTCAAGCTGAGGGAGCATTAAATGGTTTGGAACTAGTGCTGATAGCAAGTCACCTCTGGTTTGTTCTTTTGTGACTCCTCTAAAATATGTTTATTGTGCATCTACATGCATGGTATTCCTGGCCTCACTATAGTACAGTAGAATGGAGTTGGGAAAATGATGTGGGCATGTCTTTCTATATCCTGTGAATAGCAATCTTTAAATAAAGGAGCTGTTTTGGCCCATGACAGGCACCATAGAAATAGTAGTAGGAGGAATCAAAATAGGAGGAGCAGGGCAGAGTCAGAGAGAAGGAGCCAGAAGCCCAAAGGACCAACATGTAAGGAACACAGGTAAGCCACGGGCCATGTGGCAGGAAAGATTAATAGAAATGGTTTGATTTAAGATGTAAGAGAAAGCTAGCAATGTGCCTGAGCCATAGGCCAAATAGCATGAAGTTAATATAAGAGTCTGAGTCATTTCTGAGGGCCTGAGCATTGGTGGGCGGCTAAGAGGTCTGGGGCTGCAGGTCTGTGGGTCTGGGCCTCTGGCTGCCCGGGACCAAAAAAACCCCACATTGTAACAGGGAAAGATCATTCAAATACTGTTCACACTAGTGCACTACTTTATAGCAGCTACTTTTTTTTTTTTTATTAATTTCTAATCCTCAGAGACCATATATTAGAGGATAAACCTGATAGATCCACAGAGAGAGGAAGAAACAATCAGTTGACACTCCTCTCCACTTCCCCAAATCAAAAAGACCCCTAAATCTTTTAAAGCCCCCATTTATGTCTCACTGTGTCTTTCTATCTTCATCTTGATAAGCCAGAAGACTCTATGGTTTATTCTTGCCAGCTAAATGTGGACTTCACTCTCTGAATCAATGCTTAACTCTACTGGTGTTCTTAGAGTTACAATACAAAATTCCTGCAACACTGTTCTATGTTTGTATGCTTGCTCAGGTTTTAAATGTTTGTTTTAGTACTTCCATGAGCTAAGATATCACCATTCTACCCTATGGCATAGTTCTTGGTTCATGTAATTTCAATGGCATATACATTTTTCTTGAGGTTATAGATGAACTCTACATCCATCTTTTGTATATTTTGGCTAAAGCAAAGATCATGTTACAGTTTAATTGTATACTAAATCACACCCACATCCTCAAATCTTGAATGAGTTGACAAATTTTGACAAATTAGCTCATAATAAAAAAAAAGTAAATTTTCATCAGATGGGACCTATGAGTCAATACTTAAAATGATGACAACTACGGGCTTTCATGAAGATTTTTTTTTGTATAATTTGATGCTGTATTTCAGAACCTCCATGGTCCCCACATCCTCTCTCTTATACTCTAGGTCACAGAACTTTGATGGGAGAACTAGTTTTGTTATGCTGATAAATGGACATTGATTTATAGTATAACCCCACATATTAATGAATCTCTTAACCTTCCTATGAGAAGATTTTTTTCTTTTTGCAGTAGATGGAAATTAATCCAGAGACCCATAGCTGTTCAAGTTACAGAGAACAAGAAACTGTGAAGAGCCGGTTTCTAAACATGAGTTCAATATGACACACATCTGTCTTTTAAGATGAGCAAAAACCATTATAAACACTTTAATTCTCATCCTGCAGTTGAATTTCTATGATTTGTAGATGAAATAATCCACAAACAAGTTATCACTCAAAGATAAAGCAATCAAAACGAGGACAAGACAGCTTTAATTATAATGTAAAGGTTTGAAAATTCTACAATATCTTCAGAATATATAGATTCTAAAGTTCTAGGGAGTTTTGACACAAAGATGTTTTTATATATCCCTGAAACAAAGAAGCAAAGTGTCAGACCTTAAAACTTTTTGTTCCAAATGAGCATATTTTTCTCTTTATTTTTTTTATTAAATCTTTGATAATTCACCCAGGCAGTGATTATATTCCCTCCAAAAATTGCCTTAACTTCTCTAAGATCTATTCCTTCTCCACATACCCCCCAAAACATTGTGCTTTTCTCTCTCTCTCTCTCTCTCTCTCTCTCTCTCTCTCTCTCTCTCTCTCTCTCTCTCTCTCTCTCCCCTCCCCTCCCCTCCCCTCCCCTCCCCCCTCCCCCTCCCTCTCCCTCTCCCCCCCTCTCCCTCCCTCTCCCTCTCTCTCCCTCTCCCCCCCTCTCCCTCCCTCTCCCTCTCCCTCACCCCCCCTCTTTGTTTGGGGAAAAATTGGATCCCAAAGAAAATGGCACTATTAAGAATTATGGCTTTATTAGATGAATTGTTCCCCGTAGGAACAGCTTTGAGGTCTCAGTGTGATAGTCATGGCACTTCCTGTTGCTTGCCTATGAAGATGGAAGGACTTTCGGCACCACTACTACATCTGCCTACACAAGGCTGCACACTACTATGCTCCCCCTCTGTGATGATAATAGGCTGAACCTCTGAAACTGTAAGCTTCTACTTCAAATATTTTTCTCATAAGAGTTTCTGTGGCCATGGTGGCTTTTCACAACAATAGAAAACCAGACTAAGAAGTTTATTCTAGGGACTGAGGTGTTGTTGAGATAGGTCAGACCATGTTTTTGTTTGCAGGAAATTCAACTTTGGGTTATGAAAGCAGTGGAATGCTTTAAACACTGCTTAATAAGCCATACTATGTTCAAGGAGATAAACAGAGGAAGAAATGAAATGTTGAGAGGGGTGAACACAGGACAAGATCCTACCCAGCTAAATTTCCAACTTGCACAAAGGAAATAAAAAATAAATAAATAAAAAGCTAAGAGCAGGGGTTGTGATCCACACCTTCAATCACACTATTGAAAAGGTGAAGTTCTATAGATCTCTGATTTTGAGGCTAAATCTGGTCTAAAAAGCAAGTTCAAAGACAGCCAGGCTTAGACAATAAAATAAAATGGAAATCTGGTGAAATCTAATTGCATTACCATGTTCCAGCACTAGTAAGCAGAAGAACTTGGCAGACAGGTAGTTCTAACATTAGAGTTAAGTATAGATGAATGAGTAATAGAATAAAGCCATAAAGGCCAGGCATGTGTGGGTGATGTTCTGTAATGGAGGCCCAGTAGAGATGCTATTGTGTAAAGCTGTGGAGTTGTAGTCTTAATAGAACCCAAAGTGTTAGAGATACCAGAGCCTTGGGATAGGTTCTAAGGAAAGCTGCTAATAGGGAGTGGAACCAACCCAAGAGAAAGGAGTGTGCTGTAGTCAAAAAGCTGAATGGAACTGAATATCCGGAGTATTTTGACATCAGGTATGGATCTTTAGAGTTTGGAATTTGCCCAGCTGGCTTGTGGTTTTGCTTTGTCCAGTATTTTCTCACTGTGTACACTTCCATGCATTTTGGAATGGTAATATATATGTCATTATATGGTGAAAGTATGTAATCTGCTCTTTGATTTTGATTTTTAAAGGGAATTACAGTTAAGAAATTGTCCTGCATCTCAGAAGAGACTTTGCACTTTGAAACAAATTTAAGACTGTTATAAACTATGGGACCATTTATGGTGATATATTGTATATTTAATAAAAGTTGTCTGGAATATCAGAAGACAGAATCATCCACAGTGAAGCCATGAAGGTCAAGGAGAGGTGACTCATATCTTTAATCCCATCACTAGGGAGAGAGAGATCAGTCTGGATCCCCGTAAAATCAAAGCCAGGCAGTGGTGTCACATGTGTTTAATCACAAATCCCAGCACTTGGAAGGCAGAGGCAGCAATATCTCTTTGAGTTTTAGGCCAGCCTGGTCTACAGAGTTAGTTTCAGGTTCCAGGACAGCTAGGACTGTTACATAGAAAATCCTGTCTCAAAAAGAGGGGAGGGGCACTAGAAGAGATGGCTCTATCCTCCGATATTCCAGAATAATCTTATTAAATATACAATATATAACCACACCATTATTTTATGGTTATAAGCCTTTTGGGGCTTAAGAGTGGAATGTGATGGTTTGGAAGAAAATGCCCCCAAAGAGTGGCATTATTAGGAAGTGTTGTCTTCTTGGAGGAAGTGTGTCACAGTGAGGAGCAAGCTTTGATATTTCTTTGGCTCAAGCTTTCTCCAGTGTGATAGTCACTCAACTTCCTGTTGCCTCCCTATGAAGAAGGAAAGGCTCTCAGCTCCAGCATTACAACTGCTTGCACACTGCCAATGCTCCCTGCCATGATGATAATGGATTGTCCCTCAGTGAGCCACCACAAATAAATGTCATTCATTATAAGAATTTCAGTGGTCATAGCTTCTTTTCACAGCAACAAAAACCCCAACTAAGACACACACTCTCTTTCTTTCTAAATGTAATAATTCATTGACATCAATTTGTATTTTCTATGCACTTCTAGGTTTAGTGCCATCTAATGGAGAATGATAAACCTATCAGTAGACACATCACTAAAGAACAATGGTTGGGCTGGATGAATGGCTAAATTTATTCTTATAGATTTGATTTCCAGAACTGACATGGAAGTGTACAACCATCCATAATTCTAGTTTCAGGTAAACCAATTCTTTTGGTTCAGGCCTCCATAGGCACCAGGCATATGCATGGTACACAAACATGGGATAAAAATATTCACATATATATGCATAAATATAATATAATATATAAAATATATAAAATAATTATTCATAGTTTTTCAGCTATGGATATGGCTCATGAATCCCATATTAGAATATTGACTGGCTTGATCTTGTTCAGGTAATCACAGAGACTGTGAGTTCATGAATGCAATGGTCCTATTTGCCAGAGGACACTGAATAGAGACATTCTATCTGGCTGAGCACACCAACATCACTTATTCTGTGTTAACTACCATCTGTTGCACAAAGAAACTTCTCTAATGAGGTATGTGAGCTGCACTGAGAGAGACACAGAAAATGGTAATTTAGAGGTCAGTTTGATTCTATGTTCATTTAATAAAAATAATAGCACAGTATATAAAATTAGTATGATGATATGAGGAAGGAACAATGGTTAAAACTAATTCCGTCCCTCTATTAACCTGCATTCTTTTGGTCCAATTATCCTCACACGGAAAGCAAACTCTTCTTTCTCTCAATACAGCACACTGTCTGGATTGCTCTCTACTGTGAAAGGACATTTACATTGAAGACTCAGCTCTTTGAAATCTGGAAGATTGGAAATTGGAACCCAACTATTCTAAATGTCCTTTGTAAGCATGAAGTTTCTATAATTTTTATCCCAATTCATCCATGGCTTAATATTTTTTAAAAATTTATTTTATCTTTGGAAATTGGAACATCATTCCATTATTTCCCTCTTTATCTCCCCTCTCTCCTAACTCTCCCATATGTACCTCCTTGTTTTCCTACAACTCCATGGAGTCTTTTAAAATTGTTTTTGTTGTGTGTATGTACGTAAGTACAAACTGCTCGGTTTGTATAACCTTACTTGCGTATATGTTTTCAGGGATGACTACTTGGAATTGAACAGGAAATTGGTGTAGTGTTCCTTAGGACGAAGAGTTAGGGAGAGAGCTTACTCCCAGTGTTACTTATAGTTCTTTGTTTAAGGTTGAAGCCTCCTGAGCTTTCTCACTTCCATATTATTACATCTGTTGATGTCATTCTTGTTCAACTCTTGATTAGTGAGTCATGGTGGTGAGTGTATTAGTCATGGTTTTCTAGAATAACAGAAATCATAAGATAAGAGAAATAAAAAAATAGACAAGTCAACCCTGCAAACATGTATACAAATAAAATTATACAAACTGAGCAGTTGTACTTACTTATTTAGGTATACATACAATAACAACAATTAATGAAAAAGTATAAAGAATCTATTAGTATGACTTATAAGCCGCCATCCAGCTAAGACAACAGTGGTTGGCTATGAAAGAAAATTCCAAAAGACCCAGTAGTTGCTTTGCTCAATCCACAAGGCTGGATATCTCAGCCAGTCTTCAATATATTCCAGAGTCCCCAAAAATAGGCTTAGACAAGTGAATGAATGAACTTTCCAGCAGCTCTAAAGAAAGCAGGCAAAGAGTAAAACTTTGTTCTTCCATGTCTGTACATATGTTTCTAGGAAAAGACATGGCCTAGATTGGAGGCAGGTTTTCCAAGCTCAAATTATTTGTATTAATGTTGTATCTTCCCAACAAAAGATACAGATTAAAAGCTTGCCTTTTCCCAGCTTAAAATATCTTGATTAGAAGTGTGCCTTCCTATTACAAAGGTTCTAATTATAAAAGAATATTTCTACTTCAAACTAAACAAAACTCCTCACAAGTGTATCATCCATTTGGGGGTTTTAGTTAAACCAGATGCAGTCAAGTTGGCAACCAAGAATAGTCATCATAATCTTACCCATTGTCATCTTGACAGACACACAATCATATTTCTATATGTCATGATTAATTTTCACGTGAAAATAATAACCAGGTCATAACAATGTCTAACATGATAACCATCTCTTATACAAGTACAAATGCAATATAATTTAAAATATGTGACAATTTCCATTGAAAGAGATTCTTTGTGTATCTCAGGCTTAAATATAATAGCCATTGATATTCTCTTAGTTGATTTTACATCACATGATAAAGAAACTTAGAAAAGAAAACAAATATCTCTACAAATATATTCTTAACAAAATACAACAGAAACATTCACATCAATTAAACTCCTTTTCTCTAAGTGGCCTTATCTATTATATATAACTACCTTCCTCTAATACTCATTCTGTATTTCTTCTGCTCTCGGCAAGAACTTCAGCAGATTCTGCCTCTGAATCTTTTCCTGGAGGAATGATCCATACCTTTATTTCTGATGGGTCTGAACCCTTTATCATCTGTGTGGATTGGGCTGTAGCAGTGTATCATTGACTTTAAACAAAGAACATAGTTGCACCATGAGACACCCTAAAGGATCGTCTATATTTGAGACATAATCTTTCTTACTAACATTGTGGAGAATCAATCTAATTTACACTTGGTAATTCTGATTAACCACCCCTCTAAACACTATTATTCCTTTCTTAGCCTGTTGCTTTAAGGGCATCAGAAACCCAAAGTGTCCAGGATGAAGTCTGAGCTGCCAGGTCAATAGGATGTTTATCGTGGAAGCTGCAACCTCTAACATTCCTAGGAGACAAAATTCTCACAGCAAACTCCCTATTTTTCTGGCTTTTCCATTCTTCCCTTCTCTCTTTGATGGAGAATGAACTCACTAATCAAATGGTCATAGGTCATAAACATGAAAGTGACTGTCTCTGATACATACTGGGAATTTAATGGCTCATTCCTTGTGCATGTACTTGTGATGTTACTTTTCCTAGCTATATTTGCTGCTGTAGTGTCTAGAATTACTAAACTTAGCTCTTTGTATAATGTGTTTGTCCTAAAGAAGCAAGACTGTCCTAATAACTATTTCTTATTTGCACTCTCAGGATAAAACTGTGAAAAATTAAGGCAAAATTATGCACATTTTTCAGCCAAAGAAGTCATCTATGCACATTAAAATATTTGAAGATATTTACTTGTCAATAATTGCATTTGAAAAACACCATCTATGCTATGTACACATTGTATATGGAAAAGTAAAATAGAAATCTATTATCAGTGAGGAAACTGTGGAATTTAGATGGGAATATTACCAATATAAGCAGATGAAGCTTCAGTAAGCATCATCTCATGACTTACCACTGAAGAAATTTAAGGCTGCTTATTTGTGTAAATACATGTGTGTACATTAATGGCTTTCATCTGTACACATAAACAGACACAAATGCATGAGTACACACACACACACACACACACACACACACACACACACACACACACATTTACCCAGTATGTATTATTCAGGTGGCCATCTAGATCTGTACATTTTTTGAGCCAAGTTCTTTTATTGGCCAAGAGCTGGCCAGTCAGATAAGCTATTTGGCATGTCAACCTGGAGTTCTACCTCTCTCTACCTCCTCAGCACTGTGATTACAGTCAGCATACCACACTTGGAAGTTTTTTTAATCTGATGGGATCTGAGGAATCAAACTTGGGTAGGTTGTCATGCTTATACAAAAAACACCTTACTACCAGGGTATCACCCAAGCTCCCAGTTTCATATACTTAAATTGTCAGTATCTAAACTGTATTAAAACTTCAGAATGTAGTATCCAAATTTATATTGTTGATAAATTAAAATAATATTACTCCCTTACAACTTAGACTCTAGAAAAATCTCTTTCCAACTAAAGACTGAAAAAACTCCTTTTCTGGCTCAGGTAAAAAGGCGGGAATTTTTCCTCAGCATGATGGAATAATAGTCAGTCCAGGAAGGTTTTCAAATGGAGTGTGTATGTGTCTTCATAGCTGAGTAGTTTGAGCTGTTCACTGACTCTCCTAGACATACTGTCCTTCTTTGTGAAGTTTCTAATGGCAACTGTTTTTAAGGGCACAGAGTGATAAAAATGACTCCTCAGAAATAGGGAAACAACAATACACTGGACTTCCAGGAGTTAAGCAATGACATAAAGTAATAAAAGATAAAATTACAAAAAGGTTAACATCTCGAGCTCTGAATCAGAGCTGGGGTGTTCTGCTGACTACTTCTGTAGCACTCTGTTGCTGGCAAAGATGTATAAATTCATCAAGACTTGCTTTATGAGTTGTGAAACAAGGATTAACACAAAGCACCTATCTCAAGGGTTATTGAGAAAATTAAATTTTTAAGAAGGAAAATGCTTGGTGCAGTGTTTGGTTTATTGCTACAATAAATAACAACTTATGTTGTTGCAAGGGTTCACAGTAGAGATATTCAAAATTGACTGTGTTATGAAGATTCTTGTCCAGAAAAATAAGTGAAGAGAAACTGGCTGAAGATATTACCATACAGAAAGAAAGACTACATCAATCGTAGGATAGATCATCAGTGCTGAGAGAAGTGAACCTAAAATAAGATGCTGGTAACACATATTCACACTGGCCAGTGGAAAAGATGCTGTGTCACAGTAATGTTAATATCTGGGCTACCCAGCAGGTAATTAGAACCCACTGCATTAATTTAACAGCCCATGTTATAGCTTCAAGTTCTCTTTATTTGATTCTGATTAGCAAGTGTGCTTCTGATACTTGAGGCACTATATAACTAATATAAAGGGAGACAATTTCAGTGAGACAACTGCTGTTGACTCATTCAGAATGTTAAATGATGCCTGTAAGATTATAAAATTGGCATTCTAGTTATACACATTGATTTTTAAATTTGTGTCATATTAGAAGAAACTACACTTATTGAAATCAGTAGACGTGAGATCTGCTGAGACCTTCTGTAGCAACAGCTAGATTTGAGAACCTTCATCTTGTTTCACCTTGGCTTTGACACATGTGGCATCCAGTATTTATAGGAGTGATAGAACTCTGAACCAAGATAGTTATAAAAATAAAATGTGGGTCTGGTGAGATGGTCAGCTGGTAAATTGTTCCTAACGATAAGTCTGAAGACTTGAGTTTAAATGTCCTGAACTCTCTTTAAAAAAACAAAGCAAAAACACAACACAACAAAATGGCAGAGTGGTACATGGTAGGATGGAAAGAGATTACAGTGGGGTACCCAGAACTGGCCAGCCAGCTACCAATCAATTAACTCTACATCTCAAAACATAAGGTGAGTGGCCCAGGAGGAATGAGATCAAAGTTTTTCTCCTGATTTGTATGCATCGTTCACTCATGCATAAGAACTGACTGTTAACATGCAGTCACACTTATATGAACACACACACACACACACACACACACACACACACACACACACACACACACAAAACTCTAGTAGAAACAACAAGGAAAGTAACATAAACGTAACTAAACAGGGGTTCTGGAAAGGTACCACACCTCAGGAATTAGTTAAGTTCTGAGTCTTAAAACCTGCATCTTCAGGAAGAAACATTGTCTGAGAGAAGAAACATATAAGAGAACATTTACTGGGCTTTTCTTATTTTACACACTATAAGAAGGTAAGCTTTTATCCCACAGACTTCACTGAACTTTATAGTAATACTATCACCATCTTCCTTATGGAGTGTGTATATGTACAGGTTCAGGAACAGAAGTTGTATCTTTCTTATATTCCCATTGTATTATCCACAAGATGAATGTGTAATGAATTTGTCCTTGACAAATAAGAGGAGTCAATTAGCAATATTAATTATGATTACTATTTGTTATGCACTATCTCAATTTTCAATATCAATTAAAATTTTAACTTGAAATAAGATGGAACAAATTTGTAAGGGAAAATGGAAAAAGGGCCTTTAGAAGTGAATTGAATTTGTTTTCATCAATACAGAAGTGTCAGGCACACATAAAAACAAACAGATTATATATTACTTAATGAAAGCACTTAACTCATAGGAAAATAATGTAAATTTATCATTCTGAATAATTTATATAATTTTAAAACTTGCACCCAAGTTAAAAACTTGAGTAACTGTGATTCTACTTTAATTCCAATACACTAAACAACTTTGGGTAACACTCAAAAATTTATCCAAGGATATCATGTCACCATCACTTCTAAAGCTACAGTACCCAATGCCATCATTAATCTTGGCTTCCAGCACTTCAGACAAGAGATAAATAGACTCGGTGCAATCAGGAGCCATGATTGATTAGACTAGGCCATTGACAAGAAGACCTTGAATTGTGGTTGTGTGTGGAATCCTATCTTATATATAATTTCTAAATTATCCACACACATTGTTTTCCCTGATTGATTTCTTTTGCCACACAAAGAAGAAGCCATTCATGTATGTGATTTGGAAAGCATAAAGAATGCTCCAGAGAATTGCCTGTCACCCTGGCCATGATGATAATCAACCACTCTCGTGTGGAACAGGTTCCAATAAAGCAAAGCAGTTCTCCAATTAAAATTTAAGATAAATGTCCAGGGTCCAGAAATTCTGTTCTAGAGACATTATATACCAGAAATTAGAGAGAGAAAAGCACATGCATGCTGGCTGTTTACAGTGTGTGGGAGGTGAAATGTGTGTCTTATTCTGATGCTTTGGATCTCTATGTTACTAAGACATCATTTTATTCAAAGTGATTTCCCATGATGTTAAAATTAGAAGGAACCAATGAAGTTCTACTTGGAATAGGAAAATCTTACTCTTTTATTTGAAACATTTATTCTATGGTAATGATGTAGAAATCTCCTGTTTATAAGAGTTACAAAGAACAATATACTCTCTTGCACAAGTCACTACTGATATAGGACAAAAGATAGGTCTTTCCCATGAAGAAGGGAAGAAAGAATACCCAGAGGACTCTGCCAACAAGGCCAGGAACATAGCAACTATATGTGTCTAGTGACTTTTCTGTAGCTGTGATAAAATGCTCTGTCAAAAGTAACTTAAAGGAGAAGGTGATAATGTGGGCTTACCATTCTAGAAAGGACACATTGCATCATGGTATGGCAGAGAAAGCATGAGGCAGACCTGTCTCCTGGCATCAGCAGTCAGAAAGAAAAGTGTGAAGAGAAAGTGTGGCAAGGCTATAAATCCTCAATGCCAACACCGAGTTATATAATTCCTCTGTTGAGGTTTAATCCTCTAAAGGTTCTTAATCTTCCCAAACAACATTCTCAAGCTGAGAAAAAGATGTTCAAAAACATGAATCTGTGGGAAATATTTCATATGAAGCAATAATATTCTGAGGTTGAGACTAGACAGTATGGAACTCTTCTTGTCTCCCACAATAAGCAAACATTACACCTCATCTGTTAAAAATGGAGCAAGATTATCTGTTGTAGAGATACTTAATAATAACTGAAAGTTGGGGTAAAGCACAAAGATTTGTGAGAAAATATTCAATAATCAGAGTCCTCTTTACAAATACTAGGCATTATTAGAAAGGGTTGAGATTCATGGTAATTTAATACAGACTATCAATAAACTAAGCATGCTGGCACATAAATGCAAACCCAATCTTGGGGAAAAGAGTCAAATGATTATAAATTAATAGTTATGGACTACATAAGTGACTCCTGGCATTCTGAATGACATAGTGAGGCTCTATCTCAGAAAAAGTGAAAGGCTTGGCACATAGCTTACTAGTAAAAAAGTTTTATCAGCTCAAAACCCTGGCCTTAATTCCCAGACTGTGCATAATAAATAAATACATACACAAACACATGCATACTTACATACATACATACATACATACATACATACATACATACATAGTAACATGTAAAAAGTAATCTTTAAATTGTAACAAAATTTGAAAAAAATTATATCCAGTGAATAAGGAAAACAAGATACCCATAATGCTAGCATATATCTCATTTTCTAACATATATCAAGAGTTATTACAATATCTGATATTGAGTTAAAAATGTCACTGAGACATTAAGAAAAACAGAGCCAACTGCCAACAGTTACCAAGAAAATGTAATTGAAGAGCTTAGAGACAGCAGGGTCTAGGAGTATAGCTTAGCAACAGAGCATTTGGTCAGCATATGCAAGGCCATGTGTTCAATTTTTTTTAACTACTAATATACAGATAAAAAAAAAGAAAAGCCTATGCTCAAAGTTGCTCTAGTTAGGATTTGTAACAATTATATGCATGCCTTAAAATACTCAATATGGTCACATTTAAAGAACTACTTAGAAAAAAATTATAACATTCATGACTTTGGATATTTTATCTGAGAAATGGAAACCAATGAAGTAGAAAATATATCAACTAGATCTATACAATATATTCTATATAAAATTTTATTATTAGATTCAGCATACAGGAAAACAGAATATAGGTCAATTAAAGTTACTTAATTTTGAATCCCAAGGAAAAAAGACATGCAGGTGGGATAAGAGAGAGGGACTATGAGTTATTACCAGTGATAAGTAAATGTATATAATTGAGTTATTGATACTTTAATGGGTCTACAACTTCTTGTGTTGATAATGCATATCTATTTACACAGATATGACACATATCATAACTTATTTGGATCTTTTCTAGTTTCTCTCATTTGTATTATTGAAAGAGACGTGGGGACTAAGCTATAATCCTAGCACTTGGGCCACTAAAACAAGAAGAACATGGGTTCCATGATGTGGGAATGTCTTTCTTTATGCTGTGAATATCAATCTTTAAATAAAGGAGCTGTTTTGGCCCATGAGAGGCACCATAGGAAAAGTACGAGGAGAAATCAGAGCATAGGTAGGAGAAGCAGGGCGGAGTCAGACAGACCAAGCCAGCTGCCAAAGGAGCAACATGTAAGGAACACAGGTGAGCCATGGGCCACGTGGCAGACAGATCAATGGAAATGGGTTGAGTTAAGATGTAAGAGCAAGCTAGCAAGGTGCCTGAGCCATAGGCCAAGCAGCTTGAAGTTAATATAAGTGTCTGAATCATTTCTGGGGGCCTGAATAGCAGCAACTGGCAGCTAAGGGGTCTGGTCTGGCAGGCCTGTGGGTCTGGGCCTCTGGCTTCCCAGGACCAAGAAACCTCTCTACTACAGTTCCAGGACAGCTTAGGATATATGACCACACAGTGTGTACCAGGCCAGACTGGGCTAAGGTCAGACCTTGTCTCAACTAATGAACCAACAAACTAATGAGTTTTATAGTTTTCAATATGCAGATCTTGCAAGATTATATAATAGTTTCAAGATATTTTCCATGGGGATCCTTTATAGTGGTCTTTGCAAACAATGTGGTTTTCTTATTTCCTTAACTGCATGCTTTAAATCTTTTTCTTGTGGTATCACATAATCTAGGACTTTTGTCTAGTTTCTGATATCATCAGAAACACATCTAGTTTCTCACTGCTAACTGGAATTTTAGTTACTTTGCCACTGCTCACTATCAAGTTGAAAGAGCATCTTACTCTTTCCAGTTGGCTTACTGCTTTTATGATAAATGATCATATCTTCTCATACTATTTTTACTGCATTCATTGACATGATTATAAATTGCTTTACTTCAGACTAGCCTTGAGATAAATCATACTTGGTCATGGTTTGTAATTCTTTTGTAAGCAGTGTTTGAGAATATTGCAATAATAGTCATAAAATATATTGGTCTGTAATTTAATTTCTTGTAATACCTTTTCATTCTGGGTTTTGACATTAATATATGCTGATCATAGAGGTAGAGATTTTTTTTTACTGGAGTAAATATTAAAGAATTGAGGTCAATTACTGTTATAATATTGATTGGAATTCACCTGTAAAATTGTCTGATTCTCATGTTTTTTTTAGGAAATTAAGAATTAATGATTCAATTAAAATTTAAATTTTATTGAGATTATTGGTATTTTTCTTGTATGCATTTTCATAGATTTTTTTCCCTAAGGTAATGTAGTTCATTGAATTTTGAAACCTAAGCTTATTTATAATAATACTTTATTATTTCTAGTACATATGACACTAGTACTGATATTATCTCAATAATTCTTACTATTAATTTATGTTCTCTCTCATTCATTCTTGTTCTTGCTTACTCTATCCCTTTTTATTTACTATTCTACCTGGGTGTGCATTTTTTGATCTTACTGAAATGAGACATGATTTGGGTTTCATTGATTTTTTTTCTACTTATTTTTGTTATTAAATTCATTTATTTTTTAATCTATTTTCTTCTCTTTTTGTTGAGATTTAATGTTTCCACAAATTCTTAGTTAACTATGGGCATACTTTGGTGATATGGCAGAAAATGAAAACTGGCTCCTTAGGATTTTTGCCCTCTGACAGCCACGAACGCATCACAGCATGTGTATCTATACATGACAGTCACAAAAAAGTCTTAATATATAAAACAAGGAAACTTTTTAATACATTATAATTGAAAAGCTTGAAGCAAATTATATTCTTAAGGATGAGATCAAAATGCTTAAAATGCTATTCCATCTAGCTTTCCATAGCTGCAAGTACCATGATACCCACTTGTCCCAGTTATTCTTTCCACTACTTTTTATTACCCATACATCCATATACATTAATTCTGAATGTAATTTTAGAACACAACAATAAATTATCATAGTTTGTGGATGTATAAGCACATCAGACTAATACTTCTCCCAATTTATCTTGGTTTCTTTCCATAAATTTCCTTATTCCTAAGTGGCAACAAGGTGCAAGACCATCTGTCAAGTCAACAGTAAATGCATACAGCCATCTTCAGGACCCGAAGCTTCCTACTCTGATTCACTAGAATCAGTCAGACTGAGGTGAGACCCAGTCACACATTTCTGATGCAGTTACTTAGGCATCATCTAGCCAGCCAGTGATACTCAAGGTCATCAATGCATTATATCCAAGTTCATCTAGCCAGCCAGTGATATTCAAGGTCATCAATACATCAAATCCAAGTTCAAGTGTCCAGTAAAATCATTTCAGTTTAGAATCCTGTCAACACTATCACTTCAATCTTGTCCCATAATACATTCATTTTAGGACTATTTTCTCAGTCTTAGCAAAGGAGAAATGGCTAGGTCAGCAGCCCTGCAACTGTAATGCAAAGATATCTCCTGTACATTTCTTAAAATAGAGATACACACCTACTGAATTCCAAGGTCAACACCAGAGTTTCTAAATGTTAACTCCCAGGTGATAAGAGAAGTTATTAACTTGTTACTACCAAGATGTTAGTGTGCATGCTTATGCACATCGCCAATGAGGCTGACTCTTCATCAGCCCAGCTGGCTCCTAACTGCTTATGGCTTTCCAAAATGACTGTGACTTCTTTGGAATTGTGAATGTTCTTTTGAAGTATGAAGTCCTGTTAAATTAATTTCACTTGGCATCCTGCCTCAAGTAAGAGAAGTTTTCAATGTTTTGCTGTTTTTTGAGGAAAATTTTTCTTTGGCTCCTTGGACTCATGCATCTGAATTTATAAGCTATGCAGTGAAAGTACAAACAAAATATAGAGAGTAGTTGAAACACCTCTGCTTGCTGGATTTGGCTCACTGGCTCTGCTGTGAAGCAGCTCTTGGGTTGACTCAGTCAGCAATGACATCCTTCTTTTTACTTTGGAATTTTCTAATTTGAAGAGACTTCTGTCAGCTCTTGAAAATATGTGTTCTGCTCCTGAAAACTCCTCTTGGGCTCTTCAACAACATAAAGCCTATGTTCTATGCCTGACCCATCTCTGTTATTTGAAAATTCAGGTCAGTCTAAAAGCAGAACACCTTCATTCTGACAGTGTCATCCACCAATTGCCACTTCCCAGAAGTCTACAGAGCTATTCACTATATGAAGAGATTTTGATAATGAATAAAATTCCAGAGCCAGCAGCTATTCATGATGCAGGAATCAGTGAGGCCATCTGACAGCTCATTTTTGAATTCTGTTTAGTCACAAAAGATGGCTTGTGTGGTTGTTTGAATTTGAGGAGAACAGAAAATGGCATTTTTTTTTCAACTGGGGTTCTCTGTTTCCTTCCTCCTCAGTACTGTGAACCTTCCTTATCCTGCCTTAACTCAGTTTGTCTCCAGGGCACTTTGTTATGTAGTACTTGTTTACTTTGCTATTTTCACTTCATTTTGTTAATGAGTTTGTGATGCTGCTATGGTTGAGATATATCATCTTTCCACTTAAGATTCATGTTCACTTTATGCTTGAAGCTAAAAATAAAATCCATAAACTTCCCAGGAAGAATATATAGCAATTGTGCTTTGGAATCACTTACTCTCTTACCATTGCTATTATTTTATTTAGGGATTAATATCTCCTATGCTTATAAAAAGAAAGTTTCCTATGTTGTCATAATCTGTTCTTATTTCTTAATTCAACCAACTTGAAGTTTGCTGCTGTACTCAATGATTGGTGACCTACAAACTTCAGATTGATGGGACCAATGAGAAAAGCCAACATAGCCAAGGAAATGCCCAACAGCCAATGAGATGCTGAGAGAGGGAATTTAGGCTTGTCCCATATCCACAAAAAACAAGTCTACTGTTTGCTTCTCATCTGACTTCTTGTGTCCAAACCTTATTACCCATTCCACAAGGGATGCCAAGATAGGAATGCCTCTAATATTTCTAAGTGCAACATATTTCATTTACTTACTGCATACCTCATTATAATTTTGCTCACAAAAGCAGAATTTCTACAACAAAGTCATTGCAAATAGTGTCTGCATCACAGTTGAATCTTCTACTCTACTTGGTTGAAGACCATGTGTCCCCTGCTCTGACTTCACATTTGGGTAAAGAGAGAATTAACACAGCACTCCTCCTCTTCTTCTCTAGTCCGTTGTTTTGTTTATCTACTGCAAAATCAGTGCAATGTTACAATGCAGTAGTTTCTTGGTCTGGAGTGGCCAGGGGCCCAGACCCACAGACCTTAATGCCAGACCTCTTACCGCCCACTGCTGCTCATCCCCCAGAAATGACTCACACGCTTGTAATAACGTCATGCTGTATGGCCTATGGCTTAAGCACATTGTTAACTAGTTCTTACATCTTAACTCAACCCATTTCTATTAATCTGTCTGCCAGTGGCCCTTGGCTCACCTGTGCTCCTTACATGTTGCTTTTTGGGGCTTCAGGCTTGGTCTGCCTGACTCTGCCCTGCTTCTCATACCTATGTTCTGATTTCTCCTCCTACTTCTTCTATGGTGCCTGTCATGGCCCAAAACAGCTCCTTTATTTAAAGATTGATATTCACAGCATACGAAGGACATTCCCACATCACTTCCCCCTTTCTGTCTAATGAAAAAGGATGATTTTAATTTTAACATAGAAAAATTACTTATAACAAAATAGGTATCAAGCAAGAATTACAGTTATAATATCTAGTCTATTTGTATTTAGCAAAATTAAAGAAAATACTCGTATCATCTACCTTATCTTTATGAATCTAAAGTTTCATATCCAATATACCTTTCAAATGACTAAGAAAAACTGTACCTATAACTATCTAATCTTCAACTACATCAAAGACCACAGAAGAATATATTTACCCAAGTAAACCAGAAGTGCAAGCGACTTCTAAAATCTAGAAAGGACAGAGATGACACCTATCTGCCTGGACAGTCACCCAAAGTTCCTTTATAAAGTTGGGGCATCTATCTTCAGCCTACAGGCCCAGAGTCTCTTTTCATTTCAGTGAAGCAGGAAATCTTTTGTCCATTTTGGTACAGTTCATCAGTCGCTTCGTCTCGAGTCCTGAAGAACCTCTGACAGTTTTCTCTGCAAAGCAGGAATCTGAAGGACCATCTCGGCTTGTTCTGCCAAAGTTTAGAGGTCAACTTGCTATGGAACCTGCATGTCCACTTCTAACAGCATACTGTCAAGCAGTTAATATAAGAATAGGTTCTTGTCCAGTGGCTAACCATTGCCACAAAGAGAGTAGACTCGATTTGGAGTTTCTTCGATGCCCATTTTTCTCTTGAAGTAAATTAGTGCTGCCTAATTTAGAGCAGACCTGTCTCACTGTCCATAAAAGTCTAAGTTCTTAAAATATTTAAATGCCATATTCTGTAGGTCTTAGAAGTGTTTGATTTACCTATCTAATTGAATTATATCTTTGCATACCTAAAAATCTAATTAACATGCATTTCTTAATTATACATTATAATTTTAAATCAGTTACATAAACATCCTATCTTAAACAAGAGTAGAAAAATATAAACAGCATAAGAGAATTGACCTTAAATTTGTATCAATAAACCAAAATTCATATCAATATAAAATATTTTAATATTAGCAGCTGATTTCCTGATCTAAATAAATTCAATAATCTAATTTTTTAAAAAATCATTTACATACCATATCCCCTTTTTCTTCTTAGACCATCAACCATTTATAATGAAAACAAACATCTATAAACAATATTTGGGGAATTTGGGCTTAGTTTTCTATTACTACTTCCTGCTGATAAAGGGGCATTGAAAATCTCACGGGTTCTTGAGACTGGATCATAGTCTCGTCTTGAAGCTGATGTGGCCATCTCTTCTCATCAGAGATTTTTTCAGGGGGTCTTGGTTGATGAAACTATATCTGCCTGGAAACAATCCACAGGTTCTCATCTTCTGTGGAAACAAAAGCAGAGCTTTTCCAAAGCAATAGATCCTTAGAAACAAATTTCAAAATCAAGACACCTTTAAAATATGTATTTTTGTTTAACTTAGTAGCCTTTGCATTTGCAATCCATTGTCTTTCTGCAGTTAGCTCATTAACAGTTAAAAAATTAAAAGAAAACACAATAACAACCAAAATCCAGATTTTTGTGTCTATTTTCCATCTTTATGTGGCTTATTTTATTTTTATTACTCGATTTCTCTTTTTAAAGACTTTTTCTATCCTCTTTCCTTTCTCTCTGAAGCCTATGTACCTTTTATACACATTGTAACCCATTTATAGGTTTTTCTTTTCATCTGAATCTGTTTTATTTTGAATCCTTAATCATCTTCCAACCATAAGAGTTTTTAAAATACACTCTCTTAAAGAGCTGCATAGTGAATCAGTAAGTTCTGTTAAAGGGACCAAGTCTGTTTGTGGCCAGCAAACAGAGCAGACCCCCCCAAAAAATGCAGCTACTAAGTATCTGTCTTTGTTTCCTTTTTGTTCACAATAAACAGAAACCTTAAACTAATAATGGCTACTGAGTCTTCTGTGAGATTTCAGGAACTGGTCTTGTTGCAGCTTACACTCCTGCCGCCATTCTTAGTGCCATTTTGAATGTGGCCAGGACCCCACGCTTTCTTTGTGCAATGACCTGCTTCATACACACAATTTAGAAGCTTCTTTGGCTCAGTCTCTGTGCTAAAACCCTTTTTAAAACTTTCTCAGGCTTTAAGTGGATATTCAGCCTACCCAGCGATGCCATCTGTTACTGTAGTAGTTTCTTGGTCCCGGGCAGCCAGAGGCCCTGACTCACAGACCTGCAGCCCAGACCTCTTAGCCACCTGCAGCTGCTCAGGGCCCCAGAAATGATTCAGATGCTTATATTAACTTCATGTTATTTGGCTTATGGCTCAGGCACATTGCTAGCTCAGAAATCAGCTGTTAATCTCAAAATGCTTTACATTGGCATGGACTTTGGTTTACTGATACAAATTTAAGGTCAATTTTGTTATGCTATATATATTTTTCTATTCTTGTTTAAGGTATGATGTTTATGTAATTAATTTAAAATTGTAATGTTTAACTAAGAAATGCAGACTTGTAGTCATGTTTGTTAGATTTTTAGGTATACAAAGATATAAGGTAATGTGGGAGTGTCTTTCTGTATGCTGTGAATAGCAATCTTTAAATAAAGGAGCTGTTTTGGCCCATGACAGGCACCACAGGAAAAGTAGGAGGAGGCATCAAAGTAGGTAGGAGGAGCTGGGCGGAGTCAGAGAGAAGGAGCCAGAAGCCCAAAGGAGCAACATGTAAGGAACACAGGTGAGCCACGGGCAACGTGGCAGACAGATTAATAGAAATGGGTTGTTAAGATGTAAGAACTAGCTAGCAATGTGCCTGAGCCATAAGCCAAATAACATGAAGTTAATATAAGAGTCTGAATCATTTCTGGGGCCCTGAGCAGCTGTGGGCACTGTGGGCGCTGCGGGAGGCTAAGAGGTCTGGGGCTGCAGGTCTGTGAGTCTGGGCCTCTGGCTGCCTGGGATCAAGAAACTACTACATTGTAACAGTGTGGCGCTCTGTTTTCAGCAGTTGTATCTGATGCATTACCTTTTCAGTAGGTAAGGTTTATTGTCCTATGAGTTGGACCTACTATTTCTACAAGAACAGTTAAGTAACTTTTTCTTTCACCCCCTTTTTTTTTTCTGAGAAGTTCTACCAATTATGGTGTAGAATGTTCTTTAATATTTAGTCCAAGTCTACTATCCCGGGAGTATAGTAGAGAAGTAGAAGCCTGGGAGAAAATAAAAAAGATGAAGTCAACAAAACCTTCTGGAAAAGGAGAATTTTGAAATAACAGCATGCTTTGAAAACTTATCTGTGAAGTGATCCCAGTCCAGCCATTTGTTAGGTTTAAGATCTGCTGTGAGATTTAATGAGTCATTTTATATATGTGTGTAGCACCCAGGTTGACACTCTGCATGTTCTCAGCCCATGACGGTCCTCTCCTCACGAGTGGGCACTATCCTGTTAGAATGACAGAGGAAACAAATTTATCATTTAATGAATCACATATGAGTTGAGAGGATTGTATATCATCTAGTCTTTTTTTTCTAATAATGGAGGAATGTTTTGTCCCCCAAATTGTCAGCTAACAATGAAATGGCTCTTGAGGGGATAACTTGTATGTTATGAAATAAAATTGTAAAATATGTTAGACAACACATTGGCCAATGGTTTCAATGTGCTTACTTCCTGACAAATTCATAATGAAGCAGAGAATTTATATAGTCAGTTAATGGATAAGGACACTGAGAAATGAAATAATTTATCAAAAGACGGATGTAGAAAACTTTAGCATTAAAATGTAAGCTGAATTTTCTTGGTCTTTTAAACACACTCACTTAATCATTTTACTAAATATGATAAATACACATTTTTAATTAAGATGCTTTGATTTAGCTTCCAGTGTGTTTGCTGAAAATGCTATTCTGCAAAAGACATATTGGTGTTACACTATTATCTTCAGTCTGTAGATGTAGGATATAAGTGAGAATTTGAAACTTCCATCATATAAAGAATTTCTGTGTTATTTTTTAAGTCTTATAAAGGAAAGTGTCTTGCACCTTTCTTGGTGGGTAACCTGGGTCTTCAGAAGGTGGGCAGAAAAATTGGGCCCATTAATTGTGCTTCGATTGTGATGATTCACTAACCACTCTAAAAATTATGGTGTGGTGCTTATTATTATTTTAATAAAACTTTTTCTGGAAAACATGTGGCTTCAGAAAGCCTAACTGTGGCAGGAACAATTAAGGAACATTAGCTAAATCACCCTTCTCTTCTGAACCATGATTGTTTAAAGATAGTCTGAAGAGCTGTTTATGTTTCTCCAAATAATTCAGTTTCAGTTCACGGTTAATGAGCCTAACACTGAGCAAATTTTGGAGTGTATTCAGAGCATGCATCTTAAAAGAGGGTCCTATACTATAGCTCAGTCAATTTTCCTAGATGAACAGAGTTACCTGATGATGCTAAATGTAGTAAGTGTGTTGATTGATTGTATTGTGATAGAAATCTGTAAAAGAAGGTACAATAGTCAAGTGAGCTTTGGGAATTTGCAAAGAAGCTATTTAATTCTATATGGCAAATAACCACATCACATCAGTTTATACACTGAAGGCCATCTGCTTCTGAACCTATTGTCTTGGCATCCTCTGAATGTTGTCTAATTTGGCTTAGCTCCAGTTTGCTGGGTTCTAGGTTACTTTAGCTCCACTCCACACATCTTCACCACCTTCAGGCAGCTCATAACAAAGCTATTCTCTCCTATCAGTAGAGAGTCAGTAGCAAAGAGTGAGCAGAAAGAATATATTGAGCCTATTATTGCTCTATCAGAACTATAGCTGAACTTGCCACCTTCCCATACAGACCTCCATCCAAAATCATGTTCTTGTGACAGTTTATGAGAAGATTAAGTATTAGCTCAGTATCATAGTACTTTATGGTCTCTGAGTGACCATTTTCAGTAGAGCTCCATTAGCTTACATTTACTCAAATTCTAAAACACAATTGTTTACTTGTTGAATTTTTTCATATAGTATATTTGGTCATATACTTTCCTCTCCCTCTACTCCTCCCAGAAACTTCTGCCTTTTTGTTCATATAACTACTATTAATCCCACCAGTAGAAAATAAGACTGATATCACAATTTAAGGCCAAATTTGAAAGAAACTTTAGTTAAATAATGGCCAGGTAGATGGACTCTGGCCAGATCCCTACCTCATTTTCTGAAAAATGGCACCAAGTCACAGTTTGCAGTGGCTTAAGAATTTCCTATCAGGTCTAATCCCAGGCAAGCATACATCCTGAAGTATTATCTGTCTGTGAACTTCCAACCCACATGTATCTGTTGCAGATACGTCAAATAAATATGTTTATGGGAGTGAAAACATGTATTATGTTATCTCATATAAACAATAGCCTTCAGAATTTCACAAACTATCTTTCATAAGGCAAGGGCATTGTAGATGAGAGATATTTTTGCTTCATGGATCTCTAAAGTGTAGTAATTAAAATTTAAAATGTAACTTTGACTCTTCACACTACAAATTTTGAACCAGGGGGCCTGCTCTGGAGTGTGGATGATATACCCAGAGACATTCTATTGGAACAAAAACAATTTTTCCTTTTTAGCAAGTTTCAAATTGCAAGTAGCATCTTAGCAAAGGGTGTAATTTTCTGTCTACTTCCCTTTTCCCTGCTAATATTCTTCTCTAGTCTAAATTGTACATGTCTTGTGAATGATGTCACAGTGTTTGTGAGATCATATATAGATTGGCTCTGATGTATCTTTTCTTTTGTTGGAATCATTTACCATTTCTGGCTATTAGAATATCTCTACATTCTTTTCCACATAGCTTCCCAAACCTTGAGGGAAGGGTTTCGATAAACAAATCCTGTTTAGGAATAACTGCTTCAAAGTCCATCATTCTCTGTAGATTGTCCAGTTGTGAATCTCTGGGTTAACTAACATCTACTACAGGAAACTACTATAAAAATTTACTATTGCTCTGATGTAGGAGTATAACAACCTGTCATTAAAAGACTGCTTTACTGTTATGCTCCTCTAGCAAAATAATAGTAGTATGTTTTCTCCAGAATTTATGACCTATCTAATCTTAAATTCTTGGTAACTTTAGCAGTGTCATGTATGAGTTCAGTTTCATAAAAGGGGGCCCCTAAATCTGACTGTAAAGTAGTTGGTTACTGCCATAACATGAATGCCACTATTGAACCAGAATATTTTACAGCAGATGGCTATTATTGGTTGTAGGGCTTGCAGATGATTGATATTCATGATTATTTTTCTGTTCTGGAAGCATGCAAAGTATCATCCTGCACCATGAATGTTAGTTTGTAAAGATAAAACTTCCAGTTTGGTACTAACTCAATTTGTTCACATTCAATGACATAAGTAAGTGATTGAAGGTAATTCCTTTGCCTTTCTTGTCAAGTAAGTGAATCGGTATATTCAGTGACATTTTAGCCTAATCAGTGGGTTTTATATTCCCTGTTTTATGGTAATTATAATCACCAAGAGTGCAAGCTACCAAGTCACAGAAAAGAAGATGAACCGTATACATATCAAACAGAATTTGTGGGTGATAAAATGGTGACAATTTTAAGCTAAAGTAACCCACTGTTCTCAATGGATTCTTGTAAGGATGAAATTGGTATACTTAGATTTAAACAATTTAACCTAACTATCTGTAATTTAGTAGCATTACTATTACTCTATTTATTATCTTTGTTAACTTATCAGTTTCATTATAATTTTACATATGCAAATAACAATGTTATCATCAGGGAGGTGAATATGTATTTCTATTTGAGTGCTACTTATTTAGATTCTTCACCTTGTCTTAATTAGTCTTTAATTGACACCTAGAAAACATATTCAGCGAATGCTAGAATGAAGCCTGGCAAGCTTAGCATTTAAGACAAAATTAAGGAAATGTTTGTGTGAGAGTATATGACATAAAATACTTACATGTGCATGCACACACACATTGTGAAACAGCCAATTCAACATTTATACTATCTCAAATATTTTATGATGTACCTACTTAAAATTGTCAACATTTTATTTAGATATAAAATATTAAACATTCACTGTGATGAATAACATCTTTCTTGAAATTATTCTTTCCACCCAACTGAAATTTGTGTCTCTTGACAAGCAGTCCTATAATCTTCTCGTGCTCCAACTTTAACTAACCATATATTTTATAATACATTTTAAATATTCTTAGCCTCCTCATATAGTTAAAACCATGTAGTGTTCAGGTTTGATCCATACTGTTTTAATGACAGGTTTTCTTTTATTTTAAGCCTCCCTCATATTTTATTGTGTATGTTTATTGGGTCTTTCTATAGCAATAAATCTGTTGGTGGACAGGATCTTCATCTTCTTGACTCTTGCCATAATTCTTTAACAAATAAGAAAGTTGAAATTCTCTTTCACTATTCAGCTCACATTCTTTTGATATATTCCCAGCATTGCTATTGGATCATATGATAATTCTGTTATTAACTGTGAGTATTTGTAATATTGTAGTCCATAACTGTTGCACTAAGTTGTAGTTCTACCAACAGCGTGAAAAGGTTCCTTTTCTTTAAATTCCTCCAACACTTTACCTTTTTCTTTTTCATAGTATCCATTCTCACTATTGGTCTCACTATTTGCATTTATCTCATGATTATTTCTTCATAAATTATTTTTTCATATTTCTTATTTGTAGTGATATATTGTATATTTAATAAAAATAACTTGAAATAACAGAGGACAGAGCCATCCACATAACCAGTACGTGAAGGGTCAGGGAGTGGTGACCTATGCCTTCAATCCTGTCATTAGAGAGGCAGAGATTCACTTGGATCTCTGTGAGTTCAAGGCCTAAAGAACGAAGTGATGGTGGCTCACACCTGTATTCCAGTGGACGAGCGATGGAAGGACGATGGATTCCGATTCTGTCTGTCCAGCAGTCAGCAGCCAGGAACCAGGAAGAGACCTCCTCATGTCCCAGCAGCCACTTATCAATGGGGTTGGCCACGCCCCCTCCAGGGTCCCGGAAGCATCTTCTGATTTTATAGGCTGACACCTTAATCCAGCCACAGCTGAGGATAGAGAAGCTTAGAGTTGGAGAATTCATGGAGACAGCCCTGAGGAGTTGGCTGAGTGAGAAATGGCTACAGGTTGTTTTTAATCTCTCTTATATTCCAGCTTTCCCCCAATATCTGGCTCTGAGTTGTTATTATAATACCAAATAGAAATTGAGCAGTAGCTATCGTATACTTATTTTTAAGAATAAGTCTATTCAGTGTACCCTAATTCATAATCTCTTCTTCATTAATTATTGTTTTAAATGCATACATCTATGCATATATATGTATACGTGCATATGTATGTATCCTACTGAGTCCATTTTGTGTTGCTTATAAGTACATGTGTTTAGCGTGACCATTTGGGATAGGATAACCTATCAAGTAGCTTATCCCTAGAGAAAACTGGTACTCACTCAGTAGCCAATGACTGCCTATAGCTACTTATTTATGTATAGAATCTTACAAGTCTTATGTATGCAGCCACACTATTGAGATTTCATGGTTTGAGCTTTCTTGTCATGCCTAGTATACACAATCCTTACATAAGATACTTCAATTCTCTGACTCCTACAGCCCTTCTCTCCCCTTAGTCTTCTGTTTTCTGAGCTTGCAATATGGCAGGTATGTTATAGGTCTATTGAGGGGGATCTCACAGTCATTTATTTTCTGTAATTTGATTGGTTGTGGATCTCTGTAACAGTCTCCATATACAGAGGGAAAATAACAAAGACATTTCTAAAAAGACTGTTCACTAAGGCATTTAGGCCAAATAGTCAATCCCTCATAAACCCAAAAGTCTCTGTACAACAAAGGAAATAATCAACACATAAGCCCACAGGGTGAAAATACATCTTTGCCAGTGATATAGCCAAAAGAGGATTAATAATTAGAATCTTCCCCAAAACCAAAATCAAATAAATCAAGAAAATAAATGATGTACTTAAAAATTTAGATATGCATCTAAACATATTATCCTCAAAATATGTAATAAAAATGTCTTTGAAATATTTTACAAAATATTCTGCATGCTTTGCGAACAGGAAAATGTAAATTATAGCTACTTTAGAATTTTTTTTCTTAACCCAGTCAGATTAGCAAAATCTAAAAAATTAACCAACAAGAAACCGTCTGTGGTTGTGGCGAAGGAGAAACCTTCATTTCCTCTTGGGGAAAGGAGAATCATTATTTGCTGTTGGTAAGATTACGAACAGGTACAACCACAGTGAAACTTAGTGTAGATAATTCTCCAAACAGTAAAAGTTGATCTTTCATACAACTCAGATATAGTGCTCCTTGGCATATGCCTAAGGAACGTGCATCCTATTCCAGAAATGCTTGTCCAGTCGTGTTCATTGCCATGCTAGTCACAATAGCTAGGAAATGAAAACAACCCAAACGTCCTTCAGCTGATGAATGGATAATGAAAATGTGGTACATGCACACAATTGAATGTTATTATAAAGAAAATGAAATGATAAAGTTTTCAAGTAAATAGATGAGACTGAAAAATATTACACTGAGTGAGGTAACCAAGATCCGTAATGACAAATGTCACATGTTCTCTCTTGTTTATGTACCATGTCTCCAAATCTATATGTGTGCATATATAAACTGAAGTAATTGCAGAAATTATGGAGTTCTTTCTCTTAAAAATAAAAATGTAACAGGGTCTAATGAGGTGCTATGTTTCTATTTAAAACTCAGAAAGAAGTGTGAATACAGTTAAATTCATCCTGGCCTTAAGTAAGTAGAGTTTGTCTGAAATACCGTTTAAGAACCGAAATATCAAAATGAATGGAGAGAAACTCAAAGAGATCCTACTAAAATTGGGACCAAGATAAGACTTTCTATTTTCCCCATCCCTACTAAATATAGTACTCCAAATTCTAGCTAGAGCAGTAAGACAGTAAAAGGAGATCAAAGGGATACACATTGAAAAGAATTCAACTTTGTATTATTTGAAGATGATGTAATAGTATACATAAGTGACCTCAAAAATTCTACCAGTGAAGTCCTACAGCTGACAAACATCTTTAACAATGTGGCAGGAAATCAGTATAATGGTTTCTTAGAACACTAGGAGTCAATCTACCTTATGATCCAGCAACACTGCTCTTGGGCATATACCCAAAGGAAGTGTATTCCCACCACAAGAACATTTACTCAGCTATGTTCAAAGATCATTATTTGTATTATCCACAACCTGGAAACAATCTAGATGCTCTTCACCTGAGAAATGGATTTTTAAAAATGTGGGACGTTTACACAGTGGAGTAATGTAAAAAAAAAAAAAAAAAAAAAAAAAAAAAAAAAAAAAAAAAAAAAAAAAAAAAAAGAAATGGCATCCTGAAATTTGCAGGCAAATAGACAGAACTAGAAAAAAAAAAAAAAAAAAAAAAAAAACATCCTGAGGGAGGTAACAGTGACTTAGAAAGACAAACATCATAAATGGATTTTAGATGTAAAGCAAAGAATACCCAGGCTATAATCCACAACCTCTGAGTAGCTGAGTAACAAGAAAAACCCTAAGAAGGACATTCATGAATCCCCTGGAAAGGGAAACAGGATAAGATCTCCTGAGTAAGCTGGAAGCGTGGGGGTAAGAGTGTAGAAGAGGTGACAGAGAACATGAGAGAATGAGATAGTTGAGTTAGGGGAGGGATGTAGAAGAACAATAAAATAGATTTCATCATAGAAGGAGTCATTTGGGAATTATGGAGAAACCTGGTGCTAGGGAAATATCCCAAAATCTGCAAATATAACACCCAGCTAAGATTCCAAGAAATAGTAGAGAGGGTGTCGTAACTGACTTTCCCCTATAATCAGTCTGATGACCACCCTAGTTGTCATTATGTAACCTTCATCTAGCAACTGAAGATGCAGATGCAGACATCTACAGCTAAGCAGAATTGAGCTCCCAGGCCACCCAGAGAGCTGAAATAGAGATTATATGAGCAAAGGGGTCATGATCATGAAGAGAAACTCACAGAGACAGTAGATCTGAGCTATTGAGAGCTCACCAATTGTGGGCTCACCGCAGGGAAGCCTTCTTGGGACCAAACTTGGCTTTCTGAATGTGAATGGCAATTGTGTGGCAGGGGCAGTATGTCAGACATATGACAGTGGGACCATCACTTATCCCTAATTATGAACTGGATTGTTGAGCACATTCTCAATACAGAGATACCTTGCTTGGTCTCCTGCTTCAACTCGAGATGCCAGACTATATTGACTTACCTCGTCTCTGAGGAGTGGGTGGTTGAGTGGGGTGGGGGAAGCTGGGGTGGTGGTGACTAGGAAGATGGGAAGGAAAGCAGCGGTTGGTATGTAAAAAGTAGATTAAAAACAACATTAAAGATGCATTTTAATAACGAAACCAAAAATTATATATGTAGGCCATTCTGAGTTTATTAATATTGCTGCAGTTTCTGACTTTCAACTTGCATTGTGTGTGTACTTGATTCTAGACTATGAGGCTGTAATTCTTTTTCTTGTCCTCCAATCTCCCTGGCTTTATATCCAACCTTAGTAGGAAATACTTTTAACTTTTCTCAGTGTTGTATGATGTAAAGTGTGGATTTATCATGCATGGTGCTAATAGTTTGGAGGTTATGCCTTCCATATGTCATTGATTCAGTGTTTTAATCAGGAGGAAATGCTGAAATCTTTCCAATTATATTTCTGTTTATACTGAGATTATCACAATGTTTGTCTGTTATTCTCTTAATGTAATAAATCATATTTATATACTTGCATGTTGTGACTCATTCCTGCTTGCTAGGGGAAATCTTTTTATATTCTGGTGAATTTGGCTTGCAAATATTTTTCTTGGAATCTTGTATATTTTCTCATCATGGATATTTGACTTAAAATCCTCTATCTCTGTGCACAGCACAAATTTGAAAATAGTGGATGCACTGGTGTTTCTGAAATCTGAGGAAATGATGGACCTGGTGGGTGGAAAGAGGGCACACCCCTTATCATCTTGGTAGCTGTCTGTGAAGCACAGATGTCAAGAACTAATGGATGGGCATGTACACTATTAAAGCAGCTCCAGAGGCAGGACAGAGTCACCGAGATAATTTCCAGGGTGTGGGCTTCTAATTATGGCCTCAGTGTCTGGGATGTTGAAAGGGCTAATGAAACCTTGGGGTAGGATTCTAAACCTCAATCCTATACAGAGGAACAGCAGCTCAAGAGTGGTAACAGCTCTCTTTCTTGGCTGAGCTGTTGTTAGGAGCTTGGGTATTCAAAATGAAAGGCTGGCTTCTGGACAGAATGTTCACTAGGTCACCATGGTAATGGCTACAGTTACTAAGGTGTGGAAGTGCTGATGTTAGCTGTAGAGCTTGGATATGGGAGCAGATACTCTAGCAGCCTTGCTTCTGTTGTGTGTTGAGGGGGGAGGTAGTATTGGGGAAAGTGGTAATTCCTTTGTTACGTGGTTTCAAAAAGGCTGCTTCTTAGGAAAGATGAATGTAGGTGTTTTATTTTTTTCCAGGACTTCTCAGAAAGGTATGCTTATAACCCTGATGACAAGAGATGCTGAAGCTTTCTCCAAAACAATTTGATGAGTACCATGGCAACTGATGCCAGCATGGTCCTTCTTCCTCTTTTCCTGTTTTATAAGTATGACAGTTGCACCATACATGGTTTTTTATTATTCATTTTTTTCATTTTATAAACCAACAACAGTACCCACTCCCTCCTCTCCTCGCACTCACTCCCTTCAGGTCCCCCCTCCATGCATTCCTCAGTGAGGGCTCTGTTGTTTGTCTTATTTGTCATTAAAGTCAGGCATATCAAGTTGAGGCAAGGCCAACACCCTCCCCCTATATCAAGGCTGAGCAAGGTATCCTGATACAGGAAGTTGGCTCAATTATAGGAATTTGCGCTAGGGATACATCCTGGTCCTACCACCAGAGGCCTCACAAACTGCCCAAGCCACACAACTGTCATCCACATCCAGAAGGCCTAGTTTGATCCCATGCAAAATCCCTTACTGTCAATCTAGAGTCAGTGAACTCCCAGTAGCTTGAGTCAGCTGTCTTTGTGGGTTTTTCCATCATGATACTGAACACCCTAAATGTGCCCAATCTTGTTTGATCTTGGAAGCGCCACACATATTTTTAACATATATTCTTACTGATTTTGCTCTAATGTACAGATTCTTTAGTTTGCTTTGAACCTCGAGTAGGATATTTTGGCTTGCCAATTGTGTTTAAATTTATGGATGGGCTTTTGGGAGGAGGAGTAAGAACCTGAATTATTTTAATCCTCCATTGTGATAATTTTACTCCCGGGAATTCTAAAACTTCAATGACACATACTCTTCACTTCTTTATTAAATGCAGGGGTAGATGAGGAGTACAGAAAAGAAAAACTCAAGTAGCTGCATTATATACAAGGCTGACTGGAAGAAATTTTGTATATGACGCTTTGGGACAAATGAAATTCCAAATCCGTCTCTTTATTATGATTTTGATATTCTCCAGTCTAGTTTTGTTCCCACGGGAAGTAAAAGGTGAGATTTTTCATAGCTAATCTTGACATAATAATTTTGACTAGTCGAGGTAGCAGATGGAGGAACAAAGAATAAAGCAGTGCTCATTAATGCCTAAGAAACTACTTTCCTAAAAAAAATAAAACAAAACAAAACAAAAACAGAAACAAAAACAAAACAAAACAAAAACACAAAAAAAAACACCATATATGGATCTCTGTATGTAGGGGTGTGAATTAGAATGGCCCTGTCTGTTGGTCCTGGGACATTCTAGTACATGTATAGACTCCACTGAAGAATAAAGATACCACTCAGTCTTAATTGATAAATATCCATTCCCTCATTCTTGCCTTTGAATTCTGTTTATAGTATCTGGCTTCCAATGTTAAAACCTCATGAACAATCATTTAACGTCACTTATACACTTGTAGTGCTTGTACATTTTGGTTGGTAATATGTTTGGATTTCTATGGCTATGCTAAACATGAATTTATTGGCATAAGCACAATAGCATCCAACCATGTGCCTCTTCCAACAAATAGCTGTTAGAAATCCCCTTTATGTTTGCGCTCCTCATTTTGTTTCCAGTGATTCTTTTGTTTTGCTGTCTTCTGGTCATTTGCGGCAACAAAACCCAAGGAGAATGCTAGGAAACACCAAATGGGAAGAAGTTTTTTTCAGAGGACAGAAACTAGAGCTATCCATCAGAAATTTCAGATTTCCGTGATCCTGCTGCCAGTAAATAGAGTCATTCTGCTTGTCATCAGGATATGCCTGGTGCAAACACAGCATTCGGAGGATGCAGCATCATTTGGCAGACATAGCAGATTTGTTTATTGACTGTGTCTTTATTTTGCAACTCTTCACCCTTCAGGGGAAATCTGCCTATGTTAGCTTTCTTCTTCCAGGAACTAATGCTTGGGACCAATCAAATACTGGAATATTCTACATTTCCTTTTCCTTACGCAGGTAGTTATAATGTTTAATGTTACAGTTTAGTTCTCCAATGCAAATAGCTAGGACAAATTACTTTCCCTAAAGTCAAAGTCTATGTTGATGGACAGGAATACTTGATATAAAAAGTCTACTCCTGCCCCTGTGTAGCTCTATATGTCTAACTAATTGAAACCAAGGACATTTATTCCTGATGTGTGTGTGTGTGTGTGTGTGTGTGTGTGTGTGTGTGTGTGTGTGTGTGTGTGTGTACATATGTATATAGACACACTAAAAGACTTTGTAGGCTGTATAAGGACCACATCTAATTTAGGTTTCATGTTTGGTACAGTTGGCTTTGAGGTGTTACAGTCTCATGTAAAATATTCCAAACTCTGGCATGGACTTTCCTGCCCTTCACACCTAGGTTTACTTCTTTCCTTTTCATACTTATTTTCAAAAATTCATTCTGTGAAGATATTTGCCATTTTTCCAACACAGCAGATGTTAACTTCTCACCACATTTATGTCTTTACTATTTTGTCTTGGAAAAATTTGTATTGCTTTATGTCTGTCCAACTGAGAAACTCCTAAACAACCCACCATACCCAGGGCAGTGCCATTCTTAATAGATTCCTATGATAGAACCTCCTCTCCCTCACCTTAAGGTAAACAGGATTTATACTGTAATAGGACTTCAAAGAATATGTCATTTCCTTTAATTGTAACTTACAGTAAAGGTATCTCCACCTTTTGATTCTTTCACTACACTGAGTTCTAAAATGACAGGATCAGTCTCTTATCTCCTGCAAAATACAATGCCAGATGCACAGGGTGTGCTCAATACAGGTTAGCTGAATTAAATCAAACAGCAAAATAATAATGTCAAATAAAATGGCACATGGACAGGTGAATAATCACTGCTGAGATGTGAGAATTTTTAAATCCCAAGAGTGTCAGCCACTTCACAGGCCTCTACTCTTGAAAACTATATCAATCAGGAACCTATTTTCAATGGCACAGACAGGTTTACTCCCTGGCATTTGATATGAAATGTGTTGTATGTATAATTTATTGTAGTTCATAAAAAAACTGAAGTCCAAATTTCTGACAACAAACGATACATTCATAGATCATTAAATCAGCTAATACGAAGGATGCTTACAATGCAATATTTTAATGCAGGTAATGTTATTGGAGAGCTCCTGTTTGTTCAGAAATTTTAGAACTAACATAAATACTATTTTAGACTGTTCACACTTTTAGAGGAGAGCCAAAGTGTTGTAATTTAGGCAGGACAGAGAACAATTATACTCTATATCAAGAGATAAAATTCAAATTTTTCAATACCACACTCAAATTATCAGTTGTTTACACTGACAGAGAGGATAATCTGTGAAAAGGTTTTACTCTCTTCCTGTACAAGTCAGCTTTCTATCACCATAGTGAAATACCTGAGATAATTAATTTGTAAATAGAAAAGTTGATTTTAGTTGTCAGTGTTAGAGTGTAAGTCCAAGAATGGTCAGACCATCTGCCTTGAGTAATAGTGATAACAAATAGCAAAGGCATAGGGCTTAGAGGTTGGGGATATAGTGGACATTTGTTTGTGTCCTAACAAAGTTTTCTTGGAGATCATAGGACAGAGCTAGCCACTGCTTAACCATTGAAGCCAGGCACTGGTGGCACACAGTTTTAATCTTAGCACTTGGAAGGAGGAAGT
This sequence comes from Phyllotis vaccarum, assembly GCA_033318265.1. Taxonomy (NCBI): domain Eukaryota; kingdom Metazoa; phylum Chordata; class Mammalia; order Rodentia; family Cricetidae; genus Phyllotis; species Phyllotis vaccarum. Next base: position 12,038,914 of record JARWLC010000004.1, on the reverse strand, counting down.
GGGAAGATCAGGAGCTCAAAACTGACCAAGTCTAAAAGAGAAACAGAATTAGACAGTGAAGGCTCACATCTTTAATCTCAGCACTTGGGAACTCATATTTCTGATCCCTGTACTTGGAAGGCACAGGCCTTTAACCCCAGCATGAGGGAGGTGGAAACAGGAAGTGATATGGCTGGACAGAGAGAGGAATATAAGACCAAAGGGGACAGGAGCTCTCCCTCTTCAGCCTGAGGACTTGGTACAGGTAATAAGTTTCTCTAGTGCCTTACTTCTTTGCCTCTCTGATTTCTCAACACTTACCCCAATATCTGACCCCAAATTTTTATTACTAATATCAATTATAATTCACTCCAAAGTGGATATGGAACCACTCATGACACAAACAGGGAACAGAGGGATGAAGATGCAGAGACTGCCAAATCTCTGTTGAAAAAGACATCACAATATCCAAAAAACTCCCATGTCCTCATTCCCTACTCCACCAGTTCCTCCAATTACCTTCTTGAGAACAAATATTTGAAGCATGGCCTACTAAAGGATTTTTGTTTAAATTTAGCCAGTTAAAAAGATTACACATGTGCATATATGTAGTTTTTTTTTTTTTGCCTCAGCTCCCAAGTCACTTACATTTTCTTCTATAAGCTTCTATATTTAAGCTCCCAGAGGGAACTTAACAATGTTAGATTGTTTTTTCTCTCCTCTTCAACTCTAACACAAAGATATAACCTTTTGGTATTTGTTACTAGTACAGATACTAAAAATTTTATTGTCAATTTTGCTAGTGCATATGACCATAAAGAACATACAGAAAAGGAGTTTTCTAAAACTAAGTATGTCTTCCTGATGAATCCTCATTTTACTCATTATGTTTGTTGTGAATGAAGAACTGTGTATGTGTGTGTGTGTGTGTGTGTGTGTGTGTGTGTGTGTGCGTGTGCGTGCACGCGCACGCATGTGTGCATTGATTTATTGATTGCAATCAGTTATTAAGAGTTCCTATCTTTTTCACAAAAAACAATTGGTTCTAGAAAGTGTGGGATTGCTTTAACTTATAAACCAAAAAACCTACCCATTATGAACTATTATTTTCATAGGTATTGCTAGTAAAATCCAATATCTAGAACTGACTTTGCTGAGGGGAATAAGATATCTATCTTGTATTATTTTCTTTGTACAATTTATTCTGTGAAATTTTTAGATGTGTATATAATGTATCATGCTGATAACATCCCTATGCCTCCTACTTAGTACACTGTATTCTGATGCTACAATTGGAGTGTACCACTGAGGAATTTAACTCTTATTTTCTTAATGTTTAACAACATTTTTTCTCTCTGTTCAATCTAAATTATAGCACATTGTTTCACTTTGAACAATTTTGGCAAATTTAAAAATGTGTTTGTTAGTGTTGAAATTCTTAATCTATTTATATCTTTGATGTTTTAAGTGTGTGCCTAAGACAAATTCTATTACCTTTGTCAGGCAAACTGTTATTGATAATATCTGTTGATACTGGGCCTCTGTTTATTTTGGTGTGTGTATGTGCATGTGTGAATACACACTCTAGCAAGCACATGCTCGTGCATTTTGATCACCTTCAATTTTTTTTATTTTTAAAGAAATAATAATTTTGAGATAGTTTCACTGTATATTCCAGGCTAGCCTGGACCTTTTTCTATAGATCTATGGTGATCTTGAACTCATGGCTATGGCCTGTCTGAGCCTCCAACCTGATGGATTCAGAGGTGTGAGCTACCATGCCCAGCACGCTGAATTTCTTACATACTACAAAGAGGGAATTAACACCAAAACCAAGCCAACCAACAGAAAATAAATTGCATGTGACAATGATTATTTGCTAGTCGAATTATAATTATTTTTGAATTGCTACATTTATTTTTTAGGGCTATTACTCTACTTACAAAATACTTTACTGTGACACTCCTTAAAAAGAACTGGATTGAGATGAAAAACAAGAAAGACAGAGAAGACTGACGTCCTGCACTGCTGTGATGACACATATTTTGAGACATCACTTTTAAAAGTCCAACTGGTTGAACTAGAGAAACATGATTGAGAATAAAGGGAGGGTTTTCATTTTTCATTATCTACCGCCAGGCTGACATTCAGTTTCAAAAGGGCAACTAATTAGCCAGCTCCATTTGATTTGAGATTAGAAAAGCAGCCATCAGCGGAGAGGAAACCCCAGAGGATTACTCATTTCTTTACCACTTCAAATCTTTCCAGCATTCCTGATTTTCCCAGCTTCTGTTTCTGTAATCAGATCTACACAGGTTTTGAACAACTTCTAGGGAGGCAACTTGGGGCATGTAATGTGGGATTTGCTTCTGCTTCAGTTCACCCATGACATCTTTGGTAGTACACCTTTAAGTGACTCTTGGAGCCCATAATATGGAAACCCAGCTCTCTCAGAATTGTCTGAGAAATAGTCATTGTGAAAGCACTCTTGATCAAAACCAATGGATAAATATGTTTTCCTTTGGCTACCAGTGGACATTTCTAAATGTAATTTAAGATACTATAAATATTTTGGAGATGCTGCCAATAACTGTGTCTTTCTACTACGGTCTTTTGTTTCCCAGTGTAACTTTTCTTCCTTCCTTCAATTCGCTGCTACCAATATCTCCTCCCACACTATGAAAAAAAAGGGGGGAAGAAAAGAAAACTAATTGTACACAAATGTTCAACTTTGTTTTTTTGTGAACTTGGGCTGAAGCTAACACACCTAGAGAACAGTTTTTAAGAAAAAGAATAAATAAATATCTCTTGTATTACCGTTATTTGTATTTCCATGCGGAGAGGCCCTTCGCTTTAAGGACTATTCAGGGAGATATTTTATTTCTTCTGTTTTAGTCCTAAATCTCACAAAGGTTTTCACTGGGCTGCACTAATCAGAGATGGTGTTCATTGCTAAGGTTATGTTGACAACTGTGTTCTTTCTTCCCGAAGCTGCATCAAATTCAGGTTGCTATGAGTTCTGAGTACATTTTTATTGAAATTAGATTCTGTTCCAGGATGAGACACAAGAAACTTCAATTTCTGTAGAAAGTTACCTTCATCAAGGTCATCTGTTACTGAACCATCAAAAGTTTTCTACTGCATTATCTTTAAAACAGCTTAGTAACTTGATTCTGTATCTTTGAAATTTCATATTTTTAAGAAAAAAAATGTGAAATCACCAAGTCCATTTTCTTTATTCTTGATGGATTTAAATTTAAAGCAGAAGAGGAAAAATCAAAGAAAAAGACTACTTTAGCTAGCTCTTATTATGTTATATTTGAGGTAGGTCACATATATTCAATGTAGATATTTGATAGAAAAGCATGAACATATATCTTGGTGTTAATACTTTACCATTTCTTGCTGATATTATTGCCATAGTTGTCTGTAAGTAAAATAATAAATAATACATCATACTAATGAATGAGATGAGGTCATACCACTCCCTCTTCAACAACTTGGACATCTAATACCTGTGCTTTCAGGGTGGCTGGAGTAAGCACAGTATTTTAAAGATAGAAATCATCTTAGCTATAAAGGAGAAAGGGGATGCTAATTGCTCATGCTCTGTATTCTAGTCAAATGTTCCAAACAAGTCCATTTTAATAGCAAGACTGAATTGAGAACTTTCTATTAAGTTCGCATTTAGCCTGGGATACACAGGCAGAAATTTGACTAGCGATGTCAAATCATAAAATACTAATGAGAAAAGATAAAAAAAAAAAAGCAACTCATAGATGAAATGATATGTTAGTTTTTAGGTGTAGAAATAATCATATAATTTCTTAACTAACTAATGCGGAATTTTGACACACTCTTGTTCATCTAACAATTCTTTCTGAAATATTAAGAACACTCATATTAGTGTAGCAGTGAGAGAGTTTTTATTTCTTAGTGTCTGTGTGTGTCTGTCCAGTGAGTCAAGTCTAAAGTTGTTAAAGCATGTGACTCTGCAATCATATGTAGTCCCAAGAGTCTTCAGGAAACTTGAGTCAAGGGTAGGTTCTTTATTGAAAATAGAAATACCTATATAATCTGTTATATATGGTTTCTGGCCCTGACTTTCTAGGGTTGGCCTTGTGGTCCAGATGGTCTAGCCTAGTCTCATGGCCCAGACCCACAGACCCACAGTTCCATAGTCCTACTGAAACACACAGACACTTGTATTAACTGTGTACTGATTAAACTGGGGCCCAGGCATATAACTTTCTAACTCTTACTCTTAAACTAACCCATCATTCATATCCTGTTTAGCCGTGGGGCTTAGTGCCTTTTCTCAGACCAGCATAGTTGTCCTCTGCTTCTTCTGGCTTCTCTGTGGCATTTCTTCTATGTTCTTCCTGTTCCCTGAGTTTTCCTAGTTTGGTAGCCCTGCCCATACTTCCTGTCTGCCTTTGGCCAATCAGCATTTTTATTAAACCAATGGGCAGGACAATTATTAACAATGGAACGACATAATCCCCCTACACTATTCAAACACCAATATGCATGAGTAAGGATGGTTGACAAAAAGAAGTATTATAAATTAAAATTAAGCAATGAGATGAAAGAAATGGGAAGGCAAAAATGAAAATAATGAAATGAGGAAAATAACATCTGTGTAATTAAAAACAATATAAGCATGAGGGGGTTCAAGATCGTGAAGAAAAAACCATAAAGACAAATGACCAGCTAGTGGGAGCTCATAGACTCTAGACTGACAAGTGGGGAGCATCTATGGGATGACACTAGGCCCTTTGAATATGGATGACAGTTGTGCAGCTTGATCTGTTTGTAGGTGCCATGGCAATGGGATCAGGACTTATCTCAGGCACACAGCTGGATTTTTAGAGTCCATTCCTTTTGGTGAGATGCCTTTCTCAGTCTTGATGCAGGGGGAGGGGCTGGGTCCTGTCCCAATTTGCTATGCCAACCTGGATTGGCTACTCAAGTAAGGCCTTACTCTCATGAGGAGTGGATGGGGAGTGGGAAGAGGTGAGGGCAATAAGTAGTGATAGATAATTATTGAGTCTTTGAGATGGCTAGGCTACAAGTACTTGCAACACATGCCTAATGACCTGAGATTCATCCCTAGAGTTGTGTTGGAAGGAAAGTACAGACTTCTGAAAGTCCTCTGATCTTCCCATGCACTGTGTGCCGTGGACATGCCTGAACATGCCCCTCAGATACATTCATAGCACACACACAATAACTATTATCAAATAAGTTTTTTTAAAAATCAAAATTATTACATGCTTATACTTTCTAATAATTCTAAGTAGAAAGTACTTTCAATCTACAGCTAAATGTTTTAAGGCATAGTCAATTATTACTTCTATATAAAAGCATACAGAAACTGAGAAAATTGCTCAAATCATATTGCTCTTAAGCCTTCAGAGTTTGTGTCTAAACATCTGGTTTTGGCTGCCAGGTCTCATGCAGCTAAATAACACACAAACTGTCGTTTATACTATACTATAAGCCTTACAAAGAACTTTCAGGTACATTTATCTATATGTAAAAAAAATTACCCTCTTTAAATGTTATTTATTATGTATATGTGCATTTGCCTTCATCTATATCTGTGTACAACATGTGTGCCTGTGGAGTGGGGAGGAAGATCTCCAGGGACTAGCTAGAGTTACAGGCTGCTGTGAACTGTCATGTTGGTACTGGGAATTGAAGGTATGCCCTTTGGAAGAGTATCAATTGCTCTTAACTGCTGAGCTATCTCTCAAGTATAAACTTTACTTTGTATAGATAAGGCATCTAAATCTAAACAAAGCAATTTAGCTAATCTAATACTCCAAAGCTAGCACAACATTGCTTTTAAATTCAAGTATTTGTACTTTCCCGCCACCATCATCTGTTTTTTTCCAGTTTTAAAGTTATAGATTAGTAAGGTCCTTGGTCCTCATGAATTTGTATTCGGCAGCCTCTATACTTTTAACAGAAGCAATATCCATTCTCTGAAGGAGTTAGACCTTAGTTTCAAACCTCTGAGCAGTGACTAATCTCAGTTTATACTGAGTGAACAGTGCACTGACTTTTTTCTTTTAGCAACACTATGCAAGTTTAGGAACAGGGGTGTTTGAAAAAAAATATACTTATCATACATCAACAACCATGACCACATTTGCTGTTTGTATTGCTACCTGGGGCCAGCACAAGAATGTTTTGCTTTTTTATTTTTGAAGCATGCATATATGTACCAATTAATCCTCAGTCTATCTACTTAGCTAGAAACCCATGAAAGGTGGACACTTTTCAATCATCATTTTATCTTCTGTGTATGTAGTCAAATCAAATATCTTGGGATTTAAGTCATTTTGATTCAGGAAAATAGACATTCCTTATATTTATTCCTTAAATTTTAGTTTCTGCATTTATTCAGCTATCACTCAGAGATTTATGTCATTTTAAAAAAATAAAAATCAAATGCCATGGTCACTGTTTTAACAAAATGCCAGCATTTTTATACAATTACTTGGTATGTGCTCCAGTTGCCTCTCAAGCTCTCCCCATACATTAGGCAGCAACACCTTCTACTTTAGTTACAAATCTCCCAAAGTAGGTTTGGTTTGAGGTGTAGGTGAAATGAGGCTCAGCATAAACTATGATTGTACAAGAAGGTGATGTGGAAATGCCTTTCTGTATGCTGTGAATCTCAATCTTTAAATAAAGGAGCTGTTTTGGGCCATGACAGGCACCATAGAAGAAGAAATAGGAGGAGAAATCAGAGCATAGGTAGAAGAAGCAGGGCAGAGTCAGAGGCAGATGAGCAAGCCCCCCAAGAAGAAACATGTAAGGAACACAGGTGAGCCGTGGGACACATGGCACACAGATTAATAGAAATGGGTTGATTTAAGATGTAAGTGCTAGCTAGCAATGTGCCTGTTCCATAGGCCAAACAACATAAAGTTAATATAGGCGTTTGAGTCATTTCTGGGGGCCTGAGCAGCAGCGGTGGGTGGCAGGTGCACAGGTCTGTGAGTCTGGGCCTCTGGCCACCCGGGACTAAGAAACCCCATTGCAACAAGAAGGCACACACACACACACACACACACACACACACACACACACAGATCCACTAAGATTTCCTTTTTTTCTCTAGAGGGAAGCTGCTTTCTTAGAAATAAAGACACCGCTCAGCTGGGTTTCAACTATTGTATTTTCCTCCACATTTAAGTTTGTATTCACAATGCTTTTGAATCTGCCCAAGGAAATCAGATCAAGCTCTCGATTCTGGGCTGCGTTGTGTTCACAGGTACATTGACATTTCCATGAATACTCAATTTATTCCAACAAGAGATTTATTCAGTGCCATCAACTAAAACTGAACACATTGTGCCAGCCTTATCCAATTATATCAGTAATGCTCCACTCCATGCACTGAACAAATCTATTTTTGTGATTCTTCAGAAAGGCATATGTTACATAGAGACAAAAATTCATAAAACACTCAACTTTCTGAACCTAGTTCGGTATCTCTTTAAATTGAAATTTGGACAATTTCATGGGGGAATGCATACATATAAAAGCAGACCTCAGAAACAGACATTTGATGGACTCTTTCTATCATTATGTTCTTGCTATAATTATTTTCTCAGAAAAATTCCCCATGTTCTGTTCCTTGTACAATGTCTGCTAATTTGGAACTCTATAAAAATATGTACCGCGGTGGTGACTCTCAGGAGAATAGAATGTTAAAGAATTTTAAGTCAGATTGATGGACTAAAGCAAGCCCAGGAGAGTACTGGATCCTTCTCTGGTAATTCTTAGATGGAGAAACAAATGCCTGGAGAATTAGGGAGACTTCTCTAGTTAGCATGCAAAGACAAAAGCAGAGCTGACATACAAATCCAAAGTAGCACCTAAAATGAAAAAAATTAATGATCTTAAGGCTAATGATATTGCTAGGTAGGGATTTGATAACAATGATAAACAAAATTGTCAAGTGCACTCCAGTTTAATTATTACTGTTATTTTATTTTAGGTTTTGTAGTGCCATAGAATGAATAAAAAATGTATATAGAAAATTAGAGTTTGGACCCCAGAACATTGTAAGACATACTTGAAGCAAGGAGTTGACTTGGTGAACTGGTAAACTCTAACCATGTTCTTGTTGCAGTTCATCAAAGTACCTGTACCTATTTTTGTTTCTGTTTTTTTCTTTTGTGTGTGTGTTCTAAATTTTGACATTTTTTTTTTAATAGCAAAACATTTCTCAGAATTCATTACTGAACTGTGTAGGAGCCAAATTAATTGAATTCCCAACCTTGTTTTATTAATTTATTTTTTTACATCCTGCTTTGCCTTCTGCCTGTGTTGAGTGACATTTCAAAACATAGGCTGTTTTCTAAATGAACCACATAGTGAGTTAATATCATGCTGTAGGATGTGAAAACCTCTTACCTACTTGGAGTAATTCATGAAATATTCCCTGGCTTTTTAACCTAACTCCTAATAGGTTTAAGAACCTTATAGAAATCTCTAAAAGTCAGACTACAGCTCAAAGCCAACACGTAGGAGTGAGCTGCAACAAAGAGTTGTGAGGAATCACAGAAAACATATGCCCTAATGAGGGAAGAACAAGTATGTTCATTACTGAAACTGACCATAACTTCGTATTTCATATTCTGTTTACTTCAACATTTGCTTGAATTTACTGCTTTAGACAATGGAAAAGCACCCAGATTCTGAAATAAGTTTATTATTTTTTTCTTTTGGTGAAACTATAGCTGGCTTACATGATAACACAGTAGCAATATTGAAGGTAGCATTCCACGAACATCAGCATTTCCAGGTTTACATATTTTATGATGAACGACTGAACTCATTGAACCTCGTTTATGCAAGTGAATATGAAAAGGTATACCTATGTCTATGCTCACTCCTCCAAAAGATAAATACTTTTTTAAAAAATTAAATCAAATTGGATGATTATTTTTTCAGATTTTTTTCCTCATGACTATATGAAAAGAAATATACATTTTTCCTCTTTCAAATTATAGGGGATAATCTTTTCCCTGTCACTGTGAATCACACAGAATCTCTCTGCTATTTTCTCAGAAGTCATTCATCTTTGACATTCTTTTTTCAATATTCACAATATTTTAGATTTATGTTTCCACATGGATCTCTACTGTAGATTATAGGGGAAAAAACTTATTTTTATGTTCAACATAAAAAATGTATCTGCCTGCAAATGTTAGCTTCAATAATACTGTGATGGTGCTGAAGGTGCTAATTCCTGCTCCTAGGAGACACTCTACCCCACAGTGCTGAATCAAACAGTTCACATTAGCTTCACATTGAGTGTTGAAACTGGTAGCAACTCCCCAGATTCTCACAGTCTTTCCATCACTGGTTTGAAGCACCCATCACTTATGAGTTGGGTTCATTTAAAGGCTAAGTGCATTTGTCATTTTGCTTTACCCGATCAAGTCAGAAGGGAGTTTCTCTTCAAGTGTGCGTGAAGGCACTGTGTTTTCAAGGCTCATTATATAGACTATGAAAAAATAAAATATGAGGGACCTAAGACATGGTATATGAATAGTCTATAGCTTTATATTCATGTTGTATTTCCCTGAAGTATTATAGTTTCCTTGGTTAATGCAGGAGATCAACCAACTCTATCCACAGTGATTTAAATCTACTGTGAAAAAACTTTATTTTGTATGTCTCCTTAAGTAAGGATTTATCAAAGAGTTAATACTGAAGCCATTTAGATATTTACAAATATCTCATCAACTAGAGACACCCATCTCTCTCAGATTTTCAGGTAAAAGATATAGTAGTGGGTGAGTTTGAGTCTGTCTCGATTGTCTTAATTATGACTGGATCACTCTTTTATTACACATCTATTAGGGGACACATAGGACTTTCAAAAGTAAATAGATAAATATCTGTAACATAAGTAATGTTTATAAAAAGAACAATCAATTAATATAAAAGTGGATGTTGTTTCTTCCTCTTGAAAGAGAACCTAAAATGAAAAGCTCCAGCCTGCAGACAATTATATGAGATATAAATCTCCTAAGTGCCTGAGGGGCCTGTCCACATAATTTCTCATAGAAACCGTGACACACAAGAACCTTTTCTTTTCTGATTTTTAATAAATCTCAGTGTTTACCTTTGTAGTCCTTTCTTCAGCTTTCTGCTAAGCTTTCTGTCCTAGACGCCATAGTGTAGGAAGCCTCCAAACTGAAAGCTCCAAGCCTGTGGTGATTTTGATTCTGGATGTTCAAAGAGTTATATAGCATTTATAATAAACTTGGTCAATATTGACAGAAAGGGAAAGGAAGGAGAAGAGGGGAAATGGTGTGGAAGAAGCAGGGGAGAGATTGGTAATGGGACTATATATCAAGAGAATCCATGTTGAGGATATAGGCAGAAGGATCATCGGGAATTTCAGGAGTTTGGGTGCAATCCCTAGCACCACATAAAATGGATGAAGAGACACACAGACTTGTCAAAAATTCTAACTTATCCATCACTTCAGACAGTTCTAGGTCTACCTGGGATAAACTATACTCCATTTCCAAACACCAGAAAAGAAATTACACATCTAGAACAGTAATCACAATATCTAAGTAGAAAATGTCAAGTATTTTAAATGTGTAGCTATAATAAATTTGTGGTAAGTATTCATAAACACACATACCACACACACACACACACACCACACATACACACACATCTTCTCTCACGCATCATACCCTGATGCAGTTTCTCTTCTCTGTACCCTCCTCTGTTCCCCCCATCCAAATCTCCCCCAGATCAACTCCTGCTCTGCATAAAAACATATTCCCATTATTACAGAATGAAATGTTTCTGACTCATTCTAATAACCACTAATTCTTCCAGTGGTGAATGCATTTAATTAGCTACAATTTTTTTTACTTATTGATTTTATTTTGGCTAATATTGAGGCAATATTATAAATAGGAACAAACATGTTAATGTTTTTCTGACATCTGCATTTTCCTGTCTTATTCTGTATTTCCTTTCAAATTAAATAATATTCCATGCTCAACATAAGAAAACAGGAAATGTTATCAGTTAATAAAGACATACCACTGCATAAAATTAAACTTAAATATCTTATTTTAAAGCCTCTTAGATGTTTTTATGCATATTTAAGTTTCTATTTAGACATTTTGAAACATTATATAGTACAAATACTTTTGAAGCCTGATTTTTAAATTGAAGATACTTTTTTTAAAAATTCTTTCCCCAGGGAAGAGCACACTTATTTGTTATCCAACACTAAATGGTTATTCCTGCCTGAAAAATATACATACAAATGACATTATACAGACTATCAATATTTAGACATATATATATATATGTGTGTGTGTGTGTGTGTGTGTGTGTGTGTGTGTGCGCGCGCACATAACAGCAATTAACTAAAAAGACTATAAATTTGAAGTAGAAAAAATAGAGGTATATGGGAGGACTTGGAGGGAGAAATGAGAAGGAAAAATAATGTAATATACTATAATCTCAGAAGAAAAAGAAAAGGAAGCCTCTTATCTTGATAGCAGTAGAAGAGCTAAATCTGACTGTCCCTTGCTGAGATAGCAGTGACTTAGGCTAGCTGCAACCACACAGCATATTTGCTGGCACTGGAGAACAACCAGATTGCAATGGAGCATGGCTGTCCTGTCTACAAGAGCTAACATAAGAATAGACAGTAAAGCTCATGGCTTTAAACAGTAGACCTTTATTGCTCACAGTTCTGGATGCTGTGGCAGACTTCACTCTCGGGGTTCTTCTCTTTACTGGTGGTTGGCCTCAGGTTTTTGTGCATATTCTAATTACTTTGTACACTCTGGAGGAGAGAATTCATGCTGGGATCACTACATCTTCTTATAAAAACATGAGTTCTTTCTGTTGGGCACCCCATTCCTGATGGTGTGTAAACTTAATCCAGTCTATTGGTCTCTCCTCCTATATAGTCAAATTTGGAGTTAGGTATTAGTTTAGTTACTTTGGGAGTTGACACAACCATTCAGTCCAGAACAACCCTGAATGACAATATTTTATTTGTTCATGCTATTTGCTGGATGGTCTCTTTAGTGAAGATTCTTTCCCAAATATAAATGTTTTGGGATGGCAGGAAGCTACAGCCTTACTTGGCTGCAGTTTAGAGGATGCATATTAGTGCTTACACAGCCAAATAGCTGACTAGAAGTTATTAGCATTCCAAAAGAGGGATATATAACAGAGTACATAAAAAAAATCCCCATAAAACATCATTGGACAAGATAGAATGCCTATTAAAAATACAGTAAGCTGAAAACAGGAGACAAAATATTTTATCACATTTATTTTATAATATTGTGTAAAGCTGTAGAAGTCAGGATGGAGTCCTGCTGAACACACACACACACACACACACACACACACACACACACACACACACACACACACACACACCACAATCTGGAAATAAATACATTTTAGAGCATATACTTTGTGATGAAGGTGCTATTTATTTGTTTGTTTTGGTTTTGGTTTGATTTTTTTTTAAAAACAGTTTTTCTCTGTAGCAGTAAGGTTTTCTGGCCCTGGGTGGCCAGAGGTCCAGATCCACAGACCTGCTGACCCAGACCCCTTAGCTGCCCACAAATCAGGCCTCCAGAAATGACTCAGATGCTTATATTAACTTTATGCTGTTTGGCCTATGCCTCAGGCACATTGCTAGCTTGCTCTTACATCTTTACTCAACCCATTCTCATTAATCTGTCTACCACATGGCTCACCTGTGTTCCTTACATGCTTCTTCTTGGGTGGCTGGCTCAGTCTGTCTTTCACTCCGCCCTGCTTCTCCTACCTATATTGTGATTTCTCCTCCTACTTTTTCTATGGTGCCTGCCATGGGCCAAAACAGCTCCTTTATTTAAAGATTTGGTTTGTGTTTGTTTTATTGGGTGTTTTTGCATCATTGTTCATGAGGGAGATTGGTCTGTAATTCTCTTTCTTTGTTATGTCTCTGTGTGGTTTTGATATCAGGGTAACTGTAGCCTCATATAAAGAATTTGGCAAAGTCCTTTCTGTTTCTATTTGTAGAACAATTTGAGAAGTATTAGTGCTAGCTTTGCTGGTAAAATTTTGGCCCTGGGCCTTCTTTTGATTGGGAAACTTTTTAATGACTGCTTCTATTTCTTGTGGGTTATAGATCTATTTACATTGTGATCTGGTCCTGATTTAATTTGGGAATGGTATACAGTATCTATCCAGAAAATTATCCATTTCGTTTACATTTTCCATTTGTGAAGTGCAGCTTTTTGAAGTATGACCTGATGTTTCTCTGGGTTTTCTCATTGTCATCTCACTTTTGGTTTCTGATTTTGTTAATTTTGATATTTTATTCCTGCCTTTTGGTTAGTTTAGATAAGATTTTGTTTGTCTTGTTAATTTTCTCAAAGACCTAACTCCGTTTCATTGATTCTCTGAATTTTTCTCTCTGTTTCATTCATTTTGACTTCAGCCTTCAATTTGACTCTTTCATCACATCTATTCCTTCTGGGAGACTTTCTTCTTTTTTTTCTAGTGCTTTCAAGTGTGCTGTTAAGTTGCTGATGTAAGAATACTCCATCTTCTTTATGTAGGCATTTAGTGCTATGAACTTTCCTCTTAATACTGCTTTCATAGTGTCCCATTAATTTGGGTATTTTGAGGATTCATTTTCATTGAATTTTAGGAAGTCTTTAATTTCTTTGCTCATTTCTTCCTTGACCCCGTAGTGATTTAGCTGATCATTATTCAGTTTCCTTGAATTTGTAGACTTTCTGTAATTTCTGAGGTTTCTGAATTCTAACTTTGAGCTATGGTGATCTGATAAAATACAGGGAATTTTTCAGGTTTTTTGTTGTTGTTGTTGTTTTGAAATTTGCTTTTTGACTGAGTTTGTGGTCAATTTTAGAGAATGTTCCATGAAGGGCTGAGATGAAGGTATATTTTTGTTTGGGCGAAATATTGTTTATATATCTATTAAGTGCATTGTGTAATAACATCTGTTAGTTCCCTTATTTCTATGTTAAGTTTTTGTCTGGCAGACCTGTCTATTGGTAAGTGGGGTGTTGAACTCTCCAACTATCAGTGTGGGTTTTGAGGTGTGACTTAAGTTTTAGTAATGTTCCTTTTACAAGTATGTGTGCTATTGTATTTGGGACATAATAATTCAGAATTGAGATTTCATCTTGATGGATTTTTTTCCTGTGATGGAAATGTAGTGTTTTTCTTGATATGTTTTGATTAATTTTAGTTTAAAGTCTATTTTGTTAGAAATTAAGATAGCTTGCTCCTTAAGTCCATTTGATTGAAAAGTCTTTACATCCCTTTAGTCTGAGTTAGTGGCTTTAATGTTGGTGGGTTTTTTTGTTGTTGTTGTTTCGTTTTTGTTGGTTTTTTTGTTTTGTTTTTTATATACAGCAGAAGGATGGATACAGTCTTCATATCCATTCTGTTAGCCTATGTCTTTTTATAGGTGATTTTATATTAAGGAACATTCATGACTAATATCTGATAATTCCTATTAGCTTTTGATAGTAGTGTATGTGTGTTTCCTTCTTTGGGATTTCCTGCTGTAGTTTTATCAGTTCTCTGTGTTTTTGTGAGTACAATTAACTTCCTTAGGTTTGAGATTTCCTCTTAATGTTTTCGTAGGGCACTAGATAGATTTTGTTTACATCTGATTTTGTTGTGGAATATCTTTTTTACTCTGTGATGACTGACAGTTTTGCAGGGTATAGCAGTCTTGGCTGACATCAGTGGTCTCAGTATCTGTATAGCATCTGTCCAAGATGTTATGACTTTCAGAGTCTCCATTGAGAAGTCAGGTATTATTCTGATTGGTCTGCCTTTTTTGCAACTCCTAGTACTCTTTATTCTCTATGTTTAGTGGTCTGATTATTATGTGGTGAGGGGATTTATAAAGATATTTTTAAGGTTGTTTTCTTCTGCTTCTTCTATGTTGGGATATTCAGGTTTTGTTGTAAAACTATTAGGTTCAGGTAGTGCCATATTGCTCTTTATGCTGCTGTTGAATGTATTTTGCACTGGCATTTACCCATCTCTTTCTCCACTCAGTACAGGAGGTGTCCATGTCTCAGATAATGGACTTGGTCCTATTGTCACTGGCAGTGTTTGTGTCTTAGGGAACTTCTGGGGTCTCTGGGGATGGGTGGGTTTTTAGGATGATGGGAGACTTGTAAATTATAGGGTCCAATGTAGGGGGAGGTATGAAACCTGCCCATAGGTTTCTTGCTGCAATGTTCCCCTCAATTATTAGAAGTTCAAATCTCCAGTCTGATTTTCAGTTCTGTAGACCACCTGTTTTGGTATCTCTCTGCTCTGTTTTCCTATTCCTAGGGCACTGTGCAGATCTTGGTGGAACCCCCTGGTTTCCTCCTTTCTAACTCCTCTATAGTCGTATAGCTCACCCTCATTCCTAAATGTCAGCTCCTAATACATAGAAACACATTTTACTTGGAATTTGAGTGGCCACACCTATTATAATACCAGGATAATTTCCTATCAGGCATCACACAGCCATGGCACTTTCCTAATAAACAGAAATTAAAGAAAAAACAAATAACAAAATAGCTGCTTAAAAAAGATGAGACCAGATACCAACACCTAGAATCTTTCCAAAGCCAGATACTTAGACAAGTGCTGCTAAAATGTGGAGAGGAGTAAATGCCTAAATAAACGAACATTATCATTATGGCACACAGTGGGGAGTTTCCTGAAGAACTGAGGTAGCACTACAATGTTAGAGTCTTTTTATTGAGTAAATATCTATAGAAACCAAAACATCATTTGAAGAGGTGTTTGCACTGCTATATGTGTTGAATCACTTTCAAAGGCTTCACAGAAATGATACTAACCCAACTACATAAGCGTCCTTTTGTGAATGAATTAATAAGGCATGTGTTGTCACACATGCATAGAGATACAAATTTATATAGTCATCAAAAGATGAAACTTTGCCCTGTGTCATTTTTACTCTTGTATGATAGATACATGGCACATATTTTGATAGTGGACATTATATTTAGTGAAATGTTCCGTGTAGAGATTTAAAAATATGTCCAAGTACAGAATCTGGACAAGTTTATTTTGTATAACTTGTGTATATAATGGAGATCTCCAGAGTACTAGAAAAATGAGAGATGGTTTAAGTTTAATTTGAAGGTATTAGGCTATCATTTGATATGAGAGTCATCACTGGTTGTATTGAACACTTGGCTTAATAAAGATAATGTTAATTGATGTATGCTTTAATACAAGCTAGAATAAAGAATTTTAAATGTTTAAACTACGAAAGAATTGCAAATATTAGAATAAACGAAAAAAAATTTTTGTTGAATTGAACACTACAGTACTTGTACATTGGTAGCTGGATCTGTAATTCTAGCAACTAGGGAGTTAGAGGCATAAGAATCAATAGTTCAAGGCCAGTATATGCAGTCTGGTAAGACTTGTTAAAAATACATATACTGAAAAGACACAGTGATATATATATAAATGCAAAATTTTATACGTTGACATAAACTAATTTTTAAATAATGAAAATAAATAGTTGGCATTCTCCTTTCAGTTCTCCATGAACTTAAGGTGTGTGTGTGTGTGTGTGTGTGTGTGTGTGTGTGTGTGTGTGTGTGTGTGTGTGTGTGTGTTGCACTTTAGTGTACATTAATGTATTGTGTATGTACATTTGTGTCACATTAACTCCTCTGTTCATTAGTCAGTTTTTGTCTTGTGTTTGAATTGCCCACAAGATTGTTCTTTAAGTACAAAAGTCATGACTGAAGCACAGTTTTTCACAATAGAGACACCTCATATTGCTGGTCACAGAGGAGTAATAGCTGTGAAGGTTAAAACTGAATTGCTTTCCATGTTTTGATCAAGCTCAATACACTCATCAGCAGCATTATGACAAAACTGAAGTCTGGGAACCCATCATACTCCTGAACCCCTGAAAATGTTGTCTTCCACTTTAAATCTTTCCCTTAATCATTCCCTCCAGATGCAGTGAAGAATCCATTAATTATCATCTTTAATGCACAAACATGAAATGTAGGAAAGGCATTTTATATTCCTGCAAATGTAAAATCTAATCCTGTCCCCTGTCTCATCCCTTTTGGAGTTAACTATGAGATTAAGATGAGATGTAGCTTTTACTTTTCACACTTGCCTACCTGCCAGGGCCAAGTTCACTCCACCAGTGAATTTGAATATTTTCAGTTTCTTCTCAGAGTACATTAGCCAGGATACTTCTCAAACTGGAAATAATTATTTTGATCTTAGCAAATTCTGAAAAAGAACAGTTTACTTTCCTATGCAAGTGTACTTATGACATGACCTTCACTGCATCATTATGAGAGACCTGACAATAACCTACTGTGAGAAGATTTTGTTAGGGAGACAGTGTGAATAGCAGATAGCAGAACAAAGAGGATTAAATAAAAAAGCATAGCTTTGAATTAAATGGGACCGAGTACATAATTTCATAGAGTGTACACAAAAAGTAATTTTGATTAGGAAATTTTAAAGTTTTACATAAGCTAACTAAAACAGAAGTTTTGAATATGGGTGTTAAACGAAATAGTTTTCCAGATATCATCTCAGATGAATTAGGCTTGTAACATATAGATTTATTTTTTAATTTTTGTTTAAAGAAATGTTTAAATTATAATCTTTTCCCTTTTGTTTCATGGTGACCTCAGAGCTGATCAGGCTGGTGGGCCTGTTTGATTTGTCTAGGTAGTGTACCCATTAAAGGACACAAATATCTTTTCAGTCCATTGGAATGATGATTACAGAAATTACTTAGATTTTAAGTGTAATTCTCAGCATGTGGCATGACCTCTAAATTTTCTGAAGATGAGCCTGATATAAACTGTATTCATCCCACTTTCTAACATTTCCCCTTTCAAGTGAGCAGGAGAGTGAGCTAAATTTGTGACATGAACCTGCAAGACACTGTAAATTTGAGTTATTGGTAGGACAGTTATCCGTCTCTGGAGGCCAACCAAGATTCAGTAGATGTTTATGTTCTGGATCCCATTTTCTTTAGTTTGTGATCAAAAACAAGCCTTCATGTAATACCAGGCTGGTTCTCCACCACTGTCTAGCCTCTCCAGTCACCATTTTAAACTTTTAGGCTGAGAAAGGGTCTCATCATGTAGGTCAAGCAGTTCTTGAATCTGATCGGTAGTCATGTGAATCTTAAATTTGTGTTACTCCAGCCTTCATTGTACACAGAACCATAAGCATTCCATTTATGAATGATGTGTTTGTTGTATTTATAGTTATTTATTTTCAATTGTCATACTATTTCTCACAACATTTATATGACATTATTAATTCTTTTTAATTTTTGAAATTACATTTTCATTTGTGTGTGTATGTATGTTTGTGCACATGGCTATGGAGTTCAGACGACAACTTGCAATAGTTAGCTCTGTCCTTTACCATGTTAATCACAGATACTGAACTCAGGTATCATGTCCTCTGCCCATGATCCTTCCTTTAGAGCTATTTACTTCACAGATGAAATACCATGTACAAGATAGAAAGAAAGAGGCCTAAGGAGAGAAGGAGAGGTACTGCCAAATAGGTTTTATAATATATTCTACTACTTAGTCAAACAGTACACAAGTTTAAAAGTATTATGTACACACATTAGGATAACATCATATACATTAGGGGAATATCAAGCATGCAAGTTGTACAGTAATACACACACAAGAATTAGAATAAAATTACAATTGTGAGTTAAACAGAAAAATGATTGTATTTCACTCTACGTATGTGTGGAATTCTCAAAAAAAAAATTCTGATGATAGAACAAGAAGAAGGAGAAAATAAGAAATAACAGAAACATTTCTTGATCAATCACACTGTAATAGTACACTTAGGTGTGATCTTATATGTTCTATAATCCACTTAGTATTCCCAACAAACACTGAAATCACAAAATACTGAATTTCTTGTCCTCACCAGGTTTGAATAGCTATTTCAATAGTACCAAAGATATTCTCGTACTTAAAGATTTCAAGAGCTTCTGAGTCTCACAAATACAGCTGCATACTTAGTAGAGAGCAATCCTCCTTTTCTCTTGCTTTTGTGGGTCCAAACTGTTTTTTATTGAATCTGTTCATTTAATATATGTATGGTAAAGAGTCAACAAAGATATGAACATTATTAATGTTTATTCTTCACATCTCTGTTTCTTTCCCATCAAAGCATAGTATTTTTAAAATAACTTAAAACATTTAAGAATATTGCTTTTTGTCAGTCTTAATATATCCACTGTTAGGTTCTTAGTATATGTCCAATCCATCAAGGGTACTCTCAAACAATATTACCCTTCCTTTTCATTTATGATAATTGTAACTTCCATTAAAATTCTTTCTTCTTACAGTAATTTCTACTTTTTTGAGTGCTGACTCTCTCATAGATATTATTACCTCATTATGTACCTTAGCAAGAATAATGGGATCTTTATGCTTGTAAAGACCTTAAATTACAATTAAACCAATGATTTAACTGATGCTGAAATTCCTTCAATGGCAGAGTCTGGAATTTTCCCCTGCAGAAATGGCCAAATCATATTCTATATTTGCACATCTCTGATTAGATTTCTTCCTTATTGGAAATTAAAATTTACACCATCTTGATTTCTGTTTCTTATAGCTCAGTGCATTTGTGCCGTGTTTAGTGAGTCTAAACCCCCTTTGTAGAATATATTTGTGAGTCTGATCTTTCTCCAGCTAAACAGATTTCATTTTTAACAGAGAATTTTCAAAACTTTCTCTGCTATAATTCTTAGATTGAAACATTTCTTTAAAAATAAACTAAAGCATACAAAATTGAACTGATTCTGGAGGTATACTCTATTCAATATTATTTAAAAATACAACATTAAGGTCTTAGTTTTCTGGGGGGAGTGGTTATTTGCTTGATCTCTCTCTCTCTCTCTCTCTCTCTCTCTCTCTCTCTCTCTCTCTCTCTCTCTCTCTCTCTCTCTTCCTCCCTCCCTCCATCTTTCCCTCCCTCCATCTTTCCCTCCCTGCCCCCTTCCATGGACTTTATTTTTTGAGTATAGGCAAAGCAAGAGTGATGTATATACTTCCAAAGAGAGAACTTTATTCAGAATAATTTCTGTTCTCTTTCTCATTAATCATCTCCACTTAGTCACTTATGAGTTTTCATTTGCATCCTGTTCCTGCCAATTAATACAGTGTTCTAAGTCATGTATTTTTAATGCTTGTTATTATTGTTGAATTTTGGGTTAATTCACATCATGTACACCAATCCCACTTATTTCCCAATGCTTCCATATCCACCCTCCACCCTTGTAGACTCCCCCAATAAAAGTTAATGAAAAAAATGATGTTGACCTCCTCTGTCAACATCAGCATTCTGGACTTGTATCATTTACTTCCTGGTATTTCCTGCATCTCCATCACATAATCTTTCCTGATAGTGGCATGGAATATTACTAGGGTGGGTCACACAATATACCCTTTGGACCAAGTAGCACAAACTGCATGGCTGACAAATTTTCATTTTAATGAATTATTAGGCTAGTTCACAGCCTCTGGATTCTGCTACAATGTTAATAATGGACCCCCATAGAGACTCTCAGAATCCTGCCTTTGCTCTGAGTCTTGTGTGATCCTGTAGCTATGCATCATATACATCTTCAGGACCTGGTCCCTTCATGCCTAGAAGTTCCTAGATGGAGAAGATGGTGGGATAGGCTCACTCAAAGTCCGGAATCAGGGCCTGGGTTTTAGTTGAGTTGATCACCTTCCCAGGTTTCCTGTGTCTATGCCACCACAGCCGTTTCCTCCTCTAATGTCTTATATCATTATCATTTTGGCATCACTATTCTAAGCTTTTGTAGATGCTTTTATAGCCCTTACAAATTGATCTTTGATAGAAACTCTTAAAATTGTGTGAAGTTATTTTGATCAGACTCACTAGATTAGTACTTTTATATTCTTTTGTGCTACAAATGTAGACCTTTTGTATGTATGTGTTTCCCTTGAATAAATGTTATCTTAAACATTTTCATAAATCCCCAGACTAGAACAGGATGGGATACACTCAATAAGCATGTATGAGGTGACTTTGTCCAATTGATATTACCTAGTTTTAAAATTTTCCAAAGTAGGGAATTAATTCATAAATCTTAATAAATTGATACCAATCTCATGGAGGTCTTTATTGAAACATACTCAACTTTGAAAAACTCTCTCTTGTATTGAAATGAATTATATTTTTAACTCTCCTAATTAACAATTCCAGGAACTGTGTCATTGAGATATTTATATACTAAGATGACTTTCTATGATGTGAATCTGGATGAGAAGGGATGGTACTCTCCATTTACTTCTGGCCCTCACTGAACTTCTCTTCGATGAAACACCAATAAACGTGCCCATTTTCTTCATTTTGGAAAAATTTAAAATCGCTAAAATATTTGGAAAGTACAGTTTGTAGAAGCACTCAAAATATGTAGATAGAGGTTACTGTACAGATATACATTCTAATATTTAAAATAAGATTTAAGGGAGATCAAAACTAAAAAAAAAATTATCAGTATTTAATATATGCTTTATACAACTATGTAACAGTTATCTTAAAAAAAACCTCCCAATATCTTTCATTAAATATTGGCATATATAACTATTTTTTTATTTTAAAATTTTCTTTTGCATGACATGATGAAACTGATATAAAGGATGTTATTTACTATAGGCAGTAGTGGGTTTAATAGTGCAAAATTTGAAAAGTGATGGAATTCAAATTAAAATGTTTACGCGCCTTTCTTTAATCTCCTAAATTCAGAACCACAAGAGTATGGACAATGCACACAATCAACTAACCTCGAAGAAATTAGTTTGTGGCCCATGTGACACTTTGAGACAAAGACAAAGAGTTATTGCTGCTGCAGACCTGGACAATTTTCTTTCTTTGTTACTTGTACAAAATATCCAGGCAGTCCTCAGGTCAATCAACACAGATGATTCCATGCCACCAATCATAACATTTTAGCTATTTTTTATAATCTGTAAACTTCAAAATCAAAACATAATAATATAAAATAATTATTTTTAGATGCTCCTGAAAGTTATCTTGTTCCTGAATACTTCTTTATCCTATCAAAAAAAAAAATTAAATAAGCTCTTTGATTCCTTCACCTCCTGGCAAGACTGTTTTTCAAGAATTTTGAAAGACTTTTTCTATAATGTATATTAGATTAAAATATAAATGTTTGCTTTTCAAAAGAAAAATTAAAGAAAATATTCAGGGCAGAACTGGAATTTCTTAGTGAAATTTTTGATGTGGCATTGTTATCAATGGCTAATTTGTAGAAAGAATGAACTCTTAAAAAATCATTAAAGAACATGACTGAATTTCTTTAGCACACCAGGGTTTATAATGTTCTACCTTATATTTCAACATAATTGAGTTAGAATTGAACCAATTCATAAAGATGTTTGAGGAAATGAGAATTCTAGTTGTCTCAATTTGATAATTACACATTTTATACATGTATAAATGATCACACTATTCTCTCTACAAATGCAAACAATTATATTTTCAATTAGAAGTATCCTGACAAATATTTACTCATCAAAGATCACCAGACAGTAAAAAAAAAAAGAATTATTACCTCTCACTTGAAAATAAATTTTGAAATATAATCCCCTCTCTATATAAATAATCCTAGGTATACACAAAGACATTAATTATTTTTGTTAAATTAAAAACAAACAAACAAAACTACTTGGTCATGGGTGAAAGAGGTGCTTCAGTGGATAAAACATCTGCCTCAAGCTTTACAGCTGGAGTTCAATCCTCACACCCACATAACAGTGAAAATTAATTCCACAAGCTTGTCTTCTAGTCCTTTGCCTTTTACATACAAGCTGTGGTGTACATTTATTAAAAGTATAGTATTATTCTTCCTCCTCCCTCCTTCTTCCCTTCTGTCCTTCATTTCTCCTCCTTCTCCTCCTCCACTTCTCTCTTTTTCTCTCTCTCTCTGTCTCTCTCTGTGTCTCTCAATCTTTATATATATATATATGGCTGACATTCACAGGAAATGCTTTAAAATCACAGCCATGTTAAACTTAAGGCAAAAGATAATTGGAAATGCACATTATTCAATCCTTTGTTCTATGTAAGCAGAATCTATGTAGTTTAGACCTTTTGATACAAATGGACTAGAACATATTTTAACTCATGGAATTCAATCATAAGCATGTCTCTGAAAGTTCCTGTAAAGTTCTATGAGCTCCAGGAAGACATTTCGTGATTAATGTTTTTTTTGCGTCATGTTGCCTCTCCAGTATCAGTATTTTCATACACTCAGTGATAAGAAATTCATCAAAACATAAAGTGACTAGAGAGTCTGAGTAGCCATTGTTATTTATTTATTTATTTATTTATTTATTTATTTATTCATTCATTCATTCATTCATTCATTCATTTATTTATGGCTTTGAGAGAGAGCACAGAATGACACTTACTGTAGGAATTTACAGGGGCTTCCTATAATCTTTTAGTTATCTTTCTGAGAGTCATGGGAATTTTTCCATTTTAGATAAATTAGTAATGGATAGGTGACTAGAGGTTGGCACTGAGTTAGAAAATTTTGCTATATCCCTTCTTTAAAATTTAGAGTGAGGCTGAGTCATAAGAAAATAAAGAGGAAATGGATTTTGTAGTAAGAATCCAGTTGAAATGATGGAGTATTCAGTCTAGAAAAAAATATGGGATTAAATGTCACTTAAATTTGAGATAATGAAATGACATTGAAAAAATAGGTAGTTTCCATATTTAAAGGAAACGGAGTGGTTAAAGACTTGAAGAGAGTTAAAGATCTTTGTTTTATTGAACCTGGCACAAATGTCAATCCTCCCTGGAGCTCTTCAGGCAGCAACTACTGATGATGCAAGTATGTGGAGATGAGAAGGAAAAGGAGGAGGAGAAGGTGAAGGGGAAAAAAAAAAAAACTATTCTGTTTTATTATTGAGTTTAAAGTTTAGATTCTTGGATGCATTAAGTCCTGCCCCTCAGAGAAAGCTATTGAGTCATTTCTTAGTAATGTTGCCTTTTAATGACATTTGAGAACTGTGGTGATTATAGCCACAGTCACTGCTTTGTAGGAGAGAGCATACTTTTGCAATGAGATCAGCACTACTCAAAGCTGTGACTAATAAGACACTCAGGAACCTACTGCATTGTGACGACATTCTATTGTACTGATAAGAACCGGCTTGGCTGTGTGCCAGACACCAAAATACCAGCTTATTTAGCCTCATGAAGCAAATATCACTTGAACTGATATCTAAAAATGACATCTATGTTAGTGTAGCCCACAGAGAAGTGTTAGCTAAGATGATTTCATTTTCCAGAACACCAATGATGAAGGACACATTGCAGCTACAACCAGGTATTCTCGGATCAGTGCTGGGAACGTCTTGTTTGCATGGATTATCAGCTATGAGTTCATTTAAACCCATCCCTAAAGTGGTTCCCAAAAGTGACGATTTCAAGATAGGTACATGGATATAGCAGAATATCTTTTAACAGGGATGAGGTTTAGAACTTATAAAGTCTTTGTCTATAAATGGTTAACACTTTATCAGCACAAATTTTTATATTTATTCATTCATATCCTAAGACAAAAATAATTTTTGAGGACCAGATTTCTGCAATGTTTTTATTGGCATGTATTATACAGAAAGATTGACAGTTGTAGTACCCTTTCTCAACTAGGTTATGGTATATATGTGACAGAATTCTGTGTTCTAACATTATAATCTTAGTTTCTCTGGTATATAACTAGTATTCAATACATAAGTTTTAAATGAGTAAATAAAATAATTACATGTTAAGCATTTGTATACTTTATTTACACAAATGTGAGACAGAATTAAACTGGCTCTGACTAAAGAAGTTAGGAAGATTTTCATGACTCATTTAAAAATATTTGTTAGAATACAATCCAAATGCAGAAAGCGTTATATATTTAATGTATGCAAATAAGTTTACACAGAGTGAAACACTTGTAATTCTATAATCACATCAATGGCATTGTATATATTTTATAATCACATCAATGGCTGAGTAATATATTCAAGCATTTTCTCTAAGTCTTAAGGTAAACATTATTATATTTGTAGATTATATTAAAAAATCATAGAGAACACTGAGTACAGAAATAAATAAACCAAGTAAAATAGCTCAAGTTTTTACATACATCTATATGACTCTTGCCTGAACAAGAGTAGTGGAGGTAGGAAATAAGGTTGGGTCCTGTGTGTGAAGAAATGTAACAGAGTGATCAAAGGAAAGTCCTTTCTTTTTCTTTTCAGCATTTTATTAAAGAATAAAATAAGTGAGCTATTTAATTTCACATCACTAAATTTTGAAATTTTTTATTTTTGATACAAGGCTTTCATCAAATAAAACTTTACGAACATTTCCTCCTACTTTGAAGTTTTTATTCAATCTGTAACTTTTATAGAGTAAAGGGAGGTTATCTCTAATGAAACAACTTTATCAGTGTTTTCTTTTAATACTTCTTCTATGGTTCCTGATTTTTCTCCATTTTTTTGGAAGATAGTGTTTAATGTTTTAAATATGTTTCTATGATTTATTTTACTTTTTGTAAAGTATGAAGTAGACTCTGTTTTGAGTTGGTTTGCTCGTTTCTTCTCTCACATAGCTGGATGATTGTTTTGGCTCTATTCCTTGTAGGAACTATCTTTTCTTGACTTTTGATACACAAAATAGTCATGATTTTGTTTTTGTTTTGTTTTGTTTTGTTTTTCCTAGGTAGAGTGTCCTTAGATAGTCCTGATTAGCCTGGAACTCTCTATGTCAACCATAATGAGAGTGTCATCAAATTTACAAAAATGTATCCACTTCTGCCTCTCAAGAACTGGAATTAAACCGTGTGCCACTATGCTTGGCTATAAAAGACACAAGTTGAAAGTATGATATGATTTGTCATTGTGAGTAATCAGCACCCACTATGAAAGAATTTCAGGGGTTCCACTTCTGCTGCTGATGTGGCTACCTGCCCTATTGATTGTCAAGAGGCTGAATCTTCTTGCGTTATTCTTGGTGTATTTGCTATAGCAGTTACAGTGCATACACTTCCTTGATCTACTTGTAACTAATATTTTACATTAAAAAAGGTAGATTTTTTCAAGGGTGAACTGCTAACATCCCACCAGATCATGTTATATATTTTGCTTCAAGTATCATATGTATCATATACAGAAAGTCTTTAATCTGTAGAACAACTTGTTCAGAGTTGTGTGTCAGTTGTAATAATTTATTGGTGATTTTAAACAGTAAATAAATTAAAGCCAGTGAATGAGACATAAAACTTTTTCAAATAACTGACCATATATCTGGCATGGGAAATGGGGAGTAAGCTCCAGGTCAAAGGATATTATAGAAGAACATTAATAGAATGTGGAAGGGATGCTATAAAAATCTAGCAATATTTTTTTAAAAATATTGCTTGATTCAACTTTTCTTTAAGAATTCTTACTATGTGTCAGGAAAAAGAAAATTTTAAGGCATGAAACAAAAGAATACTATGGGATTTTTTTAAATATATAAATGGATCAAATGGATGAGTAAATCTTTGAAATGGAAACTGCTTTTTTTTTTTTTTGAATGCTGAGCAACTGGTCAGACAGTAGAATCTTTTTAAACAGAGAATCCAGGAGAATTTGGAGTGGAAACATGAAGATTTGGGGAGATGCTAGATGTTTAAAAGAAAAAGACCAAAAGCTACAACAAGGTGTGATTGACAGGGGAATACTGAAAAATATTTGTGTGATTATACATGTTTGTTAAGGTAAAGAATAAGATATTAGATTGGAGTATTACATGATACACACAAGAGTGATACAGAGTGCAACAGAGTGATCAGGAAAAAAGACAGAATGGCACTGTTGAAGAAACCTGAGTATAGGGGTAGCTATAGTGTGGAATACTTTGTGTTCTCATAAGTAAAGCTTGCCTGTAGATCTTTGGATGGACCTGGCCACTAGCTAATCACAGAAGCTGGGCAATGGTGCCTCATGCCTTTAATCTCAGGCAGAGACAAGAAGGATAAGGTAGAGTTAAAACAGGATCTTGGCCCTTTTGGGCTGTGGATCTGGAAAGGTAAGAAATCACTGGTAGCTGCTTCTTTGCTCCCTGATCTTTCATGTTATTATCATACCATCTTGTAGTGGATTTATGACGTTACATTGTAAATAATTGTCCCACCTATGAGTTTAATAAAAAGCACTGACTGTCCAAAGGCAAATAGGAAGTGTGGGCAATGCTACCAATAAGAAAACTCTCAGAACACGAAGAACAGAGCAGAAATGCCACAGAGACTCCAGAGTTGCCAAATAAGCCAGAAGATACAGAGGACAACTATGCTGCTCTGAGAAAAGGTACCGAGCCCCATGGCTGAACAGGATAAGAGTCATGGGTTAGATTAAGGGTAAAGAGTTATCAAGTTATATGCCTGAGCCTTAGGCTAATCAGCCTAAAATTAATGTAAGCATTGTGTGTCTCTATGGGTGTGTGGGTCTGTGGGTCTAAACCTTGAGGCTAGGCCTGAAAGTCTGGGCCAGAAACCTCTTACTACAATATCTAACTCCTGGTTTTTATTGATAAGACTAATTAGGTTCATACTTCCATAGCTGTGGAGTTACCTACGGAAAGAATAACAGGGCTAGGGAAATTCTACTTTCCCTGAATAAACAAGCCCCAAGAATGTTGGTCAAGGAGTGACCTACTATTTTCTAAGGTGAGATAATTAAAACCATGTTTATTTTCGAGGGAATACAAATTTCTAGAATAAAACAGCGGTCTTAAAAGTGGGAAATATCAGTTATATTTAGTAAAATTGCAGAGTTCAAGTCACTGGTATTCTAAGGACATTGCATAGTAGTAGGAAAAGTAGGTGTTTATTACTCATTCTTTTGCCTTTTCTATTTTCACAGTTAATTCAATTGTCAAACTATTAAATTTAATATATCTACATGCTGTGAGATAGTTAAAAAAACTAATTAACACACATATTACCTTGTTTACATATCACCTATTGACTTTATAAGTGAGATGTTTGAAATTACTTTTTATTTTTTTATTTACTTAATACCTTATACTTCAGCGAATTCATCCTTGTAGCTATTGAATTTTGGTCATTCTGCACCTCTTCCCCATTATCTCTCATAGAAAAATTATTCTTCCCAAAGTTGTCTGTTTTGTTCGTCACTCTGCACTGGGTTTTAATTATGATTGCATGCATGATTAATTATAACTTCCTCATGCTTGATGAAATGGTGATGGGCCCCATTTTGTGCAAGTTGGATGCAGGTAAACAAAGCTGGAGTGAATTCATGTATTCAGTGACCATGACATCTCCAAGACACACTATTGCAGAAGAGAGAGACCAGATACTTAGGTTGTCAGAAAATTAGAAATCAAACTAGGTCAGAGCTATAAATTCCTTCCTTGATGTCTAGGTTCTATGCAACCAGAATGTTCTGCAAGGTATAGGGTGAGAAAAGTCATCACCAGTCAGTCCTACTAAACTGTAGACACAACAAGCTACGATAACAATTTTCCTGGTCAGATATGCTCACCAGTGCGTTTTCTGATTAGATGTGAAGTCTCTTCACAGGAGAACTTATAGCTGGTACTATAATCTGATCACAAGCCAGGAGAGGCTGAGGAGGTCATAGGCACTTACGAGAGAACTACTCCTGCCGTTTTGTTAAGTGGATACTGTGTCAGCTACCTTCTACGTCATACTCGTAGGTTAGTTCTTCACTTAGGTTTTATCAAATAAAAAAAACACTTTGTTTTGCAATGAGCATCAGTTATTGCAAAGATTCACAAATGGTCAAAGTTCAAAGAATAAATGGATTGTGGACTCATTTGCTCTAAACAGGACATCTATATGACCTCCTTCAAGACTAAAATACAATGTGGAGGAGGGGATACAAAAATTTCAGAGTCAAAGGCAGAAAAGAATTTTCATTATTTACATGAGCACTTTTGTTTCTGAAATCAGAGGTATGTAGATGCACATGCATCTGAAAGCCAGAGGGCCATTCTAGTGTCACTTGCTATTATTAGTCATGTGCTAGTTATATTTTGTTTTTATATAGAATCTCTCACTGTCCTGAAACTTACAAACTAGGCTTAGGCTGGTTGGTCAACAAGCCTGAAGAATCTACCTAGTCCTCACTACCTAGTATTGGGATTATAAGCATTTATCACCACACCTAGCTTTTTTTTTGGTGGGATCTTGGAATCCAAGCTAAATACTTTATCATTCAAGCTATATCTGCAGTCATGTCACTTATTATTTTAGTTATGTTAAAATTTATACATTTTTATTGACTATAGTTGCCCCATTGTGCAATTGGTTTAAAATGTTATTCCTACTTTCTGACAGTTTGCATCCATTGACAGTAATCTTCTGTTCTTTCTTCTTTTCGAAAGTTCTGTTTATGGGAGTGATAGAGCAGAGATATATGCATATACTCACACACACAATATACATGCATATATATATATATATACTGTACATATATATATATATACTGTACAAAAATTGATGATAGGTAGTTGATCAATAAGAATGATTCATGGATGGAGAGATATATTCCCCGCTATCACCTTTCTAATATAATTGGTCTCCTGGGTGTTTTCTAGACAATCTCCTTTCCATATGAAAATAGTCTTAATTTGCCATCAAATTAAAAAAAATGCTTTTATTCAGAAATCACTGGTAATTTCAATATTTTTCCAAAAGAAGAAAAGAATATATAAATAACATATGACTAATTTATTTCTGGTGTTTTCCTTCTTGTTTTCATATTAAATGCACCTGAAATTGGACAAATCTTAGTGGAAGAGACATAATAACACCTTGTTTTTTTTTATATGTTAAAATATCTGTTAAAGCACATTTTAAACAGAGCATGCTGGGAGAGTATCTTGTTTCCTGATTTTAAAATCACTTTCCCTAACACTGTACATTTCTGACAAATGAAAAAACTTAAGGAATCACAACAAATAAGCCAGAATAATCACATTTTGGTGTGTTATAACTAGAAGTTATATCCCTTCCTGTTAGTGATCTTCTAACTTTCATAGGGAATTCTAGATGATTCTGCAGAACTCCAGATCTGAATAACATATCTAAGTAACTATGACTTTCTCAAAAACTTTATATTTTGGAGGAGAACAGCCCAAAAGAAGTATGATTATTAATATTTTGTTTAGTAAAATAACTAGTCCCATAATATAGGTATTGTGAATTCTAAGCTAGTATATTCATCTTATACTAATATTTTTTTTTTGAATGTCCCAGTAACTTTTTGTCTGACCTAAGCATCCAACTAGTAAGATTCTACTGTATTTGAAAAAGTTGGAAACTGAAATGGATTCTGAGGACTAGAAATGTTTACTACCAAACAAACAATGAAAGAAAAATTTGGATCCCCAAAATGATTCTTCCCTGGGCTTGAAATTTCAACTTCCTATCATCTGTTCTATATTTTGATTCTCACTTCTATTACAATTATTTCAGAAAATCCAATAATGATTTGTGTCAACTTTGGTTTAGATATGTCTGAGGAACCTTTTGAACTCTTAGTTAAAAGTCAAAGGTTTAACCTGATGCTATTCTTTGTTTCCATGTTTCTATCCTGAATGAATATAGAAAAGTCAGTGATGCTGTAGCTCTTCTGTGAATCTGAGGAACCATACCACTCCTCCATCTTAAGAAAGATGAGAGGCTGTCTTTATCTCTGACATGCCTGGGTACAGTCAATAAACAACCTTCAGTTTGTTTAATTGTGATGTTCTGAGGTTTTTTTTTTATTACCATTAGTGGTATTTAGTTCTGGATATGTTTCTAATTGACTGAAAGAAAAGTTTCTATTGAGTTTGACTTTCCCCAAAAGTCTACACTATGAGGAAATGTCCTGCAGTTACCAGTGCCAATTTTGCTAGCATGTTCTCTTATGAAAAAAGCAGCCAATGGTGCATGTTAGCTGCTTTTGTTTCAAGTTACAACTCAAGATATATATCTACAAAATCATTCATGTTTTACAATCTCTTAATCCACAAAAAGTTTATGACTCCTGTTATTTGAAATAATTCTTTACTTGTTTTTATATTTATTTATTATGTATGTGAGTGAAGAGGAGATTTGGCAGATGTACAGGTCAGCACATGTCAAATACATGAAGATCAGAAGGCAACTCCCAAGAACTCTCCCTCTTCTTTCAGTATATGAGTTTCAGAAATAGAACCCAGACTTTCGGGTTTTTCAGAAAGCATTCCTACCATGGATGCATCTCCCAGTCTTTAATTACTTTTTGATCCAGAATTCATTCTACATGCTGAGAATTTTTATTACTGTCTATAAATACAAAGGTAATGATATTAAAATATATTTGACTGTTAACTACAGTACTGAGGATGAAGTTATCATTAGACAGTGTCCTCTAGAAGAGCTGTAGTGTTCTTACACACTGAGTCACCTCTTCATTTTCTGTAAATTATTATTTGTTTGTTAAATTAGTAATAAAATCTTGACCTGGATTATTCTTGTTCCATGAGTGTTTCTATTTGCATCTACATTGAATATATAACTAAACCTTTCAAATATAGGATGTGTTAAAGTTTTCTGGGCATGTGGATTTCTTAGATGCTTTGTAGACATTTTAAATAGAAGTATCAGAAATGATAACTGTATTACTCTTGGGCAAGTTGTCATTTGAAAAAATACATAAAATTTCAACAATTTTTTTTACCGTATTCTTCTGTCACTGTATTTAGGAAGTTTGCTGTGAATTGATCTTTCTTTCTTTGAAAGTGTTCCTGAAGCACATTTCTGATTAAGAAAAATTCCAGCACTTCCTGAGTCGATTGCATTTCTATCCACATTAATCCATGATGAATAAACAGCAAGCATAGATTTTTATTTATTCAAGTGCTATTTCTGATGTGGAAAGCTCCCCATAGTCTATAAGCTTTTGCTAGTTGACATTCCAAAGGAAAAATACTTTAGCAATAATGAAGATTAACTGTAAGTTGTTGCTTCAAAACTGACAGAATTAGGCTAAAGGAAGAAAGATGCAAGGATTTTCACTTATTCATTTGGTTGAGACTTCTTGCTCTAAGTAATCACACATGGCCATATTGTTATGAATATTCAAAGGCTTTTAATGGCTTAATAATTTTTCTTCCTTTGTTTCTAGGAACAATAGTCATAATACACTGAAGTAGAGGATTACAGTTGTCAGAAGCAAGTAATGTAATTCTCTAACACACACATATATTGTATATATTTGTGACATATAGTATAGCATATATGATATGATACACGCACACACACACACACACACACACACACAGAGAGAGAGAGAGAGAGAGAGAGAGAGAGAGAGAGAGAGAGAGAGAGAGAGAGAGAGAGAGAACAAGACCAGGCAATCCCATAGGGATATTAACACAGTTACGTCCTACAACTAATATAGTATGGACTCCTCTGATTCAATTGAACATTGAAATGTAAGTTTAATTCACTAAGTGCCATCTCTACTGAAGTATGTCACATATCTAAGTAATATACATAATGTTATCTCTAGATGGTCTAGACATACTATACTATTCCTTGAATGATAAAAACTTATAGCTGATAGTTGTTAAAGATCTGGAGGAGAGGAAATCTTCTTTATTGGGTTTTTTTTTTTTTTTTTTGATTCTCATAAGAGTGGTTTACCTGGTGACTCCTCCACCCCAGACTGCATTCTGCCTTCCTTCTGTACCCTGGGATACTGACCCTACTGATTGTGACACCAAGCCTTCCTCTCTGCCATTTAAAGAGTAGGAGACAGCAGTGGGAATTTGAAGGCAGGAAACTGAGACTGAAGATATGCAAATGAACTGACTATTTATCATACTGCTTCACAAATTATTTGCATTTTTGGACAATACATTAAAATCTTAAAGTTCTGGTGGAATGATTCTGCTTGTATGGCTCACATTTCTTTAAAGCTGTGGTTAGAGAGTATTGCAGTAATTCTCACTTGCAATATGCCATAAAAGTATTAATATATTTATTAAAGGGTATTTTAGCACTCATGGTAACAAATTGAACCTTAAGACAATATTGAAGACAGGAATGGTCCCATGACAGGGATGCTGTACCCTTCTCCAAGACAGCAGGAACAAAATAGGGCACCTCAAAATCTCAGCATCCTCTTCAATGGAGCTGGCCATGCCCCATTAAAGTTCCCAGAACTCCAGAGACATGCTTCCAAGCCTTGTCAGCTAACACCTGAATTCTACCACATCTCCCCCTTTTGTCTAACTAAGGAAATTCTAAGCTAAGACAGTATATAATAAGAATTATTATAAGATAATGTCTAGGGGAGAAAAAAGTAAAACACAAGCAGGGCCAGAAACATCAATGCAACAGTGACATGGGAATGTCTTTCTATATGCTGTGAGTATCAATCTTTAAATAAAGGAGCTGTTTTGGCCCTTGGCGAATACCATAGCCAGAGACAGGAACATAGTTAGCAGAGTCAGAGAGATTGAGCCATATGCCCAAAGAAAAATGGGTTAAGATGAACGAGCTAGCTGGCAATGTGCCTAAGCCATAGGCCAAACAGCATGAAGTTAATATAAGTGTTTGTGTGTTTCATTGGGACTTAGGGAATGCTGGTCCAGATAAGCCGTGGTGGGCAGGTATGAACCATGGGACTAGTCAGGCCAGAAACCCATTGTTACACTAGGGAGGCCAAAAACCTCATTGTAACAAGAGAGAACTTGTTTCTCCCATCAGGCTGGTAATGGCTTTCCTTGGGTGCTACTTCCTGGAAGTATCAGCACTTGATATGGTGTAAGGCGGAGGGAAAATTCTTCACTACAAACAATTAAGGGACTTTCCAGATAGCATAACAGCTCCCACCACATGATAAATATCAACATAGCACTGTAAAATCCCCAGGATGTTCACAGAATTTCTGTTCCTTGTGATAAGATCTAACTAAGTATCTGTTTGGAAAAACTTTGTTTACCAGGTATGTGCTTACCATAGTTACCTACCAGCTGCACGTAGCCACATTCCTGACCCCTACCCCCATGACTAACTTCCTCATGATTCACTTCCTGCCCTATAAAAGCTTTGCTCATTTATAATTCGGGGCTCATTGCTTCTTCGGATACAGTGGGCGCCATGCGTGAAATATTTTTTTTTTCTTTCTAAGACTAAGACCTAAGACTCTGCCTCAGTTTGTCTTGCCTGCTCGCTCCAACCCTAACAATGGTTTAAGGAGCCATGGACTATGACCACACCTCTGCAAAAGTTCTCTTGAGAGAGAAAGAGAGAGAGAAAAGGAGGGAGGGACAGAGGGCACCTACAAGGCTGATCCATCAGAGCCAAGGGCCCTGATGCAGGGAAAGCCAAATACTCAAGAAGTTTTGGTGTTAATTGCCTTTGAATGTGTTAGCTATTTCCTACAGAAGAGTTCTTATGTGTGATTACAGATTCTCCATTTGTTGTCTCTTTGAAATTTATTTGTCAGGAACTTTAAGCAGTGTGATTGCTCATTTGTTGGGTACAACTTCCCCCATACGTTTGCAGACATACGGATAATCTCTCCTGTCTCTGTGTGAAAATAGTCACACAGACAAGATCTGTTATTTCACAAATCAGGTCTTTGTTTCTCCACCCAGAGCAGACTCAATATACGCCTTTCCTGCAGTTACCTTTACTAGTAAACATCAGGCAGTGTCAGCCCTTGACAAAGTAACCCATTTGAAACTTTTGTCAGATATCCAAAGATGAAACACTCATATGTCATAAATTCATCATCCCTCCAATAAGAGAATTATCTGAAGCCAACTATTATTAGTCCTTTTAACTCCCTGTGCTTGTACCTGGATTCATTAATACCATTTCCTAACTTAAAGGTTTAAGGAAAAAGATAATTTACCAACTCCTAGTTGCAGGTATCAGAACAAACAACTATTATAAAAGGTTAAGACCTGAGCAACCAATGAGTAACAAGGTCCTGTTTCTTGTGGAAATTAGGCCTTTGCATACTCCCTTCTAGGGAAGATGCCATAGCACAACAAAGGCTACACAGGTTTCCCTCAATTGTTTACTCAGATCACCTAGTAGCCCCTGTTTATGACCCTGAGGAATTTAAGTCCTGCATTGCCTTGTATAAACCTATGCCTTCATTGCTGTGGTCCTCATGCCAATAAATATGTAGTAAGAGGAATTGCTCTATGTTTGATTCCTGTAGATCCCCTTGCCAGTAAGAAGGGCCATCCCTTGGACCCTGAGAGAAAACCTTGTTGTGGTGGGTCTCCAGAAGGTTTTTGTTATGCCTCCAAACAATTCAAAAAAGTACAAAAAGTTTTCATTTCTGCCTGTTTTTTAAAGGTACAATATACTGCTTTTCCAGAAAAGCACATTCTTAGGATTTATCACTAACTTCTCCTCTTCCTTTCTGCTTTTGCCAAAGAAAAAAACATAAAATACAAGTATCCCTCAACTCATTATGGCCCCATTTATGATTTTGAACTTTGCAATAGTGTAAAAATTTGTATTTAGTAGAGACTGTGCTTTGAATTTTGATCAATTTCTCAGTCTAATAATACGCAATCTAATACTCTGTTCAACTGAGTATCAGTCTGCTAGCTTCAGCCATTCACAGAATCATAAGGATTTTATTAGCAGCTGTAGGACCTGCTGTTCAAGAAAGAAAAATGTCCAGCTAAAAATGGTGGTCCAATGTGGTGCATGTACATTCACATAAAGTCTAAAAAAGCTTAAAAAAAAGAAATAGAGCCAAAGACAGCTTTCTACTTGTGTCTCTCAAGTGGACCACGGTGCAGAGTGGAATACAGGCTGAAGCTACAGCATGATAATTTTGCTAAATGCAGCTTGAACTGCAACATGGTGGGTTCCCATTGTAAGGCCCCCTCCCTTTTGCTTGTTTTAGCAAATTTCTCTTACCCAAGAAGTAGAGTTAGCAACAGCACGTTGTAAGGACAGTAAGCAAACTCGCCTAAGACATATTAACAGGACAGTAAAGATTAGCTTCACTGATAAAAGAAAAACTGCAGTTAAGACTAAGACCAGGTGCCTAGGGTAGAGACAAAGGAATGTGGTTAAGAGCCAGCCGTAGTCAGGAAACAGCCCCCAACCAAGGATTCAGCTGGGCAGAGGGGGAAGGGAGGGGAAGCAGTTACTTAGCTATGTGATCAGGCCCAGCCGGATCAGGGGAGGAATTCCAGAAAGAGATAAGGAACAAAAGAACAAACAGCAGGCCTGGGGCGGTGATAACCAGGTCTTTGGTCAGGCAGGATGGCAACCTGGGGGCCCTCACCCCTCAACTTCACCCCTCAATGGGTGATTTCATTCAAACCAGCCAATGAAAACCTTGTAACTTCGCTTCTGCTTCTGTACGCATGATTTTGCTTCCCTAACCCTATAAAAAGGCCCTAAACAGAGGGCTGGGCGCGCCAGCCATCCCAAGTGGCTTGGTAGCCCGCAGGTCCTGCGTTATTCAATAAACCTCATGCTGTTTGCAGCTGATCTGTGGCTCGGTCCTCCTTGGGTCATGGGGTCTCCTCCCGAGGAAAGGTCCGTTTCGGGGGGGGGGTCCCAAACCCCCGGGGGTCTTTCACCATAGTCTCACAGGAGCCTCAGTACAGGCAGGAACTGCATATGATCAATTTAAGGCTACTGCTTATGCAGACAAAAAGAGAACATAGTCAAGCAAGTCATTTTGGCAACATTTTCTTGGGCGGACTCTGTTTGCTGGAGGCAAGAAGAGGCATGGCTCCTTTAAGAGAGGCTTCCTGACTCAGCATTGGTAGAAAAAAAAAAAAAAAACAAAAAACAACAAAAAAAAAACATGAGGCTCTTTTAAGAGGCTGTGAGGTTATGTTTCAAATTTAATAAAAACCAGTCTGAGATACCAGAAGGATCTACCCACAGTAAGTCTGGGAGGATCAAAGAGTAGTAACTCACACCTTTAATCCCAGCCACAGGGAATGTCTGGGAGTGGGGACCTATAGCCTTAATCCCAGCAAATATGAGCTTGAGATCAGTTTAGTTTACAGAAGGAGTTCCAGGCTCCCAGGCAGGCAGTGGTGGTGCCATGCCTTTAATCTTAACCTGGGTGTGAAACAACTGAGTGAAGAGGGTATTTAAGGCAGGCATAGAGAGTCAGAACAAGCAGAAGAATTGAGGAGGAGTGAGGTTGAGGAAGCTGGAAGACAGCTGGGTGAAATTTGACTGTGGTGTTTCCTCTTTGATATCTCAGCCTTTCCCTGTGATCTGGCTCTGAGTTTCCTATATTTGTGCAACAAGAGGCCTTGCTGCTAAACACTTAAATCAGGCAGTGAGTGTTGGTCCTCTACCTGGTAGCAGTGTGGACCATACAATTCTCCAGAGTTGGAGTGATAAATGTGCCACCTGTTGGCACCTCTGCATGAAACTAAGTCCTCACAGACTAAAAAGCAAGGTGGAGCCAGCTCCCATAGCCAAGGCTTTAATCCTAGCCGTGATTTTTAGCCAACTAAAGGTTATTGTGGTAATAAAAAGATAGAAATATAGGTAAAGACAGATTCCAATGGGAGGGACTCTTCAAGGATTACAGTGTATTTAAAAATATAAGTAAGTTCCAGAAGAGAAAAAAGAGAGTTCTTAAAATCAAATAGACTAGAAAAAAATATTAATGAACCATATAAAGATGAAAATTACACACAGAGCTCTGATACTATATGCTATTGTGGTATCTTCAAGTTTCTGACTACAAATAAGGGTGCAAGGGCTGCTAAGAGACATTTGATTATAAATGCTGGATTAATCTAACCTATATATTTTGAAAATGTTCTGAATTCAAAATTTAAGTAAAAAGTATTATACTTTGGAGAATAGGTTTTGTGTTTTATTTTCACAGAAAATGAGAGGCTGTGCATGCATTCTGGGTTAAAGAAAATAAGAAATTATCAACCAAGACTCCTTGAAAATGGGAAAGAAAATAGTTTGATCAACTAAACCCCATGAAAGATGAGTAAAGATGATCCAACATTTCAGATCATCTGTGTTTCAATTTTCTCTGAGTTCTGTATCCAGAAGAGCTTCAAGACTGATCCAGTCATGACTTGATCATAATCTTGAATTTTCTATGGGTTCCTCGTAAGATTCCCAGTACCTTCAAACAGCAGAAAGTAGCCTAGAGAACTATTCCCATATTTCCAAATAGATAGATTATAGATCCTTGTATTTGTTTAGAGTGTTGGTTACTAGTTGTTATGGATAATAGTCAGGAAATAAACAAAAGGGAAAGATTAAACTCAGGGTTCTTGTTTTTAAAATTAAGAAAATTAAAGTGTTGTGTGATAATACTCTTGTACACTGTAAATATTTGTCACTCATATTGTAATAAAATGCTCCAGTAGTCAGGCAGGAAGTTGAGGTGGGGTGACCAAACTAGGAGAACTCTGGAAGGAAGAAAGACAAAGAAAAGCTCACCAGCCAGATGCAGAAGAAGCAAGATGAGAATACCAGGCTGAGGAAAGGTGCCAAGACACATGAGTAAATATAGATAAGGATTATGAGTTAACTTAAGTGTAAGAGCTAGTTAGTTATATGCTCCAGCTACTTGCCCAGTGGTTACCAAAATATTAGGCCTTTAAGTCAATTATTTGGGAAACAGCTGCCTGGTATTTGAGAGTTTCTTGTGGGACAGTAATTCTGACTACATGATAGATTATTATGTGCTGTGTTTCTCAGCTATGATGTCTGGTAAATATATGTGATTTATATTAATCAATGGTATTTTTCAACTTATAATGGGTTTATTGGAACAAAACCGTATTGAACTCACAAGTCATCTGTACAAGTAAGCAATTTTATTAAACATTTTTATTGCTATAAAATGTATATTTTATGACAATCACATGTTCCATTTAAAACTCTGAACCCACCCTGTACCCAAAAATTGTATTTTCCTTCCCTCCTCAGAGAGTGTTATCATTAAACAGGTGTCCACTATCTATGAGACAAACTTGAAACTGTCATACTATGCTCTAAAAGGATGCTGTCTTAAAACCTTTCTGGAATTAGCCTAACATTATCAGGATGCCAGAGGCTCTTTTCTGTAGCCCCTAAAAGCAGTGTTTCTGAAGACAAAGATAGAAAGATATAGTTGCTTCAATTCCTTCTGCTAGGTGGTTGGTGACAGTATCTTATGCATCTGTTGGTTACCATGACTTAGCAATTTAAGTTCAAGTCACACAACCATACATTCAGTGTCCTTTACCTTCCTTCACTTCACTCTCAGCTGTGTGCAGAGATGCTGGGATTTTCTACGCTGCTTAATATTATTACATAATTGTATAGAATTACAATGGGTTTCAGAAACTCGTCATATCTTTAGATTATTAAGAAGACAATAAAATTAAAAATAGCAACAGCAACAAGAAAACTTCACAGCAAACAAGAGAAAATGGAAGGGAGAATACTAGGGAAGAAATATCCATAAAAACAAGAGGAGGAAGAGGAGGGAAAGAAAGCCGGCGAGACTGACAGGTGTTGATGATTCTGTAAGCAAAGCTGTTACTTTGTAAGTTATGTTAGAAATAAGATTAAAACAGGAATGTTCTTTTAAGCAGACACACCCAGATTTTTTTCCTTTGGCCAGCCATAGACAGCACAACCTTTAATTGAAAAGTGCTCATTGATCATTACTGGATTCAGGATTAGAGTGAAATATGTCTAATAAGCAATAAGAATTAACATTTAAATGTGTAAAGGCACAACAGCAATAATCCTACCATCTGTCTCAACATCTGAAGCATGATTTTAAAGAAAGATTAAATAGGTTCTTTGAGTACTATTTTGCTAGTGAATAAACACAAAAATGTCTTACAAGTTTTATATTTTAGCTTTGAAGTAATATTTCTAATTTCTATTAAAATTCTGACATATACATTTATAAACCTTTATGTTTTGATATTTATATCATTAGATTCATATTATGCTCCAGGTACTCATACTGACTTGTACAAATATTTCCTCACAAATTTAAATTTTGCCATCTGTTAACTATATTATGATTGATTAACAAAACCTTGATATTCAACAATTGGAGACATTCTGAGACAGTCTGAGCTATTTTAAAGAACCAGGAATTCATTGTATAAAGAAGTATCTAATGCTGACAGAAACGTCTTACACAATGATCTTTGTCTTAATGATCTTTATTTCTCACTTTTGCATTAGAAAGAAAATGAAAATTTTATAGAAAATGAGCTGAATTATTGGTTTTTCTTATGTGTTTCCATCACTATTGTAGGTTAAAAATTTCATATCCTAATTTTAAAAGCACCAAGAAATAACCACTTTAAACACAAGTTTAGCCTATTTTCAGAGAAGGAACCTGTAGTTTGGAAGGTTTTAGTCTTTCTTGTGAATTTACTGAGTTGTGGAGTCACTGAAGTTACGGAGTCAAGTGTAGGAGGATAATGTTGTTCCATTGTAAATAATTGTCCCACCCACTGGTTTAATAAAAAGTGATGATTGGCCAAAAGTAGACAGGAAGTGTGGGCAGGGATACCAAACTAAGAAAACTCTGGGAACTAGAAGAACAGAGCAGAATGCGAGAGAGAAGCCAGAAGAAGCAGAGGACAACTATGCTGCTCTGAGAAAAGGTACCGAGACATGGCTGAACAGGATAAGAGTCATTGGTTAGATTAAGGGTAAAGAGTTAGCAAGTTATATGCCTGGGACTTAGGCCAATCAGCCTAAACCTATTGTAAACATCTGTGTGTGTGTGCAGGTCTGTGGGTTTGCGGGCCTAAACCTGGAGGTTAGGCCTGAAAGTCTGGGACAGAAACCTCATACTACAGTGAAAACTTTTAACTGCGGGTTCACTTACTAGTTAGTGAGCCTTCCTGTAACTACAGTGTAAGAAACAGTGCAATCAACATAATGGAAAATGAACAAATCAAGAAATGAAAAGAGTTTATCTGAGCAAACAATTACTTACTATCCTACATAATCCTAAAATTCAATAGCAAATTTTCCAAGAACCCTCTGCAACTTAGCCTTGAAGTTCACAGGTATAGAGAAAATGAGCTATAGAAATACCTGATTGGTGTTGTTTCTACAATTGCTTTATTGGAGGAGGTAGTCCGATCAGTTGACAAGAGCCAGGAATGACTGAAGCTCAGCTGTTTTCATTGTCTAAGGCTTAAGCAGTTGTTGCAAAATATACATATACTCTAGCTAGGTCATCAGCCCATTTACCTACTAAATTTGGTGGAAGTATATTCTCACATTCAATTAAGAGTAGTCTCATTATATCAGGCAAATTTAATTATTTAACACTTATAGAAGTAATGAATGGCATAATGGAGAGTGTGGAAAAATCTTTATAAGAATTTAGCATTCAGGCTCAGTTTAATTTCAGAATAGAATAGACTTAGGTATAACCTCTTCAGGTACTCATCAGATAAATAATTTTGAAAAAATTCAGATTAAATGAACATTTGCTCCCCTGGATTCCCTAAATCTGAGTCAATGAATAAAAAATATACATTCCAGGAATCTGCATAGATAGGAGAAGGGCAGAGTTAGGGACAGACCAAGCCAGCTGCCAAAGAAGAAACATGTAAGGGACACAGGTGAACCACGGGCCACGTGGCAGACAGATTAATGAGAATGGGTTGAATTAAGATGAAGGAGCCAGCTATCAATGTGCCTGAGCTATAGACCAAACTGTATGAAGCTAATATAAGTGTCTAAATCATTTCTGGGGCCAGATCAGCTGTGGGCAGCTGGGCCAGCAGGTCTGTGGGTCTGGATCTCTGGCCGCCCCCGGGGCCAAGAATCCTTATTGTAATACACCTTGACTTAGAGCCTTAGCCTTTAGTACTTGAAGCCCTAATATTAGCAGCACAGTCAGAGAACTAGTTTAAGGATGGGTCTACATAAATCTTCATAGTCACTCTCTTCCTGTTTTCTTTCTCATGTTCTTGGATGAAGGACTTGACCCGCTGAGCTTCAGCTGTATGAAGCAGTCCAGCTTTCCAGAAACTGAATGACTTTTAATCTCTTGTATAAGGAGTGTTTCCTGCAGACTTCTTAATAAATATTAACCTTGTAAAATCAGTTTGCCAATGATTATTAATCCCAACTATAAAGAAGTAATGTTAAGCAGTGAGAATAATCATGATCAAAGGAATAGGGTGGAAGAGGCCTGAGTGTAAGGCTACTGATGAAAGCCTCAGTGCATAGAGACTGGGTCCTTGGGGATTTTATTGATAAACTCATATATTTGATATTTGATTCCCATATGATGGAACTAACTGCCTGCCCACCATCCCACCTGAATTCTTGCCTGCCATGATGATCATGGACTGTAATCTTCTGAAACAGTGAGCCCCAAACTAAATGTTTCTTTTTATAAGTTGT
Organism: Phyllotis vaccarum; assembly: GCA_033318265.1. Lineage (NCBI taxonomy): Eukaryota > Metazoa > Chordata > Mammalia > Rodentia > Cricetidae > Phyllotis > Phyllotis vaccarum. Next base: position 11,996,325 of record JARWLC010000004.1, on the reverse strand, counting down.
CTTGATCATGGCGTTTTATCATGGTGATGTAAATGTAACCAAGACAGGCCCTGAAAGTGTATGCTAGAGTACATAAGCCCAAAAGTACTTATATGTATAATAAAGATGTAAATTTAGGAAACAAAATCAATTGGTAGGAGAGTATCCACTATGTGAGCTCAAGAGGTAAAAGCTACTAAGTGCGAAGAGCAGGCACAAATATAAACATATCTTTGTATCTCGTATTTGTATTATATAAAGTGATTATCAAGCCAATGTCTTTAGTTTTGAACAGAATAATAAAAGATTAGTTGGGTAAATCTATCTTGCTATCTTCAATTTGAATTGGGGATCATATGTATATATTAAATATATATTATAAAATATATGCATGTTATAATTTAAAATATGTTGTACAAATAAAGAGCCAGATCTCAGGGAAAAGCTGAGATATCAAAGAGGAAACACCACAGTTAGATCTCAGCCGGCTGTCTTCCAGCTTCATCAGCCTTGCTCCTTATGGCTTCTACTACCTGTTCTGTCTTTCTATGCCTGTCTTAAATACCCTTTTCACTCAGTTGTTTCACATCCAGGTTAAAAATAAAGGTGTGGCACCACCACTGCCTGCCTGGGAGCCTGGATCTCCCTTTGTAAACTAAGCTGGCCTCAAACTCAGATTTGCTGGGAATAAGGGTGTAAGTCACCACTCCCAGATATTTCTTAAACTGGGGCTAAAGGTATGAGTTACCACTCCGTGATCCTCCTAGACTGACTGTGGGTAGATCCCTCTGATATCTCAGACTGTTGTTTATTTAATTTGAAACATATCCCCACATATCCTATTTTGTATCAAAATTTAAAAAAACAAGGTGCCTGAGCCAACATAAGAAAAACGATATACAATCGGTGCAATAATTATATACAATATATACATACAATAAATGAGCAATGTCCAGCCAAATAACAATTGGCAATTCAAATAGAATATTCCATTAATTATCCTATTTTGGTGAGTCCATAGGATTATACCTAATTCACTTTCTTTCTAACTCGTATTACTGACTAAAAACTATTATTTTGATGTCTCTTAAGCTTAAACACTTTAGCTTCAAAGTTTCTTTTCTAAAACTGTCACTAGAAAACTTATAAATATCTCATCTTACTTCATAGACCCAAGAAGAAAATGATATTAACTAACTCAACAGTATGGATAAGCAAGCAACTTCCAAAAAATGTGAAAAATGAAACAACTGGCTACCTGGATGATCATCCTAGATTCTTCTGTATCACCAAACCATCCATAATCAGTCTATAGTCCTAATATGTCTGACTGAATTCTCTGTGAAGTAGAATACACTCAAAGACCTTGCTACTACCTTGTCTTGGAAAGGTTCGGCAATTATCTTGTGGATGTGTCTCCTACTTGTCCAATTTGAGCGTGATACTGTCAGTACTCAAACAAGAGTACTTTCATGCCCAGTGTCTAGCCTTCATTACAAAGAAGGTCAACTGTGTATAGAATTTCTCTGCTGTCCATAATCTTCTCTGAAATAGATTGGTGCTGCCAGGAGCAGTTGTCCCATTGTCATAAAAATAATAAGAACATATATTAAATCCCATCTTATATGGATCTCTGAGGTGTTTGAAGAAGACCTGTTCATCTAATATATATATATTTCATCTTGGAAACATATATAATATAGCTATGCTTGAATATAATGCATAAATAGTAACTTCCATTATTTTATATCCTAATTAGTTGGTAATAAAAACTTTCAGGGACTAGCAATATGTATTACATTGTTAGAGGAACCGAATAAGTATAATAACTTGAAAAAACATAGATATATATGTGCAGCAACAAAACTAATCTCAATATATATAATTTGCATACAATGTACAAAAATTCAATCCAATGTGAAATATTTAAAGCTAGTAAATCCTTTTAAAAAGAAGATTCAATAATCTATCCTTTTATATCTTTATCCCCTTTTCCTTTTTTTCTGTTTTTAACAAGAATTTTAAATCTAATGGCTCTTGTTTAACTTTTTTCTAACCATAACCAATGACAATTTTTAACCAATTAAACTAAACAATGACAATCATCCATAGCCCATTGAAAGACAAAAAAAAATCACCCACCCTATGCTGTGTGGGCACTGTGATCTTAAATTTACTACCTACCATCTGGGGGTGACAGCATCTTTAGGTTATCCTGAAAAGAAAAGTTTTGTTAATTGTCAAGTCCTGAAATAAGTAGCTGTGTCATTTGTTGTCCAGTCTTTGCATAGCAGGAAAGTGCATGGCTTGTCACAAATCCTGGCTATAGTAATCAGTGAAGCTGGTTCATCTCAGCAATCCACCTCAAAATTGTCCTGAGCAGTTTGTATTCCAAATCTGATCTTTGATTGGTGTTTGTCAGCCTAGTGGCTTTGCCAGAGTTGATGTGAAGCCATCGATGTGGGGCCCCATCTTCCTTTTGGATACTTCAAGTTCACAATTGAGCATTGTCATGGATCACTGCAGAAAACTAATAAGAGACTAAAACAAAACACAATGTACAGAAAACTAAATCTATAAATTTTTTCAGTATAGGATTAGTAACAATAGAATAGTCCCTTATTTTTGTTGTTCTTCTATCCCATATCAGGTGGCTCTTCTGATATGATACAGAGATTTTGTATTTTCCTTTAACAAGTATGCTTGAGTTTAGAGAAGGAGAGAACCACATTCCAAATCTAAAGCCAGCTTTAAATTATAATTAAACTGGGACTTCAAATTACAAATATATATATGTTAAACAATGATATTTTATCCTACAAAGTATACATTAGGTCCAATATTCTTTTGCTTGTAAATTTTTATGGATAGCCTCTCTTCTGCTTTAGACATCTAGATGTCCAAGGTCTTTTAACTTTTTGAAGATGAGTATTTCTAGTTTTCTGTAAAGACAAAGTCAAAAAGCTGCCCAAATCCTTTGCTTTTTCTTACAACCTGAAGAATTATACTATGGATGGATGATGCATCAATTTTTATTTTCATGAAGTTTCTCTGGTTCAAATCGAGTCTTTATTAATTTTTATGTTACCCATAACTTTTCTTCATGTGTACAACCTGAAGAATTATACTATGGATGGATGATGCATCAATTTTTATTTTCATGAAGTTTCTCTGGTTCAAATCAAGTCTTTATTAATTTTTATGTTACCCATAACTTTTCTTCATGTGTGGAAACAAAAGCAAAAACCCTTCCCCAACATAGCACATATCCTGGCTTCCATTCAGAGGTTGTACATCTGTGAAGTAAACAAGCTGATTTAGTTCAGTTATTTTTTTTTTCTATAGTCCAGTGCCTTTCAGCAGTTGTTTCTTTCTCATTAGCACTGAGAAAATTCAAAATTAGTAAAGCATTATGTAGTCTATCTCTGGGGATCTTTGTTATTCCTTTCTTTTATTTAGCATATCCTTTAGAGTTTGATTTGATCTCTCTATGACTGCTTGCCATGTAGAATTGTGTAGTGTTCCTGTAATATGCTTTATATTATAATAAGCAAAAAAATGTTTCATTTTACTAGCGATACATGCAGGAGCACTGTCAGTCTTAATTTGTATAGGTATTCCCATGATGGCCGTAACTTCTAGAAAATTCTGATTGCAGAATCAGCCTTTTCTGAACTCAAACCAGATGCCCATTGAAATCCTGAAAATGTATCTATTGTATGATGGACATATCTTAATTATCCACATTATGTAAAATGAAATACATCCATACATCCATCTGCCAGATTTCATTTATATTTATATCTTTAGGATTACTTCCTGCTGGCAATGGAATTTGGTTATAGAAAGAACAGGTAGGACACATTTTTTTTTTTTTTTTTTTTTTTTTTTACAATTTCTTTGGCTTGTTGCCAAGTGATAGAGAAATATTTTTTAATCCTTTGCTATGATGCTTTTTATGAATCTCTGAGGCCTCTAGTACAATCGCTATTAATAATTTATTGATTTCATCATTAGCATGTGCTAAGGACCTGGCAGACCCATATGGGATTGAGTATGTATTATGTAGAAGTGGTGATTTCTAGTCCTAATTATTCCTTGTAACAGAATGAATAATGAAGTTAATCCTGACTCATCATTAATAAAATCATCCATTTCAATGTGTAGAACAACTCTTTCTACATACTGAGAATCAGTGACTAAGTTAAGAGGTTCAATAAAATCCATTAATACTGTCATGATAACATATGATTCTGACTTTTGAACAGAATCATAAGGGCTTTGAGCCACGATACTTAAATTTTCTGATTTGTAACCTGCTTTTCCTGATTTGTTTGCATAAGTATAAAATGCAGGGGCTCCAAAATTGGTTTCTCTCATATTATATGAGGTAGAATCCAATTAGTTTTTTTAGAAATTCAAAATTATTTTGAGGATAGTTGTTGTTATTATCTCCCAAAAAATTACTGCAGGCTCTTTGCCCAAGTTCATTTTATACCCAAAATTGCTCAATTTCTTCATTAGTTAAAGGTACAACAATTTCTGCTGGGTCCATTCCTGTCAATTGTCAATTATTCCCCTTAGGTGTTACCATTCTCCACTTTCCAAATTTTTTTTTAACAACAAATACAGAAGAATTCCAAGGGCTGGTTGATTTTTCTACATGCTGAATGTTTAACTACTCCTGTACCAGCTTCTCTAAAGCCTGCAATTTCTCTTTTGTTAACAGCCATAGATGACCCATATAGGCTTCTCTGTTAGCCATTTTAGAAGTAGCTTGTGGGTGTTTTTGAAAGATCAGCAGCTATTGTGCCATATTTATGTATAACCTGAATGGTTTGTGACTCTCATAATACCTTCTAATTTATTTTCCAGATACATTTGCTAGTTTATGGTTTATTTCTGTGTTTGGGAGAATATTAATCTGTGCATTTCATTGTTGTAGTAAATTTCATCCCCATAAATTTGTAGCAATATTAGCCATAGATGGCTTTAATACTCTTCTCTGTCCTTCTGGTCCTATACACTCAAGCCATCTTGCACTCTGTTTTACCTGGAATAAAGAGCCAATTCCCCAAAACTGAACATTTACCTCCTGAAATGGGCCAACTTGGATGCCATGACTTTGGTGAAATTATTGTCGCATCCACCCCTGTGTCCAATAAGCCTTCAACAATAAAGTCATTTATTTGTACTTTTAATTTTGGCCTTTGTTCATTGATAGAAACTTGCCAAAATATTTGCTTTATAATTTTTCCTGAACTTTTTTCTTTTTCTGTAGATTTTCTATCATTCAGTGTAGTGTGTTTTTTTAAAAAAGGCTTTAATTTTTTAATTGCTCTGGGAAGGTGTTTCCTCCATAATGTCAGGGTAAGATTGGACTGGATTTGATATAGGTGCTTTGAAAGTTCCCTTGGAGCATTTCCCAAGGCAGAAAGTTACTTCGTCTGTGCTTTGTTGATCTGCACTCATTTGTCCAATATCTTCCTTTTCCATACCTTCTGCATACTCCAGAAGGGAGGGGCATTCTCTTATAATTATTCCTTTAAAGAGCACTGTTTATGGTAATTCTTTGTTTATAGTCTCTTTTTATTTGACCTTGCCTTCCACAATTGTAACATTGTGACTTTTTCTTATATCTCTAGAAATAAGCATTCCTACCCAGTTATCATCACTTTCATAATAATCTACATTAATTGTCTCATGAATCCAGTCCTCCAAGGGTGCTAACCTTACTTTTAATGGTCTAAGTATTTTTCTACATTGTGCTTTAGCATTTTGAAAAGCCAGTGATTGAATTATTATTTGCCTGGCTTCTGAGTCTGCTACCATTCTGTTTACTGCTACAGTTAATCTGTGCAAAAGGTCTGTAAAGTTTCTTTGGGGTTTTGAATTACTTTAGTGAATGAATCGGTTTTCTTTCCTATTTCTTCCTTCTGATTTCAGGCATTTAAAGCTGCCACGTGGCATAAAACTGGAATATGTTCATTATATAAAGTCAATATCAATGACTTTAATATCAATATCAGCATAATCCTCCTCCTCAAGTAGTTGGTCTTGGGAGACTTTTTTGCCTCTGGTCCTACTTCTTTGTACTATCCTCCTTCCACCATGATTTTCACTGTAAATGTGGTTCAACCTCTAAAACAGCAGTAACCATATCTAACAAATCTTTAGATGTGCTCCAGTTAAAAGATGACCAGCTATTTATCATTTGTTTTACCAATGGTGAGTTCATCCCATATGTCACAGTTGCTTCATTAACTTTCCTTAATTCTAGCATTTGTATTGGAGCCCAACTAGCATCTCTATCATTTTTATCATTGTTCATTTTTTAAATGTTACAGGATATATTAATGTTTACTGCTTTTGTGTAATTTTAGGCAACCTTGCTGAAATTTGTTCTTTATATTCCTCTGTTTGAATTTGTGTTCTCTCTTGACAGACTTTTATAAGACTTTTTTCTTGACATTTACATTAATTAACTTTTTAAATGACAAAACAGAAACCAAACAAAAATATTCATAATAAACAGTATGATAAACCTTATGATGGTCCCATCTACTTTATTTACCTTTTCCTTCACTGGTTCTAATATTAAATCATCTAGAGAAAGATCACAGAAAGACCAAACACTCTCCATTGCCTTAAGTAAATTTACCCTTAAAAAAAAAAATTCAAGTTACTTACCAAGCTAGTTTTCTGTGATGATTCAAATGACTGTGAAGTAAGGCAGCTACCTAGTGGAAAAGAGCTTAAGGACAGGTCCAAAAAGAGCAAAAAACACAACCTACAACCCACCAGGAGAAAGAGACCACTGTCTGCAAAAATTTACCCAAATGAAAGTAAAATGGAAATATGTGTGGCTGGTTTGCCTAAGACAGGAGGTTAACTCAGAGCAGAAAGTTTAGCCGCTAGAAATTACTTCTCTGGCCAAGTGTTGCTCTGACTGTCAAGTGCATTTTCTGTGATGGGGAGGGGAGGAATTCGTGTCCAAAATAGGATGCCAAGTGTTGCACAAATAAAGTAAACTTAGAACCAGATCTCAGGGAAAGGCTGAGATATCAAAAGCAGAAACACCACAGTCAGGTTTCACCCAGCTGTCTTCCAGCTTCTTCAGCCTCACTTATGTTGGCTTCTACTGCCTGCTATCTTTCTATGCCTGTCTTAAATACTCTTTTCACCCAGTTGTTTTACATCCTGGTTAAGATTAAAGGCATGGCACCACCACTGCCTGCCTGGGAACCTGGATCTCCCTCTGTAAACTAAGATGACCTCAAACTCAGATTTGCTGGGATTAAGGGTAAAGGTTACTACTCCCAGATATTCCTTATGGTTCGATTAAAGGCATGAGTTAGCACTGTCTGATACTTCTAGACTGACTGTGAGTAGATCCCTCTGATATCTCAGTCTGGTTTTTAATAAATTTGAAACTTATCCCCACTGAGATAAGAATCACAAATCTATAAATATTGAGATGTATGATTTTATGAATATATATATAGATAGATATAGATATTTCCTAGATCCCAAAAGCAAACAGTGAATGTTTCCAATGTCAGATATTAATATTTGCCGCTTTTTCCAAGACAAGGGAACCACATTTCAGGAGCCATGTTGGGTTGTAAATGATCATTCAAATTCAAGAATTTGTTCTCTTCATAATTTTTTTATTTTTATTTCTTCCAGAAATATAAGTATTTACTGTATGAGAAGACTACATGCCCCATAAATTTCAAAGTATCTTAGTGTATTAACCCCTTATACAGTAAAATTTTTCTCAGTGAATCTCTGTATCAACCACCCAAAAAATTTTAAATAAATATTAAATCAATAACATATTTTCTGTAAATAGGTAAATATAGATAAATAGGTAGTTACATATACAGATTCATGCATTAGCCAGGTGTTTTATTTTTTTTTATTTTTATTTATTTTTATTTTTTTTTATTTATTTTTTTTTTTTTGGTATAGCAAGCTATCTGAGCAAGGGTAACTTCATAAAGAAATGAATACTATTTATCTCCCAGGCACAATGGCATTTCACTAGCATGAAGTCCCCTCTAGTGAAAAATTCATGGCAGATGATGTCACAATCAAGGAAGAATTTGAGAAAGAGGAGATCATATACAAGACAAGAAAGGACAATGGGAGACTGGGAAAACAAAGTGTCTCCCAGAACATGCCCCTGATTGACCTAATGACCTCTTACCGTGTCTCCTACCCTTAATTCCTGTACCAACACTCAGGATTGACACTCTGAGGCCCCCACATAAGAACCTCTGAGCAAAAACTCAAACCTTATCCAACCAAATAAACATTTACATGTAGTGAGTTTTGTCCTTACTTCTAGTTTAATATAAGGCTGATTGGCAGAAGCTTTTTATTGGTAGGCTTACCATTCGAAGAAAACTCTGGGAACAGGAAGAGCAAAACAGAGACATCAGAGAGACACCAGCAGAGATGTCAACAGATTCGGAGGAAAGAAGACAACCATCTTGCTCTGAGAGTTACCAGGCCACATGGCTAAGCAGATTAATGAAAATGGATTGTGATTAATTTGGGGCTCTGGGGCTAAGCATCATTGGGGTTGCAAATGGTCCAAACTTTGGGGCTAGGCTGGACAGGCCCAGCCAGAAACTTCGTACTACATTTACATTAGTAAATATATGACATGTGTAAAAAAAAATCACATAGGTATCAGTCAACTAAGTAATAATAAGAGCTGATAAAATTAGCAATTAGTTTATACGAGAGATACAAATTTCTACAAAGGCTTTGGGCACTAGTGTGATACTATTTGGCAAAGTTAGAATGGATACATCTTTTTTAAATCATTATGTCTGCTTGGCCAACAGAAGAGAGCTTTGAAAGAAAGAGAGTGGAAAAGTTTGCAGCAAAATTGTTCAGAATAGCAAAAATCCAGAGACAAATCAAATGTCAATCACGAAAATAGGCAATAAGTTTAGATATATTTTGATGTAACTTTGGGAATGAAAGTATTTTGTCTGTTGGCTTCAACATGAATAAATCACATCCCCAACATTTCTTGGTAAAATGAAATTGCAACCGAATACTCACAGTCAAAAGCCATTAATATCAAGTTTAAAAATATAAAACTAAAGAGTATTTCATATGGGGATGCTTGCCTGTGTTTTATAACCATTTTTTTTTTCAAGTAACAGAATAGTAAATATATATTCTGAATGTTGATTACCTCTGTGAGGAAAGAATAGAGGAAATGACTGGGGACTGACAGAGATTTAGTATTGCCTTATTTCTTGTCAGGTGTGTGGCAAAATGAACATAGCTAGTTTTCTACTCTATTTCCCTTATGTAAATGTTTTTAGATGTGTTCTGATATATTCAGCTTTCACCAATTTGAATATGATGGTAAAAATCGGGATTCGTTTGAGTAAGAAATCTATGCAACTTTAACTGACAACTTGTACAACATGACTAATCATAAGCATGAGGTTCAAATGTCAGGAAAACAGGTTCTACTAATAGTTGAAGCAGAAAATGATGATTGTGGCTTATAAAATTGTTACAATGTAATAATATACAAAATGAGCTCCAGAAATCTTGCCTGAGATAGACAATACAAGTTAATCATGACTCTTTCCTGAGCGTCATCTTGGCACAAACGTTTGACTTTGGAGTAATTATTATGACACATGTTTAAAGAAGAGCTATTTAGTACAAGCTGGAGTCTGATCCCCTATCCAGGTCATTAGCTCTTTAACGTGTCATTTACTTTATCATTATTATTATTGTTATTATTAGTATTAATATTATTATTATTAGTCTGAGATGGTAATATTTTGCAGTATTATAGTGAGGAGCAGAGTCAAATGAAAATTTCCAAGCTAGGCACCATGTTCAGTTTTTCAATGATAGAAATATCAACTCACCAGCTGTATGAAAATTCTGAACTACTCTACTCATGTTTATAAGCAGCTCATCAAGGTTCAAGACTCCAGAGGAGAGCACGTATATATTCAGACTTCTAGTCTGAAACAATAAGAACATGATTGTACCCTCTTGTTGCCTATAGACACAATGGCTGCATCCACACGTGTCCTGTCATTCTACTCAAGTATAGATTCCAGGATTTCATCTGAAGCAAAATATTCTTAAGTCCCCCTCCCCCAAATGATGCCATTTTCAAAGCAGGACTTTTCATTTCCCTGTCTTTAATTATGATGCCAAATTCCAATCGCATTGTCCCTAATAAAGTTGAATTAATTCACTGAGGTGTTGGAGGAATTCTGGTTGTGATAAAGGAATTATCAAGAGCCAGATATAAAGGAAAGTGTGAAATATCTAAAAGAGAAAACACCACAGTCAAATTTCACTCAGCTGTCTTCTTGCTTCCCCAGCCTTGCTTCTCTTTGCTTCTATTGCCTCATCTGTCTTCCTATGTCTGCCTTCTTCACCCAGTTGTTTCACATCCAGGTTAAGATTAAAGGTGTGGGCTACTACCATTTGGTGGTTAACCCTGATCTCAAAGAAACTCAGAAAGATCTCTGTCTCTGGAGTTACGGAATTAAAGGCATGGCACCACCACTGCCTGCCTGGGAGCCTGGAACTCCCTCTGTAAACTAAACTGGCCTCAAACTCAGATCTGCTGGGATTAAGGGCATTGTCACCATTCCTGGTCTTTCCCCGTGCTGAGAATAAAGGTGTGAGTACCACTCTCTAATCCTGCTGGATTTAATGAAGGTATATCTCATCTCTGATAGTTCAGACTAGCTTTATTAAATATAAAATCACCACACTGAGGCATCTAATTCTTTAGTGCCTTATGAAGCTAGACAGCAAAGTCACATTTTTTACTTTGTGTAGCTTTTGAGTAAGAATGTTGGAGCTTACTATGAATTGTCAAAATTTGTAATTAATATATTTTTGGTTACTGAGTCCATTTAGAAATAAAGGGATTTGCTTCCTTATATGTGAGAATATTTTGTTTTCATGCATGTCTGTGTACCAAGTGCATACCTGGTGTTTACCAACATCAGAAGAAGGTATCAGATCTCCTGATTCTAGAATAATGAACAGTCATTAGGCACCATGTGGATGATGAGAATTGAACTCTGATACTCTATAATCATGAGTGATCTTAACTGTGGATCCCTCTCACCATCCCTAGTGGATCCATTTTTAATATAATGTATTCTTGCATAACTCCCATTGGGCTTTACTCATGTTCTTGTGTCCATTCCTTTATCTTTCCCTGGCTCACTGGCTTCCTTTCCCAAAGAACTGTCTTTCTGCTTTCACTTCATACATTAACACACATGTACCTATATCTGTATTTAGATCCAGATTCAGAATGAATGAAGTGTCTTCTCTCACTCTAGTTCAAGGCATCCCTTTTTAGGTATCTTCCCCTTCCGTCACATTTTCTCTCTACCTTCATGTCATATAATCTAACATACGTATTACATAAAATTATATCACACATTACATATATATGAACATATGTGTGTAAATTTGTTTATCTATGTATGGATTATAACAATCTTCAATTTTATACATTTTCTTTGAACAACATAATTTTTATGTTTAAATAAAACTCCATTATGTACATATAAGCTATATTTTTATCTGTTCTCTTCATAGTCAGTTAGGCTTTGCTACTGGGATCAGTACAATAAAAATATTACTGTATATGAATTTCTTCAGTGTGTGGCCTTATATTCTTTTGCAGATGTTCCTAGTAGTGGTATAGCCTGATCATAAGGTAATTTCATTATCATTTTTTTTAGAACTTCCATTCTAAATTACTCAGTGACTACTACACTAGTTTACATTCCTCCCGGCTATATGTTAGAGTTAGAGTTCCATTTCTGCTCATCTCAAAAACCTTTGTTCATCTCCCTCTGTGTGTGTGTATGTGTCTGTGTGTCTTGTGTGTCTTATGTGTCTCTGTGTGTCTGTGTGTTAATAGCTACTCAGACTAAGGTGAAATGGAATCCACATGTATTAAATGCTTCAATTTGCATTTCCCTGGAGGTTAAGAACATTGACCATTTGTACATATATTTAGTGGCTATTCCTATTTCTTCATGGGAAAACTCTGTACAATTTATTTTCCATTTATTGACTAAATGGATTGCTCTTAGGTGTCTAATTTTTCTGAGTTCTTTATAGATTCCTTTTAGCAATCCCCTGTCAGTTGGCAATGATTTGTTGTAGCCCATTTCTTTAGTCTGCTAATTGTTTCATTTCCAATGCCTTGAAACTTTGTGCAGTTCTGCTTCTCAGTTCTCTCAAATGTAACCTGACTTTTTGGAATATTTTTCTGGAAGTCCTTGCTTATGCCAATATCTTATCTTTTCCCTGTGTTTTTCTTCAGCAGTGTTAGATCTTACAGTAAGGCTTTCCATTCACTTTGAATTGATTTCTGAATAGGATGAGAGACAGGGATGTGATTTCATTTTCCTATATGTGTATTCATCTTTGTAGCATCATTGTTAGAGTTATTTTATCACATGGTACTTTTCTCTGTGTCTATAGCAATGAATGTTACTTTCAGGTCTATCTTTTCTGGGTCAATGTTTGTGTGGTTTGTTTGTTCTTTATTTATTTCATTTCATAGCTTTTGAGTCTGTTAATTTATTACAAGCTTTATAAGGCTCATGCTTTGAAGTTCACGGTTACCCTAATAATCTTTAATTTAATACTAATTTTTTTATATAATACAAGTAGGTCTATTTATTTTTTCATGATTGTAGTGCTTTTTATTCGTTCCTATGAACATTTTGCCTTAATCATTCTTTGGACTCAGTCATGGGTAATACTTACTAACCTGGCATTCTTTCTTATCTATATTTATGCTTTTTGTTATTTTTTTCATAATGATTCCTGAAATTACATCATAGGTCCTAGGTCCTCATATTATCATAAGCTTTGTTCATTCATTATTTTGCAGACAAAACTTAATAATGAAAATCCTTTAGCTTATTTTACCATCATTTCTATTAATCTTTTAAAATAGAATCAATAAATCATTAATCAATGTTATTTCCATAAGATGATTGACATATTTTAGACAATATTTTCTTAAGCTTTTTGTTTTTACCATGTCCATAGGTGATCTGTTTCAAAACTATGCCCAATCTTTGAGCTTCTTCTAGGTTAATTTCTAATAATTTTAGTCAGTTTCTACTAGGGTTCTCAAAGCTTAATTTTAATGACTGTGCTAGAAATATCGTTATCTTCATGGTGGATTTGATTTTCAATTTCTTCCTCTCTTTATAAGATTTCTGATATTATACCTTATAAGTTCTGTATCTTATTATTAATTATATCAGATTTAGAACATTTTCAAACACAATGCAGAAATATTCATATCTGAACACTTACTATTGTAGTATTTACCTGAGTTTGTAAAGAAAAGGGAATCAAAGGGTGGATGCACCAATTTATCTACTGTTAAAGAGCCCAAAGGAAAAGTATTGAGCCTCAGAGTTGGAAAGATTATCTATTGTCAACAGGTATGAAGATATATTCCTTCACTTTAACCCACAATTGTTTTGATTTTATTAGGAGTAAAAATTGGATCACTTTTTTTTATAAAGTTGTTTTAAGAAAAAAACGAAAATTAGGACAACATTGGTAATTTCATGTATATTGTTAAATTGTACTCTGTCAAATGCCAGGCTTAATTTTGCTTGTATTATGTTACAACAAAATATTACTGGCCATATATTCTATATGTGAGAAAGTAAGAATCTTCATCATGGATACATTAGTAACAAATAAACCTAATGTCAAGTTTAGTAAGGTCTTGAAATACATAGAAACATACCTTCCATTTTTTCTTGAGTAATTTAGTTTTAATTACCATCAATATTTAGTAAAATTCTTTATAAGCATTTGAAAATAAATGTGGTAATTGAATAAATTAATACAGACTAATGATTCACTTACCATATATTAATTTAGTATTATGATACATAAAATTTTCTTAAGTTCTCATACTAAAGAATACTATACAAACTATTAAAAATAAGAAAAGGGAGATGAGAGTTAAATGCGTTAGTAGACCATTTTATTAGCATTCACAAGACCTGGTATTCACTCCCTAAAACCATCATAAATAGAATAGATAAAAAGAAGAGAGAGGAAATAAAATTAAAATGCCCTACATTTTACCAAATCTATGTAAAAGGTTTCTTTTAGCCTGAAGTTTCTTCAATCTTGCCTAGTGAGAGGGTTGTACATATGTTCCTACACTTGTTTGAAATATTTTGAGTATTGATACAAATTTTAAAATATATTTGCTATCCTATATGTATGTTCAACCTCTGTTTTGGAAGTATTGTATATTGATACAAATTAAGGATATTTTGACATATGGTGTTATACATTTCTATCTCCGATTAAGATACTTTTGTATATTGTCATAAATTTGAGGTCATTGCCCTTATACTATACATCTGTTCACAGATTGTTTTTATAATGTAAAGCTTTAGTCTTAATTATTTATAGGCTGATACAAATTATAAGTTAATAGTTGCTTGTCAACCTTAAGTCATGTTAGTTAGGATTTCTAGACAAAGATACATTTCAGATGGATAAGTAGTCTTCAAACACTTCAAAGACACTGAGAATATAGTATTTAAATATTTTATTAACTAAGAATTCTCTGGACATGAGACACATTTATTCCTGGCAATTCTGAGCTACTCTGAGAGGATGATGGTCATCAATGATATTTTATTTGGAGATTTATTCCTGGCATAATGCCTTGTTGGGCAAAGAACTGCTTTTTCCTGGACTGGTAACAGCAAGCACTGTCCAATCAGCATGACCAGGAAAGAAAAGTGATTATTGAACCTTGCCTAGACAAGGTAGGACAGTCATTCATTTTTTTTTCTGCTTCTGAAAATGGTTGTCAGATATTCTAGGCTTGTCAAAAATACTTAATGCCTCAATCTTGCAAAGAAACATTGGGTGATTGTCAAGGCTGCCAGCTGTTCCATTCATTTCTCACATTTTTTAAATGTTTCTTGCTCAAATTTCCTGCTTTCTCAAGTAATATTTTTCTTCTTAGATTTTTGAGGAGGTTTAAAACTACATAGTTACAGTTACTACCTCTCCTATTTTATCTAAGCTTTCAGGTAAAAGATTTAGATTCTTCACATAGAACAGCTATTAGAGTAATTTCTGTAACTTGAGGGGTCAGGTCCTGCCAGTTCCATCATGGGGTCTACAAGAGAGGGGCACAGTTAGGCCTAAACACTGGCCGTCCCTTGGTCTGGACATTCAGTATATGTTTCTTGGTTGATGGTCTTGTTTATTGTAGTCCCTGTTTTGTTTATGTTATTACCCTTTCTTTCTTCTGGACTACAACTTGATAACTGTTTTATTGTATATAGCTTTGTATCGGAATTAGAACCTTTCATTTAGATATAAAAGAAAGTGTTGTGAGACTTTTGTTCCATTTAGTCAATTACCTTTGAGGTGTCTGGCTCAAAGGGAATTATATTTTCTGACCAGTTAAAATGAAGAAGTGGGTCCATTTTATGCATGGTTAAGACTGGGTCGAGTGGGGGAGCAGCTTGTGTTTGGTCCTGATAGGCCTTGATCAGAATGGCAGCTGGATAGGTAGCATGTCTGTCTTGTCCTGTACCAGTGAGTGTATTATGCCCATTTTATACAGGAATAAGTTCTTGTTTGTTTGTTTGTTTGTTTGTTTGTTTGTTTGTTTTTAACAGAGCTCATGGGTTTATATAACATCTTACAGTCCTAATAATTTTACCTGTAATAGATTTCATGTGAAAAGGCGGAATTATAAGAGGTTACATAATTTACACACTTTATGGCATGGATATATGATGATAATAAGATAAGGCTTTTTGGTTTTGTCAATTTACTTTAACAAGCCTAAACAAAGAAAAAGTAGCCTTAGATTCCCAATCA
The DNA here is from genome assembly GCA_033318265.1 of Phyllotis vaccarum. NCBI lineage: Eukaryota > Metazoa > Chordata > Mammalia > Rodentia > Cricetidae > Phyllotis > Phyllotis vaccarum. The sequence goes on along the minus strand of JARWLC010000004.1, from coordinate 11,980,413 downwards.
GCAGGGTGAAGTAGTTACTTTTTTATTTATGAAAAGACACCATGACCAAGGCAGCATGTGAGAGAAAGCATTTTATTTGAGGTTCATAGTTTCAGAAGGTTAGAATATATGAAGTCTGGAGCATGGCAAGAGGCAAGTATGGTGCTGAAGCAGTAGCTGAGAATTTGAATTTAGATCCACAACAATGAGGCAGAAGAATTTCCCCACCCATGGTCAGTCCTGCTGTTGCTTATAAAATAATTACACAAATGTGGTGGGATTCAAGTGTCCACTGATAAGGTCAATGACACTTATCCAGGGTCCTGAGCTCCTGAAGGGTGAGTGGCGAGCCCCATTTAAGAGGGGCTCCTAAAATCTTAAGGGACCTGTTTTGTTCCTGCCTTCTTAAGAGACTAGATCAAGGTCATCGCTTGTCCATCCAATTATTCAAATATATTTCTAAACTTTAATCTGTTACCATAAATATTAAATTATTTAACAATAAATATTTATCTTATATTAATAGATTTTAAATAAGGTTTACTACATCATCTGGTGATCCAACATGGGGCTGGGCTGTGCCCGCTGGCATAAGAGATTGGAGGTCAATTTGTATTTTAAATACTGTCAAAAAACAAAAGACAGACAAAGAGTTCAACTTTTAAAAATAGACCACAAATCCATACCAACCAAATTAAAAGTCCCAAGCTATAACAAAAATCAGATACCATAACAACTATCCCTAACTTCCCAGGTCCCTGCCACTTCCCCACTGATCTTGCTCACCCTCTCATTGTCTCAGCTGCCAGAGCGGTGCTCAAGGCTCCCAAGTCCCACATAGACTACAGGCTGAGACACTACACCAGCTCCCCCTTTTATAACACACAAGTTATAAACTGTTTGGCTTATGGCTTAGGGTCATTATCACCTATCTTACAATTTAGCTCAATCTATTTTTATTAATCCATATCTTGCCACATGGCTAGCTGCTTTGCCGTAGGCCAAAAAACTTCTTTTATTATCCAATGGCAATTCACAGTGTACAGAAAGACATCCCACATCACTTTCCATTTTCTGTCTAATCACAAAGGAAGGTTTTAATTTTAACAGCAAAATAACAAACAGCAATCAAGTAAGACTTACAGTTACAATATATAGTCTATTTGTATGTAGTAAAATCAAAGAAAATATTCTATTATCTACCTTATCCTTGTGTATCCAAAGTTCATATCTAATTTACTTTTTATTATAACAAAGAAAACTATAATTATAACTATCTAATTTTCAACTCCATCAAATACTACAGAAGGATATAATATTATCTTTAAACAGGAAGTACATTGCAAGCAACTTCAAAATTCTGGAAATGATAGAGATATCTGGCTACCTGTACAGTCATCCAAAGTTCCTTTTTAATGTTGGGGCATCTATCTTCAGGCTATAGGCCTAGAGTCTCTGGCATACCTTTCATTGAAGGATAAAATTTGAAGGACTGCTTCAACTACTCTGGTGTAATTTGTCAGTTGCTTCTCCTTGTGTCCTGGAGAATGTCTGGTAGTCTCTGTGAAGCAGGAAATTGAAGGATCATCTAGGCTTGTTCTGATAAAGTTCAGAGGTCACTTCCCTATGGGACCTGCATATCCAGTTTATACAGCATACTGTCAAGTAGTTGAGGCATGAACAATCTTTTGCTCAGTGTCTAACTTTTGCCACAGAGAAAGTAAATTCCACATGGATCTTCTCCAATACCCATCCTCTTGAAGTATATTGATACTTCAAGGAGAAGACATGTCTCACTGTCCAGAAAAGTCTACGTTCTTAAAACATTTTGCCATATTCTATAGGTCTTTGACATATTTGAAGATTAGCTATCAATTTGAACTATGTCTTTGTATATCTAAAAAAATTCTAAGTAACATGACTATAATCTGTATTTCTTAATTATATAAAGCTATACCTCCCAAGTTTCAAACATGTAAGCCTATGGGAGCCATTCCTAATCCTTGGCCTACATAGGCTTATGGCTATATTATAATGCAAAATGCATTTAGTCCAACTTTAAAATTCCCTATGGTATTTCACAGTCTCAGCATAGTTTGAAAGTCCAAAGACTCTTAAGAAGCTCAAAATAATGTCTTAATTGTAAATCTCCATAAAATTAAAATTAAGTTGCATCCTTTTAATATGCAATGGCACTAAATACACAATTCACCATCCCAAAGGGGAAAATAGGGTCATAGTAAGGAAAGACAGGAAAAAAAGCAAAACCAAAACTTGAAGGGCAAAGTCTATATCCTGAAGCTCAATGTCTAACATCAAAAGGTTTAGATTGCTCTGCCTTTCTGGCTTTTATGACCACAAAAAATTTCTTCCTCTCTGCAGCTCTTCTTAGAAGATGTCTCATGGATCTGGCATCTCCAGCATCTTAGCTTCCAATTTAATTCAGTCTTTACTTTCATAGCTTTATACCATGTTCTCTAAGGGCGTACATTCAGGAACTTCCAAACCACATAGCTAACCTCAGTGACTTTCCTTAACTTAAAAGAAAGATTCCATAACCTCTTTATTCTTATACTGTGGCTCTCAGTCTTTCTAATGTTATGACCCTTTTAGATATTTTCTATCATTGGGGTGAACCTCAACAAAATAATTTTTTCACTGATAAATTGCAACTATAATCTTGTTACTATTATGATTATAATTTATATATCTGATATGAAAGTTATCTGATATGCAACTCAAAAGGGGTTGAGACTCACATATTGGGAACTGCTGCTTTTGAATTCTTCATGACTCTAAAGCCAGAACCATATAGAGGATACTGACAAGTCCAGCTGTCTGCTGGGGGAAGAACTTGGCCTCATTAAATCACATTTTCATAAGCTTGTAATTTAGCTCCTTTTTTTTGGTAAATAATATTACTCAGGCATTTCCTTGGTATTAATAGACAGGTTCATTTGTTGGGTCTTGACCTGAGAGCATCCCTACCATTATTTTTTTTTGAATCATGAATCTGACATCTCTTTATCTCAGTCAGCACAAGTTTGTCTTCAACATTAGCTTTCCTGGTGCTATTTTTTCCCCTCACATTTTATATTTTCTAATTTTTTGTTCCCTATGCCCTTTTCACTGTAGGCATGAGTAAAGGTGACTATTGATAACCTCATGACTAATAGGAGGATATCTAAAAGGTTTTAATTTATCCTCGGGCAAATTTTAGGACAAGGACAGAAAGCAGTCACATTTACCAAAATATGGTTCACCTCTGAGCTGAGTCTCCATAGCTCACACTGTTCATAGTATTGTTATCTTTCAAACTTCCACTAGAGTGATCCACTAGGTCCTGCTGATAGTGTTCAACCACTTTCCTGGTAAAAAGTCCCAAAATTTACATGTTATTGGAAAAAAATCATAGTCTGGGCTTGTGGGGATATAATAAAACATTCAGAGATATCAGAGGGATCTATCCACAGTCAATCTAGGATGATCAGAGAGTTGAATGCATAAAGAAAACTCAGGGCCAGATCTCTAGTAAAGTCGGAGATATTAGAGAGAGTAAACACCACATTCAGATCTTACCCAGCTGTCTTCCAGCTTCCTTATCCTGGCTCCTCCTGGCTTCTTCTGTCCTTCTGTCTTTCTACACCTGCCTTAAATACTCTCTTTACTCAGTTAAGGTGTGGCCCCACCACTACTACCTGCTTGGGAGCCTGGAACTCCTTCTGTAAACTAAAATGACCTCAAACTCAGATTTGATGGGATTAAGGGCATAGGTCACCACTACTGGATACTACTTGTGCTGGGATTAAAGGTCTGAATCACCACTCTCTGATCCTCCTAGATTGACTGTGGACAGATCTCTCTGATATCTCCAAATGTTTTATTATATCTCCACATGGGCTATCACAATAGCTCACTCCTTGGTACCAACTTCCGTCTTAGTTACTTTTCTATTGCTGAGATAAGAAACTGTTACCAAGGTAACTTATAAACCAACAATGACACAAAAGCTTGAAATTCTTCCTAGCACAAAGAGGCCCTTCAATAAAATGATTGTTGCTCAGAAAATTAGACTCAGTGTTAACTATTAGAAAAACACCCAAGGAAGTAATTTCCAAACTCTGAAGTTAGTGCTTTGTAAAGCCAGGCTCTTAAGTGGGAATGTCAGGTTTGTGATCAGAACACAAATGCCTGAGAAGATTCCTGGGAACTTTCTTGTTTAGAAGAAGCATACCTGACAGACTTGACTGAGATGACTTTGCTCTATAAGACAGTATTGGTGCCAGTGAAAAGGCTGACATCCACTTAAGCTCTTTAGTGTCTTCAAAGGCAGAAGTAATCATTTAGGAAACTTTAGCATCTGAGGTGAGGGCAATGATAGTTTTTAAATGGAGAGTTAGACTGAAGCAGTAGTTAGACTGAATTACTATTCAAAAATCTATATTAATGGATAATGAACCAGGTGTTCTTTGGTAAGAGAGAAAGGTGATTGAGAAGGCACTATCTGCCCTGAACACATAGGACAATGGCAGCTTCAGAAGAGAGTTGTGTCAGGGGTCTGAGTAGAGAATTTATAATCTTCCCTTCCTGTGTTCAAATGCAGCTCTCATTCATTGAATAAGTGGACAATTCTAACTTTACTATATTTCCCAATATTCCTGACAGTCAAACAGGAACATTCTGCAAATCTTCCTCAAATGGACCTACAGCCATTTATCAGATACCCTCTGGGAGTTGCTGGATCCAGGGTGCCAACTGGAATAGATGTCAGGGTATTGCAAGTACCAAAAATCGTCTAAGTTGTAAAGTTGTAAAGAGCTGTAGGGAGGACAGATGATGCATGCCATGCAGGAATCTTCTATTTCAGGGACCACAGAGGGCCACTATATACATATTAGACTATCTTTCTCCCACTTGGCTACAAAAGTGGAATTAAGTGAGTATTTTGGGTTGCATGCTTTATGTTTGTATTGTTATTTTAATGTGTGAGTTGTATGTGTATATTTGTTTAATCACTGACTACTTCATAGTCATATTTGCATTTTCAGAATAATGAAATTTTTAAAATCCTCCCTATTTTAGACATTTGGTTTTCCCTAGTATATAGTACCAGTGTATATTACCTGTTTCCATACATCACAGCAGATGTAGTTAGCATTGCCTTGTACAGAATCATTCTATGATCTCCAATGCCTCATGGTTTCTGTCATCCTTGATTCTTTCATGTGTGTTAAAGCTTGTGTTGGGAAACATCTTTTTTTTCAGCCCACAAAATCCTCCCTTTGCATGTTATGTATTTCAGGCAAAGGTAGATCTCCTGGTAACTAATTCTTTTAGCTTTTGTCTGTCTAAAAACTCTTTCTCTATTTTGTCTTCAGTGCTAAAGTATATCTTGCAAAGTATGGAATTCAAGTTGTAAATTCTATTTTCTCTCTAGTGTTTAAAAAAATAAACAGCAAAAACAAAGCATGTGGTTTTATTATTCTCTGAATTCCACAGTCCTATAGAAAATCCAGGCAATGGTTCTATGGATACCCCTTTAAAAATAACATGTCTTTTCTCTATCAGTTTTCAGGGGGTTTTGTTTTTGTATTTTTTACTTAAGTTTGATGATCTGAAATTTAATTAAGATGTACCTTGTGTGACTTTCTTTGTGTATCTTCTGCTTCTGGACTGTGTCCCTAGATAGAATGTCAAAATTTCCTTTACCAGTTAAAATACATTATGAGTTGCTTTGGTTTAGATTGTTATTCCTCCTTCTGTCCCCTTTTCTTCTCTTTACAGTACTTACAAAAGTTAGAAAGTCTCATGCCTTTCATGTGTGTCTTATACTATCCTTTAGAATTAGCATGGCATTTTTCATGCTTATTCAGTTCAATGTTTTCCTCTGGCATGTTACTTCATTAATATGTTAAATATTTTACTAAGGTCAAATTATTTTTATTCCACTCAAAGTGTACATTTTTACTTTGATTTTGTCCTTCACATTCTAAAGGTTCTTTGTTGTTATTGTCTTTTGGTTATTTGTATGTGCAGTTTCATAAGGATAATCTTCCTGTTGTAACCCTCTGTGTTTTCTTTTATTCTAAGCATCTTTTTCTCTATCTCAACAAAAATGTGAATAATTATTTAAATCTTTGCTTAATGTTAATATGTGAATAAATTGTTGCTGGGTTACTAATATCCATTGTGGTTTTTTTGTTTGTTTGTTTCAAAACATCAAATTATTTTAAGAAGTCACTGCACTTCCTAATATTTACTTGGATACCTATGTGGTAAACCTAAAGGCCTTTGGAAGATGATCCTGTCTATACTGCCAGCTAATACTTCTACTTCAGACTGTGTTGAACTACAGCCTAGAAAGTACAGTCAGATAAGTGGTGCCTATTTAATGATTTTCTCTTTCTGTAAGAATAATATGTCTCCTGTTTTAATTCTTTACCCATGTTTTAAAATACTTTCTAATATGGATATCTAAGATAGGTAGAAAATAATTGGAACCAATTTTTTTAGCAGCTTCTAGGAACTTCAAACGGATTCTAGGATGCACAAATTAATATTATGACAGGTAAAGTATAAGCACCTAAAGTCTTCTCAATCTAGACCAAGAGAGAAAGCTAAAGCACTATGATGCTTAACATTATAGAGATTAGTAATTATATTAGTTACACATCTGCTGTGGTGAAACACGGGGCTTATTTACACTTAAAGGTCCTAGTAGGATAACAGTTTATTGCCATCATGGTGGGGATGTACGACAGCAGTCAGGTATGATGGCTTTAGACATCAAGTTGAGATCCCACACCTTGAACCACAAGCAGAAAGCCAAGAAGGTGTAACTGGTTCATTGTATAAATCTCTGAACTCTCACTGGTGTAATGATTAAAGTCTATCATGAATGGAAGGCAGAGCAGGAAATCAAGGTAGGAACCTGGAGGAAGAAACTGAAGTACAGGTTATGGAAGGAGGCTGTTTACTGGCTTACTCCTCTTGGCTTCCAAACTGTTTGTTATAGCACCTGGAATCACTATCTCAGGGTTGACCCTGTCTATAGTTATCTTGGCCTGTCATCATCAATCATCAAACAAGAACATAGACCACAGGCTTTCTCCTAGAACATTATGGTTTGGGACATTTCCTCAACTGAATGAACCTGGATTATGTGAAACTGGCTAGAAGCTACTTAGCACAGCATACCACTTCTACAAGTAGACTGTTCACTACTATGAAAAATAAATTAGTATATAGTTGAAATAAGAAGAATTTCTTAAATTTTTCAAGTAGTCCCACTGTCTGATCAGTTAACTGAAAAAAATGAAAAAAATCAAAACTGGGAAGTTTTGTAGTAGTGTATATTCATAAATTTATTCTTATGGACACAAAGCAATTTTGAATATCAATGAACATACAAAGACTCATTTGATAGACCTCAACACTGTTGCTGCAATAGGCTAAAGACAGGTTAACAGATGAAGATATGTGGGATGCAATGATACAGCCTCTTACAATAAGGGACTCTAAGTTGATTCAGATACTGAGATGGCTGAACAAAAGAGATGCAGCAAAAGTCAAACTCTGAGATGACAACTACAAAATCTATTACTTTGTGAAAAGTTAAGAACATTGTCGTAGATGCAATCTGGAGGGAGAAGATAAGGATTATTAATGGCCTCAACACTTAACTTAGCTATGTCTCTCCATTTTTTTTCTCCTCAAAGTACCTTTTATAGGAACATTACATGTGCTATTAGATTACATATTAAAAATCTGAGTTATTAACATGGAATATTGCTCAACATGAAATATTATGCAAAACCACTTCAGACCTATTGATTATTATAAGACAGAAGGAATAATTGTTCTATTATGATATAGCTTAACATCCCATGTTCTGAGTTACATTAAGTTAATCAATCTAACAAACGGAGTGGCCAAATATGGTTCCACTAATATTTAAGAAGAGCATCCTTGGGCTTAGTCTCTGTCTTTCGGAATGTAGTGAATGGTGTCAACAAGCAGTAAACAGTATAACAGAGAACCTTCACTGAATAGAACATACAGGTCTAAGGACCAGGCAGAGGTTAAATTCTGCTTATCTCTCTGAATCTGTCTCTCTGTGTGTCTGGTTCTCTCTCTCTCTCTCTCTCTCTCTCTCTCTCTCTCTCTCTCTCTCTCTCTCTCTCTCTCTCTCTCTTTCTCTCCCTCCTTTCCTCCCCTCCTTTCATTCTTCCCCCCTCCATCACTTAAAATAAACTACTTTGCATAATTTATTGCATTTAATCTCCTTTGAATTAGTGACCTTATACTAATTGCCATATAAAAATTCTCTCAATTTGGACTACTCAGAGTCATTAACTTTATTTTTCAAAAAAGAACTTAGACAGCGTATTTGATCATACTCCTTTTCTTCTCCCAACCCCTTCCAGCACCTCTTCATCTTTCTACTCACTCATATCATACTATCTCTTCATCTTTTCTTCTTAATAAATAAGTAACTATAAAACAAAGGTAAAATCGGTATGATGATAGTAAAAGAAAACAAAACAGAAGGCATCCCCTACACACAATAAAAGTTCATGTTGCTTGGCCAACCACTCCTGGGGCCTATCCTAGAGTGTGGTTGATCTACAGAGTAACACTCCATTGGGGAAAAAAATTTTTTTTCTCCTTTGCAACCAGTACCAACTGGAAATAACTTCCTGGTTAGGAATAAAACTTTTTCTTTACTCCCCCCTTTCTCTGCAAGAATCATGTATGATAAAGCCTTACATTTTACAAGAACTATTGATATGTATTTGCACAGAGGGGAGGGGATGCCATAGAATAGCATATTTCTAGCAAATAAGGATTTCATTGAGGCACTTGGTAATTTTTATTAGCTAATGTCTTTTTTTAAAAAAACAAATGCAATTTACTAGTAAGGACTGTGGAAGTTAGTGTTCTCATACCAGCTGTAAGTTGGAGCCTGTAGAATATCTTTTTAACATCTCTTACAGCTTATATCTGGTACGTTTCAAGGGAAGTACTCAGTATTGAGCCCTATAAGAAAAGATCCAGAATTGATTGACAGAGCCTATTGCAGATGTTTCTATATTCCTAACACTCTCTGGCCTAAATCGGATTGTAGATGGCACACCAGTGAGCATTTCTGTTCACTCTGACAATAAACAAGCTGTATGCTGAGGGTCTTTTCTGTTTCTTTTCTTCGAGGAGCTTTTCAAAGTCACAGAACACCAGCCAGTCCAAGAAAGATATAATGTTCAAAGGGAGATAGTGTTACCTTCAGCCCGTAAGGAACTGCACATCCAGTACACACAGCTTAGAATCTGAAAAGACTCTCAGACCTTTATTGTATACTGCAGCAACCTCATGGATCATAAAAAATCTGACCTCTATAACACATATATCTGTTTCTTCTTTCCATTGCACATTGAAACTTTGTTCTCACTCTGTCTTTTTGGAATGACTTCCAAAGCAAATTGTCTGCAGACATGTTAGCACCTCAGACTTCCATTTTTATAGGGAACTGATTTAAGAAAATGGATCATTTCAAAACTGAGCACAACAAATTCAAAATCAGCACTTTGCACTCTCACGTAGTCAGCCATGATTGTGCTGAGTTCTCCACAAGCAATGTTATTTAAATCTCAAATCATGTCAGCCTATTAGGATGGAGTACTTATGAACTTCCAGATGAGCAGGAGAGAGACACTGTGATGAGGCATTGACAAATGTGAGCTTTTAATAGCAATGTCACTGGTCTGTACAGATTGACAATAATGCTGCTTTTCAAATCCTTTAAGATGCAGCAACTTTCTGTAATATTTGCCTGATAATATGTAATTAGTAGAATTATCTTTATTGCTACTGGGACACACTAGAGACCAAGGAATCTCTTGATGTTTCTGTTTTATTGGGGGGCATTTCCAGGGGTTTGTGTGAGAAAGAATATGGTGACTCTTCCTTCTATCCATCACTTTTCCTCTACCATTCACCACCTTTTCTGTCTGTGTCATTGGTTAAAGGAATATTTTTTTTTTATTTTCTCATTTTATTAGATTGTAGGGAGATTATGTTGTTCCATTATAAACAACTGTCCCTGCTTATGAGTTTAATAAAAAAGCATTGATTGGCCATAGGCAGACAAGGAAGTGTGGGTAGGGCTACCAGACTAACACTCTAGGAACAGGCAGAACAGAGCAGAATGCCAGAGAGAAGCCAGAAGAAGCAGAGGACAACTATACTTCTCTGAGTAAAGGTACCGAGACACATGGCTGAACAGGATAAGATTCATGGGTTAGATTAAGGGTAGAGAGTTAGCAAGTTATATGCCTGGGCCTTAGGCTGATCAGCCTAAAGCTATTGTAAGCATCTGTGTGTCTCTGTGGGTCTGTGGGTCTGCGGGTCTAAACCTTGAGGCTAGGCCCGAAAGTCTGGGCCAGAAACCTAATACGACATTAGATCTTTGAGACTTTTTTTGTATAATTTTGTCATAGTCATCCACTCTTTCAGCTCCTTCCTGATCAACCCCTTCTTCTTGACCACTCAGCTTCCTATCTTCTATCTTTGTGTAGATTTATCAAGTACAGTTTGTTTTGCCCATATAATCTTGGATCTGTGGGTGGAAGATTCTGCAGTCTCCCTTATTCTCTGCATCTTGCCCAGTTATGTATCTTCTCTGGTGAGAGTTGAGAGATAACACTAATTTAAGTGTATAACATCTAGTTGTTTAATAACATGTTCATTTTACAGAGTAATAATTGTAGGTTCTCCCTTACAGATTAAGATTTATGTAGCCACATGCAACAAGAGGTTTCTGACCCAGACTAGTCCCCACCATTCAGACTCACCTGTAGGGGTATTGTATTGTTTCATGGTAAATAATTGTTCCACCCACTGGTTTAATAAAAAGAGCTGATTGGCCAAAGGCAGGCAGGAAGTGTAGGCGGGGCTACCAGACTAAGAAAATCTCTGAGAACAGAATGCCAGACAGAGCACCAGAGAGAAGCTGAAAGAAGCAGAGGACAACTATGCTGCTCTAAGATAAGGTACTGAGCCTCATGGCTTAACAAAAGTCATGGGTTAGATGAAGGGTAGAGAGCTAGTAAGCTATATGCCTGGGCCTGAGGCTGATCAGCCAAAAACTAATGAAAATGTCTGAGTGTCTCTGTGGGACACTCAAACAAACCCCTGGGTCTGCAGGTCTGCAGGTCTGTGGGGCCTAGACCTTGAGGTTAGGCCCGAAAGTCAAGGCCAGAAACCTCATACTACACTCACCTGCAGTCTATGCTTTATCTGGGCCAGCAATCCCAAAGTCCCCAAAACACACAGACACTTATATTAATTTCTTGCTTTTTGGCCTATGTCTTGGGCATATTGATAGCTATCTCCTTTATCTTAATTCAACCCATTTCCATTAATCTATCCTGCCATGTGGCCCATGGCTCACCTATTATTTCCTTATATCTTAATTCTTGGGCAGATGGATCCAGTCTCTCTGACTCCACCTTCCTTCTCCTACCTATGCTCTGATCCATCCACCTACTTCTATCATGCCTATCATGGGCCAAAACAGTCTTTTATTTAAAGAATGATATTCACAGCATATAGAAAAACATTCCCACATCAGCCACAGGTTTTTGGCCCTGATAATGGCACTATTTTGGGGTTACAGTTTATGAAACAGAACTTACATATAACCAGAAAGTGATTGTTTAATCCTATGATACTATTATAGTCTTTGGGATTGTCTTATCAGGGCAATTGTTATTGTAGCTCTCAGGATACACATCCTAGTAAAAATGACGATTTCTTTTCCCTTCAAATAGCATGCATAGAACCTTCTAGTACTGTGAAAGTCGCCTAATAAGTATAACATTTACAGTAGTATAACGTGATAAAATGAAATAATTGATCAGGGAGGATTGAATGGGATGGGGGAATTGAAGGATAGAATAGAAAATCTATTTTTTTTTTCAGAGCTAGTAGAATCCCCTGTGTTCTGTTCCCTCTATATTTGAAGCTTGCTTCTGAAAAGCTTTTGGAAACCATATTCAATAGAATTCCTTACATTCTCTACTATCCATCCCTTCTCTAGAGAAATAACTGCAAAATAGATGTGCAGGAGAGAAAGAAGCAAAACTTCTATGGATGTAAAGTCTATAAAAAATATGAAAGAAGAGGTGTGAAATAATTATTAATGATCTATTTGTTGCATTTTCAGTGGTTCCTGACCACAGAGAAAAGACATAATTATTTGCTAATTGTTTGCTTTGTTGCCAAACTTTCTAGTCATTATTTAAACAAACATGTTCAGTAGAAAAGAGTTGTCTCCCTTTCTCTCTCTATAAAACTTTGTGAATCTCTTAGGAGAAAAGAGAAATGTGCCTTTTGCATATAGTATATAGAAGCTCAGTCTGTATCAGTATCAAACAATGTATTAGTTTAGAAAAATAATCAAATATTTCCCCATCAGGCCCAATGAGACTCTGACACCTTGATCTATTTTTAGACTCCTTTTAGTGCTGTGGAGAGAAGCTACATTCTCCTCTCTGGGATAGTATCACTTTCCTCCTTCTCAAAGTTTCTATGCACATGCTAAATTGATTTTAGTCAAAGGCTGAATTCTGGAAGAGCATGGAAAATAAATTCTAATTCAAGTGCAGAATTCTGGGAGATCCTGTTGTTCTCTTTTGCGAGTCCTGAACCGCCATCCTCTTCTGTGAATTCCACTGTCTTCCATCCACCTGTTTGCATTTCAGGTGATGAGCTCACCACTGGTACTGTCGACTCGGGATATTGAAGCATTGTCTCTAGGCGGCATTTTTTTTTAACACACTTTGATGGGAAATGATGCAAATCTTAAAGCATATCTGAACGAGAATGCATCTTTGAGAAGACACTTTGCATTGCGGAGACACGTGCTCTGATCTTCAACTGCAGCGCAAATCATGAGTCTAAAAGTAACGTAAACAAAAAAATACCCCCGTAAATGTGCAAAAAGCAATATTTCATTTTATGTAGATTCTTAGCCATCAGACTTCAGAAGGGCCCAAGAGAAGTCCAGGAAATCATAAAGGCACTTAAAATATTTGAAAATATTAAACCGTGTTGCAAGGAAAGCAGTGCAATGGTGTTCTAGAAAGACAATTAACCTCCACTTCAGACTTACTGTCCACAGCCGCTGCACCCAGCCCAAGTGGTTCCTTTTGTTGTTTCTTTCTCAGTGGAAGTAGTTTGCTGCATGAGAGAAGAAATAGCTGCAATTTGACTTGCAAATTTCTGCTGCGGTCATTTGTTTCTATTATTTTTCTGTGGTGACTTGAAATTTGAACTGCTGAAGCTTTTCTTGTTGAGGCATTGAAACAGTGAAAAAGTGTTTCCGAATCTCTGCCTTAATGCATGTAGTAACCATACGTGGATAAAATATAGAAAAATATGGCAAGATTCTATCACTGAGTGCCCCTGTGCTGTGCAGCTATCTATCTTTTCCCCTCTTAATATCGTGTTTGTTTAAATACAGAATAGTTGGAAATGTTGCCGTTCCCATTGACCCACTGAGAGGGAATCTCTGCAGTGTGACAGATTTTATTATCTATGATCAGCGCTGAGTTTCTAGGAATACATTTTCAAGATGTACTGCATGCTCTCTACCAAATTTAAAAGTGGAAAAGGCTTGCATCAATATAGTAATGATGTTGTATTCACCAAGTGTTTGGCCACCGAGAAGAACAATATATATATATATATTTTTTGTGTGTGGAATAATTTAATAGAAATAAGGATAGATTGAAGAATGATAGATGGTTTAAAAAAAGTGACTTATATCCATTTATTTAGTGGTTGTTTACCAGTGCTGTTAGCTACTCTATAAAATATCAGTCTTTTAAATATTACAGGAACCTGCTTCCTGAGCTGGTTAAAGCAACAGTGTGAATAAAAATAAACAGTCGTTTACTTGTATAATAATTTAACAAAGTTACTAAGTATGCACCCAGAAAATACATTGCAGTTGTATATTCTTGCTGTTGAAATTTGCCTGTTCTTCAATTTTATTTTATTTATTTGGACAACTGATGAACCAGCCATTTTAGGCGTAAAAGTCATCATCTTATAGTAAAGACAAACTATGTTCATTCATGTTTGTGACAAAACCTCTGTTTCTCAAATATTGGGCTGTGCTCTGCCTGTAATTTTAACTATCGATGGTTCTGTTCTGCTTGCTCTAGAAAACAGCAACCCACTTTTGTTTCAAATGGTTATTATGACTACATATTTTTATGATCAACTTTTTATGGCTACCTTCTTGTGATCATGTTGTAACTGTGTCTTTGTTTCAGGTTCTTATGACCAACTTGTTATGCTTATATTCTGCTTCTGTAACCCCACCTATCTCCTTGCCAAAGCCCCCGTATGGAAACTATGAAATAAAAAAAAAAAAAAGTGTTGTGGAAATGTCTTTCTGTATAATGTCTTTCTGTATGCTGTGAATAGCAATCTTTAAATAAAGGAGCTGTTTTGGGCCATGACAGGCACCATAGAAAAAGTAGGAGGAGAAATCAGAGCATAGGTAGGAGAAGCAGGGTGGAGTCAGACAGACAGAGCCTGAAGCCCAAAGAAACATGTAAGGAACACAGGTGAGCCACGAGCCATGTGGCAGACAGATTAATGGAAATGGGTTGAGTTGAGATGAAAGAGCTAGTTAGCAACTTGCCTGAGCCATAGGCCAAACAGGATGAACTTAATATTAAGTGTCTGAGTCATTTCTGGGGGCCTAAGCAGGAGCGGCAAGTGGCTAAGGGGTCTGGGGCTTCAGGTCTGTGGGTCTGGGCCTCTGGCCACCCAGGACCAAGAAACCACATTGTAACAACCTCCTCCTGTACTATCAAAGCCCTTATCTTCCCCATGCCCAGTGTTGATTTCTTGAGCCCTGCTTTTAGGGAGAGACAGCTCATGGATACAAATAAAATAAAAAAATCTTGGTTTAATTAATTGCTTGCTTTAATTAATTTAGCCATGACTTGAATTGGCGTTCTTTATTGCATCTGTGGGATTAACAACATTCCAAACAGTAAACCAAAGATCAGTTATATGCAGCCACTTGAAAACACTTAAGATTTTTGCAATAATGTAATATTTGAAAGTATTAACAAAAGGAGAGTTTAAAGAGTTTTCTCATGCTCATTTTAGTGGCTCAAAGGAAAGTTTTCTTTGTCCTGGGTGGTATGAGATAAAGGCTACGACAATGTTTTAGAAAATTATTTGCATTCTAGAATCACCTCCTAGGCATCTGTGGGTTTTCCATTTATAATAACAATGGTGCCTTTCACTTACAGATGTCTTTTTATCCATAGATGTCAAAACTCTTCACAGATCCCTTCTCCCTCTTACAGTTTCACTGTGAGAGGTAGGAAGCTGGTAGAACCTGCCCTCTGTACTTTGTCTTTCTGAGACAAGTCACCCAGGGTAGGACACAATAGGCCAGACCTTAATGGTGATAGAATCTTCCTTGTCAGGAGTGCTTCAACCAGCAGATGCAGAATTTTTAAAGTGGCTATTTTTGGAGCAACATTTTCAGTAACCTGATTCAAGTCACTGAAAACAGAATAAAAAGGCAGCCATCGAAATCTATATGGAATTTTATTTGTGCAGGACTTGCAAAGTTCTTAGGTGTAGTCAGATAGTCTTTAAAGGACCAAAAGTTCTTTTGAAGGGCATTTGCTTGCAAAATTATTAAACAAACAAACAAACAAAACACACACAAAAGGGAGACTCCTATTAGCTTCTCTATTTAAGTACTTTAACATTTTTTAAGATGTTTATTTTTTGGATAAAGCTAAAAGTTAACATACAAAATTGTTATGAAAAGTTGATGCAAAGAAAAAGCAGGAGGAGGGTGGGGAGGGAGAGTATTGAGGAGGAAATGGAGGAGCAGGAAAGGGGTGAAGGGAGAAGAGGAAAAACCGGAGGATGGACAGAAGGAGAGGAAAGATGGAGAGAAAGTGGGAGGAAGATGACTAGAGAAACAGGACATTTACAGCACAAAGGACAGATGTCTGTAGGAAATATGTAATACTTTTAAACAATTTGATAGACCCTTTACAGCAAACTTTATTAATTTTAATTTTATGGTATCCAAACTATCCCATTTCTACTAGACATAATAACACGTGTTATTTCAAAGTAATAAATGCTGAAATACTATTGCATTTGTTCAAATAAATATTTTCTAAGGATTTTATGCAAAACTATCCACATTGAATATTTGAAATTGTTTACTCTAATACTTTGCCTTAAGAATTGCCTCCCTCTGTGTGTAATTAAGCAAATATATAAAGCCCATAATGGAAATAAGGAAGAAATTTATGAAGATCTTGTCTACACAGAGCCATGAAGGTTGTATCAAATTAATTAAAATTTGTGGTCCTTTGGTTGTTGACCCCACTATACTAAGTGAAATAAACTGATATTTCTCTTTTCTATTTTACACCACATACTAATAACCTTCCTACAATTCCTACTAAGAACACATAATCTGTAGGTATCAACTCAGTCAATACAGTAGCCTAGAGCATTTATTGCAACTTTCTGCATGATGGCTACCATATCAATTTTCCATCCTTGTGTTTGTTTTATGCTTTGCCTTCTAGCCATCTTATTTCTACATCAAACTTTTATTCTGTAATGAATACTTTTCAGGCTAATCTAGGTGACAATCATTTTTAAGCTTCCTAATACTTTAATATTTAAAGTAACTACTAGATCCCAGAAAGTGAAAAATAATTTAATATGCAAAAATAAAAAGATTATTTGTTTTCTGGTTGGTTCTTAGAGACCTTTGACTCAGTATATATTTAACTGGAATAATTGGACTTTCGAAGTACATGAATATTTCTGAGTCATTTAGAATTCATATAAAAGGACTCAGTTGAAGTTTCAAGCAATACTCACCAGGCTTCCAGTTTTACAAATCAGGTATGTATGTGGACCATCTCTTTGGCATCTTTTTCATTCTTCTTAGATACTGATACATGAATTTAGATAAACTCTGCCTAAAGATTAGAAAGGGGATGCAAAGTATAAAAAGTGACAGTTGTCATTTTGTCTCTCCTCACTAACAGAGACAGAGCTGAGGCTGTCTCAGCTTAAGAGGCAATTGATACTATGTGGGCACTAAGTCAATGACAACTTTCTGACTGTATTTTCTAATTGTCAGAGTCCACAGTAAGATGAGGTATGATGTCATCATAGCTTCCAAAGAGTCAGGAAACAGGACTGAGTGTAAATACAAATGACCATTGATTTATATTTTCCAGTATTTCCTTTGGGTGGCTGGGAGGTGAATCATGGATAATTGAGGACAATTGGTATACCATATGTATCTTACTTTTGTTTACAGCTGTGTCAATAAAAATACCCTGACAGAAGCAATTTAAGAGAGAAAAGGTTTATTTTGCTCACACTTCCTGATTATTGTCCATCACTGTAGGGAAGGCAATATGGTTACAAGTTGAAGCAACTGGTCATATCACATCATCAGTCAAGAGTATTTTAATGCATACATGTTAGTAGTCAGCACATCTTACCTTCTCTTACACAGTCCAAGTTCCTCTGCCTAGAGAATGGTGCCACCCACTCTTATACTGTCTTCTTGCTTCAAGTAGAACAATCAATTGATTTCACATAGATATTCTCAGGAGCTAACCTGCTCCAGACAATGGTTCACTGAGAATCCTTTCCTAGGAGACTAGACAGTGTTGACAATTCACAACCAATCACCACTATAAGCATACAAGTCATGCTAGAATGCTGACAGTTTTTACACATTAAGAATTCATAAGTATGAGGTTTTTGTGGTTGTTAAAAAACAGTTAGACATGGCAGAAACAGTTGTTACACTTTGAAATATGTGCCTTGTCATTGCACAAAGTCTGTGGGTAAATATATCTGATGTGTAAAATAGATGCTGTCATTCAGTAGGCATCATGAAAACAATAATCATCATATTCCATTAAAGTTTTCTTTGATATTATTCCATCATATAGCTGTCCAAATAACAATTCTGGAAGGTTTCTTGTCCTGAATAAACAGAATTTCCACGAATGTTATCATCTTGTATTTTTTTAATTATTTATTTAGTCAATATTTTACCTGAAAGGCCTTTAGCATGAAATGTAAAACTTAGATTTTCAAATTTGTTTTCTACCTTGTCTCTGAAGTTCTCGGATCTACTTAATGTCTCTATTTCCATCCTTCAACACTGACAAGATGTGGGCTCTTTATCCTCTTCTTGATTTAGTAGAGCTGTTTGTGCCATGTCTCTGGCCCTTACGCTTAAAAGCATGTAGACACCAGGGCATCAATTTTTGAGTTCCATAGTATAGACAATAGATGAAACACAGTGCCCTAGTTTGCTTTTGGATTGCTATGATAAAGACTCTGACCAAAAAATATCTGGGAAGAAAAGGCTTATCTCTTCTTGAAGCTTTAGTCCTTCATGAAGGAAAGTCAGGACAAGAATTCAAGAAAGGACCTTGGAGGCATAAACATAAGATGAGGCCATAGAGGAACATGGCTTCTTGATTGCTCTTATGATTTGCTCAACTTCCTTTTTTATAGAACTAAAAACAACCTGCCTAGGGACAGTATTGCCAACTGATGGTGGGCTGGGTTTCTGCACATCAATCCTTATTTAGGAAGTATCACATGGACTTAGCTACAGGTTAATCTAATGAAGGAATTTTCTCCACTCATTTTTCCCTTCCCAAGATGACCATAGATTGTGTCAAGTTGACAAAAAACTAACCAGCATAGATAGTACGTGCTCAATAACAGTAATTCAAATTCTTACTAATGTGTCAGTTTCAAATAACGGCATATGCTAAAGAATCTTTTACTAAATAAAGATCCTCTTGATGTAAAACAATAACAGTTATAATGATAATAACAACAATAAAAATACTATGTATGGTTTTACCTATGAATAGTTCTGTTAAATTTATTGTTTACATAATAACAGAAACACTGAAAAATTTCTTTGAGCCTAGAGTATTAGTTACTTTTATTGATTTTGTGAGAAATTATACAGGAAAACAAGTATAAGGAAGAAAGATTTGTTTGGCCCATAGATCCAGAAACATGTCCGAGTGGAGAGGTATTGGCAGTAGGAGGTACAGACAGTCAGAAAGAGAATGATAGAAGAGTGTCCAGAGTCTGCTCCTCCTCCTTTATCCAGTTTGGCACGGCAGTCCATGGGAAAGTACGACTTACATTTAGGGTAGATCTTCCTACCTCAACCTAATATTTATCTCTTCATTGATTCTAGAACTTTTCAAGCTGAAAGTCAATAGTATCCATCAAATTAAGATACTGTATAATGCCTGTATAAGCATTGCCGTTCATTTTTAAAATGATACTCATAGTATGTATTAATAAGATGGCAGGATAGAGAAGGTATATTTTGAAGAACAAACACGAGCAATATTTTAGAAAATTCTCTCCTTGTGATGTGTCTAGCAAAGAGAAAGGGCATTGCTAATAAACTACCTCGATGGCTCAGACTTTAGAATGTAACACATCACTCAGTATATCTGGTGTTAATCAGGCATGTACACCTGAATACTCATAAAGAAGTTTTTAATTATTTGTGTGATAGCAAGTTTAGATAATACCAGAGGGAGTCATAAATAGTGATTAGGGCTTTCTGTAATAGCTTTTTAATTTGTTACACCATTGTTAATTTATGTTGTATGCTCTATATCATATAAAAATCTTCCCTTTATAAAAGAGCTAGAGAGAAAGCATTCACATCAGGGTGTGTGTTTAGAGAAAAACGTACATATTTATCTTCACCAAGGTTATTATAGAAAGATGTCAAAGACTTTAAAGCCTCAGTGCATAATTCCGAAGTTATACAGCTGCTCTAGGTCCGAGTTGGATGTCTCTGTGTGCTTCAGACAGTTGGCAAGAGGCCTGATGCTAGCATTCTGTGTCTAATTGAAGCAATTCTATAGTTTCTGGTTGAACACAAAAGCTACCCTACTATAGCTGAAGAAGTTCTGTTGTGCTCTCTTTCTTCAAATCCCAAGGAGAGGATAATTAGTCTGTATAATCTTGAGATTATTTTTTACTTAGGGGACCACCCATGATTCTATTTCTACAGCAGGAAAATAAACCTTAAGCAACAAAACAAAAACTTTTTTTGACATATCTTTGTAAATCTTCATAGTGGATATATGACTTAATGCACGCTTTTATCATGCCAATGGGTGCACTGAATTTTAAAATGGAAGATTTTTTTTTCTCTCGGTTTTCAATGAAGATAGCAACTTCCAATTTTTAGTTTAAAAAAATCCCTATATCATTTTCTATAAGCTTTTCATTAGGCATGATGGCCTTATTATGAATCAGCTCACCTCGCTTGCTTAGCCGTCTAGCATTTGTCACTAGAACCCAAGGAGGCAGTTGCTTCCTCCACAGTTTATACCCATTGTCTTGTGAATAATCTTTCAACTAAAACCTAAGCACCTCATGAAGACACAACTTACACTGTTTACACACATTTTTTTTTTTTTAATTTCACAGAACTGGAGCCTTTCTCAACCTTAAGATGTGTTTTTTTTTTTCTAAGCTGTGTGCATATTTCGCTATATTTTAATCACTTGTATTAGAGTGTTGTAGCTGTTAATATTGCTAACAACTTGCTTTATAAACTTTCCTATTTCCAACCCACAATAATCACAAATTGATCCTTTGGTAAAAGATATTTAGAGTTCACTGTTAATTAAATGAGATGATCTTGCTTGAAAGAATGAAGCAGGCTAGATAGAGGTGTAAAGCCCTTGCCAAGGGTGCTGATTAATTTTTGTCTACTTGGCACTAACTAATGTCACTGCAAAGGAGGAGTATTAATTGAGATGATTCCTCCATCAGATTGGGCTGTAGGAAAGTCTATAGGAGGGATGTTTTATTGATAATGACTGATTATCAGAAGACACAGTGCCATCCCTAGACAGGTGATCCTGGGTTGTATTTAAAAAAAAAGCTGAAGAACCCATTGTCAGAAATCCAGTAAGTAACATTAGTACACGGTGTCTCCTTCTCTGTCTCCAGTTCCCTGCCTTGAGTTCCTTCCTTGACTTCCTTCAGTGATAAACTATAAATAAACTCTAGGCCACACAGGGTGGATTACAGAAACCATCTTAGACAGAATGAAAACTGAGGACTGATCTTTATAGTTATATGCTTATCACATATTATAGAGTGGCACTACTTAGTAGGGAGGGATGAGATATGGCCTTGTTGGAATATGAGTAAGCTTGGAGAAAGTGAGGGGCTTGGAGTTTCACATGCTCAGTTCAGGCCCAGTGTCACTCTCTTCCCGATCCCTGCAAACCTGGATACAGAACTCTTTGCTTTTCCAGGTTTACCTGAATGCCACCGTGCTTCTTGCTATGATGATAATGGACTAAACCTCTGAACCTATAAACCAGGCCAATTAAATATTTTCCTTTTTAAGAGATATCATAATCACGTGTTTCTTCACAGCAATAAAACCTAAGACACACATGGATCATGGGGCACAGAAACACACACACATCATACACATATGTGCAGGCCGTAAAAAAAAAAAAAAAAATTGGTTGTTTCATTTACCAATTTTAAAAGGTAAGAATTTGTTTTAACTTAGACATGCCTTTTAGTTATCACACTTAATCATAAGTAAACAAGTAAAATCCTTGACAACATGAGACAAAATCTTCTAAAGATGTCCTTGAGTTCATTTTCTATTGGCCATCTACTTTCAGATACTCAGTCTATCCTTAAACATACTTTGTTTCCTTGATCCCTTGAGGAAATAAAATTTTCATTTGCAAGTAGCTATCAGTTGGAGAGAGCTTCTGGATGAGGGTTAAAGACATGTGTCCACTTTCCATTCAGCTCTAGGATCCCTTCAGTACAGATCCCTACAGGCCCTGTGTATGTTGTCCCAGTGTCTGTGAGTTCATATGTGCATTACACTTTTGCCTCTATCTCCTCTGTCTCTTGGAGTCTTTTTTTTTTTTTGGAGTTCCTTGAGTCCTGAAGGGATGGATTTGATGAACATGCCAAATTCCATTTAGGGCTTAATGTTCCAAGGTCTCTCATTTGCAGTGTAATGTCTGGATTTGGGTCTCTATATTTGTTCCAGTCTGGTACAGGAGGAAACTTCTTGAATGATAGTTGAGCAAGATACTGATATATGAGCATAGTACAATATCATTAGTAGACATTTTATTGCTATATTGCTATATGAATTTGATTTTTTTTCTTTTTTGTTGAATATTTCCATGTCAGCTTTTATTTCTTTATTTCTTTTTTATTAAAAAAAAATGTAATTTTTGTGTATGTATCCCCTTGGTTCCCCTTCCTTCCCTCCTCCCAATCTCTCCCCTTCATCTATTTAGTCTTATGTTCTTGGTCGCCTAAGCAGTGCCAGGAGTGAGTTCCATCTCCATTTATGGAATGTGTCTTTAGTCAAATTAGATATTGTTTGGTTACTCTACAGAATTTGTGCTACCATTACACTAAAAGATTGTATAGGCAGGAGACTATTGTAGATTTAAGAGTTTGTTATTGAGCTTATGTTTCCATTTTTCCTTTGGTAGAGTGCAGTACTAAGGATGCTGTTAACATAGAAGGGAAGGCTAAACACTTCTCCATGTTCAGTTATCTTGGTGCTGTTTTAGCAATGGTGCCCTGCAGTCACTTTGTGAAGGGCACCCTATAGCCTTGATAACAGGCTGTGTTGTTTGAGGATTTCTATGGGATCCCATTGGCCAATAGCTTAATTAGAGATAACCAAACCCAGTACTGGGAATTTCATTGGTGACTTCTCCTTTTAATAGAGCAGGGCTTAGAGTATTTCAGAGAAAGCTCTTTACATAATGTTACAAACACTTTTTCCACACACAATTTTTTGTGAACTTCTATGAGAATGCCGTTTTAACTGTTATTTTCTCTTTACCTAAAAAGTTATTTTGTGAGTCATGTGATGTTTGTTAAACATCATTCTCTTCTTTTTCTTCTGCACATTTGTTTTTGAAACATTCATTGTCTAAGCCAGAAAAATGCTTTGTTTAAAAATATATTATTTCATGAACATGTTTCTCTAAGAATTCAACTTCATAAAAATTTTCATTTTTAAACAATTCCATTCCTTCTCTCTCTTTCCACCTCTGGCCCAGAATTATATTTAGTGTAAAATTTTTGAGCTAGAATTAATCACTCATGACTTTTCTTTATTTAAAACACCTTATTTTATTTACAAGCATAGCTGACATTCTCTTCACCACTACTTCCTGTGCAGTGGGAGAATGAATCCATTTTATATTTAAAAGTAAACAAAACACACAAAAACATGAAAGAGCTTGAGATAAAAATGTTTTCCATCTAAGTCCATGTACACAATAAAACAGCAATAAGTATTTGTAACACTACTTTAGGTCAGCTGTTCCTAAGTAAAAATTATAACCATTAGTATGGTCTTAAGAGGGAAAATGTGTGTAGAAAAAGAAATATGTGCCATAATACTTTAGAGTCTTAATATTTCTTTTCTTTATTTACATAAAAATGGCACATTAGTCACATTTTTAGAATTTTATCACTATATTATACTATATTCATGATCTTATTATTACCCATGCAACAAGAAAAAAATAAGTTGACAATTAAAAATCCAGAATTCTCATTGGCTAGAAGTCTTAGTTTTGGTTTTCACTGCAGTGAAAAGACACCACTCCAAAATTAAGCAGAAGAGGAAAGTATTAATCTCATTTACTGGTCCATGTCACAGCTTATCATTGAAAAAAGTCAGAGCAGAAATCCAAACAGGGCAAGAATCTGGGGACAGGAGGCAGAGGCCATAGACGGGTGCTGCTTACTGTTTTGTTCCTCATTTGTTGCTCAGCTTGCTTTGTTAATAACCCCAGGACCAATGTTCCTAGGATATCCCCACCTACAAAACATTGAACTTCCTCCATCAATTACTATCTTAAAAAAAAAAAAAATACTCTATAGATGTGCTGGTCTATAGCCTGATTTTACAGAAGCATTTTTTTCCAGTTGAGGGTTCTTCCTCTAACTTGACTTTGGTTTTGTTAAATGGACTTAAACTAACCAGCAAATTAGAATATTAATAAAAACAAATTGAGGAACATGTTAAGCAATGGAAAGATGTGTCTGTACAAAACTTGTATTCTGGTCAAAATTCAATTGTTCCATGGTTAGTGACTCTTGACCCTTTACATGTTTTGTTCAAATTCAAGTTCTACTTGAAAGGAACTTTGCACCACACCACCTTCATAGTTTAACAAAAAATGGGCAAACTGTCTCTATTTATTGAAGTTCTAATGCAGCTCCTCATCCCTTCCATATGGGAATTAGAACATGTACCACAGATCACAGCTAATTTCCATATGAAAAACCTGTACATATCCCAGTTTGTTGGAATCTTAATTGAGCAATCATCATTGTGGTTATTCATTCTTATTCATGTTTCTCCTTTCTCTCTCTGCATTCTCCCCTGCCACACACACATTTACCTATGGTTTTTCCTATCCATTTTTTTTTAAGCATTGATATATTGCATCATCTATAAAAAGATTAAGACTTTCCTCTCCAGGGTGTAGCTTTAATGAATTAATATCAATGTGGTTATAAATACATTCACATGTCTTCACTCTGATGCACGTCACCTAAGAGGTTTCAGTTTGGTATCCTGTTTCTTTTTTCAGTTGTGCTTCCTATTGTTAAAGAACAGAGATGAACCCTACAGGAACAAGGGAGGCAGAAAGCACTGATCACCATCACCATCCTCTCAATGAACAGAGTAACTGTTCTGAGGAACTGGTACAGATAGTTTCAGTGGTTTCTATAGTTCATGGCCTACAATGAAACATGAAAGACAAAATCTGTAGTCCAGAAAAATCTGCACTTTAGGCTTCTGAGTAAACAAGGTCTTCTTTACCATGACAGAAAATGTCTAGTTAGTCATATTAGAAAATCCACAGTCACAGCTATAGATTCATGTGAGATTTTCTATTTGAATTAAGCCACCATGAGCTTTAGTTATCTAAAGGTATAACTGAAAAATTGAGATCTTTGTGTTTATTTTTTTTCAAGACACCTGGTCAATACTGAGTAAGGTTCAAGAATGAAATCAACTTTTTTCTCTTTCATTCTTCAATTACATATGGATGAAAAAGGGTATGGCTTGAATATTGGCATTCCTCCAAGTTTTTCTTGCTAGAAATGAGTTTCCCAATGTGCTGGTGTTCAACCGTAGACCTATATCAACAGATCATCCATCTCACTGTAAGGTAATTAAGCTGGGGTTCCTTCCTTATGAATAAATCAGTGCTTTTGCTCAGACCTTTAATTTTCATAGATTGGATTAGTAAGAAATGGGAGTGTTTTTAAAAGCAATATTGAATCTTTATGAACTTTAATACCTCTTTTCAGTATGCAATATTAAGTTTCAGATATTTTGCTATAAAAATTCAAACAAAAATATTATGTCTCTGACAGTGTCCTTAGACAGCTACTAAAGTATTGAATAAGATTAAAGGGAGGTATTTGTCCCTGAGATGTCCACACTGCAAATAGAAAAGGAATTTGGTTAAATAATCATACATCCACCAACAATAAGACAAATTTTAAGGAAAAAAAAATCTCAACAACTATGGGCTAGAAAACTAATTGAGAAGAAGTTGTTTAGAAAGTGCAAGTAGGAAAATGTTTGACCTTTTTGGAAATGATATCTGAGATAAGGCCATATAGTAAAAGAGAATAAAGCAGCACTGCTGGAAATATGGAATAAATCTCAGAGACAGAAGTAAGAAGTGAGGTCAGACAAAAGGCAGGGGCCTGATCAAACTATATTCTATAGGAGAATGACAGGAGTCAAGTAAATGGTTGTGACAGCGGCATGGCACAGCAAGATTTTTATTTTCAAAATACTTCTCAATAACGGTATAAAATTCTGATCTGGGAGAGGAAAGAAATGAACGATTAGCTAATAGGGCTGCTGTCAACTAGGAGTGAACTGAAGGTCATGAAGCAGTGGTGGTGGAACCCAAGAAATTAGGAACAAATTAAAGATATGATTGAATGATAGAATTCCCTGAGCTCTGGTGTGTGTGTGTGTGTGTGTGTGTGTGTGTGTGTGTGTGTGTGTATGTATGTGCGTGTCTGTGTTTTTCTCTGTGTGTGTCTGTCTGTCTGTCTGTCTTTCTGTCTGTCTGTCTATCTCTCTCTCTCTGTGTGTGTAAATAGTAAAAGGTAAAAATCAGTAAGTTCAACTCTCTACTCTTTTAAAATGTAACTAGTAGAATGGAGACATGGTATTTTGCAAACTTAGAAGATATGCACTTTGAGGTATTTGATATAAATCTTACTTAGTGCTTTAGTTTTAAAATGTGAAATTCAAAGCTGATAGATCAGTCACTTTTTGATATAAAAGTCAGAGCCTCATCAGAGCACAGGAGTTATATGAGACACTTAAAGACTTAGATGTTTCTAAATAGGAGGGCCCAGCATTCCAGCATCCAAGAGAAAGTGGAAAAGGAATACCTGTGACGGGAAAGGCATAGAGAAAATATGCTTATCAACAAAGGGGCTTGATTGCCCACAGTCTAAGAGAGTTTCGCAAAGAAAAGACACAGGAAGACAAAAATACAACAAAATAAAGACCTTTCTGCCAAATGATTGTGAGAAATAAAGGAAGATGAATAAAAGATGGTCATGTGGCTCATACCTGTACTCCCAGCATTTTGGAGGCTTTGACAGAAGCTTGGTAGAATAGTCTACAGGAGAGCTTTATTCCCAGAGTATTAAATAATAATGATAATAATCCTAATGATAATAAGATGATGATGATGATGATGATGAGTAGGATGCCACTAAGGAGACCTAACCATGCCTAGGAGTTTTTGGCTGAGCATTCTGAAGTACTATTGAGAATGCTAATCCTATGAGAAGTCTTTGCAGTAAGCATTTTGCTCTTTCTCCAGTTTAAATGACCGAAGCTGCCACGGTTGAACAGCTTAGCCACTTGATAGACAGCTGTCAGACCTCTCTTTTGTGCCTGGTTGACTTAAATGGGGAACTGTCAATCAGGCAACTGCTTGACAGTGGCCAGACTATCGTCATGGCAGCCTTGTTGAATGTGGCTCAGTGAAACTCTCTTCTAAGAAACATGACCAGCTAAACTATCTATGAAGCTCATACTCGTGCTTCAGGAGGGGAGTTGCTCCAGTGTTGACTGTTCTAGTAGGCTGGCACCAGCTTAGAAGAGTTAATGTCAGTGAGGACAAACATCAGTGTCCTCAGGATGACTCTCCTATCTTGGAATTGTCTCCATTTACTCCTGGCAGGGAAGTGCCTGTAACTCCTAAAGTGCCTCAGAATGGTATGCATTTAGGTGTGTGATAGGCAGAACCAGAAGATATGGTAAGGAAAGTCACATCCCAACGTTGTCTGTATAAATATCAGTTTCTTTGCCTTTTCCTATCAGGCTGGTAGACTCTTTGCTGTGTAGTATATCCCTGGTATGGCACTATTAAGTCCTGATGGAAATCTCTCCGGAATGATAATTTGCCTTCTTATCTTTATCACTGGTTGAGCTAGCAAGGTTACTGTGTGGAGAGCAAACAAGCCTCTAGAATTACAGTTCCCACAGTAGGAACGACACAGCCGTGTCAACAGCATTCCCAGTCAAGTTTTTGAGGAACTCCATAAAATAGTAGAAAAAGGGAGCTAGGAATGCTTGAGTTGTGGAGGCAAAAAGCAGCAAACATTGGGCCGGCAAAATCTGAAAGCCCATATTGTTTGTTTGAAAAATTCCAGAAAACTGAAAAGCTTGTAGAGCCAAAGATCCCAATGCCCAAAGCAGAGGAACTCTGATACTAGAGCTTTTAGGTGATGGGTCACTGACACCAGCATCAAAAGCAATTGTTCTGTGACCTCAATTTCTGTATCTATAAATCTCCGGCTTTGAAGACTTGAAGCAGTAAGCTCCCAGATTCAAAGCCTCTGTGTTGGAATCCTAGAGCTTTCTCTGACCTGAACACACTGAGCTGCAAGACCCTAGTTCTTGGGGCTTGAAGACTTACCGCTGCCTGAAGCTATAGATCTCTGGATTAGAAGCAAAGACAGTAAGCTAGGACTAAAGGGTTAAAAAAAAAATACCAGCAAGGGAACTGAC
Organism: Phyllotis vaccarum; assembly: GCA_033318265.1. Classification (NCBI taxonomy): domain Eukaryota; kingdom Metazoa; phylum Chordata; class Mammalia; order Rodentia; family Cricetidae; genus Phyllotis; species Phyllotis vaccarum. The sequence continues at coordinate 11,952,191 of JARWLC010000004.1, read as the reverse complement.
CTTCCTTATTCAAAATGTCCATCCAAAGTGAGCCAAAGGTCAATCATCAGTCATTTGTAACAAATACAGAGACAAGGCCAGGAGTTTGACCGACCGCTAGAATGATCAGAATAGAGCAAACTCAAGTAGAAGGAAAGTATGAAAGGCAGAACTGGAAGAACAGAGATTTTTCAGTTGTTGACTATGTAAAGGACCTTTTTAGAGACAGAAATATTAGCTCATGATCATCCTCTCTGCCTAGCCCAGGGTGTGGGAGGGGCTGGCAGTGCAGCCAAGCAACAGCCGAAAAGCCGTACATTCTGAAGATGAGTGTTCAGTATCTTATAGTTTTAAGTAAGCAAAATGGCTTACTGTTGGCTTTGCCTATAAAAAAACCATGGATTACTCAGCACTAAATGGAATATCTGTATCAGACTTCTTCACAAGGCTCAGAGCAAGGTGCAGAAAGATCATAAGAACCAGAGGGAGGAGAAAACTACATGGAAACACTGTTTTCCTGAAAAAGCAGGGCATCATACACATGACTTAACAGCAGTTGTGACTGTGGGCACAAGACATGTCCAAGTTCAATCCAGACAAAACCGTAGTAGGGGCACCAAGTCTCACCTTCTGATAAAGTGATATCTATATTTGGCAGCTTCTGGGAGGGAGAATCATTGTTTTTAAAGGGTAGATCTTGATTAGTTAACCATTCCTCAGCTGAAGGCCATACTTCCGAGCATGAGCATGTTTAAACTTTTCCTGATGCATTTCACGATGATAACATGTAAAAATGAGGGCGCAGAGTTGAGTGGGTTGGGAAGTGAGGTAAATCTTGAAGGAGATGGGAATGAATATATTGTAATTACATTATAAAATTCACAAAGAATGAATAAAGAGGAAAAATAAAAGAAGCAAAAATAATATTAAAAACCATAATCCATTTCCTGATACATAATGATATACTTAGATGAGAGTCATAAACCATAATTGCCAAATAAAGGGAAAATAACATGATGAAAAATTAAGAGACATAGGGATTATAGAACATGCTGGAGATGAAAAGGCATCATGCCATTATTCATCATCATTATTATTATTATTATTATTATTATTATTATTATTATTATTATTACTATTATTATTTTCCACAGGATTCTTCCTGGAAGACTCAAATGTGAAGCTAACAAAGCCCATAGAACAATGTGAAATAAGTATTAGAGTAACCCAAAATGAAAATTTTTAAAGAGCAAGTTAATTTACTACAAAATTATAAAATATGTGAGAAATGGTTTGGATTTTTGAACCTGTTTGAAAGGGGAGGCAATTTTTAGTGTAATAACCAACATAAAACAATCAATGAATGAAAAAAGAGGCTATGGATTCTAAAAAAAAGAAAAAAAAATCGAAAAAAACAAAAAACAAACAAAACCCCCCACCAAACTAGAAAGGGTGTGTGGGAGGGTTTGGAGGGAGGAAAGGGGAAGGGGAGGGAAATAATGCAATTATATTTTAATCTCAAAAATAAGAGAAATACTTTTTAAAACAGGTTTTAAAGTTAAGTAATATTTCTTCCTTAAGCACTTCATGGACTGGTCCTGGATCCTGCCTGGGGAGGTGATGAATGCAGAAAGAAGGCAGAGAGACCTGTCCAGAAAAACAGGTCAGATGGACTGTGAGCACTTGGAGGGAGCCATATCAAGTAAACAACAATCCTGAGCCTTGCAACATTCCCTATGCACAGCACAGGGGGAGGAGCTAAAGGTAGCCTCAGGCTGTACACATCTGGGAGGAAGAAGATGCAGGGGCTTTTTTTTTTTTTTGCACACACTGATTGCTTGTCCCTAATACTCATACTTGCACACACTGTTTTACGTAACAACTAGAGTAAAGCTTGCCTTTTCTCTCACCCATCCAGGACTTTGACATTTCAACAGTCTGAAGCACTGGGTCCTTGGATTCTTGTGACACTGGACACTAACATTCCCTCAGAGCTCTTTAAACTTATGGTCAAGACTCTTTCAGCTCGCCATATTCCTTAAGTCTTTATTGTTTCTTGAGGTGTTCTGTTTTGTTTTTAAATAGGGAGTAAATTCTTTTTTGTTGTTATTGTGATTAAATAAAATTCATACAATATCTTCTAAGAATAATTAGAACATCTTTTGAATAAGTAAGTTTTCTTGTTTTGTAATATAGATTATGATTGTGATTGGGACAAACAAGGGTCCCGAAGAATGCAGTCCTGGGTTTTTGTGTGTATGGTCAATGGCTGCATGTGAGGGGTAGGGTACTGCTCTTGTGCTGATTAAGGAACTCATGTTACACACTTCTTTGTCTTTGACCACACATACGGTAGTTGGTGAAGATTATAATGATGGTATTGAACTTTTCTTTTGAAGAAAAAAAAAGGAAGAAAGAATCAGAATTGATTTAAAACAATGTTTACTTTAAGAACTCTTGTCTTTGGCATGAAGTACACTAAACTTTTTCAGTTTGCTAAGTATTTTCTTATTGCTATTATTTCAGATAAGACTTTGCAGAATGTCTTAAGGGAATTCAAGGAGTTTATTTGTAGAAACAAAACATACTCATAATAATAGTGGTAGGTGTCATGGTAACAGGTAACAATTACTGATCATTTATCCTGTCCTCCATGCCTACGAATAAACATTTTTAATCTTTACAAATTCTTGCAAGAATCATGTGCCTTTCTCATCTTAATTTATAGCTCAGCACACTGAGGCTTAAATAGATTCAGTGATTTGTCTAAGGTACACAGCTGACACTGAGCTCTGTCTAGATTGGGGTACTTTTTAGTTCAGTACTTATATTTTAAAATTGCACAATACATTGTTCTATAGCATAAGGAAACACTAGTGCTCTAAACAAAGATTCCTATGTGGTTTCTCATTCCATCTTGACGTCCTTTTACCTTGGTGACCTTGAGCACAGTAGCTAATTTCCCAGTTCTGTCAGTCATCTTTCTGGTGGTAAGAATTACAGTTATAAACCTCAGAACTCAGAGGTTTATATATATGGGGACTCAGAGGAGGTGGAGGGAGAGGTCATGACTGAGAGAATGCATTTGAAATAGTAAGATACACCTCTTTCAGTTACTAATACTTAATGTTGACTCTGTTATCCACAGTACTAACAACAGAAACACACGGCTGCAGATGTGGAGGCAAGGCTCATAAACTAAAGCAGATGACTGTTGGTAAAAAGAGAGAAAAACATGGATAATTTGGAAGTAAGATAATAATATTAATTTTGAAGGTTTTAAAGGTTCTTCTCTCTGCCCCATAAAACTTATTCTCAAGGAACAGATGAAATGCCCAGAGGTAATGATGTCATTATAGGTTTTTATAGCTCACAAACTACTTTAGGGGGGGCACTTCAGAAAACATTGCACTTGTCATAAATTAAACATAGGGCATGGCAATGCATTGTTGCCTGAATACACTTAGAAGTAGACAAACACCTGAACTCTACAAAAGAAAAGAAATGATAAAGAAGTCTCCATTCACAGCATAGTCTTGATCTAAACTAGCCCATTTTCTTAACCATGGACCCACATGAAATCCCAGCACATACCTTCTTAAAAATCACTTTTTTTGACACTATGATGCTTTTAAAAATTAACATTTCACCTGAGGCTCAAGGAACATCAAGGAAGAGGAGAAGGAAAGACTGTAAAAGCCAGAGAAATTAAAAGATGCTGTACATGACAATGAAGTCTCAACAATATGGCTCCTTAAGAAGACCTGGGCTAGGCATGGAAAGGAAAATCTCTGATGGGGCCCCCACCCTTAGAAAAAGAACTATAAGACAACCAAGAACCACTGAAAAAGGGATAATTAGTCTTAGGGTAGGCCATTAATAGATCATCCAATACTAAGGGATTAGCCCTGAAATTATATACACCCAAATAACACTAAATAGATACAGCAGGTTATTTTCACATATTTGTGTGTTAATGTGTGTGTCTGAATATACATACAGAGTATGGGGACTCAGAGGATTTGGAGGGAGAGGACATAGGAGGGGTTAAATGCAGGAAAGAGAAGAAAAAAATACTGCAATAATATTTTAATAACAATGATTTTTAAAAATTAAAAACATAAATATTTTAACTGTAGTGTATATGAAATTGATATAAATGATAAATACTATTTTTATAAAGAATCACTATCAATTCAAAGGATGAAAATATTAGTATGTGCGACACAGGGATAAATCTTAAAAAGATTTTAAATTAAATCATTGTCAAAATCCCAAACCCTTCACACTATAATTCTCTTTATGTGATATTTAAGAATTAATAAAACTATAGGATAGAACACACATCATCTATGTCTGACAATGTCAGTAAGGGTAAACTCTCTTAGAAGTCATGTAGGAACTTTGTAGGATAATGAAAATATTTTGAATTTTGAGCATAGTGGGGTTTATATGAGTATGTAAATCTGTTAAAATTCATTGACTTCCGTGATGGCTGTTTTTGGTTGACAACTTGACTATATCTGTAATAAAGTATGATTCAGAAATGGAGGGCACACTTGTGATCGGATTCTCAAGGCAAGAAGACATAGGGTTTTGATCTGGATCTTGAACGATGACACATACCTTTAATCCAGACCTCGAGGCTGGAAGCCATACCTTTAATCTGGGCCACCCCTTCTGTTGGAAGTCTGTAAAGGACAGTGGATAAAGGAAGGGTTCATTCTTTTCCTGCTTGCCCTCACCTTGCCAGCATAGCCATTCCAGCTGTGACACCAATCCTTCTGGGACTGAGTAGCTACTAGATTCTTAGACTTTACATATCATTGGTCATTGTTGAACTGCAGCCTGTAAAGCATCCCAAGAAATTGCAGTAGGGGGGGAGGAGAAGGAGGAAGATTCATTCTATAAATTCTGAGACCCTAGAGATCTCTAACTAATCAACTCTATTCTTTAAATGGGTGAATTTTATTGTATGTAAAATATACATCAATAAACATGACATAAACATTAAAAACAAATTAACACTGTCAACATTCTTTGAAAGGGCATAGAAATATTTAGTTTGTCTTTTCCCTTTACACTTCCATCAGACGTTGGTTTGCACCTGCCACCTATCACGATGACTTTGACAGAGATGAACAGGACAGGTTCACGCAGTGAACTATTCAACAGTAACTAGAGCTGACAAATTCTCCGCAGATGTCCCATCAACTCTCTGCTCCCTTTGGGTAGAAGAGGAAGATAGGAGGGGGAATCATTTTCTCAGGCTGCATTTTCACATCAGGGAGTCTAAGGAAACTGTTCTTAAAGGGCCATCCATGACAATAGAAAATAGAAAATCACTTGTCTGCCCGAAGCATAACATATAACAACACATAACCAGGCTCTATATGGCTCCTTCATACATAGACATGTCTTGATGGTAGCTGCTTTATGGTTTAAATTTATTTTATCTTTTTGGATTATAAGATAATTATATCTACTTCCCCCTTCCTTTTTTCATTTCAAATCCTCTCATATGTCTTTTATTGCTCACTTTCTAATTCATGTCTTCTTTACTCATTAATTATAAACACATAAATCTGATAAATTTTTCATGTATTTTATGGGAAATGAGTTGAAATCTTCATGCTGTACATCTCTCTTAGAAATTCATTATGCATGTTAACAAATAAAATGCTGATAGTTTTTACACTAAAGAAATCTATTCTTTTCTAAACAAATTAATTTAAAATTTAGTTACCAAGGAGTCTTTTCTTTTCTCTAACTGACCTTCACCCTGCAAAACAAGGATTTTGTGAAATATGCTTATGGCAGTGAATTGTTCCCGAAAGACACTAAGGAAAGAATGTATTACACAAAATAACATCTCTGGAGTACATGTTGATAGCACAGGGAAAACACCCTCAGAATGAAGCTGAAAAAATGCAGGGATGTGAGAAGGAATTTTCTTCCAGATAGTACCCTTTAGCAAAGATAAAGAAGTTACTATATGTAGCAGGAAGAAAACAATCTCTCTCTCTCTCTCTCTCTCTCTCTCTCTCTCTCTCTGTCTCTCTCTCACATACACACACACACACACACACACACACACACACACACACACACACACACGCAATACTCAGTCATTAGAACTTAATTGTTGAACTAGGCAATAGATTTTAGTGGAATATACATAAAATGAAATAGGCTTTGAATGTTAAGCAAAAATGTTATTTGTCAGTAAATAAAAAAATACAATATTAAGGACCAGCATAGCTTTTATTCTGATAAAAAAATAAAATCTTTTACTTTTTTGAAAAAGTAAAAAATACAATGTATAAACTGATTTGTGAATTATATCATCCAAACTTCCATAATGACCTCCTAGTTTATTTTCTGTCATTGTGATAAATACCTTGATCACAAGTAATTTAAAGGAAAAATATTTATTTATGTTCACATATTACAGTCAATAGTTGAGGCAGGAACCCTCCAAAAGACCGTGGAGGAATGCTAGTAACTGGATAGTTCTCTGTCTCACACACCAATTTTCTTATATAGTTCAGAATCTCTTGCCCAGGGAATGGTCCTGCCCAAAGTGCTGGGCCATTCTGCATCAATTCATAATGAATACAATCCTTCATAGACATGTCTAATGACCAACTGGATAAATAAAATAACTAAACAGAGCTTCTTTGTTCAGGTGATTTTTGAAAGTTACTGTTAACTGGAGGAGAAATATGGGAAAGATATAGGGTTTATCAACTTAGAGAGGAAAGAATTTTTATAATAAGAAAATGCCCCCCCCATGTGTGACTTCAAGGTCAGCACCATCATAGTCATGGGAAGTGACTCAGGACAGCTTAGTTAAAGCTCCAACACTCTAGCAGAGAACAGAAATTAGGCACCAAGGAATTGCAGAGAACACAGGAAGTTGTTGTAATATGGGTTTTCTCGGGTCCCAGACAGCCAGAGATCTGGGACCCACAGCCCTGCCGCCCGAGACCGCTTAGCGGCCCAGCCGCCCAGGTCCCCAAAAATAACTCAGAGGCTTATATTAAGTTCATGCTGTTTGGCCTATGGCTCAGGCACATTGCTAGCTAGCTCTTACATTTTAAATCAACCCATTTCTATTAATCCGCGGGCCACGTGGGCCCAGCCCGTAGCTCACCAGTGTTCCTTACATGTCGTCTCTTGGGCGGCTTCCGCGCGGTCTGCCTCTAACTCCGCCCTGCTTCTCTTACCTAAGCTCTGATTTCTCCTCCTACCTATTTTACAGTACCTGCCATGGCCCAAACCAGCTCCTTTATTTAAAGATACAGTACGCACAAATGTATTCCCACATTTCCCCCTTTTTCTCTAATCAAAAAGGAAGGTTTCAATTTTAATATAGCAAAATTACATATAACAAAATAGCTATCAAGCAAGAATTATAGTTACAATATCTAGTCTATTTGTATTTAGCAAAATTAAAGAAAATACTCTATCATCTATCTTATCTTTATGAATCTAAAGTTTTATATCTAATATATTTTTCAAATGACTAAGAAAAACTGTACATATAACTATCTAATCTTCAACTACATCAAAGACCACAGAAGGATATAATATTTACCCAAGTAAACCAGAAGTGCAAACGACTTCTAAAATCTAGAAAGGACAGAGATGACACCTATCTGCCTGGACAGTCACCCAAAGTTCTTTTATAAAGTTGGGGCATTCATCTTCAGCCTACAGGCCCAAAGTCTCTTTTCATTTCAGTGAAGTAGGAAATCCGCTCTGCCCATTTTGGCACAGTTCATCCGTTGTTTTTCCTTGAGTCTTGAAGAATGTCTGACAGTTTTCTCTGTAAAGCAGGAACCCGAATGATGATCTTGGCTTGCTCTGCCAAAGTCCAGGGGTCATCTTCTTATGGAACCTGCATGTCCAGTTTAAACAGCATACTGTCAAGCAGTCAATATAAAAACAGTTTCTTCTCCAGTGGCTTACCATTACCACAAATAGATGAGACTCTATATGGAGTTTCTTCAATGCCCATTTTCTTGTTGAAGTAAATTAGTGCTGCCAGGTATAGACCTGTCTCACTGTCCAGAAAAGTCTAAGCTCTTAAAATATTTTAAATGCCATATTCTGTAGGTCTTAGAAGTATTTGAAGATTATCTATTTAATTGAAATATATCTTTGTATACTTAAAAATCTTAACTAACCTAACTATAAGTTTGATTATCAAAAGTGACTATTAACCTTCATTTCTTAATTATACACTACAATTTTAAAACAGTTACATGAACATCATACCTTAAACAAGAATAGAAAAACACATATAGCATAACAAAATTGACCTTAAATTTGTATCAATAAACCAAAATCTATACCAATGTAAAGCATTTTGAGATTAACAGCTGATTACCTGTAAATTCAATAATCTAATTTTTTAAAAAAGCATTTACACACTATATCTCTCGTTTTTTTTTAGAAAGAAATTGACTATGACCATTAACCATTTATAATGAAAACAAACATCCAGAAATAATATTTGGGGAATTTGGGCGTTGTTTTTCTATTACTACTTCCTGCTGATTAAGGGGCGTTGAAAATCTCACGGTTGTTGAGACTGGGTCATAATCTGCAGCTGTGAAGCTGATCTGGCCATCTCTTCTCATCAGAGGTTTTTTCAGGGGGTCTTGGTTGATGAAACCATATTTGCCTGGAAGCAATCCACAGGTTCTCATCTGTGGAGACAGAAACAGAACTCTTCCAAAGCAATAAATCCTTAGACACAAATTTCAAAATCAAAATACCTCTAAAATATACATTCTTGTTTAACTTAGTAGCCTTTGCAATCCATTGTCTTTTTGTAGTTAGCTCATTAACAGTTAAAAAATTAAAAGAAAACACAATAACAACCAAAATCCAGATTTTGTGTCTATTTTCCATCTTTATGTGGCTTATTATAATTTTATTACTCTATTTCTCACTTTAAAAACTTTTTCTAACCTCTTTCTTTTTTCTCTGAAGCCTATGTACCTTTTACAAACATTGTAACCCGTTTACAGGTTTTCTTTTTATCTGAATCTGTTTTATTGTGAATCCTTAATCATCTTCCAACCTTAAGAGCTTTTAAAATACATTCTCCAAAAAGAAACACAGTTTTTACAAATTAGGCTGAATCACTAAGTTTTCTTAAGCGGACCGTAAACAGAGCACACCCAAGAAGATGCTGCCACGCAGAAAATCTGTTTCTCTTTTGTTCCAAATAAGCAGAAATCTAAAATCAATCACATTACTGAATCTTTTGTTAGTTTTTAGGAACCCGCCTGATTGTAGCTCACACTGCCTGTCGCCAGCCCGCCGCTGGCGCCATTTTGAGTGTGACCCGGACCATGCTTTGTTTGTACAAAGACCCGCTCTACACACACAATTTGGAAGCTGCCTTTGCTCAGTTTCTGCGATCTAGAACTCTTTTTAATCTTTCTCAGGCTCTAAGTGGATAATCGCCCCACGTTTGGCGCCAGATGTAGGCAGAGTTTACCCACAAGAACACCAATACTAGAAAAATATTTATTAAAATATAATCTAGAACTCACGGTACCAGCAACAGATTACAATAGCACCTGAACAGGAACTGGAGTCTGCAGACGGACGGACGATGGAATCCCCTCTCGCAGCCCGGAACCAGGAAGAGAGCGTCTCGTATCTCGCAGACCCTTTTCAATGGGGATTTTCCCCCGCCCCTTTCAGGTCGGGGGACCCGGTGCTCTGTATAAATGTCCCTTGACCTTGTCAGCTGACACCTGAATCCCACAACAGGAAGTTCTGGAGAAAAGAATCTCTGATGTTCAAAACTCTCAGGCTGCTTCAGATTGAACAGACCAGACACTAATGGTCTAAGCACAGGCACTGAAAAGATGAGCTGACGAAATGGATTTTTGAAATAGAACCTAGCATGTGCTAACTGCAAGAAACTCAAGCAAGCTATAACAACACTTTAGAGCTCAATGGGCAGAAAGGCATCTTTACCAATAATAATAATTAAGGTATACAATACAAAGTATACTCCAGGAAGAAGTTAGACCACCCAGAATAGTCTAGTTTGCTTTCTGTGGCGGTGATAACCACCATGACTAAAAGCAATTCGGGAAAAGGGAGAATTATTTTAGCTTACATTGCCAACTCATAGTTCACTGTTTGAAGGGATTCAGGAAAAAAAAAAAAACAAGCTGAAATTGAAGCAAAAAGCAAAAATCATTGGAGAATTGTGTATTAGGGCTTGTTCTCAGGCTTATATTGTTCAGCTAGCACTTGTATTAGTACAGATCAAAATTTCTAAAAATGGTGCTGCTCACAGTAGGCTGGGCCACCCCACATCAATCACCAACAAAGTAACTGTTCCTCAGACATGCTCCTAGGTCTATAAGACCAAGGCAATCCCTCAGCTGTTGTTTCTTCTCTGTAGTGACTCCTGGTTGTATCAAGTTGACAATAAAAACTAAGCTACACATTGGCTATAGAGTGAACCAGAGGCTGAAGATAAAGCCAAGTTTATAAAATATTTGCCACACAAGCTCAAGAATATGAGTCAGTTCTAAATAAAAAAGTGGATATAGTGGCATACAATTATAATTGGATTGATAGAGAAGCAGAGATATGCGGCGTGTCTGATTTAGCTAATATTGAGTCTATTCCCACCCCCAGAGTTCCCAATGAGAAACCCAATGTCAAAAAAAAAAATGGATCTGGAAAAACAGTATCTGAAGATTACCTCTTGCCTACAGACAAGCATAACTGCACATGTCACACACACACACACACACACACACACACACACACACACACACACATACACATACACACACACATACACACACACATATATATATATTCACACACACACACACAAGAATCCACCAGGTATAATAACAAATATAATTACTTATAAACATTTAAAAAGAGTCAGAAAATTATGAAAATCTCAAAAATTGAATGAAGAGTACACACCGCTGGTAATATAACTTATCCTTTAAAATTTACAAGATGCTAGGTCAGGGTTATGTACAGTTGTACAGCTGTGGGAGGATTAGGTTGTGCCATTGTAAATAACTGTCCCACCCACTGGTGTAATAAAAAGTGCTGATTGGCCAAAGGCAGGTAGGAAGTGTGGGCAGGGCTACCAGACTAAGAGAACTATGAGAACAGAATGCCAGAGAGAATGTCAGAGAGAAGCCGGAAGAAGCAGAGGACAACTGTGCTGCTCTAAGAAAAGGTACCGAGCCACATGGCTGAACAAGATAAGAGACATGGGTTAGTTTAAGGATAAAGAGCAAGTTATATGCTTGGGCCTTAGGCCGATCAGCTTAAAACTATAGTAAGCCTCTGTGTGTCTCTTTGGGACTGTGGGACTGCGGGACTGCGGGTTTGTGAGTCCAAAACCTGAGGTTAGGCCCAAAAGTCTGGGCCAGAAACCTCCTACTACATACAGCCATTAAAGACAGTAGTACACAAATATGTATCAAAATACTTGAAGATGACCAGCCATTAATCCCTTTTCTTATCACATACCCTAAATGAACTCCACAATGAATGCAAAGTGGTATAAACGTTGGGGTTTGTTGTCATCAATTTTGCTAAAAATTTATAAGAATTATTTACATTTTCATCAACAGAATCAAGAATTGTGAACATGCCTGAAGAAGTAATGATTGTAAATACATGTAAACACGAAAAAGAAAATATCAGACCATTAAGAAAAATTGAAGGGAGTGGAGAATAGAAATAAAATCCTGTGATTACTAAAGTAGCCGGTTTCCTGATCAGTCACTTAGAACTAGCAGATAGGAAATCATCAAAGCCATGAAAAATGTAAACAAACCTTCACACAATGAATTCTACTTGGTATTTATAGAATTCATCACACCAGACAGTAACATGCTCATTATTCCTAGGTACATACAGTATTCTTAGGTACATAACAGTATTCATCAAGAGCCAGTTTATGATTCATAAAAGAAGCTTTAGCAATATAAAATAAATTGTTAACACATACAAACATATTCTTTAACCAATTGAATTAACTATAAAATGGTAGCAGAAAGATAACAGATAAAACTTCCAACACTGCTAAATTAAATAGCACACTCTCAAATAGGCCATGGACACTTTTCAGTAGTCCATGGGACTACAGAGAAAAAGGTTCAATAGAAAATAAGAAGGAAGTTATTTTAAGAGAATATTGAGGAACAAAAATCCTTTCATATAATATGAATATCAGACTGAGTTCCCTGTAGTGGTTAACTCTACATAGTTATAGAGTACGACAGAGCATTTAATTTTCTCTTTGTGAGTGATAATATTTTCTATGTATGTTTTTCAGATTGTTTGATAAGACATTTCATTAGATTTATATAATGGAAAATTTTAATTTTCTCTATCGTTTGAAAAATGCCTTTTGTGATAGAAGTGTTTGGTAAAATCTACCATAAAGCCATTAGGGCCTCAAGTTGTGTGTTTGTGTGTGTGTGTGTGTGTGTGTGTGTGTGTGTGTGTGTGTGTGTGTGTGTGTATGTGTGTGTGTATGTGTGTGTGTATTTGTGTGTGTGCATCTGTGGTTAAGTTTTGATGAGATATGGTCTTATTCAGTTAATTGCTATAGATGAGATTTCTAAAACTTTCTCCTATTACTTTTATTACATTTTAATTGCAAGTCAAATGGTAACTTCATTAGAGTTGTTCAATTTACAGGCATTATTATATGATGATGTCTGTAATAATGTTTCAATGATTTCAGCTTCTACAGTTTAGGAGGAAGCATCCAGGAACAGATCTATCCTTAGTTCTCAATAAAATCACTTCTGGACTATACACAGCCAAAGAAAAGTCTGTTCTCTCATTTCTAAACTGTCCTCCCTACACCCAAAATAGAAGACTGGCAAAGGTAGACAGTTGCACATCATTTATATAAGCTCTGGGACTTCTTTGAATTTCCTTTTTATCGTTTTCTTTTGGTTGTTTTTCTTCCTAGCACAGGAAGAAAATATTAGCATTTTTGCCTGATTTCTAATTTCATCATCTAAAGTGAGGCAATGAGGCTTTATGAGAAACAGACTTCTTCCCAGCATGGGATAAGGAATATTAAAGACAGCTGGGAACACTTTTTAGTGACAAAAACAGAGAATGACTCAAAAGAAAATGTGTGTATATCTAATATATATGGGAAATATGTATTTTACTCTTCAAACAAATACCATTTAACTCAAAGGGGAAAAATTCTTCAAAGTCTACTGCATCCCTTTAAATAATTTTAATATTCTTCATTACACTTCATTATTGTTCAGTGCAGTTCAAACTCATAACTTCGAGAACATTTTATGAAACATAGTTGATGTTCCTCAGAAAAATTATTTAATAATAACATGTGCAAAATAGTCAACATTACATCTAAAAGTTATCTCTTTGAAGCAAAACTGTCAAGAGTAAATACCAGCTCAAGAAAAGAATTGTATGTAAATCTCAAGACATTATTTTATACACATTGTTAGAATACCTATAGAACATGTTTCACTTTGATGGAAACACACTGAAGTCCTCTTATAACTATGGAAGAGTTGATATCAAAATAGATAACATCAATTAAAATAAAAATTATGTCTCTTTTTATCATCCAGTAATTAACTTATTTAATTTTTACCTATGTATTCTCAAATAACTTTGTGTATGTGTATGCATGTTGCATGTCCACGTATGTGATGTTAAAGTATATATATGCATGTGTGGAGCTTAGGGTTCCATGTCAGATTACTTCTTCTATACCTCTCCACTATTTATGATTTCTATTACATCTGCTTACTGCACTGTGTATGTGTGTAAGGATATTCCATGGTGTATGTGTAGAAATCAAAAGAGAAACCACAAGAATCAGTTCTCAATTTTTACTTTGTAGATCTTTGGAATCAAATTCAGATTGTTGGGCTTGGTGACAAGTGCCATTTAATGTGACATCTCACAGACAACTGTCCTTATTTTGAGATATTGTCTCTCACTGAACCTGGAACTCACTCTTTAGACAAGACTTGCTAGGTACACATCTCCATCACTAGAAAAGGTTAGTGATGTGGGAATGTCTTTCTTTATGCTGTGAATGTCAATCTTTAAATAAAGGAGCTGTTTTGGTCCATGACAGGCACCATAGAAGAAGTAGGTGGAGAATCAGAATGGGGAGGAGAAGCAGGGCGGAGTCAGAGAGAAGGAGCCAGAAGCCCAAAGAAGAAACATGTAAGGAACACAGGTGAGCCACAGGACACGTGGCAGACAGATTAATGAGAATGGGTTGATTTAGGATGTAAGAGCAAGCTAGCAATATGCCTGAGCCTTAGGCCAAATAGCATGAAGTTAATATAAGCGTCTGAGTCATATTTGGGGCCTGAGCAGTGGCTAAGGGGTCTGGGGTTGCACGTCTGTGGGTCTGGACCTCTGGCCGCTCAGGACCAAGAAACCACATTGTAACAGGTTAGCTTATCATTCATTTTCTGAGGATCTAGCCATAGGTCTTCATGCTTCTAGGGTAAGCACTAAACACTTTCCCAAGCTTTCTTCACCAGTAACCTCTAAATTGAAAATTAAAAGATGAAAATACAGTAGACACACCTAAAACACAATACCTAGAACAATCTCTTTAAAACATAATTTCCAAGAATAGACTATTAATTTAAGAAACAAAATGTACATAAATCCCCAAACATTATTTTCTGCATATTGATAGAATACTTATAGAAAATGTTACAGTATTTGATGGAAAACTCACTGAAATGCTCTTAAAAACTATGTATTGATTTCCTAATGCATTTGTTTCCTCTAAGTCTGTGATCTCGTCTCCTCCTGGCTCCTTACTGTAAAAATTTAATCATGCTTGTTTGCTGGTTGACCACTTCACAGCCTTTTAAAGGTCAAGAAATTAAAGCTAAAATCTGAGATTAAGTAAAGTAGCTGACAACCTTGTAAATTATATAAATAACATTTTAATTGATATAATTTTATTCTATAGAACTTGTTACTTTTTTTCTTAGGCATGCTAACTAACACTAATCAATGAAAATAATGTCACTCTCCAATAAAGCAGGTTTGGTTAACAATGTTTTACTTTAAGGTAGTGTGATAATAGATGAACTCAATAGAAACCGAACTTAAAATTTTATGCTTTGACATTCCAGCCCTACGGAGGACTTGCTGCTCCTACTCCTTTGTGATGCTAGACAGTGAGATGAGTCATCATTTCTGGTCAGCTTTACAATCACAACTGCAATCAATTGATGCTCTACAAAAGACATTGCTTCAGAACTGGCTAGGTATATACAAATGAAAATTTCTTAGTAGACTTCTCAAATAGTGATGGATCTCCTAGTAAGTAACTACACTTTAAATAAAAGGATAGCCAATGTATCTTTATAAGCACACATACACAAATTCCAGGAAAGAATTTAATTAAATGAAAAAAATAATTTTTAAAATGATGACTTTGGTTTCTAATGCCAAAGGAAAGTATTTCAGACATAGTATGTTTCACACACACTAAACCATGTAGTAAACTGGTTTTGTTCTAAGGCTGGATGTTAAAATTAGGAAGCACAATAGAGACAGAAGAAAGGATACCCTGCTCTTATCTGGAATTGTTGAAACAAGAATTAGGCACTTTGCATGATAAGAAGGGATGTCTGACTGGCACATAAACACTTGGTTTAAAACAAAGGCAATAGCCTGGGAGAGATGCTGAGCATGGGGACAACTTGTCTACAGATGGCAGTAGAGGCACATTTGGCTGCATGGTCAGATTGGGAAGAAACAGGAGAGAGAGCCCTGGGTTAAGCCCTCCACAGAGGAAGACAGTTTTACTAACCATAAGCTCCTACCTGGAACGAGAGACAAGAAGGTGCTTCTATGCTTGTGCTTCTCTTTTTCTCAAGAAAGAAGTCATAATGGGAACAACAAAGGGTAAGATTCATTTTCTAACAGTATGAGTCAAAGAAACAGAGTAGTAGCCCATCCACTCTATGTCTCATGTGCCCCACCTGCCACTGACCACAGCTCAATATATGAACTAAGGATCATTCCTTCTTCAGAGGGGAATGAGGAAATATTGAGAACACTGATGTGCTTTAATACTTCCTCTTCCACCAATGACACATTAATTCTTTCAAACAAAATGAACTAATCACTAATACTAACAATCTCTGAGCTAGGCTTTTATCTCTTCACTTGTTAAGTGGAAAATTTGTACATGTTTCTAAAATGTCTTCAATTCACACCACTCTCACAAGATTTTCTGTGGAGTTAGAAACTCCAATATTCACATAAAACAAAAGTAAAATCAGGTCACATTTTAAGTGTCTGCAGTCTCAGTGCTGGGGAGAAAGGGGAAGGAAGATCCATTAGCCAGTACCTTCTTCTAGCCTTCACACGCCAACACTCCTGCACTCTACCTGCCTCCTCACCAAACACAGACATACCTAAAACCAGCAGTTACTTAATATAAAACATGCAAGTTAATACCTCCGTGGTTGTGTTTAAATTTACTTTTTCTACTTTGATCTTCATAGAGGAGATACATCCTAAGCTAGAGAACCACCTTCTTAATGAGCTTAGAAACCTTATTTGATCTAAAAGTCCTTTTGTCCTGTCCATACTACTTCCAAACCCATGCCATGCTTCTGGATCACAAGGAAACCTTGTGTATCTACCACACTGATGACTATGTTATTTTGTGTTTTTCTAATTGTCCAATTCTATTCAAATGGATCAAAAGTACATGAAACCCTTTTTCTGAATAGAAATAATTTTTTTTTAAGTTCCCTGTTAATTCTGTGTTTTGAAGAAATGAATGACATTCTACCTTGAGATATAACACATCTTTCTTTGCCTTTACTATGATTTGCCGGACCCCTTTCTTCACAGTATTTTTGGCAAAAGTAACCCCAGTTATTTGTTTATTATATCACATATCATCATCATTCATATGTAACAGACAAGAGAACACAAAAGAGATGATTCTCATTTTTACTCATTATTATTAATGTGCAGTTTTGGTGTCTTCATTCTTGGTGATAGGCATGGGAATTTGCAGCTTGACCTGGCCTTTCTATATTATCTTCAGGCAGAAGGGCAGATGAACTTTAAAAAAGGTTGCCCAGCTAATGCAGGTTTAGCTTCAATGTATATAATGAATTTTTAAAGACTAAGACTTCAATTTCATGTCAATAATTTTAACCACTAATAGATACCACATTGTTTTCCACCCATAATTACGGTTACTTCCACATCCAACTGTGTGATAACAATACACAGAGTATTTGTGTCTTTTTATACAAAGCAGAATGGACTTTTATGAACTCCGAAAGTACTTTTATATCCTGTTAGTTAAAATATCAATTTCTCTATTCATAGAGGGAGCGAGGCAGTGGGCTGATACTCAGGTGCAGGTCCAAAATGATAATTCGCCTTACCTATTATAAACTTATTGGGTCATTGAGGTAAATGAATCCTAAGTCTGGATTTAATCACTAATCAAATGTTCTTGGACTATGCAGCTTAGTAAAGGCTTTAGTACATCTTTAAAAACAATAGTTTTAATTTCTAGTTCTAGAATCCATGGCAAAATCCAACTCACAGCTTTTACCAAACCACAATTAATTAATACTTATTTGGTAAGAAAGATCTGGGATCAAGGTAAAACACAGTGTTAATTCCCCATAGGAAAAGAAGGAAGTTAAAGGAAAAGCAAATCTTTAAACTAAAAGTGGAAAGTACCTGGTTGTGCCAAAATACCACACTGTTCAGAGCAAGTAGAAAATTTTATGTTCTCTAGTTGATTTACTCTCTAAACCAGAGATGGGGATCTAAAAACCCAGGAATCTTTATGGACTCTATTCTTTAATTCTTGCATTCATGGAGCTGTGCAAGAAGTTTATGGAAAACTCTGTTGATTCTGCTTGTAAACAGTAGTCCTTGAAATGCAAGGATACCATGAATTTTTTGATTAGTGAATTCTATTGGACTTTAACATGAACCTGAAGCTTTGTGTGACATCTAACAGGGGTACATACAACAGTCAAGAGTGGCATTGTTTAGAAAAATATTTTAATAACATTTTCATATACATATGGTATGACAGTCGATGCAAATAAGCAATGATTATAAATATTGGTATAAATCTGCATACATACTCTACATGAATACATCCAAAAAAATTCACATTTTCAAAGATAAGATTATCTTCAAAGAAAGTGTTATAATTTTATTCTCTCCCCTAGAGAATCTTTCCCCTCAAACTTATAATCTATTCTCTGTTTTTTTTACTATTTCTCTTTCATGGTAAAAACCTATTTTTTTTTCTATTCAGAATACAGTCCTGCACAAAGACTGTGGCCTTATAAGATGTGTGCTATCAGTACTATTTTCCAAATGGTTAATTTCTAACAATAAAGTCCAATTTCTCTTCTGCAGCTGAATGTCATGTTTTCTTATTTCCTGAAAGCCATGCTGTTCCCTGGTCTGCACATTACAGACAGTTCTTAACTTGATGAGTATCAGCTTGTACTTGCCTCTTCTGACTTTTTTCCTTCCATTATCAAAGTAGTGAATTGCAATTTTGAACTGATCTTTTTATATACACAACATAATAGATACTATCCCATGCCGAAATGAGATCTACATAAGAGAAAGAAAGAAAAAAAGAACCAAGAGAAAAGAAAAAAATAAAAAGTATGTTTAATGTGCTTATCTCAAGTAAATCCCTATGAGAATAACATCATAGGCACTGTCTTGCACTTGCATGCTTGACTTAATGATTTTAGATTTGATAAAGATGGTACTTAGGGTTAATCTTTTTCAGAATATTTTCTGAAGTATCTTAGTTACTAACTCTATGAAGAAACACCATGGGTTTAGGCAGACTGGAGAGGAAAGGGTTTATTTGACTTACACTTTCACATAGTAATCTATCACAGGAGGCAGGAAGTAAGAAAAAGGCAATACTTTCTATTACTTTTTTCAGTGCTGTTCACTGACTTGCTCATCCTGCTTTCTTATAGAACCCAGATCATCAGCCCAGGGATGTCACCACCTACAATGGGCTCCCTCCCCCATCAATCACTAATTAAGACAATGCTCTACATGCCTGTCTACAGCTGGATCATATGATGACAGCATTTTCTCATTTCACATGTTCTCCTCTTTCAGTTAACTTCAGCTTGGATCAAGCTGACATAAAACCAGGCAGCACTTAATTGGTACTGTGAGAATCCTGCTACTTGGATTAGTAACTTATTTTTTAAATTTCCAGAGTTACTTCTGTAATTAGACAGGTACTCATTAATTATTTTGGAGCTTTTCAATGTTTGCAGAGAACTGTATTGAGCATAGCCACTTAAATGTTTTTGGATTACAAGAAAAAGTCCTTCCTTAGGACTTTGGGAATTCTAAGCAGGAATCTTTTTTTTTTTCATTACATCATTCAGTTGGTCAAAGATAGTTCATAGAATTTTTAACAAGATTGTATAAGCATTCAAAATAGTTTTCCTTAAGTGTACTTAGAAAAATACTGAAGACTACATTTTCCTTATCTCATGGAAATATTCTGTAATATTAATAATTTATAGCTTTAGAAGCATTAAATTAACATTTTATTAAAACACTCCCCATTGTTTTTCCTGTTGATAGAAAGCAGCCTCTCATTCAACATGAAAATACCTCTTTTTAAATCAGTTGTTAAAGAAGATAAAATATTAATGATGTGAAGTAACAAATTAGTGTGTAGATGAACTAATAAAATAAAATAAATACATTTCTGATTATGAATTAATAAATAAAGCAAACATAAAATAAACATAATGATGTCAGAGAAAATGTTTCTGAAATAGTACCAAGGGAAAGAAGTTCTCTGAGGAGGAGAGGTATATGGCTCCTAGAAAGTCATGTCTTCTTTTTGGCAAAGAAAAGACATAAATTTTGTGAGGCCAAAAAATGCCTGTCATGCTTGAAGAACAAGGTCAGTGAATGATAGGAGTAAATGCAGGGTGGTGGTCCTGATTCAAGAGCAGAAGGTTGCATTGGCCTTGGTAAGCCACTGGAAAGACGTTGTCTTGTAAACTCAATGAATTTATTTACTTTTATTTTCAAACATCATAATATGATAAAAATTAAACTTTAGTCTTTCTTAATTACTCATTATTTTCTACGATATAATTTTCTCCATTAACAGGTGAGTGTTGGACTATTCACTATGTCTCATTTTGTCCAGTATAGTGAATGTCAAGTCTTGCTGGGTAAGAAAAGATGTTTGTGTCTATTGAAGTAGAAAAAAAAATGACTGTATTTATGAGTGATTTAGTATTAATATCCTAATTTCTTTACTCAATTATTTACTTTAAATAATTTCTCCGTGTCTGTGTCGGTGCTAGGAACTGTACTGTGAACTCTAGGAGGAATTGCAATAGACGCTTCAAACTGCTCTCTTTTTCCAGGATTAAAAAGCTGCTTCTATAAAAGCCCAATCTGTATGCTAGGCAGCACAGTTGTGAAAAGCACATCACCATTGGGCCATTTTTATTGAATATATAGTCAAGCAGAAGAGATTTAAGAAAAAAAAAATGAGTGATTATAATGTGTAGTCGTGAATGACACAGAGAAAGGATTATTTCATCAGGATGGTTATTAGATACTGGGAAATTCATAAAAGATGATTGCTAACAAACACATGTATATGAACAAAGTCAATAAAATACTAATCAGTGTTCCTAGAACTGGGAAGAAAGGACTAAAGTATAATTCACAGATATTCATTACCTGTTTATTACAGTTTTTGAAAACCTCTTAATAATATCCCTAGAATTTACCAATTAATGACAACAGTAATTCCATGAGCATAAGCACAAAAAAAGGAGAGCAATCTTTCTTCAGAAGGAGAGTCCGCACAAAACTCAAGAGTAATTTCAGAGCAGATGTTGATTCCACTCTTATTTTTCTCGTACATAATTCATTAAAGGCTTGCAAATGTCAATTTGCAAATCAAAAGCGCATTTGTATCTCCAGGTTCGTACATTTAAAAGGAGAAATGCATCTATGTTTATGTGGGAATGAGTCTTCTCGATTTATAATTACCTGTCAGCTTTCAGGAAAGATGAATATTCAAAGATATAGTAAGAGTCATCCTTACCACATAAACAACAAGGAAAACATCACTGATTGTTCTGGGAGGTATTGAATAAGTTGTCTATTTAAAATTCTTAGCATAAATCTTAAATTACCTTTCCTTGTTAACATTAACAAGGGAATAGGCTCCAGTTTACTCAGCTTTTAAGAAGTACTGTTTATTCTCTCTGCAGCAAGAATTGGTGAACTATCCCTAACGGGTCAGATTATAAGTACTGGAACCGTGAAGGCCAAATACTCTCTTTCAAATCAATCTATCTCCACCCTGAGTTGTGGATCTAGGAACAATTCAGCACATCTGGAAAAATTGGTTGTTTTTTTTGTTTGTTTGTTTGGTTTTTTTTTTTTTTTTTTTTTTTTTGGTCTTTGTTTTTATTTGCTCTTCTCTCATACAATACATCTCAACCACAACCTCCTCTCCCTTATTAATAAAAGAAGTAAAGAACAACCTAGCTTTGTCTCTTTTGTCCTCAGACTAAAGGATTATAAAATTAAATAAACTCAGTGGCAATATTCTATTTATGTGATCACAGCTTGATGCATTATAAATTTTTAATGCTATAGAGTTTCAGGAAACATCAAGACATAGTTGAAAGGTTCTTTATTAGAGGCAATTAAAAACTAAACTTAAAACAACAAAAAATATCAAAAACACTAGAAAACCCACCTCACTTAACTTGCCCAAATTCAAAGATTTGCATGTTATATATATATAATCTATACATGATATATATAATAGGCTTGTATATTTTATACACACACACATATATATATATATAAATTTGTTTTGTTTCTCTTGTTAATTTTTTTTCAAATAAAAGACAGTAGCCCATGAAAATGTGCTTAAATAAATAAGGCACATGGATCAATTGTTTAATTATTTCCTTCTAGGTGAGTCTCCTCAAATTCACAGAAATGAGAGATAATAAAGACATTTAGATTCTATTGCAAATAAAAGCTTGTGACCTCAGCACTTTAATTTCCATACCTTTTTTTTCTTTTGAAAAACGAAGAAGTTGTGAACTTCATGAACTCTATTTTTTTTCAAACCAGATAATTCATGATATTATAAATGATGGATTTTGATATTACCATCAATCTTTGGAAATCACGACAGAGACAGACATTGGAAACAAAAAGTGCAAGAAGTCTTGCAGATAAGTTTCCAGTGATTATTAATAGTTTCAGCTACCAGGGATATTTTCAGTATAAGTCTCTAGCATGCCTCATAGAATGCAAACCATTCTTTCCAGATAGATTACTCATTGGCAAATGCACTGGTTGAATACTTCAAAGAGAAATCAAACTCTAAGAAGCCAAAGCATTCAATAAGGGACTGACTACTGGCAGTGTGATCATGCTCCATTGAGAAAATGGTGATTTCTTTTGAGAGGGAGGGTACCAGGGTTGGAGGGATAGAAAGCAAGTGTGACCAGGTTACATTGTATGAAATTTACAAATAGTTAATAAAGATATCATGTTAAAAAAGAGCATAAAAACCAGGATCAAATAACTTCACATGAGAGTTTACAGAGCTACTTCGAATCTTTGTGGCAGGATCTTCAGGTTTCTTTCTTTTTTTAATGTCAACTTTTAAATTGTAATATGTGATTATTAAAAGATAAGACACTTTATTTAATTGTGTGTTTCAAATAGCCTCAATCCAAATAAATTTTTAAGAATTATGATTTTAGGCTCTTAGAGGTTCAGCTTTCAGATCTCAGCAGAGAGAATATCCTGATGCAGGTTGATGGGAAGGATGTAGTGCCTCTTAAGCACAGTGGACTGTCTCATCTACTTTTTCAATTAGTAAAGCCTACAGAGAAACAAACTTTTATGATGTACCCACTCATAAGCACTGATTTCACTAAGTTGTAAATGTTTCTGATGATGCTATGAGCATAAGTTTCAGCTTGCTTATTTATTTATTTATTTATTTATTTATTTATTTATTTATTTATTTATTTATTTATTTATTTATTTATTTTTACCGTGTGTCTAGTTACCCTGAATTGTCAAGAATAATTTAGAGTTGTGCCTGCAGTCTCACTATGATTTTTCTGTAAATATAGATAATTTAAGCAATTTAAGATTTCTGTTTAAAATCAAATCAGAAAAAAAGGAAGAAAGAATAGCCAAACACTAATGTATTTACTTTCTTTTAAATACCCCCAAACATGTGAAAGACTCCTCATCAAGTATGGTCAGTATTGACCACAGAGGTAGAAAACTAGAGTCTTCTTTTTCTTGGTCGGTGAGTGAAATGGGTGATCACTGGGATAATCACAGGTGCTCTTGACACTAGCTCCCAGCAGATGGCTGGCTGCTCTGTAACTAGCTGCCTCAGGTTACCCCTACAAGATGAGCAGAAAGTCTTCCCTGTCTGGGCACAGGGATTTCATTCCAAGCAGCACCCATTTAAAGTGAAGAGTGTCTAGGATAAAAGTAATTCATCAACATTTCTCAATTTATTCACATTATAAATACTTGCACATGGATCCAAATAGCTAAAAGATACTCAGGTTATACCACTACAGTTTAAAGCATAAAAATTTCAACTAATTGATGGGACACTGGAATGACCATATGTAGAGGAGTGTGATTGTTCTGAGGGATCTTTTTGCCAAATATTATTATTTACATGATTTGATTTTTGTTTTGTTTACATTCTTTATAGCTTATTGTCTGAACTTTATCTCATTTTATATCGTTTGAGAAGTAAAATTACAAATAAGTGAATACTGATATAAGTGGTGAATGAGAGATATTTCTCGTGTCTTTTCAAATCACTCTCTGATTTTCCAAAGACAGGCTGGTACTTGCACAAGTAACAATCATGAAAAATTTTCACCATATGATCTGTTTGGAAGCATGACGAAATCTTATCATCTCAAAATTCTGTATACCCTAAGGCAGTTGAATTCACTTTCTTTCTTCACTAGAGTCGTTTTATACATAATGAACCTTTCCCAGCTGCCAGGACTTGTTTAATGAACAGATTTTTATATTTGCTCAAAGACTTCTCTGGGAGAAGTATGTGGCAATGGAAGATTTTGTACCATTAAAGTAATTTATTTAAAATTCTTTGGATTAGGTGGTAGGAACGTTCTGTTAACCTGTTTTTTGTTTGTTTGTTTGTTTGTTTGTTTTGTTTTTTTTGTTTTGTTTTGTTTTGTTTTGTTTTGTTTTTTGTTTTTTGTTTTTTTTTTTTTTTTGCTATTGTAAAACATAGCAATACATCTAAAGAACTAAATGTAACTTGAAAGAATTAAAGATAAACAGGACACTGGGAAAGTTATGTTTTTAAAAGATAAGCTAAAGTCCTCATTTCTGTCCTATAAATGTGACCACAGTTGAAGATGGAACATGTATATATTCAATGGTAAACATTCTACTTGAGATTGCAAACCTTACATCCAATTAATTTTAATTTCACTGGAAGGTCATTGGAAGACAAGGAAACCCAAAAAGGGCCACATGCAAATGTTGCAGATATTAGAGAAGACGGGTGCCATTAAAGGACTTCTCACGGACGCCAAAACCTTCTTTAAGATGAAAGAGATGGATGGATTGTCCTAGGGAATTTCCATATAAGCATGGATTGGTTGATACTATTATTTTAGAGTACAAACCTTGAGAATTATGAGGATAAATTTCCATTCTATTAAGTGACATACTTTGTAGTACTTAGTTTCAGCAGTTCAAACAAACAATTTCTTTCTTTTTGCTCTTTTTTAAGTGATAATTTTAATTTATTTTTGAAAATTTTATGTGCTTATAAGCTAGCTATTTTGATCATAAGCACCATTACTACCTCTTTCCAACTCCCCTCACATGCTCTATGTTCCTACCAACTCCATGTTCATTTTTTTTTTTTGATGTTTATTAACAAACATTTGAGTGCAATTGTTCCTATCCACATGCGCATGGGCATGAAGTGGAACATAGGAACATCAAGTGGAACCTTTCAGAGGCCAAGTCTCACTCATTACCTTGTTATCATTTTCATGGCATTCCGATGCTATTTTCTATAAGTAAAAGAAAGTGTTGGGTATTTCCCAGAACCAGGTTTCTCCCTACGCCTCAAATAGTTCCTTCTATCAAGATATGTATTTCACTGTTTTCTATATCTGTCCCTCCCCCAACTCAACCATTCTATTCCCTCCTGTTCTTTTTTCACCGCCTTTTACCTACTCTCCCACTGTGGTCCTAATTTACACAGGAGATCTTATCTATTTTCCCTTCCTTGATGAATCTATGAATGACTCTCTTAGTGTCCTCCTTTTAACATAGGTGCTTAAGAATGGTGGATTAAAGCATGATTATCCTTTGCTTTATCTCTAAAATCTATTTATGAGTGAGTACACCCGGGGTTTGTGTTTCAGAATCTGTATTATCCCACTCTGGATGGTTTTTATCTGGATGGTTTTTATCTCGTTCCATCCATTTGCCTTCAAATTTTAGAATGCCATTTTTTTTTCCTGCTGATTAGTACTTTATTATGTGAATGTACCTCATTTTTAAAAAGCCATTCTTCAGTTGAGGAGCATCTAGGTTGTTTCCACATTGTGCCTACTACAAATAATACTGCTATGAACATATTTGAGCAAACATCCTCGTGGTGTGAATGTGCATCCTTTGGGTATATGTCCAAGAATGATATTAATAGACCATGAGGTAGATGGATTCCCAGTTTTCTGAGAAACAGCCATACTGATTTCCAAAGTAGCTGTACAAGTTTACATTTCCAACAGCAATGAGGACTGTTCCCTTTCTCTGTATCTCCTTCAGCATAGGCTGTCATCAGTGCTTTTGATCTTAGCCATTCTTACAGGTGTAAGATGGCATCTCAGAGTGGTTTTGATTTGCATTTCCCTGATGGTTAAAGATGTTGAACAGATCTCTAAGTGTCTTTTGATCATTTGAAACTCTTTTGTTGAGAATTCTCTATTTAGATCTGTACCCACATTTTTAAATTGGATTATTTGTTTTTTCATTTCCAATTTCTTGAGATAATAAATATATTTTAGAGATTAACCCTCAGTCACCTGTAGGGTTGTTAAAGATCTTTTCCCATTCCGTAGGCTTTTGTTTTGTCCTTTTGATAACATCCTTTACCTTACAGCAGCTTCTTAGTTTCAAAAAGTCCCATGTATAAATATTTGCTATCAGTGTCTATGCTACTGGTGCTACATTTAGAAAGTAGTCTCCTGTGGCAATACATTCAAGGATAGTTTCTGCTCTCTTTTCTATCGGGTTCAGTATAACTGGGGTATGTTAAAGTCTTCGATCCACTGGGGACTTGAGTTTTGTTCAGGGTGAGAGACATGGATTTAATTGCATTTTTCTGCATGCCACCAACAAGTTGTTCCAGCACCACTTTTTGAAGATACTTTTGTTTTTTCCAAATGTATATTTTCAGCATCTTTGTCAAAAATCAGGTGTTCATAAGTGTGTAGATTAATGTTAGGGTCTTCAGTTCAATTCCATTGATCCGCATGTCTGTTTTTATACCAGAACCAAACTGTTTTTTTTGTTTGTTTGTTTGTTTTTTGTTTGTTTGTTTTTTTTGTTTTGTTTTGTTTTTGTTTGTTTTTTTTTGTTTTTTTGTTTTTTTTTTGTTTTTTTTTTGTTTTTTTTTTTTTGGTTTTTTTTTTTTTTTTTTTTTTGTTACTGCAGCTCTATAGAAGAGCCTGAAGTCAGTGATGGTGATTCCTCCAGAAGTTCTTTTATTGAACAGGATTATTTTGGCAATCCTGTTTTTTGTTTGTTTGTTTGTTATTCCATATGAAGTTGAACAAATATTCTGTCATTTGTGACTATTTGGGTGATGTTTCCCTCATTTTTTTTTATTCCATTTATCATTTGTATGTAGGAAAGCTGTAGTAGCGGGGTTTCTCGAGTCTTGGGCGGCCGAAAGGTCCGAGACCCACAGACCTGCCCGCCTGAGACTGCTTAGGAACCCACCGCCGCTCAGACCCCCAGAAACGACTCAGATGCTTATATTAACTTCATCCTGTTTGGCCTATGGCTCAGGCACATTGCTAGCTAGCTCTTATATCTTAAATCAACCCATTTCTATTAATCTGTCGGCCACATGGCCCGTGTGGCTCACCCGTGCTCCTTACATGTTTCTTCTTGGGTGGCTGGCTCGATCTGTCTCTGACTCCACCCTGCTTCTCCTACCTATGCTTTGATTTCTCCTCCTACTTCTTCTATGGTGCCTGCCATGGCCCAAAACAGCTCCTTTATTTAAAGATTGAGATTCACAGCATACATAAACGCATTCCCACATCACTTCCCCCTTTCTGTCTAATTAAAAAGGAAGGTTTCAATTTTAACATAGCAAAATTACATATAACAAAATAGCTATCAAGCAAGAATTATAGTTACAATATCTAGTCTATTTGTATTTAGCAAAATTAAAGAAAATACTCTATCATCTATTTTATCTTTATGAATCTAAAGTTTCATATCTAATATACCTTTCAAATGACTAAGAAGAACTATACATATAACTATCTAATCTTCAGCTACATCAAAGACCACAGAAGGATATATTTACCCAAGTAAACCAGAAGTGCAAGCGACTTCTAAAATCTAGAAAGGACAGAGATGACACCTATCTGCCTGGACAATCACCCAAAGTTCCTTTATAAAGTTGGGGCATCAATCTTCAGCCTACAGGCCCAAAGTCTCTTTTCATTTCAGTGAAGCAGGAAATCTGCTCTTCTCATTTTGACATAGTTCATCCGTTGCTTCTCCTTGAGTCCTGAAGAATGTCTGACAGTTTTATCTGTAAAGCAGGAACCTGAATGATCATCTTGGCTTGTTCTGCCAAAGTTCAGAGGTCATCTTCTTATGGAACCTGCATGTCCAGCTTAAACAGCATACTGTCAAGCAGTCAATATAAGAACAGGTTCTTCTCCAGTGGCTTACCATTACCACAAATAGAGTAGACTCTATATGGAGTTTCTTCAATGCCCATTTTTCTCTTGAAGAAGATTGGTGCTGCCAGGAACAAATCTGTTTCACTGTCCAGAAAAGTCTAAGTTCTTAAAATATTTCAAATGCCATATTCTGTAGGTCTTAGACGTATTTGAAGATTACCTACCTAATTGAAATATATCTTTGTATACCTAAAAATCTTAACTAACCTAACTATAACCTTCCTTTTTGATTAGACAGAAAGGGGGAAGTGATATGCGAATGCGTTTATGTATGCTGGGAATCTCAATCTTTAAATAAAGGAGCTGTTTTGGGCCATGGCAGGCATCATAGAAGAAGTAGGAGGAGAAATCAAAGTATAGGTAGGAGAAGCAGGGCGGAGTCAGAGGCAGACCAAGCTGAAGCTGCCCAAGGAGCATCATGTAAGGAGTCACGGGTGAGCCACGGGCCACGTGGCCGACAGATTAATAGAAATGGGTTGATTTAAGATATAAGAGCTAGCTAGCAATGTGCCTGAGTCATAGGCCAAACAGCATGGACTTAATATAAGCCTCTGAGTTATTTTTGGGGACCTGGGCGGCTGGGCAGCTGAGGGGTCTGGCACGGCAGGTCTTTGGGTCTCGGATCTCTGGCCGCCGGGGACCCAGAGAAACCCTACTACTACAGAAAGCTATCTTTTTTCTTTCTTTCTTTTTTTTTTAGTTAATCTTGTACCCTGCTACAATGCTGAAGGTGTTTATCAGCTGTAGTTCTCTGGTAGGATTTTTGGGGTCACTTACATATAATATCATAATATCTCCAAATAGGGAAAGTTTTCCTTCTTTCTTTCCAATTTGTATCCCCTTGATCTCCTTTCACAGTCTTATTTCTCTAGCTAGAACAGCAGACAGCGTGCATATCTTTGTGTTATCCCTAATTTTAGTGGGGTCTCTTTGAGTTTCTCACATTTAGTTTGATGTTGTCTGTTGTCCTGCTCTTTATTGCCTTTATTATGTTTAAGTATGTTCCTTGTATTCCTGATCTCTCCAAGATCGTTATCATGAAGGAGTGTTGGCTTTTGAGGAAAGCTTTTTAGCAACTAACGAGATGATAATCTGATTTTTTTCTTTCATGTTGTTTATATAGTGGATGATGTTGACAGATTCTCGTATGTTGAGCCATCCCTAAATCTCTGAGATAAAGTCTACTTGGTCATGGTGGATGATTTCTTTCTGATATGTTCTTAGATTCAGCTTGCCAGTATTATATGGAGAATTTTTGCATTAATGTTTATCAGAGAGATTGGTCTGTAATTCTCTATTGTTTTTTATGTCTTTGAGTGGTATAACAAGATGACTGTAGTTTCATAAAAAAAAAAGAGTTCGGCAGTGTTTCTTCTGTTTCTATTATATGGAACATTTTGCGCAATATTTGTATTAGTTCTTTTTTGGGGGCAACTTTTAATAACTGCTTCTATTTCCTTAGAGTTATATTTCTATTTAAGTCATTTATCTGGTCTTGATATAACTTTGATAAATTGTACCTATCCAAAAAGCTGTCCATTTAATTTAGGCCTTTTAATTTTGTGGAGGATAGGTTTTGTATTATAACCTAATGATTCTCTAGATTTTTTCTATCTATTATGTCCCACTTTTCATTTTGATTTTTAAAATTTGGATATTTGCTTTCTACATTTTGTTTAGTTTGAATAAGGGTTTGTCTAACTTGTTTCTCAAAGAACCAACTTTTAGTTTCACCTATTCCTTGTATTATTCTCATTCATTCAATTTTATTAATTTCAGCTCTGAATTTGTTTATGCCTTTTCCTACTTCTGGGGTGAGTTTACTTCTTTTTGTTCTAGAGTTTTCGGGTGTGCTAGTAAGTTGCTTGTGTGAGATTTCTCCATTTTTTAAAATGTAGGCACTTAGTGCTATACATTTTCCTCTTAGCATTGCTTTCATTGTGTCCCGTAAGTTTTGGTATATTGTGGTTTCATTTTCATTGAATTCTTTAAAGTCTTTAATTTCTTTCTTTATTTCTTCCTTGATGCAAATGTGATTCCATTGAGATTTGTTCAATTTCCAAAAGTTTGTAGGCATTATGTAGTTTGTGTTGTTGTTAAACTCTACCTTTAGGCCATGATGGTCCAATAGGATACAAAAGCTTATTCCCACTTTGTTGTATAAAGGTTTCTGGCCCGGACATTCAGGCTATCCTTGTGGACTGGGCTTTTGTGTCTCTCCTCAAGGTTTGGATCTGCAGACCTGCAGACCTGCAGACACACAGACCCACAGAACCACAGACCTGCAGACCTGCAGTCCCACAGAGACACACAGATGCTTACATTAATTGTATGCTGATTGACCTGGGGCACAGGCATATAACATGCTAGCTTTTGCTCTTAATCTAAGCCGTGAGTCTAATCCTGTTCATCAATGTGGTTTTGTACCTTCCTTGGAGCAGCATGGTTGTCCTCTGCATCTTCTGCCTTCTCTTTGGCATTCTGCTCTGTTCTTCCTGTTCCCAGAGTTTTCTTAGTTTGGTAGCCACGCCCATACTTCCTTGACCACTTTTTGATTCTAATCATATTTGACTTATTACTCTGTGTGTTGTCAATTTTAGAGAAGATATCATGGGTTGCTGAGAAAAAAGGTATATTCCTTTGTGTTTGGGTAGGAAGTTCTTTATATATCTATTAAGTCCATTTGAGTCATAATACATATATTAGATCTTTTATTTCTCTGTTATGTTTCTCTTTGATGATAGACACGTCCATTGGT
This sequence comes from Phyllotis vaccarum, assembly GCA_033318265.1. Lineage (NCBI taxonomy): Eukaryota > Metazoa > Chordata > Mammalia > Rodentia > Cricetidae > Phyllotis > Phyllotis vaccarum. The sequence goes on along the minus strand of JARWLC010000004.1, from coordinate 11,921,324 downwards.
GAGAGTGAGTTATTGAGATCTTCCACTATTAATGTGTGGGTTTTGATGTTTGATTTAAGCTTTCATAATGTTTCTTTTACAAATGTGGGTGCCTTTGATTGGGGGACATAAATGTTCAGTACTGAGATTTAATCTTGATGGATTTTCCCTGAGATAAATATATAATAACCTTCCAGATTTCTTTTGATTTCTTTTAATTTATTTTGTTAGATATTAAAATAACTACACTAGCTTGCTTCTTAAATCTATTTAATAAGAAAGTCTTTTCTCATTCCTTTAATCTGAGGTACTCTCAGACTTTGAATTCGAGGTGTATATCTTGTATGCAGCAGAAGGATCAATCCAGTTTTTATATTCATTGTTAGCTTGCCATTTTATAGCCAAATTGAGTCCACAGGCATTCAGAGATATTAATGACTAATTATTGTTAATCCCAGTCTTTTTTGTGGTAGAATGTGAATGTTTCACTTTTTTGGGTTTCCTGTTGTGTGTTTATCCGTTGCTCATGTTTAACTGGGTATATCTAACTTCCTTTGGTTGGAGTTTTCTTCTAGTGTTTTCTATAGGGCTATATTTGTGGATGGGTATTGTTTAGATCTAGTTTTGTTCTGGAAAAATTTTATTTACTCTGTCTATAGTGATTTAGAGTCTTGGTGCATAAAATACTCTTGGCTGAAAGCTATGGTCTCCTAGTATTTGAATAACTTCTGTCTAGGACCATCTGACTTTCAGGGTCTCCTTTGAGAAGTCAGGTATTATTCAGATGGGTTTGCCTTTATAACTTCCTTAGAATTTTTTCCTTGCAGCTCTTAATATTCTTTATATTGTATGTTTAGTGATATAGTTATTATGTGGTGAGTGGACTTTTGGAGGGGTGTAGTTTATCTCTTCTGTAAGCTGCTTGTATCTTAATAGGTATTTCCTTCATTAATTGGGCAAGTTTTCTTTTATGATTTTGTTGAATGCATTTTCTATACCTTTAAGCTGGGATTATTCTCCTCCTATTTCTATTATTCTTAGTTTAGGTCTTTTTATTGTGCCCCAGATCCTGTACCTTTTATATTATGACATTTTGATTTAGTATTTTCTTTGGCTGACAGTTCTATTTCCTCTATTGTTTTTCCACACCAGAGATTTTCTCTTTTGTCTCTTATATTCTGTTGATCTTGCTTGCATCTGTAGTTCCTGTATTTATTCAAAGTTTCCACTTTCAGAATTATTGGGTTTGTGTCTTCTTTATGGCTTCTATTTTAATTTTCAAGCCTTGAACTGTTTCTTTCACTTGTTTGGTTGCTTTTTTGTGTTTTTTCTTGACTTCATTTAAGGAATTTACTGGTTTATTCCAATTTTTTGTTTGCCTTTTTCACTATTTTTTAAGGGAGTTTTTTATGTTTTTCACTTCTTCTTTAAAGGCTTCTATCATTACCACTTTGATATTTTTAAGGTTGTTTTTTTACTGTTTCTTCTCTATTAAAATTTTAAAGTATTGCTTTTGTAGAATCCATAGGTCCTGGAGTTGCCATATTGTTCTTTATATTGTTGAATATATTTTTGCACTGGTATCTATCCATTTCTTCCTTCAAACAGGGTTAGCATTGCCTATGCTTTGGGGAGCTGTTCTTAGTCAAATAGGTGTTCAGTGAAATCTGTGTCTCAGGGAGAAATTGAAGTTTCCAGGGGTTAGATGGTTTTGGGTCTTATAGGCTCCAGGATCCAATATATAGGGTATTGGGCAGGCTTTAATGCAGGGGTCTTGCTTGCTGGCTTGCAAATGAAGCTGTGATGATGTTAGGAACACAAGTTGCCCCTTTCCTCAGGCATAGAATCTGAGCTAACTGGCTGACTGGGAGGAGGGTACCTCACCTCTTGTGATGAATCCTACCAGAATCTATGTTTCAGAAGGCAGCCGAAGTTGAGGAAATGGTTATGTTTGGGGAATAGAGTGGGGCTTATAGGTGACAAGGTCTGATAGATGGAGGGCTAGGTAGTCTTGAATGTAGGGGTCCTGTTTGCTTGCCTGCAGCTGGAGCTGCAATGGGGTTGATGGACATGGTTTGTGTCCTGTTGCCCAGGCCTAGAGGCTGGGCTGATTGGCTGGCTGGGAGGAGGATAACTTACCTCTTGCAATGAAACCTACTTGTGTCTGTGTCCACTGCCTTTATATCGGATGTGTCTCTTTTACTTCAGATCTAACTTTATGCTACAAATAAAGGTTAATCACTCATAAAGTATTTGACTAAGAATATGTGGGTACCTCACCCTCTTCAAGCATGAAAGCACAAAGAGGTGATTAACTTAATTCTCTTTCTAACAACATTAGAATTCCCTGATCCTGACTCCTAAGAAAGATCTAGATAGTCTCTAAACATTTTCTTAAACCTGCAATTCCCCCTAGAGTCCAGAGATGGCCAATTTCCATAGAGAGCTAATTTTATGAGATTAACCAAAGAACAAGCCAACAGTCATCTGATGACACTGATGGTTCCCTCTATTGATGACTTTGCTATGTCATCCTGCATAATAAGAACTCACTTAATATTACCTAGATCAGACCCTGACTGCTTAGTTATCCATCTTTGCCTTCTGTTGAAAACTACAGCCTTTGTCATTTTGTCAGTACTTAGTATGGACTGAAGTGCTTATTTACTTCTCTTTTTCCCAACATAGGCACATCACTTAAAAATCTTTCTTAACTCTTATTTTCATTTCTCTCTCTCTCTCTCTCTCTCTCTCTCTCTCTCTCTCTCTCTCTCTCTCTCTCTCTCTCTCTCTCTCTCTCTCTCCAGGGTTTCTCAGTGTAACAGCCTTGAATGTTCTCTGGAACCCACTCTGTATACTATGCTGGCCTTGAACTCACAGAGAACCAGTTGTCTTTGCCTCCAAAGTATTAAGTTAGGTATTGCCACCACTGCCTAGCCTTTCTTACCTTTTGACCATCACAGGTGTTTGCTTTCTTTGGGATGAATCTGATATATTGGGATAGGTTCCTTGTACAAAATAAATTTCACATACAGATCCATAAACAACTATAAAAGCACATTTGAGAGTGAATGAATCTATAAGTATAATTCTATCTTTCATTCCACAATTTATTTATTTATCTATTTTTTTAACAAAGTACTTTTTATTTAAGGAGAAAGTGGAAATACAGTATATACCCATAGAATAATAGACTAGGTAATTCAGAAAGTCAAAAATTTAGAAACATGACCAAAATATTTTGTATGAAAATATTTTTTTTCACCTTTTATCATCTAATTTACTGGCTTTTTTTTTCAATTTTTTTCTCATCAAATATTGTCATCTCCATAAATGTATACCCCTGTTCTGCCTCCCCACCCCCCCTCCAATTCCTCCCAGTCAGTCCTCAGACCTTCCCCTACCCATCCATCCATCCCTTCCCCAAAAAGGGCAAGACGTCCCAAGTTGGGCCAGCCCAAATAAAAGCAAAATGGAGCTAATAGAAAAATAAATACATAGATCAACGAAATTGAATAGAATAAGCATTTTGATTATTATGGGTTAGGCAGTGGAGAAACAATAGTATTTAGTAAACAATGTCTGTAAACTGTAGTTTCTGACTTGTCTGGGCCTGAGATCTGGACCACCAATGGTCCCTTCAGAAGCTCTCAAATACCTGGTAGCCTCTTCCCAGCAAATAATCAACAAGGAGGCTTAATTTTATAGTAAATGCTGGGCCAGAAGTTTAGGCTTATTATTAAATAGTTCTTATGTTCATATTAACCCATTAGTCTCATCCATGCTTAGCCACATGTCTTCTTACTTTTTCTTCATATTGCATTCTCATTTTGGTTTCTCTGCATCTGGTTGGTGTCTATTCTTTGACTTTTTTCCCCAGTGTTCTTCTAGTCTGGTTGTCCCTTCTCTGCTTTCTGCCTGACTACTCACCAATCAGCATTTAATTAAACCAATAAAAATAGCAAATCTTTACAATGTACAAAAGCTTTATTCCACATATTTCCCCCTCATTTAAAAAAAAACACAACAATCTTGAATCTAATCTCTTGTTTTGGTTTTATTAACTGACCATTATCTATAACAACTTGTAATCAACAGTCTAAACAAAGGTAAACATCTATAATCATTTTGAGGGGAATGTGGACAGAGTTCTCTAGACTACTTCCTGCTGATTTGGGGTGTTGGCAATTTTTCTGGAGTCAAAGAAACTTAGAGTTATTGTTAAGTCCTGAGTGAAGTAGTCTGTGAGGCTGAATCATATCAGCCTTGATGCTGTTCTGAATAGAGAACTCAGAGGAAACTGCAATACAGGTGTTCTAAAGCTTTGCATCATCTGGGTCAGCTATTCCCATGGGAGATTTTTTTAGGTTTTCCTTCATCAATTATTATTTTCTATAATCTAGAATGAATTCAAAACTCTGATTTTCAGTGGAAATAAAAAGAAAACCTCTCCTCCAATGTAACACATCTTTTGACTTAAACTTTAAAGTTAATATATTTTCAAAATATATAGGTTAAATTAGTCCAGCAGTATTCACAATCAAATTTTTCTTAACAGCTCTTGCTTCTATCTCTGTAGTAAAAGCAACAAAAACAACAACAAACTCAAAGACAAAACAATAACATACAGTGTCCAGACTCTCTGTATATTTTCTATCTTTATATATATATATTTTTAAAAAAATTATCGCTCTATTTCCCTTTAAAGGACTTTTGTATTTTTCATTTACCTTGAAAACCTATGTATACTTTTAGACACACTATAAACTGTTTAGAGGTTTTATTGTTTTTAAATATGAATCTCTCTTTACAGTATATCTCTCCTTTTTTTCTGACCACACCTTTAATCTACTAAATGGTTTAGCTAGGATTAAAGCCTTGGGTATGAAAGCTGGCTTCACCCTGCTTCTTGTTCTGTGGGGGCTTAGATTCATGGCAGAGGTACTGGCAGGAACCAAGTTTACCATCCCAACTCTTGGGAATTTTAGGGTCCACACTGCCACCAAGTAGAGCACCACTGACCACTGTTTATAAAGTGTTTGGCAACAACACTTAAAGAGCTTTGAGGTTTTTTCCTCTGATGCTGAGTCAGGAAGCCTCTCTTAAAGGAAGTATACCTCTGTTTGCCAGAGGTCATCCAACAAAGTGATTCTATTGAGAAACCATGCTTGACTCTGTTCCCTTTTCATTTGTAGAAGCAGTAACCTTAAATCAGCCTTGCAGCTTCTAGTTGTAGTAAGGCTTCTGTGAGACTGTAAGAACCTGACATGTTGCATCTCAAGCCTGCATGCTACACTGTACCATGTCCTACTTGAAGGACACAACTATAAAGACATTTTGGGCTCCATTTCTGTGTTTTAGAACTATTTTTAAGCTTTCTCAGGCTTTATGTGAATTATGTGCCACATATTATAAAGCCATTTGTAGTCAGAAGTTACTGTGTCTAACCCTGTTGGTTTTGTGGCTACTTAGTACCAAATAATCACACAAAGGTTTGTATTAATTACAAGCTGTTCTATGGTTCAGACTTATTACCTGCTAATTCACATACTTTAAGTTAACCCATATTTTTTATTTATGTTCAGCCACCTGACTTGGTACTCAGGACAGCACTCATTCTCATCCAGCTACTCTGCTTGTCATTGTCATCTGCTGCTCTGCTCTTCTACTTTCTAGAATTCTCCTTGTCTGCTTGTTCCACTTCAACTTCATGTTTAGCTACTTGATGAAGCATAATTTTATTAAACTGAAAGGAGTGATAGATATTCACAGTATATAAGAGCATTATACCGAAAGTGTCCACATGCATAAGAATAAAATTTGACCTTCTAAGTTTTATATAGAAAAATTACTGAAGATATATAAAACCTTAAGTAGCAACATTTGAAATGACCAATTGCAGTAGAGTATACCAGCACAACACACAAAGAGCATTCCTTATAATTTTATAATATCCTATGTATGTTTTCCAGAAGATTGTGCTGTGTCCATTGCTTCTCACCTCTAACTTTTGATCCAGTGGACTCAGCATGTTTTTCTGGCCTGTGTGGGCACTGCACATACTTTACAAACACACACACACACACACACACACAGAGTGAGACAAAGAAAGACAGAAAGAGAGAAAGAAAAGACAGACAGATAAATTACACATTAAAACAAACCAAAAAATGTTTGAAAGTATAAAAGGCCTATAACAATTTAACAATTCTAGAGAACTAAATACTGGAATTTATTTGAACAGTGGTATTTTTGGATATGAGACCCAAATCACAATAAATTATGCAAAATATTAAAAGCAATGATATAATGAAAGAAGTGATCACTAAATGTAAAAGCATCTTACAGAAGGAAGAAATTGTAAGTTGCTGATTTTGATATTTTCATATCTAAGTTATGTAAGAACATAAGTACTCAAGTTAACACATCTCTTATCAAAAATGGATATATAACCTTAATCAGTCTTTTTTAAAGAATATATTTAATTGATATGAGATATTTTTCTGTATGGTGTAAATACGCGTTATTACCATTTGCTAATAAATAGGATGTTTCAGCCTATGGCAAGTCATCTTAGAGGCAGACAGAAAACCCAAGAAGAATTAAAAGAGAAGGGCAGAATCAGAAAGAGTTTGTAGGCGGCCACCCAAAAATCAAGATGTAGTGGAAAACAGGTAAAGCCACAGAGAAACATGGCAATACATGGATTAATAAAAACGAAGTTGTAAATGCTAGTTGGTAATGAGCCTAAGCCATAAGCCAAACAGTTTATAATTGATATAAGCTTTTGTGTGAACAGTTGGAACTAAGAGACTGCAGGTTTAGATCTTGGGGCTAGGCTGAGCCACAAACTTTTGCCTTCAAGTAAGTTACTAGTAGGTATATGAATAATGAACCATATCACTAACCATCAAATAAGAAAGTGTGACCACATATTTGCTAAGATGCTCATTGTCAAAATGCCAAGAACTAAGTTGGTGTTGGTGGGCCATGCCTTTAATCCTGGCACTCAGGAGGCAGAAGCAGGAGGGTCTCTCTGAATTTGAGGCCAACTTGGTCTACAGAGAAAGTTTCAGTCCAGCCAAAGCTACACAGAGAACCACGTCTTGAAATAACTCTGATCCACACACAAAAAGGCCAAGAGCTACCAATCAATCTGCAAAAAAAAATGAGGCACATAGTGTTTTTCTCAGTAGAGATTCTGCACCAAGAACTGTGGAAATAAATGTTCTTCTTGAACTCAATATTTTTGCTCACATCAATAAAATACAGGAATAGATTCATGCCTTTAATCCTAGCATTCAAGAAGTGGAAAGTCTATAAAAGACAGAGGAGATAGAAGACACCAATATAATGCGTCTTTCTGAATCAAGTAAGGAAGGCACACTATTTCACAGAAACTGAAGCAAACATAAGTTCTACGTGCCTCTATACCAGGTCATCTGCATATTTATTATAGCTATTGACTAAGTATTTATATGGGACTCTTGACTGCGAGAAGAAGTGGGTCTCTGACTCTTGTGCTTGCTCTTGGGACTCTTCCTTCTTTTGGGTTCTAATGTCAAATGATCAGTTTCTGTTTCATCTTGTTGTATTTTATGTTGTCATATGTGGTTATTACTTCTTATAAGCCTGTTATTTTCTAGTGAGAGTCAGAAAAGGAACAAGTACAAAGGGGGAGGAAATGTGGGTAGGGACTGATAAGAGCAGAAGGAGGGGAAGCCATAATCAGGTTATATTGTATGAGAAAAGAGTCTATTATTAATACAAGGAAATAATTAAAAATTAAAATTAAAATGGAGGATATGCACATCACTCTGTTGTCCTGTCCTGCAGAATTCCTAAAATTAAGAAAGGGGGTGGGCACAGAGGATCCCATGAACAAAAGATATAGAACAACAATACCTGTCTCTGATCTCACAGCATCCTGGGCCCTGTTCACAGACACAGAATTAGTATAATCTTTTTAATGGTGGCAGTGAGAGAGGGGGCAGGATTGTGTTGTAATCAAAGAAGATAGAATGTTACACTAAAACAGACATTCCAGACTAAGATTCTCTTTTGTAATTGAAAGTCAGTGAAACAGGGGTGTTGCAGTAAGGTTTCTTGGCCCCAGGTGGCCAGAGGTCCAGGACTCATAGACCTGCCATGCCAGACCCCTTAGCTGCCCACTGCTGCTCATGCCCTCAGAAATGATTCTGACACTTATATTAAGTTCATGCTGTTTGGCCTATGGCTCAGGAACATTGCTACCTAGCTCTTATATCAACCCATTTCTATTAATATTTCCTGCCACGTGGCCCATGGCTCACCTATGTTCCTTACATGTTGCTTCTTTGGATTTCTGGCTCAGTCTCCCTGACCCCGCCCTGCCTCTCCTACCTATGCTCTTATTTTTCCTCCCACTTTTTCTATGGTGCCTGTCATGGGCCAAAAAAGCTCCTTTATTTAAAGATTGATATTCACAACATACAGAAAGACACTCCCATATCACCTCCCCCTTCCTATCTAATAAAAAAGAAGGTTTCAATTTTAGCATACCAAAATTACATATAACAAAATAGCTATCAAGCAAGAATTACAGTTACAATATCTAGTCTATTTGTATTTAGCAAAATTAAAGAAAATACTCTATCATCTACCTAACCTTTATGAATGTAAAGTTTCATATCCAGTATATTATTCAAATGACTAAGAAAAGCTATACCTATAACTATCTAATCTTCAACTACATCAAAGACCACAGAAGGATATATTTACCCAAGTAAACTGGAAGTGCAAGAAACTTCTAAAATCTAGAAATGACAGAGATGACACCTATCTCCCTGAATAGTCACCCAAAGTTCCTTTATAAAGTTGGGGCATCCATCTTAAGCCTACAGGCCCAGAGTCTCTTTTCATTTTGGTAAAGCAGGAAATCTGCTCTGCCCATTCATCAGTCACTTTTACTTGAGTCCTGAAGAATGTCTGACAATTTTCTCCGCAAAGCAGGAACCTGAATGACCATCTTGGCTTGTTCTGCCAAAGTTCAGAGGTCACCTTCCTATGGAACATGCATGTCCACTTTTAACAGCACACTGTCAAGCAGTCAATATAAGAACAGGTTTATGTCTAGTAGCTAACCGATGCCACAAAGAAACTAATCTCCATATGGAGTTTCTTCAATGCACATTTTTCTCTTGAAGTAAATTTGTGCTGCCAGGAGCAGACCTGTCTCACTGTCCAGAAAAGTTCTTAAAACATTTCAAATGCCATATTCTCGAGGTCTTAGAAGTACTTGAAGATATCCTACATAATTGAAATATATCTTTGTATACCTAAAAATCTAACTAACATGCATTTCTTAATTATACATCACAATTTTAAATTGGTTACATAAACATCATATCTTAAGCAAGAGTAGAAAAATACAGCATAAGAGAATTGACCTTAAATTTGTATCAATAAACTAAAATCCATACCAATGTAAAACATTTTGAGATTATCAGCTGATTTCCTGATCTCAGTAAATTCAACAATCGAAATTTTTTAAAAAATAATTCATATACCATATCCCCTTTTTCTTCTTAGAAAGATATTAACTATGACATTTAACCATTTATAATGAAAAAAGAACATTTATAAACAATATTTTGGGAATTTGGGCATAGTTTTCTATTACTACTTCCTGCTGAGTATGGGCGTTGAAAAAATCATGGGTTCTTGAAACTGGATCATAGTCTGCATCCCTGAAGCTGATATGGACATCTCTTTCCATAAGAAGTTTTTTTCAGGAGTCTTGGTTGATTAAACCATATTTGCCTGGAAACAATCCACAGGTTCTCATCTTCTGTGGAAACAAAAGCAGAACTCTTCCAAAGCAATAGATCCTTAGATACAAATTTCAAAATCAAAATACCTTTAAAATATATTATTCTTGTTTAACTTAGTAGCCTTTGCATTTTCAATCCATTGTCTTTCTGCAGTTAGCTCATTAACAGTTAAAAAATTAAAAGAAAACACAATAACAGCCAAATTCCAGATTTTGTGTCTATTTTCCATCTTTATGTGGCTTATTATATTTTTACTACTCTATTTCTCTTTCTAAAGACTTTATCTTTCTTTTCTCTCTGAAGACTATGTACCTTTTACACACACTGTAACCCATTTACAGGTTTTTCTTTTCATCTAAATCTGTTTTATTGTGAATCCTTAATTATCTTCCAACCAGAAGAGCTTTTAAAATACTCACACTCTCTTAAAGAACCACATAGTTTTTGCAGGTAAAGCTGAATCAGTAAGCTCTCTTAAAGGGACTGCATCTATTTGTGGCAAGCAAACAGAGCAGACCCAAGAAAATGCTGCTACTAAGAAACTGTATTTGTTTCCTTTCTCTTCAAAACAAACAGAAACCTTAAATTAATCACATGCTACTGAGTCTTCTGTGAGATTTCAGGAACCTGTAGTTTATGCTGCCTGTCGCCAGTCCACCAGCACCATTTTGAATGTGACCAAGCCGTGCTTTCTTTTTACAATGACCTGCTTCAGATACACAATTTGGAAGCTGTTTTGAGTCAGCTTCTGATTTAAAACACTTTTTAAACTTTCTCAGGCTTTCAGTGGATATTCGGGCCATGTTGGGTAGCCATCTGTAGTATGAGGTTTCTGGCCCGGATTTTCGGGCCTAACTCAAGGTTTATGCCCACAGACCCACAGAGCCACAGAGACATACAAACACTTTCAATAATTTTATTCTGATTGGCTTGAGGCCCAGGCATATAACTTGCTAACTCTGTACCCTTAATCAAACTCATGACTCTTATCTTGTTCAGCCATGTGGCTGGGTACCTTTCCTTAGAGCAGCATAGTTGTCCTCTGCTTCTACTGGCTTCTCTCTGGCATCCTGCTCTGTGCTTCCTGTTCTCAGAGTTTTCTTAGTCTGGTAGCCCCGCCCACACTTCCTGCCTGCCTTTGGCCAATCAGCACTTTTTAATTAAACCAGTGGGTGGGACAATTATTTACAAAATAACAACATAATCTCCCACACGGGGGAAAGTATGCCTGACCCTAGTGAAAACTTCAAGGGCCAAGAGCCAATCTCACCTCCCTTGAACTTTTAGTCATGGAAATCAGAAAGTAGGAGAGAATATATTCAGTAACCTGGGGCCCTGTTTTGGTCAAGGAGTATAATTTAGTATCAGTAACTGATTAAAAGAGTCAAATTTTATTATGGCACATTTACTTTTCTCTCTGTCATTCCTTGGAGGAAAATTTGAAGAAAAAAACCCAACCCAAAATTATTAGAAAATTACATATTAGAAAATTACATGCTTTACTACTTTAAATAACAAAATGAATATGAGTTTTTAGATGGACATTTGTTTCCTTTGGGTATGTAAATTTTCACTCTTTCTTAACTACACTATATTTTCATTCTAGTTTTATTAATTTTAACTCATGTATCAAGGGCATTTTATAGCATGGGAGTGAACAGTCTCATGAGGGGAAAGGTCATATCATTGCGTGGCTCCTTGGAGCTATTGTGGATGACCACCAGGCTAGAGAGAGTTATCAAACATTATTTTAACAAATATATATTGAGTAAGTTTTTGCCAGTGCCATAACAATTATTGAGCATCTGAAGATATTCTTGAGCCTTGCTTACCAGAAACATGTACTCTAATTGCAGAATGTGACTTGTTTGTTATTACAGTAAGTCACAGCGCTGAGATTCAGTTAGTATATTCTAGGTGGCTATATTATTCTGAGAAATACTGTTTGAATTTCAGTAGGGACAAAGGAGATGCTATCACTGAGGTGCTGATGTACTTGATGGACATACTGGGAAGGAAAACCCTTTCAATTAAAGAAAACTGGAGATCTGAAGGCTTTGATTTTAAGTTAGCAGATATCTGACAATGTCTGAGCTAACTCTGCCTCACTTTTCATTGAACAGCTTATTAAATTAGTAAAAATGATCACATTCCAGGCATACTCATTAAAAACTCCTTGATCAAAGTCTACATCTGGCCTTATAACCAAAGGTGCAGAGAATACTGGAATGAAGCTGATTTTCCTTGAGGCAGGTCTTTGTTCATCTCCCTATGAGGCAAAGACAGGGAAAGAGGGAATGCCCATGGTTTTACACAGATATTTTATAATCCTGGCTCTTATTCTGTCTTCAGCTTCAGCTGTGAGCTTAGTAATTAGAGAATTAATCAATCTATGTGAATAAAATTTACCTTTTTATTGGTTTGTTAAAATAATTACCCAATGACTTGACACTTAAACAATGAGATATTATTAATTTTAATGTGCAAGGAATTTGCTGCATTATAAAGCATATAAATCTCAGTAAATAAAAGGTTTAAGTGGTGATAAATTTTACAGTTACCCACAGTCCTACAGAATATCCCCATCCTTGCCGTTCCCTCTTATTCTCAGAAGTAGCAGAGTTTAACGTTTGGGTTTCAGCTAGGAGGAAAGATCCAAGGGCTAAGAATATAGAACGTTAGATTCTGATTCCAGAAACCATAGCCAAGTGCTTGGTTTTAAATAGGGTCATGTAAAACAATCATTTGTTGAACACCCACCTTATGCCAAAGTATATCAATAAATAAAACAGCAATGGCTGCCAGTGTAACAATTGTTTATGTAGAAGTGGGAAACTCTTCTTCATATTGGTTCCAGAACCCTGACTTGTCAGATAATTGTATGTCAATACTATTGTGCCTTAAAATTAATAAGAAATTCAAATGTTGTTTGGCCTTCAATAAACATTAAAAGTTTGTAATTGCTTATTTGTCCAACAACAATACAAGGGAATAAGGAAGACAAGAAGTTATTATCATTAGAGGACAGGGCACTAATTCTTGAAAATAGCAGCGGTATTATCTACTTATGTACATACTAAGTGTGTTCATCTATATTAAATGCATGTAAGCATATTGCATATATATTATATATTTCACCTGAAAATATAATATATAATACATAAAATACCATACATTTATTTTTATAAGGAGTAATGTTATGCTTTTAACCATTTGTGATTTCAATTTTCTGTTATGCAAATAGACTTTTAAGAGTTAGCACACTCAAATTTTATATACCTAATATTTCATACTCAAAAATTATAGAGTTAACTTTAATATTAATTCCATATTTAAAAGACAAATAGCAGGAAAATTTGAGGAAAACAAATCAAGAGAATTCTGAGAATAATTAGGAATCCATTGAGCCTTCACTTTAGCAATGTAGTTGAAAATGATTTAGTTGTCAACGCTACATATAATGTCTAGTTTTAAAATAAAACGTGACTTTATGTAGTAATTATACAGAAAAAGACATGTAACACACACAGAGAACCATCAAACATGACTTTATATAGTAATTATACAGAAAAAGATATGTAACACACACACAAAGAACCATGAACACACATTTAAGCATATACCGATATAAAAGAAACCCATTTATATACACACAAATATTTATACACAAAACATATAGAACATCTACACTCACACATACTCTTCATTCAATTAAATGAGACTTTTCATTTGCTACTTATACAGAAAATGGAGCATAAAATTATAATTCACTCTCCTATATAGACTAATGATATATCTAAGCTTATATCACATTACATTTTGTGTATGAATTATCTGGTAAGATCTTATTGAAATAAGCTGAGAATTATTAAGCATATCAAGCTCTTTGCAAATGTAATACTCCACATTCCATTAATTATAAAGAAATAACTCCAACTCAAAACATAAAATTCTTATAGACAGATACCTATTCTATGCCTTGAGTTATATTTTGTATTTTTAAAAAGTTTATTTTATTTTTAGTTATGTGTGTGGGTTTGTGAGTGAGAGAGAGAAAGAGAGAGAAGAGAGAGAGAGAAAGAGAGAGAAGAGAGAGAGAGAAAGAGAGAGAGAGGCCTCAGATTGCCTGGAGGTAGAGTTATAGTTTGTGAGCCAGATGATGGGGGTGTTAGGAATTGAAATTTCAAAGTTCAATATTAAAGTGAGAGTCTCAACAGTACCAGAAAAAACATTCTAAACATGGAGTTTCTAAAACTATGGATTCTGAGGAGGGGTCAATATATATATATATATTTAATAAATATATATATTTAAAACAGTGCTCCAGGTGATGATCACACTTGCTGAATTATTTACTTTCTCAAGACCAAAAGTGGAATATGGAACAATTTATTTTGGATTACAGTTCAAGATGGGATATGTCTGATGGCAGGGATGACATGGTATCAGGTGGCTGGAGCAAAAAGTTAAAGCCTATTTCTTCATTCAGCAACTCAAAGCAGAAAGTGAACTAGAAACAGAATTGCCTCCAGCAAAGCTCCACCTCCTACATTTTCCATCACCTCTCACAAGTGTTGTCCATGATTATGAACTAAGTGATCAAATATATGAATCTGGGCAAAGTTTTTTATTTAAACTTCAGTATTTCCCTGTCTGGTGCCTATAAACACATGGTCATAATCATCATGAAAAATGCACTTACTTAGATCACCTTTCAGAATCCTTAGTCTTACATCTTCAACGTAGTTTAAAAGTCCACAGTCTTTATTTGAAACGTAAGGAATTCTTTAATTGTGATCTATAAATCAGGAAAGCACATTATACATTTTCAACAAAATAGCACAGAATGTACATTACGATTCTAAAATGGATGAATAAAATAATGTTGAAATACTGGATCAAAGCAAGATTAAAAGGAAACAACAAATCCTCTTACTCTACATCAAATATCTGTAGTTTCAAAGGGCAGATATGGCTCAGTCCCTCAAGTTTTTCTGATTTACATCTCTTCCTTGGGTTGGTTCCATTCCTGTATGCCACTCTCCTTTCCAGATGTCTCATGGCTCTAATATCCCCACCATTTTGAGGTCTCCAGCTCAAGCTTCACATATTTGCTCATTGTCTTTTTAATCTTCATTGACTTTTTAAGGCTCTCCTGCAATGTTGGTCATTCTAGGTGTTGCTTGGCCTCAGTGGCTCTATGAAATCACTGAGGAAGGATGCAGGGTCCCTAATTCTTGCATTTTTCATATTTTCCAAGCTAGTAACACATGGACAACACTGTAAAGTTCATCTATCAGCTTCAAATATTTTTTTTACTTCCTCAACCACATTAGTTATAATTTTTATATGAAGTTGATTTATTATTATTACTTAAATTTATTCATTCATTTTACATCTTGACCACAGTTTTCCACTCCCTCTTCTCCTCTATTTCCTTCCCCCTGTCTCAGCCTTACCCAATTTACCCCTCCTCTGTTTCCATTTAAAAAGGGAACAGGCCTTCTATGGGTATCAAGAAAAAATGGTATATTAGGTTGAGGTAGGACTTAATACCCTTGTATTAAGGCTGGGTAATACAATCCACTATGAGGAATAGCTTCCTGCAAGCCAGCCAAAACTTTAAGAACACACCCTCCCACAAGTTGATCAAGTTATACAAGTGTCACATATATGAAGGGGGCATAAGTCAGTCCCATGAAGGCTCTCTAGCTGTCAGATGAGATTCTGTGAGCTCCTATGAGAGCAGGTTAATTGTTTCTAAGGTTCCCTTGTAATTACCTTGACCTTCCTAGCTTATAAATCCTTCTTTCCTTTCTTCAACAGGATTCTCCAAGCTCAGCCCAGTGCTTAGAAGTGGGTCTCTGCATCTGTTTCCATTAGTCACTAGATGAAGACTCTCTGATGACAATGACAATAACATAGATACCAATCTTATTACAGGAGATGGCCTGTTCAGACACCCTCTCCACTATTGTTAAGAGTCCCAACTGGAGTAGTCCTTTTAGACTCAAGGGAGTTTCACATGTACCAGGTTTCTATCTGATCCAGGCTGAGAGGCACTTAAAGACTTGTTCATCATCCAAATCCACCAAGAAAATGCAAATCAAAACAGCTCTGAGATAGCATCTTACACCAGTCAGAATAGCTAATATTAAAACCAGTAATGACAGCTTATGCTGAAGAGTATGTGGAACAAGGGAAATACTCCTCACCACAGGTGGAAGTGCATAATGTTCTGGTAGAAGCTCTACCTCAGCTCCTGCCATTCATATTATACGCCAAAAGAGTCTGGAATGATTGAATTGAAAGTGGAAAGCCCAACTGTGGCAATACGTTTCAAATTTCATAAAAACTAGTCTGAGATATCAGAGGGATCTACCAACCCCTTTCCTTCCCCAGACCCTGTGGAGGTCTGCCTGTAGCCCCCAGGGCTTAGTACTATTTAATGGCCTGTACTGTTTACTATAACCAATTGATTCATTTCCATTATTGGTACATCGTCCAAGCAGGTGCTGTGATTAGGGAATCACGAAGTTAGCAGAGAACAAAGAAGTTGACCCAGGCCAGCTATTGCTTATGAGCTACAAAGGTTACTCAAGGTGAAAAAAGCATACTTGGTAAATAAGGCTTCCCCTGAGCTTGAGTAAACTGCATTCTTCATTCAATAGTGACCCGTGTCTCCTTGTGTCTTTCTCAATATTCAAGCCCTTGCTCAACATGTGGCTCACTCAGGTAACACAGGTGTCACAAGATCCTGCCTCCTCAAATTCCACCAAACAGCATTCCCTCTCCTAGAGCTCATGTTCCAGACCCCAGAACCTGAGGAAGACCATGGAAAGTTTAAATTAAGCCCCTCCATGAGGGTGCTCAAAGATCACACCTACAGGTTACTTAAGGCCTTGTTGCCGTATTTGCTATGTGACTCTGCCCCTGCCTTTCCAAGGGTCACCCAGGATTGCTTTGCTCTCTACTCATTAAACTCAGGCTTTTGCTAATTTGGTTTGATTTGGATTGTTGTGTTGGTGAAGAAACTTATCAGTGTACAGAAACTGTTCACATATTTGTACAGCCAATTTGGAAATCAATATAGAGGTATCTTAGAAAATTAGGAATCAATATACCTCAAGACCCAGCTATACCAGTCTTGGACATATAAATATCAAAGGATTCTTAGTCAGTTCACAAGGACACTTACATATGTTTATAGTAGCATTATTTATAATAGTTAGAACCTGGAAACAACCTAGATTCCCTTCCACAAACGAATGAGTAAAGAAAATGTGGTGTATTTACACAATGGAGTTTAAACAAATGTTAAAAATAATTACATCAGAAAATTTGAAGGCAAAAGGATAAAACTAGAAAAAAAAATCATCCTGAGTAAGGTCACCCAGAACCAGAAAGATAAATGTCATATATAGTCATGCAAGTGGATATTAGCTATAAGATAAAGGGTAGCCATGCTACAATCCACAGCCTTAGAGAGGCTAGACACAAAGGAGGGCCCAAAGGGGAACAGAGATACCAAAGATAGGAAGATTGGTCATTCTTCACTCTTCTAGCCTTTACCCATATAGAAAAGCTATTCTAAGTAATATGGGCAAACAAATCCTGAGCCCAAACATATATATATATGTCCTTGTTCACTGGATGTTCAATGCAGAATGGATAACTTTGGAAAACAAAGAACCACTTCCTTCCCCATTGGCTTACTTTGTTAGCAATAATGTCAGTCCAAGAAAAACAAGCTACTTTCTCCATATTTTATCTCAGATACTGTAGCACAGAGGTTCTGCACAGGGGAAACGTAATCCTTATAAATAAAGAATTAATATATCTACTATCTGCTACTGCATGCTTAATGTGGAATAAACTAAGAAATTTCATGAATAAAAATATTGTTGAATACAATAGAGATTACATATACACATTTAAAAGGACAATGAAGGTCTGAATTCCAATACAGAAACAGAAACCCATATATGACATAGACGTACAATAATAGTGAACCAGGGAACCCAGTAAGAAGCAATTCCCTAGCATGTAAACATCTTTTAAGGCTAGTGAGACCATGACCCTTACTTTAAATTGGATTTCACCACTGTACAATTTATTTTTTAGGGTTCTGTAGTTGGTGGATACTAAGAGCTGGGTATAACAACAGCAGTGGACAATCCTCAGTGTTGGAGCTGCACAATCAGAACTATCATCAATGGTTATGCTCTAGGGAATGAGCTTCCTGAATTAATCAGACAAATAATCAAATAAACACACAAATCACAAGTTCTAAAGTGTTAAATGAGTCGGTTTCTACTTACTTTATCTATAATCATACCCAGTTTGATGAAAATTTATGAGGAATGCAAAAGAAAAATCAGGAATCTGTCACACACAAGAATAACAAGGGAAAAAATCTGCCTATGAGAGACATCACATGTCAAATTTCAGAAGGAATAAAGGTTCAAAGCATTCATTATAGAGACATTCAACTAGTTAGAGGGAACTAAACTTCAATGTAGGAAAAAGAGCTATAGTGACAATATTTCATCAAACAGACAAAGAATCTGAAGAGATAGAGATTAAATTCAATTAGTCCCTCATAGAAACTTGGTATGAAAAGTTCAACCACTCATTTATAAAATCAGGGAGACTCAATAATCTGTAGATATTTCCTGATTTATGATTAAATGCAATTCTGATGAACTCAGAATAAATGGAAAATACTCTAATTTTAAAATGCATTTAATTCAGCTCACCTGGCAAACACTGTAACTTAGCAACAAGTCAATGCATATTTTGACTATTTACCATCATGGATATGTGAGAAAGAGCAAAGGTTCATGGCCACTTCTCTTACCAAAACAATCATATATAACATTTACGCTAAAAAAAAAAATATTAAAATTTCAAGCTCAAACTATGTTTCCCATACAATACGAGTTGATATCTGAGACCTGCAAGCCAGAAAATCATAAACTGGTGACTTTATTTATATTGATATATGGTAAGTCAGAAAATTTGAAAAAGGATTATGCAAACCAGGAATTTTTTACATAGTAGAGTATTTTTGCCAGCTAAAGGTGAAATGAATATAGTTTTATATGACAAAAAATGAGAATTTATTGCTACAAAACCCATCTTGCAAAATATACTAAAGTAATTTCTTTGGGTTGAAAATAAGGGATTCAGACTTTAGACTCAATTTATATGAAAAATTGTGAGCACTAGTAAAGGTAATTAGGTAATTATAAGATAATATTAATGCACATTTATTCCATTTTTCTTCTTGATTAAAAACTAATTATATAATGCAATATGTACAAAATTTCATTATTTACCTTAGGTGTATAAAACTCAGAAACTTGATATCAATATATTTCACAACAGAAGCACAAACCTGTGCGGTGACAGGGAAGTTGTACTGAAGTGTGAAAACATCATAGGTGAATGTGAATCCAGAGAAATAAAGGACAATGAGAACCACTAGAAATTTGGAATGATTATGGAGCAAACCACAGATTCACATTTGATTTCCTTTCTTCAGATATAATATGTGGTTCGGGTGGTATAATAGATGAATGCAATATGCACAGTAGTGATTAGATTGAGGGGAGAGAGCTGAGTTACACAGAGGTTGCTTTTCTTGTGTCACTGACTATATGATACCTGAGACTTATAGAACGGTGGGTCTGGTGACTAAGCAAAAAAACTTTAATTTCCCAAGCAACCTCCTAAAGGACTCCTGACAACCCCAGTTAATGGGCTCAGTAAGAACCCAGATTCTGATGCTTGATTACAGGCCCAGTTATAGGGCCTGGAGGCAGCTTCTCTGATAGCATACATTTTATCTTCCTTAGTTCAAGTCCTTTATGCATAAGATTTGTCTCCAACAGATATTTCAGACGTTCATGTTTTCTGGCTAGAGCCCCAAATGTACCACATTTCTGATCTTCTCCTGCCTGGTATTCTCTTCCTTGATATCTAATCCAGCCAGGATTCCATAGTCAGTTCTCTGTCATCTTGTAGCCAGCAAGCAACAAGGAGCCTATTTGGGAATCTCCTCGACTAAGTGTCAATAATCTCACTAGGATTTTATTTACAGAAACCTGACTTCTATCCCTTCTGTTACTGTGTACAGAACTTTGGGGGGAATTCAGTCATTTTAGTGATTGGAGATTGAATGTGGGGAGAATTTGTTTCATCTGTCATACTTTAGATAGATTTTTCCAAAGTTTCTAATACAGTCACAATGAAGGGAAGAGTGACTGTAGACACTCCTTTGTTGAGGCTCATAAAATAAACGACTGTTGCTTTGGGACAAATGGCTTTCACAACTCCAAGTTATTACCATCAAGCTAGAGAGTTTTAGATTTTCTACTTCCAGCCACCTGTCTATGAGAATTCTACATGGACTTTCTATGAAGAGAATAGCAACAAATGTATTAGACTCTACCTTTAATGAATGCAATTTCATTCGGCCTTAGAACATGTCTGTAATACCAACTCTTGTTTCAACTTTCTTTTTCTATCATATTCATTATTTCGTTTCTCAGTTTCACCTTCATAAGTACACAGATAAAGAAGATGCACGGACACACAGAGACACAGACACATACACCCCCCCCCCTCACACACATACCATACACCTTTGGATGGAAATTTATTTTCAAATATATCAAAGCAAACAATCCCACAATTCAGTAATGCCAGGAACTACACAGCCCTTGCTTTCACATCTCACATATGCTTCTCATATGTTCCAAAAAATCCTTCCTCATTTCCAAATGTCCAAGGAAATACTTACAGTAAGTGAAAAAGAAAACAATTCCCTCCAAAATTTTTGCTTTCTCATTGAGTTATATGGTTCAACTCTGAATTACAAGCTTAAGGATCTGTTTGGATAAATGGGGTCAGCACGCACACAGTCATGCTGTACCTGCTGAAACCTTCCTGTCTGAACTCTTCTCATCGGTAGAATATATTCTTCGCAGGGTGCTGAAATTTAGCCCTTGGTTGCTTTTTGCATATGGTTTTCTTGGACTTCTAAAATATAATCTGATGTCTCTTGCTCTGAAATATTTTAGTAATTTTTCTATATCCCAAAGTTGCATACAAAGCAACATCTTTTATGTTGTGGCATTTTAAATCTTTCTCTAAAATTTTCCATGCATGAACTCATTGGGTCAAGAACTATACCATACCTGTGTTATCAAGTAGCAGTGTACAAACTGAGTAATGATATAAGGCCTTGGAATTGTGTATATAAAAATATCAATAAGTAATATATATGTATTTATATTATCAACCACAAGTTCAAACTACTTCTTACATTATATTCCCTTTTTGTACCTAATTTGCTACCTTAGTCTGATATAGTAATGTATGCCATTTAATCAGCCCTTCATTATTTCTTGTAAAAAAAAATCCCATAAGATCAAATTTTCAAAGCATTGTGCCAAACATTTGGGGAGTAACAGCTTTCCCCTAGCAGGGCCTGGAGTTATTGCTTTTCTTTGTTTACCCCTCACCCTGTTTGTCAGTCCCTATGTGTCAGCATTAAGCTACAATGTATTGCTGCCTTGAGGACCTGTCTTCAGCAGCTCAGGATTTGAAAGGAATCCATGGAGTCTGTGGACTAATCACTCAGCTTGACTTTTCTATTTGAGGAAGTAAACTTAATCTCTATGGCCTTCAAGGGCTACAGTGAACTCTCTGGAGCCAGGTAAAAAGGAAACACACACACACACACACACACACACACACACACACACACACACACACACACACACACACACACTCTTAGGGTCTTTTTATCATCTTTCTCATCTCTTATTATTACTTCTCTCCAGATGTATCCCTTCTGTCTTCCTAGATGTCTTCCTTCTAACTAATTTTATCTATTCTCTTACAGCTTACATACTACAGCAAAACTTTTCAAGAAGTATAAAATTTACAATATGGTTATATTCTATTTTTGAGTGAGTGCTTACAATGAATATAAGCAAAAGAACTGAGAGCATGTTTTCCATATCCCATACATAATTAATTATTTTACATATTACAGGTTAAAAACAAGTTGCCCAAAGAACCGACATACATTCACACCCAAGCAACTTTTTATAAATTGACAGAATGTAAGCATGCAAGGAATTTTTTTTCAGCCAGTTCTTTTGCTGGAAGGCTGCATGCTTGTGGTTACAAAGAAAGGATCAATCACTTTATTATTTATCTCAAAAGGTAATCTTATAAAAATGCTTGAAAAGAATCACAAATCTAAACTTTTGTGTAAGAAAAGCAGTCATTTCTACTTTAAATCCTCAGGGTGCATACTAAATCATCAGCAGATTTTTATTAAATCATATCAAGAAGCTGAACATAGACATGGGTACAAAGATTAATCATTGCCTTTGGTCACCAACCCACCCTAGCATAGAGGCATGTCAGATAATAATAACTGGGCTGCTTTGTTTTTGTCCCCTGATCTCAAGTGCTTTATTCACCCATGTGCCTTTCTAAACTTTAGATTGTTTCAAGGATTTTTTTTTTCCACCAGAAAGCTATTAGCAAAATCGGTGTAATCTAACCTTAAGTCATACTTAAAGCTTTGTTTTTACCTAAGATGCACACTGAAACCCATGAACATACCTCCCACCATTAAGATTCAAAGAACTTAAGCTAGTTTAGTTTCTGGGATATGGCTGTTTTTGTTAATCACTAAACTAAGCCACAGTCTAAAGAGCTAATCTTGAGAAACTCATGTGTCTCAGCTGTGTGACATCCTCTTTTACTTACTTTTATCCTCTGCTGCTCCTGCTCTATTAGGGACGGGGACACACACAATCTTGCTTTTACTTATATTAATTTTCACACTAAACTAACCTTTATCCTTTATCCTAATTCTTTACTATATTTATTAAAATTCTTCAATTATCAAAATTCTATTTAATCTAACACCATTATTATATAAAATTATTGCTTCAGTTAAACTGTACCGCCTATGAGAATGGTAATTATCTTCATTATTATCCACACGTAAAAATGCAAAGTTGAATGGGATATTTTCATAATATAATAATATTCCATTAAGGTCAATGGAAATCTCCCCACACTCACTCACACCAGGCCAGATACCAGAGAAAAATGGCAGCAGCAACATGTAAAGGCACAGCAGCAGCAAGAGACGTTCTGGAGCTGAAGCCTTAGAATTCCTGTCTATCTGGGATTCACCACTCAGTCCTTTGCTTCCTGGTGGTGGGCTGACCTTCTAAACTTCAGTTGTCACCTGCAGCTCCTCTGACATGGCCACAAGCAACAATGAACTCTGGTTTCTCCACAGTAGTGTTATGCTTTCAATTGCTAGTTATTTCTGGGAATGTCTTTTGTAGTGTATTCACTTAGTCATTAAAAAAAAATATATTCACTGCTATAAAGCAAGGCTGGGAATAATGCTGACTTACACACACACACACACACACACACACACACACACACACACACATGTTATATGTATGAAAATAAATTTCTGCCTGTAGTGGATGCACTAGGCTGAGCTGACCCACCTTGGGACTTTGTCCCCTTTGGGGGGAAGGGGATGGGGGATGCAGAGGGGGAGACAGAAGGCTGACTGGGAGGAATTGGAAGGAGGGAAGAGAGGGCCAGCAAGGGTATAAAAGGAAAATGAAGAAAATATTTTTTTCCTCACTAAATCTATCCTGCTTATAGTTTTCCCTCCCTCTACTGTCTCTTATTAGGAAATTTACAGGCTTCTAAGGGGTGATAATGAAATAAGATAAAATAAAATTAATTGGTACTGAATAAAACAAGCAAATGAAAGAACAAGAGTCCAAGAGATGACACAAAAAACCAAAGATCTCCTGGTCTGCGTGCTCAGGAATTCTGTACAAACACTAAACTGGAAGCCATGATAGATACACAAGTACACAAGACTAGCGCAGATCTGAGAAGGAGAAGCATTGTGGACAGTACCTCAGTCTCTGTGAGCTTTGACTGTGTTGATTTAGAGGGCCTTGTTTTCTTGGCGTCTTCCATTTTCTCTGGCTCTCACAGTCTTTCTCCCTCCTCTGAAAAGGGTTCCCATACACTTGATGGAGAGATTCCCATTTAGGGCTGAGTGGTCCAAGGTCTCTCACTCTCTGCATGTCTTTGCTGTAGGTGATCTATTAGAGTAGCAGAATTTTACTATGAATCATTTTATGGCTTATATTTTACATCAGTATATTTGGTTTTACTCTAGAATCCCTAACTATTTGGTCTCAGGTTCTTGCTCACCCAAAGAGTATTGGGTACGGGATCTATCTGATGGAGTACGGGTTCTATATGATGGAGTGATCCTTAAGTCAAATCATACAACTGGTAGGTTACTGGACTACATTTTGTTAACTGCTTCAATTTTGTGCAGTCTAGCTTTGTTTCTGGCCCGTGTTTTTAACACATCTGAAGTCTGCCTTCTTATTTACAAAGACACTTTCTGCACCGTTTCTGATAACTTTCTCCAAACACTATTTTCTATTTTAAAAGTCTATTTTTTCCTTTAATATTAGGCATTTGGTGGCAGTTTTGGAAACCCAGGTTTAAAAATTCTGTCCAAAAATACATAATAACTGACGGCCTGTGAGTCAAGATTGTTACGGCACCATTTCAGGACTGTGCATGGCGATAGCAGAAGTATGCATGTGTGTGTGAGTTGGACTTTTCTTTTTTCTCTGAATTCAGGATTATGTGTGTTTGTGAAGGGGGAGACACAATTCATAAGCCTTATACATTGTAGAAGGGTTCGAGTGTTATGTGTGTGAGTGTGTTTTTCCTAAAATAAAATGTGCTTGAGCCTATGCTGATTAATATCTGCATATCTATTGTCTCTTTGTTCTATGTGCAGTGGCTGAGAGACCACAGCTATTTCAGTTAACATCAAATCACACCCAGCACTCTTGAACTGTCTCTCCTGTGTGCAGGGCCTTCCTTAGCTTTTCCTACATATACACATCTGCCAACATGCAAAAGCAGGATCAACAAAGGGCATCAAGGGAAAGTAAAATTGACTTTAGGACTATTTTGCACAGAGAGTCTTGTTTGTTTAAACAGTAAGGGGAAGAAACCTCAAGAGATGCTCATAGCAACCCATGTGGGAGGGAAGGAGGGAGAGAGAGAGAGAGAGATTGGTTCTGTATTTTGCCACAGTTGTGCTTGCTAAATCAGTTTTTGTTACTATATTATAACTACCATGTATTTCTCCTTCCCAATAGCTTTAACTTTTAGCTGGCAGAAATACTATATTCAAAGGTGATTCTATTACCAAGTTTAGGGCAAAAACCCACAACCAAATCTAATCGCATAATCATCTGTAATTTATCATGTCGCTATGATTGTTGCAGACATAAGCATGGAACATATCTGATCAAATCTGGGTGAGCATTAATTTTTAAACAATAATCTTGAGTAAACATGTCACTTTTCTTCTACACATATAAATAGGAGGAAGCTTCCAGGAGTTATCTTGAGGCAGCAAGAGGAATCACACCTGAAATGAAGCTGATAGGTTTGGAAAGCCAGCGGATCTGATGGAGAGAAATCAGACGTGTGGAATACAGCAACTATCTGGGAAACAAGATTTCTGTGAAACTAAATCTGACTTTTAGAAATTATATTTGTCTGAATCAATTAAATGTTTTAACTGTCATAATCAGCTTAAATATGGTCTGGTGTTATAGCATCTGAAAACATGCTGATACAGAGAATGTCATGGATGAAACCCTCTATGAAATCTGGAGCAAGACAAACTGCAGGATGGGGAATGAACAAGTGTGACTTGTGGAGCAGTTAGTTATGCATGTAGATCAACAGCATTAGTTTTTCACACACCTTTTCCTCATATCTATTAGTTTTGAGAATTTTGTACAATGCACTTTTCAAATATAGTTTTTGACCTTTGGCTCTAGATCAGATATTGTAGGCAACAAAAACAACAAAAAAATGAAGATGCCCCTGTGTGGCTAATAACAAACTGTAAGTCACCGAACAAAATTATTTTCATTGGCTTAGATGAAGACAGGGGCCAGTAAAGAGAAAAAAAAACAATGTATTTTTTTTTTTTTTAGAAATTTATTTAGAAATAAAATTCTAATCTTTATTTTAAATTTACTCTTTTTATTGTCTAGTACGTGAATATTTTTAGAAAGGCTTATAAACACATGCATGTATATGTTTATGCTTGGATGTGCACACATGTAAACACACACGCATCAGTAATATGACATTTCCCAAAATTCTCTAAAGATCTTACATAGCATAGAAGGAAGAACAATACTTGTGGAACTGTGAAGGTTTTGGGATGTTACACTCATTTGGCAGATGGACTCTGAAATATAAAAACGTGTTGGTTTGAATGGCCTTGTAAAATGGCAAATTGATAAGTTAAAATGTGACCTTGGTACTTGAATAAAAGAATCACCATCACCACCACCATCACCACAAACTGTTAGAAATTTCTTAATAAATAAACTTTAAGAAACTATATCTTTGATAAACAAAATTCTCACAGCCTAAATTAATAAATACATTTAAAGGATATATGTAAAGGGATTTTTAAATATGTTTTAATCATCACAAATCATTGTAATACTGACTGAAGACTTTTTTTTCCCTGTATGGCTTTCTTTTTTGTTAATCAGAGAAAACATTTACAAGTAAAGGAGTTACAGAGCTTAATTAGCTGGGCCATTAAACATAGCTGCTGTACTCCAGTCTCGAGCTCAAAGACTGAAGCTTACAGCTACTGAAGCCAAATCACTTCTCTGTCCATGTCATTTTACCTTAAATTGAATTAATTTACATCTTAATAGTTGTACAAAGATAAGTCTTTATACAAGAAATAGAAGTGAATTAAATTCTTCCTTTTAATGCCTGGACAGATTGTTTGTTACAATAAGACCTATCTTGGAAGTTTTTCTAGCTTTTTTTCTTTCTTTCTTTCTTTTTTTTTTTTTTGGCTTAGGATCTCTGCTAAATATAGCTCATTAATACGTGTCTGCATTTTCTTCCCAGGAAGAGTGTAAGGCACTTGGTAAAGGACAGCTGTGTTTTATGCTGTTCCTTATCCCCTGAGATCATGTTGCACACATTCCTTATGCACAGCAGGGGGCTGATATGTCATGCATGCCTTTAGTAGCTGGGTGATTTTGTGTTTAGTCCTTTCCATACCCATCTTCATCTCTTTATCCTCATTTCCTTCCGTTCTGTAACCTGTGTTCTCAAATTTGACCTTTCCATCATAGTCTCTGCTTTATCAGATTCTCTCCTCATCTTAAATCAAATCAAGTCCCTCTGTTTACTTTCCATTTACATTACTGCTTGCAAATGTCTGTCTGGTGTGCTTGTACTTAGATTATTTATGCTGGGGCTGTAATGCTTTTCACAATACCATATGTACTAAGGATGCATTTCTCTGTGAGAAATTCTTCCCTTTTGATGGCATTTACTCAATTTAGCAAGCTCCTAATACCTCCCCTCACCCCCAGTCAACATTTCTTTGGTGACAACAAAGGAACCAACTGGTGTCTGATCATGTTACAGAATGCATCTCTGCCTAGTATATATTTAAGTTAATAGCTTCATTTTATTCAATACCTTTCTCTAGGACGTGCTATTCACCACTCATTTCCAACCTTCTGTATCTGGGTTGATAGGCTCCTCCTCTCTAAGATTCAGCTCATTTGTTTTACACATGGGCTCTGCATGGACATTTTAATCAGTGGTTCCATGTGCTGAGGGAATGTTTTAAAATATGAGCAAGCTGTGTTATCCATATTAATAGAAGACTTTATTGCTGCTTTATCTGTACTTAAATAAAAAGCAGAGAATCCGATCATCGACTCTACCTCATACTTGCCTGCCACAGTGACCATCAGTTATTTTTCCTTATTATGAATGTAGCATATGAAAGAGGACTAGAGAATTCCAGCAGTGCTATTTGTAGGCATTCATAAAACATTATTATTCACTTTGCCAGTTGTTTTATAGCGGTGTATTTTAGTGTGTGTGTGTGTGTGTGTGTGTGAGAGAGAGAGAGAGAGAGAGAGAGAGAGAGAGAGAGAGAGAGAGAGAGAGAGAGAGAGAGAGAGACTGTGTATGATTGTCTCTGTGTACATATATACTTTCCTTCACTTAAAATAAATAAAACAAACGAAAATACTGTTTAGGTCATAATCTCTGAATGAAAAATAGAATTTATATTTTTTTTTATAGAAGAACCCCCCCCCCCAAAAAAGAAAGACTCATGGGACTTTATTTTTAGAGTTCAATGGGAATGTCTTGTCTAAAAGCTTTGCTGGAGACTACTGTGGGATGATCTTTCTGTACTCTGTGAATATCTGTTTCTGTTAATAAAGAAGTTGGTTTTGGCCTGTGGTAAGTCAGTATGAAGCCAGGTGGTAAATGCAAGAGAGATACAGGGGGAAGGAAGGCGAGGTTAGAACAGACTGTGAGCTGCTGGATTAAGCAAGATGTAATGGAACACATGTAAAGCCACAAGAATGTGGCAATACATAGATTTATAGAAATGGGTGAATTTAAGATGTAAGAAATATCTAGCAAGGAGTCAGTTTGTGATTAAGATTAAGTTGTGGTGGGCAGAAGAGATTCCTCAGTCTACAGGACATGAGACAGCCACAAAGACAGCAGTGAAAGCTGCTGGGATGATGTTCCTAAGATCCCGCTGCCAGAGAAGTAACTTTGTATCATCCTCTGGCCTATGAAGTTCCCAAGGCCAATACTGAACTGAGAGTCTGAGCGCTGTGCTGGCTGACAAAGACTACACAAACATTTGGATGTGAGATAACTATCAATTGTCTTCAAATACAAGTTTGTTCTTCAAAAATTGAAACACAGCATTGAGGAATAATATGTAGATGATGTTAGAAGTTGCGTATTTAAAATTATTTAAGTTCAGATTAATTTTGAGAGGCATGATCACAATAGTTGTCACAATGCAAGTACCTTTCCCTGTGTACAAATTCCACCCTCCAGGACATGGTGAGGGATTCCTATGAAGCAATTCTGAACAGAGAAACCAAATATCAAGACTAGCCAGACTCTCTGGGAAGGATCTGCTCTCACGCATGTACCTGGGAACAAAATTTAACCTAAACTGACTGAACCAGAATCAAGAGCTTTACACATTTACACCACAAACAGTGACTCCTCGTTAGAGATCTACGTGACAAATTGACCACTCCAGTTTATAAACTGGGTCTATAACCTCGCGTGGCTTCTTAGGGGGCCTGTTAACCATGAAAACTGGTTAGGGAAAAGATTTTATTTTGAAGCATCATTATTTAGAGACAGAGAAATTTTGAAGTTACACATATCTAGAGATTGCCACCTTGTGGTGAAAGATCGTATAAATTGATGGAGAAAACAATATCCAATTTTATTCTTTATCCAATGCACTTTGATCTTTTCATATTAAGCTTCACAATCCAAATATTTCTTAATTCACATAAATACAATATTATTTAAGAGATAAAAGGAAGTGGTATACATTCAACTATAATTACACAAAGCAAAATCAGTTTTTGTTTCATATACTGTATAAAAATACAGTTATATCAAATATGTGTGCATATAAGCTACAAATAAATGCCTCTGAGGGGAGATTCAGGTGTCAGCTGATAAGGTCAGAAGACATTTATCCAAGGTCCCGGGCTCCTGAAGGGGAAGTGGCCAGCCCCCTTTCAAGAGGGGCTGCTGGGATCTTGGGGGACCTCTTTGGTTCCTGTTTTTTGAGAGACTAGATCAATGTCCATGGCTTAGACTATCTGATTGATCAAGTGTATTCCTAAGCTATAGCCTATTATCATGAGTGTTAATTTGTTTGCCAATAAATATTCATCTTCTAAAATAAATAAATAGATAAATCTGTCCTCTAATATCTCTAACTGTTTTTTTACCAATACATGCTTCCTTCCATAATATGATATATATCATCAACAAAAATATAAGTATTATATTTTTAAAATAAACAAAGCAAACACTTTAAAAAGTATTATTTGCTTTCTATCTTCAAATTTTGCTTTTTCAACTCATGCTTAATCAAACACAGTTATTAATATTCAGATCTGTAGGGTCTAAAACAGCATGAAATTAACTATGTCATGGAAAAGAGAACAGGTATGGATATGACGGTGCTGCAGTATGTCGTGTTAATGGCAGCATACATTTATTATTCTTAGGCTGCAACTAAAGTGTTCAGCACCACCGTTCTGAAAATATCTGGTCTGAGGCCAGTTTTACACTTTATAAAATATGTACTTTACTTGACTACAGAATGGTCAACTGAAAAGAAGAAAAATTTTAAAAATAATTATGTTTTTCTTTTAAAAAGTTTTTTTTTCCATATCTGCCACTGCTCCTTCTCCTCTGGTCCTCCTTCAGCCTCCCCCTCCCCCATCCATTCCCCAAGGAAGGCATTGAGTCCCAAGGTGGGTCAGTTCAGTCTGGCATATACATTTGGGGTAGGTCCGAGTCCCTCATCCCAGTATTAAGGCTGAGTTTGGTATTCCTCTGTAGGGAATGGTCTCTGAGAAGCCAATTCATGCACCAGGAATAAACAAACTCTGATTCTACTGCAAGAATCTCCACAAACTGCCCACACCATTTGACAGTCATATACCTTTAAAGGGCTTAGTTCTTTTCCTTGAAGGTTCCTTGGCAATTATTTCCGAGTCCGTGAGCACCCAATAGCTTCAGTCAGCTTCTCTTCGGGTCTTCCCCTATGTTCCTGATCCCTTTGCTCATTTACTTTCTCCTCTCTCTCTCTCTTCAGCTGGACCAGGAACTCAACCTGATGCTTAGCTATGGATCTCTGCTTCTGCCTCTCTCCATTGCTGGATAAAGTTTCTATTATGTCAATTAGGGTGATCATGCATTCGATTATAGGGCAAGTCCTGTTTAGGCACCCTCTCTCCTGGGATATCTAGAGAGGGGACCTCTTGTGGGTTCTTGTCGGTTTCCTTAGCTTTCTTTCTAACCCCACAGTGGCTTCCTCTATCAAGATATCCATCTCTTTTCTCTCCTTCTCTGTTGCTTCTCCCACTCATCCAGCCCCTTCTCTCATGTTTTGTTCCCACCTCCCCTTGCTTGTTCTCTGTTATGATCCCAGTTTACTCAAGAGATCTCCATTACCTTTTCCCAG
The DNA here is from genome assembly GCA_033318265.1 of Phyllotis vaccarum. Classification (NCBI taxonomy): domain Eukaryota; kingdom Metazoa; phylum Chordata; class Mammalia; order Rodentia; family Cricetidae; genus Phyllotis; species Phyllotis vaccarum. The sequence continues at coordinate 11,890,322 of JARWLC010000004.1, read as the reverse complement.
GAGGATCCCTGGATATCTCTCTCCACTTCTTTCTGTTATATAGCTGTTTGGGGGGGGGGTGTCATTTGCAGCCTGGATATTCTTTGCTTTATGTCTAAAATCCCCTTGTGAGTGAGTACATGCCATGTCTATCTTTCTGGGCCTGTGTACCTTGTTCTGAATGATACTCTCCAAATCCACTCATTTGCCAGTAAATTTTAGGATGTCTTTTATTCCCTCCTGAGTAGTACTCCATTGTATAAGTGTACTACAATTTGTTAATTCATTCTAGATGCAGTTGAGGGGCATCTAGGTTGTTTTCACATTCTGATTATTATAAATAATGTTGCTATGAACATAGCTGAGTTACTGTCCTCGGGGTAAGAATTTGCATCCTTTGGGAATATGCCCAATAGTGGTATTGCTGGATTATTTGGGAGATTGAGTCTCGGTTTTCTGAGGAACCACAATACTGATTTCCAAAATGACTGTAAAAGTTTACACTCCCACCAGCAATGAAGGAGTGTCCCTCTTGCTCTACCTACCCTCCAGAGTAGGCTGTTATCTGTGTTTTTGATCCTAGCATTCTGACAGGTGTAAGATGGTATCTCAGAGTTGTGTTGATTTACATTTCTCTAATGGCTAAGAATGTTGAGCAATTCTTTAAGTGTCTTTCAGCCATTTGTAATTCTTCCATTGAGAATTCCCTTTATAGCTCTGAATCCTATTTTTTTTCATTGGGTTATTTAGGTTTTTGACCTCTAGTTTCTTGAGTTATATATTAGAGATTATATATATATTATATATATAATATATATATATTAGAGATTAGTCCTCTGTCCGATCTAGGGTGGAAGAATATCTTCCCATTCTGTAGGCTGTTGTTTTGTCTTATTGACTGTGTCCTTTGCCTTACAGAAGCTTCTCAGTTTCAGGAGGTCCCATTTATTGATTGTTGTTCTTAGTGTCTACTGGTATTATATTTAGGAAGTGGTCACCTGTGCCAATTCATTTAAGGGTATTTCCACTTTCTTTCCCATAAACTTCAGTGTAGCTGGCCTGGAGAGATGGCTCAGCCATTAAACCCTAGGCTCACAACCAAAACTACAAATAATTTCTTAATTAATGTTAAAATTACCATTTACATATACCACTGAGTCTGTTTTACCCTTAATATACAGCTGCTTTGATTTTTTTTTTCCAGTGGAAAATATTTGGGTATGAGAACTTTTCAGAAATTTATAAATAAATTATAGATTAATTAATGCCATATGGTTTATGCCCTATTTTGTATGTCATAGAGGAGAATGAATAATCTCAGATGAACTTTTTCCTCAAGTTGAGATGAAAACACCTCTAACTATGTATGGTCACGTGTCTATAAATATTGTTTAGTGTTTGTCTCTGATATGTGAGCTTCAGGTCCTTTAAGTTCTGAGTAAGCACATAGAAACACCAGAGATGCTGTGCTAGTTAAGATGAATACCTCAGTCATCTCATTACTTCTTCTCTGTCTCTGCACATTTCTGCTGTGAAGTGATCTTTTACCCTTCCATAGTCATCAATCTCCTTCCATTTAAATCCTGTATAATTTTGCCTACATAATTAAACCCCTAATTATACAATGTCATGCTTGCCCTCTAATGGTTTTACATGTTTTACTGTGGTTTCTCCACTATAATTGTGACTAGGGAATACATGCTTTGTATTACTTAATTCTTTCTAAAAATTCATCATGTGGCCCAATGACCAATGTTCTATAAGTTTTTTGAAGTCATATTTAGAAGGAATTTGAAACATGGCAGGTCTTTAGTGAAGGTCTTCTCTGGAGAATACCAGTATCCATTTATTTTACCATATGTAGTCAGGTGTTATAGATATAAAGTATATTGTCAAATAATCTAGATGGAGCTAATAACTGCATGGAAGAGTGAATAAACATAAGAAGCCATGCTTGAGCTGGAGAGGATATTCTGTGCAGAAGGGCCCAATATAAATCAGAATAGAGAATCCTGCTAGGTTATTTGAAGAATCATGTAATCAGGGCAGCAGAAATGTTAATGAGTAGGCGAGCCTTATGTTGCCATTGCAAAGGATAGTATTTAAATCCAGGTTGTAAAGAATAAATTTTTGTCTTGAAAAAATAACTGATATCAAACTATATAGATTTGTTGATTTCAACTTTCCTCCCTTGTTCCTTCAAATGCCATCAATAAAGTTCCTCTTCTGGTGTCCTATACAAGGTTACTATTACCACAATGGAACACTATGACCAAAAGCAAATTAAGAGGAAATTTTCACAGAATGGTCAAAAGAGATCAGAACAAGAACTCAGACAGCGAAGAAACCTGGAGGTAGAAATTGATGAAGAAGCCATGGATAGGTGCTGCTTAGTGGCTTGCTTCTAATGTATTGCTTAGCCTTCTATCTTATAGAAACTAAACCACCATCCTAGTGATTGATGTGGTTAGTCCCAACCACCTATAATTGGTTGGGTCTAACCATAACAATCTAATTAAGAAAATGCTCTACAGTATTAATCATGATCCAGTCTTATGAAGATATTTTCTCAACTGAGGTTCCCATCTCTTAGATGACTATGGCTTGTGTTAAGTTGATATAAAACTACTAATCAGCACAAGTGGTTTAACTGAAATATTGAAATAGCCATATATGTACATACATACACACACACATTTATAGTCTAAGTTTATATGTAAATTATACCTTGACATGATTGGATAAAATCAGTTCACTTTCATAAAGACCACTTGAGGCTTCCTAGCTCATATCAACTTGAGAACTTTCCCTTTGAAAGTATTGAGAGCAGAAGGACCCTGGCCTAAGTATTCTGTGTCATCTAATTTTCTCATTACAAGATAGTCAAATACAACTATCCCTGACTGCCAAAAGTACTTTAAATTTATTGGGAGGAGCATGTGGGTGCCACTGTCTGCATCATAGGGAAATTTGTGGGGATCAGTTCTCTCTTTCCAGTATCTGTGTCCCAGGTATCAAACTCTGGCCTTCAAACTTTACAGCCAGCACATTTACCTGCTAAACCATCTTACCTGTACACACAAGATGATTTACTCCTTGTAGATTATTGTTTTTAAAAATCTTCATAGTCTTACATTTACAATAATATGTAAGAATACAAAATCTGACTCTGAGAGTCTGGATAATATCAAAAGACTAGGTATTTTCAATACCAACGATACATCTCTGCTTCCTCACAGCAATTACTTAATTATCCTTAAGTTCATCATGAGGAGAAGAAAATAGTATTGACAATGTCTCTAGCTGTGATTGCAGAAGGGGGAGTCACATTGTGCATGCCATCAGGAAGCAGAGATAAATGCTAGTGCCCTATCTGTTTTTTTCCCTTTTTACACTTCTTTGGATGTTGTTCCATGGAATGGTGCCATACATCTTTATTCTGAATCTTCCACACTCTGTCAGACTTCTCTGGAGAGTTCCTTAACCTCCAGACATGTCTCTTAAGTACTCAAAAGTATAGTAGGACTGACTTTTTGTTCAACAAAGGTTGACTATTACACACTACAGGAAATAAAACATGAAGCAGCAAGAACCCTCTGTGCAAACTGACAAATCATGGCAGTATGAAGGTCTCAAACCTTAGTGTTGAAGTGTGTTAGGAGGCTGGACTAAATCACTGAGAGATCACCCATAAGCGAATTCATTTAATAGACAGGAAAAGAATTCTTCCAGCGTTTCAGAGTGGCTGGGCCAGTTGCATCCCATTACCAGGACCCATAAACTGATTCAACAAGCCAGGGAAGAAGAACAGAGTAGTGTGTTACAGTGGGGTTTTTTGGTTCCGGGAGGCCAGAGGCCCAGACCCACAGGCCTGCCATGCCAGACCCCTTAGATGCCCACTGCTGCTGCTCAGATGCCTATATTAACTTCATGCTTTTTATCTATGGCTCAGGCACATTGCTAGCTTGCTCTTACATCTTGACTCAACCCATTTCCATTAATCTGTCTGTCACGTGGCCCGTGGCTCACCTGTGTTCCTTACATGTTGCTCCTTTGGGCTTCTGGCTTGGGTCTGCCTGACTCCGCCCTGCTTCTCCTATCTATGCTCTGATTGCTCTTCCTACTTTTTTCTTTGGTGTCTGTCATGGGCCAAAACAGCTCCTTTATTTAAAGACTGATATTCACAGCACACAGAAAGACATTCCCACATCAGTAGTGACTGATTTTTTCTGTTTAAAAATTACCATTTGTTTGTGATGAGAAATTTGGAAAACAGAAAAGTTAAAAAAATGCAAAACAAAATTTAAAAAAATTACGACCATCTAATTTGAAATTATATTACATGATGGTATTTAAAATTGGTCTACTTCCATTAACTAATATTTTGGATAACTTTCTCTCATATATGCCTTTTAAAAAATATTGCCTTTATTGTTTGGTGTTATATTATGACACCATATCATTTTTAATGTACTGGGACCATTTCTAAATACTTCTGGCTTTGCAACAAAAAGTAAACTATCATTGGTATTTTCTAAATCTGGCTAAACTGAAGGTCCTTATTAATAAAAAAATATCAAAAACGACTTAGCCAAATCATGAATGAACCTCAAGTTTCTAGAAAGTTAATAGAATATATGTATGTATATATATATATATATACACACACACACACACACACATATTTGTATTTCCATTCTTGTTCCAGAACATCTTCAAATTATATAAATAGAACATGAATTGACATATGATGTGTCTTTTTATACTGAAAAAAACCCTTATGTTATTTCAATTTTCTTTAAGGACAATGTAATGCTCAGTCTTAATGGTAGAAGACAGACTGGAGAAACATCTGGCTCACTCATCTCCCCATGTGCCTATGGGTAATATTGGAAGAACCAATCCTTGTAGGCAAAACCATTCCTGGGACAGACTATGTAAAACACAGAAAATGAGCTGAACACTAGCAAGCATGCTTTCACCCTCTCTGTTTCCCAATTCTGAACACAATGAGACAAGCTCCCTCAAAATTCTGCTGCTAGGATTTCCTTGCCATGATGGACCATAACCTGAGACTGTGAGCTAGAAAAAGCCTTTTATCCTTATAATTGCATTTGTCAGAGATTTTAGCACAGTAAAAGGAAAAAATAATAATATTTTTTCTTAAAAAGATGGCAGCTTACTTTGGGTTAATTACTAGCTGTTTTCCCACAGTGAACTACAATGTTGCCAGCAAATGAAGTCACCAGATTATGACAAACCTTTTTTAGTGACATCAACTTCCTTCATTTTTATTTTCCTTCCTAGCAAAGAGCACAATTTAAAGTCATGGATCAGGCAGTCACTCAACTCTGGGGTCTTTGTATAAGTTAGTTTCTTCTTTATTTTTTTCTTTTTTTGAAATTTCTCTTTTTTCATCATTTTATTATATCTTTAAATAAAAAATGTCTTTTTTATCCATGTATTCACCTGCTCCCCCTCCCTCCCCTCCTCCCAAACCTTCACAGTCATCCTTCCTCCCCACCCTTCCATTACTGCCCCCAAAGGGCAAGAGGTCCCAAAGTAAGTCAGTTCATCTTGGCACATCTACTTTAGGCAAGTGCGATTTCCTCATCCCAAAGTCAAGAATGGGTTACACACTCCTCTGTAGGGAATGGGCTCCAAGATGCCAGCCCACACACAGTAACACAGTCTGATCACACCCCTTGAGGCTCCACATACTGCCCATGCCAATTGACAGTTGCCTACCCTTGGAGGGCCTAGCTCCTTTTCCCAATGGTTCCCCAGTGGCTGTTCTTGATTCAGCGAGCTCCCCAGAGCTCCAGCCCACCATCATTGTAGGAATGTTTCTCATAATCCCTATCCCCTTGCTCATATAGACACAGTTAAGCTTTTTTTTCTCACAGACATCAAAGCTGGGCGTGGTGATACATGTTTGTGATTCTAGGCCTAGGCATTAGAATGGCTGGCTTAGACTAAAAAGCCAGCCTGTCTTAAAATGGGTAAAAACAGTTCAGTGCCCATTTATCAAATGTGGTTAATAATCACACTGAATAATTATTATGGGCTTTTAAAATTAGTAGTGGTAATGTCAACAACTCACCCTTAAAATTAATGAGGGAAAAATAACATATTATTCTAGAATACTATGTTAGCAACATGATGTTCCTGATTCATATACTTTAGGTGGGACAAAATATCATTTCTATCTGCATGTGGAGAGTAAGAAAATATATTTATAGATAGAATAGGTCAATAAAAGCCCACATGCAGATCTAACTAGGAATTTATGTATATATTAGAACTTATGATTCATTTAAAGTTCTAAGGCTGTAATCTTCTTTATCTTATAAATATACATAATATAGATATAAACATAAAGATACAAATACAACTATAATAAATTCAGTGTGCTGTCACAAGCCCAAAAATGTGCTATTTCTTGTAAACTGTGCACTTTAATTTATCAACCCAAAGAAATATGACTCTCTTGTTCATTCTTTGTTGAAGAAGCCAAGGTTTGTCATTGATATTGCACACAGACTATCTAAAACTAGACTGTATCTTCACTGTGGTGTCCCTCCATTGCTGATGTGTAGTGACAGCACTGATCCTGTATTTATCCCTCATCCCAGTGTTATAACCTTATATGACATAATTAACATTTATTTTCTAGTGTATGGTTTGTGTCGTATGTATGCATACGCGCACACACACACACACACACACACACACACACACACACACACACACACACTCTAAACACTTAATTTCTGTGATGCCATGACACTGAGCTAACAAGCATCTTTTACTTAGTTGTTGATCATTGGTTAATTGTTTTTCTTTTTCTTAAGAGTCTCTAGGTCTATAAAAACACATTTCTTGTATTTTTGTTAAAGCTTCTTGGTATTGTTCATACAAGAACAGAAATGAGGCCCAAACTAGCACAATATTCTCTCTCCAAAAATATATGAATCTTAATAACATAATAAAAGAAGTATACTTGAGTGTGGTTGGAATTCAATCATTTTCTCAGAAATGTCTATTTTTTTATGGCAATTGGTATTTTCAAAACATTTGCTCAATTGTTTCCTTTGATACTATGAAATACAGCATAATTATTTTCCATAGAATCTTTTAAATAAAATTATTTTCAAATGCCAATTAATTATTTTAATATACGTTGCTCATATTTATTTTACTTACTGTTCCTCAGTTGACAAATAAAATCGCTAAGATTCAGAACTGAAATTACTGCAGTAGAATTTGGGTAAGAAAACTAAATATTCACTTACCTGTGGCTCGTCTAACTTCATCTATTGTCCTGTGGAAGTCTATCCCAGAATTCAAAAATTCATACATTAGTGCCCTATCTGTACTAGAAACAAGTGTAACATAATCTTTAGAATCAGTTCATGTTATCATAACTACTGTCACTTATACTTACTACAACAGAGGTTTAAATACCACCTACAGGTCCAGTTCCAAACAGATATTCTGGGAAACCAATACAGAAAGAATCCCAGATGGTTGTAAGGCTGGAAATTAGGATATTCTGAAAATAATAATTCACCGATCAGTCTGGAAAGCATTTTAAAAATGTTCATTTTGAAGTCTCAGTTCTAGATATTTCAGTACATCTTCACATCAACAGTGATGTTTTAATGTATATTTGCCACAAGAATACCACTGTAGCACACCAAACTGGGGCAAATATCAACTTATACTCACATTCATAAAGGCAGATGTGTAGAATCCTGTTCCTTCACTTCCATCATTTTCAGGGAGCACATCTGAGGCAGCTTGGTAGAACTCTTCCAGTTTTCTGAGCACCCAGTGTGTATTCTGTTCCATGCTTTGACTGGAATGGTGCAAGACATCTATAGGAAAGTTGTCTTCATTGTTTAATAATGGGTTTTAAAAAGCTATTAAAAGAAAGAAAATGTTCTACAGTCTTTTCATTGACTAAATAGAAACACACCCACACTCCACTGGATCATGTGTTTATCCTTCCTCCCTCCCTCCCTCCCTCCCTCCCTCCCTCCCTCCCTCCCTCCCTCCCTCCCTCCCTCCCTCCCTCTGTACCTCTTTCTTTCTTTCTTTCTTTCTTTCTTTCTTTCTTTCTTTCTTTCTTTCTTTCTTTCTTTCTTTCTTTCTTTTTCTTTCTCTCTGTAGTAAAGTTTATTGATAAGAGATTTGGACAATGAGGTAAGACTTTGAGCCATACTGAAGAGCTCTGAACAGACTCACCTCAGACTCACCTGACTCTGTTTCTTTCAGGAGAGGACTTATGGTAGGAAAGAGGTCAATGAAAATGGGCAGAACTTTCATAGTCATTTTCTCCAAAAACACTTCTGTCATAAAAACAAACAAAGGAAAACCAGAATATGCTGTTTGAAACAATCTCAGAATCCGGAGAGATGATTCATTTGGTGTTTGCACCACAAACATGAAAATTCTAAGCAAGATCCTTAGCTCTCATAGACCCACTTCAGGCAGGGTAGAAATGGGCAGATTCCTTGAGCTTAAAGACTAGCTAGGCTGCATAAATTGATTGAATTGATAAGTTGAAAGTCCAGTGAGAGATATAGTCTGGTAGAAATAAGGTAGTGACCAACTAAGAAAGATTAGAAGTCAACGTCTTTTTTAAGCACACATGTGCACTTGTACTCATGCATATACAGAAACACATAAAAATCATGTCTTTCTAAGAATGTTCTCTCTGTTCCACAGATACTTTGCAAAATAAAGTATTTTTTTTTTATGTTTACAGTCTGCGTGTACATGACTAAATAATGTGAAGTGCTTTCTAGTGTCCACATCCTGTTTGATAAATGGCAACAACAAGGTCTACATGCCTAATTAAAGCAGAAAAGGTGGATTGGAACCCCTTTCTCCTCATCAGCAATTTTTCTCTTGAAAATGGCAAAAATATTGTTTCTCCACAAGACTTTGTATGAATCACCATGATATGTGATTTTCTTCCATAAAATTAACAAGAGTCAGAGAATAAAGAAGATAAATTGAACCTAGGAGGGTCTCATACAACAGATTTGTGTTCAGACAACTTCATTGCTTTAATTACTTAAAGATACATACAGATAGTATGGCACAGTAAGAATCTCATTCCCCAACATAAACAATAATAGTGGCTGTACAAGCTAATCTGGATCCTGTCACTTAGAGATTACCCTGATTTTTTTTTTTCTTACTAAGAGAGTCAAATCTATTGATCTTTGTGTCTATACACTACATGCCATTGAAGTCTACATTTAGGTTACTTATGAGTTGGGAATAAATATTAGTTATTAGAGGGAGACATTGTGGCACTTTTTTTGTTTTATTCCATGAAGAGTTATCAGATACTACATATGCAATGAGGTTTTTCTAGGTACCAAAGTATCATAATAAGAAACCAAAGCCTTGCTTTCATGTTAGAACCATCTACTATAACTAGCACTAGAACATACTCAAAAATAATTCCGTGAACACAATATTTATTAATATTCAGACAGTGAGATTTCTAGTGATGTGGGCACACAGTCCAGGGAAATAAAGGGGAATGAAAAAATGTCCTTAACAACCATTTTGATACCTTTTTGCTTTCTGTAATGTTCTCCATTTGTCACAAAGAGATGTTCCCAGGATGAGGGTGAAGACTACACTAAACTGTGAGCATAGGGACAAATATTTAGAAAGTATTTAGCGATTAGCTGGTTTAGTTAAGTGGTGATTGTGTGCTGTGCTCATAATCCCAGCAACATGACTCTCTAGACATGAGCTAAGGGAGACAGCAGTCGACATGCCCAAGTGCACAGGGATAATCCCATGAAGCTTCAATCCTCTGTAAAGATCTACAGGGTTAAATGACAGAATATAGCTGGATTACTTAGGAAATATGAAAGCTGAAATGAATGATACCATCTTTATATTTGATATTATCATTAATTTGTGATCTCTCCTTCTGTTTATGATGCGCAATGTTTCAAAGTTATACTTCAGTCTCTTATTATATCCTTCCTCCCTCCCTCCCTCCCTCACTTCCTTCTTTCTTCCTTACTTCTTTTTTTTCTGAGATATAATCTTACTATATAGTGCAGGCTGACCTAGAACTCTAAATACTCCAATCTTAGCTTCTTACATGTTAGGATTCTAGGTGTAACTCCTACAAGTACTGCCCAGGTTGGAAGACCTTCCTTCAGAATGGGCAACACAGTCAAGCACTAGTCCAAATATAGAGTTTTGAGAGCAAATCACTATGTTTTGCCTGTCCACCTGTCTGCCCACTGTTGCTTGGCAATCTTTGGCTGCTTACCATTACTCCTTGCTAGTGAGTGCATGTTCTCTGTGTCCGCTACTGCTGCCATTGTCCTCTGACCAAAAAATCCAGCTTCTCTGGCTTTCAAAGACAAAGGAATTCTTCAAGTTTTCAGTGCTATAGTTGCCCTCTTGAGACTTTTAGTTTTATTGACTGAGATGTCAAGCTCTCAGCATCCCCAGCATGAAAACAGCCGATTTTTAGTTTATGTCATGCAAGCTATTTGAATTTACTTTTTTAAATTGTATATACATTCTATTGCTTGAGGAACTCTAATACACTTGGCTTATTGTCATTTTAACACACTTATTTGGAAATATTTCTTTAAAATGTTTATTTTTTAATTAATTATATGTGTAGTTGTATATGTGTGTGCTTAAATTTGTGTGTGTACTTGTATTTGTGTGTGTGTGTGAGTGTGTGCATGCATGCACATGAAAAAGAGAGAGAATGCATGTGTATGTGTTGTACTTGTGTATGCATATACCTATAGATGCCAGACAAAATGTTCTATATCCTGGAACTAGATTATAGACATGGTGATGGTAACTTAACTTTGGACTTATGGAAAAATAATACTATTTTTAACCACAGAGTAATCTCCTTAGCCTCATGAAAATTTTTATGCACATAAAATTACACTAACAGTTTTCACAGTAAACATTAATACTATTGAAAATCTTGTTCTCATCTGAAACCTCAAGCCAGACTCTTGAACAATAAACTCCCCTCTCCCAATGTGCTCAGGGTTTTCAGACCTTTCTATCTTCCTCAAATTAATTGTCTGGTTGGTTATGAGATTTGAATTATGGATCTCTCAATACTATATTCTCCATGATACTCATCTAAATAAATCTGATTTGAACACTCCATAATGTTTTTTCTCAGAAGTTTAAAAATTAAGCTTTCAGGTATGTGCAGGTTATGAATAGAGTGACGCTTGATTTAGGGGGCCTGAAATATCGTACCTTGCTCAGTCAGTACCGATCAATATAATACAGCCATAAGCAGGACACAACAATTACAGGGTAGGATCCTTTTCGATTTTCTGGGGCATTTTCAAAAAGGGGGTGTCTATTTCTTCTATTTTTCACCAGATAAATGATAAAATATTTATCTAGACTCACAATTAATCCTTCTAAGCAGACGGAGCTTTTAATTATTCAGTCGCATCTCTCTGTGGTCTTGTTTGTTCCATCCCCATAGCTAGCTGAAACTGCTTTCTAAAAAAAGATCGAGTCTGCTTCCACCAGCGTGCATCAGCTCAGCGTCCTATAATTACAAATCATGGCAAATATTAGCTCACTCTAAGTGCTTAGTCTTATTCCCACAGCACTTCTGAAACAGAGGGTAGGTCATTCTTCTCCCTCCATGCTCACTTGAAATCTGTTTTCTTTTGTATATTCATCAGATACTTTCTTGTTTTGATTTCTAATTAGCTCTGACATTGCTTGAATTACAAAATATACAATTGCTTTGAGGCTGAGATATAACCTGACATGTGAAGAGTCTCTCACTGCACAAGAAGCACACAGAGTGATGAAGCTCAGACTCTGTCATCACCTGTTTGGAGAACCAATGACTTCCTGTTGGTCCCCAGTTTCCTTGGTTCAGAATGTTGGAATCTGCAAGAAGCTCTCAAATTCAATAACCAAACTACTTTGTCCTAAGTCCCTTTGTTTTATTCATTCAATCATTAAAGTTTGAAAATCATTGCTATTAGTTTGAAAATAATAGAGGCAATAACTTTACACAAAATGTTCTCATTTTTATATAATATAAACAAGGCTCAATGCTAGGCTGCAACACTCCTGTTGGCTCAATGATTTCTCAAATCTGGTATTTGTTTCTAACATAAATAAATTCTTGTCTGTAGGATGAGTTCATGCAATCATATGGATTACATTTATTTCATTTGAGTTGATAATCTTTGCATTTTGCTGGTACAATCCACAGGAGGTGGGGACACACAGCATGGTTTAATCCTTCATGTATATAAACTTTACCCAAGAGTGATGATAATGGAGTAGTGTCTTGGCAGGAATATAAGGAATATTTTTAAATGAGGACTTTATATGAGTTTAAAATCTACTGTGAACCAAGCCGATAGAATTTTCAGTCTTTCCCACTCAAAGTTTCTTTACATTTCTATAATTTACTTACTTTTTTCCCCTATTTTATTATTTTTTCATTCATTTATTCCTCCTCCTATTCTCACATTGATCCTAAATTCCATGTGATAACTCATGGTCATGATGCAGGAATACCTAAATATGAGTTCTTCTTGGTTACCAGGTTTATTAGAATTAACTGCAACTCAACTTCAATGTCAACATCCATTTATAAACAAACTCTTCAGTCTTTTTTACTTTCCGTAGTCCATCACATAAACTAATATTCCTGATATTTTACTCCCTTCTACACATAGAGTATCAATTAAAAAAATTTAATTTGCAATAAGTAATTTCAAATACAGTTTGAATTCCTAGTGTTATGATATTCTGAAAACTCAGTAAGTTATAGTGTTAATTAATGAACTTCAGAAAAGTTAACATGGGAAAAGATAAATGCTCAGAGATAGTCATCGTGCCTGTTAACTTCCAAGAAAGCTACCAGCATATTTAAGAAATAATCATGAGTATATCCTATTTAAAATACTGGGTAGATTTGCATCTGCCATTACCATTCCAGTGTATCATTTTAAATCTATAATTCATACATGGAAGAAAAAAAGCTAAATTTTACAATAGAAAGAAAAGGGTAAATCTCTCTCTATCTTACACAATGGTCCAGAAGTAGACACTACATTTGTTATTTATGCCTCTACCCCACTTCCACTTATAATTCATAAGCATGATATTCAAAAGTGACACTTTCTGAGCATTACTAGGTCCACAAGAAAAACAGCCATGAATAAGATTAGAACCATAAGAAAAGAGACCCTAGAAAAGTCCTTCATTCATTCTGCCAATTGATGGTACAGTGAGAAGCCTGGCACCTACAAATTTATAAAGGGGTCCTTGTGGTGGTATATTATATATTGAATAAAATCAATCTGGAATATGAGAGGACAGAATCACTCACAGTTAAGCCATGAAGGTTAGCGAGTGGTGAGCCACATCTTTAATCCCATCACTCAGGATACAGAGATCTTTCTGGATTCCTGTGAATTCAAGACCTAACAGCTGAGCAGTGATAGCTAACACCTTTAATACTAACTCTAGGACTATTATATAGAGTTGAACCAAGAGGTAAAATAGCTGGGCAGGGAAAGATATATAAGGCAGAAGGCATGACTTGAACATTTCAGAGAAGTGACTCATCAAACTGAGAACCTTTGAAGAAAGCAGTTACCTGTTCCTCGTGAGAAGTTAACTGGGTGAGAATTGGCTACGTTTTATTTCCTCTCTCTGATATTCCACCTTTCCCCGAATATCTGACTCCAGGTTTTCATTATATGCCAACTAGAAATCATGTAATAGGTCTTTATCTGTAATGACATTTGCTTGTGCTATGACATTTGACTTTCCAGCTTCCAGAACTGTACAGAAGGAATTGCTGTCTTTTGGGAGCCACCCATTCCATGACTTCTTGTTCTAAGAGACCAGATGAATAAAGACATGAAACTTTCACATCTTGACCTCATACTATGTTGCTTCAAGTCTTCTCAAATTATGTTCCATCACAAAGAATTCCCATACTCTGGGGGTCATGTTCTCCAGCATGTCTTCCTCTTGAAGAAGTAAGATAAAAGTAAATAAACAAGCCTAGAGTTCTGTCACCTAACCTTTCACGAGTCCTATTTCTCTCCTATCCACCTGGAATACCCCCTTTCTCAATAGCACTAAATAAGAACTGAACGGAAGTTTTAGTATAACAGCTAGAGGTGAGAACATTGACCATGGTCAGAGCATTGTGAAATATAAAACTCTAGTGTCTAGGAAAAGAGCAGAAAGTTAGATTGCATGCTTAGCATGTCAATGTCTGTGGACTAATTTTCTAGCACTATAAATAATTAGATTTATTTTAATATAATATAATTATAGGTTAAGAACATTTCTATTTTTGCAAAGACCAAGCCTCAATCCCAGGCATCTACAAGGTGGCTAAAAGGCACCTGTAACTCCAGTTCCAGAGGATCTAAGCCCTTTCCCTGGCTTTGTGAGCACTGCAGATATATGTGATGAATAGACATTTGTACAGATAAGACACCAATACAAATAACATAAAAATAAAATAAAAATCCCAGGTAAAAGAAGACATGGCTTTTTTCATCTAGAAAAATATGATTTATAAGATGGAAGTGGTAGCCAGAATATCTTTCTGAAGAACTGGCTTGATTGGTATTCTTGGATGTAAAATCTTGCTTCTGTAATATATGTATGTGGTCACCTGATTCTGGATCGTTACATTATCCCTAAACTGGTTTACAAAATGAGGACAATTGATGTCTCAGTGGGTAAAACAGATGTACAAGCATAAGAATCAAGGCTCAAATAAAGTCTATATAAAGCTGAGTGCTTCGGGATAAGTCTGAGATCTCAGGTCATAAGACAAGATGACAAACAGACACAGGGTCATCTCTGGAAGCACATAGGCCAAATAGTCTGGCATATGCTATGGTGAATAATATGAGAAACAATTTCAAACAAAGTACAAAGAGAAGGAACTCAGAAGGTAGCCTCTGTCCTCCAAATCTATACAGGTGTGTGTGTGTGTGTGTGTGTTTGTGTGTGTGTGTGTGTGTGTGTGTGTGTGTGTGTCTGTGTGTGTTTGTGTGTGTGTGTGTGAGCATGTGTGTTGTATATAGGTGGACACATACATAAATGAAGATAATAGATATTTTATGCAATTTCTCTGAAAGCTAAAAGAAAAGCTCTATGAAAAATGACTGACATGGATGATTATTAATTGGTTTATTATCATTATTGGGTTATCCTGATTTCCATCTGTAATGGCTTCTGCCATTTTTGCACTTACATAGGCATTAATGCCTTCTGCAAGAATTATTGGTGCTTGTTTTGTGCACGATGACAAATGAAGGTCATTGATCTTTTCACAAAGCCTCCCCAATTCTTGTCAGCCTTTCACCCAGAACTGACCTTCTCAGCATTCACCACGCTGACCTTGCAAATGGTAAGAGATGGATAATTAGCTATGCCCCTAACTCATTCCAATCATCCCACCAGTCACATTAATGTGGGGTGATAAAATCTGTAATTTTTATGAGGCTTACCCTGCAGATCCAAACTATAAAACATGTGTGAAAAGATAGTGGATAGCTGGAAATGTACTACATGAGGTTTATAAAATATGACACTAACAAGTGCAGATTCATCTTACTAGCCATGCTTCAGAATCAAGGAGAATGGACACCTTCAACAATTACAGCATATTCAGGAAGACACCTTCTTCTTTTCCCTTTGGACATCTATATTTTAAGACTTGGCTCTTAATGGCAATTTTAAATATCATCAGGATCTGTCACTCAATGTTATGTAAAACAATGTATACACAATGAGTTGTTTAATAATAATATATAGAATCTATCATCAAATTAAGTCAGCTTTTCAAAAATATTGATTTTGTTTTTTTTTATCTTTCGGTGTGCTTCTATCCATCTGTATGTCTCCCCCTCCTCTCCGTCTCCATCTTTCTCTCTCTATGAGTGTGTGTGTGTATATACGTGTGTGTGTGTGTGTGTGTGTGTGTGTGTGTGTGTGTGTGTGTGTGTGCATGTGGTTATGTATACAGGATTTCATGTGTCTGATGACTCAAGAAGAGGACATCAGATCCTTCTAGAGCCCCAGTTACAGACTATAATGAACCACTCTATGTGAGCACTGGGAATAGAAATAGGTCCCTCTGGAAGTGCAGCGGTCATTTTAACTACTGAGTTATTTCTACAGAACCCTTAAATCAGCTTTTATGAGTGTGGGTTAAAGCAAAGAACAAAGACGCATAAACCCTATAGTTATATTTTCTAGAATTTTCAGTTTTCAAGTCATAAACTCTCATCTACTACCATGTAGAGTTTTAACCCTTCTGAACACAATTGAAATTATAGCAAACACTGGATTGACTTGTCCTGTTTGCTATCTCTGTGTCATCTAGAGACTAAAACTCACGCTGATGATTCTTGTGATACATGCCTAAAGGATTATATATTCATTAAGATCACATGAGCAACTATGCTTCAGGAGGACAAAGGTAAACTAAATACTGCAAAAGAGTTAGAAAACTATCTGTAAAAGAATGTAGTTATCCAAATTCTACTTCTCTGTAAGAATTATTTTGATTATTGTTCTTGATGACAGCTGAACACGTGCTGAAAGTCTAAGTGAACATTCAGTGTGATTTGGAGCCAAGCCAAGTAACATTTTCTTGAGAACACATTCCTTTCCAATTGAAAGAACAAAGCAAACAAACATATAAAAGTACTTGGTGGTTACTCAACTATTAATTGCCTCTGAAGATAAATTCTTGTGTTCACACAAATAATCTCAAATAAGCTCAAGGCAATTCCTAAATACAAAGTTACAACTTTCATAATCACCCAACCAAGCCAATGCTCTACCTTCTGGCAAAGAGGTGTGCTTTCTAGAAGACACACAAACTTTCCTCTGTCGCATTTGGCATTTGGCTCCCAGACCTTATTAAATAAGACAATGCACATATTTTAAACACCTGCTTTTTTTTCTAAAGAAATCTTTCATAATGTAAACGAGCTTCTCCTGTTAAGAACCAGGACTATGATTCAAAAATTGAGTATTACCTGAAGAGAGCCTATCAGAATTTCTAAATTTCAAACTCTATTCCAGACAACTGAAGCAGAATCTTCTTTTTAAGAGCTCGGGGTGAAATGTAGAGACACTTGGAAACGCACGTAAGGGCTGTTACACATCTTAGTCAGTAATGCTTGCCTCTCATGCATACAGACCTAGGTTTGATTTCTATATGTCAGGTTAAAAGACAAATACAAACATTAGTATCTTGTGCTTGTAATCCCAGTGTATAAATGGCAAAACAAGCAGGACTCTGGAGATAGCCAGTTTAACCAACTTGCTTAGGTCCAGTCCATCAACAAACCCTGTCTCATAAAACATAATGGATGCCACTTAAAAAAATGACACAGTGACTATTCTGGCTTCTACATGCATGTGAGTTCATATGAATTGAAGTGCACACACATATACACAAACACAGAGACACACACAAACACAATAGAGAGAGAGTGTGTGTGTAAATGCACACACAAAAAAAAATATGTGGCTTGGTTCAATAATGAGAAAAGTCTCCTGTTTTGTGGTGAGTTTTGGGAAGTGTTTCTCAAAGTCTAGTTCCTGAACACAGGTAGTAGCATCCCTTAGAGTGGGCAAACCTCAGTCTTAGGTGACATAATGCAGATGGTAATCTCCATTTTGCCATCTCACAATGAGTATGTTCCACACTGTCATCTGTAAATTGTTAAGCTGTGTGTGTGACATATGTGTATAAAATACAGAATTTACGACTCCAGTTTTCTTCTAAATCAAAAACCCCAAGGGGCATTTCACTAATATGGTTTTCAAAGTATGACGTAAGCTATTCTGATGAGGCTAAAAATTGAAAATACTTGATATGTGAACTAATCCAAATTCATCAATGCACTCACACTCACCCCTAGAGTTTATGGGCAAGAATCAGTCAGGAGGCTCCACCTATACAATTTTCAGCACGGAGGATACTGATTCATCAAACAATTAACTGAAACAAATATTTCTCTTGTCTGTATTTGAGCCAAGAAATGTATAACACATGAACAATGCCAACTTTCTGTCAATGTTAGTGAGGCCACCAGAGAAGTTAAACTCAGTTCTTGATAGCATGTGTGCGAGCTGTTGTGGAAGCCTTTATTAGTTTCTCCTGCCTTGAATTTTCACAAGCTAATGAGCTGCCTTGTAAGGTAATTTGAGTAGGCTCAACTTCTTTGAAATATAGGAAGTCATGGAATTCAGACATTATATTTGGTAGGAAAGTAGAGGATTATACTGTGATGGGCCATTGGATAATGTGTTTCCAAATCTCTAGGACTAAGAACCCATTTTTGTCAGTGGTGACATTTTCCAACTTAGAAGATTATTATTTATTAAAAAAATCCATACTTATATCAAGTTGAATCTAGAAAAGTTTCTATTTTACAATTATTCCACATGCTGGATTTCCCCCATCACATAACAACCCTTTGAATGTAGGCAAGTGCATCTGGTACAAATCCCAATTTCTCTTCTTTAAGTAAATGTCTATATAACATTAACCTTATGAACTGACTCTGAACACCGTCTTCATGCTGGTCACATGGCCTAGAATACTGAGAACTGCATCAATGTCTTTTCATTAGTGCCCCTGAAATAAATTCTACATCACGTGTGTGATCCCACCCATGTAGACAACACCCAGCTTTCTGTTCCTGAAAATATTAGTTTGAAATAGATTTATTTAAAATACTCTCAGCACTTTCCTCCCTCAAAGAATAGTAAAATCATGAGTCTCAGTAGAGAGGGGCTTTTCCAAAATTCCTGTGAAAGTGTTAATTTTCTTCCCCTAATTTCATATGATGGTCTCAACCCTTAGGATTAATATTCTTGGACTAAACTTAAAAGAACTTTTCATCTCTTGTGGATCCTAGTTCTGACATTGAGAATCTTGCCAAATTAATTTATTTCATATTACAATTTATTACATATTCATGTGTGATTTTTAACAATTTCATAGAATGTTTAAAAAAACAAATGATTCAGTTCTTATTTTATTTGAGCTACCCCATTTCTTAGTTGAAGCTCTTTCTTTATCTATATCTATCTATATCTATACTCCCACTGTTCTGTTTGTAAATGATATGCATATTAAAAACGCAGATATAAATTCATTAGTTTAAACGCCTGTTGCATATACAGTACTGAATCAAATCTTGACTTAAAAATATTACACAGGATTTTCCTGTTCTGATTCTATTTACCTTACCTAACATCTGCTCGTTCTACCCTTTTACCCACATTTTGAGCAAGATTCATTCCACAACTTCATTCATTCCATGACTTTCTCATGAGTATTTGTGTGTGTGTGTGTGTGTGTGTGTGTGTGTGTGTGTGTGTAACTGTGCATTGTGTCTTGTAGTATATTGTGTGCATCATATAGTCTTATGGAGACCAGAGTTCAGCCTCTCGTTATTGTTTCTTATGTATCATCCATCTTGTTTCTTGACAAGTTCTTTCATTGGCCTGGAATGCCCTGATTATGCTAGCCTGTCTAGACAGTGAGTTACAGGGATCCTCCTCTGTCTGTCATTCTTTTCTGGGATTACAAACGGGCACCATCACACTCAGACATTTATAGCACTGCTTAAAAGATAAGTACTTTGTGGACTGAATTATTTTCCCAATCTCAAATTTGCTCATTGATATTATTTATAGTAAATTGAAGCATTATAGCCTTTTATAAGTATTTCCATCTATGACTTTCAAATTATATTCTTCTGCTACAGTTCCTGTGCACAATTTTAATTTAGCATCATTATACAAGGTTCATTTTTTAGTATATTTAAATTTTTAAATGCTGTCTTTATCCAACAATATATTCATGTTTTGCTTAGTCCTTAAGTATAATCAACTTAGAAGGAAATTTCTGATATGAAGGAACCTATACCCAAATAAGGATATAACACATTCAAAGAATATTAGTAGAATAGCATACTAACAAGTTAGAATTTAAGTGAGAAAGAAACAATCAATATTAGAGTCAGTCATACAAAAATGAAACTTAGGTAAAGATCTGACAGAACAAAAAAAAAATCTCATTGGTGGCATGGAGGAAACTATTTAATAACAGTTGGCAAAAGCTAAACAATAAGAACAATAAATAAATTTATTCATGGATATTTTAAAATATATATGAACGTTCAGAGATTGGAATAAGCACAGTTGGTATCATCTCATAAATGGAAAAATGTTACCAAAAATTATCAAATAATTTGATACAGTATAAATTCATGTATAGTTTTAGTACACATTAATGATTTCAGAAATGTATGCCTAAGAATGATCATGTGATTGGCTCATGCTAGGAATTTACATACCAAAGAAATATACCAAAACAATGGGGGAGCATTTTATCTAATTTTTGGAGGTGGAAAAGGGAAAGAAACTTATAGTTAAAAAGATACTTACATGCTTTGCTTTTAGTGATTAATCTTCTCTGTATTGTATGAATACCCAAAATATGCAGAGTACCATCTGGAAAACCAGCAGAGAAAGGCTAGAGGGCTAATGTTTTATGAATCTCCATATTCCAATATTTTCCTGTCTCCAAAGTATTATGAAATACACACAGAACCAGAAAACTGTTTTTTCCAACTTTCTGACTCAAATTAACTAGTTTCTATCCTGAAACTATGACAGAGGTCTGTGGATCGTCATAAAACAAAGCTTCAAGTATTTAAAGGTATTTTCTTAACATATTGTAAATACAATAGAAAATCTATTCATTTGCAACATTTTTCGAACACACTTTTCTTTTTCCATAATATATATATATTGATATATATATATATACATTATATATATATATACATTGATATATATATCAATGATTGTTTCACCATCCGCACTTCTTCTCTCGCCCCCTCACCTCCTCTCTCCCTCAGAACCTCCCCCTTCACCTCTTCAGAAAGAAGCAGGCCTTTCTGCTCAAAAACAACCAAAAATTGGAAAAAAACGTTACGATAAGAATAGCAAAAGCCCTTATTTTGAGGCTAGACAAGACAACCCAAAAGGAGAAAAAGTATCAAGATCAGGCAAAAGATTCATAAATGCATCATTTTTCCATGTTAGGAATCCCCAAAATTTACGAAATTAATAGCCGTAGCATATATGCAGAAGACAGTGCAGACCTGTGCAGGACTCTTACTCATTGCTTTAGCCTCTGTTGAGTCCTTGTGAGGCCTGCTTTGTGGATTTAGTGGGCAGAGTTCTTCTTGTGTCCTCCATCCACTTTGACTTCTGTAATCTCTTCTCCCATTCTTCTGCAGTGCTCCCCAAGCTCAGAGGGGAGGAACCAACTGGAGCCAACCAATTTAGACTCTCTTTTTGATCAGTGCCTGGCTGTCTCTGCATCCACTCCCATCTTCTGCTGGAGGGAGCCTCAACTGGACAAGGCACTAATCCCGAGTCTCTGGGCTATCCATTATCCAGTTCCTGGCCATCCAGACAGCATAGGACATGGACTCCCTCATCCGGTGGGCCTCAAGTCAAATGAAATACTGATTAATCACTCCACAAGTTCTAATCCACCATTACCCCAGTACCTCTTGTAAAAAAGATAGATTGTAGGTTGCAGGTTTGTGGCTTGCTTGGTGTCCAGGTTTCTCTTTCTGCAGCCTACAAAGTACCTTTCCACACCAAAGAAGCTAGAACATAAGGCTGAAAGCTTTAAACCGGCACCAATTCAACCTCTCTATGTTCTGTCCTCAGCAATGGGGATCTGCTGTCAGTTTTGAGATAGCTAACCTCAGTTTTAACATCAGCTTGGTTGTTTGAACATCTCCACAAGTTGGCCACCAATGTGACCTAATGCAACTATCACACAGCACTGTAAGTCTTGATTGGCTACAAAAGATGGCAGTTAAGACTACATGTACTTCATTACTAGGAGATCTCAATAGGATTATGTTGTACAAATAAAGGAAACTCAGGGCCAGATGCCTGGAAAAGTCAGAGATATTAGAGGAAAAAACCTCACAGTCAGATCTCATCCAGCTGTCTTCGAGCTTCCTCAGCCTTGCTCCTCCTGGCTTTTTCTGCCCACTCTGTCTTTCTATGTCTGCCTTAAATACTCTCTTTACTCAGTTAAGGTGTGACACAACCACTGCTTGCCTGGGAGCCTGGAACTCCTTCTGTAAACTAAGATGACCTCAAACTCAGATTGGATTAAGGGCAGAGGTCACTACTTTTGGGATAATCCCTGTGCTGGGATTAAAGGTGTGAGTTACCACTCTCTGATCCTTCTAGACTGACTGTGCATAGATCCCTCTGAAATCTCTGGTTGTTTTTATTGTACTTGAAAATATCCCCACAGGATTACCCTCATAGATTCCAGAAAATTTCCACTGCTCTAGTTTTCCATACTGCTCCCAAAGACTCCCAGTTCCATGTCTCTTCATGAACTCTCTCCTTTCATTCCTGTCTTTGACCTGATCCCTCCTGCTCTGGTTTCTATTCCCGCCACAATCTACCCACAAAATCTACTCTATTTCTCATTCCCAAAAAGATCAATGCATCCCCCTTAGAGCTGTCTTTTTTACCTAACCTCTCTGGATCTATGGATTGTAGCCTAATTATCATTACTTTAGAGCTAATGTCCACGTATAAGTGAGTAGATTCCATGTCTGTTTTTTGTGTCTGAGTTACTTCACTCAGGATCATTTTCTAGTTGCATCTATTTGCCTTCAAATTTTATGGTTTTATTTTTTTAACAGATGAGTAATTTTTTAAAACATTTTTAAATTTCTTTTTATCTTTTGTGGAGGACACTAGGTTGTTTCCACTTTTCTGTTTCTATTATAAATAAGGCCTCTGTGATCTATACTTGAGTTAGTTTCGTTGTGGTAGGGTTGAATGTCTTCTTTTGGGTATATGCTCAAGAGTGGTATATCTGGGTGAGGTACATTGTTTCTCAATTTTCTGAGAGAATTACCATGGTTGTATGAGTTTTCACTCCCATTAGCTATGAAGGAGTGTTCTCCTTGCTCTACACCCTTGCCAACATGAGCTGTCACCTGCATTATTGATCTTAGCCATTCTCACAATTGTATGCAATCTTCTAATAGTAAGTTAAGTTAAAGTAGTAGTTTTGATTTGCAATTCCAGATGGCTAAGGATGTTTAATATTTCTTTAAGTGTTTCTAAGACATTTTAGATTCTTCTATTGAGAATTCTGTATTTAAATCTGTACCCCATTTTAAAAATTGAATTATTTGGTTTTTTTGATATCTAGTTTTCTGAGCTCTATGTATTTTGGGTTAGACTTCTAGCAGATATAGAGTTGGTAACAATATTTTTCATTCTGTAGGCCGTTGTTTTGTTGATTGACAGTATGCTTTTCTCACTAATTTGTTCAACACTAGTGTAGCTGATATTGAAAATTCAATGTGACTTTATCATAATAGTTATTTTTCTATTTTATGTGATAACAGTATTTTTTATTTTTATTTTGACTTGAAAAAATAAATTAGTCATATATTTTTGTGTTATGATAATTTCATACATATATATGATGTAGGACACATTACTATCCAGTGCCCCCTCCTCCATCCTCCATTATAATGTCATATCATCTGTCAAGGATTTTGTTTATTTCATATTATATTGCACATCTTTTGTTTTTCTGCTTCTTTTTCATTATTTGTACAGGTGTGTATGTGTGTGTGTGTACATGTGTGTGTACGTGTGTGTGTTTGTGTGTGTGTTGTGTAGAATATGGCATGGTATTATTTGACATTTTTATTACTGATTAATGATACTTTTACAGATATCCTGAGTTGAGAGGAAGCAAATATGTTCAAAAGATACAGCATAGTTAAGGTGAGGGCATAGCTGAGAAAGACTAATGAATATGGAGAAGCATACCTTTACTCCTCTTAGATTTAGGGGTGCTGGAAGCAATGGAGACCACACTTGTCATTGTAGGCAATGCTAACTAACTAAAACCTTTGCCATCAAAAGTACTAGAAAAACAACTACTGTGTAGCAGAGAGCTACAAGAGGAGGTGAACAGACTGCTTACATGTTCCTTTAACTTTGTCGCTCTTTATGAATATATTTATTTATCTTTTTGAGAATCATCATGAAAATAAGTAAAAGGTAGCTGATCAATGCAGCCTACAGCACTGTCTTGAGGTACTGTCTACCCTGTGTTTTGAGACAAGGTCTCCATAGATTTGGAGGGTTGACACTCGCTGAGTAGGATGGGTATTAGCACCATGGATACTTTTTTGCAGTTCTGAAATTACAAGAATACGTCATGATATCCAACCATTTTCCACTGGTTCTGGGCCTTAAACTCAGGTTCTCTTGCTGCAGTGAAAGCACAATACTGACAGAGTCATCTTACCACACCTTGATAATTTATTATTTAATTATTGGGTTTTTTATTTCTTTCACACTAAATTTCACAGTCTTCTTTAGCACACATTAACTTTCTCTTTCAAGTATCTTTTTCTAAATATCTGTTCTATTTTGTATATCTATTTGCTTGACCCAGATCCAATAACACAACATAACTATGAGTGGAATTTTATACAAAGCACTGGTTTGACAAGGATATGCCTGATTTGTCACATGTGTTACTGCTTTTAATAATTTCCTTCCTTATATTTATTTCCTTTATTGAAACTTATAACTGGACTTTATTGTTTTGGTCTTAGCCCTAAGTTTCAGCTCGTAATATGTTTATTAGTATGTTTAAATAAGTATTTGTCAAAATCTGATTTGTAAGTCTGAAGGTCAAAGCCAACTGTGTGATCCATTTATAACACCTTCTGAAGTAGTATTTATTTTATTAATCAAAATCTTCTTTCACACAATTTTATAACATATTATCAAATCCTTCATATTAAGGGATATGTAGTTTTTACTATGTTCATTTTTTACTCCTTTATGGTTTCTTGTCCTAATCATGAGGTATTTTTGTATTTATAGTTTGGTTTATTACATAAATAATGAGAATATTGTGATTTATATAGTGTCTTTATATTACAGATCAAATTAAGTTATTAATATATATATTATTTCCAAGAGGGTATTTTTGAAATGCAGGAAAATTATAATCAAATTTTTGTCATATTATGTCATGCCTTGATTATATTACTTTAATTACATAATGTGTACTAAAAGACTAATTAATATTGATGATAGTAATTATCCATGTTTTGGTTTAGAGTTATTTTTACAGCTCACTCTTTAAAATGATATTTTCTATTTGTTTGGAACAAATAAATAAAATGTATACTGTTTTCTATTATAAATATTTTAGTTATGTTGAATTTGACTTAAAATGCAGTTTGCATTTTAATTTGTTGATACAAACCTTCATTCAGTATTTTTATATATTATTATCCTTAATTATAAGACATTATTCATGTTTTCATGGAATAATATATAAATTTTTTGTCATTCTTAGAAAACTTAATTTGTTCATGTTTCCTAAAGGTGATCAATTTTTTCTATTATTTTTTTGAATCTTAAAAGTAGTAATTGATTCACAATTACAACTTAATTTTTAATTAAAAATAAACATACAAATATTCCTATTGGTTGTGGACTTACTTAAACTGATATTTTATTGGTTTGTTACTTTTTTCTCATAGCCAAAAGATTTATAAAGCTAGATTTTGATTTAACAATTCGGGTTTTTAATGTTTAGATTTTTTAATTGGTTAAAATTTTGTCCATTGAAACATTGTGGTCATTTAACTTATGAAATCTAGTTGGGATATTAGTGAACTTGATTAGTAAAGTGCCTAATATTTGGAAATTTAGTTTTTCTTCATTGACAATGTAATTTTTAATTTGATTTTTCTGTAAATATTTTATTAACTAAAGAAAACTATGTATGTATGTAATCTCAATAGAAATATTTATTCTCTTTGTCAAGTATAATAAAACATACTCTTGCATAACCTTTCTCTAGTAGATGTATCAATGTCTATATAAATCATATGGGCCAAATGTCTTCTGTTTGGTTCAATGTAATGTCTAATATATTAATTAGATTGTATTAAATACGAAGATTTTTAAATGACAAAGTTGATCTTTGATAAAATATGTGTATAACAACAGGTAATTTTTTCAGAATATTTCCCTCCTTTTAATTGCTGAGATTTGTTTCTCTGACATTACATGTGTCATATTTATATATATATTTTTAATTTATAAAGTTTTTTTCCATATCTACCACTGCTTCCCTTCTCTCCTCCCAGTCCTCCTTCAACCTCTCCCGACCCCATCCATTTCCCAAGGAAGGCAAGGAGTCTCAAGGTGAGTCAGTTCAGTCTGGCATATCCAGGTGAGGTAGGTCCGAGTCCCTCATCCCAGTATTAAGGCTGAGTTAGGTGTTCCTCTGTAGGGAATGGGCTCGAAGATGTCAGGTCATGCACCAGGAACATAGTCTGATCCTACTGAAAGAAGCTCTTCAAACTGCCCATGCCATTTGACAGTTGTCTACTTTCAGAGGGTTATTTCAGAGTCAGCAAGCTCCCAATAGCTAGAGTCCGCCTTTTCTGTGGGTCTCCTCCTCATGAGCTGAATCTCTTTGCTCATCTACTCTCTCTTCTCTCTCTTTCTTCAGCTGGACCAGGTGCTTAGTTATGGATTCACTGCTTCTGCCCCTATCCATTGCTGGATGAAGGTTTTATAACAGCAATTAGAATGGGTCATTAAATTTTAGGGAAGTCCTGTTTTAGGCACCTCTCTTCTATAGCCAGGGACACCTTGTGGGTTCTTAGAGGTTTCCTTAGTACCAAGTTTCTTCCTAACCCCACAGTGGCTCCCTCTATCAAGATATCCATTTCTTTGTTTTCCCTCTCTATTGCTTCTCCCAGGCAACCATCTCCTTCTCTCATGATTTGTTTCTACAACAGGCATTTTACATTTACATTTTGTATAATAAATACAATATAAACATTACAAAATATAATTACATGCACATACAAATATAGTTTATTTTTTTAGATTTATTTAATTTATTTTATCTGTATTTATGTTTTATTTTCATGTACACATGTGTAATGTGTACCCCTGATAAACCGAGGTTAGAAGATGGTGTGACATTTCTCAGAACTGGAGTAAAAACTGGTTTGTGGTCTCCCATGATTATTCTAAAAATTGGACCTGCACAAGTATACCAGGGAGCCATCTCTCCAATCCTCTTTATTCTTTTTTATTTTAAATAAAATTATAATGTTTATTTTCTAAAAAAAAAGTTAGTTCTTTTAGAATGTTTTATAGTCTGATATGATTGTACTTATTCCCAACTCACACAAAATCTTCCCAGATCTACCTCCTTCCTCTCATAACCAACTTTGTGTATCTTAAAACAAACAAAGAAAGAAAATATCCAAATTAATTTGTTCTGCTCCAATATTCTGGAATGTGTGGAGTTCTAGTGTAATGTGGTCAACTTTCCAGAGACTAAAGTCACAGTGAAAACTGATTCTAACATGTGGTTTTAAAGATAGAACATGTAAGCACACATAATTTTCTCCATTTTTAGGAAGCAATCTTTCCAACATAGCCATGAGATACTAAGAAATTTATCCTTCTTATTACGAAAAGACATTTCTCTATGTCTCATTGATATGGGATGTCTTTATGCTGTGACTAAAGGGACTGTTTTGGCCTATGGCAGGCACCTTCAAAGTAGGCTGGAAATTGGAGCATAGATAGGAGAAGGAGGGCAGAGTCAGGAGAGACACCATCCAGCTGCCCAAGAATCAACATGTAAGGTAACACATGATGTAAGCCACAGGACATTTGGAAGGACAGACTAATGGAAATAGGTTGAATTAAGATAAAAAAGATAGCTAGCAATGTGCCTAACCCATAGGCCAAACAGTATGAATTGATATTAGTACCTGTGTGTTTCTCTGGGACTCTTGGATTGTTGGTCCAGGTAAGTAGCGGCAGGCAGGTCTGAACTGTGAGGCTAGTCCAGACCAGAAACCTCATTCTACAGATGGCACACCAGTGTGGGGCCTATACACCCACATAAAGCTGGAGAAGGCTTAAAATGGGTTCTAGAGCACAGAAATAGAGCCAAAAGCAGCTTCCAAGTTGTATCTCTGAAATTGGTTGTAGAACAGAGTGCCTCTGGTATCTCCACCATATTGAAAATCTGAGGGGGGGGGCAGAGTCAGTAGTAAAAGCAGTGCTGTACCATCTAGCATTTTAAACGCTCTTCTGGCTAGAAAATGATTGATGATATGCAATAAAACAGATTCAGATGGAGTAAACCTTTAAATGGTTTACAGTATGTGTGAAAAATGACACATAGGCTTCAGAGAGAAAAAGAGGGTGGAGAAAGTCCCTAAAAAATAGAAATATAGTAATACATATTTAAAAATCCATATAAAGATGGAAAATATAAAAAGAATCTGGATTATGGTTATTGTGTTTTCTTTTAAGTTTTAAACTATTAATGAGCTAACTGCAGAAAGACATTTGATTGCAAGGCTGCTAAGTTAATCAAACATATATATTTTAAAGGTATCTTGGCTTTGAAATTTGTGTTTAAAGACATGTGGCTTTGGAAAAGAGATTTGCTTTTGTTTCCACAGAAGATGAGAATCTATGAATAGCTTCCAGGCTATTATGGTTTGGTCAACCAAGACCACCTAAAAAAAATCTTTGATAGGAAGAGATGGCCACATATACTTCAAGGCTGCAACTAAGATGATCCTATCACAAGAACCTGTAAGATAGCCAGCATCCCTCAATCAGTAGGAAGTAATAATGGAAAGTTACACCCAAATTCCCAAAATATTGTTCATAAATGTTTGTTTTCATTATAAATGATTAATGGTCATAGTCAATCTCTTTCTAAGAAAAAGGGGGATATAATATATTAATGATTTTAAAAGAGATTATTGAATTTACTTTAATCCAAAAATCAGCCATTAATCTAAAAATATTTTAAATTAGTTTGGATTTTGGTTTATGGATACAAATTTAAGATCAAATTTTTCATACTGGATATGTATTTCTACTCTTGTTTGAGATATTATATCTATGCAATTACTTTAAAATTATAAAGTACAAATGAAAATGAAGATTAGTAATCATCTCTGATAACCAAATTTATTGTCATGTTAGTTAGAATTTTAATTATACAAAGATATATTTCAATTAGATAGGTAATCTTCAAACACTTAAAAGGCATATAGAATATGGAATTTAAAATATTTAAAACTTTCTAGACAATGAGACAGGTCTGCTCCTGGAAGCACCAATCTACTTCAAGAGAATGATGGACATTGAAGGAACTCCATATGAAATTTCCTTTTTTTTGTGCAACTATTAGCCACTGGACAAGAAACTGTTCTTGTATTGACTACTTGGCAGTATGCTATACAAAGTGGACATGCAGGACCCATAGGAAAGTCACCTCTGAACTTTGGCAGAACAAGCCAAAATGGTCCTTCAGTTTCCTTCTTTGCACAGAAAACTGCCAGACATCCTTCAGGACACAAAGAGAGAAGGACACAAAGAGAAGCAACTGACAAACTATGGCAGAATGGGCAGAACAGTCCTTCAGATTTCCTGCATCACTGAAAATTATGCCAGAAAATCTAGGCCTGTAGGCTGAAGATATATGACCCATCATTTTACAAAGTACTTTGAGTGACTGTCCAGATAGACAGGTGTCATCTCTGACATACCTAGATGTTGGAAGTTGCTTGCACTTCCTGTTAACCCAGGTAATATTACTTTCTCTGTGGTATTTGAGGTAGTTGAAGATTAGATAGCTATTGGTATAGTTTTTCTTAGTTATTTAAAAGGTATATTAGATATGAAACTGTAGACTCAAAAGGATAAGGTAGATGATAAAGTATTTTATTTAATTTTGCTAAATACAAATAGACTAGATATTGTAACTGTAATTCTTGCTTGATAGCTGTTTTGTTACATGTAATTTTGCTACGTTGAAATTGAAACCTTCCTTTTTGATTAGATAGAAAAGGGGAAGTGATGTGGGAGGTCTTTCTGTGTTCTGGGACTATTTTGACCTGTGGCAGGCACCTTAAAAGTGGTCTGGAAATCAGAGCATAGAGGAAAGAGGGCAGAGTCAGGAGAGACACCATCTATCCGTTCAAGAATCAACATGTAAGGTAACAGGTAAGTCACAGGCCACATGGAAGGACAGATTAATGGAAATGGGTTGAATTAAGATGAAAGAGCTGGCTAGAAATATGCCTGAGCTATAGGCCAAACAGTATGAAATTAATATAAGTTTCTGTGTGTTTCTTTGGAACTTTGGGTTTGCTGGTCCAGATAAGCAGTGGCACACAGGAATCCAGGTCAGAAACCTCATTCTACATCTAATACTAGTAGCTCTTCATATTCTTATGCATCCTTCATGCTCTAGGACCCTGTTTTTTTCTGGGTTTATGACTTCGTATAATGCCCTTTGATTATGGGCAGGGTTTGTAGCTTTTTCTACCAATAGTTTATAGTCACTAATATCTGTAATCTGTAATCTTGAGAGTGATTGACTCTAGACAGTCTTACTCCTGGCTTGACGAAGTAAATGACAATTGTGTGGTAACCAACATGGTAAGAATTTCAAGGCAACCTTTAGAAACTTGTGGAGGTATCAACAGGTAGAAGGTAACCAGCAGAAAGCAGCCTTCTTCTGGCAACCACTATATCACTACATTGTTAATAGTCTTCATGCATGTGGAAAGAGAGCACCAAAGCTACAGTGGAAAGTAGGTACCATAATATTGATTTACAGTCATGGCCTTTTGTTCATCATAGATCTGGGAATCACCTATAAACTTGAGGCACTAGGATTAGGGGCATAGTTGAAGGCAGCATAAGTTTAGGGCACATGTTCACAGAAGCCCCTTTTTCGTGCTCCCTCTCTTGGATGAATGATCTGATCAGCTAAGTTTTGACCTCTTGGACCAGTCCAGCTCTAGGATCCACACAACCATTTAATCACTTGTATCAGAGAATGTTCCCCTGTAAATGCCTCAATAAATAGTAACCTTTTAAAATTAGTTGCCAGTGATTATTATTAATTAAATTAATGTAAAGCAGTCTTCCAGATAACAATGCAACTGAATCTGTTCTATGGGTCCCTAAGCAGAGGCACTAACTAAATTATGCTTGACTGTTTACTTCATCAAAATGAAATAATAAATATGTTGTTCTATGTAAGGGTATTGTGTTGTTTCATGGAAAATAATTTTCCCACCCACTGGTTTAATAAAAAGCTGATTGGCCAAAGGCAGGCAGGAAGTGTAGGTGGGACTACCAGAGTAAGAAAATCTCTGAGAGAAGAATGCCAGGCAGAGCACCAGAGAGAAGCTGCAGGATGCAGAGGACAACCATGCAGCTTTAAAGAAAGATACCCAGCCGCATGGCTGAACAAGAGACATGGGATAGCTTAAGGGTGGAGAGTTAGCAAGCTATGTGCCTGGGCCTAAGGCTGATCAGCCTAAAACAGTTGAAAGAATCTGTGTGTCTCTGTGGGACTGTGGGACTGTGGGACTGTGGGTCTGTGGGCCTAGACCTTGAGGTTAGGCCAGAAAGTTTGGGTCAGAAACCTCATACTACAGTTCTAAGCACTAAACTTGTGGTGAGTTGTTACGGAGATATATCGATTGATTAAATTCTTATTCTGAACTGGGACTCCATATGTTTGCCTATTCAGACTTCCTATAGATAGAATCATTAAATGCCTAGCCATTGGATTTGGCTTCTGCAGAAATTTGATGCCTCCGTGCACATAAATTTTAAATTGTATTTTTAAAAATATTTTTGTGAGTATGTAGGCATCTCCATCTGACAAGGCAACTATGGCTAGCCAGTTATGGTTATTTCATGAGTCACAGTGCCAAGTAGGAGACTGAAAGAATGTGCAGATGAGCAAACTAAATTTATCAGATCATCTCTCCTCCATCACTTCTTATTCTATCACTAAATTATACTAAATAACAAAGTATACCTTTAATTTGTAAGTTTTCTTGAGCTTTGAAATTATGTAGACAAGTTTATCTTCAGTTCTAAATTTTAATATTTTCTTCAAGTTATTTTGGGAAAGTGCTGCTTAGAAAATCCTGCTTATAAAAAGTTTTATTTTGCCACTAGCTAATATGGAGTGTTCTCATAGAACTGCAAATGAGCTCAATATTCATTATGCAAATGAACACAACCAGACAAAATTAAATGGGTTCAGCTTGGTGGCATCATTTCAGGGATCTAATTTAGGGGTTTCAGGCCTCTGGCTGAAGAGAGCAATGGGAGCTACATTAAGATGCTCTTGCTAAATAATAAAACATTTCAAAAAGAAATTACATTGGAAGGGGTATGACCTACAGAAGACTAGATGAAGTTCTACACACAAAGGATGCCAGACAGAGAGGAGAATCGTGTATTGCTCCTTGCTTTAATGTTACTACCATGGTCTCTTTCATTTAATTTTGTTCTGTGATTAATTCTCAGTCTCAAATGTTTAGAGACTCAACATATGTTGTTAGCAGCATCTTGTTCTTTGATAAACTAGATTGTGTTTGTCATTTCAAAATATTAGTAGAGTCAAACAAATAAAGATATTATCTTAATGAGCTACATCCTGTACTAAATTTAAATGACTCAAAAGGATAGCTAAGTACCCGAGATAACGTTAGCTTTATAGATCTATTTTTGTTGTTGATAAAAAAGTAATATGATAATAATACATTGAGATGGTCATGTAATCTAATAGAAACTGCTAAGACCTTAAGACCTTAGAAATTAAATAGCAAAGGGTATTAAAGACAACCTAAGTAAGATACCACCCCCTCATCCATCTTCTTGTGTTGCTGCTCTGTGTGAACTCACAGGTGGAGCATTTCAGTATCTGGTGAAAGTACTAACAGGTAACTCAGACTGAGTGAGGCCAAATAAGAAAAAAGTAATTTATGTTGTGTGGACCACTAATAAGAAAATCACAGTTTTTGTTTTTTGTTGTTTTTTTTTAAATTACATTTCCATTTTTTTTATTTTCACTCTGACAGTAATTTTTTAATTATATTTACTTAAGCTTCAAAAACATATACGATTTTACATGGGAATGTGAGAAAGTCCAGAAATACCTTCTAGATAACCGTTGGCTGGCATTTTGTAATAACGACCATGTTTGAGCTGGACTGTAAGGGCAAGCTTGAATTCTCTGCACTTAGGTCACTGAGCTGAGACAATTAAAGAGTTCCAGACCATCTTCAGCATCATATTCATAGCAAGACTGAGGAAAGCCTTGGCTGCATGGAATGCTATCTCAAAAACCAACCCAAACCAACGACAATAAAACAAATTAAAAAAAAAAAAAAAAAAAAAAAAAAAAAAAAAAAAAAAAAAAAAACGACTTCTCTGATGTGAACTTCAGAGAGTTTACCTAAACCAACAATGCTGAGCCATGAAAAGAGACTTCTTCTTCACTCTAAGTAAATCTAGAGGGATAGTTGTAACTATATAGTTCTAGTATCTAAAACCAAAAGTTTTTTTAATGGAGAACATGCTTGACCCACTCTGGAAAGTGAAATAAGATAGTAAGTTTTACTGACCATGTATATTTTGCTTAAAAAATAAGATAATGGGTAAGAGCCTTTAAAAGAAATGAGATTCCATTTTATCATTAAAAATATATGTATAAAATATATGTATGTATATATATATATATATATATATATAAATATATAATTATTAGATCATCTGCTGATTAACTCCTGACAGTTATTATTTTTGTTGTTGTTGTTATTATTATTATTGCCTGGCATAACAATTCATCTGTATTGTTTTAGGTGAGAATTTTACCCCAAATGTTGTCATAATACCAAGAAAAGTTAAGTAGCCACCATAATAGTTTCTGAATATCTAAGAAAGCCTAGCTCTTTATAGAGCATTGTAGTGATTTTGATGAAGATGTCCAAACACCCAGCCACCCCGTCTTTGCAGGATTAGATGCTTAAAAAGCAGGTCTTTAATGCAAACCTCCTACTAATCCCAAAGAAGTATTTCAAATGAAAGGGAAAAGTCACCATCAAAAGTCAGTCATCATCAAAAGTCACTTCTAGGCCATTTTAAAAATATTAGTTTCCAAATAATTACAATTTCAAATTAATCAGAACTATGCTTAGTCAAATGGGTGAATATTCATCTCCAATTCCATTGGAAGATTCAGTTTTTCATGCAGCTCACACTTCCCATTGCCATCACCACGCACCTCATTTCTTCTTGATTTTCTTACTGTTATAGGCATTGAGGTCACAAAGGGAAGACTTTATCTTGCAGGCAAGGAACAATCCTACACTCCTTGCATCTCCTTCCTGGACTAATCCTAGCAAAGAGATATTTTCACTTCCCTATGAGTGGACTAGAATTTACTGTTGAGTAGCATCTACAACAGTGTTCATGTGTGCTCAAATCTGTGTGTCTCAGTGTCATACCTTAGTCATTTTATTGAGACATTTCTTTACAGCCTTCAAGAGTACTTACAAGGGTTTTACATAAGAAACCTGGACAACAGTTTTTAAGATAAAATAAGAAAACTGGGTCCTAGAAAGCAGGGTAGATTGTAATGAGCCACAAAGCACAAAGAGGGATATCTTATTTATAAGGGATACGAAACAAAAATAGTGACAAAGCTTGCTGATCTTCAAGGATAAATGAAGTAATTTTCATTCCACAATAACCCTGATGACTGAGTGTCTATAAAAATGCATTTTCAAATGTGGAAGAGTAAAGCTCACTTCAGATAGTGATTGTCAACACACAAGCAAGTGATCAGGCTACTATTGCTTAATGGGAGCATTGCCTACTTAGGATAGTGTGAAGTACAAATTGATTTTACTAAGTTGGTAATTTAATTTGACAAATTCTCACTGGATTCAGGTATACAAATGTAGTATAAATAATTTCTAATGATATTAGGCATTATCTTTTAATATAGAATAGAAGCAGTCTAAATTTGGAAATGATGGATGACTTGCTCAGATCTGTACTGGAAAATGAGCATCACACAAAGACACACACACATTATGTGTATGAATATATAAATAAAACACACCAAATAAGTTATGTACTATTTATAATCTCTTACCTATGTAGCCCTAAACCTTGAAGGAAACTCACTATGTCTCTCTCTGAAGCTATCAGTTGCCAATAGCTTCTTAGCTAGAGGTAGGACTTCATGATCTGTTCCTTTCCTGGCCTAAGCCTGTGGGGAGAGGTCTTGGTGTGGATTCATACAGTAAACTAAACTTCTGGGTCCAGGAAACACGATTTCTTTGTTGTTATCTACTACCTACGCCTCTTATAGTCATCCACCCCCTCTTCTACAGTTCCCCCGTCCCTTAAGAAGATATGACCATATAGATACCACATTTAGAGCTGAACATTCAAAAGATTCTGCTTCCAGACTAGTTATGTGTCTCTGTGTTAAGTATTCTCTCTTTAAAAAGATATATGAGAAGAAAGACATGAAGTCTGCCTAATGCTATGTATATTTATAAAAGTAATAGTAGGTTTTACCCTAGGACCAACTCCTAAAACTTGTCTATGCACAGGTCCTCAGCAGCACAGACTATTTGGGCTTTGAAAAAACAAACAAACAAAATAGGAGGGAGACACAAATTTGGTGGGTAGGGAAAGTGTGGATATATTTGGAAAGAGTATGAGATGAGATAAATATGGTCAAATCACATAATATGGAATTCCTAAAGCACTAATAAACTAATCAATAAATTTTTGGAGCCAAATATGATATGGAGGAAAAGAGGTATTCAGCATTCTGAAAGTCTAGACACCATACAATTCTTGTCTACCACAAAAGTTCATCACCTTTTATCTTTTCTTTGCTGAGTGGCATCCTATTATAGTGACACAGATATCTGTTCATGCTATGACTTTACTTCCAGAATTTTTTTTTATCAAGTCTCAACATCTCATTAGTCTATCAAGTTGGCTTATCATATTCACTAATTAGGGAGTTTTCCCCGAAAAAATATCAGCCAGCTCCTTATTTGCACTTCCAAAAAAAGCTTTTACTTAAAAGTCAGCTTGCTGTATGTGAAGTGTATGTATTTTTGAATCTGAGAGTTAATCATCACCCAATTATCATCTTAGGCATTACTTGAGAACTCTGTTTTTCTTGTTTTCTATGCACCTGATAGATCATAAGAACAGATTATGTATGAGAATCAAGCATCCATATAGTTATCAAGATGACTAAAAATGCTATCCAAATGGAATCGAGAGGGATCAAAATAGATAGGTGTTAAATACATTCACAAAACAAGTGTATATATTTGGAACTCTCAAGCTGTTGAAAACCAAGTCTGGAAGATATTGTGAAGGTCATGTCACTCCCACAGTGTCCCTGTCACTCAATAATTCCAGCCTTTAATGCCCTACTACCAGTAGCTTGTTTTTCTGTAAGGATAAGTTTGCACTTTAAAATATTTCTGAGTATGGTAGTGTTTTATTATATTTTATTTTCTTGTGTTATCTACACTAAGATTTCAATATTACTGCATAATACTCACAATTCTAGCTTCAGTACTTGGAAAAACAATTCACAATTTGGGAACAGCAAGTGTTATGACAGTCTTTTCAGAGTTTATAACATTTCCATTCCACTCTCTTTCTCAGGATATGTATCTCTTGTTCATTTTAAAACCAGTAATAAGAAGTCATTAGCAAGCAAATAAAGGTTATAAATAAGCCTGAAAACTAGATATCAAAAAACACTCAGCTTTGAAGGACACAGCTAAGACCCACTACATCTCATCAT
Source organism: Phyllotis vaccarum (assembly GCA_033318265.1). Classification (NCBI taxonomy): domain Eukaryota; kingdom Metazoa; phylum Chordata; class Mammalia; order Rodentia; family Cricetidae; genus Phyllotis; species Phyllotis vaccarum. Next base: position 11,853,439 of record JARWLC010000004.1, on the reverse strand, counting down.
ACACAAGATGAACTGCCATCTGGAGATTTTGAACACTGGAGATTGAATCCAGGGCTCCATGGTTCCCATTCAAATATTCTACTAATAACTCTACTTCTGAACCTTGAAAGTGCCATTTATAGTGTGAAGGAAATTTGACCTGTAACTTTAGTCTTTCAAATAAGAGATACAAATGTCCTCTACTACAAAATCCCTATTCAAGGTTTAAAAAAAAAAAGTTTCGATATCTAAAGAAGTTTTGGCAAGAATAATTGGTGGAAAACTTTGTTCAGTTCTGTCACAGCTTTTCCTGAGGGTATATTTGGAATACATCATTTCTGGCTTCCATCATTTTATCCAGATTCCCTTCCTTTTTGGTTACTAATTCAGCTTATCTGAGTGGGTTACCTGATGTTGTGGTCCATACATTTATTCCTGACACATCTGTACCCATAACTTGTTTATTCTTTTAAAGTCAAAATTTTATGTGTTTATTTACACATACTATAGATATAGAAATATAAGCTGGTATAAAAACTCAAATAAACCACAAAAGTCAAACATAACTTCTGGTGGTTTCTTACTTTCACTGATTAAGGTGTCCCTCACTCTTGCACTTCTGTCCTAAAGAAATAGTAGTCAGCTCCTTACTTGCACTTAATAAAATTATTGTCTCTCTATGCTCTAGAACCACTTACTTGACAAATATCATGGAATGCACAGAACAAAATGTTGTAACAGATCTCTAAAGGGAGGGAACTGGCCTATCTACTTCCCCTCAGTTTCACACTTGTATGTAATTGCTATTGAACAATGTTGATTCAGTGAACAAAGTGCATCTTGGTGATCAGTTTCTTGTTCCCTAATGCTTTGTGTCAAGACCTTACTAATCTGAACCCCAGTAATGCACTGTACTGTTTTCTAGACACAGCCCCAAAAGGTGCATTTTATTGCTTCATGCAATAATTATTATGTAAAGCCATTTCACATAAAAGAAACTGCTTCCTTAAATTATGATGTATATGATATCAGGATTATAAAATTAGCATTTTACAAATACTTACATAGATGTGGTATAATCCATGAAGATTGTAATTAAAAATCTATGCCAGTATTTGGAATCATTTTCTATAAGAAGTAATTTTTATCCTTTCTGAATTGAAAAGACTCTATTTAACTGACATATTATTACACATCCAGTTGATCTGCAGGTACAAGTTCATCTGCACAGATCAACTTATGTGTCCACATTCTTCAGCCTGTGCTTGGCATCAGATGAGTCTTCATAACAGGTACTCCAGAGACTGAAGCTTTTTTAAATTTGTGTTAAGTTAATAGATGATCATCCTAAATGCATCTTGTCCTTATTTCTAAAAATTCATTCAACTATAAAATAGCTATCACTTACCTTATTCCAGTCAATCTCTCAGCCACTTCATATTCAGGGACACACCCTCTGCTTATAATTCATTCCTAAGATTTCTATCTGAAAGCCTCAATGGATATAAGCATTCAACTCATTTCCCGAAAGAGAACAATTACTGTCATTGAGTCAGAATAGACCCACATATCTGTCTCCTTTTTACAGTTACCCCTGCTATCAATTCTTTAATCTTGTCTACTTCATAACTTGTCCACATGTAATGTTATTGTGTACAAGCTGCTGCTATAGTCAAGGGTGCTATTGTCAGGATCCTCACTGAGAGAAACAAATGTGAAATGAAAAGCAACAAATATGATCAGTAAGTTACAGGCTGAGTAGTAGACCCAAGGACCCATGTCTAATTAAGGAGCCAGTAGAGCTGGCAGGACTTACGTGGCTCGGTGGAGAAGCAATCCAGCCAAGTGGAGTCCAGATAAAACTAATAGGAGTTCACCTTACATAAAGCTAGTCATAGTTCCTACATTGTATGCCAATGTAGCTTCCATAAAAATTGAGACCCAGGTAACACCAAGAAGCTTTGTAGGGGTATTTTTTATGGTAGAATACATATCTTTACTTCAACCCCTAAAATCTCTCAAAGGAGCTTTGAAATGATGCATAAGCATGAAGTAATAAATTCTTCTAAAATAAATTAATGCATGTTGTATACTATCTGACAGACTGAAATAATTTATCTTAGTTAACCAACTAATTTATGATGGTCTTTTACTCCAGCAACTAGATTTGCTCTAAACTTCCTAGTGAGTGAAAAAGTCTATGTGGTCAGGTAATAGTTACAAAGCATACATGCTATAAGCACAGTTCCTCTCTAATCTTACATAAATACAGAGGTAAGTTTCCTATTTATTGCCAGTAAAGATGTACAAACACCGAATAGAAGCATAACAAATGTCTTATTTTGATTGTCCAAGCTCAGAATAATGAAAACAGCAAACTAATAGAAATTAGGAAATATAAATACAATTTACAAAATCCTTTCAGGGCTAATAAAACAAGGTGGGAGATCACTCCTACAACCAAGAAATTGCTATTTTATTGTCATTTTACAGAATATAATTCTGACACTGGCAACATTCACTTTTATGGGCTAGTTACATGAATATTCTATTCAATATTTACATTTAAAAACATCTAGAAAGGAAGCAAAGTGTACAACTAGCTCACCATAGCCGGAAACATGAGTCATTCAAGTAGATTATAAACCATCAATGAACAGCACTATTATATAGCAAATAATTTTAAAGGCTATAGAAATAAAGTAGACTGCACCTCAGATATTCTTCATCCAAACTTAAGAATTCCTGCTACTTCTATCTAGTGTTTTATGCACATCCTAGGAATATGATTTCCATTGACTACTGAAAAAAGAGCCTAAGGGAATCTTCCCATAATCTTGGTTCAAGTAAAACAAACTTTATCATAAAATTGTGGATCATTTTAACTATAGAAAGCATAATGTTTTGAGGTTCTTTCTGTTGAAACCCAAAGATTAAAGTACATAAAAATATATAGAAGAAGAATTTGGGGAAGAGAGGAAAAATTGTATCTGAGAATTAAATCATGCAAAGAATATGCCAAAAGTCTACCACCCATCACTTCCCTAGAAGGCTTTCCATTGTTTACCACATTCCACAGCATTAGTAAAGGACTTGTAGCCATATTGTAGTATTCTTTCTCATTAGGATTTAAAAACTTGTTCACTTCTTGCTCAATATATATTAATAGTCAGTTCTTCACAATCCTTATTGAAGGCTGGCAACTTTTCCCATGTAAATAAATAAAAAGCGAAAAGCATCTGTAGTTATAGAATCAAATTACAGTTGAATTTCAGAATGAAACAAAGTAAAGATGTAGAATTCTGTGCTCTTACAAAGACCTACTCCCTGATTATAAACTGTGCCTGAAGTCCAGATACTATGAATAATAATTATGTCCATAAATTATTTTTAATGTTTAATCTGAGTTTAATAGGACTTTAATGCCTTAGAGCTAAGAAATTAAATAGCTCCGTGGATCTAATCACTACTCATGACTAAAGGTTGTTTCCCAGAAAACCCTAGACTTTGGCCCTTTGAAGGACACAATATGTTTGAAACTATTTTATGACCCTTTAGAGTAATCTTGCTTCTGTCTTATCACTAGATGAGATTGATTTTAATGTGGCCTCCACACTGACATCTCATTCATGACTTACAGAAATCTCCTCTCCCTCCGTGTAGTTAAGAACTTGGACTTGAGTATGAAATCACAAAATGCTTTGTAGAAGGTTTTGAACACTCAGAAACTCTGAAGTTACTTCAATGTCAAATGTGTAATGAATCTTTGTTGTTTCTGGCAATGCCATCCAGTTTTGCAATGGCTTCTCTGGAGTCTTGTTTCTGAACACAAACTGCTTTGTATATGCCAGTGACAAGAATAGGAGATAGAAACTGCCCTGGCTATTTTTAAGTGGGGCACCTGAAAGTAAGTGGTTTTTGCTTTGCTAAGACCCAGAATATTCCCAGCCCTGCCGTGTCAGCAGTCTGTCCTTGCCAATAGCTAGAGACATTGAAAATGTTTAAGCCAAAATATTCTTGGATCTGTTCTGGCCGAATGCCAAGCACGCCAGAAGGAAGGTCTGTTCTCTCCTTATCTCTCTTCTGCAAATGAACATCCTTGTCTGGTATCTGCAGTTAAAGACAGAAATAAAATTTGAGAGAAGGCAACGGGATACCTAATGATTGAACTGACTAGTGTCACTAGTCTATTTCACTTGCCTTATGAATTCTTAGACTTCTTGGAATTCATAAAACAAAAACTCAAAGACCATTGAACCAATGGATATTCTGTGTGATCATGAATGTCTGTTATCTTAATGATGAGTTAAAGCTCATCTAAAAATAAAGAGAAAGTCCCATGGGAACTTAAAGCCACAGCACCTTTCTCATGGAACTGTTATGTTCCACAATACTATCCCAGGCTGCCTGAAATATTGCTGTTAAGGGTAAAGTATATTCTGAAGTGCAGTGCTTTCACTATGCATACAAAATTTTCTGCTTTGTGGAAACACAATACTTTAAGTACAAAGAAAGCCAAATATTTAATATCTTTCTAATCATCTCTCAGTATTTAGGCATCAAATTTGTACTTATCTTTATGATACTTGCTGACAATGTCTGAGTTTTAAAATTGCTATTTTAGTTGCTGACTTGAATTGAATAATGTTATAAATTTGGAATTAGATTTCTTTGAAATGATCATATACACATTACTTCTATTTGTACTATGTGTTTATGTAATATATTATGTTCAACATCGACAGTTATAATATCAAAACATTGATCAATCCTGAAAAGCATTGAAAATGCTCTATATCCTTCAGTATCTTTGAGATTTAATTATTTATGTAAAAATAAATACATCCATTCTATTAGCTATGCATTTGCTCTCAATTTTAATAAATGACAAAATCATATGTTTACCAAATGATTATTTTAAAATAAATTCCTTTAGATTCAGCATTAGAAAGTGTCTTATTTGCATTTGACTCATTGTCCCTATATAACAAGAATCATGCAAAAATTTCCCAGCTGAAAAGAGTAATAGGTTTCTAAAGCTTTAAAAAGCTGTGATATAACCAACGAAGTTTCAAATATTGTGGTGATTTGTACAGAAGTTATCATCACCTGTATTCTTGGGTACTCTTGTCTCTAAACTTAGAAAAGTAAGTCAATTTATTTTTTGTCAACACTTTCATTTTTTTAATTTTTAGTAATTTTTTATTTATTAAAAATGTATTGTTTCCATGTATCCCCTTGCTTATCCTACCTTCCTTCCTCTCAGTCCCTCCCAGTCAGTCTTTAGCCTCCCCATTCCTCCCACCCAATTTTCTCCCCAAGAAAGGCAAGAAGTCCCAAGGTGGGTGGCTCAGTCAGCTCATTGTGCCTCATCCACTCCAGAAAAAGTCTGATTTCTTCATCCCAATATCAGAACTGGGTTAGGAGCTCCTCTGCAGGGAATGAGTTCCAAGGTACCAGCCAATGCACAGGAAAAATGGCATTTCCCACCCCTCGAGGCTCCACATACTTCCCATGCCAATAGATAGTTGCCTACCCTTGGAGGGCCTAGATCCTTTTCCCAATGGCTGTTCTTGATTCAGAGAGATCCCAAAAGTTCCAGCCAGCCATCTCTATGGGACTTCTCCTCATAATCCCTTATTTCCTTGCTCATACAGATGTCTCCCACCTACAACCCCCACTCTCAGCTGGACAGGAAAGCTCAGCCCAGTGCTCAGCCATGAATCTCTGCTTTCAACTTTATTAATTGTTGGATGTAGGTTCTATGATGACACTTATGGTGGTTATTCATTTGATTTTAGGGGAAGGACAATTAAGGCACCCCTTCCATTATTGGTTGGAGACCTAGTCAGGGACATCCTGTGAGTTCTTGGAGATTACCCTAGCACCCGGTCTCCTCTCTCACATTATTTATTCAATATGCTTCTTAAAGTTTTAGATAAAGCAGTAAGAAAACAAAAGGATATTAAGGGAATAAAAGTAGGATAGAAAAAAGTCAAATTATCTCTATTTGCAGATGACATGTTTATATATATATAAGTAATCCTCAAAGTTCTACCAGGGAACTTCTACAGCTGATAAACACCTTCAACAAGGTAGCAGGGTACACGACTAACTCAGAAAAATCAATAGCCTCCTATAAAACCAAGATAATAGGACTGAAAAAGAAATAAGGGAAATATCACCATTTATAAAAGCTGCAAATAACTTTAAATATTTTGACGTAACTCTAACCAAAGAAGTAGCAGACCTGTTTGACAAAAACTTTAAATCACTGAAGAAATAAAATGAAGAGGATATCAGAAAATGGAAAGATATCCTATGCTCCAGGATAGGTAAGATCAACAGAGTAAAAATGGCAGTTTTAACAAAAGCAATCTACAGATTCAACACAAATCCCCATCAAAATCCCAACACAATATTTTACAGACCTTGAAAGAACAATACTCAACCTCATATGTAATGACTAAACTCTGGATTGCCAAAATAATCCTGCATAATAAAAGAACTTCAGGAGGAATCACCATCCCTGACTTCAAGCTTAACTATAGAGCTACTGTAATAAAAACAGCCTAGTACTGGCATAAAAAAATAGACTTGTGGATCAATGGGATCAAATCAAAGACCCAAACATTAACCCACATACCTATGAACACCTGATTATTTTTGACAAAGAGGCCAAAAATATTCATTTGAAAAAAATAGAATCTTCAACAAATTGTGTTGGCATAAGTGAATGGTTGTATGTAGAAGAATGCAGATAGATCCATACCTATCACCCTGCAAAAAACCTCAAATCGAAGACCTCAACATAAACCCAGCTACGCTGAACTTGATATAAAAGAAAATGGGAAATACCCTTCAATGCACTGGCAAAGGTAATCATGTCCCAAATATGACACCGGTAGCACAAACACTAAGGACAATATTCTTAGTAGGACCTCCTGAAAATGAGAATCTTCTGTATGACAAAGGACACAGTCAATAAGACAAAACAACAGCCTACAGAATGGGAAAAAGCTTTACCAGACCTACATCTGACAGAGGACTGATCTCTGAAATATAGAGAGAACTCAAGAATCTAGAGCCCTAAATCCTAAATAACCCAATTAAAAAATGGGGTTTGGAACTAAAAAGAGAATTCTCATCAGTAGTACTATAAATGTCTGAAAGACACTTAAAAAAATTGTTCAACATCTTTATCCAACAGAGAAATGCAAATGACAACAAGTTTGAGATATCAACTTAGAGCTCTCAGAATGGCTAAGATCCAAACACAGATGACAGCCTATGCTGGAGAGGATGTGGAACAAGGGGAACACTCCTCCATTGTTGGTGGGAGTGTAAACTTTTACAGCTATTCTGGAATGCAGAATTGTGGTTCCTCAGAAAAAATGGGAATCAGTTTCCCCAAGGATCCAGCAACACTACTATTGGACATAGGCCCAAAGAATACACATTTGTGCCCCAAAGGCATTAGCTCAACTATGTTTATAGCAGTATTGTTCATAATAGCAAGAACCTGGAAACAATCTAGATGACCCTCAACTAAAACAAGGAATAACAAACAGTGGTACATCTACACAATGGAGTACTACTCAGCAGAAAAAAATCCTAAAATTTGCAGGCAATTGGATGGATTTGGAGAATGTCTTCCTAAGCGAGGTATCACAAGCCCAGAAGATAGGCATGAGATATTGTAGCAGTGGGGTATCTTGGTCCTGGCGGCCAGAGCCCCAGACCCACAGACCTGCTGCACCAGACCCATAGCTACCTGCCTCTGTTGCTCAGGCCCCCATAAATAACTCATATGCTTATGTTAATTTCATGCTGTTTTGCCTATGGCTCAGGCACATTTTTAGCTAGCTCTTACATCTTAAATGAACCCATTTCTATTAATCTGTCTACCACATGGCCCGTGGCTCACCTGTGTTCCTTACATGTTGCTCCTTGGGTGGCTTGTTGGATCTGTCTGACTCCGCCCTGCTTCTCCTATGTATGCACTGATTTCTCCTCTTACTTCTTCTGTGGTGCCTGTCATGGCCCAAAACAGCTCCTTTATTTAAAAAGATTGATATTTACAGCATACAGAAAGGCATTCCCACATCAAGATATATTCACTCATAAGTGGACTTTCTACAAATAGCAAGTACTGAAGCTGCAAACTGTAACCCCTGAGCAGCTTCGCATCTAAAGGAACTTAAGAGCGGCATCCAGGGATTCCCCTAAAAAGAGAAAACAGAGAAGATCACTTTAGCAAATTGGATCATAAGGGGTTGCAGTCAAGAAGAGGTGGGAACAAATCATGAGAGAAGGAGATGACTGAGTGAGAGAAGCAACAAACTGGGAGAAAACAAAAGATGGATATATTGATAGAGGAAGCGAATGTGGATTTGGAAAGCTAACACTTTTTAAAGAGCCAATTGGAAGCATCACATGAGAAAGATGTACAATTGGCATGTGGGAGGCAAAGGAGGCTCCTCAGAAACATTCAACAAGATGCTAGTTAGAGACTTTCTTTACTTTCAGCTAACAAATTCTGCAAACAACCAGAGTATGCTGCCAAGTGGAATTTTATCCAAGGCTGCTTTCAACTGACATGGATTTTGGTACACATTGACAGTTTTACAGACCCTTATTAGAGTATCTAGCCAGGTTTTCTTATACTCTAAAGCCAGAGAGATGGAAGTTTTTAATATATGCTACATTAAGATTTTGTGTATTTGGAAAATTGCTATCATCAATGGGAAAACATATGTGGAAAAGGACTAACCATTCAAACAATAGACTATGAATATATCTATGACTGAGATTCTGAGAAGAGAATGGGAGTCTAGCTTCAAGACACAGCCTAACCAGGTTTCTCAGAAACTTGTGACTTAATGTGAATCAAGACCCAGTTATACCTCTTCTGGGCATACCAATTAGATACTTCATCCTGCCACAAAGACACTTGCTCAAATATGTAAATAACAGTTTTGCCACAAACTAAAAATAACCTATATGTCTCTCAACTAAAGAATGGATAAAGAAGATATGGTACATTTACACAATAGAATATTACTTAGCTGTCAAAAAATAGGATTAAAATATACAGACAAATGGATGGAGGTAAATTCGACCAAGAAAATAAAAACATGACATGGACTCACTTATCAGTGGGTATTAGCTGGAAAGTAAAAGATAATTGTGTTATAATCCACAGACAGAGAGAGGCTAAGTAACAATTACTGCTCAAGTATGGGTGAGGGTGGGAAGAGGTGTCTGAATCTCCCTGGAAAGGGAAAAGAGAATAGATTTTATGAAAGCACTGAGGACCAGTGGAGATATGAATAGGAAGGATCAGGTAGGGAGTAGATGGAGAGACTAAGAGAGACAACTGGAATTGGGGGTACTCAGGAAACAAGGTAGAAATTTAGTGAAATGGAAACTCCCGGCAATCCACTATGGGACGCCAGGGAAGATTCCTAGTAATGGGGGATATGGAGCATGAATCAGGTGTTCATAGGTATGTGGGTTAATGTTTGGGTCTTCAATTCGATCCCATTGATCCACAAGTCTATTTTTTATGCCAGTACCAGGCTGTTTTTATTACTGTAGCTCTATAGTTTAGCTTGAAGTCAGGGATGGTGATTCCTCCTGAAGTTCTTTTATTGTGCAGGATTATTTTGGCAATCCAGAGTTTTCTGCCATTCCATATGAAGTTGAGTATTGTTCTTTCAAAGTCTGTAAAATATTGTGTTGGGATTTTGATGGGGATTGTGTTGAATGTGTAGATTGCTTTTGTTAAAACTGCCATTTTTACTCTGTTGATCTTACCTATCCTGGAGCATAGGAGATCTTTCCATTTTCTGATATCCTCATTTTATTTCTTCAGTGATTTAACATTTTTGTCAAACAGGTCTGTTACTTCTTTGGTTAGAGTTACGTCTAGCCACAAAAACTTCGACCTACAATTTGCCCTTTCTGCAAGATAAACTAAAGTAAAAATGGCACATAAAGGTGTGAGCAGCCAACTAATGGCTGATCCAACTTGAGATCCATGCCACAAGATTGTGAGCCAGGAACCAGAGGCTGAATATCCCAGTGACCTAGGATAGATCCAAACATGATCTGCAAAAATAACATAAAATACTTGTAACAATACTTGGCTATACTCGTAGGCCAGAGCCTAGTGTAATTGTCATCAGAGAAGCTTTACTCAGCAATTGATGAAAGCAGATGCAAAGATCTACAACTAAACATTAGGCAGAGAAGGTCAGTGAATCCTTGAGAAGAAGGGGAGTAAGGATTGTAGCCACCAGAGGGCTCAAAGGACACCACAGGAAAATGACCAATAGAAGAGACTAAGAAGAATTCATAGCGACTCACAGACAGAACCATCAATGCGAAAGCCTGTATGAATTTGACCTAGGTCTTCTGCATGAATGTCTTGGTTTAATTGTGAGACAACTAAAATTGGGAATGGGGGCTGCCTCTGGTTCTTTTGCCTGCTTTTGGGATCCTTTATCTCACTGGGTGGCCTTGTACAGCCTTAATATAAAGAGATGTGTCTAGTCTGATTATAACTCGATATGCCATATTTGGTTGATATCTCTTAGAGACCTGCTCTTTTATAAATGGAAGAGTTTATCTGATGGACAGGGAGGGAGGGACTGGAAGGAGTGGAGGGAGCATAAACTGTTGTCAGGATATAATATATGAGAGATAAAAAAATAAACTCAGCCTATTTTTATGTATGTTTATGGTAATTCTACAGTCATCTTTTAGTAATAGAGATTTTGAGATATAGGAAATTTCTATAGAAAGACATTTCCTCTTAATGTTCTAGAGTTTTTGCTTTTTACCCATTATGAAGTCTCTCAAAAGTATAAATTTTATTTTTAACTTAGAGAATAAAAATATGAATCTTAATCAATAACTAATCTGAAGATTAAATTGATAAGCCTGATCTGAAAAATTGCAAATAGCGTCAATGAGGGAGCAAGAAGTGAAGAAGGCTATACAAGTAAGGGGTCATTCCCTCAACTGACTCTCTTGGTTTATCAGTATTGGACCTTAAACCTTTGTAACTTCTTTGGCACAATGAAAATAACCTGCTCTAGACAACTTCATTGTATAAGAAGATGAAATGGTTAATGGCTCCCTTTCTGGGCTTCTTATTACACTAGACACTAGAGTCCCACTAATGGCTTTCAATTTCAAATTGGCCCTTTTTAACTCATTCAACTGAGTGAACCATGTAATTTCTTTTAGTCCCTTGTATGCCTAACATGGTGGTAGACCCAGTTCGATGATCATCTTGTGATAAACCTTGAGGTAAAATATATATTGGTTGTGACAGAAGCTATGACATTCATCAACCCCTTAGGTTAGATTTAAACTTCAACCTGTTAGGTACATTGGTGAATGGCTACTTTCACGCAAGAAACCCAAAACTTCTTGTGTATAAAAAGGGTGCTAGACTAACTAATGCTTTCAGTGTTTATTGACTAAGTAACATAACACACATTTCAATCCATGAACTAATTGTTCAATGAAAGTTATCCACTAATATCATCTGAAAATATCTAATGTATTATATACTTAGCACATAGTTCTTTCCCCATATACTTTCTTAGTCTTTTCTTTGTATCTATTATGTTTCAATCCAGGGATGTAGTTGTTTAAGTGAGAATGGCTTCTACAAGCTCGTATATTTGAATGCCTGGTCTCCAGGTGGTGCAACTCTGTTGGAAGGATTAGGAGGTATCGTTTTATTGGAGGACATCACTATAGATGAGCTTTAAGATTTCAGAATCACTCACCAGCTTCTTCTTTTTCTCCTGATGTTCTACTTGTGATCAGAGATCAGTTCTAAACTCTCAGTAACTGCTCCAGCTCCTGGTGCCTGCTGCCTACATGTCTGCCTGCCTGCTGTCTTATTAGCCACCATGATAGTCATAAACTCACTCACTGAAAATGTAAGGGAACCTTCAATTAAATATTTATTTATATAAAAGTTGCCTTGGCCATGGTGTCTCTTTACATCAACAGAACAACAAATCACAGATAATTCTAAAATTTCCACTGTGATGGAGTTTCGATGATGGAGACCATGATGGAAATTAGCTCTTACATGGCTTGGGAGTTGATTTAGTGGATAAAAGCACTTGCTGTTCTCACAGAAAACTTCACTTTATTTCCCAGCATTTATGTGATAGCTCAGTCTCTAATTCCAGTTACAAAAGATCTGATGTCCTCTTATGGTCTCTGTGGACACTGGACACATGTGATATAAATATATACATGCAAAAATAAAAGTAAATAAATAAAGTTAAATTAATAAGATGTTGAATCACACATTTCAGAAAAAGCAATTATACTGTAAAGGAAATGCTCAAAATTTAGATTTTTTTTTTTGGATAAATGAACCATAGCCTTTGAATTTCATGTCAGACCTTCTCTAGACCTTACAAAAATAGCTCTTATCAAATATATAAGTATGTATAGAGTATAGATCCTTTCCAAAGTATAATTTGAAGACTTCTAAATGCAAGCCATTTAATTCCATTAATTCAATTTGTAATTTAAGTTAACAAGACTCATGATCTTTGACACAACTGAGTTAATGAATGCACATCAAAAATAAGGATTGGTAGCCAAACATTACCTCTAATCTTTAGTCCACTTGTTTGTCTTAAAAAGTTAGAAATTATAAATTATATCTACAACACACATAAAAAGTACATGGCCCTCCTTTTATTTTATAGTTCCTAGAAGCAAATAGATAATATGAAGCAGAAATAAACTGTTCTGTTTTAAATAAAGAAAATAAAACATAAAATTGTAGGACTTTTCTAAAGACATAATAGGAAAAAGGAAATAGTTTCATATTACATAAAAATAGAAGCAAAAATCAACATTTGATTTAGGTAAGTTGGTGAATTCTGAGTAGTTGATTGAGAATTATATTATTATTAGCCTCTTGCTTTCAACTCAGGTGAAAAATAATAAGAGCCATGCTAGTAGGGGCACTTTGAATGGCTCATGGGGCACTAGTGATAGCTTTGTGTGTGTGTGTGTGTTCATCAAGAGAGAAGACACAAATTTATTCTTAAAAAAATCTCCCACTGTCAGAACCCCCCAAATGGCCCAAGCCACACAACGGTCATCCACATTCAGAGGGCCATGTTCTGTTGCATGCATTTTCCCCAGCTGTCAATCAGAATCAGTGAGCTCCCAATAGCTTGATTCAACTGTCTCGGAGGGTTTCCCCATCGTGATCTTGACCCCTTTGCTCATCTAATACCTCCCTCCACTCTTCAACTGAACTGGGAGCTCAGCCCAATGCTTAGCTGTGGATGTCTGCATCTTCTTCCACCAGTTCCTAGATAAGGGTTCTATAATGACAATTAGGGTGGTTCTCAATTCGATTACAGGAGGGTAAGGCCAGTTCAGGCACCTTCTCCATTATTGTTTGGAATCTTAGCTAGGATCATCCTTGTGGATTCCTGGGGATTTTCCTAGCACCCAAATTTATGCCTAGTAAATGAAGTATCTTTTTGAAGCCCATTCCCTACAGAGGGATACTTTGCTCAGCATTGATGGGGGGGGGGGGTGTGGAGAGGGAGTGGGCTTGATACTTCTTCAACTTGATATTCTAGACTTTTTTGAATCCCCAAGGGACACCTTGCCCTCTCTGAGAAGTTGATGTTGGTGGAGAGCTGAGGGGTAAGTGGGAGGTTGGAAAGGAGGGAGGGGAACTGTGGTTAGTATGTAAAATGAAAATAAAATATTTAAGTAAATAATTCACTTAGAAAAATCTCAATACAGTATTGACATCTATGAAACTTATGACATTTTAAAACAGTAATAATTTAAATTTATAAATCATATCTTAGATAGTTAAAATATGTAGAATAAATGAAGAAATAAGGCAAAGAAATAGACCATTAAGCCTTTAGGTAGCTAGTTGTCTTTCTTGAATTGTAATATCATGTTCTAAGCATGACATGCCTCTCAGGCTTATATATTTAACTGTTGTTTCCCCATAAATAGTGTCATTTGGAAGGCTTTGGAACATTTGGGAGGTAAGGTCTTCCTGAAAGAGACAAATCCCTAAGAGCCAGCTATGGGATCTACAGCCTAGCTTCACTTCCTGTGTTCTCTCTGCTTTTTGGTCACCTGAGATAAGAGCAAGCAGCTGCCAAATGTTTTCATTACCACAGAAGCACCAGAACTATTCCTTCTTTGTCACAATGGACTCTATCCTATCAAAAAATGAGCCAAAATACAATTATCCTTCAGCTGCTTGACAGATATTTGATCATAAAACAACAAAAATAAATGACCTATTGATATTTGGAGCATAGTTTGTGAGTAGACTATCTGATTGTTAATCTTGGCTCTGATAATTTATGATCCATAGACAAGATATCTGAATCAGCATCCTTAACTGTAACACATGCTAATAGTCCTATATGATACTGTCACTGTGAGATTTATACTAATTACTATTATCTCAAAAGAGTGGTCAGTCTCAGCCCAGGTGAACTTTTTATTTTTTTCACACTGTTGCTCCTGAAAGGAATATTGTGCATCTTAAAGACTAAACATTCTTCTGTTTGGTAAGTGAAAGATTCCTGAAGCAGGTACATGCAAAGGACAGAAGTAAAAAGTTTTCCTTTAAATGCCATGTTAGGCTACAAATATGTGATGTTGCAATCATCTACCATGTTAGCATCATCTGTCAATCTTCAAGAGCTATACTTTGGCCAAATTATTTATTATCTTACTTGAGATACCATGAACATGCAGGCAACTTTATAAAGAAAAATATTTAATTGAGGTAGCTTATATTTTTCAGATGTTTAGTCCAGCATCATCATGATGCAACACAATGGTATGTAAGCAGACATGGTGCTAGAGAAGTAGTCAAGTGTACTAGGTCTTGACTTACACAGAACAGAAAGTGGTCTGAGACACTAGGTGTGTCTTGATCATATATGAGACCTCAAAGCCCACCTCCACAGCAACAAAGCCATGCCTCCTAATAATGCCACTCCCTTTGGGGGTCATTTTCTTTCAAACCACCATAGTCACTTTCTCCGATATTTTCTCCTTCCATCTCTGAGATATGAGGGCCTTCTACAAACAGCTGAGGTGCTTTACTTTCCTCTGGTGAATTATCTCAATTTAAAAATGTTCACTTGAGTAAACTCATGGTCACTCATTTTTAATGTGCTGTTTCTTTCCCATTGGGCTCTCACATGCTTATAAAAGTACTAAACAAAACAGCTTAAATAAATATTACATATTTGAGAAACCACAAAGATAGAAATAGACTTTTCTGATAGGCACAATAATCATCACAAAAACAAATAAACACAAACTCTTTAGGAACTAATTCTAAGAATTGAGGGATCTAGTGTGCTGCTGCATTATAGAAATAGCATCAGGAGACAGGAAAGGAAAGAAAGAACTATCAGAGATTTAGGAAATGAGCACAGTGAAGACTAGCTAATGATAAGAATATATTTCTCATTATATTAAAAATAATATATTCACTTATTTAAAAAACATGGAATACACGAGAAGGAAAACATGGTGTAACTGTGAAATTAAGAATTGTTTGAAAAGTATTCTAAAAATGGATACACTAGAGAAGGGCTAAATTTTTTATTTTCTAACTACTCTAACACAAACTATTACATATCTCCCTACATAAGGTTTTAGTAGTTTTAGGTGAAATGCATAATGCCAAGGTGGTTTAAAATCTATTCTCATTCCCTGGGGGAGAATATGTCAAAAAAAACAGAAAAAAAATATCGAGAGAAGATTATATAAGTGAGAGGATGGTGAGCTTTTATCCACCTTATTAAGAATTT
The DNA here is from genome assembly GCA_033318265.1 of Phyllotis vaccarum. Classification (NCBI taxonomy): domain Eukaryota; kingdom Metazoa; phylum Chordata; class Mammalia; order Rodentia; family Cricetidae; genus Phyllotis; species Phyllotis vaccarum. Next base: position 11,837,591 of record JARWLC010000004.1, on the reverse strand, counting down.
AAAAGTGAATAATAACATTATTATTTGTGCATGGGGGGGAAATAGATGATCATGAATACAACAGATAATTCATCTTCCAGCTTCAGCTTGCATTCTATGCATTTAAATGAGCAAGCCATTGCATATGTAGTATACGTAGGAGAATTTTTCTTTATTAGCATTTTCCCTTTTTGTAAACACAGAAGATGCAAGTTCTTTAACATTCCTGTCATCTATTTTAATAAGTGATACTGAATCTTACCAGGCATTGGCTTGAAGAAATGTATAAGGAGAAGTAAATGCCAGACCAAGCATCAACACTGGTTTGTTTCTATAAGTCTGCCAGGAAGGATAGCATACTTACATATAGACAACATTCTATTATTAGGTTTTAGTGTTGATGCAATACTGCTGTAAAATTCCATTTTTATTGGAAAAGAGACCAAAGTCTTCCGATTTCCAGAGAACAATTTCTTAAGGGTGGGAGGACATAAAGACTATGCCCCTTTCAGGAAAAATCCCTGCCAGGATGAGCAGGTAGTATATTTAGCGTCCTATCAAGTTACAATTTTAAAATCTTATTTTTTTCTCATCTCTTTTCACAACTACATACCATATTGCCAGCTCCCCTGCATTGGTTAGATGTCATTGTTGGTAATTCTCTTGTTAAAGCTGAGCGATGCTCCTGTTTGCTTTCAGTCTTTGTGATGAGAGCAACATAAACACAGAGAGAGGGAGGGAGGGAGGGAGGGAGGGAGGGAGGGAGGGAGGGAGGGAGAGAGAGAGAGAGAGAGAGAGAGAGAGAGAGAGAGAGAGAGAGAGAGAGAGAGAGAGAGAGAACAAAGAAAGGAGGAACGGAAGGAGGAAGAGAGAGAGAGAGCTTCTGTTTAATAAAATCAAGTTTAAAGTCAAAGAGAAAAGGTTCTATATCTTTAGGCAATGAGGATAAGCCAAATGGGATAGATAAAGTGATGCTTTTAAGCTTATAATGACTGGTGTTTAAGAAGTTCAATAAACTTGCAAGCCATTTGTATGCTTTTGACCCAAGTAGCTTGTTCCTTTTATGCATAGTTGGAGGGGCAGTGAAGAACTAGCTACATACTCAGCACTAATAATATACCATATCTTGATATAATCTTCTGCTAAGTACTGAATTTATGTATTAGATATTGATGGGGAAAACTGCAGCTATTCTAAATTGTAGATCTGTTTTAATAAAGTGGGGGAAGTTGCAGTTGGCAGAATATTAGTGTAGAATCTTTGCTGTTCTCTATAATCAATCTCCACTTCATTGGATTCTGATATTCCTCTCTATAATTGAGAGTGAAGCTGAGTTTGGGCTCAGCAACATGAAGCAAAGAGAGAGATGCAGTTCAAGATTCCTCCATGAAAGCTGGATAGTATTTCCTGTGTAAACAATCTCAATAAAAGGAGACAAGCAACCTCATGTGACATCAATCAGTAGGCTTGAGTCTGAACAGTTTGCAAGAGCAGACAGAGGTAAAGACTTTGATAATAGTCTCAGACATTTTAAAACAAAGAAAGTAGTGATTAGAAATTCTGTTTGGTGTTAAGAAAATTGCATTTGTGTCTGAATTTCTGGAGAGTGTTATAGCTGTATGGTGGATGTGAGACTCAGTGTCTTATATCATCTATAACTGAACTCAAGTGTCTTTCACAATGTTCAGTCAATCACTCAATTTATAATATATGTATTCCAAGATTTTGTTTCTTTCTACTCTCCAAATGAGTAGTTTTTTTTTAAAAAAAAAAACAAAACACCTTAATGTAATGTTTTATTCCATAATAGAACATGGCTATGAATCCAGAATGTCCAAGGAAATAGTAAACAAACTGAACATTTTCAACATTCTCCCCTCTCCTCCAAATCCAGGAGTGTTTGGTGCCTGAGGGGAGAGTCCAGGTCTGGGAGTGAACCTGACAGCCAATAGATTTAAAAATTAGGCTTTTGCCAAAAGTTCAGCAAGTGGATGCAGGGCTTGAGTTCACACCAGAAATTCAGCCAATGGTAACTGTACCCCATATGCCATTCTGCTTACATAGGTTATTACCCACACCTCTGGGCATGGGGCCAGTAACCCTTCACTGCGTCAGAACAAAAGATTTCCGATTCAGCTTTATTTGACCAAAAACTAAGGGGGAAAAAAAGAGGAATAGAAAAAGGAGAAGAATTCAAGCTCAAAGGCCCCCAAAATATTTTCAACAAAATCAGAAGAAATATTTTCTAACCTAATGAAGAAGATGCCTATAAAGGTTCAAGAGGCAGATGAAACACCAAACTGATTGGACCAGAAAAGAAAGCCCACCCCCACTACATAATCATCAAAAACACTAAATATACAGAACAAAGAAACAGTATTAAAAGCTACAAGGGGAAAAAGGCCAGGTAACATATAAAGATTTATCTATTGTAATTATGCCTCACTTCTTAATGGAGACTCTAAGAGCCAGAAAGGCCTGGGAAGATATGTGACACATTTTAATAGATCACAGATGCTGGATATCAGACCAGATTACTATACCCAGCAAAACTATCAATCACTTTAGATAGAAAGAATAAGATATTTTGTGATAAAGCAAAAATTAAACAATATGTATCTACAAATCCAGCCCTGTAGATGGTACTAGAAGGGCAATTCCAATCAAAAGTAAATTAACTATTCTCTTGAAAACACAGGAGAAAAATCTCACAACAGCAAAATAAAAAAATGAAAGCTATCTATCTACCTATCTATCTATCTATCTATCTATCTATCTATCTATCTTTCTATCTATCTATATCTTGTATACACACACACACACACACACACACACACACACACACACACACACACCTTACAACTACCAACACCACCAAAATAACAGGAATCAACAATTATTGGTCATTGATATTTCTTAATATCAGTGGTCTCATTTGCTCATTGAAAAGACATATATTAGCAAAATGGAAGCAAAATAGGATTCTTCCTACTGCTGAATCAATCTAAGAAACACACCTCAGTATCAAGAATAGATATTATTTCAGGGTAAAGAGTTGGAAAAATATATTCCAAGCAAATGAAAGTAAGAAAGAAGTGGGTATAACAGAATAGACTTCAAACCAAAGCTAATTAAAAGACATAGGGAATGACATTATATACACATCAAAGGAAAAAACAACAACAACAAAATACTATTTCAGTTCTTACAAAGCTCCAAATACAAGGGCACCTCAGTTTGTAAACAAAACAGTACTATTACTTAAATCACATATTGTTTTTCACACACTAATAGTGGGAAACTTTGATACTCTATTGTTACCAATAAGCAGGTCATCCAGACATAACCAAAATAGAAAAATACTGGGCCTAAAATGTTTTAAAAATCAAATGTTATTAATAGATATTTACAGAGCATTTCACATAAATACACATATAAAAATATACATCTTCTCTGCACTTCATGGTACCCTGTCTGAAACTGACACAAAGCAAGTCTCAACAAATACAAGAAACTGTAAATAACTTCCTGCATGATATAAGACTATCATAAATTAAAACTGGATATCAATAACAACAGAAAGCAGAAAGCATACAAACTCATTGTCATAGTTGGGGTTTCAATTGCTATAAAGAGACACCATAATAGCACCAACTCTTAAAGAAAAACATTTAATTATTCTATATTACTTAGAGTTCAGAGTTCCAGTTCATTATCATCATGATGGGACAAAGGGACATGCAGGCAGACATGGTGCTGGAAAGGTAGTGGAGAGTTTTACATCTTACAGATAACAAGAAGAAAACTGTCTCACCGGGCATGACTTGAGCATATATGAAACCTTAAAGGCACCTAAACAGTGACATATTTCTTCCAACACAACCACACCTGCTACAACAAGTCCATATCTCCCATTAATGTCATTCTCTTTGAGAGCCAATTTATTTCAAAAAGCCACATTCCATTCCCTGGTTCCAAAGCCTTGTAACCATATCATAGTGAGAAAATACATTCAGTTCAACTTCAAATGTTCCCATAATCTATAACAGTCTCAAACATATTTAAAGTCTAAAGTTCATAGTCTATTTTGAGATTGACAAAGTGTCTTAATTGAGATCTGATGTAAAATTAAAATCAAAAGCAGAGAATATACATTATCATTTCAAAGCTTAAAGAAGGAAGCACAGTAAGGAAATACTGGACCAAAGCAACATCAAAAACAAGTTGTGCACACTCAAAACTTTGTATTTCCATATCTGATGTTAAAATACTCTTCAGATCTCTACTTCCTTTTAGTCTTGCACCATACATCTTTCCTTTGTGCTGGTTCACTCTTGGTTAACAGCTCTTCTGGGTAAATTGGGGATACATTCAAGAAGATCCATGTAGTATGGCGGTTTCTCAGTCCTATGTTAAAATTGAAACCTTCCTTTTTGATTAGACAGAAAGGGGGAAGTGATGTGGGAATGCGTTTATATATGCTGTGAATCTCAATCTTTAAATAAAGGAGCTGTTTTGGGCCATGACAGGCACCATAGAAGAAGTAGGAGGAGAAATCAGAGCATAGGTAGGAGAAGCAGGGCAGAGTCAGAGGCAGATGAGCTGAAGCTGCCCAAGAAGAAACATGTAAGAAACACAGGTGAGCCACGGACCACGTGGCAGGCAGATTAATAAAAATGGGTTGTTTTAAGATGTAAGAGCTAGCTAGCAATGTGCCTGAGCCATAGGCCAAACAGCATATAGTTAATATAAGTGTCTGAGTTATTTCTGGGTGCCTGAGCAGGTGGCTGGGCAGCTAAGGGGTCTTGGGCAGCAGGTCTGTGGGTCTCTGGGCCTCTAGCTAGCCCGGAACTGAGAAACCCCACCACAATAGATCCAGGCTTCATTCAGTTTATTACTTTCACACAGTGGCTTCTGTGGATCTCCTTTCAGATACCCTGCAATATTGTTGGATTCAGTGGCTTTTCTTAGTCACTTCTTGACTCTAAAGCCAGAGCTGTGTGGCCAAAGCTACTAATTTCTGCTGATTGCTGGGGCTTTTACATGTCCCCCTTTTTCAATTACAGCTTCACTGTCTTTCTATTTATTTTTCACTGTCTGAACTTGGCTGTCCTGAAAATGAATCTGAAGACCAGGTTATCTTTGAACTTAAAGATCTTTCAATTACATCCTCACCAGCTTTCTGTTTTGAATGGTAACCTTCACTGCCTAAACTTAGCTGTTCTTGAACTTGCTCTGTAGACCAGGCTGGCCCCAAACTCAGAAATATACCAGACTTTGCCTCTGAATTTCTAAGATTAGATAAAAGGTGTGTATCACCACACACAAATATAAGATTTTCCTTAATTCCTTTTCACAGGTTGGAAACTTAGCTGAGTGATATTTTGCTCTGAGGTTGTTATTTTCCTTATGACATTTCTTAATCTGTTTATCTCTTTGAGCACAGAATTTAGCTCCATCCTACATCCTGTTGCTCCTTTTCTACTCAGAGTATACAATTTGTGATTTACTCTTCTAAGATTGTTTCTTTTCATTATAAATCTTCATTAGAGTTACCAATTAAAACCACATGACAGATTTTATACTGGGATGTTTTGAGATTTTCTCTGTCAATGCAATTAATCCAAACATCTTCACTTTAGCTTCAGTCATACTCTTTAGACAAGAGCAAACAGCAGTCACATTCTTCCCCCAAATACCACAAGACTGGTCTCTGTGCCACATACTAACATTCTTTTCCTCTGGAGACTTCATGAAACAGACACTCATAGTTCAAATCATATGCAGCACTACTGTCTCCATGTTTCTACTAGTATCACCCATTAAACAACATTTAAAACATTCCACTGCTGTCCTAACCTAAAGTGACATAGTCCAAATTCCTCCAAACAAAAACATGGTCAAGCCTATCATAATACCCTCGTTATTGGCACCAACTTCTGTCTCAATTAGGGTTTCTATTGCTGTGGAGACACATCATTGCACCTCTTATAAAAGAAATCATTTAATTGTGGTGTGTCACAGTTCAGAGAATCAGTCCACCATCATCATGGTGGGACATGTTTATGGGCAGGCAGACTTGGTGCTGTAGAGGTAGTAGAAAGTTCTACATCTTGCAGGAAATAGGAATCAAACTGTCTCACTGGGCATCGCTTGAGTATAAATGAGACCTCAGAGCCACCTACAGAGTGACACATTCCCTCCAACAAGACCATACCTTCTCAAAAAAAGCCACATCTACCATTAGTGTCACTCTCTATTCGGGCTATTTTCTTAAAAGTTGCCTCACTCACACACCAAACAATTCTCCATTGATTGAAAAATGGGCAAAGAAATAAAGTAAAGACTTTATAGAATTCAATGAATATGAATGCACAGCATATCCTAACTTATGGGATACAATGAGATTGGTTTTAGCAGGCAAGTTTATAGCACTAAGTTCATAATGTCTTCTGAAGAAGGACAATAAGGTGTAATTGTTCTGGTGGAATCCTAAATATTTCCCTTTGGATACTCATTTGCAAAATTCTGAGCTTAGCCTTTACAGATTTCTGTTTAGCAGCATGATCTCAGTGTCTCACATTTCATCAAACCATGATGATATTATCCATAAGGAACTCATCAAAGTTTCAACCATGAGGCTGTCTGATCTTAGGCTTCCAGTCTCCAAGTGGTCTAAATAAATGTATTTTAAATCTGTTATTCTGTTTAGCTCCAGGATACCTGGAACTTACCGTCATTCATGTTGAACTCAACTCTTGATGATATTCCTGTATCAAACATTTTAGTGTCAGAAATACAGGCACTGGCTTCCATAACCAGCTCAAACATCTTTTCTTAATATCTACCCACTTGTAAGCATTTCATTAGAAGTGAAGAATTTATAATATAATCACAATTTCTTTTAATATAGACAAGGCTCTCATCAATCAGAAAGCAGAAACAGGTGAGATTTCCATTGAGTTAGAGGTGATCTTGGACTACAAAGAGAGTTCCAAGACAGCCAGGGCTGTTACACAGAGAAACCCTGTTTAAAAACCAAAAGAAAAAGAAAAGAAAAGAAAAGAAAAGAAAAGAAAAGAAAAGAAAAGAAAAGAAAAGAAAAGAAAAGAAAAGAAAAGAAAGGAACAAAAAGAAAGGAAGAGGAAAGAAAAGATTGAAAGGGCTTATGAGATTTTTTTAGGATGAAGAGAATTAAAAGCTCTTAATAATGAACTCAATAAAAATGGCACTGAAAAAGTTATGAATTACTGCAATATTTTCCCTTTTGATTAAACTTCCAATACAAGCAGATTACATTCAAAGGAAATATAAGTCACCTATGAGATGAGTATATTAATTTTATAAGAGCTTTTGTTAGCATGGCCTATAAGTTGGTAATGACTTTAAAGGTAAATGAGATAAAGGATAGAGCCTTGAAAGAGGAGACATATTTCCTTGATATTCAGTTATGACCACTCATGTGTCAGGTTATTAATGAGCCCTGAAAAGAGAGAAAAAGCATCAATATAGAAACATATTTGCTCTCATGACCTTTCGTTCAATGGAGGAGAGATACACAATGAACCAGTAAGATGGTAGCCTAGACAGTTATTGCAGTATCTGCAACTCCGCAGCTGGGGAGGCAGAAATAAGACTATGGTGTGAGTATGGGCTATACAGTCTTCCTAGTCACAGACAAACATAAACACAAAAAGAAAGGTGCTGCCTGGTAATAAGTTCTGCGAAGTAAATGCTGTAATATGAAAGGATGTGGGTGGTATTAAATAAAGGGGAATCTCCTAGACATCCAATCAGTCAAATGTGAATCTCTAATGGAAAAATATTTAAACTGAGACGAGTTCAGAGAATTCTGTTTTGTAAACTGCTAGCAAGAGAAACTTCTCATGTGAAACATTCATTTTCCAATGTACAGAACTCAATAGAGTGGTAATTGAATTGGAATATGACTCAGGGATAAGATGGAACAGATAGTCTAGGCTGGGAACAGGGGTTCAGGGAGTCTGTTATGATTGTTGGAATTTATATTTTAAAAGTAGAAATAGAGAACAAGGGATACTAATAGACTGTATGTTGATGTGGGAATGTCTTTCTGTATGCTGTGAATATCAGTCTTTAAACAAATGAATTGTTTTGATCCTTGGTGAGTATCATAGAAGTAGGTGGGCAATAAGAATAAGTAGGAAAAGAAGGGCGGAGTCAGAGGCAGATTGAGACAGGCGCCCAAAGAAGAAACATGTAAGGAACACGGTGAGCTACTGTCCACATGGCAGGATAGATTAATGGAAATGGGTTGAGTTAAGATGAAGGAGCCAGCTAGCAATGTGCCTAAGCCACAGACCAAACAGCATGAAGTTAATATAAGTGTCTGAGACAGTTTGGGGGGCCTAAGCAGCAGTGGGCGGCTAAGCAGTCTGGGGCAGCAGGTCTGTGGGTCTGGACCACTGGCTAGAGGGGCAGGAAACCTCATTGTAACAGTATGTTGTATAAAATCAGATGAAATAATGCTCCCATCAACTAGGAGAATAGTAAAAAAAGAATAGTTGGAAGATAAATAACAAGAAAATGTGTGTGTGGGGGGGGGGAGAATGTCACAAGGCTATGGGCTATTTTGTATACATTGTAAAATTTAAACATAACAGAATAGATTGTATTATAGATAATTCAGAAGTCATTAGAAACTTTTAGGTCTCTAAGATCAGTATAATAGAATACTGAAGACTAGGCACATCACATAAGAAAAAAAAATGTTTTTCCCAATATTTTGAAGATGCATGTCCCAGGTTAAGGTGACAGCTGGACTACATACAATGTTGTAAATCCTGTCTCCTTGCCACTAGTCAGTCACCCTTGAACATATCCTAACATACTTATATACTTTCTCCTTGTTCTTAGAAAACCACCTGTGATTCTGTGCCAAGGAGGCTTTTTCCCTGTGCACATACACTTCTGGTATTTCTCTCCTTTTCTAACAAACAATCCTACTGGATTTTCAACTGACCATTATAACATCATTTAATCTTATTTCTTGAATGGTCATTCTTCAAATTAGGGTTAAGTCTAAACAGAATTAGTTTAGGAAGCATAATTGAGTTCACTGCACAAGAACTTATGATGGGTCTTATATTTTATTGGCAAAATGTCTCTCTAGATGCTGTGAGGATTTTGGTTGTTGGAATCCATAGCAATGCATGAGATATTACCTTGCCATATTCTCTATGGGTATCCTCTTTAAAACCTGTGTGATCAAAGACATGTAAACAAGCATATAGATTACTTGCCCATTAACAGTTTACAGTAGATCTGAACGTCAAAGTTCAGCATAAATAAAAACCCTGGATGTACTTCAAAAACAACAACAAAAATCCCCACAACATACTTCTGTGGATGTTTCTTTCTCTCTTATTTTAAGGATTACATGGTCATGGATTTTTTTCGCAATAAATTCCAAGAAATGCATTTTTGGATCATCAGTAGCAATGTGAACACTTTAAAAGCCTTATCAATCATAAAGGACCTGCCACCCATATGAGGTAGTTTGCTATCATGTTTTGTTAGTCCAGAAATAGTGATTTGTTGACTAGGATCCACTTGCCAGGGATTTGTCAGGAATGACCTCTCACACCAACGTTTGGTAACTAGTCAAACAAAAACATGTATATTTGCTCTGTATTTTCTAAAGATGAAATTATTTGCCTGACTGAAACTGACTGAAACTCTGTTGTTCCAGAAAGTACAGGGGACATACAAATACTTTTATTTAGGGATTCCTTAAAAAGAAAGAAAATCACCTCCACCAACATTTTTTTTTCAAATAAACTCTTTATTTAAATCCCAACAACATTTATCTTGGCTTCTTAAAATCCTTACAGAGAGTCTAGTTGCTTTGATCTCATTGGCATATTTGGATTGACTCTTGAAAGTTCTCAGTTATTGGTCTGGAAAACCCTCTTGCAAATGAAGTAACTGATACTTAGATCCAGGATGAAACTGAGTCTGAATATTTGTAGGATCAGAAACATTTCTTCAATGGCATGTAGCACACTATAATGATAGATCTGAGGCATTGATTTAGTTAGAATCAGAATTTATGTATCATTTGTATTTCTCAGAATTGGAGATTTATTACTTTACAGTTTTAAAATGAAATGTTTTCTATAAAAAGGAGTTCCTACCCTATCAGTGAGCAATTACATAGAGACTTTACACAAATAAAATGCAGGTTTGAATGTATCTGTTATTAATATGGTTATTAGTATATTAATTCACATTTCAGCAAATAATTATTGTGTTTGTTTGCAAGACATTTTGAAATGTTCCAGAGACATATTAGTAAATAAAACAAAACTGTTCCTGCCTGAATTTCTGCCAAAGGAGATTAAGGAAAGTTAAACAAAACAGTGAATTTGTGAGCTTGCTATTATTTGTCAGCAGCAGTAAGAAAAAAAAAGACAGTAAAGAACTGAAAGAGATTGAAATGGCCCTGTTGTCATGTGCTTCACTTAGGGTGGTCATAGAAAGCTTTTACCTTGGGTATATTTAAACAAATACACAAAAGTGAGCAAACATGAGGAGAAAATCTAGAGAGAAAAATTCTCTGGAAAATAAAAAGAATGAGCTGTGTGTTTGTAGAACCAGGTAAAATAAGATTTGTTAGAATGAAGAATTAAGTAGACTTATAATTAACCATTGCAAAGGTACCAAGGACTTCCAGCTACACAGTTCTGCTATCTGTAGCTTAGCTTTTGATTCAGTTTTAATTACACTTCCAACTTCATTTGATAGTCAGTGGTAACAGCTCACATAGCATAAACCTAGAGAAAGTGTGTGTGACCATATAGAAACATTACTTTGCTTTAAATTTATAAGAATCTTTCCTTTACTGACTTTTGTGATGGCAAATTATGGGACTGTCTCATTCACTGATACAGCCCCAGGATACAACAGATGACATGGCACAAACTCTTGAACAAATGTTACATGAATGAGTAAATGAAAGAATACATTCCACCAACATTACACAGCAACTAATGTCTTCATGAACAGGATTTGATACTCTTGCATTTGTTGTTTTTCCAAGTGCATTATCTGTGTTTCCTTGCATAAATATTTGATTTCCATGAAGGTAAAAATTATTTTGGATTGACTGGTTCCCTTAACATTAGTCTTCCACAGCAAACATAGCGCTACTGTAAAAGACTATGTTCAGGCAACCAATCACCTTTCATGAAGGTGGGTCATACTGGAGCTACAAGGACATATAGATCATATATAGAGAAACCCAAGGCTCCTCAAATAACTAGAGTAATAACTGCTATTTTAGCCAATATGTGGGCAGTGGCTCTTGTTTGTGCTTAGGGAAGGGGCTAGTCCTTTACCGACCATGAATACTGAGTTTCAGGAACAGTGCTTAGAGACCATTAGTTCAGAACATTACAAGGGGCAAATCCCACTTTCATCAGGGAGATTGGTGATTTCTCAGCCACACGACTGAAAATTCCAACAACAGGAGTAGACTCCTTTTTTACATCTGGCATGTGGTTGAAGCTAAATCCTTGTGCATTACCTGAAGCAAAATAGGAGGCAGGACCTGTGTTTGTTTTGAGCAAAACTCCCTACAAATATTCTTTATACCCACAGAGAAGGGACAAAGATACAAGTTGTCAGACCATTTGATCTTTGGTGCAGTAAGCCCCAGGATTTTACCAAAAAATTAATGTATTTTGGTGCCAACTTTATATGGGAGACTAAATAGTAATCTATAAAAATAATGCAAAAAACTTAGGTTCTTAATATTGAATAACTTAATATTTTTTCATTGTGATTATTTTGCATTCACATTTTTCAAATATTGCTCTAAAATATTGTCATCATTAGTCTTTTAGATCTTCTTAAATTTTTCTTTCTAAATAAACATCTCACCTTGTTTATTCTAGTCTAGTTATGACTTATCTGATATAATAAACAAATATCACATATCTTATTTTGCTGTTATTTTATTAATGTCATTTTATTATATCTCTCTCCCTCTGTCTCTTCTTTCTTTCATGTACATATATGTGTTCTTGCAAGGATTAAATAGCTTTTACTACAATTTTATACTTATACTTGTCATAGCATGATTTCTGAAATAAAAAAGAATGCATAGATTATTTACCTTTGGAAGTCTTTAATATGTATCACTCCATATTCTTATGCATATTATTACACATAACTTACATGACTCAATAAAGGATTTAATACTAGGGTTGCAGTGGATAAGAATTTTATCTGCTCACACACATACTGCTGCTTTGTGACAGTTCCATCTAATCTCATCAACATGTTTTGAATTGTGCCTTGGGAAACATGCACAGATTTAGCTCTGCACAGCTGATTATAAGTCCCAATATGAGAAAGTACTGGGGAAAAGCTCTGATCTCTATTGGCAGGGATCATTTTGTCTGGCATTTTAGGGAAGAAAAGATGCATAAGAAACATTTGCATTTAAAACTAATACAGTGAGAAAACAGCTACTTGTTACTTAGCAATTTTCTTAATATTTCCTACACTTCAAATTTATTTTAATGATTATGTTTACAGACACTCATGTTTCATTTGCATCCCAATGTCTCGGCTGTGTTCCATACTTAAGACTCCAGAATGTGGCCATCGCAAGAACAACAAAAGGAGTGAGCCATGAAAGAAATTAATAAAAGATAGAATGGAGAACAGAAGAATGTGGATGCAATACTCCTGCTTATAAGCAACACAACATTTGAGTGGGGCTCTAATGTCTGACAATCAGTTTGGGATTTTACAGACAATGAAGTTAATTCTGAGTTAATTTAGGTAAATCAAAGAAATGTGAAATCCATATTCACAATGTGATCTCGCCTGGGTATCTAAACTTTCTGGTAAAATATAAACATAAAGTTTGTTCAGTGACTGATGGCTGGATTTGAGTATTGGCAGAGGCCTGTTGTTGCTGTTTTATTTTAAGTAAGAATGAATTAGGATGTAGGACAATGCTCTTGTACACTTTAAAGATTTGTCACTGGTATTGGTTTAATAAAACTGCTGATTGGTTAGTAGTCAGGCAGAAAATAGAGGATGGGTAACCAGATGAGAAGAATTCTGGAAAGAGGTAAGGCAGAGAAGCAATCACCAGCCAGCCACAAAGGAAGCAAGATGAGAAAGCTTGACTCAGCAAAGGCACAAAGCTCAGTGGCTTAATATAAATAAGAATTATGGACTAACTTAGGTGTAAGAACTAGATAATGATATGCTTGAGCTACTGGCCCAGGAGTTAATATAATATTAAACCTCTGAGTCAATTACTTGGGTAGTGGCTGCTGATTATTTGAGACTTTCTGGCTGGAACAGAAACTTCTGACTACATTAGAATTAAAGCAAACAAAATATAGTATCACTTTCAGCCAAATGAACTTTCACAACCAGGAATCAGGAGCTGTGCTCATAACAGGAAAACACTTTGATCATCTTGAAGTAGGTGTTGTCTTGATTGTAGGTAAAATTTATGGAGCCTTTGGTAGAATGCTTTTAAAGAATATCTTTCTATTATCAGAGTCCATAGAATTGGAGAGTACCAAAAGAGAAAAAGGCTTTCATAAATGATTAAACAATCAGAAAAAAAAAATGAAATGAACAAGAACTATAAGCAAACCAAAGAGGGCCATAGACTGGGCATAATAAAAATGATGTGATATAAAATCCTCAGGAGGATTTGCATTTGGGTTTACAGATAAGCAGGGAAAGAATTAATGTGGTTCTTTTAGAAACTGGTTTTCTCTGGATTCTGCAGAGGGGCAGTCCCCCTGAAGAGGATTCTCTCTTTGTGTACCTAGGGTCTATTCAGAAACCTTCTTTGTCTCTGTTACTCTTAAATCTCTCTAAAATGAATGAGAACTCAGACTTCCTCAGTGAAGGAAATATTTATACTTTCATCTTGGGTATATGCCAAACATAGTGTTGATTCTGATGATTTTGAACACAGTCATGTTAAGGAGTATTCTATGGTGTACTATGGTGTATCATCCAGTCATCAAATCTTTCTCTGACATCAAAGTTGTATATTGTGCACTGTTTGCTTTCTAATGTAAAATTAGTATCTTTTATTTTAGTGTAGTTTTAATGAAGGTATATTTGTTGATGAACAAAAAAGGAAATGCTTTTAGTATATATTAGAATAGAAAGTTAAATCTAACAGTTTGGATAGTTTTGAAGTATAGTTTTCAATACTAGAGTATCCCTCCAGTAAAATCAAAAGCTAACTAAGGTCAAACCATTTTATTTTTCATATAAATATTGAAGTAGGTAATATTTTACAGTAAATTAGATGTGTTGAATGACCTATATTCTTAGGACATTTGTATTGCAGATGCTTGTGAGACAGAGAATCTCCATCATTCAAGGAAATCCTATCTTTATCTTTAAATTACTGTGTACAATGTAATGGAAGGAGAGCCATTCAATGCTTTTACTGTGGTTTCCCAGAGCATATATCTCATTATTCACTAAATCTACAGCCCAGTTATCAGTAAGACACTAAAAATAACGCCTCCATTTTGTCATAAATAAAAAAGCATTCCTATCCCATTGTATAGTCTGCTTTTGTTAGTCTGTTTTTTGAGAAAATATCTTTCTGGGTAAAAGCCTCAGCTATCCTTGCATTCACGACTTCTCTCCTCAGCTCCTGGAGTGCTGTTGTTACAGCCATGAGTCATCACATCCAACAAACGCAATCTTACAAAAGTAGAAGATGGACATAGATTACTTTTTCAGTTTAAAAAGAAAACAAAAAAATAATATAACAAAATAAAATACATAGATAGTTCTAGCATCTAAGTAAACTTGAAAATGCTAGGACTTGATGTGCACAGACATGATTACTCTGTCATTTGGAGACAACATTATTCTGAGACCTGTGATGGACACTGTAATGAAGGTCCTTACTGTAGAGCACATTTTTCAGTATCTAGGTCTGGAAATATAGTCTTGGGAATCAAAGCCCTTCTTAAAGGGTTTGAGGATCAAGTGGCACTTGGCATTATTAATGTGATGGAATAATTCTAGGAGATATAATTATCATTAATTCTTTACTTTTCATTTCTAAGATCTTTATATGACATGAAAATGGATATCTCAGTCAGTAGATCGTATTATTTGTTTGAAACATCTGCTCATATTTCCAGAGAATTATCTAGTTTAAAAGAAAATACGCATTTTCCTGCAACAATATCCAAGTACAGGAGAAAGCAAAATATGAAAATATAAGTAGTATTTCTCTATATCTACCTAAGAAGTTAAGTTTCTGCAACATGGAACATACTAAAGAAGTAGATATACATGACTCAGTACAATAGTAAGAGAAGAATATGCATATCCAAATGGATGCTACAGGTTAATCCACACTCTACATCAGAGGCACCCACACTCTGAAAGAACTCAAGAATATTCTTCAACATTTCCTTAGGAGATGGGGAATGTTAGGCAAATAGAAGCATAACACAATTTCACAATTTAATATTTGTCTAAGCAACTGTAATTCCCAAATTGAACAGCTTCAAATGAGAAATGATTCAGAAGCTCCACTGAGGAAGTGCATAGAAAAGATTCTAGGCAATTGAACATGGAAATTAAACACAGGAAAATATGTAATTGTCTACAGTTACAGGCAGCTTATTTTGTCAATCCTCTGAGAAATAGTCACTTATATAAGTTTGTCAACAGTTCCTGGTTAGAGGAACCCAGTTTTTGTCTTGGAAAATTTAAGGAAATGGTAGGTGTTCTTATAAATCAAGCAAGGTTAAGAGCATTTATAAAATCTATATAGCTTTATCTCTTCAATATTTTTGAGGTCTGTTGTTCTTATAAATGACTTGGGAAAAGTAACCTAGAAGCTGTGACCTTGAAAGTGAGGTTGTATCAGTTGGCTTAGCATGTGCTAGGATGCACAAAACCCAAGGTACGATGGTGAGAAATTGCAGTCTCAGAAAGCATTTGGAAACTGGAAGCAGAAACATCAGAACTTCAAGAATAGTTCTGATTACATTGCAAGTTACCAGCTAGCTGACATACATGAGACCTTTCCTTCAATTTTTGTTGTTTTTGTAATGAGCCAGGTACTAAAATTAAAATTCCTTTGCCTCAACTGATTCAAAATCAGTTTTGTGGTTCCTTTCAGATTTTAGTCAGTCTGAAGAGCTGAAATCACTGTGTCACTCAGAAATTTTCATTACTACTTGTGATACCAATGTACTGTACTCTTAAGTTGAAACATTTTTCCTGGCATCCAAAGCCTTGGCAAATCATTCCACCTAGATTTCTACTCGAGGTTTCCTTCTTGATGACAATTGTGATTCCCCATCATCTAATATTCAATCTTCTATCCCTTTACTTATATTCAATTTTGTCCAATATCGGATCTGTTCTTCCTTGACATATATCCTAACATAACCTCTCATGAAGGAAAAAAAAAAATACATAAACTTCACATGATGTCACACCAACATTCCTCTACTTTGCTCAGTTCTTTGTGACATCTAGAAGATATTACATGATAGAGACAGAGTAGTTTTCAGAGTCTGTATGTTGTACTTTCAAGGGTGTTATATAAATAATTAAAGATTATCTACTGAAATATGAGAAAACTTATGCATATAGATTAACTCATAGCCTTCTGAATGCTACAGCAAGTAGAAGAAAGAACTATATATTTGTTCATTAAATACAAATACTTTGGTTTTTTTCCTTATGTGCTATACCTTTCAGAGATGGCACAGGGTATGGAATATTTTGTATTATTTAAAAAATATTACAATTGTACAAGTCTTTCACCTACTGAGTTTTATTCCAAGAGCTTTTTAACAAACATATTTTGAATTTTTCCTTTAAAATTATTTTTCTGAGGGACCACTGTATTATTATTGCCTTTATTACATTGTATATAATCCATATATCACTAGTCTCTGCAAGACTTTTATCATGAACAGATATTGCAATTTTTCAAAGGCCTTTTCTGCATTATACAGTCATGTGTTTTTTATTCTTAATCTATTTTACATGTTACATTAAATTTTAACTTACATATACTGACCAATTCCTGTATTTTTGGGATGGAGTAAAATGCATCATGGTCATTAATTTTTATATATTTCTTAATTCAAGTATTTTTCAGGTATTTTTTGAGAATTTTTGTATTTATATTAACAAAAACAAATGACTTATAACTTTCTTTTTTGGATCTTTGTCTGGCTTTAGTGTCATGGTGACACCAGGTTTATTTTTTAAAAAAATGGAATTGCTTCTTTTTTTTTCTTACTAATTAGTTTGATAAAAATTGGCATTCTTCTTAGATGGTCTGATGATAAAATTTATGATGAATCAATATAACCCTAAGCTTTTTAGCACCACTTTTAATAAATATATTATTTTAAAAGCATGATCTAATGATTCTCTAAATTTCCTCAGTATCTGTTAGTATTGCTCCCTTATTATCTCTGATTTTGTTAATTATAGGTCTATCTTCTTTCTTTTGCTTAATATGGCTTTTATCAGTCTTTTCAAAAATTAATTTACAGTTTAATTTTTGTAATTTTTCACTTTTACTTTATTAATTTCAGACCTAATTTTTATTATTTCTGTAGTATGAAGTTTTTGGCCTGGACTCTCAGGCCTAGCCTCAAGGTTTAGGCCCGCAGACCCACTGACCCTCAGAGACACACAGATGCTTACAACAGTTTTAGGCTGATCGGCCTAAGGCCCAGGCATATAACTTTCTAACTCTCTACCCTTCATCTAACCCATGACTCTTATCCTGTTCAGCCATGGGACTCGGTACCTTTTCTCAGAGCAATAGCTGTCCTCTGCCTCTTCTGGCTTCTCTCTGGCATTCTGCCTCTTCACAGAGTCTTCTTAGTCTGGTAGCCCCACTCACACTTCCTGTCTGCCATTGGCCAATTAGTGCTTTTTATTAAACCAGTGGGTGGGATAATTATTTACACTGGAACAACATAATCCTGTCTAATCTGTGGGTATTATTTGATCTTTCTTGTCCTCAAGGACTTCAAGTATATCATTATTAGTATAATATGTTTCAAATTTTTCACTGAGTGCAAATACTGCTATAGACTGTGCTCTTAGATCTGCTTTTATGCCACATATTTTGGTACCCTGTGTTGTCATTTTCATTCAGTTCTAGGCATTTTCCAGAGTGGTTTCTTTAACCCAGTTTTCATTCAGTTCTGTGTTGATTTTGTCCATGAGTTTGAATACTTCTGTTATTACTGATATCCAACTTTTGCCTTGAATACATTCATGAGGCCCTTTATATTGCCAGAAAGTTAAATTTATCAATAGCTATTACCTATCTGTCTGTCTGTCTGTCTATCTATCCATGGATGTAAATAATATGTATACATATGCTATAAGCTTATTTGTTAAAAAAAAATTAAAACAAGATGGTTTCTTAAAAAAATTGGGCTTGTTTGGTACTTTTCTCAGACTCCATAACTTTCTGTAGTCTGCTCTCTTGGAGTGCCTACTAACAAAATCAGCACTCTGACATGCTCACTCTTTATTAATAATGTGGTCATACATCAGTCAGTTTAATTAACTTTGTAATAGCGCATTAGATTTTTTTCTTTTTTTTCCTTCTTCTTCTTCTAGGACAGAGCATGGCTCCTAGTGGTCTACTGCAAAGTCGGTGCCTAAGCCTGAATCATTTTTCAAGTACAGAGCCCTAACTTTGCTTTTTAGTAAGTGATGCAAATGATTTCCTTTAGGCCTTTAATCATCTTCAGATGATAGAACCTCTTAATCTTTTCTTTGCTGAGTTCTGCAGGGTTCTGATAACTAAGGGAAATGATTGTAAAATGGATTTATCTCCACGAGGAAGGGATAACATCTTTCTTATATTAAAAAGACAATATAATAGATGTAAAGAGATGACAGACCAATTATTAAGTGCAAAGTACATACAATGTGTTGTTACCCATGGGTTATATTCAAACTTTGAGTTTACTATAAAACTATGTTATCTTGATAATAGCTAGTCTCTCAGACAAGGTGAGAAACCTTCACAAATACATTTCATAGTCAAATCTGAAGGTCTGCAATAGGACCTCTCCAAGGCTTATTTACCCTCTATCATCTACAGTCGGTGGAAGAAGTATGCCCTTCCTTCCCCTTTTAAAAATTCTAATTGCTCAAATAAGTGCTTTGAGAATATCACAACTTATTCTGCATACAAAGAAAAAACACCATTGTCTCCACAAGGAGAGCTGCATTTTGTCTTCAAAGTTGTAAATCTGGTTTCACCAGATCAGTACTGGAATGATGGAGACATTAAAAAAATCACTTGATATGAATAGGCTGTTGTATGAGAGTCCTTGTTTATATCTCTTGTGTTTTCTATGTTTAACATACGATTTACAAAAAAAAAAAAAAAAGGGAGAGAGACAGAGAGAGAGAGAGAGAAAACTTGATTAATTTATTCTGTAAATAAATGCTAAAACATAGAACACACCCTAAGTCAGTTGTTTTGAACCTGTGGGTCAAAAAAAATTGCATATCAGATATTCACACTATGATTCATAACAATGGAAAAATTATAGTTATGAAGTAGCAACAAAATAACTTTATGGTTGGGATGTCATCACAACATGAGGACCTGTATTAAATGGTCATAGCATTGAATACCACTGTCATAAGTCATTGGAACTTTACAGATGACATCATCCAAATAAGTATTCAGCTTTATAGTTAATTTAAAAATCAATTCATGTTTCTGAGAATGTATCAGTTTTAAATTATATTTTCTACTATGAGATAAAAACCAGTAGAGTGATGTGTTCAGCTGCTATAAATATATGTACCTCTAGTTATCCCTAAAGCCTGTCTTCTGATTTGAACTTTGACATTTCTACTACATACTTGCCCATAATATTTGCTTTATTACTTGAGTCTAGTCAAGACCAATTACAAAGGATAATGGGAAATGGGGTTATAAGTGCTTGGCATCTCCAAAAAGAAAATAAGTAAAAATGAAGCTAATAATGTCAATGCAAACTATTCATTACACATGGTATTTAATTTCAACAGTGTGGCATGATGTGAAATTGTCTACAATGATATTACCCTTGAATGGGCTGTAAATACCTGTTGTAGTGAAGTTTCTTGGTCCCAGGCAGCCAGAGGCCCAGACCCACAGATCTGTAGCCCCAGGCCCCTTAGCTGCCCGCTGCTGATCAGGCCCCCCAAAATGACTCAGATGCTTATATTAATTTCATGCTGTTTGGCCTATGGCTTAGGCACATTGCTAGCTAGCTCCTTCATCTTAACTCAACCCATTCTCATTAATCTGTCTGCCAAGTGGCCCGTGGCTCACCTGTGTTCCTTACATGTTGCTCCTTTGGGCTTTGGGCTTGGTCTCTCTCTGACTCCACCATACTTCTCCTATCTATGTTGTAATTTCCTCTCCTACTTTTTCTATAGTGTCTGTCATAGGCCAAAACAGCTCCTTTATTTAAAGATTGATATTCATAGCATATAGAAAGACATTCCCACATCAAATACCCTTAAAAAATCAAATAATATAATTCAGCCATTTTTTCTTCCAGTGTTGTAACATTTAGGGTGTATTTATAAACAAGAACTTTTTATAATTGAACTAGAATTTTAGTTAGAAATTAGAGTGATGTGACACAGAGTGGGGATGCAAGAGTTGAATCCCATACTGTGGAAGTGAGCCAATGGGAAATATATGCTATCGTTCATTTTCTGAAATGAGAAATTTTACTATATATTTTAATTTGTTACATATTCATAGAAAATGTCAATAACTTATTAAATCTACTTTATGTGCCTTTAGTTCCATGCTTAATACTATCGACATTATAGGTATGCAGTTAACATAATTTCTCATTTTGTGGAGGGCGCTTATTTGAAGAGAAAACTTTCTTCTATACACATATGAAAACAATAAGGACACACTTATATTAGTGTTTGGAATATTCACTGAGCAGATAAGATTCCTGTAGAGTAGAATTTTATATCAGTTTTTTGTTTGGTTGGTTTGTTTTTTGTTACTGGGACAAAAACCATAAAGGCTGAAATGCTTATTTTAGTTCATTGTTTCATATATTTCAGTCTAAAGTTTTTTGATTGCACTGTTTCTGAACTTATGGTAAACAAAGTATAATAGTAGAAGGACAGTGAATGTAAACACCATGACACCATGTACAATAAATAGTTTGTATTGAGTTTATTAGCTTCATTTTTACTTATTCTTTTTTGGAGATGCAGAAGTGGAATTAGCAGACTGCCCACTTCATAGTGTCCAAAAACAAGACAGACAGGCAAGAAGGAACCAGGGTATTATAAAACTGTTAAATTCATGCTCCTAGTGACTCCTTACTTCCAAACAGACCCTTCTGCCAATCGTCCATTGCTAATTTCAGAACCTTCATTATCCAGCCAGTCACTTCTTACTAGTGCCACCAACCAGACATGGTAATTTAGTGAATATTTCAGATCCAAATTATAACCACATCTAAAATAAATAAACAAGACACCCCTTTGGATACAAAAAAGGAAACAAAATAAAACAAAAACACCTGGATTTCTATTGCTGTAATGAAAGCCTTACCTTCCCCTTATGAATCTGATTTTTTACTGTCATTGAGACACACTGAAGCAAGATGACTGTTGAGAAATTGCATTAATTTGTCTAGGAAGCTTTTTTCCCTTCTTTCCTGATGTCTGCTAATACTTTGCATCAAGAAGGTCCCGTTCTTTGATTGTTCAAATATTTTATGAGAGAAAAGCAAAACTTTCAATGTAAAATATGTTCACGCATCATTGCTAAGAGTTCATACTTTGGGAGAAGAATATTCTTAGTGTCCTAGAAGTGGAATCTCTATCCTTGCAGTTTTTATGAGAAAAAAAAAAGAAGATATGTTTTGTTTAATGAGGCAGATTTAGACATCACTGAGTTTTGCAGGAGAAGCAAGAGTGGGTCTTCTATTTCTATATTCACTCTTACATGTTGAGGAAATATGCTGAGTGTGGAGTTTGGCATACTTCAGGACATGAGTGATTGTCCTATGACTTTTGGTTATTTATGACTTAATAAGGAAATACACACTAGCCTATGCTACATAGATCATATATCCAACAGCCTAGGGAAACAAACTTTAAAATAGCAAGTAGTGACAATTGTCTGAGGAATCTAGAACTGTATGGATGATCACAGAAGCATATAGACTTCCTATAGATGAACAATGGGATGGATTTGCCAATGATGTTGGGTAATAAGTTCTAACAACTAATCAAAGCCAAGTAAACACTGATATTTCATCTTTAAGAAGGAAAGAAAGCCATTTCTTAAAGTACTTGTGTAGACGTAGAGACATGAAAATAAAAATTCTGGTGACAGATTTACCTCCCTTTGCTGCAGAGCAGTACATGCTAGACCTGGCCACTTCAGGAGGTAGGCACCTTCTCCTCTTGTTTTGTCTCTGACCATTGTCAGACATCACTTTATTTCTGCCAAAATGTACAGATTTTATCTGCTACTGTAAAGTTTCTCTGGAGCCATTCTATGTTATCAGAGCCACGGAACAGCAAGAAAGGGCACAGGATGATTTAGATCTACATAGTCCAGGAAGCCCGATGCACAGAGAGGCACAATTTCAAAACACACACAGAACTCAGTCATTGCTGAGAAAAATCTTAAAGAGTCTGTTATTTTTGTGGCATTTTTTACATAAGGAAAAAAATAAGCCAGAAGCATAATATGTGGTAGAGATGTCATTTGGCTTAAACATCTGCTTCATGGACTCTGGATTGTACAGTAGTTTCTTAACTACCTAGTGTTCTACTAAATGGCAACTGGAGGTTTTTGCATTAGGCAAAAGTAATCATAAATTATAGTATTGATGAAAATTTATGTATCAGAACTGTAATAGTGGGGTTTCTCGGTCCCGGGTGGCTAGAGGCCCAGAGACCCACAGACCTGCCACCTGAGACCACTTAGCTGCCCACCGCTCAGACCTCCAGAAACAACTCAGACACTTATATTAACTTTATGCTGTTTGGCCTATGGCTCAGGCACATTGCTAGCTAGCTCTTACATCTTAAATCAACCCATTTCTGTTAATCTGTTGGCCACGTGGCCCGTGGCTCACCTGTGCTCTTACATGTTGCTCCTTGGGTGGCTTCAGCTCAATCTGCCTCTGACTCTGCCCTGCTTCTCCTACCTATGCATTGATTTCTCCTCCTACTTCTTCTATGGTGCCTGCCATGGCCCAAAACAGCTCCTTTATTTAAAGATTGAGATTCACAGCATACATAAACACATTCCCACATCACAGAACATTTGAAAATAAAGCTAATAATTGAGAGAATTATTTACAATTATATTAAATATTGTTTTATAAAAGCTATTAAGAAAATAAAAGTAATTTTCTTCTTTCATTTTAGTTATTTTACTAAAATAAATTTTAATACACCCTAATTAACTTTATCAAGGAAACTTTTGAAAATATAATTTTCTTAACTTAAAGTTTTCTACTTTAAAAGAAATGTTAAAAATGAAAAAAAAACTATCCAAAAATTGTGCAATTAATTGTCATATCTTAGAATGATAGTTTTAGAAACAATAGATATAATGCAACAATTATAAAAGAATTTAAGAAAATTCAAGAACATATGCTCTAAATACTGCATTAGGTAATATAACTGTGGAAATTATACTAAAAACACAACAAAGAGAGTTTAAGAATAAAAATTATTTAATAAATACATAAAAACTCGAATAGAGAAGTCATTTTAATAAAATTAATAAATATATAATTCTTATAATAGTTCAAGTATTTAAATTTTCTAATAAAGACATCTTTCTGAAGACAATTTTTAAATGGGAAAATAATACTTGATCTGATTTTACCTACACAAATATTTATATATGTTATCTATAGATTTATACTTTATATAACTAAATCTAAAGTAAAATGTGTATCATTTGTTGGAAAGTTATTATAGCATTGTAGAACACAGTATTCCAGTAGAAACTGTGGTACTATAACTGGGATTCTTTCCTTCTCAAAACTTTTAGTTTTTGAAATAACAAAAGACAAATAAAAACTGCAAAACTAACAAACTTGTCTTAAACTCTTTGATCAATAAAATCAGACATGACCATTCTATAATTACAGAAGGCAGGAAGTTAATGTGGGTAAAAAAATCACTGATGTTATCACTAGCTGTTCTGACTCCTTTGTTAAAACTCACCCACTTGGGGTCCACAATAAACACACTCAGTCATCGTTATACCTCTCTCCTCCAGTCTATGGATTCTTTTTTGTACATTTGACTGTTTCACATGACATTAACTAATTTTGTTTTTATAGAATAACTTTCAATTTTATTGATTCAGTGCCTTCTTGTGGTCATTTGGAGTTTGTGCAGTTTTAGGATAGACAGTGAAGAAGTGATGTGCCTTCAGAGCATTATCAATATATGTTTTTATATAATATATTACTTGTTGTTTTAGTTTATTTTGTGTTACTGTAGTAGGAAAGTTGACTTTGTATGATATATTAAATCAATAAAGTTACATTGCCTCATGATTCAGCACTGACAAAGTTCAAACAGCATAGCATGAGTATCAGGAACTCAAGAGAAAGGTCACATGATGAAAACATGAAAAGGACCCGGAAAGGGGGTGACTTGCTTTCTGTTATTATCTTTTGGAACTGATTCTCTTGGTGAGACAAACAACAGTCTGTTCACTGGAGTAGTCGTGACAAAAATCACCTTCAAGCTCTGTCACTATTGACAGTACTATTTACAACAGGAAGTGACCAAACTTCCAGCATATTAATCATCGAACAACAAACTACATACAAATCAAAGCTTTCATGGTGTCAGCCATGATCATTTGAATAATGTGGTATCTGCCATACTTATTCACTGAGGACTTGTTTTTACCCCTGAAACTAATATTAATTTTTGCAAACCTTTATCATTTTCTTTTTTAACTTAACAAAATAAAATATAATAAAGTTGAACAAAAACCATCATATTGAAATTGTAAATGGCAAACCAACATAGGAAAAGAATCACAAGAGAAAATCCAAGAATTAAAGATCCACTCTTTCACACATTCAGGAGTCCCTTACATATACTAAACTGAAAGTTATATGTGCAGAGAACATGGTACAGACCCATGTTGGGCTTGCGCTAGCTGCTTCAGTTCTCAGCTAAAGACAATACCACCACACAATTTATTGAACATGGAGAGCATGACTTGATACATGCATAAAACCTTCACACCTACTTTATAATTTCTTTGGCTTAGGAAGGTACTCAAACAACATGTTACTCAAAGTGAAATCTAAATGTGAACTCAGCATGCAGAACTTTTTTATTTAAAATCTATCTTGCCTTGAGAATAATTTATGACAATGGGGGTACAGCATTTATGGGAGTAAATAACCAATGTCTCCTATGACATAAGGCCAGTAATCTGACATGCAAACCATACTGAACACTGCCTGCCAATCTGCAAGATAATCCAGAGGCATATGGCAAAACCAAATACTACTGGTATAAAAACAAACAAACAAACAAACAAATAAATAAATAAATAAATAAATAAATAAATAAATAAATAAATAAATAAATAAAATTACTCCTAATGATATTCTACTATACTCATAAATAAATGCCTTATCCAACCAGATTTCTGTCCTTTCTTAAATATTTACTATTGATGAATATTATGTGATTAAAATAAGCTTTAATATATAACAAAATATTAAGGTTAAAATCTTTTCAAAACAACAAGAAAACATAACGAATACGTACTGGGAGATATGCTAGTCACTTTTCAAAATAAAATTCTGGGGGCCTTTTTTGTTTTTTTAGTTTTTATTTATAAAAATTTGTGGGTTTTTTTTCCATGAATTCACCTGCCCCCTTCCCTTCCCTCCTTCCAACCCCTCCCAGTCAGCCTTCAGCCTCTCCCCTCCCCATTCCTTGAACCACTTCCCTCAAAGGGCAAGATGTCCCAAGGTGGGTCAGTTCAGCTTGGCACATCCACTGCAGGCAAGTCCAATTTTCTCGTCCCAATATCAAGACTCTGTTGGGTGCTCCTCTGCAGGGAATGGCTCCAAAGTGCAAGCCCATGCACAGAAACACAGTCTGATCCCACTCCTCGAAGCTCCACATACTGCCCATGCCAATAGCCACTTGCCTATCCTTGGAAGGCCAAGCTTCTTTTCCCTATGGTTCCCCGATGGTTGTTCCAACTCAGGGAGCACCCCAGAGCCTCAAGCAGTCATGTCTGTAGGACTCCTCTTCAAATCCCTATCCACTTGCTCATACAGACTCTCCTCCCCTGCTCTCAGCTGGACCAGGAGCTCAGCTCTGTGCTCAGTCATGGATCTCTGCCTCTGCCTCCATTCTTTGTCGGATGTAAGTTCTGTGATGACACTTAGGGTGGTTTCATTTGATTATAGGGGAAGTCCTGTTTAGGCATGCCCTCCACTGTTGGTTGGAGACCTAGCCAGGGACATCCTGTGAGTTCTTGGAGGTTTCCCTAGAACCCAGTATCTTGCCAACCCAATATTGTCTTCCTCTATCAAGATACCCATCTCTTCTTTTTCTCCCTCTTTGCTGCTCCTCTCACTCAACAATCTCCTTCTCTCAAGATTGTTTCTCATCTTTTCTTAGTTGCAGCCATTGCTGTTCAGGGGTTGTGGGATAGGATATAGGAGTATAGGAGTGATTTTTTTAAAAAATTAGATTATCGAATTTACTTAGATCAGAAAATCAGCTGTTAATCTCAAAAATTTTTGCACTGGTATGGACTTTTGATTTATTGATACAAATTTAAGGTCAATTTTGTTATGCTGTATGTATTTTTCTACTCTTGTTTAAGGTATGATGTATATGTAACTCATTTAAAGTTGTAATGTGTAATTAAGAAATACATGTTAGAGTTTTAGGTATATGAAGATTTATTTTTGATTAGATAAGTAATACTCAAGGACTTCTAAGACCTGCAGAATATGGCATTTAAATTATTTTAATAACTTAGACTTTTCTGGACTACGAGACAGGTCTACTCCTGGCAGTGCCAATCTATTTCAAGACAAAAATGGACATCAAAGAAACTCTATATGGAGTTTACTTGCTTTGTGGAAACATCCACTGTACAAGAACCTGTTCTTGTATTGACTGCTGGACAGTATGCTGTTTAAACTGGACATGCAGGTTCCATAGAATAGTGACATCTGAACTTTGAGAGAACAAGCTGAGATACTTGAAGTTCCTGTTTTTCAGAGAAAACTGTCAGTCATTCTTCAGGACTCAAGGAGAAGGGACTGATGAACTATAGCAGAATGGGCAGTTCAGTCCTTCAGATTTCCTGCTTCACTGAAATGAAAAGAGACTCTAGACCTGTAGACTGAACATGGATGCCCCAACTTTATAAAGGAACTTTGGGTGACTGTCCAGGCAAATAGGTGTCATCTCAGTCATTTCCGGGTTTTAGAAGTTGCTTTCATTTCCTGTTTACTTGGATAAATAATATATCCTTCTGTGGTCTTTGTTGAAGTTGAAGATTAGATAGTTATAGGTATAGATTATCTTAGTTATTTTAAAAGATATAATTGGATATGAAACTGTAGATTCACAAGGATAAGTTAGATAATAGAATGTTTTGATTTTGCTAAATATAAATAGACTAGATATTGTAACTATAATTCTTGCTTAATAGCTATTTTGTTATATGTAATTTTGAAATTGAAGCCTTCCTTTTTGATTAGAAAGAAATGGGGAGCTAATGTGGAGATGTCTTTTGTCTTTCTGCATGCTGTGAATATCAACATTTAAATTAAGGAGTTGTCTTGGCCCTGGGTGAACATCATAGAAGAAGTAGGTGGGGAATCAGAATGGGTAGGAAGGGAAGGGCAGAGTCAAGACAAATCAACCCAGATACTCACAGAAGAAACATGTAAGGAACACTTACTGTAACTGTTGAGTATTATTCTTTCAAGGCATGCAAAAAAAATGTGTTGGGATTTCATTGAATCTATAGATTGCTTTCAGTAAAATTTCCATTTTCACTATGTTGATTCTACCTATCCAGGGGCATGAGAGATCTTTCCATTTTCTGGTATCCTCTTTAATTTCTTTCTAGAAGTTACTTAAAGTTTTTGTCAAACAAGTCTGCTTCTTCTTTGATTAGAGTTACACCAAGATATTTAATGCTATTTGCAGCTGTTATAAGGGGAGACGTTTCTGTTATTTCTTTTTCTGCCCTTTAATACTTAGTGTATAGGAGGACTATTGATCTTTTCTTGAGCTAATCTTGAACCCTCCTACACTGCTGAAGGTGTTTATCATCTGTAGGAGTTCCCTGGTAGAACTTTGGGGATAACTTATGCATATAATCATATCATCTGCAAATAGAGATAATTTGATTTTATCCTTTCCAATCTTTATCCCTTTAATATCCTTTTGTTCTAATATTTATTCAGTTAAAACTTGGAGAACTATATTGAATAGATAGAAAGAGAAAGGACATTCTTGTCTTGTTCCTGATTTTATTGGGATTGCTTTGAATTTTTCACAATTTATTTTGATGTTGACTGTCAACTTGCTATATTTCACTTTTATTATATTTAGGCATTTTCCCTGTATTTCTGATCTCTCCAGGACGTTTATCATGAGGGAGAGTTGGATTTTCTCAAAGGCTTTTGTAGGATCTAAGGAGATGATCATGTGGTTTTATTTTTCTTTCACTTTTTTATGTGATAGATACCATCCATAATTTTGTATGTGTTGAACAATCTCTGCATCTCTGGGATGAAGTCTACTTGACAGTGGTGGATGGTAGTTCTGATATGTTGTTGTATTCAGTTTGCCAGAATTTTATTGAGTATTTTTGCACCAATGTTCATGATGGAGATTGGTCTGTATTTTCTTTCTTCATTGCATCTTTGAGTGGCTGGGGAATCAGGTTAATTGTGGCCTTATACAAAGAGTTCATCAATGTTCCTCCAGTTTCTAGTTATGAAACAGTTTGAGGAGTGTTGGTATTAGTTCTTCTTTAAATGTCTGGTAGAATTCTATACTGGCTCTGTCTGGTCCTGGGTTTTTTTTACTTGGGAAACTTTTATTAACAGCTTCAATTTCCTTTCGGATTATAGGTCTGTTTAAGTCATTTACCTTATCTTGATTTAATTTTGGTAAGTGGTACCTGTCCAAAAAGCTGTTCATTTTTTTTTAATTTTCCATTTTAGTAAAGTTTAGATTTTCAAAGTATGACCTCATAATTATCTGGATTTCCCTGGTGTCTGTTGTTATGTCCTTTTCATTTCTAATTCTGTTAATTTGGATTCTCTCTCTGCTTTTTGGTTAGTTTGGATAAGGATTTATCTTTTTTTTATTTTCTCTAAGAACCAAGTTTATGATTCATTGATTCTTTGTATTGTTCTCTTTGTTTCTATTGTATTGATTTCAGCCCTAAGTTTGATTATTTCTTGCCATCTACTCCTTCTAGGTGAATTTGGTTGTAAGTGTTCTAAAGCCTTCAGCTGTGCTCTAGGGGCTCTTGAGTGAGATTTCTCTAGTTTTTCATGTAGGCATCTAGTGCTATGAGGCTTCCTCTTAGCACTGCTTTCATTGTGTCCCATAAGTTTGGGCATGTTCTAGATTCATTTTCACTAAATTATAGGAAGCTTTTTTATTATTTTTTCCTTAACTTCTTCCTTGACCCAGAGGTGGTTCAGCTGAGAGATGTTCAGATTCCAAGAATTTGTAAGCTTTCTGTAATTTTTGTTGTTCTTGAACTCTAAATTTAGACCATGGTGGCTTGATATGATACAAGGGTTTATCTCCATTTTTTTTTTGTATTTTATTTATGATCAGGTATATGGCCAATTTTAGAGAAAGTTCCTTGGTGTGCTGAGAAATATGTATATTCCCTTGTGTTTTGGTGGAAGTTTCTGTATATACTTATTAAGTCCCTTTGGGCCATAACATCTATTAGATCCCTTATTTAACTGTTGAGTTTCTATCTGGTTGACCTATTCAAGGTTGAGAGTGGGGTATTAAAGTCTCCCACTATTAGTGTGGGGGGTTTGATATGAGGTTTAAACCTTAGAAGTGTTTCTTTTACATATGCAGGTGCCCTTTTGTTGGGGGCATAAATATTCAGGATTGAGACTTCATTTTGGTGGATTTTTCATGAAATGAATAAGTAATGTCTGTCCTGGGTCTCTTTAGATTGACTTTAGTTTGAAGTCTATTTTAGATATTAGGATGACTATACCAGCTTCTTTCTTAGAACCATTTGATTTAGAAGTCTTTTTCCAACTCATTATTCTGAGCCTGTGCCTGTCTTTGACATTGAGGTGTGTTTCTTGTATGTAACAGAAGGATGGCTCCTGTTAGTGTGTCTTTTTATAGGTAAATTGAGTCCATTGATATTATGGGATATTAATGACCAATGATGATTGTTATTTCCTGTTATTTTTAGTGGTATTATGAGTGCACTTCCCCTCTTGGGGTTTTTCTTCTCTGGGAGTATTGATTGTGATTCATGGGTGTATCTGGTTTTCTTAAGTTGGAGTTTTCTCTCTAATACTTTCTGTATGGCCGAATTTGAACCCACAGACCTGTTGTGCCAGACCCCTTAACCTCCCACCGCTGCTTAGGCCCCCAGAAATGACTCAGACACTTATATTAGCTTTATGCTGTTTGGCCTATGGCTTAGGCACAATCTTAGCTTGTTCTTACATCTTAACTCGACCCATTCTCATTAATCTGTCTGCCACGTGGCCCATGTTCTTTACATGTTGCTCCTTTGTGATTCCAGCTTGGTCTGTCTGACTCTGCCCTGCTTCTGTTATCTATGCTCTGATTTCTCTTCCTACTTTTTCTATGGTGCCTGTCATAGGCAAAAACAGATCCTTTATTTAAAGATTGATATTCACATCATACAGAAAAATATTCCCACATCAGATATGTATTGTTTAAATCTGGTTTTGTCATGAAATATCTTGTTTACTCCATTTATGGTGATTGATGGTTTTGTTAGACATAGTAGTCTGGGCTGGCAGCCAGGCTCTTTTAGTGTCTGTATAATATTTAACCAGGACCTTCTCGCTTTCATTGTTTCAGTTGGATGTTATTCTGATGAATCTGACTTTTTAGGTAATTCAATTTTGCAGCTCAAAGTACTTTTTTCTTTGTTCTTTAGGTTTAGTGGCTTGATTATAATGTGGCAAGCAGACTTTTGTATGTGTGTGTGGGGGGGTCTTGTCTATTTGGTGTTTTATAAGCTTCTTGTATCTTTATAGGCACTTCCATTTTTAGGTTGGGAAATTTTTCTTTTATGATTTGTTGAATATGTT
Source organism: Phyllotis vaccarum (assembly GCA_033318265.1). NCBI lineage: Eukaryota > Metazoa > Chordata > Mammalia > Rodentia > Cricetidae > Phyllotis > Phyllotis vaccarum. Next base: position 11,806,182 of record JARWLC010000004.1, on the reverse strand, counting down.
TTCTGTGCATTTGAGCTGGTATTCTCCTTATTCAAATTCAATTATTCTCACATTTGATCATTTTATGTCGTCCGAGAGTTCTTGGATGTTTTGTGTTAAGACTTTTTTGGTTTTAGTGTTTTCCTTAACTTATTTTTCTATTCCGCTATTGAATCTTACACTCTAGAGATTCTCTCTTCCATCTCTTGCATTCTGTTGGTTATGCTGCATCTGTAATTCCAGTTCATTTCTTCAGTCTTTCTATTTCTAGCTTTGCCTCCGTCTGTGCCTTTTTTATTGCTTCTATTTCAATTTTTAATTCCTGAAAAGTTTCTTTCGCCTGTTTGCTTTTTTTTTTTTTTAATTTTCATTCAGAAATTTGTTAATCCCTTCTAATTACTTTATTTTTATTTTCTTCTATTTCTTCAAGGGATTTTTTTTTAGATACTCTTTTAAAATTTCTATTATCTTAATAAAATTGTTTTTAAGGTCATTTTTTTCTGTTTTTTTTCTTTACTGTTTTGCTCAGGTGTTGATGATCTATATCCAACAGCTTCTTCTGGTGGTGTCTTGTTGTTCTTTATATTGTTATATGTTTTCTTGCAGTGGCATCTGCCAATTGCTTCCTTGGTACACACTTAGTCAGCTCTTTGTGGGAGATTGTGTTGTTTCATTATAATTAATTGTCCCACCTACTGGTTTAATAAAAAGTGCTGATTGGCCAAAGGCATGCAGGAAGTGTGGGTGGGGATACCAGACTAAGAAAAACTCTGATAACAGGAAGCACAGGGCAGAATGCCAGGGAGAAGCTGGAAGAAGCAGAGGACAACTATGCTGCTGTAAGAAAAGGTACCCAGCCACATGGCTGAACAAGATAAGAGATATAGATTAGTTTAAGTGTAAACAGTTAGCAAGTTATATGCCTGGGCCTTAGGCCGATCAGCCTAAAACTACTGTAAACATCTGTGTGTCTCTGAGTGTCTGGGGGTCTGTGGGCCTAGACCTTGAGGTTAGACCTGAAAGTCCAGGTCAGAAACCCCATACTACAGCTCTTAGTTGGCTCTTAGGCTGTGTTGTGGAAACTAACGTGCCTTCACCTTGAGGCCTATAGCAATTTTAGGAGCTGTGAAGTTTCTAGTCCACCATCCTGAGAAGTTTCTAAACCCCCTAGGCCAAGCACCCAAGGTCCTGGTTAATCAGAGGACATTCTAGTCCAGCTGTGTAGCATCTTCTCCCCGTCCTAAAACAATCAATCAGCCAGCATCTACCCACCTGACAGGTTCAGTTGTTGGTGTGTGATCAACCCTTTTTTTCTAATCAGAGTCAGAAGAATATCAAATTTGTGACCTAATATATTTTAATAAGGAAAGACCATTATACACTAGTTCCTTCACCTGCATACACATGGGTGTTTAATTGTATACAATGTATCTCAGAGCACAAAGAAACAAAATAATTTGCATTTTTCACATATTTTTGTTGTTTACACCATTCATAATATATTGCTAAAACATCAAGCTATTTAATTGAATTATTTCTCTCTCCACTTTAATACATGTTGCATCTCTTTTGAGTATTTATAAACTCTTAAAATTTTTACAAATCCATAGTCAAAAACAAAGGCAAATATTTATACTTCTTTCAAATGATGAGTGTTAAATTTCTGGCCTCTATTTGCTAGTGCCAGCCTCACAGTGTGTCTATTCAAGAGTTGACTCCCTTTAATGTCTGTCTCTCTTCTATATACCTCTCATATCAATATCAGTCACACTGTGGTTGGGAGATTCCCTACTTGCTACAGTCAATAGAGCAAAATTGACAGTGGAACTGTCAATCACAAGGAAAATAATATCAACCGCTTTCACCAAACCAGCACTGGGACTCCCATTGTTACAAGACCAAAGTACAACATCACCAGCTAATGAGGGTCAGAGAGAGAGAACAATGTGAAGAGGGAGCAGACACACCAGAGCACTGGATAAAACAGAAGTCTGGATTCCTCAGAGAGACTCTGTGGCTGCATCTGTGCCTGATCCATGACCAGGTTCTTCTAGTGCTTTCAACTATATAGTTATTTCTAAACAAAAGTGAAACACAGGATAAGATTTCTTGCTTCCTTCCAAGATCTGGATGTGGATTCTAGAACATTTTTAGAATATAAAATTGATATGTCTCATTTTTTCTAGGGTATTACCATTCCATGCTTTTTAAAATTTTAAACATATGTATTAATAGTATTTACTTTGATTCTGTTTCTAATTTCAGCAAATAATTTTATTGTCAACTTCATATTAGAAACACTATAGGTCTTTTAAATTTCTCTAATTATGTGTTTACTGATTGATAACATTTGTCTATTATTATGAATAATTATTTTTATAATTTTTTATTTGAAAGTTTGTTTTTACATACCAACCACTGGCTCCCTCTTCCCAATCACCCCTAGCTTCTCCTCACTCCACTCCTCCATCTACTCCTCAGAAAAGGTAAGAACTTAGAGAAAAAGGCAATACAGCTGACATATCAAGTTCAGGCAGGACCAAGCCACCCCTTTCCCTCGATTAAAGCTGAGCAAGATATTCTTCTATAGGAAATGGGCTCCAAAAGCAAGTTCTGTACTTGGGGTAAACATAGAGGCCCCACAAACTGCCTAAGTCTTACAACTTTGAATGTTTTCAAGCCAAATTCAGAGGGCCTAGTTCAGTCTCATACGGGTTCCCAGTTGTCAGTCAGTGTCAATGAGCTCCTAGTAGCTCTGGTCATCTGTCTCTGTGGGTTTGCCCATCATGATCTTGACCCCTTTTCTCATATATTCCGTCCTCTCTCTCTTCAAATGGACTGGGAGCTCAGCCCAGTGCTAAGCTGTGGATATCTGCATCTGTTTTCTCAGTTGCTGGATGAAAGTTCCATGATAAAAGGTTGGGTGGTCATCAATATGATTGCAAGAGAAGGCTGTTTCAGACACCCTCTCCACTATTTCTTGGAGTCTTTGCTAGTGTCATGTTTATGGATTTTTGGCTATTTCCTTAGCACAAGGTTTCTCCCTAACCCCACAATGGTACCTACTTGTCATTCTCCCCTTTTGTCACTTCCCCAACTCAATCATCCTATTCCCTCACGCTCTCTTCCTTCCTCTACTAACTTCCTCCCCACAATGTAGTATTAGGTTTCTGGCCTTGACTTTCAGGCCTAACCTCAAGGTTTAGGACCCGCAGACCCGCAGACCTGCAGACCAGCAGTCCCACAGTCCCACAGTCCCACAGAGACACTCACATGCTTTCAATAGTTTTTGGCTGATCAGAATCAGGCCCAGACATATAACTTGCTAACTGTACCCTTCATCTAACCCATGATTCTTCCTGTTCAGCCATGCGGCTCGGTACCTTTCTTTAGAGCAGCATAGTTGACCTCTGCTTCTTCTGGCTTTTCTCTGGCATTCTGCTCTGTGCTTCCTATTCTCAAGAGTTTTCTTAGTCTGGTAGCCCCTCCCACACTTCCTGCCTGCCTTTGGCCAATCAGCACTTTTTATTAAACCAGTGGGTGGGACAATTATTTGCAATGAAACAACACAATCCTCTACACCATCATGTTTTCAATTTACTCAGGAGATCTTTTCAATTTCCCTTTCTCAAGGGTATTCATAAACTCTCTCAGGTTCCTCTTGTTACCTAGCTTCTCAAGAGTTATGGATTGTAACCTGGTTAGCCCATGCTTTACATCTGTCTAAAATCTGCTTATGATTGACTGCATTTGTCTTTCTGGGTTTATGTTACCTCTTTCAGACCTCACCCAGAATGTTTTTTCAAGTTCCACCCATTTGTCTATGAGTTTCAAGATGTTTTTTTTTTTTTTTTTTTTCAGAGTAATACTTCATTTTGTAAATTTGTAACACTGTTCTTATACATTCTCCAATCAAGGAGCATTAGGTTGCTTTTAGGTTTTGGCTATTACAAACAATATTGCTATGCAGATAGTTGAGCAAATGTCCTTGTGGTATGAATATGCATATTTTGGGTATATGCCCAAGAGTGGTATTAGTGGGTTGTGAGGTAGATTGATTCACCATTTTCTGAGAAACAGCCATAGTAACTTCCAAAATGGCTGTACAAGTTTATATTCCCAGCAGTAATGGAGGAAAGTTCCCCTTACTCCATATCCCCTCCATCATAGGCTTTCATCAGTGTTTATGATCATAGCCGTTCTGACCAGTGTAAGATTTTTCCCAGAGTGGTCTCATTTGCATTTCTCTGATTATAAAGGATGTTGAGCAATTTTTAAGTGTCTTTCAGCATCCACTATAGATGGTTCTGTTAAGAATTCTCTGTTTAGACCTGTACAACATATTTTAATTGAATTATTTTGTTTTTGATCTCTAGTTTCTTGAGTTTTTTATATATTTTAAAAATAACTTCTCAGTGAGATGTGGGGTTGGTGAAGATCTTTCCCATTCTGTAGGCTGTTGCCTTGTCATACTGACCACATCCTTTGCCTTACAGAAGCTTCTGAGTTTCAGGAGGTTTCATTTATTAATTGTTACTCTCAATGTCTGTGCTACTGGTGGTATATTTAGTAAGTGGCCTACTGGACCAATGTGTGCAAAGATACTTTTAACCTTCTCTTCTATCAGGTTCAATGTAACTGGATTTATATTGAAGTATTTGATCTACTTGTGTTTTTCTGGGTGATAGATATGGATCTATTTGCATTCTTCTACATACCACCATCCAGTTATGCCAGCACCATTTGCTGAAGATTCTTTTTTTCCAAATATATATTTTTGGCTTCTTTGTAAAAAATTAGGTGTTAACAGGTGTGTAGATGAATGTGAGGGTATTCAATTTGATTCCATTCCATTCATCCATGTGTGTCTTTATGCGAATACCAAACTGTTTTTTATTACCATAGCTCTACAGTAGAGTTTGAGTTCTGGGATGGTGATGTCTCCTGAGATTCTTTTATTGAATAGGATTTCTATGAGGATCAAGTGACTTGACGTTTTTACCATATAGGTTTTGACTTCTCAAGTTAGAGTTATCACAAGATATTTTTTGTTATTTGTTGCTATTATAAAAAATGATATTTCCCTGATTTCCTTTACAGCCTATTTATTATTTGTGTATACAATGGCTTTTGAACTTTTCGGACTTAATCTTAAAACCTGCCACATTGCTGAAAGTGTTGATCAGCTGTAGGGATTCCTTGGTAAAATTGTGGTCAATTGTATATACTATCATATCCTCTCCAAACAGGGAAATTTTAACTTCTTCCTTTCCAATTTTCATCTCTTTGATCTCCGTTTGTTGTCCTATTGCCTCTAGCTAGAATTTTCAGAACTGAATAGACATAGGGGGAGTGGACAGCCTTTTCTTGTTACTGATTTTAGTGGGATTGCTTTGAGTTTCTCTCCATTCAGTTTGCCATTGGCTGTTGGTTTGCTGTACATTATTACCTTTATTATGTCTAGGTTTGTTCCTTGTATCCCTGCATTCTCCAAGACTGCCATTATGAAGTGGTGTTGGATTTTGTTAAAGGGATTAGTCAGGACCTAATGAAATAATCATTTAATTTTTTTCTTTTATGTTGCTTATATAGTGGATAAAATTGACAGATGTTTTTATATGTTAAGTCATGCCTGTATCTCCAAGATGAAGCCTACTTGATCATGGTCGGTGATTTTAAATATATTCTTAGATTTGATTTGCCAGTATCTTATCAAGTATTTTTGTAATAATATTCACGTGGGACATTGGTCTATAATTCTATTTCTTTATGTGATTTGGGTATCAGAGTGACTGTAGCTGCATACAAATAGTTTGTCAACGTTCCTTGATGTAGGAATGTCTTTCTGTATGCTGTGAATATCAATCTTTAAATAAAGGAGGTGTTTTGGCCCATGACAGGCACCATAGGAAAGTAGGAGGAGAAATCAGGGCATAGGTAGGAGAAGCAGGGCAGTGTCAGAGACAGATCGAGCAAGGTGCCCAAGAAGAAACATGTAAGGACACAGGTGAGCCACAGACCACATGGCAGACAGATTCATAGAAATGGGTTGATTTAAGATATAAGAGCAAGATAGCAATGTGCCTGAGCCATAGACTAAACAGCATAAATTTAATATAAGCATCTAAATCGTTTTTAGGGCCCAAGCAGTGACAGGTGGCTAAGGGGTCTGTGGGTCTAGGCCTTTGGCCGCCCGGGACTAAGAAACTCCACTACAGAGGATTTTGCCCAATGTGGGAGAAATATCCACTTAAAGCCTGAGAAAGTTTAAAAAGGGTTGTAGTTCACAGAAATTGTGCAAAGGCAGCTTCCAAATTGTGTATACAAAGTGGGTCATTGTACAAAAAAACTTGGCGTCCGGGTCACATTCAAAATGTCGCTGGTGGACGGCAGCAGGCATTGTAAGCTGTAATCAGGCTAGTTCCTGAAATCTCACAGAAGACTAAGCATATGATTGATTTAAGGTTACTGTTTATTTTGAACAAAAAGGAAACAAAGACAGTTTCTTAGTAGCAGCATTTTCTTGGGTCTGCTATGTTTGCTGGCCATAAACAAAGACGTGGTACCTTTAAGAGAACTTACCAATTCAGCTTTATCTGCAAAAACTATGTAGCTCTTTAAGAGAGTGTATTTTAAAAACTCTTCTGGTTGAAAGATAATTAATGATTCACAATAAAACAGATTCAGAAGGGAAAAAAACCTGTAAAAGAGTTTCAATGTGTGTAAAATGTAAATAGGCTTCAGAGAGAAAAGAAATAAGGTAGAAAAAGTCTTTAAAAAGAAAAATAGAGTAATAAAAATATAATAAGCCACGTGAATATGGAAAATAGATAAAAAATATGGATTTTGGTTGTTATTGTGTTTTCTTTTAATTTTGTTAACTATTAATGAGCTAACTATAGAAAGACAATGGATTTCAAATGCAAAGGCTATTAAATTAAACAAGAATATATATTTTAAAGGTATTTTGATTTTGAAATTTGTGTCTAAGTATTTATTGCTTTGGAAGAGTTCTGCTTTTGTTTCTATAGAACATGAGAACCTGTGGATTGCTTCCAGGCAAATATGGTTTAATCAACCAAGACCCCATGAAAAAGTTCCTCTGATGGGAAGAGATGGCCATATCAGCTTCAGGCTACAGACTATGACCAAGTCTCAAGAACCGGTGAGATTTTCAATGCCCCATTATCAGCAGGAAGTAGTAATGAAAAACTATGCTCAAATTGCCAAAATATTGTTTATAAATGTTTGTTTTCATTATAAATAGCTAATAGTCATAATTAATCTCTTTGTAAGAAGAAAAGAGGGATATGGTATATGAATCATTTTTTAAAAATTAGATTATTGAATTTACTTAGATCAGAAAATCAGCTGTTAATCTCAAAATGTTTGCATTGATATAGATTTGGTTTATTGATACAAATTTAAGGTCAATTCTCTTATGCTGTATTTTTCTACTCTTGTTTAAGATATGATGTTTATGTAACTGATTTAGAATTGTAATGTATAATTAAGAAATGCATGTTAGTTAGATTTTTAAGTATACAAAGATATATTTCAATTAGGTATGTAATCTTCAAACACTTCTAAGACCTACAGAATATGGCATTTAAAATATTTTAAGAATTTACACTTTTCTGAACAATGAGACAGGTCTGCTCCTGGCAGCACCAATTTACTTCAAGAGAAAAATGGGCAACAAAGATACTCCATATAGAGATTAGTTTCTTTGTGTCATCGGTTAACCACTGGACATGAACCTTTTCTTATATTGACTGCTTAACAGCATACTATTTAAACTGGACATGTAGGTCCCATAGGAAAAGAACCTCTGAACTTTGGCAGAACAAGCCGAGAGTGTCCTTCAGGTTCCTGATTTACAGAGAAAACTGTCAGGCATTCTATAAGACTCAAGGAGAAGCAACTGATGAATGAAGCAGGTTTCCTGCTTCACTAAAATGAAAAGAGACTCTGGGCCTGTAGGCTGAAGATGGATGCCCCAACTTTATAAAGAAACTTTGGGCGAATTTCCAGGCAGATAGGTGTCATCTCTGTCCTTTCTAGATTTTAGAAGTCACTTGTACTTCTGGTTTACTTGGATAAATATATCCTTCTGTGGTCTTTGATGTAGTTGAAGATTAGATATAGATACAGTTTTTCTTAGTCATTTAAAAGGTATATTGGACATGAAACTTTAGATTCATAAAGATAAGGTAGATGATAAGAGTACTTTCTTTTATTTTGCTAAATACAAATAGACTAGATATTATAACTGTAATTCTTGCTTGATGGCTATTTTGTTATATGTAATTTTGCTATGTAAAAATTGAAACCTTCTTTTTTGATTAGACAGAAAGGGGGAAGTGATGTGGGAATGTCTTTCTGTATGCTGTGAATCTCAATCTTTAAATAAAGGAGCTGTTTTGGGCCATGACAGGCACCATAGAAGAAGTAGGAGGAGAAATCAGAGCATAGGTAGGAGAAGCAGGGCAGAGTTAGGCAGATCAAGCTGGAATCACAAAGGAGCAACATTTATGGAACACAGGTGAGCCACGGGTCACATGTCAGACAGACTAATAGAAATGGGTTAATTTAAGATATAAGAGCTAGCTAGCAATGTGCCTGAGCCATAGTTCAAACAGCATGAAGTTAATATAAGAGTCTGAGTCATGTCTGGGGGCCTGAGCAGTGGAGGCAGGTGGCTGGGCTGCTAAGGGGTCTGGTGCAGCAGGTCTGTGGGTATGGTCCTCTGGCCGCCTGGGACTAAGAAACTGCACTGCAACATTAAATTAATTTTAGTAAGTGATACCTATCCAGAAAATTCTATTCTTTTAGCTTTCCAATTTTCTGGAGTACAGGTTTTTAAAAAATGACCTCATGGGTTTCTGAATTTTTTTAGTTTCTATTGTTATTTTATTTCTAATTCTGTTAATTTAGATATTGTCTTTCCACTTTTGGTTAGTTTGGATAGGGATTTGTATATCTTCTTAGTTTCTCAAAGAACCAACTATATGTTTTATTGATTTCTTGTATTGTTATCTGTTTCAATTTTATTGATCTCAGCCCAGATTTTAATCATTTTCTTCCTTTTACTCACCCGTTGTGAGTTAGCTTCTTTTTCTTCTAGAGTTTTTAAGTGTGCTGTTAAGTTGTTTGTGTGAGATTTCTCCAAATTCTTTATGTAAGCACCTAGTGCTTTAAATTTTCTTCTTAGCACTGCTTTCATTATGTCCCAAAAGTTTATATATGATGTGGATTTATTTTTGTTGAATTTTAGGAAGTCTCTAATTTCTTCTTAATTTTTTCTTGACCCAGAGGTGGTGTAGTTGAGAGTTTCTCATCTGTGTGTAGTAGGCTTTCTGAAGTTTATGTTATTCATAAACGCTAATCTTAGACTACTGTGGTCTCATAGAATATAAGAGGTTATTCTAATTTTTGTATATTTTGATATTTGATTTATGACCAAATATGTGATCAGTTTTAGAGAAGGTTCCATGGGGTGCTGAGAAGATGATATATTTTTGTGTCTGAGTGGAGAGTTCTGTATACAACTATTAAGTCCATTTGATTCATAAAATCTGTTAGATTTCATAACTTTGTTAAGCTTCAATTTGGTAGAACTGTCCACTGTTGAGGTCTCCAACTATTTGTGTGGGGTGTGTGTGTGTGTGTGTGTGTGTGTGTGTGTGTGTGTGTGTGTGTGTGTGTGTGGTTTAAGGTTTGGTAATGTTTCTTTTACATATGTGGATCCTCTTGTATTTGGGGAATAAATCTTCAGGATAGAGATTTTATGCTGATAAATTTTATCTGAGATGATTATGTTAAATCCTTCTAGATTTCTTTTGATTGATTTTAGCTTGACATTCATTTGTTTTAGATATTAGAATACATATACCAGCTTGCTTCTTAAGCCTATTTGATTGGAAAGATTTTTTCCCCAACCCTTGACTCTGAAATATTGTTTGTCTTTGAAGTCGAGGTGTATTTCTTGTATGCAGTAGAAGAACATATTGTTCTATTCTGTTAGCCTCTGTCTTTTTATAGGGGAAGTGAGTTCATTGATTTTAAGGAATATTAATGACTAGTGATTGTTAACTTTTGTTATTTTGGGTGGTGGTATTTTTTTCCTTCTTTTCTTTTAGATTTGTTGCTATGGGTTTATTTATTGCTTGTGGGTGCATCTAACTTCTTTAGTGGTGAATTTTCTTCTACTGCTTTCTATAAGTCTGAATTTGTGGATTGGTATTGTTTAAATCTGGTTTTGTCATGAAATATCTTTTTTACTATATCTATGATGATTGAGAACTTTGCTGGATATAGTAGTCTGGGTCTCATCAGTGATCTTTTAGTGTCTGCATATAATCTATCTATTCCTTCTGGACTTTATAGTATCTATTGAGAAGCTGGGTGGTATTCTGATGGGTCTGCCTTTGTAAGTTACTTGATCTTTTTCTTTTGCAGTTCGTAATATTCATTCTTCTTTCTATATGCCAGGAGTTTAATTATTATTTGGTGAATGGATGTTTTGAGCGGTCTACATTATTTTGTGTTTTGTAAGCTTCTTGTATCTTCATGGGCATTTACTTCTGCAGTTTGGGAAAGCTGTATTTTATGACTTTGTTGAATATAGTTTTCTGTGCCTTTGATTTGGTATTCTTCTTGTTCTATTCTTATTATTCTTATATTTGATATTTTTATGATGTCCTAGATTTTCTAGACATTTTGTATTACAACTTTTTTGACTTTAGTGTTTTCTTTGACTGATGAATCTATTTTCTCTGTTATATCTTCCATGCCTGAGAGTCTCTCTTCCATCTCTTGCATTCTATTGGTTATATTTGCATCTGTAGTTCCTGCTCATTTACTCACATTTTTCATTTACACCATTGCTATTGTGTCTTCTTCATGGCTTCTATTTCAATTTTAAAGTCTTAAACTATTTCCTTTATGTCTTTGATTGCTTTTTCTTGGTTTTCTTTGCTTTATTTAAGGGATTTATCGATTTCTTACCACTTTTTGTTTTTTTCCTCTATTTCTTTAAGAGGATTTTCAGTTCATATTTAGTTCCCTCTTTAAGGGTTTATATCATCTTTGTAAAGTTATTTTAAGGTTATTTTATTCTGCTTTCTTATATTAGAATTCTCACATCTCTGTTGTGGAATTGCAAAGTTCTATTGTTTTTTATGTTGTTTATTATTTTCTTAGGGTAGTGTCTACCCATCTATTCCTTCAGTCAATTCAGGCATCAGTTGTTTGTGTTTCAGAATCTGTTCTTCTTCTAATAGATGTTCTTGGTGTAATGGGAGCTCTTGGTAAAATTGGTGTAGTTTGTGTCTTAGGGTGCAGTTGAGGTCTCCAGGAATAGATGTGCTTAAGGATGGCTGGGCTGACTGGCTGACAGGGAGAAGAGTCACTCACCTCTTGTGATGGAGCCCCACTGAACTTGTGTCTTTGAAAGAAACATACCCCACCAAGGTTGGGAAGAATGATGGTCTTGGGGAATGGGATGGGCTTACAGGTTATATGGACCAATAGGTAGGCTGGTAGGCATGCTTTCCCACAGGAATTCTGCTTGCTGTCCTCAAACTAGGACCAAGTGGGGTTGGGGGTGCCAAAGTTGTGGCCAGTTTCTCAGGCTCCAAGGCAGAGCTCACTAGCTGGCTGGGAGAGGTTTCATTCACCTCTTGGAATGGAGCCTACTGGAGAAGTTTGTGTCTCTATAACTATTTTTTAATTAAAATTAAAACTCATCTAGTTCAGTATAGTGGTGTACTTTTGCAGCCCCAGAAGTCAGAATGTATCAGTAGAAGGACTGCTTCATGTTTAAGACTAGCACCAGCATGATGAACACAATTAGAACTAGACCAACCTACCCTATATATATCACAAAGAAAATAGATCACAACAAAAACCTCAATGACACTGTTATAGATCATATCCCCATGTCAATATAAGTGTATAGGCTGGATGCAAATAATTGATTAAGAAAATGGTGAAAAAAGTAGACATACTGGTATGTGTGACATCATGACATAATTGTATTAGCATATATTAATAACATTAACAAGAACAGATAGGATAGTTTATAAGTCAGTGAATTGGGGTAAGCACTTTATAAAATTCTAACATCACTGAATGAGTTCACTAATAACTAGTTGTAGCCTTTTCAAAAGTAATTAATTCCTGAAATTAAAAATGACATAGTTTAAATACAAACATTTTTGTTAACATTTTATAAACCAGTAATATGTCACAAATGATCAAACTATCATTGTCTTTTAACAGTCACCACTACTTTCTCAGAAAATTTATTTTTGTGCTAACAGTCCAGACAAAATATACAGAATTAGCTTCCATCCAGAGTGACTTTACTAAATATTGATAAACTGGATATATATAAATTGTCTGAATTACATTTTCCAATATCAGAGCCCAAATGTTCCTATGAAAAGTAGAAGGAGACATTCTCTATATTTCCATATCCTAATCATAGAAGCTTTGAATAAGTATATCATAAGGTTTCACAATAAAAACTGAGGTTACAGATGGTGGTGAGATATTAGATTTTGGTCACTGAATGATCTTAAGTAGGGAAGTTGTTTCAGATGAATCCATTAATATCAGAAAAATTCTTAGAACTAGAAGGAGACAGAAGAATAAGTACAATTGATCCAGCATGAGAACTTCTCTCTCTTGGGCTGGTTTTAAAGCTTAAAATATTTAAGAAGAATCCTATGGACCAAAAAATCTAGGTATCCAAGAATCTACAAAAGACAATGAAAAAACCTATTTTCTGGCATATTCACAATGGAACACTCTCACAGGAGAATTGATTACACTCTACTGTGTCAATATAGCTATTTTGAATCAAGGACACTCAGTGATTGGCTGACCAGATTTAGCTATAGGAATGTTAGATGCCTGAAGAAGTTGGATAGAGATGACAGGAAGAGACAAAGAGGGGCTGGTTAAGATTTCTGGGGCTATTAAAACAGAAAAATATAGAGTGCAGGGTCATCTAATTGGTCCTCTATTGTTTCTTGGATTTTTCAGGTTTTTAATCTTATTTTCTAACTCTAAGGTTTATTGATACTAGAAAAAATTAGATAAATGCTGTATCTGGTATCAATGTGGAACCTTAGATTATTGGTATAACTGCTACAGCTGCATTGGTTCCCACCCTCGACCACCTGACAGCAGTTAAGGCTGCTCTGTGCACTAGCTTGTTCCTCCCCCTCAGCCCTACTGCTGCTTGAGCAGGTATCTTTGGCCTGGCTATGCACTGCCAAGCATGTGACTTGAGAGCAAGCAAACAGTTTTCTTGTACTTTCTAGTCACCCAACAGTACTGCCACTTGAGACAGATGGCTTGATCCTATCCTTCACCGCATTCTAGCCACACAGGTTTATCCTATGGCTCATTTCACCTCCATGCACAATGCATGAGAAACCACAGGGGCTTTCAGCACAGATGTGCAATTAGCACAGCCTGGGATACTCCTCCCACCTCCACCCTCCTTGTCAACAGTTGAACATCATCATTTCAGCTGATTAACCACATACAGCTCTGCCTACCCTGTCTGACAGCATATCTAGTGAGGCACAGCAGAATTCTTAAAGGAGAAATTAGCTTTAAAATTGGGTATAAAAAAAGGTTTAAAAGGAGGGGAAATATTTCCCACATTAAAATGTGGAAATACCACAATGCAGCATTTAGGATGCTATTTAGTACTATCATGGATGACTTTCAACCAATGAAAAAAAATGAGAGGGAAAAACCCACTTAACTGGGAGTGACAAAATGCCAATTTTAATTACTATCTATTGGGAATTTATACTGTATCTTTAAAAATGATTTGGTAGCTGTACCAATTATGAAGAGGTGGGAGACAATACACAAACCTTAGAAATAATATCTAGTGATAATGCAAACATTAAAAAGACTTATTACTGATAAGATACAAGTTTTACTAAGACAATAGTGAATATAGGAAAAATATTCAGACAGACAGAATTTAGAGCAGACCTAATGTATCATTGCATTATGGAATTAAGGAGGAATTTGTAGTAAGAAGTTTCTCTGTGTTGCTCAGCTAGTACCACAGCCACTTAGTCCTAAATAATTACAGGAAAGCTTATATTAATTATAAACTATTTGGCCTATAACTCAGGCTTGTTATTTGAACTTAAACTAACCTATGATTCATATCCATGTTTTACCATATGGTTTGGTATCTTTTGCAGAGCAGCATTCTTGTCTTCATTCCTCTGTGTCTGGCTAGCATCTTTCTCTCTCTGCTCTTCCAGTTATCAGAATCCTCCTAGTCTGGTCACCCTCCCTCTCCTTCCTTTCTAGTTTCTGGCAAGTTAGCATTTTATTAAGCTAATATTTACAATGACAAACATTTACAGTGTAAAAGAGCATAATCTCACATCATTTTACCCTTTTTTTCACTTTTTAAAACTAGAAATCTAAATTTCATCTCCTTTGTAGAGCTTTTTTCTTTACCATGATCTATAACAACTTGTAATCAACACTGTAAAGCATGACAGACATCCATAATGTGGGTTTATTTCTCTAGACATCTCCTTGCTGATTTGGGGGTATTGGTAATATTGTGAGGACCTTGAGAAAATTTAGGCTTATAGTCAAGTTCTGACTAGAGTATTATATGAAACCAAATCATCTCAGCCAGTGTCCTGAAGCTTTTCTGTATGCCCAGAATAAATCCATAGCCTTTAATTTCCTTGGAAATAAAAACAAAATCTCTTCTTCATTATGACTTCAACTTTGAAGTCAAAATATTTACAAAATATATAGGTTGAATTATTCCAGCAACATTTATAATCAAAAGTCATTCAGCAGATCTTGCTACTTCCTTTATAGTCAAAACCCTCCAAAATTACAACAACATACAATATCTAGACTCCTTGTGTTTATTCCATCTTTATGTAGCTTATTATTTTTCACTCTATTCCCTTTTAAAATACTTGATCTACTTTTTTATTTTTTTAATCACAAGCCAACATATATTTTTAAGCACTATGTAAGCCATGCTTGAGGGGGTTCTCAATCTGTGTTTACTGTATAGCTTTTTCTGAGCATACTTCTAATCTGATAAATCATTGCTAGGATTAAGGCTAGGCTATTGCAATTGACTCTACACAGCTATTTGGTCGGTGAGAGCTAGCTTCATGGCAGAGGTACTGGAAGGAACCATGTTTACTACTCTAACTCTGGGGAATTTTAGGTTTCAGACATGGCATAGAGGACTAACACCCAATTCTCATGCAAACTACATAAGTGTTTGGCAGCAGGGCTCATTTTAAAGTTTTTGCTTCTAACACTGAGCCAGAAAGCTTTTCTCAAAGGAACTGTACCTTTGCTTTCCACCAGCAGACAGAGCCCAACCAAAAAAAATGCTGCTATCAAGAAGCAGTGCTTGACTCTGTTTCCTTATTTTCTATAGGAAATAAAACATTGTGCTTGTACTGAGGCTTCTGTGAGAATGCAAGAACCTGCTGTGTTGTAGCTCCATGTTGCAGCTTAAGCACTAGTCCACTTTGTACCATTATCTACTTGAGAAACACAATTAGTTAGTTGTTTGTGGATCTGTTTCTATGTGCTAGAACTCTTTTCAATCTTTCTCAGGCTTTTAGTGGATGTATGACAGCGCATTGAAATGCCATGTGTAGTCAGAAGTTTTTCTGTTTCATCCAGCTGGTGCTCACCCATTTAGTCTCAAATAATTTCTCAAAGGCTTATATTAATTATAAAGTGTTTGGCTGATATCTCAGGCTTGTTACTTGCTTACTTTTACCTTACCTTAAACTAACTTATGATTCTTTATCCATGTTAAAGCCACAAGGCTTGGTACCTTTTCTCAGAGCAACATTCTTGCCTTCTTTTCTCTATCTGGCTGGTATTAACTGCTCTGCTCTTCCATTTCTCAGAATTCTCCTTGTCTCCTTATTGTGCCTCTACTTCAGTCTAGCTTCTGCCCAATCATCATTTTATTAAACCAAATATAATTACAAATATTTACAGTGTATAAGAACATAAGCCCACAGCAGAAATGGCCCAAGGTTAATTTCCTTTAGCTCATCCATTTACCATACAATAGCGACTATTAGACAATAAGAATCCCTGAGGTTATGACTAGAATCCTGTAGAAGTTTTAGATTTAAAGAGATTTTAAAAAGCAGTTCTTTCATATGGTATGCATTCATCCTATGAGAAGCAGATGTTAAATTCATGCCCAACTTGTGGCAGAGTTTTTCTACAAGAATGGAAGGATTCAACTACAGAAATATTGCAAGCTGTCTTTCAGTTAAAATGGAAAATATGGTATAAAGGGGAATCTAGGGTTATAGAACAATCAGATCAGATTCTTAATGAAGGTTAGTATGCCGATTTGCAAAGACAGTCTAGGTTTGATTTGCAAAGACAGTCTAGGTTTGATGATCACACTTGTGTTCTCTGTTGTATAGCAGCTTTGAATGCTTGGGACAAGGTTGAAGGATTGTAAAAGAGGACTGAGTCATTTTCTAAAATTATGAAAGGCACAAAAACAATCTTTACTGATTTTTTAACTAAGATTTCTTCAGCTGTAAATAGAATAAAATTAGATGGAGAAAGACAAATACTAATTGAATATTGGGCTTCTGAAAATTCTAATTCAGAATGCAGAAGGGTGATTAAGCCTTTTTAGGAAAGAATGGCACTAATAGAGGAATGGATTTGAAATATAACTAGATCTCATTCTTATGATACTTCTTTGATGGGAGTATCTTCTAAAAAATTTTTTTAATTAAAATGTTAAGTGATATAATTATGATAAACAAGGTCATCTAAAAGGTATCGTAGGCAAGATGTTCATAGAAACAATGCTTTTTTTCTGGAGCTAATCTAAATGGAAGGTTCCAGACTTCTTAAGTATGATGAAGGTATGGCAAAGGCAGGCATTCAACTAATAAATGCAGATAAGTAAGAGACAGAAATGGTAACCTTTTGTCTTTGGGAAATCTTCTGAGAGGCACTCTAAAGACTTCAAAATCAAATTTTGCTCAATTCTTTCTTCTGAGCATCAGAGAAACTTATATACAGAGTAATTAAATGATTTAATTAATTAAAAGTCTATTGTTAAAATCTAAATTGTTCTAGTTGTGATCAAAGACAGAATTTATATATATATAAACCAAAAGTTCCAAAATGACAAAGAAAGAAGTATTTTTGGCAAACTGCTATAAATTCTCAGAGACCCAAGCTAAAAATACATATAAATGGCATTAAAATGAGGATTTGGTAGACATGGGTATAGATGTAACAATAATTTTACCAAAATCTTGACTTCCACATTGCTTTTTTTCAGGAGCTAAAACAAGTCCTACATGGGTCAAGTAGAAGAATCCAAACAGACTTAGGTAAACTAAAAACATATGTGGTTACCATAGAAATAAATTTATGAGGATGTGATTTGAGCAGCAACAGAAACCACAGATTGATATTTTTCTAATCTCAGAAAAAAACATAAAATAGAAAATGCTGAGAGAAATATTAGAAGTTATTATCAATAAAAGATATAGTCCATTTAGGTTGTACATAAGCAGTTCATAATAGCTTGTGGTCTTTCAAGGGTACTAGTAGTCCTACCTTTAAAATGGTTAACTGACAAACCTTTTAAAATATAACAATAGCTTTTGGCACCAGAAATATTACAGGAACTTAAAAAACTGGTACAGGAGTAATTAGATGCTTAACATATTAAAAAATAAACTAGTCCTTGAATTTCTCTGACTATGACACCAAGAGTCTTGAAGTTACTGCTTGACAAATCTCCATTGCTTATATGATTTGGACTGATCCTTCACTGCCTTTTGTGAAATTTGCTATGCCATGCCCACCTGTGTTTTTGACAAGTTTAATATCTGAATTTCTTGTGATTAAGGTTCCTTCACCAAAGGTTAGAGATGACATAATGTAACGATTCTTATAGAAGCTGTTGAGAATAAAACTTAGGGTAGCCTTTTAGTCCTCTATGCAATCAGTGATGCGAGAATTTATTTCTCCTAAAGAACCTACCACCTAAGTGGTATTAGTAAACATGATTTGGAAAAAAAATTGAAGAAGCAAAACCTAGGGTAATTTAGCAGCTGACAAACTTTAATTGAATCATTAGGTTTTCATGTTTTGATACAGAAATATAGAACTAGCATGGTCAATAAAATATTTTGATTATAAAATTTATGATATGCCTTGGTACCCTCATGGAGACAAAGTAAGCAGTTTTAGAAATCGTGGTGTTATATTAACATTTTCAGGATTGTAATAGAAACAGGGATAATATTGAAACAAGACTTTGCAAAAAAGACACAAAGAGTAATATTTTGGTTCAGTAAAGTGCTTGGCTTCCTGAGCAGACTTGTCAGAGTCTGAAATTTTACAAAGAGTAAAGAGCAAAGAACAGTACTTAAAAAGTTAAAACAAAAGTATAGTGGTCATATGTTAGATATTAAAGAAAAAAATAGTCTAGGAATTGAAGGATTAGATTTCTGCAGAAAGATTAAATACTCATTATAGTAGATTAATGGAATAATGCAGGAGAAGCTTCCTATAACAGGTACTAGGAAATAATAACTTCTGGTGTATTAACTTAGTCAACTTAAATAAAAGCATCCTGTCTAGTAGTTTTGTAACCACAAGGCTTTATGATACCAATTAAAAAAGACATTGAGTTAAGAGAACTGATTTTATCATAATGTTAGGTTTCTCATGAAATTTGCTATTTCTTCATTTTGCTTCTTTTACTTTCATGTGCTTATATAAGCAGGAAGCATTTTATAAAAAAGTATATATTATAAAAATACTTTGTAATTAGTGATTAAAATATATGAGTAAATGATTTTGTGTATAAATAAATCCTGTGAGAGATGCGGGTTTCCAGACTATATCAAGACATATTGAGATGTATTTTATTTTGTCCATCACCTCCTGTAAAATAGAACTAAGAAGAATCTAGTGTTTAATATTTTGTTGTTGCTTTACATCCACCCATTTCTGACCCTGGTCTCATGAGTATCTGAACTCTGGAACTCCTATATTTGTAATCAAAAAGGAATCTGAAAAATAGTGAATGTTAACAGATTTAAGAGCTATAACAAAGGTGATGCAGCCAATGACTTCTTTACAGCCTGGAGTTCCCTTGACATTTTTATTACTAAAGTAAGGTCTATTATAGTGGTTTCTTTAAAAGACTTGAAAAAAACTATACATTTACATAAATAGGATTAATAAAAATCTGCCTTTACAGCATCTATTGATAGTTATAAGAACTAGTGAGGAATAAGTCTAAGCTATTGGCCAAGCTTTAATAATTAAAAATGTCTCTGTGTCATTATTGAGGAACCAGTGGTCCTGAGTATAACATCCAACTACAAATGATATCCATTGTCAGGGCATGTATTTCCACATAAAACCTTGAAAATATTTTTTAATGTTTCAAACACACAAAAATGGAGTTAAATGTATCTTCCTAGTCATACTGTCTCTCATGTAGACCATGATACAAATACATGTCTTTTGGGCACCATCTACAGGTAGCTCAACAAGAACTAAGCTTTTTGACTTATACTGATAAACCAAGTTGCAGATATGTAATAGTAGGTTCCTATTGGAAAACCTGATGACAGTGATACACACCTACTTTTGGCAGCACCATCTCACTTCAGAGAAGATGATGGATATTGAAAAAATATATATGGGGTTTGCTTTTAATGGGGATAAATTAGCCATTTGGACAATAAAGGTATTTTGTCTTGTGTGCTGATAGTATGCTTTGAAACTGGACAAGTAGGACACAAAGATTAGAGACTGTCAAACTCTGCCAAATTAAGGTAGGACAGTCCTTCAAAAGTCTGCCAGACATTCTGTAAGACATTCTGTAAAATTTGCCAAAACAAAGAAAGATATTTTTTTCAATTTATTTTTCTTCATAAAAATGTCAATTATTCTAAGACTGAAGGCTGAAGATGGCTGTCTCAGTGTTTCAGAGAAACCCTGGGGTGACTGTCCAAGCAGCCAGATGTCTCTGTCATTGTAGCTTTGGAAGTTACTTGCTCTACATTTTTGGTTTACTCAGATAATGTTATATCTTAGGTCTCTGATGGAGTTGAAGACTATATAGTTATAGTTACATTTTTCCTTAGTCATGATTGCTGATAAATTAGAGACAAAACTTTAGACTCATCAAGATATAATATATAATGGAGAATTTTGTTCAAATATGTCAAATGCAGATTGCTGGACATTATTCGTGTCATTCTTGCTTGTGTATATAGTTTCATTTGCTAGAATTAATACCTTTCTATTTAAACAGTAGTTGATAATTGTTTCTATTGTATATACTGTTCCTTTGTTAGAGTTAAAACCCTTTTTTTATTTAAACAAAAAGTAAAAGTGGAATTATATTTTTCTACACCATAAAGATATGTCACTTTAATTGGTTTAATAAAAAACTAAATGGCCAATATGTAGGCAGGATTTCTGGGCATAGAAAACTCTGGGAAGAAGAAAAGCAGAGATGCCAGGGCACTCAGAATAAGCAATATGGGTATTAAAATGTAAAAGTAACTGATCCATAAAAATAATGTATATTAAAAGATATGGATTCGTTTAATTTATAAAACTAGTTAGAAACAATTCTAAGCCATTGACAAAAATTTCATAATTAATAATAAATCTTTGTGTTATTATTATTATCCAATGGTCCCAACTAAGAAGTCTGAAAACAGTTAGTAGTTAGTTATCTATAATAATCAAACTCAGTCATGTTATGTATATTTATATGGTCAAACAGAGACATATTTTTAGTAGAAACATAATCTTCAGACACTTCAGAATATATCACTTAAATATTTTAATAACATAAAGCTTTTCATGACACTTCAGCTCTTGGAAAAACCAATTTTCTTCAAAAGAGGGTGAAAGACATTGAAGAGCATTCATATAGAATTTCCTTTAATTTTCACTTAGTCACTGGGCAAAGAGACTGGATTTTCCTCCACTGCTAACAGAATGCTGTCCAAACTGGACACTCAGGACAGAAAAGAAGGTAATTAATGAAGACATATGCCAAGACATAGTAGCATAGTACTTCAAAATTTCTGCTTCACAGAATTGTTTGTCAGATATCTGTACATAGACCAAAGATGGATGCCCCACTGTTGCAGGGGAGCCTTCTTTGGGTAACTGTCCCAGAAGCTAGATATCTCTTTAGAAGTTGCTTGCTTTTTACTTCCTGCTTATTCAGATAATATTATATCCTTCTTGAGTTTCTGATGGGCCTGAAGATTAGATAGTTATAATTACAGTTGTGTGTAATTTTGGTATAGAGTAATTCAAACACAACACTTTGGACTCACCAAGATGAGATAGACAATGGAGTTTTTCCTTTAATTTACCAAATATTAACGAGTTGAACGTTGTGAATGTATTTCTTACCTAATTATTGTACTTATTCCATGTAGTTTTACCATGTTAGAGTTAGAAACTTTCCTTTTTATTTAGACAATAAATGAATGATACAGGAAAATTGTTTGCACAGGCCCTCCATGGTGCCAATAAAGCCACCTTGAATCAAGAACAAAGCCAGTAATTGGCTGACCTCAATGAGCCTTAGAGATGTTGGAGGACTGAAGAAGTAGAATAGAGATGGACCCAGTGAATGAAGTAGGGTTTGAGAGAGATTTACAGGGCTTTTAAATTAGGAAAACATAAAGAGTAGGGTCAGTTGGTCCCTCCTCTACGGTTTCTTAAGTTTATTGGGTTTTTAACTCAATTTCTGACTAAGATTTTATTAATACTAGAATAATTTATATAAACTCTATAGAACATAGTCTAGCAAACACTTTCATTTTTAGCTCTTTAATATTTATTTTGGATTTCTGATGTGAAGATCTTAGAACCTGAGACAATATTTGTATTATATTTAAAGCTACAAATTTACATTTATGGGTGGCAGCCACAAACAATTCATATTCCATTTCTTGCTGTATATTTGGAGGTCTTTCATTGTACTGGATACATGTCTCAATTTGCCTTAAAAAGGTTTGTGTGATCAACTGTGGGCCTACTTCAATCTACCTCATTATTCTTTCCCCTGGCTTAGGTACAGCTGCCTTCCTGGATGCCCATAAGATTCATACTCTTTCCTTTAGCATGTGTACAATTCTCTTCCAAGAAAATAAGTTCTCTACTTGCTGGAAGAATAGTAAGTATTCACAACCACTGAGCCTACTCTCTAGCCCCAATAATATAATTATTTATTGAATTAAATTTCCTGGCTTTGAAGAATTTCATTAGAAGTTTCTAAAAGCCAATAGCCATGGGATACTATTGTAGAGACATGTTGGCACTATGTCAATTTCATGAATATGCCTACATGCACAGCTTGTTATTGTATTGCCTATCAACCACAGCTAAATGCAGGGCTTGTATAAAAATACATGCTGACTAAATGACAAGATTATGAGACATTTACATGTGAGAGAAACCAGAGGACCAGAGAAGTTCTTAATGTGTCTAAGTTTACAACCTGATAAGACCCCATTACTCAATTTAAACTATTTTTGATATCAACCTTTGAAGAATTTTAATTAAATTGGTATAAATTTAATTTATGACTGAATGTTAAACATTTAATACCAGAACAGATCCCAGGATTCAAATTAAAGTATTGTGGACATCACATTTGACCAGTTACTGTAAAACTTTTATCATTCACACACTAAAAATTAGTGCCTGAATATATAGTTTATTGGAACACTAAGTACACTGGAGAAATTTAATATATATATATATATATATATATATATATATATATATATATATATATATATATATATATATATATATATATATATATATATAAAACAGGCCAGGCAGAAAAGGTATCCGGGAAGAAAAGATGTCAATTTAGATAAATACATAAATGAAAGATAGGGCAATTAACATTGTCATTGGAAAATAGTATGCAGCCCTTATGGGAATGCTGAAATTTTAATCAAGAGGAAGCAAATGTTGATGGAACTTGGAATAGTTTCTCTCATTCCAAGATGACTCTCAATATAAAAAGTAACATCAGTAATGTGTTGATCCTCTTTGAAGGCTCTGTGGCCTACTGTCATTTTTTAAATGCTACTGGAAAAGCTGATTTCCCTAAGTTATTCCACTTCAACACCAGTTCCTGAAAACAAAGTTATCCTACCTAATAACTAATAAATTAACTGAATGTTAAACAGCACTTTAATTTTGTTTTATTAATGTTCACTAAACAACTTTTAAAAAGTTGATTCTGTCAAGCTTACGATTTTTAATTAAAATGGAAAGAAGCAATGATGCTTAATTTGTAAACATGGAACTTTAGACAGAAAATAGATAAAATTTACTGTGCATATCTCAGGGGGAAATGCATTTAGCATTTAATTAAAACTTTAGAATTTTAAAATGTCTTTTTTGAGACATAAAAAAACTACTTCATTCTATAAACCTCCTGTGAATGGGAAAGTGTTATAGAGCTGTAAACATTGATGATGCTTTTAGTTATTGTACCATGCACACATAAATGTATTATAAAGACAACACTCTGCAGAAATAACACTATCTTAGAGTTGAATGGCATTGTTTTAGTTTTGACTTGAGTTTTATCACTGCTGTGGGATTATGCTTTTGTACACTGTAAAGTTTTTTTTTTTTTTTAACTATAAATATCAGTTTAACAAAATGCTGATTGGCCAGAAGCTAGACAGTAAGTAGAGGCATCAACCAGAATAAGAAAATTCTGGGAAGTAGAAAAGCAGAGAGAAGGAAATGCCCTCCAAATGGAGAAAGAGGAAGATAAGAATGCTGAACTGAGAAACAGGTACAAAGCCATGTGACTAAATGTGGATAAGAAATATGATTGGGAGGAGGGAAAGGAGGGGACACATAAAAAAAAGACTTTTTTTATAAGTAATAAATTAAAAAATAAATATAGCTTACCTTAAAGTATGAATAAGATAGCAATATGCCTAAGCGATAGGCCAAATAGCTTATAATGAATATCAACCTTTGTGTGAATATTTGGAACTAAATGACCATGGGACTATGGGTCTGAACGTCGGGGCTAGGCTGGGCCAGAAACTTCTGACTACATACTGGTGTCATAGTTCTAAAGTTGTCCTTGTGATCTTTAAAAGATTTATTTCAGATCCATGGTGGCAAATTTGTAACTCAAAGGCTTTGAGAAAATAAGAGTTCTTCTTATGCTTAGCCTCTAAAGAGACATGACAATTTAACAGTTGTACTTCTAGTACATTTTATTTCCTGAAGTTAAGTACTATTCATAGCATAACTGGTAAAACTTACCTTACATTACCTTACATTATAATGTGGTTTGAGGGGTAAAAGTATACATAATCTGAGGTTACTTCAGAATATGTGGAGAGCTTATTATATAGGAGAGTTTAGAAAGGGATTAAAAATATGACTATATCCCAGAATCATTTCGTTTTTAAAAGAATTTTATCTATACCTGGGCTAAATAGACAGTAACTAAAATGCTCTCTATGAATTCAGAGCTTCCTTCTATGTCTCTTCCTTAGCTCAATCCAATTTCTTTTGAACTATCTTTTATATTTGATTTTTAATATATACCTCTTTAATTTCTCTTCTGGGTATTTATTGAAATATGTAATTATATGTAATAGTACTGAGGAACATATGCTTTTTAACTAGAATAATGGTGTTATAAATGTTCTCACTTTCTACTTTTCCATGTATGTGTGAAGTGGTGATATATTGTATGTTTAATCAAAATAGTTTGGAATATCCGAGGACAGAGTAACCACCAGAGCCAAGCCACAAAGACCAAGAAGTGGTACCACTCCATTAATCCCATCGCTCTGGTGGCAGAAATACATAGGATTTCTGTGAGTTCAAGGCCAAATGAGCGAGCTGTTAGTGGCACCCACCTTTAATCCTAGCACTAAGAGTTGATCTGTGAATTGAAGTAACTGGACAGGGAAAGAAAGATTAGGAGAGGACAGAAATTCTCCCCGTTTTCTTGCATACCCAGTCAATCGACCTGTTCAACCTAAGTAGTTGGCTGGGTAAGGGTTGGCTGTGGTTTGTTCCTTCTCTCTATGATATTTCAACTTTTCTCCAATATCTGGCTCCATATTTTATTATATACTAAGTAGAATTCATGCACTAATATGATGTAGTATACTCAGTTTATAAATCTGACTATGACAATGAATCATATTTTATCACATATATACATTATATACTATATTGTACTTAATGATTCCTATGAAAATAGATATATAAGTTGTTGCCACCAGCTAACTTTTTACCAAAAAGCATTGTTATTAAACATTCTCTGAAATTTTCTTTATAGTTTCATGTGAGATTATCTCATTATAAACACTGCAATGGGATTTTGTGGCCTTAATCTCCTCCCTAATGAATGTATAAGTTAGTCACATCCCAGCAGTGAGAAATGTTGATAGCATTCTTATGATGTATTAGTATTTTCAGATTTTTAAAGAAAATTCTCTTTCATTCTAATTATCTATTTAATTATAAAATCATATGGGTATGATCATATTTATTTTTATTACAATATATGTAGGCTCTATATAATAATGGACTACATGAATTTGATTTGACAGTGTTAAACATGTGATTGACTGCTGTTACAAAATCATTAGTCAATGATATTATGATACTATGATTGTTATCTATTAAATTAATTTTAAATTGTTCACTCTATACGTATAAGTAAATTGACTTCAGGTTTTTCTCTCTACATCACTTTTAACTTGTTTGATATCAATACTGTGATTAATTACATAAAAGGAATTCGTTAATGATAAACATTTCTACATGTCTCTTTATGAACTCATGATTTCACTTCATTTAAAATTGTCAATAATATTACTTTAATTTAATCATATGCAATAAATGTAATTATTTAACAATAAGAAAGTAAATAGAGTAGAATAATAAAGTATTGAATGTTCTATGTTTGTTAATTATAAAGTTCAGACTAAAACATACTGTTTGGATCATACACACTCACACATTTGTGTGTCTATATTATCTGAATTTTCTTTAGATTTTGTTTTCTGAAAGCAAAAATTAATTTCAGTTACTAATAAGCAAGCAACTTTGGTCAAGAATATGATATTCTCCCAGACTGAGTGTCACCCAACTAAACACCCAGCCTCCATCACTTCTCACTAGGACCAACAGTGGTTGAGAATACTTCAAAAGGGTAAATTTGGAAACAATCTCATCAGCAGGTCTTGAAAGTCTGTATTGATCAAAGAGGAGAACTGCTTTGTCCTTACATACTACATGGTCTGGAATAAACTAGGAATGTTTAACCCTCTATAGGTCTATATTGTTAGCTCCATGGGGTGGGGAATACCTGTGGAAGCATGAGGGCATAACCCAGGGACCTTGAGCATCTGGAGTCAGAGCAGGTAGTACCTCAAATTATTCAGACACATTTTCTCCAGAGTCAGTATCTGTAAGAAGCACTATATCCAAAGCCTTTGCATATATTGTGACTCAGAGGGTGATGAATGGAAAAGTTCCTGGATAACATGTAGCAGAATAACTTTGGGCTTTAGTTTTCAGGTACCATGTCTTCACAGAAACTAATTGGTAACTTCTCTTCCAGTGTGTTTCTATAAATACTGTCTCCCCTAGGGTGCCTCTATACATTTGTAGCTTATCCTCCTGAACTTCTCTAGCAGAGTAAAACTTTGGCCCAAATACTAGTTCTAAAATACAGCTGAGAATGAGTATCTTTAAAAATCATGAAGGCCTTATTTTTAAGACAATAAAAAATTAGTTTAAATTTTTATCTGAATGCTGAAAATTGACTTTTAAAGATCAAATGACTACTTAAAGAAAATTCATACATCAGCAATTTTAAAACTGATCCTAGGTAAGAAGGAGTCTTGCATACTTTGTGAAATACAATACTTATCTTTTGTGTGCTCTATAACTATCCATGTTGTAACTGTTAGAAATATGTATTTTGATTGGATAATACCACTAAAGGTTGTGTACTATAAATTAATTTATAATATGATACATATTAAAAGATTGATGAGCTAATCTTATGAAAGTTACACATAGTAAAAAACAAAATAGTTCTATTGAATTGAGTAAATGAAGTTTAAAACCAGAAGTTTGTAGCAGTAATTCAGGGCAGTGAGTTTCTTTTCTGAACCATTTTCCATAGGGAAATGTTTGATTACAATAGCATAAAAACAACCCCCCCCCAAAAAAAAACCTCAGCTAATTCTGCATTTACACAAAGTAAGTGATGATGAGACTGGGCAGAAAGCTCTGCAAGCTCCTCTTTAGTCTAAGACAGAAATACATTTTCTAAGCCCATCTGCCGAACAGCCTCAGTATGGGTTATAGCACATAAAACTGAACTTCAGTTTACAATAGCCCACTTGATGGGATTAAAAAGGCCTGTCTTATTGCTTAGTTGTTATCAACAAATGAGTCTCAAAGGTAGGATTCTGCCAGGGAGAAAGTCGGGTTATATATTAATTGGCCTTTCAGCCATTTCAATTACATGTGTTTAAAGTCAATGGATTTCAAGAGGCACAGAAGTAGGTTTTTGCATGTTCTCCATCTCTCCAGAGTCTTCTCATTAGAATTCCTTTAGAATTTTTTATTTAAGCTTTATGTTTTACTAAGGAGAACAGAGGGAATGTTTTGAAGGAAAATAAGGTGGCCAATAAGACAAGATGGGACTGTAGAAACAGTCCGATGTGTCAGAAGATTTGAGTTTTAACCAGCTTTACCCTCCTGTGCAAGTAAAGGGGTAATTTGCTTTGTCTATGCTTTGAGATTCTTTTTTCTTCTGTTAAAATAGTCAATGTTACAATATTTGTTGTTCAAAAAGATATTTTCAAGGAAGATATACTGAGAAATAAATATAAGGTTATTACAGTATTTTTAAAGAACACGTATTTCTGCAAAAATAATGGAATCGTTAAAACAGTAGAAGCACAACACTTTTGTCCATTGTGTCTTCTATGCTTCATTAAGCTTGCACATAGGAGAAGACACGGAGAAAGAAGACACACTGTACTGAAACACATTGCTACAGATATCAATGGAAGAGGAATGCATCAATGTGGTAGCAAAGGAGCCACTGTGTCATGAGATTGGTCATTTCATTTTTCCTAAGGTAAGAATTCCTATTTTATTTTCACCTCTTTCAATGAACAATCATATTTCATGCTGTACAATTATTTCACTTATCTATAGTATGTAGGCGGAGTGTACTCAGAAGGCACCAATACCGGATAGATATTTATTAAAATATAAACCAACACTCAAGGTACAGGTAACAGTTTATAGTAGCACCTGAACAGGGACTGGAGTCTGGAATGGTGGAAGAGTGATGGACAGACAATGGATTCCGATCCTGTCTCCCCAACAGCCAGGAACCAGGAAGACAGTGTCTCCTGTTCCAGAAGCCCCTTTTCAATGGGGTTTCCATGCCCCCTTCAGGGGCCCGGGACCCTGGATAAGTGTCTTTTGACCTTACCAGCTGACACCTGAATCCCACTACAATAGTCTGATAGGTTACTTTGAATGTGTAAAAATTCAGTTATTCTCATATCTTCCTAGATTATATTAATCTATGTTGATGCAGATATCTGCACATATATACATATCTCTATACATAGATATGTTAGAATACTCAGCACATAAAATCAAAATTGAATCTGAGTCACATAAAATTGAGGCTATGACAAGGAAAATTATAAGCATAGATAATGCATATTTTAAATGAGTCATGTTGCTAGGGATTGTTAATCATTCACTGTTATATAATTGTTACTATGTTATATAATTGTTACTTGAGTTAAGATTCTTGGAGGCTCCAGGCCAGACTTTTTTACATTGTCATGCTCCCTTGCTGGAGGTATGGTAGATAAACTCCTATTTACTCTCCTTGTCCCTGTTCATAAACAACCTCCATAAGATGGAAGTGATATCAAGAGGAGGCACGGTCTATTTCAGTTCATTTCTCTTACACAGATTTTGATCTTTGCCCTTTAATTCACTGTGATGTTCATCACCACAGACAAGTGATTTGCCGACACTTCTGCTTCTTGTCATACCATGCAGAAAACTTTTATAACAACGAGGACATTTAGCCACTGAACTTCCCTCTCCTGTGAATAATCCATTAATTAGTGACAGACTGGATACAAATTGTCAAAATACCCACATGAATTGCACAGATATGAAGGCCAATCAACACCTTATTTTACTTGCAGTCTGTTGAACAATGAGGTTAACCACATTCTATTAAAACTTATTAGAATGAGAAATGTAACAATGTAATGTAGATATTGAAACTGTCAACTTACCCTCTGAATAAAGGCGTTTAAATCCCTTTATCGTTTTCAGAACCATTTATGCTGAAATGAAGCTAGCAACAGGAATCCATCCTGTGTGCCGTCCATATAGGACATAATTCATATGGTTGATTGTCAGTGTTCTGGGCACTTGGCTGGAAAGATTATTTGCTCTTATAATTACAATTATATAGATGAATTGATCTGGATCTATTATATATCAGGATCATTAGGTGGATGCACTATTCTTGAAATTATGGAATCAATAAAATACTTGTGTTAACAATTAAACAGTTTTACAAAATGAATATAACCATTAAAACATGTAATTTTTTGTTTCTTTCAATAACCAATAAAAATAAAGCAATAACATTCTGTATGCATGCATAATTTTTAGCCTATATATCAAGTTCTTTTAACAAATGGAAATTCAAACATATCTGAATAATGTGCCACTTCTGTAAAGTAAAGTCTTTATGTAAAGGATGCTTATCAGAAACAGACAGAAGGAATTTTATTTGGAACGAATGATACAGGATTAATGTAATATATGTACACTGCATTAGAGAGACATATAACCATAATTCAGTTTAGACAGAATTCTCCCACTACCAGTCAGAATGACATTTTGGGGCACTCACTTCAAACATTTTCACATTTGGGATGGCAGCTGATTCTAACCACAGATGGTAACAGTGCTTCCATGAACAAAGTCAGCAGCCACTCCAAAGTTAGCAGCTCAAAGGAAAGCACCTGCCATGCACCTCTCCTGCAAGCAACTGATACTGACTCTTCCATATGCTTCAGAAAATAATCCCTTGACTTTTGTCAATTGGCCCAGTAGCTTTTGTGGCAGAAGAGAGGGTGAAGTTAAGTATCAGAAGTATTCTTTCTACAAAGTGTGATCATCCCAAGGAATACAGGAAGATAAAGAATAGGGAAACCATTGCTACTCATACAACATTAGTTAAATATGTTTTACAGATAGAAAGAGCTTGGTGCTTCATAAATAATTTACCTTGAAAAATATTCAAAATGTCAAACTTCTGGGGCTAGAAACATGGCTCAAAGGAAAAAGTGCTTTCTGTGAAAGCACAAGCAGTAGGGTTTGAATCCCTTGGATAGACTGGAATGAACATCTACCTAAGGTCCCTCCCAATGCTCAGAAGGTAGGCACTGGAAATGACCTTAGGCAAGCTCACTGGCTAAACCAGCTAAATAAGAAAGGTGGGTTCAGTGAGAGACCCTGGCTCCCAAAATAAAATGGAAAGTTAACAAGGAGCAGAGCACATATGACCTTAACTTCTGGCCTCCACATTCATATGTACAGATCATCATACCTATCCCATGCCCAGAGGTGCACATGCAAACCTTCAGGCACACATGCCATGTGCATAAATGCAATCAATTTTTAGATACTTTTGAAATCTCTATCTCCTTTTAAACATCAAGACACACAATAGATTGTTAAATGTTTCAAGAATTTATGAATTTCTAAAATCTTCCTTCTTAAATACCTGTATAATTATTTTCCATGAAGGGTGTTTTAAGGCACCTTGTCTTATAAAACCCTAGTGTTACAAATAACTTATGTTTATTAATTTTAGGGTACTCATTTAAGGGAATTTAGTCATATCCTTAAGTTCTACAAAGAAGAATCCTTCAGATAGGCTCCAGGACAATAGAGAAATTTATATTTTCATATTTTGTTAAATTTATTACTTCCTCGGTGTCCCTAACACATAGTAGGTCCTGAGATGAGCATTTACTGCATGAGTTATAAACATCTGGCTGGCACTGAAGCTGATTCTATTCTTTTTCAATCCTTTTTACAATATCTACCTTTCTTGCTGTCTGCTAACTCATCTGACAAGTATTGATTCTCTGCTTTTGTTTTCTCCTGAAAACACATGAGTGTGTAGGTATTTAATTGTTTGTTTACCAAATGGTTTATGTCCTGGGCTGTTCTCCAACATGAGTATATCTGTATCTTATTTCTAGTTTCTCAGTTCTTCTGATCTGACACTAATGTGGAAATAACTTCATTTGCTCAAAGGGACTTAAATATTTGCTTCCCCCAGAGCATTGACCTCATCCTCTTGTGACCCAGGCTGTTGTAGCTGAGGCTTAGATACAGGTCCTTCCCACCAGCAATTAGAGAAATATGGCCATTTCTCCCTTATGTTATCTCAATATGTCCTTTTTTTCTCTTAGGGAAAAAATGCATTTATCAGAAAACCAAAGAGGCAGCAATTCACTGTTACCAGAGCACAGTAATCCAGCATAAGAAATACTGCCAACTTCTAGGACAGACAATAGTGTACAGGAGAATACTGGACAGCTGCTGCAGGAGGGGTGAGCTGGCAGAGCAGATGAGAGACTCAAAAGCTTTTCTGTTCTATAATTCAGGCAAACTAGATGCCGAAACATAATTAAGGCTCAGCCTCATTTCTGTTCCCTTACAGAATCAGGCTACAATGATGGACACAGAAAAAAGAATGGAAAGGATGATTGGTACCCTGAGGTGGCATGAATATAATGTATTAATTTCCCCACAGCATTTTTCTGACTGAACGTGCTGTGTTGAATGTAGAGAGTCTGAGACCAAGTGCCAATCATTCTGTGACTGCCACAATACTTACACTCTCTCTACAATAATGACATCCTTGTACACATAGATATTATTCTAGGTGTTTTCAGTTTTCTTGTTTTGATGCCAAAGAACCGCAACTTAACTGTGTACTACTAGAGAAAATAAACAATGACATGTAAATAGAATATTCTACAATATTAGGAGCAGTTTTAAAGTTACAGGCTGTCATTGAGGAGAAAAAGAACGTTCTCTAAAATTTCAAGAGCAATTTGACCATATTGTTTCTTTAACGTGTGCATGTGTGTGTTTTCGGGGGGGGGCGTTTACACATACAGAGAATGTATGCATGTATGTATGTATGTATGTATGTATGTATGTATGTATGTATGCAACATATTATATACCATGACAAGCAGAAAGAAGCCAAAACCTAGAACTCCTAGGAAAGATAAAATTTGTACTGCATATCCTTTTGGTTTACTGGTAAATATTTAACCATTTGCTTGTTTTAAAAACAAGGATGCCCTTTTAGACAAAACATAAGTCATAAACAAAAGAAAGGCAGAGGAAGTATTCTACACAGTTTTTATCTGAATGCATAATTCATGTTATGTTTACCATTATTCTATTTTATTTGCATGGTAGAAGACCCTGTCTGAGGTCTAGGCCTAGAGAGGATTCAAGAAACCGAATAATATTTTTAAGTATATCTACTTATAACTATTTTTCTCTGGAGTGCACTTATAGTTCCCATACATTCTTTAAATTCTGTTTAGACAGATTTTGTAAAACACTTTGTAAAATTTTTGCAAACTCCTTAGGTTACATAGCCTATCATTTGATAAAACAGCTGAGTGTGACATGTTTGCTTGGCAGACTGATAAATATTCATTGTTTTAGGTGAATACTTTGGTCTGTAATCTATCTCATAGTTGTGTGAAATGAATCTGGAATGAGGAGAGCTTCTGCTGTGTCTTCTAAGGAGAAAACTCTAGACCTAATTTCCAGTTAGCCTGTGAGTCCTTGAGGCACAAAACAAATAGAATACACATTTTTGAAACACCTATTTATTGAAGAATTATTGATTTTTGTAATAAAACAAATACTGGATATACAACATTTGAGCTTACGTTTCATTCTACATTTAAAACAACTTTCATTTTTGAGTCTTATATTATCTTTAATTATGTATATGAGTGTGTGTCTTTGTGTGAAGTTAGTACAGATGTCCCAGAGGCCAGAGATATTGCTGAATCTCCTGGAGCTGGAGTTACAGGCAGTTTTTAGATGCACAATGTAGATATTAGGAATAAACTTGGGTCCTCTATAACAATAGCAGATGATGAACCATCATCACCTTATCTTACTGATGTAGCTTTTTATGTAAAAATGTTTTATATGATAGAAAGGAGTCTGATTATTGGTTGAATACTCAAAACCCAAAGAATTCATTTTCTTGATGTAGCCTTCATAAAAGAATGATAATACTTAAAAACATTTCTTTACTTTTATCAGTTATTTATAATTTATAATGATATTTTGGGAAAATGAAATTTTATAAAAATGCTCAATTAAAATTATATAAAGTGCAAATGAAATGTGAAGTCAAGAACAAGAAAATAAATAATATCAAGAGAGGAATACAACTAATAATCTGCTGACAGCAAACATTTTACACGGCGATACCTTAAATGTACAAATTAAAAGTTGTCTTTTAACTTAGAAAATAATATAGAAATAAATTAGAATGAAAAAAAAATCCCAACTATGTGTGGTCCACAAGAATCAAGTTTAAAATTAAAATAAATATGTTAAGATAAATGGAAAAATATCATTCTACTATGATCAAAAGAATAAGGTATAGGCTATTTTAATTACAGACAAAAAGACAGCTGAAGAACTAGTAAGGTTACCAGGAATAAGCCTCACAAAATGACAAGGTGTCCAATTATTCAAGAAATATCAATCTAGTGCGAGAGTCTTAATAATAGAGCAGCAGAAAGCATAACATATAGCCAGGATCATGAAAATAGATCAGTCAATTATTATACTTTCACAATAGTAATTTTTTTTATCAGAAATGAATCAGGCGGGAAAATTATGGGGAGAACTTGAGAGCTCCATCATTCGGCTGGATACTCTCACTATCTATAAATTACATCTAACCAAAGTAAATTACTCAAGTTTATCATAAACATTAAAGAAAATAGACCAGATTTTGTGCCATAAAGCTCATTATACCAACTTTAAAACAATGGAAATCATACACCATCTACTTTTTAGCATGAATAACATCAAATAATATTTTAATAACAGATCATTAGTAAATCCTCCAAACATTTGGAAATTTAAATAATCTGCTAAATAGTACAGAGAGTAGTAAAAAATAAACTCAATAGAGATATGAAAATTATATTTTAAGCTAAATAAAAATTCAAAAATACATACAAACAAAATCTGTAGAAGTAAGAGAAAGTAGTGCTTGAAGTTGAGGAATTTACATCACAAAATGAGTTTGGAAAAAAGAATTGACACTTTATTATTAGATGTAACCTCAAAAAAAAAAATAAGAAAAAAAAACCAAGAATACCTTAAACTAAGATGTAAACTATGTATTACAATTTCACAGACTTCAAGGTAATATAAAATAGTCAGTTTTGCTCACATATCAATGAACAAGTCAAATTTCAAGTTAAAAGTTCATAATTGTCGCTATTAATTACATTACCACTCCAAATTATAAACATTTATGTATCAAGCTAAAATAAAACAGCACACGGTCTATCTAAAGAAATTTATATAAAATTTTAAGGAAAGAGGTGGAATAACAAAATAAATTGAGATTTATATTCATTATTTAGATGATTTAATATTGTCATGATGTTCACTTTTTATAGGTTTATTTGTAGGTTGAGGACAGTCTCAACCCAATTCTCAGCAAGTTATTTCAAAGTTACAGAACAAACCTAAAGGATAGCCAAATAGATATTATGTAAGAAGCACAAAGACCAGATACAATTTGACCCCAAGAACTACAAAAAATCATGAGAATTTTTAAAATTCCAGTCTAATATGCCAATGGAAGTATAGCAAACCCAGGAACAGGCAAACCTATTTGATGGACTGTTTCCAAAATGACAAGAAAAAATATGTAGCAAAATAATCTCTTCAATAAATGGTTCTGGAGCAACTGTATGCATATAAAGAAAATGACTGGCAGACACAAGCTGCAAACCACAACCCCTGAAAAGCTTGAGATCAGAAGGAACTTAAGAGAGACATCCAATGATTCCCCTAGAAGAGAAAATAAAGAAGATCTCCTTAGCAAATTGGGGTCATAACAGGTTGCAACCAAGAAGAGTTGGGAACAAATCATAAAAGGAGATGGTTGAGTGAGAGGAGCAACAAAGAGGGAGGAAAAAGAGATGGATATCTCCAGAGAGGAAGCCAATGAGGAGTTGGGAAAAGACCGGGTGCTAGGGAAACCACGAAAACTCATAGGATGTCCCTGGCTAGGTCTCTAACCAATAGTGGAGGGGGTGCCTAAACAGGACTTCCCCTATGATCAAATGAATAACCACCTTAAGTGCCATCGCAGAACCTACAGCCAACAATGAATAGAGGTGGAGGCAGAGATCCATGGCTGAGCACTGGGTTGAGCTCCTGGTCCAGGTAAGAGCAGGTGAGGAGAGTCTGTATGAGCAAGGGGATAGGGACTATGAGGAAAATTCCCACAATGATGATTGGCTGGAGCTCCAGGGAGCTTGCTGAATAAAGAATAGCCACTGGAGATCCATCAGGAAAAGGAGCTCAGCCCTTCAAAGGTAGGCAACTGTCTATTGGCATGGGCAATATGTGGAGCCTCGAGAGGTGGGATCAGACTGCATTCCTATGTGTGAGCTAGCACCTTGGAGCTCATTTCCTGTAGAGGAACACCTAACCCAGTTTTGATTTTGGGATGAGGAAATTGGACTTGCCTGGAGTAGATATGCCACGCTGAGCTAAACCTCCTTGGGACTTCTTGGG
This sequence comes from Phyllotis vaccarum, assembly GCA_033318265.1. Lineage (NCBI taxonomy): Eukaryota > Metazoa > Chordata > Mammalia > Rodentia > Cricetidae > Phyllotis > Phyllotis vaccarum. The sequence goes on along the minus strand of JARWLC010000004.1, from coordinate 11,770,140 downwards.
GGGGATGAGTAGATGGGGAGGGGAAAGGCTGAAGGCTGATTCCAAGGGATTGGGAGGAGGGAAGAGAGGGGGGCCAGGGGGATACCTAGATTTTAAAAAGACATTTTTTTAAATAAAAGAATAATAAAATGAAGAAATAAAATTAATTCAAGCTAGAGGTGTAGCCCAGTTGCCAGAGTACTTTTCTACCATGTATAGAACCCCAGTTTGATTTAGGTATCACATAAACTGAGCATAGGTACCCATCTCTATCGTTCCAGAACTCATACAGAAAGATTCACAGAAGGTCAATATCATTCACTACTACATAGGAAGTGAAAGGCCAGCCTGTGGTCAATGGCATACTGTCTCAAAACAAGCCAAGAAAAGCATAACTCAATCGAACCAGAAACATAAGCATAACAGTTTCTTAAAATGCACAATTGTGTTAACAAAATGGATAAAAGAACTAAGATAATATTAGGTTTGATAAAGACTTTTAAAACACACACCACAGACAGGATCCATGGAACAATTAAGTAAGAGGCTAAAATTCAAGAATTTCTTTAAAAAAACCTTTTATAACAGACAACGTAAAAAGGAGAAGGGAGCCCAGACAGGAAGAGTATATTTTCAAAAGGCATTTTATAAAAGAACATTTTCCAAACTATGAAAATACTCTTAAAACTTCACAGCAATACAACATAAAACATAATTGAAAATTTGGGCAAATTCTTCCTTTGAAACATAAAATAATATGATATCATTATTTTTAGAGGAGAAAATATAAGAAAAATATGACCTTGACACCAGACTCATGTGAGAATTTAATAAAAGCTCCAAAAGTTTCAGATATATCAGAGGGAATCTACTCACAGTCTATGTGAGGTTTTAATAAAAGGTCCAGAAATTTCAGAGATCTAACCACAGTCAGTCTAGGACGATCAGAGAGTGGTGATTTACACCTTTAATCCCAGCACAGGGAGTACCCTGGGAGTGGTGACCTATGCCCTTAATCCCAAATAAGTCGAGGTCATTTTAGATTATAGAAGGAATTCTAGGCTCCCAGGTTGGCAGTGGTTGGGTCATGCATTAATTTACCAAGAGAGTATTTAAGGCTTAAGGAGAGCATAGAAAGAGATGAGAGGAAGCCAAGGGAAGCCAGGCTGAGGAAGCTGGAAGACAGCTGGGTAAGATCTGACTGTGCTGTTTATTCTCTCTAATATCTCCGACTTTCTCAGAGATCTATCCCTAAGTCTCATTTAGTCATGCAACAGTCTCATACACATGTATCCTCTTTGGAAGGCAAATGAGAATATAAAAAGATATTCAGAGCTTTTACATCACTTGCATTTTGTAAAGAAAATAATAAGATATCCCACTAAGATATTATATTGACTACAGTTTAAACTAGTTAAACCACAAAATTTGTCCACAACTGTGAAATCACCAGAAATATCATTTACTACTGGTGGATCTGCAAAATGGTACAATCATGTTGGCAGGTATTTTGACAGTTCCTAAAGAATCCAAGCATGCTTTTATTATGCGATTCAGAAACCTGTTCATTTATATTTACATAATGAATTGAAAACTTTGGTCCACAAAATGTTCTTGCACATGGCTATTCACAGCAGTTTAAATAATTGTCAGAACCTGTAAATGATTGCATGCTCCTTCAGTAAGTCCTCCAGCATGTAACAAGCTTTCGTACTTCCCAACAACAGAATTTCATTCAATGCAAAAAAGTAATAAGGTCTCAAGTTATAAAACATCACTCTTGACATTCCAATCTGTATTTCTAAGTGAAAGAGTTCATCTTCAGTCATGACTCACTGTATAAATCCAACTATAAGAATTCTGAAAAAGCTATAGAGATGTAAGACATTAATGTCCTTGGGATCGAGTGAGGAGAGAGATGAACATGGACTTTAAAAGTGTGAACCTATTGTGTAGGCTATTACAGATAAACACACATGTCATTTTATTTTGGTCAAATTCTATTAGGTCTATAGTGCCAACTATGAGTCCTAAGATTCACTACAAATGAGATAATCAAGATGTGTTAATGTAAGGTCATATGTTATAGCAAATATACTCCGATGGGGATGCTGATGGTGGAAGAAGTTGGGCTTTGGGATAACCGTGGATACATAAGAACTCTGTATCTTCGCTGAAACTTTTCTGGGACCTTAAAAGTTCCCTAAAAATAGGCTTATTAGTTGAATAGAGCAGTTCAGTATGAAACGTTTCATAAACCTTTTAGCTAGCTTTGTATGTGAGTATCTATTTTGTAATCAATAGGCAGAAACATCAGTCTTTCCCCTCAAGGGGCTGGGAAAGGAACAAAGTGTGTGGTTAATGGATAGAGCTGGGTGGAGGTATACCTACCACCACAAAGTTTTTACTGCTTCCTATAAACAGAGACTCTAGTTAATTATATGCAAATAAGCCTCACTAACAAACACCTAAATAACTCAGGCTTGTCTTCATTAAGCTCCAAGATATAGCACATTTCTCAGGGAATTAGACAAGGAGTATTAATCAAAGATGCTTGTAATTCCTAACAAATTTATTGACTGCTGATCTCAGTGCCACCACCTTCAACAGAAATTCAAATGACAAGAGGCAGAAAGCTGAACAAGCAAGTGCTGATATTCAAAATTTGAAATGAATTTGATCATTCCATTTTGCAATATCCTTTTCTTTTCTTTATTGAAACTTTCTTTGCAGTATACAAACCCATTAGCAATGTTATCTTTCATTTTTGGCTGTGCTCTTAGAATCATGAGCAATTTCTATTTTGCTACAGTCTGTATAGCATTTCAAGGCTAGAAAGAGCATGAAGTTACTCTGTGAACTAAGGGCACAGTGAAAGGTCAGGAAATCAATACAAAAGTAAAGCATTGAAAAGCAAAACTGGATTTTTTCATTATCAGCAGTTGGCTTGAAAGCTGGTTTTCTCTTTACTCCCACACTCTCAGACTTCAGTGGCTTCTTTTTTATTTCCTTTTGGCTGAAGTGGCCCCAGAGTTGCTAATTGGGCTTAATGTCAGCTAAGTGCTTTTGACAAGTCAGTGACTCCTGTAACATAGCTGCCTTTCTGTCTGGGAGTTGTTCAGCTATTTTCTGTTATAAAAAATCCTGTTCTCTGTTGCCCTCTGACTGAATCGAAAGTTTTAAAGTGCAATTTGCCCCTTGTTATTTTCTATTTTAAGACTTTATGGTTGGGTTATATCTCATTCCTGCACTTCATTGATTTATTTCAATTAAGATTCTTCAAGTCCTAGCATCACAATTAGCTGTTGTCACTATTGATTCCCATTCCCAGGGAATGGTACCTGACTTCAGAGTTGATCACTGAAAGTTTAGCATCAGTTCATGAGAGCAACAGGAATCTTCTATCACAGAACTTACCTGTAATAATAATTTCAGCAACTATAGGCACAAGCATATTTACATGGCAGTTGTTATCCTGTGAACTTCAAGATCATTTACATTTTAGTAGCTCTTACCATCATAAAAAATTAAAATGTGCTATCATTCATATACCTCTGCTTTGCAGTTAGAAAAACTAAAAGAAATTTCTGTTGTCCAATTCTTTCAGAGAGTGACAGAGCCACGATGCAAACCAAGAGGACCAGGTTTTGACACCTGTAGTACCTTCGCCAGAAAAATGTGGAGTCCCAACAGCCAGTGTTTAATGACTGGTAACATTCCCCTAAAAGTGGCTCCCTGTTCTGATGAAATAATTTTTGCTCAGGGGCCTTTACTGATTCTGTTTCTAATTTCTGCAATAATTTCGAGCTTTGGAATTGAACTGGATGATGATTGTCATTTATCTAGTGAGTGGGAAAATCAAACCAGAACTCAGAGTTGCTTTGATCTTTACTTAGCATTCTTACCGCTATGGCACTATCACCTGGGAAAGTAGTGGTTCGGCCACCATAAAATTCAACTATGGCTGCTTCACAATGTTAATTTTCATTTGCTTCCACCTACTATTTTAGAATGACAATCATGTCTTTGTACTTACAGGTGTTGTAAGAAGCTAGAGGCTCTCTGGTAGCTGATTCACAGTCTGTAAGCACTCCAGTAAAGGCTCCTTGTGAGCTTTCCTTCCTGCTGACTGACTGCCCAGTGGGATTTGAGTTTTACTCACTTCCCAGTCCTGTGTGCCTAGACACTAACCCAGACAGAGGTGGGGAATTTTCCTATATTTGGAACTCCCAGATGGATCCCCAGAGGGTAGCATTTCAGCAAAGGCACCCTACAGAGTCTCTGGATCTCCTGACCCACTCTGACTGTGTCCATGCAGGGCTAATCCTGTAGATTACAGGTTTCTCCAGTTCCCTTTGTCTCTATAAATTTCTATAGGCATATTTCCCCTCCACAAGAGACATCAAAGCCTTAATGGACAAACACACAATCTACTTGAGAATTAGTGCTCTAAAACAAACTGTTGAACTAGTTTGAAAGAAGAGAATGGTATATTGCTTTCCTGGTACTACCATGCTTGACTGGCAAGTTCAGTCCCCAACAATGCTAAGGGAAAAAGAAAAGGAATAGTTTCCATGTCTTCTGTGTGCTTTCTGAGTAATGTTTCACCTTGTTTGAATTGCTCGTGCCTAACACTTTTTGGAACCTATAACAATGTGATGTGTTTAATGACAGGTGAAGTTTGGGGCCATATGTACATATATCTACCTAATCTAAATATATATATATAGCAGAGCAAGAAATATGGGCATCCATTTTTGTTTGTTAAAAGTTATCTAAGGTGCTGCTCTAAGTCACTTCAGTGATTTAGAAGATTCCTTGAGCATGTCAAGACCATAGTTGCCAAAGCCAACCAAAACCATCAGGTGGCTTTCGGGATGCTCCTAGCCAAATATGTCTTTCCTCTGAGACAGCTAAAGAGTGAGATTTTATAGATTTTGCTAAGGCAGCAGCTCTCAATATGTGAGTTGTGACCCCTTTGGGTGTCAAGCAAACTTTTCTCATTGGTCATATATCAGTTATTCTGCATTTCAGATATTTACATTGGCATTCATATCAGCAGCAAAATTAGTCATGAAGCAGCAATAAAAATAATTTTAGGGTTGGAGTAATCACAACATGAAGGACTGTATTAAAGGGTCAGAGCATTAGAAATATTTAGAAGCACTGTTCTAAGGAGACTATAATTTCTATCAACAAGATAGAAGATGCATAGCTCAGTATACACTTTCTTTCTATTGACAAGTTTACAGCTTGAGTAAGGCAATAGTCTTAGCCAGTCTTCTTACAAACTATAATCACATAGTGCATAAATGCTAGGACCCTTATCTCTGAGCTTGTTCACACAGTTAAAGCATTTAGCACACTTGTCTAAAGGTAAAGATTTGCTTTTTGATGTCCTATAGTATTTTTATATTTTTCAGCTAGCACACTCACTAGTTGACCAGTCAATCACCAGTTTGTTGCATAGAGTTCACTATAATTACTATCACATGTAAGGAAGTTGTAGATGTGTCTGCACCATAGGGCAACTGTTTTTGTTTTTAATCATGGCTAGAGGAGACAGGTCAATGGAGGCAGCTATTTTAATGTATCTTTTCTTTCCATATGAGCTTTTATTCTAATTTATCTGTATTTTAGCCTTTAAGACTATCCACCCACATGGTTTCCAATATCTACCCACTCTACCTATACAGTTTTCTGTGACTTCTCTCCTGAGCTCTTACAATAGTACTCTAGGCTGCTTTTTGAATGCACCATCTTCTCTGTGCACCTATCATATTGTTGCCATGGTGAGATTCATGTTACATACTCAATTCCTGTTACTTTCTATTCAAAATGCTAGGTATAATTTTTCATTGCTTAGCAATAAAACTGTTCTGCCTGTATAATCAAATACAGTTCCCTCTGGGTTTTTGTTTTTTTCATACTCTCTACAAAGGCAAATGTCTTTTGGACCTCCAGTGGCTCCTCTTTCTCATCTCTGGTTTTTGTTCTTTCAACATTACACTTATTTTTTAAAAACTCTTCAAATGCTACTTTTCTTTTTAAAAGATACATTTATTTTTTTTATGCATATGGGTTTTTGGTTGGTTTATATGTCTGTGCATCATGAGCATGGATGTCCATGATGGCCAGGTGAGGGTTTCAGTATCTTTTGAGATGGAGTTGTAGATGGTTGTTAGCTATTCTGTGGCTATTGGGAACCAAAATCTAGAGCAGCAAGTTTGCTTTATGTTTTAGCCAACTTTCCTAGCCATGCTTTTTATTCCATATAATATTTCATGTTTTCTTTGAGAACTTCAATTAGAGTTTGATTATATTAATTCTCCACTTTCCTCTCTTACTCTTTTTACTCATCACCCAGATTCCCAACGCAACTGAATGTGTTCTTGAAGAAAACAAACAAAACAAAATAAAAACCACTGAGTTCAAATTTTGCTACTCTCTACATATGAGTGTGTGTAGTGATATTTTGTGTATCCTCTAAGAAATAAAGCTTGCCTAGAGATCAGAGGGTATAGCTAGCCACATAGTTAGCCCTAGAGGCCAGGCAGTGGTGTCACACTCATTTGATCCTAGCACTCAGAAGGCAGAGATCTATCTGGATTTCTATGAATTCAAAACCACCCTGGACTACATGAGATTAATCCACTATGAAAGAGAAACAGAGCCAGGTAATGGTGGCATACACCTTCAATCCCAGCACTTAGAAGGTTGAGACAGAAAGTGATAAGGCTGGGCAGAGAAAGAAATATAAGGCAGGAGACTGGGGAGACTGGAGTTTAGCTCTGTATTTCCCTTCCTTTTTACGGAGGACTCAAGGCTTTCAGTTTGAGGATTTATGGAGAGATCTTCCCCTTTCAACCTAAAGGTACAATAGTGGTGAAAAGTGTCTCTAGTGGCTTATTCCTCTGCTTCTCTAATCTTTAAGCATTTACCCCAATACCTGGCTCTGGGTTTTTACTACGGTTAATTAGGATTCATGCAACAAGTATGAATACATGGATAACCTACTAAGGACCACATTAATATAGGTAACTGACGCCCCCTTATCTAGCAGAAACCAACTATCAGTATCTAAGGGTAGGGTTATTGGGCCACTTCCCAATCCATGCTAAAAATGTTAACTAGTTTGATCTTGTGCAGGTCTTACTCTACTCTACAGCTTCTCTGACTCTATAAGTGCAACAATTATGTCTTGTCCATAAGACAGACATTTCACAGTAGCATACCCTAGCATATGGCTCTTAAAGTCTTTCTGTACCTTCTTTTACAATGGCCCCTGAGCATTGGATGAAGAAGATATGGCCGCATTTATGCCTAACCATCTCACAGACTTGTTCTCTGTGCTTTGACAGTTGTGAATCTCTGGATTAACTACTGTCCACTGCACAAAGAAGCATTTCCAATGAGGATTCGAGGTACAGGATTTGTTGGGTACAGAGATATATATTTGGAAGGCAGTTTGAATTTAAGATTATTTAGCAAAATAACAATAGTGGGTTTGTCCCTAATACTTATGAGCCTTCCAGCTGTGGGATTTTAGCCAGATCTACAATACTATCCATGATTTCCTACCTGTATAGCAGGACTTAAATCTAATTATAGAGCATTTGGATACTCCATTAACAATCATACCACTACCTCATCTATGGATATCTCTTACAAGGTGAATCATTATTTCAGTTCACAGCATCCACAACTGAGAAATATGCTTAAATACTTTTCTAAATACTAGTATCAGTTTGCATTGGACCTTTTAGTACTAGGAAATATAGTTAGCAGAGGAGAAGCTTCTAGGACAATGCCAACTTGATTTCTTTAAGTCCTATGACCAAAGTGAGTGGTATCTTCAGGAATAGGATCTTAATTTCAAGTTGTCCTTGGTGAGAAAGACCAATGTCAGGTTGAATTATTTTATAGGTCTATGGAATCTTCTTAGTCAACAACTCACAGAAAAGTATTCTGTGCCCAGTACTGGGCATGATGTTTGGCAACCTATGTCCTCTGGGAAAAGAATTATTATAAGACAAGTCCATTTTAAACTATACATATATATGTGTGTGTGTCTGTATTTTAAACTATATATATAATAAAAGTATTATACTATATATAAGCACACATATATTATACATACACACATGTAAATATATGTATCTTAGTTATTTCTTCTCTTACCCTCTCTCCCTTCTCTTTCTTACTTGTCTTTTTCCATTATTATTCTTCCCTCTTCATTTCTCTGCATTCTACTATCTCCCCTTAAATCTATTCTCAATGGTATCTTTGTGGTTTCACAACTTCAATAGGCATTCCAAGTGAACAACCGTTTTGTGTAGCATAAGAAGTGCTACTTTGGTCTTTGTTTCCCCCTCATTTCTAATCCTAGGGGAAATTTGTCATAGTTGTTACCAATGAAGAACCAAATGATAGTTAGCAAATACTAAACTGAAGAGCCTCAAATTCAATGCAGAGAATGAATGAAAGTCCTTAGAACAACCCCTGAAAAAAAAAAAGGAGTATAAACTTTTGTTTGAATATAATGTGTATTTTAATTAAATCAATCTGAACTTGTTCATAACCAATATTTCAGAATATCAAAAGAAAGGTACATAGAGAAATTCTAAGGAAAACTGTGTTATTAAAATTGTGTCCTGTTTGTAACTAAGGTGGCACTTCTCCAAAATGAAAACCTTGGCACCACTACAATACTTAATCAAAATTCTACACAAAACTCTGAAAAGTGGTCATTAATTGTTTCAGTGATCTACATAGTATAAATTGCTATCTTGACATGCATAAGAACAGTTTTGTTCTTCTTTTACAGAAACACAAACATAGAATAATTTTTTTGTCTTTTGTGATTCATGTAGACTTGTTAGAAAGTGCCAAAAATACAATTATTCATTGTTAAGTCTGTGCTATGAATAATGGCCTATAAATCAGTGGAAAAGATGTTACAATGTAGAATTTATAAAATATAGTTTTAGAGGCTAGAGAGATGACTTAATGGTTAAAATCGCATAAAACCTGTTACTCACATGGCAACTTAAAACCATAACACAGGGAATATGATGCCCTTTCTTGTCTCTGAAGAAATAGTGTACATGTAGTATACAAACTTACACACAGACAAAGCCCTCATACACATAAAATAAAAATAAATATTTATTTAAAAATGGTTATAACGAAAAAAATTACTTGTTCTTTCCAGTAGAACATAAAGTGTTTTTGATGGCTCTATGTATCTACTCTACTCTTCCCTTTACATTGTCTGCTATTAAGGAGACTTTTAAAAATAGAGTAACATTAAGACTGAATTTTGCACAGACATTTGTAGAGATAATAATCTCTTTTGCAATTGTTTATTTTCTTATACTCCTTTTTTTTTTCATTAAAATGGTTCCAGGATGTAGACCAAAATTTATTGATCAGTGCAGGTCTGAGAGAGTGTGGAGGCAGGCAAATATTAATTCCTCAAGAGCGGGTGACATAAAACCTTAGTTCTTCTTTGATATATCCTCAAGAATTATATATGAAATTAATAGATAAGGGGTTATAGGTTCGAAGTTGTAAACTTGCTAAATTTTAATAATCAGTTTCTAGATATATTTACTATACTTCCAATAAAGGTCAGATGTTCAAAAAAATTCTGTTGCTTTTAAATCTGAGTTAGATCATTGTTATAAAATTCTTCACCATTTTAGGGGATATTTATTACTGTGTGAAAAACTTTGAGACCAGCGATATGAAACCTGTCTTAATGTCTAGCATAGACTGGCTTCTTAGAACCCATTCCCTACAGATGAACACCTTGCTCAGCCTTGATACTGGGTGGAGAGGCGTGGTCCTACCTCAACTTGATATATCAAATGGCATTGTCTCATACCCTGGGAGTCTTTATCCTCTCTGTGGAATGGATGAGCGGATGGGATGGGGTAGGGAAAGTTGGGGATGACTGAGAAGAAGGGGGGATGAAGGGGGGAACAATTGTGGGAATGTTAAAAATTTTAATTTAAAAAATAAATAAAAGAAAATCTTTGAAAGTTTCAAATTAGGACTGTATTGAAGTCTTGGCCATTGGGCTTAATTGTTAAAAACTGAGGAATTTACAACATTTCCAAGCAGTTTTTTTTTATTTTCATTAATGTATGCTGAATCTAAGTTCACATATTTTATGTGATATCATTTCTGCAAATGTTTACTTTGTGCCTAAGAAAAAAATACCATCACTAGATGCCAACAATCATTCCCGTTCTGTCACTGATTGTACCCTGGAAAGCAGATAATAACATTCACGTTGTTCTTGAAAGAAAACCCAGAGAAACAAAGGGCTTCCTTTCCTCCAATGTGGTTGTAGAATTTATCCAAATTCCTGTCAATATCATCCAGAGTTACACTCCTGTTACACGAAAAAATGAAGTGTTAATGGGTATTCTACAAAGTGTATATTTCTTTTCTGACTGTTTATTGTTTTGGGTGAATGTGGAACTAGGTCTGATACTGGATTGTAAGAATCATCATTTTAAGAAAGGCCAAATGGTCACCCCTGAAAATACATATGTAATTAATGTTATATAGACTTCACAGGTTAATTTAGGAATATACAAATACATACACACACACTCATATTCAATAACAATTATTGAAAGGAGAGCTAAAAGAGACAAATGGAATGTTTAGGGGAGGAACTAGAAAGAAGAAGTATTATAATCTTAAAAATTAAAAAAAGAAAGGGAGGCAATCTTATGAAGAACCCCTTGTTTCCAATGATGCTTTTTGAATTTCCAGAGAAAGTATATAAAATACTAAAACTATGATTTCCTAACTGATACTACAATGCATGCCTGTGTGGCTGTTATTCCAACTATGATACTGCAACATATGAACAGTCTAACTGTTAATTGGAGACAGGACAGATGATCCTGTAAATGGAGAGATTTTCCTGTTAAGAAAGATCTCTCTCCTGCATCATGTGGACCTTATCTTTCATGATAAAGTCATAGAACCCGGGTGACTTGGTCCCTGTTCTTAAGAGCATCAGAAGTGTCCTGATGTTAGAATGACACTCACAGTGTTAGAAAATAAAATGTTGCTCCTCACGGAGGCAGCTGATATGCTGGGAGAAGCAGAGCCCAGGATGATGCCACAGACATTTGCAATCATTTAGGGAAAAAGAAAAACTCACAAACAAACAAAACACTAATTATGTTGAGAAAAGTACATTACAAAAGGCAAAGATTATGTCTAAATCTTGACTTTTTCCTTGTATTTGCTTTGAATTTATCTTCAGAATATAAGATTAGATGTAACCACTGGAAACTTACTAAGAGATTTGTTTTTAAATGTTTTTAATTTATCTTTGAAAATTTCAAACACAGATACAGTGGGCTTTTTTTTTTTTAACATCTGTACCTCTCTACTTGCACTCAGCCCTCCTGACTGTAATGATATATTGTATAATTAATAAAACTTGTCTGTAATATCAGAGGACAGATCACCCACAGCCAAGCATTAAAGGTCAGGGAGTGATGACCCAAATTCAAGGCCTAACAGCCAGCCAGTTGTGGTGCATTCCCTTAGTCCCAGTACTTGGAAAGCAGAAGCAGGAGGATCTCTGTGGAGTTGGAGGCCAACCTGGTCTACAAAGCAAGTCCCAAGACAGCCAGGAGTGGTACACAGAAATCCCTGTCTCAAAAAAACAAAGGAAAGAAACAAACAAAAAGCAAAACAAAACAAAATAGGCTGGAAGAGATGGCTCTGTTCTCTGTATAAAACAGACTTATTTTAATAAATATACGGTATATCACCACATTGGTCATGGTCTTGAATCTACAAATAGTATTTACACTCTCTTGTGTGCTCTCTCAACTTTCCCAGCTTTATATTTTCCCCCTTTCTACTCCTCCTCACCTTCCCCCTTTCTCTTCCTTTTCTCCAGCCTCTGTTATGTGGTATTTTAGTTGTCTCTGGTTTTTGTTCATATTTCCCCAGAAATCAATACTTTTTTTTTTCCAAAATGCCTGTGCTGTTCTAGAAAATCATCCACAGATTGCAATATGGACATGAGTGAGCAGGGAAGTATATTGTCAATGAGAAGAGTTAAAGACCCAAGGGCAGACAATAACTCCACCATAGTGCATGATATGCTAACCCTTAAGCCTAAAGTTGAGCATCTGCATTATTTTTTAAGCAAATATTTTTATTTACAAAGTTTTTTCCCATACCCACCACTGCTCCCCCTCCTTCCTCTCCTCACTGTCCTCCCTCACTCTCCCTCTACTCATCCCCTCTTACCTACTCAAACTCCGATGACTATTCATTTCCAACTTCATGAAGAAGGCTGCAACACGGGCTTTATATGATGAGGAATCTGTTTGGGCAAGAAACTTCCTGAGTATTTCTTCTAGGAGAAATGTGACTTCTCTGAGCACCCTGTGCTTCAAGAGGACCAGAAGGTGTTCACACTGATGCTGCTTATTGCTCCATCTTTCCCTGCTGCCTTGCAATTAATGAGCATATGGATTTTAATCTTCTTGAAATTAAAGACACTTGAAAGACGTAGCTGTTTTCTTTTCTTCTGTTAGCTCAGAGGAATCAGTACTGAAAAGTTCATGTCTGCCTAATATTACATGTATAATTTTGTCTCTCTAAGAAAATTTGAAATAAGAAGCAATGTTCTTTTTAATTCTATCACAACCAGCCTTTCTTTGGGAATCTAGTAAAACACCCTTGGTAACTGAAATTTCGAAGATAGGGACTAGGAGTCTGTGAACGGACAAACCTAGATTTGGGAAGACATTTGCCACAGACAACACTAGGGGAGATAAAGCTTACACGTGGATGCTAGAGCAGGCTGAGAAGGGGAGGCTCCTATCTCCATGTGTACACCAAGAGCTAGTTAGCTGTAGTGATACTCTGGGGCTGCTGCAACTGCAGGATAAGCAGACCAGATGCTAATGCTTCTCCTCTGTTCACTGCAACCCTGAGCTTGTTTCCATATAAGGATAACTGTTTTCAGCTCAGAAAAATCCAGCTTTATCTTCTTGGCTACACAGAGTCTTTAAATAAGCATACTTGTTCAAGGTACAAAGGAGACAGGATAAAGGCAGGGAAAGAGGAAGCAGAATCATGCATAAAAACAGCTCACAGACTCAGGGCGCAGCACATGCCTTTGACATGATAAGATTTTGAAAACAGTGGACAGGTAGCTATCAAATGAGTTCAGTTTCTTCTATAGATACTTAAGGTATCTTATTTAATAATGTATCTGCAAACTGCCTAAGTAAATCAAGATTAAAGGTTTTCAAAATGTATTTTAAAATATATATATTAAACTATTTACTGTTTGAGAATCATGTGTCTTTAACATGAATATGTTTAAAGTATGTGTCTCTAAACAACACATTCTTGGGACCCACAGACCTGAAATCAGCCCCCTTTATTGGTAATCTCTGGATGGAGTCCATAGCAACCATTGCTTACCCTACCCAGCCTCAGAGAGATTTGGAGACCAATGTGAATTCAAGGAAGACTAGTGTTTGAGAGTATTTGCCCACAACAGGGGTTGCTACTGAAATATCAACTTGGAGTGAGCCATTTTTATCAGATCCCTTGGTTATTTATTTCTTTATTTTGCAGTATTAAATTATCTTTTTTTTCTGTCTGTAGGCACATCTGTACTGATGGAGTTTTTGCTCTTTCTGTAACTCCCAGAATAACTCAGTGTCTGTGCACTGCTTAGGTGCCAATCCTCCATAGATTTTCTCAACAACATCTTCAGTTGTAAATCTATAAAGACTTCCAATAAATTAAAAAGTAATTCTATCCCTGTAAGGAAGACATTATAACTAACCAGAAGCATCTAAATATTAAACAAAATTTTTAATTGTGTTATCCTACTTCATAAATAGTGATGTAGAGTAAGATGGAGAGAAAAAATAATAGAAACATCCTGGAACTCTGTATTGTAAAGGCATAGATTTATTTTTATAAAACTTTATCTAACAAAAAGACTACTTTTTACAATATCTCACACCTGAGAGCAGGGCCCAGGTCTAAGGAGAATCTAGGGAAAAATCTCAGGAATGTAGCTGACAGACAATAGGTTTAAAACTTGGTTTCACCAAAATTTTAAGTAATAGTTTTAAGAATTATTCTACCTCATATCTCTTTATCCAATTCTGAAATGCCAAGATGTGTAACACCCTGCTTATATATTTCTTTCTTTAAAAACCCTCTCACCCCTGAGCTCGGGGATGAATTTCCTCCACTGCATCCAAACATAGGGTTTCAGCCTGGATTTGAACTTGTCCAATAAAACAAATTGACCCTCACGTATTTGTGTCAGAATCCAGCTTCTTGGTGGTCTTTGCGGGGATCTCAACATGGAAACTACATTTGGTACATTGGCCCCAAACCCCCACTGCCCCCACAGACTCTGGACAAGAGGATCTGACAGACAGATAAGTTTCTCTCAGTGGTGTCTGTCTGTCTGTCTGTATATATGTATGTATGCCTGTGTTTAGTATTGTTTCTGGGATTCACTATAATTGGTGATTATAACAAGACCCAGTTAAAGGTGGTTAAGAGCTGGAAAGCCTCAGATCATGAGGGGCTGGAAAATGTTCCAGACCCTAGTGATGGGGATGGAGAGCCCCATATCTATTTGATTCAGGACAGAAAGCCTCAAATCACAAGGGGCTGGAAGATGTTTCAGATTCCAATGGTGGGGACAGAGAGTCACACATCTGTTTGATTAAATATGAAGAGCCTCAGATCTGGAGGATATCTGGAAGCACAAGTTAGTCGCTCCCACAATGTGGCAACAAATCATTTTGTCACTCTGCTTCCAGTCTCACTGGGGAAAGCTTTCCTATTATGCCCTTGGTCTTCCATGGTGTCTGTGTTTTTCTGGATTTGTGTTTCTGACTGTGACAAATGCCATGAGACAGAAACTTCTTCTGCTCTGGACTTCCTCTTAATTCATTACCAAGATCTTAACACACATGCTCATAATTTTTTGGTCACAATTAAAAAGTCTAATCTTGCCTCCTTTTGCAGGTTGTAATGGCCAAAATGGCCAACACTCAATGTCAACTGGCCTCCTGAAGGAACCTTCAACCTGGTCCTCATAGGGGCAGTAGAGAAAATAGTCTTCAGACTATGAGTGGGGTACCCTAATCAAATGCACTGCATAGTGGTCTAGAGAAATTTAACAATAATAATAAAAATAATAATAAACCTTCTTGGATTAAACCATTCTTGCTCCGACAGGTTAAGTTCCTGGCAACTACAGAGAAAGGCTCATCCTCTAAGACTCCTTTGGTCAGAGGTGATTCAAAGAGGCAACATAGAGGATGAGACCTCCCCCAACCCCCTTCATTTAGAGGGGACAAAATGTGCCCTTCTCAGAAAATCCGAAAAAAAAACAAAACAAAAAAACAACCTGATTAGCCTCTTTGAAACAATTATTTTTACCCACCAACCTATGTGGGATGACTGTGCACAGATTTTGCAGATCCTTTTCATGAGAAAAAAAAAAAAAAAAGACTGCATTCAGACCATGGCCTTTGTATGATACCGTTCATGGCCCAACTGGTCAAAGATGCTGACAAACTGACCTTGGGACAGACCCTCACCATAACTACCTCCCATGCACTTGAAGGAGTCTTCAAATAGCCCCAGGATTGGTGTCTGATCAATGCCAAAATGACTCATTATCAGACTCTGTTGCTTAAACCTGTCAGAATAACTTTCCAGATGCCCTCAGCATTGAATCCAGCTACTATATTGCCCACTCCACACCTTAAAGCACCACTGCATAACTGCTCTGAGATCCTGTCCCAGGAGCACAGCATTTGACCAGATTTGCAAGACATCCCATTGCCCGATGCAGAAGTTACCTGGTACATATACTGATGGCAGCAGTTTTGTGCAGGATGGTCAAAGGTATGTTGGAGCTGCAGTTACTACTGTGGAAGATGTAATATGGGAAAAGCCTATGCCCCCTGGGACATCTGCCCAAAAGGCAGAGATGACAGCCCTAACTAAGGCATTAGAACTGGGGCAAGAGTGGAAAGTCAGCTGGTTTTTTCATATGTGCATGGGGCAATACACAAAGAAAGAAGAAGGCTGACTGCAGAAGGAAAAATCATCAAATTAAAGATTAGATCGTGGCCCTCCTTAAAGCTCTATAGTTACCCAAGAAACTGGCCATCATCCATTGCCCAGGGCACTAGAGGGGATGGACCTATTCCCAGGGGAAACAATCTGGCAGACAAAACTGCCTGGCAGGTGGCACTTTAGACTAACATAGGTTTTGCACATGTAATGGTAGAGCCTGGGGGCACCTAATCTACCAAAAAAAATCTTAGATATACTAAAGAAAATCTTTACTAGATCAAGACCCTCCTCATGACCCAGTGCCTAAATGGGTGGTGGACAGAGAGACTGCTTACCAAGATCCACTGATTCTCTCATATGAGAACATGGAGAATGCAGGACTTGTAAATCAAAGTTGTACAATTATATATATTGTATATGTATATATATATATTGTATACATATATATATATGCACACTATATATTATATATTATAATTATATATATAAACATTGTCACCAATTGCAAAGCCTGTAATCTCACCAGTGCTATTGCCAACCCTAAAAATTTTAGTCTTCACTCAAAAAAAAATGCCTAGAGTCTACTGAAAAATAGACTTTACTGAGATAAAATCTGAGAAGTATGGTTTCAGATATCTGCTAGTCTTTTTAGATATGTTTTCAAGATGGACAGAGGAATTTCCTACCAAATATAAAACAACACAATTGATGGCAAAAGGTTACATAAAGACATCCTTCCCAGGTATAAATCTCCAACCATGACAGAGTCAGACAATGGGCTGGCTTTTGTGTCCCAGGTAAATCAGAGTTTAGTCACCTTTCTGGGAGTGATTAAAAGTTTTATTGTGCAAACATATAGACCCCAGAATTTAGAGCAAGTAAAAAATATAAACCATACTATAAAAGATATCTTAACTCAGTTCACTTTAGAAATGGCACAGTCTAGATGACTCTCCTTCCTTTCGCCTTATATAGGATCAGGAACTCCTATTATCATTTGGGGCTAACCCCATTTGACATTACGTTTGCTATCCCCTTTCCCATCATCCCCAGCCTCCTGGAAGATTTGCTGGCAGAAATAGATGACCTAAACCTAATTCCAGTGTGCCCACAAAAATGTGTGGACCAAGCTCAGGGCTCTCTATGAATCTGGTGTTTCCCAGAAACCCCTTAGGTTTCAACCAGGGTACAGGGTCTACATTTAGAAACATTGCCTAGGGTTGTTAGAACCCAGGTTAAAAAAAAAAAAAAGACTCCAATATCATCATTCTGCTAACCATGTCCTGTCCACAGCCATCAAGGTTGAAGGCAAAGTCACCTCGATCTACCACTCCCACACCAGGCCACAGGATCCCTTCACATTCCAGAAAAGTTTCTAAAGTAAAAGGCAAAAAGCTTCGAAAGGGATCCAGGCAATGCCCACAAACTCTGAATGTGGAAAAAGCAGAAGTGTGGCTCCTATTGATGATTTTATCTGCTGAGGTTGAAGACTTGGGAAATCCACACATACCTTGAAATTAGACCTAGATGATCGTAAATGCTGAGACTGGATCCGTTGCTAACCACACCTCTTCAACAACCCCCCCCCCCCCCCACCAACACATGGTTTCCTGACCTTGTTGAAAATATATGTGGCTGTTTCCAGGGTATGACTGTGATTCCCTGGGATACAGAATAAGAACAAAAGTCTTGAGTTCTGTCTGTCTCACTCAATTCGACACCAAAGAACAGTGACATAAATTCAGAGGCCCTTATTGTGCAAACTGGGGAGGTGAGTCTATGGGGTGGATTTCTTGGATACCTCTCAGGGAAAGACCATTTTTCTAGAGTACCTATTGCTTGAGGGCAGGCACATGTGTAGGGGATTATGTTATTCCACTGTAAATAATTGTCCCCGCCTATGAGTTAATAAAAAGCGCTGATTGGCCAAAGGCAGACAGGAATTGTGGGCAGGGCTACCAGACTAAGGAGACTCTGGGAACAGGAAGAACAGAGCAGAATGCCAGAGAGAAGCGGGAAGAAGCAGAGGACAACTATGCTGCTCTGAAAAAAGGTACCCAGCCACATGGCTGAACAAGATAAAAGTCATGGGTTAGATTAAGGGTACAGAGTTAGCAAGTTATATGCCTGGACCTTAGGCCTATCAGCCTAAACCTATTGAAAGCATCTGTGTGTCTCTGCAGGTGTGCGGGTCTGTGGGCCTAAACCTTGAGGCTAGGCCCGAAAGTCTGGGCCAGAAACCTCCTACTATACCCATGTCTAAGTAGAATCTAGGAAAAGTCTCAAGAAAGCAACTGACAGCAATAGATTCAAAACTTGGTTTATCACCAAAAGTTTAACCAATAGTTTCAAGAATCACTCTACCTCATACCCCTTTATCAAATCCTTAAATGCTAAGATATGTAACCCCCCCCCCACTTAAGTATTTTTTTTTCTTTAAAAACTCCTGAGCTTGAGGCCGAATTTCTTCTGCTGCATCAGAACATAGGGATTTGACCCAGGGTTTAAACCTGTCCAAAAAAAAATAAACTGACCCTCATATGTTTGCATCAAAATCCAGCTCCCTGGTGGTCTTTGGAGGTCTCTCAACATGGATACTAGAGTATCTTGCAATAAAAAGATTTTAAAGCAATGTAGATTTCATTCATTAAATTTCATACTCTGAATAAAGTAATATTTATAATATTCAGAGGATATAATTTTTATGAAATGTCTTTTGTAGATTGCCTATTGAAAATAAACTTTTGTTCAATGTTAGAAGCAGTCAACTATGGGCTTTGTGA
Source organism: Phyllotis vaccarum (assembly GCA_033318265.1). NCBI lineage: Eukaryota > Metazoa > Chordata > Mammalia > Rodentia > Cricetidae > Phyllotis > Phyllotis vaccarum. The sequence goes on along the minus strand of JARWLC010000004.1, from coordinate 11,751,253 downwards.
TTTGAGATTTAGGAACATAAATTTAATAAGAAATTTATACTATATACTGAGTTTGTTGAAAATTAACTTACCTTTAAAACAGCAGTGTAATCAATCTTACTATGGCTTGGATTCCCCATGCAATCAACTTTTACAACTTAAACTGAATTTTAGTTTTGATCTTAAACTCTGTTCATTATTTCTTTCTTGTAATTCTTCCATGACCCTGACTCAGAACAATATCTTTGTTTCTGAGACATAGTAATTAATCTAAGATCACCCCTGAAAGTACAAATGTCAAAAGCAGAAAATGACCCACAGAGAAAGTTACAAGCAACATTTTGGCATAGGTTGATAACATCTGTGGTTCTGTTTTTGTATTTTGGTCAATGAGGTCAGAATACAATTACTTCCCCTATGAAACATTTGTAAAATAATAAGATTCAGTTCCTCATTCCTTTTCCAAACTACACTTGAAAACACTTTTGACAAATGTTTTACTGGATCAGGCTCACTCTTAGTTAACTGAAACATGAATCAGTCTCTTAAAGACAATGTTTGAAATTTCTTTTCTTGTAAAATAACAATTATAAAATGACAGTTTTAAAAACATGGCCTTCCAAGATTATATGTGCATTAAAACTTAAGAGTAATAATTGTGGTGATATTTTGTTTATTTTCTAACAAATAAGGCTTACCTGGGGATCAGAGGGGAAGCTAGCCACAAGTTAACCATTTTCAATGGGCAACTGCTTTGAATTCTGAGAAGGCTGATTCTATAATCACACAGTTTTTAGAAGTCAAGGCCATCATGGTTATACCTCTAAAAAATTAAGACTGACAATGATCCAGCATATGTTCCTAATAAAAGGAAACTATCATTTTTACATATTTTAATATAAAGCATATTACAAGCATACCACACAATCCTATAGGGCAAGCATTTAAAGAAAGATCAAATCGAAGTCTAAATGATATGCTAAGTAAACAGAATGGGGTAATAAAGAACACTAGACATAAATTAAGTGGTGATTTATTAACTTTTAAATTTTCATGAGACAGCTGCAGAGAAAAATTGAATAATAGGAAAAAAAAAAAGCCTATGGAGTTAAATTACCCTGTATATTTTAAAGATGGGTTGACCTCAGAATAAAAGCCAGAATGTGTGTTAAGTTAGGAAAGGGATTTTGCTATTGTTTCCTTAGGAAATGGAAACTATGAATACCATCAAATACCGTCAAAATTGATGGTTTTAATTTAAATAAGGGACATTTTGATTAGAAGAGGTGATAGTTTGCCAAGGAGTATGAACATTCCTTCTAAACTAACTTATAAGGCTAACACATGTTTTTATAATTTGCCAAAAGGGGACCTCCCCAAACTTAGGTTTGGAAAATGTTTTATTTATTTTATTTTATCTTTTATTTTGTCTTTTTAGGAGAATTAAGAAATCCAGAAGCTAAAGAATCTTAAGGCCACTGAATAAATGAGACATGTGAAGAAAATAATAAATTGTCCAGAATATAATGTCCCCAGAAAGGAGTAAATTTCCATATTAGCATATCACATCTCCAATAGGAAAATTTTTCATCAGTTTTCCCAAATGTTTTTATTTTTTGCCTTTCTCTACAAATTTATAATACAATTTTTTAAATAATCTCAGTTCAATTCAAAATTAAAGCTGCCTTTGGAGTTGGAGTGTGGGTCCCTCTCTCTCTAAATACAAGTGTGTTAAAGTAAAATCCAAAATCTCTGTTTCATATCAGAAGAACTGCCTAATATGGGATAGAACAAAAGGAAAACAAAAATTTAAGGAGTATTTTATTTCTACTAATCTTATAATCCTTTAGTTTTATTTTGGCTCTTTAAAACTTTTCTTAAGGAATGAATATAAGATCAACTTTTTGTTGTGATATTAGTGGTCATATAAAGTACTATTTATAGGAAACAAGGCTTCCTATAGATTCGTGCATATGATTTTATGATTTTAGGTTTGAGTCTCTATCAGTTTTATTCAGTGAATCATGACTATGCATAACAGCTACATTTGAAGGTTCTAAAAGGAAAATGGGCCCAACAATGACAGTTCCTCCATTGAAAAATTGACAGTAGACTAAAAACTGCTCAGGATAATTACAAAATGGCTAGCTGAAATGGTCCAGTTTCACAGATTAAATCTTTCATTTCCCCATTATGAGAAGACTGGACTTGAGAATCTACTTTTTAATCTACTTTTAAAAGCAAGTACTTGTTTTAACTATTGTACATTGATATGGCTCTTTGTGATACAAATCTGAGGCTAGTTTTTGTTCAAACATATTTTTTTTCTTTTTTTTAAATTTTTTTCATTAAAAAGTCATCTCCATCAATGTATCTCCCTTTCTCCCCTTTCCTCCCCTCTCCCAATTCCTTCCAGCCAGCCCTCAGCCTCACCCCTCCACATTGACCCATCCCTTCCACCAAAAGGGCAAGAAGTCTCAAAGTGGGCCAGCCCAGTGCAGCACATGCGCTCCAGGTAAGTCTGGTTCATTCATCCCAAAGTCAGTGCTGGGCTGGGTGTTCCTCTACAAAGTCAATGTTGGGCTGGGTGTTCTTCTACAGAGAATGGGATCCAAGGTGCCAGCCCACGAACAGGAACACAGTCTGATCCACACACTGCTCATGCCAGTCAAAAGCTGCCCACCCCGGGGGCCCCAGCTCCCCCTGCAGATGGATCTCTAGTGGCAATTCCCTATTCAGTGAGCTCCCTAGAGCTCCAGCCAGCCATCACCTTGGGTACCTTCCTTAAAATCCTTATCCCCCTACTCATACAAACTCTCTTCTCCTGCTCTTAGGTGGACCAAGATCTCTGCTCAGTGCTCAGTCATGAATCTTCTCCTTCACCTCTGTTCCCTGTTGGATGTAGGTTCTGCGATGACACCTAGGGTATTTACTCATTTGATTATAGGAGAAGTCCCGTTTAGGAACCCCCTTCACTGTTGTTTGGAGACTTGGCCAGGAACATCATGCGAGTTCCTGGACATTTTCCTCGCACCTAGTCTCTTTCCAACCCCACATTGGCTTCCTCTATCAAGATATCCATCTCTTTCTATCTCACTCTTTGTTCCTCTTATTCAAGGTATTGTACCATTACAACTTATTTAACAATATAATGAAAATATCTCATCCTTAAAATTTATTATTGCCAACTAATTAATATATAAAGAAATACAGGTTAGTAGTAAGTCACTTATTACAATTAAACTTGTAGTCAGGTATGTTTTAAGGTCAAAAAGAGATATATTTTAGATAAACAGGTTGTCTTCACACACTTCAGATCTCTACAGAAAATGGTATTTATGAAATTTTAATAAAATAGATTCTTTATTTTTATGACAATGAGACACAATTGCTCCTGGCAGCAACAGTCAGCTTCAGAGAAAAAGATGGGCATCAAAGAAATTCCATATAGGGTTTTCTTTCTCTGTGGCAAAAGTTAGACACCAAGCAAGAAAGTGTTCTTACCTTCACTGCTTACAGTATACTGTCCAAAATGGAACAAGCAAGTCACTACAGAAAGGCCTGCCAAGTGTGCCAGGATAAGGTAGGATGGCCCTTCAGAAAATTCCTCTTTACATATAAGTCTGTCAGATAAGCTAGGCCTGTAGGCTAAAGGTGGATGCCCCAACATTATCAAGGAAACTTGGATGACTGTCTAGGCAGCCAGCTGTTTCTGTTATTTATCATAATTTTTTGAAAGTCGCTTGCACTGTCTATTTACTTAGGTAATATTATTTCGTTCTCAGATTTCTGATGGAGTAGAAGTCTAAATAGTTACAGTTTTCCTTGTTATATATTCAGAAAAGAAATACACTAGGAGGTATAAAGTGATAGTTGAGAGAGTTGAGAGACATTAAAAGATAATTTTGATAATGCAAATTAGGATAGAAGGTGAATTATGTACAATCCTTTGGACTCACTGAGATATAATAGATAATGGAGCATTTTCTTTCAATTTTTCAAATGTTTATGGTGATGTGGGATGTATTTACGTATACTGTGATTGTCATTGGATAGTAATGGAACTGTTTTGGCCTATGACAAGGCATCGTAGTATCAGGAGAGAAAACTGAGTATAGAAAAAGGAGTCGAGAGGAGTCGAGAGACTCAATCCATTCACCCAAGAAGCAAGATGTAAAGAGACAGGTAAACTTTAAGCCATGTGGCAAGACAGATGTATGGAAACAAGTTAAGATGCAATAGCTATCTAGCAATATGCCTGAGCCACAGGCCAAACAGCATGTAATTAATATGTTTCTGTGTGTTTCTGTGGGACTGCAGGTCTGGACCATGGGCTAGACAGGCCAGAATCCTCTATTACATTTATGCACTCGACATTGTTAATGTATTAATCGTCTGTATATATTGTATATTGTTGTTATACTTACTGTGTATAACTTTTATTTTGTTGTAACCTTTTTTAAAAGAAAAACGGGGAAATACGACCCCATTTTGTTTATGCTCTAACAGGTATCAGAGGTGATAGTTAGCCACTAAATAATCATAGAGGTTAGACATTGGTGTCATAAACCTTTAATTCCAGCACTTGGGAGCAGGAAAGAGAAAGTATATGTCTGGGCAGAGAGAAGTGTAGGTAGATGTTTCTTTCGCGTCTGCCTAGTCCCAAATCAACACCCAAAGGCTTAATATTACTTATAAATGCTTAGCCAGTAATTTAGGCTTATTGCTATCTGGCCCTTGCACTTCAGTTAATCCTTAATTCCTATTTATGTTAGCCACATGGCTTGGTACCTTTTCTCAGCATAGCATTCTCATCTTGCCTCCTCTGTGTCTGGCTGGTGACTCCTGATTCCACTCTTTCTCTTACCAGAATTCTCCTAGTCTGGTTGTTCTCTCTATATTTCCTGCTTGGCTACCATCAAGTCAGTTTTCATCAAACTAATCCAAGTGACAAATCTTTATAGTGTACAAGAGCATTATCCCACAACAAGCAGGGTGGAGATGAGTGATTGGTCCTTTTTAACTAAGGAGGTAAGAGATGGCTGTGGCTAACTACCCCTTTGTCTCTCTGATATGTCAGCATTTATCCTGATATCTGGCTCCAGGTTTTTATTTTTAAGAACAATTAACATTCTCACTAAAAGTAATAACCAGTTGTTCTATGTTTAGTGTTGTGTTCCCATGAAATTTCCAATTACATATTAGCATACCTATTGGTGTCATCCTTTTCTAGGTCTTTTTTAAGGAGACAGATTGGAGTTCATGAGTGTAGCTTTCCTGAGATTTCTAGGAGACATAAATCTCTCAGCCAACTTCATTTTTCCGTGCATCTTACAATCTTTCTATCCTCTTTTCTATGATGACGCCCAAGCCTTAAGTGGCAGAGTTGTGTTGTAAATGTATCAGGCTGGGGCTAGGCATTACACATTCAATTGTTCTCTACTTTTTGATGGGTGTTTGTTTTCAGTAATATTCTCTAGCTATTTAAGTTGTGAATTTATATGCATAAAAGCAACACTACACAATTAAGCAAGTTTTATTTGTATATTTAGGAATGTGGTCTAGCTGAAGCAAGTCATTCTTCTTTAATGAAACATTCAAAATTCCTTTCCATGTAAGATGAAGGACAATTTTGAAATGTATTGAAGCTGTTATTAACTTTGGGCTTAATAACTTAGTCACTCCAAATTATAAAGGCACTGAAAATTAAGAATGTTAACCAACTGGTCTTTGTCTAGTGATGCATATGGGTGTACATAGTAAAAACTAAAAAGATAGAGACTTCGAGTTTGAGTGGGAGGTGCATGAATTGAGTGCATTGAGTGCATGAATCCAGTTGGAGAAAAGATAGGTGATGTCATTATATTTTAATCTCAAAAACTTAAAAATTAAGAGTGTAGGAGTAAAAGGCAGAGAGACAGAGGATGGAAAGGAGAAGAGGAGGGATGAAAGAGAGGGGAAATACAATGAGATATAAAATAAAACAAAATTTAAGGGTAGGCTAGAGTAAAGACAGAATAAAAAAGGAACTAGATATTTGATTACTATCAGTGTGTTTATCTGCATTTGCAATGTCTTAAGTTCAGTTCTCAGCACGACAGATATAAAATATAGTTACAAAATTGTTAAGACACAATAGAGATGATATAATTTTAATAAATTTGTTCAAAGAGCCTAAAAATCCAGGTTTAAACAAAGAATTGATAGTGTTTTTATCCAAAATTATTACTTTGTTAAGAACTTGGTGAGGTCACTGACTTCGCTCATAACAAGAACCTTAAAATTATATGAGTATTGTTTTTAAAATATGAGTAATTTAAAAAATAAGCTCTATCCCCAATCAGAAGAATAGTAAGGAAAATTTAATTGTTTTGTTTTTCATTTGGATAAAAGCAGACTTTCTGCATTCTTGACTCCCCCATATGCAATCTTGTACATAAGGAGGAATTTACTAAAGAACAGCAGAAAATTAAAAAAAAGAGAATGTCAGATAATAAACTTTTCAATGAAATAAAGAAAAAATTTCAGTTGTGGACAACTGACAACTGAATTTTGTTTCAAGCCCCTCCTATGCCAAAATATTAAATTATTAAACCTTGTTATTGTTACATTATAAGCCATCTTTTGTGTCCATCAATAAAACTTCACTTTATTAATCAGCTTTGTTACTCTATGCCAAATGACATCCTCTAGCAAGAGGAAAGAACAGCTTTACTAGAGAAAATGTGGAAATGTACCCAGGTATTTCCAATAATACCTGACTATTTACCTAAAAAATTTAATCATGCTTAAATTCACCCCCAATAGCAATATTTTGTAGCTTCTCTAGGCCTTAGGAGCAGTGTTCAAGGATCTCAATGGAAACAACAACAATGTCTAAAAACATTTGCTTAAGCTATGTGGGAGTTTTTCTAGGGTTATGGGGTTGAAAGGAGTTACAAGGGAGTTGAAAGAATGTACAAACAACATACCAATGCAATGGACCATGGAATCTAAACCAGATAAATGGGAGAGTACACGGATAAGCCAGGAGATGGTAAGAGAATGCCAGGGTAACGGATTGGAAATTCAAGAGGAATAAACCTGCTGTTACAGATGGGATTGTGAAAATCAATATAATACATAGGGCATGATGATAATTGACAGGGTTTGAAATTTTTCTCCTAGAATAACATCAATTATTGCTGGCAATACTGACTGAGAAATGAACATATGTATGAGTGCTTGATATTCACTAGTAAAATTATGAGATAAGATTAGAAATGAGAAAGGTCATGATATGTTTTTCTTAGTAGAACTCTATAGGATAGGTGTTGAAACAAAATAGGCGAACAGTGATGGTATCATAAGACCTCTACAGTAGAGAAGTATCCCATTGAGGACAGAAAAAGAGCAGTAAGTGATGGCATAAGAGACATAAAAATCCTGACAAAGACAGATGCTAAAATGGTACTGGAGAATTGGTAGGAATGAAATACATGCAATCAAAGAATAAAACATGAACAATTATATAGAAAAATGCATTTTAGTGTAGAAATGTAATTTTATAGTGTTACTGTTTAATCAGTAAATCAAATTTATAAATAATGTTGGTTGATTTTCAGATTATATTCTCAAGCATTCTGAGTATGAATTACCTCACCTCTTTGAAACTGCTTGAGGTAATGAATCATAGTGCCTACCTACAGTGAATCTTGGTGCTTACCAAAAGGGAAAGCTAAGAAAATACCTCATTTCCTATTTCATATTGTATCCAGAAGAAAGTATAGAGCTCTAAATTCTGTGTCTAAATTCATAACATAGTTGTTTATTTAATTAAAGCACAAACATTGGCCATTAGATGTAAGACTGTGGACATTGTATATATTTGACAAATTTAGAGTTTTTAAAAGATCTCTTGATGGCCTTGAGACTAATTTTTTATTTTATTTGTTTATTTTTTTTTAGTCTGGTTCCTTGAATATGGGACATTTAAAAAGAACAACCTGGACAATAGTGAGATATTTTAGCAAAATATCTCCAATGTACTTGGCTTAGGGCAGTCTATAAAATTTGAAGAGTAATCTTTACATCTCCTCCTTCTCTCCTGCCTAACATATTCATTTTCAAATGTCAATGTTAATACTTTTCTACTTGAACTTGCTAAAATGGTCCAGAAGGATTATAAACTTATCAATAAAGTCATAATGAAAAAAAAAGTACTGCAAGATTTAATTTTCAGATCCCATGAATCTCTATTGATTTGAGAGGACACAGCTAGGAGTAGTCAGGAAGTAATCTGCACTTTGTATCAAGGATGCCTATTTCAAATGCCTTTGTTGCAAAGCTGTCACTCTCTAGAAAATAGGTAACACAGCTGATGAGAAAACTCATGAGAATCTTCCTGGATATTACATTTTCCTAACATCCATTTTAAATGAGAGAATAAAAAATGGCAATAGCCTAGCAAAGCTTTGATCGTACATACCTCAAAAAAAAAAAAATTGCAATGGGAACTCTGAAGAAAGAAGTATGCATTTAAAATGTCCTTCCAAGAAAACCCACAAAAGACGGAAAAGTCTTGTAATCTTTTCTTAGAGTTTATGCTTTGAACTTTAAAATGTCAATTATTAGAATCAGCAAAAACAAAAGAACTGTTGTAGAGAACAATATTGCCTACAGTTACATCATTGAGTGTTTCTCTGTGTGTAACTGAATGTTTAAGTCAAAGGAATTAAAAGAGTAAACAATAATCAAAAGAGCAAAATTATATGAATAAATTGCCTTAAGTATGGCATTAGCTTTGCTTCCTAAATAACCTCAATTCATCACATTTGCCTTTAGGTCAAGGGCAAATAAGTAGTCCTCCTTTCTTATCCAGTCAATGGACATTTCTACATAGCACACAGCAGTAGCACACCACTTTCCAGTAGATATCTATTCTTTATTTGGAAAGTGAATGAAAGAACCATGGGACATTTAAATCTAAAGTCAATATTGTGAGTTTTTAATGGGTCAGCTTTGTACAAGATAAACTAGAAAAAGCCCTTGTGCAGAGAGAAAGAAATTCAGATTATTAAAATAGGATTCCAAGAAAACTCACATAAAAGGATAAATGTTTATTACAATTATAGAGAAATCATCATCTCCTAATGTCTTCAACCATAGTCACCACATTTCATGTTACATTAAATACATTGCTTTTCCCTGTGTCTCTCTTGTACTCTTGACCATCAATGCCTTAGTAAATTATACCTGATCCATTTGAAAGATTTCTGTCTTCCTCATCTAAATATTAACAAATCCACTTCTCTAAATACTAATTAAATGGGCACAGGAAGTTGGCTAAATCAGAGATAGAAATGGTTTGTACCCTTCATAACTATAGCTAAATCACAGAAACAGACATATATACCATTCTGCAATGTGACATAATTATCTAGGGATTGCATAATAGGGGACTGTAGTGGATTTATGATGTTACATTGTAAATAATTGTCCCGCCTATGAATTTAATAAAAAGTGCTGATTGGCCAAAGGCAGATAGGAAATGTGGGCGGGGCTACCAGACTAAGAAAACTCTGAGAATAGGAAGAACAGAACAGAAATGTCACAGAGACTCCAGAATTGCCAGACAAGCCAGAATATGCAGAAGACAACTATGCTGCTCTAAGAAAAGGTACCGAGCTGCATGGCTGAACAGGATAAGAATCATGGGTTAGTTTAAGGGTAAAGAGTTAGGAAGTTATATTCCTGGGCCTTAGGCTGATCAGCCTAAATTTAATGAAAGCATCTGTGTGCCTCTGTTGGACTGTGGGTCTGTAGGTCCAAACCTTGAGGCTAGGCCCAAAAGTCTGGGCCAGAAACCTCTTACTACAATGGACTGAAGATTTAATGAAACTTTAAGATATAAGGATGGGTTTTGTTTAGTTTATATTTGTTTAGCTTGTTTATGATGATGATGGTGATTTTTAATTTTTATTGCTATATTTTTTTGTTCACTATACTATGTATCAACCAGTAAAATTTGATGAACAGCAACACAACCATGAACAAAGGCCTCTGTCAAAGAACAATGACCTGGAAAAATGTGCACTGTTGAGGACTCTAAGTAGTTTAATACGACCAAAAACCAAAGAGATTTTTTTTTATTTCTAGTAAATATGGGCAGATCAATGGCACACATGGAATTCTGAATGTATTGTACTAAAATATTTGGAGTTAATCTAATATAAAGTGAATATTGATGATTTTAAAGGATGGGATATTATATTGCTATATTTGGGATTCAGAAATATTATTTAGTGACTGTAAAGAAAATTATATTTTTATTATGTCATTATTATAGATTTTATAAGAATTTGAAACACATTAAAATATACTAGATATTTGATACTTATAATATAATATATAATATATATGATACTTATAACATAATATATAATATATATAATATATAATATGAGATTATATAACTTATAATGTTAATTGCATAATATAATCTTATATAATTTATCTCAAACAAGGTTCTTCTTAGGACAAAAAGAATAGGAGAATTATACTGGTCCTGTCCCAGGTTTACTGATATATATAGAATAATCTAAAATTAGCTTCTCTCAGATCTCCAGTGGTACTGCTTCATGCTCACATGCCCTCTGTCTTCCACTAACCTGTGTGGACAGCGGTACTGGAGTTACTTTCTCTCTAGTCTCTAAGGTTGTTTTAGCTCATGGGCAGTTTTTGATAAGTGTTTCATGATCAGAGATAACTGACCTTCACGATGACTAGTTATCCAACCAGACAATGTGATAGTGAGCTGAATCCATCTGGAAGAGACATTTTCAGAGTAGAGTATTTACATAGTTGCCCTTGACTAATAATCATTAAGTCTCCTAACTTCTCTTTGACCTGTTTTCTGTCTTTTAAGTGATTCAAGAATTGCTGACTTTACATAGAATACGAAAGAACAACTTGAACACTAGATGTGGAGGAAAAAAAGAGCTGTAAAAATATTAGATCACATTGTTTTCCCCAACAACTGTGTTCTAGGACTTTCTTTTATACTTCATAGCCATTGGTACAAATGAAGTGATGACTTCTGAATATAAAAAAGGAGGTCCCAGGAACATTTCCTTTTCCTTTAGGTTTGTCTCTCATTTTCCTATAAACATTGTACTTGGCCAGAACATCTTAGCTTACCTGACAACTTTGGAAAATACTAATTTTAAAATCTCACATAGCTGAGTTTTCTTTCCACAGATTTCTATTCAACTCTAACTAAAAACCAGTAGAGTCCTTTATGCTGAGTCTTACCAAACCTAAGGATAGGGATTTGCTTTGCAGATAAAACATTTGATCTACAAGGAGCACTGAATATGCAGTCCCCTGCTGTGTCTACAGACTATGCAAAGCAAGGGTTTCTCCTCATGCTAACCAGCTATTTTCTATTTTGCAGAACCATTTTGTACTCTTGGTTTTAGGCTGGTTAATTAGAAAATAAGGTCCTAGTAAGGTTTGAATGCAATGGGCTTGATTAGATGTGCTTTAGATGTGAAGCTATTTGTAAGGAAGAAAAATTATGGTCAATAAAAGAAAAATACCAATATAAAGATTATAGATATGTTTAAAGTATCATTTACTATTTTAGAATGAACTCAGATTATTATATCTAATAACTTCCCATACCATATTTAACAAAATTCCATTTTCACTTCTTTAAAGGTAACTCTAAGTTCTATAAAAGATTCACTCTATTAATGCCTCAATGAATTGGAGAAGCAAGAGACTGCCAGAGATTCAGTGACATTTGAAAATTGTGAATAGCAAGCAAGTACACTTTTAAAAAATATAATAGTTCATAATGGTTCATTTAATTAAAGACATCAGTTTAAAGTTTACAGATAGAAGTTTTAGAAAGGAGGCACATGTAACAATTTATTAATAGATACTGAGGAATGATTGGGTTGGAGATGATCATAATAGTAATGGAACCAAATGGTGATAACAACAGCTGTAGTTCACTGAACACATAATAATCAAAGGACAGTCTTAAACACTTTCTATGAACCAACTTACACACCTAGAGCAGTCCTATAAGGCAATTCTACTAATAATTCTACTTGATATATGGATAAACTAAGACACAGACATGAATATCCAGGATATATAGCTATAGTGTACATTTAACAAAAATACAAAGAAATCACATTTGATGGCCTAGAGGGATAGGTAGCTCCTATGCCTTATGTGCTGGTGGTTTGTTTTTCTTTTTTATAATAGCTTGTTCCATTTTCTTATATGTGGATCTTTCCTCACCATAGAGCTAACCTCCTTTGTTTGTTGAGGATATCAACCAAAATGATGCTTCAAGCATGTTCTACCCATTTTTTTCTCTTTGTTGTGATCATGCGTTTTATGATAATAACAGACAAATTTTAAAAATGGTGTATGGCATGATTATTATGTTCTAGGACAAAAGCCAGGACAGAAATTGTGTCCATTCCTAGCAAGCAAGAGAATGGTTCTGAGATTCTTACCATGTGACTATCTTAAAGCCATTTAGGAGTTAGCAAATTTTCAGATATGTTATTAAGCATAAAAAGTTCTAGCGCAAAGTGTACTTACAAACCTAAAAGTCAAGACTGATCATTATTGGGTAATTATCTTTCGGCACTGGAGTGAAAGATTAAGCTCTCAAGTTACTCAGCATTGAAGAGAAATAAATCTGTGTGACTTTTCAGTGCCCTTTATCATTGCACAAATAAAGGAAACTCAGAGCCAGATCTCTGGGAAAGGCTGAGATATCAGAAAGTAAACACCATAGTCAAGTCTTACCAAGTTGTCTTCCAGCTTACTCAGCCTTGCTCCTCATTGCTTCTTTTGCCTGCTCTGTCTTTCTGTGCCTACATTAAATACCTTCTTAACTCAGTTAAGGCATGGCACCACCACTGCCTTCCTGGGAGCCTGGGACTCCTTCTGTAAACTAAGATGTCCTCAAACTCAGATTTGATGGGATTAAGGGTGTAGGTCACCATTCTCAGATATTCCCTGTGCTGAGATTAAAGGTGTGAGTTACCACTGTCTGACTCTCCTAGACTGACTGTGGGTAGATCTCTCTGATATCTCAGACTGTTCTTATTAAATTATTAAAAATGTCCCCACATATCCCCTTTCGTGTCAAAATTTTAAAAAGAAGGTTATAGTTAACATAAGAAAAACCATTTACAATAGGTACAATAATTATATACAATATATACAAACAATAAATAAGTAATGTACAGTCCATTAACAATTGACAATTCAAAGAAAATATTTCATTAATTATTTTTATGAGTCCAAAGGATTATACCTGATTCACTTTCTAACTTGTATTCCTAAAAAATATTAGATGATATCTCTTAAATTTATACACTTTAACTTCAAAGTTTCTTTTCTAAATCTGTCACTAAAAAACTATTAACTATCTTCTCTTCAACTACCTCCTTAATTCTAGCATTTCTACTGGAGCCCAACTAGCTTCCCTATTATCTTTATCATTCTTCATTTTTTTAAATGTTATTGGGTATATTAATGTAGCCTGCTTTGTCTAATTTTAGATGACCTTGCTGAAATTGGTTCTTCATATTCCTTTGTTTGAATTTGAACATCTTTGTGTTCTCTCTCAACAGCCTTTTTAAAAACTTTTTTCTTTGCGTTTATATTAATTGACTTTTTAAATAATAAAACAGAAATCAAACAAAAATAATCATAATAAACAGTATGATAAACATTATGATAGTCCCATTTACCTTATTTATATTTCCTTCATTGGTTTTAATATCACATCATCTAGAGAAAAGTTATAGAAAGAATAACCACCCTCTATTGCCTTAAACAAATTTCCCCTTTTAAAAAATTGATTTACTCACCAATTTGCTGTCTGTGATGATTTAATTGTTTGTGAAATGGGGAAGCTACCTAGTGTGATAGAAGCCCAAGGGGGGAGGGGGACCATAAAGAAAAAAAAGAAACAACCCACCAGAAGAAAGAGGCCACTGTCTAAAAAACTTACCCAGATGAAAATGAAGTGGAAACACATGTGGCCAGTCTGCCTAAGACTGGAGGCTAACTCAGAACAGAAAGCTTAGCCAACCAGTATTACTTCTCCAACTACAAGTTTCTCTGGCTGACAAGCATTTTTTTTGATAGGGAGGGGAGAAAGTTGTGCCCCAGAGTTGGTTGCCAAGTGTAGTATGAGGTTTCTGGCCCAGACTTTCGGGGCTAACCTCAAGGTCTAGGCCCACAGACTCGCTGGCTTGCAGACCTACAGACCCACAGACCCACAGACCCGCAAAGACACACAGAAGTTTTCAATAGTTTTAGGCTGATCGACCTAAGGCCCAGGCATATCACTTGCTAGCTCTCTACCCTTCATCTAACCCATGATTCTTCCTGTTCAGCCATGCAGCTCGGTACCTTTTCTTAGAGCAGCATAGTTGTCCTCTGCTTCTTCCGGCTTCTCTCTAGCATTCTGCCCTGTGCTTCCTGTTCTCAGAGTTTTTCTTAGTCTGGTAGCCTCACCCACACTTCCTGCCTGCCTTTGGCCAATGAGCACTTTTTATTAAACCAGTGGGTGGGAAAAATATTTACCATGAAACAACATAATCCCCTACAGCCAAGTGTTGCATGAATAAAGGAAACTCAGAGTCAGATCTCTGGGAAAGGCTGAGATATCAGAGAGTAAATACCACAGTCAGATCTTACCCAGCTGTCTTCCAGCTTCCTCAGCCTTGTTCCTCCTCTCTTCTTATGTCTGTTGTCTTTCTATGCCTGCCTTAAATACCTTCTTCACTCAGTTCTTTCACATCCAGGTTAAGATTAAAGGCATGGCACCACCACTGCCTGCCTGGAGCCTAGAACTCCCTTATAAACTCAGATTTTCTGGGATTAAGAGCATATGTCACCACTCCAGGATATTACCTGTGCTGGGATTAAAGGTGAGTTACCACTCTCTGATGCTTCTAGACTGACTGTGGGTAGATCTCTCTGATATCTCAGACTGTTTTTTTTTTTTTATTATTATTAAATTTGAAATATATCCCCACACTTTATACTTGATGGAAGAGAAGAAAAATAATTTTATAGACACAACTTAAAAGTAGATGCCCTACATTAAAATCAAGAACTCATGACAAAGGCCAGGAGTACAGACCTATAATCACATCATTATGAATGTCACAGTTGGCAGAAAGGTGCCTGGGGCTTGCAACTGTCAACCTAGCTGCAGGTTCAACAAACCTCCCTTAGAGGAATAAGACAGAGTAATAGAGTAAGACTTCTGAAGACTTCCTCTGTCATTCTCCATAGAAACACATGCATCTCCCCTTCCATATGTCCTGTGTGGTCATCCACACATATGTATGCACATACATATGTGCGCACGTGCACACACACAAACACACACACACACATACACACAGAGCTTATGGTGAAGTATAATATTCTATAGGAAGATGACTATTTATTTTACATTATATAAATCCTAGAGATAAATGAGTTGTGTAGACATCTCAGTTTCTAAGTATTGATGCTCCTTTTTAGTAACTAGCTTTGGTTGAATTTTTAGAATGATACACTTGGAAGAATCTGGAAAAACCTCATGTAACTAAAGATTAAGTGCTGTGTGAATCCCTCGATCATTCAAAGAATGCATTTACAAACAGCTGTCGATAATGTTTTGAGCCTTCATTAAATGGAGCAATGGAATTATGCTGACAATGCAGAATGCTTACCACTATACAAATAACTACTAAATTGTTTTATACTTAAGTAATTCACCCTAAATCCAGGTGTGAATGGAATTATTACTTTGTGGTCAATCAGGGCTCAAAAGACAAAAACAAAAAGCCAAACAACAAACAAAAACAAAAAAATCTAGATTGGAATTAGTTAGCTATGTCTTAAAATAGTTTTATGATTATGGATGAAAAGATTTCTACATCCCAAAATTTCCACCTGCAATGATATGAATTTTTTTCTTTTTTCTTTCATATTGGTGATTCAATTTCTTTGATACCCAACATATCAGTCAGTATGTAGGTTACCATGCTCCATTTAGATGCTTCACTACCGGAGATAAACCACTTCACCTAATTAGGACTGACTTGGGGAACTAGAACTTTCAACCATAGTTCACATATACTTTAGCATTTCATTGTGTCCCACAACAGTCCTAGTTGCTTAAATTTTAATTGGAATTAACGTTTAAAATTGTGAGCTAGATGTGATTGTGTAAACGTATCAGAACTTAGTCCTCTTCATAATTTTTAGTAGCCACATAGAGAATCTCAAGGAAGAGTTGACCTTGAACTTCAGACCTCGATATAAAACATTTTAGTAGTTTTTAATAGCTCTGACGTGTAAGCAGTGCAATTATTTTCTTTTTCCATTAATATATGTGAAGCCAGACACATCTTTAAATAGAAAACTTCCTTGGAATCCTGTTTCCAGGCTGTGGATGCTGATTAGCTCTCTGTAAAAGAATTTTTGTTTCAAGTTAAAAAAAAAAAATTTATAGTCACTAATGAGAACTCCCATGAGGGAGATAAAGAATCCTGTTAAATTTAGTCCATAGGCTACCCAGAATCTAAGCTGTGTCCTCTAAAGTCTGAATTTTATATTCCAGGCTGAGGCCTGTGGTAATTTAAACAAAGTATTGGAAATGATCTCAGCCATTTTAATACAAATACATCTAATTGAAACATTTGGTTTTAGGGTTGAAACAAATCAAATACTGTGAGATGCTTCAATTACATCCATTGGTTTTCTTGAAAGAAAGGTTCTACATGTGATGATTTCATCCTATATTCCATTTGCTTCTCTCAGATCTTAGGAAAGCAAAATTACATCAGGTTTCTTTTTCTCTCAGAAGGGATAATTGAATCTTACTGTGGGCATACGCCATTTTATAGATGCATTGCATTATACTTGGGGCCAGTGGCCCTCTTTTATTTCTTTAGTTATGATCCTTAAATACAAAATCATTTAAGGGAAATGATGTGCTGAACACATCATAATGTTTCTAGAAGATAATAATGGAGCTGAAAAAAGTCTATCACCAAATTTTTTTCCATTTTATGGATGCATATAGATATTCTTAGAAATACACATACCACATGTTACAACTCCTTCAGTATTCAGTACCATGGTACCATGTGACTATGCTCTATAGGTTTATAACTGTAGTGAAGTCATCTTTATCATGTACCTGTGAGAGCCTAAAATCTAGGTATCTACATCTGTGTAGGTACATTCTTATAGTGCTCAAATATGGATGAAATCAATTAAAAATTAACTTCTCAAAATACTTCTTCACAGTTAAATGCAGTATAATTGCATTCAGAGCTATTATGTTCTAAAAAATAAAATAAGCTAACTTAGCATTTAGGTTATTCGTGTGGTTGCTATAATTTTTCTTAGTACATTCATGAGAGAAGAGGCATCTGTAAAGTAAATGAGATTAAACACTCAAACTTTAATTTTAAGAGTTAATTAAGTCCTAGAGATTGTTGATATTACTGCCAGGACTTGACAACACAAAATTATATACTTTATAACATTGCTGGATCTCAGTTCAAGGTTCTTATCACAGTAACAGTTATAGTAAATATTAATAACATAAATGATTTTATAATCATATGGGAGTGTATGTCTATTACTGGCAGAAAACCATATGAAATAAACTATGAAAAAGCTACAATACATCATGACATAGTCAATTTAAAATTTCAAAAGTTTTAATAGTCCAAGCTATTATAAATTATGAGCTCATGCATAATCTTAACAATTACAAATGTTTATATGTGAAAATATTTTCATAAAATAAAGCCAGGTTTAAAAGTAGAGTTTAATAGATAGTGCCAATAAGGCTTTTTGGGTACGGGTATTTTTATCTCTCATTTCACATATTTTTATGTCCACATCAAATACACAGGAATTCTTAGTTTTATTAGCATAAGTTTCAGAAAATTCAGAGGTTATAACTATATATTAAAGAAAATATTCATAATATGAGTATAAAAATACAATTATAAAATGTAAAAATGCTTGTATTTGATGTGCTTTTTAATACTGTGAAAAAAGGCATTGCTTATACCTAAGATATTAAAAAGAGTTTAATAATAGTGTTTGTTAATAATAAAAATAATTATCTATAGAAAAGTATTCAAGATTTTTAATATGGGTCTCTATAATATATTCATCATTTAATAATTCTGTATTTAGACTACAATATACCATAGCTTCTTTATAATATATTCATCATTTAATAATTCCATAGTTATACTACAGTGTACCATAGCTTAAAATCTTCTAAATGTTTTCAAATACAGAAAACGAACCTATCAAAAACAATTCAAAGTGAATGCATTTAAGTCATTAGAAAATAGTAATTTTTGAGATCTCTACCATGAGAAGGAGCTCACCCTGACACTGCCTGGAGGGCCAGGATCCAGAGGCCTGAAAACCCAGACACCCAGGATAGAACAAAACGAAAGAAATCAATAAAATAATTGATTCATAATGATATTCTGCTATCCTCATAGATGGGTATCTGAGAGGCTTCACCTCCCAACTGATGAAAACGGATATAGAGACTCTGAGTCAAATTCTAGGCAGAGCTCCAGGGTATGGAAGGGAAGAGGGAATGTAGGGCCAGAGGGATCAAGAAGACCACAGAAAACCCACAGAATCAACTAACCTGGGCTTGTCGGGGCTCACAGAGTCTGAACTGGTAAGGAAGTCTGCATGGGACTATGGGACTGACCCAGGCCCTCTGCATACATGTTCCAGTTGTGTGCCTTGGTTTGTTTGTGGGAGCAGGGATGTTTGTTACCTTATTCCCTGCTTTTGGAGCTATGTCGTCTTATTGGATTGTCTTGTCCAGCCTTAATAGAAGAGAAGCTGTCTTTGTCTTGCAGCAAGATGATATAAATGGCTTTCTGATATACATGGGAAGCTTTCCCTTTGCTGAAGAGAAAGCCAGAGGAGTAAATGGGAAGAGATTGAAGGGTGTAGAGGAGGAGGGTGGACTATGGGCTTGAAAACAATTAACTAATTAATTAATTTTTAAAAATCAACTTTTACTACTCTACAAGAATTGACATTTAAAATAGAGAGTATAAACACAGACAAACTTGGTGAAACCATGCCTACATGGCTTTTGAGTCTGAAATTAGAAACTATTACCCCTATGTATAAAGCCCATATATACAAATTTTACTTCTAAGGGCTGGAAAGAAGATTCAGTGATTAACACCCCATATTGCTCTTCCAGAGAATTTTGATTCCATTTCCAGTATTATATGGCCACTCACAACCCTCCTGCTACAGATTGAATGTGCCTGCAAACACAGAGAGCACATAGATACACACAAACATGAATCAGTTTTTCAAAAAGATAACACCTACTTCTGTATTGTTTATATGTATATATTTAGGATGCCTGGCAGTTCTTGAATAATAGTTTTTCAAAAATATATATTGAATGAATAGTGAAAGGTTTTCTAAATAACAGATAGGTATTTACTTGAAGAATGTCTGAAATGTAAATTAAGCCAGTTTCTTGTAAGTCAATATGGAGATTTGTAGTATTATGTTTCTGGCCCAGCTTTTCTGGCTTAACACTGAGGTTCTGACTCACTAATCCACAGTCCTATAGAAACACATGGACATTTGTTTTAATTTTATGCTGGTCAGTGTATGGATCTGTCATATTGCTAGCTAACTCTTTACTTTACTCTTAAATTAACCTATGATTCTTATCTTGCTCAGCTATGTGGCTTCCTTCTGCCTTCAGTCAATAAACATTTTTATTAAACCAGTAGGTAGGACCATTATTTATAATGTAACAACATAATCCCACTACAATTTAGCCCCAAATAATTTCACAAAGGCTTATATTAGTTATAGACTGTTTGGTCTATAACTGAGACTTATTACTTGCCGACACTTACAACTAACCCATGAGAGTCTTATCTAAGTTTAGCCACATAGCTTGGTATTTTTTTTTTTGTAGCATTTTCATCCTGCTTCCTCTGTGGCTGGCTGGCATCTACACTTCTCTTTTCTTTGCAGAGTTCTCTGGTAGGCTTGTCTCTGCTTCCTGTCTAGTGTCTGGCCAAACATCATTTTTATTAAACCAATATTTACATTGACAAATATCTACAGACTTATATCACTATCATAGTAGAAAGTTTTTTAAAAGTCTATGATTTCCATTGTCAGACTGACATACAATATTGAGAAATACTTTACTTTCAGAGAAACAATAATAATTTGATGTGTTTGTATTGTTATTTCTCAACTGTTTCACTGAAAGTAGTCGAGGTGGAAGCTTGTTGCTGTTTGCATTTTCTGTTCACGAGAGAAGGGGGCCTCAGGGATGAAGAGAAAAGAATGTCAGACTTTCTATATATTACAACTCTTAATTTCATTCCTAATTCAAAATTTAGAAGTATCAAGATGATTTTCCCCTGCTCTCTGAATTCATGGTTTTCACTACACTTAATCCATCTACATATTATAACATCTTAAAGCCACTGTGCTTTAAATTCCTAAATCTGTGATTTTCTGTTTTCTTATTTAACTGCACACATCTGTTTCAAAGAAATGGCAATTTAGTTCCAACTACATATAAGGTACAGAACTCATAAAGTGATAGGTTGCCAAGTCCACCTTGCTATGCCTTCAATCCTTGTACACCTATAAAGCTGTCCCCAAAGAATCATTGTTATTCTTTAGTCTCACTTAAAATAAGTATTAATATGACTATTGTAAAAGAAAATGAATCCTTTTTTTAAAACAAAATGTGTTTGTGTTTGCGTGTGTGTGTGTGTGTGTGTGTGTGTGTGTGTGTGTGTATGTGTGTGTGTGTGTATATACAAGCACATGAATGACACTTAAGCACATGGGTATTCAGGACAAATTAGTGGGGTAGGTTCTTAACTTCATCCCTTTCGTGTATTTCATAACTCAAACTCAGCTCATGAGACTTGTAAGGTAAGACCAGCTACCCGCTGAGCTACCTCACAGGCCCTCAGAATTTTAATTTACGTCTATAAATTAAGCAAATAATTTGGAGAAAATAAAAAATCTTCTGAGAAACTGGTTAAAATATGAAACACATAGAAAAGCATGAGGTGAAACTACAGTAGTTTTACATGTTTTTTGATATAGACTGGCTTGACACAGAGGTGGATATTTAATGAGCTACTATTCCAGGTACAGGAGATAAATCTCTTATATCACAAATATATATGTAATGAACACACACATACAAACCACACCCTGAATAATAAACAAGTAGACTGAATAACCACAAGCTGGTAGACTTTTAAGGTAATACTCAGAATTTCTCCAATATCTTTCTTATTTATACACATTTTGCTTTATTACATATTTTTTTGCATATTTAAAGTTCCTTTGATGTCAACTTCATGTGTTTCTTTTACTCTCATTTCTTTGGCAGTTGAAGATGCATGACCTCATGTTGTTCTGTCAATTATTTAACTGGAAGTGCTTGTATCTTTTCTTCCCAGTAGGGTATAGAGCTTGTATTCTCAATGGAGAACTCTCTGTCCCAGGGACAAACTTACCATAGTAGAACTATAAGGTTTTCATTGTCCTATAAGGTAACCATTGTTCACAGGCACTATTCAATAATTCATAAATGACTAAAGCATCTAAACAACATATTTTTATTTTATTTTACTTCAAATAATTTAAATCTAAAATAATATATATATATCTAATATTTATTATATTAGACAAGCTAGTTTTAGAATTACTAACACATTCCCTGTTCATTCTTCCATGTTTGCCTCAAAAGATAGAGAAAAGACTTACACATTAATTCTCTAAGTGCCAATAGCTGTCTAGTTTAAAATGTGATTTGTCTTATTAGTAAAATCCTTCTTTCACTTGACATATGCTTGGCTGCTGAGTCGCTTAGCACATTAGGAATGAGAAGTTTTTCAGGAACATTACA
Organism: Phyllotis vaccarum; assembly: GCA_033318265.1. NCBI lineage: Eukaryota > Metazoa > Chordata > Mammalia > Rodentia > Cricetidae > Phyllotis > Phyllotis vaccarum. Next base: position 11,729,271 of record JARWLC010000004.1, on the reverse strand, counting down.
TGTCCCACTCTAAATCTTTCAAGGGAAGAGTGGGAAAGAGAGGTTATTTACATTTCTCTTATTTCTTTTAATTCTGTGTTTTTCTTTTTCTTTTTTTTTTAAATCTGTATAAGATACTAAACCACTTCAATGTCTCCCTCATTCTAAATGCCTAGTTGGAAGCTCAATGTGGAATAACAATGCAAAGCACATTGTTAATGAGCATAAGATTCACTTCATATATCTAGGACACTTTTTAAATGAGAATAGCTATATTCTTAGTATGATAAGAGTTGATGGTTTTTAACACAAGTTCACATATCAGTAAATGTAGAAAAAGCAGAAAAAACCACAAGGAGCAGGTAATAAATGGTATGTAATCATCATTTCCACTTTCTAAAATAAACAGTGATGAGTACTATGGAACAAGAAACTCTGAGTGTTTATAAAGGAAATGAAAATAATTATGGCAATTTTATCTATATTGTTCCATTTCTAATGTTCTTTTCAACACATTCACTAATTTCATGTGAACTAAATTATATTTCTGAATATATTTTGCATGTGTAATGTAAGCAGTCATAAAATAAGACAATAAATGCATGTACCCATGTTCTCAGTTGTCTTTGGTAGTCTAATATATTGCCTGCTTCCATGTGTGCCCTAATTTTAAATATGATTTTCTAGACACAAACCTAAACAAGGTACAGATAGATATTCAGTGTATAGCTCTAATTCGCCTTTGATTTGGTGATAATACAGGAGTAAAATGTCTGTCATTCCTTGTAACTATTTCACACATTCTCTTGCATTTAAAAATCTTTGCCCCAGTTCATAGCCTAGCAACTCTGTGAATCTTGAATGGTTTTCTGGTCATTCATCTTAAATACAGTTTTATGTTTCTGTGGCCTAGACTCATCATTCTTTACAGTATGTTAAACTGTTTAGCCATCTGCTATCTCTCATCTCATATGTATGATCAATTTCCTCATTGACAGGGACAATTAAAAGAGGGCCAGAAGCCAAAAAGAGTTTGTTACAGTGGACTAGAGAAAATGGGAAAATACAAGGCACTGAAGATTTTGCCTAATGGTGTCATCTACGATATTAACAAATCCTCCGGGTATTTCATTACACTAATATGTGCAAAAGTCCTGCCAAGGACTTGGTATGTTCTAGATATCAGTTCTCTGTTAGTAAAGAAAGAAGAGAAAGCCTTCGACCCATTATTTAGTGATGACTAAGCCTTTCTCAACATTAGTTCTCTGTTATGCAAAGGGATTCAGAATGCTACTAGATGTCCTCCTTAGATACAAGTAGCTAGAATTAAAAAATATTTTCTACTGAGTCGGGACAGAACAATGTTCCCATCTTTGCCTTAAATGAATTAACGGAGAAGAAGAATGTTTTAGAAAGGGAGGGAAGATTAATGTTAATTGTTTCAATACCTCTATACTTGTTATAAGAGTCTACAAGTTAACACAGCATCACTTATATTTTTATATTAATATCTTTTTTGTAATGCTAACCCTTATTGATCTTTAAAAGCAATGAAAAACAAAGTCACTTACTATCTGGCATCTGGCTAGGAAAATAGTGAATAATGTGCAGCAATGTGACCGATGACTGAATTTTGTTTCACTGCCCAAATATTCTGGAACATAAGGTCATACACTTCATTACACATATAGAAACCTAACTTCCTGTTTCGCATTTTTTGGACACTTAGCTTAACTTCAAATTTTACTGCTAACATGACCATATGATTAAAAGTATAGCTCCCAACAGGGCATTTAAAAAGTTTATCCTTGAAAAAAATACTCTGAACATAGCCAGATTGCCTTTTGTGGTGTTAAGAGTTCATGGTCAAAAACACTTCTCAAGGAAACATATTAATAGCTTGAGATTACAGTCCCATACATATACATATAATACCACATTTTCCTCATGTTTAAAGGAACTGTAAGTACACCGTCATGAAATTTGAAAAGGAAAATGAAGAATATTCTTTTGTCTATAGTTAACTGAAGTTGTTTTGTGTAACACTGAAAGCATTAAGTGACCTAGTATCTTTACAAAATGTAAGAAGCAAAGACTGGTCTGAAAATTAGGGAATTTATTATGTAAATTTGACTGGAAAACACCTTTTCATAATAGACATACTGTTAGGAGGTTTATGGTCATACACAAGACCTTTAGGACATTTTCCTCTTCTGGATGGTATATCTTCTTTAGCTGCCCCATAAGAAAATCTTCACTGAAAATCTGTTTAATGTCCTCCAAAAATTTTAAAGTTTTTCTGTGGTCCTTTGTTTATCTTCCTTTGCTAAGAACAAATTTCATCTTTGAAGAGAGAAAGACAAGTTAGTTTTACTTAGAATATCCATTAATGCTGGTGATGTGGAACCTTGATTAAAAGTTGGGAGCACTAACTTTGAAGTTTAGTACACAAAACTTACAAAACAGCTTTCATACTGCCCTCCAAACAGTAATGATTTCTGATCTGAAATTACATGTAATCAATTCAGAAAACTGCTTTTATTATTACCATCTGTTTCTGGGGTGTATCAGAGATGGCTTCTGAGCCTTAAAATGAGTGGTTTCAAATTATTCCAGACCAGCTCGTGTATTTCTTTCCACTGTATAGAGCAGAGAGGAAAGACATTATGAATAATAACTTTAACCAAAAAATTAAATAATGTAAAAAATGCCAGGATGCCCACTAAGAACATTTAAATTCAAGGGAAATAAAATGTTTCTGAAGAGGCTCTGTAACAGAACAAAGGCAACATGAGACTAAAGTGTTTTTTTAAGATTTGAAGTTCCTCATATGTTTTAAAGAATTTCAAACACAATTCTTTTCATTTTGGAATTTTATTTTTAATCAAGTCCACAAACACTTTGGGGGATCCCTATAGTTGACCACTGAAGATGAGACTGTGCTTTTTGAAGTTATTTTCATGGCAAAATTTGCTATTGTGTTATATTCTCCAAATGGCTTAACCACATGGGATTGTCTGATAGACATTGCACTAAATGTTTGTGCTTGGAAGTGATAAAATAGAAAGATCACACAATGATTTTGGAGTTTTAAAGGTGTCAGTGAAAAAAACTGAGTTAATTTTTAAAGAGCAATGTAATTGTTTATTTTTTTAATTATGGGAATATTGTTAATTTCTAAGCCCTGTCTCTTTTTCTCTTTTGCTCTCCTTTTCTCCACAAGCCTCCCTCTTTTCCCTTGTGGGTAACCTCCACAAAGCCACTTGGTCTACATAGCAAGTTCCAGGCCAAGCAGACAGATTTTTTCATGGGTTCCCTGAGCTCTGAGAAGAGAGATTTTGTGGAGACATTCCGTTTAGAACTGTGTGCTTCAAGGTCTCATTTTCTCTATGTGTGAAGTCTGGTTGATTATGAATCTCTGTATTTATTCCATCCTTTGCAGAAGGAAGCCTCTGTGAATAAAGCATTGATCTACAACTGTATCATTAGAAGTCAATTTATTGTTAATAATATTTTTGTCCAATAGTATTTGGTTTAACCCTAGATCTCTAGTTCTTGGTCAACCAGGAAGGGCCAGGTATGGGTTCCATCTCATGGAATGAGACTTAAGTTAAATTAGATATCAGTTGGCTACTTCTACAATATTTGTGCCACCATTGCCTTAGCGTATTTTTGCAGGTAGAACACATTGTAGATAAAAAGTTTCGTGGTTGGATTGGTATTTACATTTCTCTTTAGGAAGCCTACAAAGTACCTTTTCATATTCTAGTTTTGATAAAAGTAAAAAAGTTATTTTGTGTAAATATTAACTGTTTAAAAGTTTATTGCTATTTGTATATTTACATGCAATTTCTTGCAGTCTTGTTAAAATATTATGTATGTAAAAAACTATATTTCAAGAAGCTACATGTCTAATTTTGATTATAGAATCAGAGCTTGAAATTTCTAAAACACTTCTAATTATTTATAGATGATTAGTATTGACTTGATCTTCATTTGGACCTGGGGTATTAGGACTCTGACAAATACTTTCCTTCATCAAAAAATATTTATTTTCTTGTTAAAAGAAATAGGTTTCCTCTCCATTCCCCAATTGGAAACTGCAAATACATGGAATGGTCATATAGTTTACATTAGTCAATATCCTTTAGTAGAAGTGGCTTCTCTCTAGTTTTATTTATTTATGGCTGGTATCTACTGTTATGGTATCACTCTCATTTGAATAATAACATTGTATATTTATCATTTGCAGGCATAAGACAATAGGAATTAATTTGACCTAATACTCCCATGGGACATTTTATAAATAAGAAGACAAATTATGAGATATCAAGCAAGACAGAGATAGAGAAAAATATGCTTCCCCACTAATATTAGTGATGTCTTATCTGTATCATAGTTCAAATTAGTATATGGCCTGTGGATGGAACCTAGAGGCAAATCCATGAGAGTGAAAATGGGAGAATGGCAATCGTGTTAGAAGGCGAAGGGATCGATAGTAAGTCAAGGACCGAAAGAAGTGGGGAACTGATTTATTTTAAAACCATTGTAACTGGTATTATCTCACTAGTTTCCATAATTGTGGGCTTTTGGGGAAGAGAAATTAGAAGAAACTGTACGGCACAGAAGCCGCCACAAATGAGGTTTTGTGAGGGGCTCCACCCACTTCTTCAGAATGTTTATTAAAACAAGAGCTGGCCTTCTCTATTTAAGGTTTATGGCTGCAGACCTCTTCTTTCCGTAAGCAGACCCAGCGCATTGACATAAACCTGTGTGCATTGTGTGGGAGACGCTGCTCAGAAGAAGCCACGCTCCCTCACTCTGGCTCTCCTGCCCTCAGCCTTTTGCACACGAGTTTCACATTGCTCTGAGGATTTTTCACTATAGTCTGAGTTATCACGTAAACAAATCAAAATACTCACGTAACTTAAAAATGAATACTGACTTCATATATTCAAATGCAGAAACTATTTTCTCTACTTTTGAAAGAACTAAAAACTTAATTTTAAAAGTAAAAACTAAATCATTAAGATTTTTAAGGTTTGTGTAATCTAATAACCAATATTGCTCATTTTATAATTAATAGAAATTCAGCTTTGAAAAAGATCTGTAGCTATAAGAAAATGAAATTTCAAATATTGTTAGTAGATGGTTGATGGGTGGTCTATTGTTGTGTAGAGGAATTCATAATTTTAGCACTTCTAATTGGATTAGTAAAATAATCCTATTACAAGGTAAAGAGGAAAACAGAATTCTTACTGGAAATGGAGTGATCCAATAATGAGCATGCTTGCCTCTAGAAACCACAGATATTTGATTTGTGCAGATACAGACACAGGACACCAACATTATACATCAAAACTGTGATCAGAACATCATCAGTGCTACCACCTCTTGTGATGTTTCAGCTAACTGATTGACAGGGCTTTGCCTTTAAAACTAGTTGTTTCTTATATGGAAGATTGAAGATAGCTTTAAAGTATCAAACAGTGATTGACTGTGTTCCTTTGTTTTTCATTGTCTTGTGCTCACCTTAATCGTTTTGCTTTAGATTTAAGTGACCTTTTTCTGCTGGCAATTAGTATACCATTAGTTAACGTAACATTCTATTATGAAAATGGTCAGTGTGGTAGGGCTTGGGATGTATTTGGGGATTCTCTGTACCTAGGTTTTCCTCCTGTTCCTCCCTTTGCCAGTTAGATAATAAGGTCTTCCTGGAGACAGCTTTCCACACGGTGCCCTCAGTCAGGAAGGAAATCAAACCAGGTACTAAATCCTAAATCCTCAAGTCTGGCTCCTGTGACCTCCAGCAAGGCTCTACCTCCAAAAGTCCTACAGCTTCCCCAAATGGCATCACTATCAGGAACCAGGTGTTCAAACAGAGGAAAGAGCCTGTAGGGACAGTACTTTATCCAAACCATGACAGTCACATTGTATCATAGTTCTGATAAACTGATAATGCTTCAGCTAATTCTCAAGAAAACTCTTGGGACAAAAGAGGCCAGTACAGCATTAACTTAAACCATCTCTACCTGACACATGCAATGACAGCTGCTTTTGTTGTCGAACTTCATAAAAATCACACACAAAAGCAAAAGATAAAATTATCTGTTGAACTTTATGCTAAGAACAACACATTTGTTTTATATTTTGATGAGAGAAAAAGAATTCTATGGTACCTCGGAGAACTGGAATAATTCTTTTTAAGTAGAAGAGATAAATGAAAACAGAAAAGATTAACTTTCAGAAGGAACCCTGAAAGAAAAAAAAATCACAAAAGAGTAAAAAGCATAGCTAAGAAACTAAATGTTTTTTTTTTTTTAATCAAACCTCCAAAAAAGTGATCTGTGAATTACAATAACGAAGACTCATCTTAGTTTCTAGGACTTTTTCCAAGCTTCTCAATATTAAGAACTTCTGTGATTTTGCTTATTACCTTTTCTTTTCAAGTCATTAATAATGCTTATTCATGTTTCTAAACTTGAACTCTGTCACTTTAAATAGGTTGTCCAAATGAGTTTGCTTACATCACTGTTGCCTTTGATCCCTGCCAGTTCCCCTTGGGGAGTGGTTCAGTAGGCATGATGTACAGCTGCTCAGACTGAGAGCAAGTTGAAATAAGAAAGCTCAATTTATTTTGAGAAGAGGCAAGCTTTATATATCCTCTACCCAGCCACGGGGAAGGGCAGTGATTTGCTGGCATCTTATGTGGTGTGTTAATGTCTTGTTGGTCCAGGTCATCTCACTTCAGGACTCTGACTCTATTTCCAACATCCTCAGGCAGACCCCAGACTAACTTGAGGAAGTACCCTCTTAGCTCTCTGGCATGGCTTATGAGGAAGTACTATAAGCGCTTCAAGGCACCAGTTGTAAGCAGTTTGTACAGGTTGACCTTCACACCCTTAGAAGCCTCTAGAAATTATACATCCCACACCTCATATTTAACAAGCTGCCAGTAGCTATTATTTTGAGACCCTATACATGATCTTCTGTTAACTTTTTTTATTATGTGCATGTGTTACAATTTGATAATTAAAATAATTTGACCTTCACTTAAATAAGGTGGACTTGAACATAAAATGAAATGTGTGATTTGCTGTAAGGACTGCAGAAATATATTCTTGGTATTAGTTTGCAATGAGTCTTGGGCACTTGTGTGTTAAGGATGAGATCCCTGAAGCTCATAGATATAAACTGTCCTTCATGGGTGAGAAGGGGAAAAGGGAAGATATCAAAGAGTGATTAATGGATAAGTTACAAAAGTGAATCAAAGACAAACCTAAAAGTTGAAAAGAACTGTTTTTGGTTCATCCTCACAATCAGCTTTCATGAAAATAAAAAAAAAAAATGCTTTTCCATGCAAATATAGGTGGTGGGCATCACAGGTGATTGATTGGAAACATGACCGGCGCCACATGGTTCTGAGCAGAATTAGGAAAAAAATATAGATTTCTCTACTTAAATGTGAAAAACATTTGACTAACCTCTGATTGCTATTTTGCCCCATGGTCTTGCCTATTATTAGGATTCCTGGCAAATCAGATTCTTTCATTTGCAAGGGTTATAATCATATGAATTATAGGTTTCATTTAGACTCATCTTACCTTGCCCAGTAGGAAGCATCCTTCCATCATTTCACAGACAAAAATAACATTTGCCAATATGAATGGAAAATCAAGATTCTAATTATGCAACTCTGCTATTCGTGGGCATATGAGGACCTTGTACCTTGCCAAAAGTTGTATCTTACTGAAAAATTTACTTTGAATGTTTGATTTCTAGACTGTCTTTTTGGGTAATGTATATGCTGATAGTTATAGGGAACTATTACAAACCTGGTATTAGACAATATACATTTGTCTCCCTAGGCTATTAGTCTTCTAGTGAACTCAAAATTTCTGAATAGTTTTAAAACAGGAAAGCAGACTATATACTTTTTATAAGTTTTTGTTTGTTTGTTTGTTTGTTTGTTTGTTTTTTAGTTTCTTTTGATACATGTCTTTTCTGTAGTGTCTGCTCAACTGTATGCTCAAGAGGTTCAGTGAGCCCAATATTCTGATTCTATCAGGAAGTTTATATGGAATGGGTAAAACCACATCTGTACACTTATGGGTCTTCAACAGTCAGACATGTGGATTCAGGAAAAGAGAAGGGTAAGTGAACATCAACCTGAAGAATGCAACTAATTAGCCCTATTCTTACAGGAAAAGAACTTGTGTGCATAACTTGTCTCAGGTCCTATAGACTATACAGAGTGTAATACTGTGTAGTTTACATTTCCTCAAAAGTCTTCCCCCAAAACTTCTGTTGCCACAGTAAATATGGTCAGGTGTTCCAACACCTGTTACACTTTCCTAACTATGACGTCAGGGGAAATAATTACAAGTAGGAGAAAATAATGCTCATAGAGGATTCTACAATAGCTACTTGTTTTCTAACATTTATTTATTCTTAAGATTACTGTATTCAGGGGACATCCTAATCAATCAATTCATACAGCAGGAAAAGGAAGTGTTGAGAAATTGAATAATATTCATTTGTCAGAAAATCAGTAAGTGGTGGAATTTAGAATTCAAATCATTTAAGTTCAAGAGTTTATATTTGTTATTCCGCTTGAACCCACAATATGTATCATTCAAATGTGAAGTCCCCCTACTTTTGTGAATTTATCTAAACATGAAAAAATTCTAGCTAATATTGCATGTTTAGTAAATAGCAGCCAAAAGAGTATGCAGATTCATAAGTGAGAAATCTGTAGCTCTACTCAACTCTCATAAAAGCATTTTTATACTATGTCATATAATATATTCAAACATACACATTCAAAAGTATAAGTGCTAAAAAGTATAAGATATTTACAATAGGAGCCAAAATGTTCACATGAAAATATGTTCCTCAGTTTGGTTATAGGTTGAACATTATCCTTCCCATACCAACACAAGGATACACAGGGAAGCTGGACTGTCAGCAGTCCCTATAGGGAAAGAGATGAGATGAGTGTTTCATGTTCAGGGCAAAAGGGAAAAAAAGACTTTTAGGGAAAAGTTGTGATAAAACTAAAAATATTATGGAAAAATTAAAAAATAAAAATTAGTTTCATTTCCGTACATACTATATAACATTCATTAATGCATTTACTCAATAATATCAAATACTCACAAAGCTTTTAAATTCCCTAAGGGATTAAATATTTAATGTTAAGAATATTGGTATCATTAGCACTAATCTGAAACTAAGGAGCAGAATTCTTTTAGCCACTAAGAAGTTGGAAGAATAAAATTTAAACGATGTGGTCAAGTGATAAAGTTCAAATTCTGTGCATATGTTTTCTTATATCCTTCTGGTACAATAATTTTTCACTTCACCTAAGACTGCAATTGATATTTCAAGGCCAAACTAAGTTCATTCACTTAAAAATGCAACAAAATACCCTAAAGAAAACACTGTCAAGGGAAGGGAATATAAGACAAGGTTTATAAATTAAAATTTTCTTCTAAAAACCATGGAAAGCTTCAAATCTAAAGGAAAATATTAAATATTAGCTTTGTTTTTTTTGTGGGTTCTCTCTCTCTCTCTCTCTCTCTCTCTCTCTCTCTCTGTGTGTGTGTGTGTGTGTGTGTGTGTGTGTGTGTGTGTGTGTGTGTGTGTGTGTGCATTTCCCCTGAAGCAGAAGTTTCTGGCAGATACTTTGGGCCTGAATAGTCATTTAAAATCTAGATACAATGTACTTCTTGTAGAGATTGGGTATCAAATTATAAATAGTGTGACTATAAAATCTAACCAAACAAACCACATGTATGATGAAAGTTAAAGTCTGACCTTACCATTCAAGCTAGTTTTTCTCTATCTCCAATTTAACATGATTTGGAAGTCCACATAATAACAATCAGATATCTGAATATTGATGAACAAGGAGAATTCAATTTCCTCTCCTGTGTCTTATAGACAGCAGATTCCTGAATAGAGTTTAGAAATCTCAATTTCAGAGAGTCGTTATAGTTAAGGAAAGGTCCAAGTGTACTCCTGATATCTAAATAAATGATAATACATTCACTTCAAATTGATTATACTGAGGCTAATGTGAGCTGTTGTTAATTTAGATAGAGTTTATTGGATCCATGACCTTATGTATTTTAGTGAAATACTCCACCATTTATAACATCCCTAGCTCTAATAACTAACATAACTTTATTTACCCATTTATTCCCCAAAGGCAGGAATCTATATAGCTTTTCAGCTTATAATACATCCGCAACTGATAATGACATTCTACTACAGCTTTTATGTGGTCCAGGTTAGAAACGGCTTTTATATTTTAGAATAGTACAAATTTTTTTAAGATTAAAATGGTATTTAAAATGTAAAAATGAAAAATTCAAAATTTAATGTTCTTGTTAAAATTTTATTGAAACAGTAATTTTCATTGTTTATATCTTGGCTATGGCCTCTTTACCTTATAGCATCGAAGCTCTGTGGTTATGTCAAAATTTTGTGACCCATTTGCTGTATCTGAAATATGTGCCCTATATTCCATTTTAGAAAAACACCATGAATTTTCTAACAATTCTTTGTTATAGAAATAACATTTATAACAATTCGTACCACCTACAATAATAGGGACCTAAAAATACTGTCTTATTAAAAATAAAGTGTCCTAATCACTTAAAACACATGCTTACTACTACTGCAAATGCCCATCAGAAGAGAATAGCTGAAAATATTTATGATACTGAAAATAGTGAAGGTGCTAATGTGATATCGCAGTTGGAACAGGAAGTTATTGTTATTCAAACTCTTGATTCTGGATCACAGGCTAGCAAAGTGTGTAAATTTTAACATACATTTAAATCAACACCGATCTTAAGGACAGCAGGCCATTTGAGTTCCCTTTGAGTTGTATACCTAAGGGGCTGTGCAATCACTGATGTCTCAAGTGCATAGATGCTGGTGAAGTGAAGCTGAAGTACAGATGCTGCCATTCAAATGTTCCAACATGAGGAAGAGTGCCTTCCAAGCTCAGAAATACAATGTGTGTTTGCTGAGTAATTTGACTCCATAGCTTACAAACCATTATGAGTCATTTACATGTTCCTGATAATAGCAAAATGTATAGATTAGCTAATGCTTTCTAAAGATAAATTGGTTCATTTGGAAATAATTACTGTCTCCAAACTTGTAAGCTTTATGTTTTTTAATAAACAATGACATATTTAGAATAGATGGCATTTTAATGGATATTATTTCTTTATTAATTATCTTAAAGTTATGTTCCAAACCCTAAATTATTCTACTGATAAAACCACTTTGATGAAATGTAAATATATAAACTAAGTTTGGATTGTCAAGACCAAATAGTAAATTAGGGGCTATCAAAGTTCAAAAGTAAGGTTGGTGTGCTCAAATTATCCAACGTCAGGGTAGCCAGGTAGGAGATTTTTGATTTAATTTATGAGTCAGAAGGGAGTCATTACAAGTTTTTGAGCTGGAGAATGACATAATTAGAGCTGTACTTTAAGAAGATTAATTTGGCAGCAGGGAATGTTGGCCAAGAGGAAGCTAGAGGCAGACACATCATTTAGAGGAAGATTTTGTCCCAGAGATATGTAATGAAGTCCTGAAATGGTGGTGGCCATGGGAATTGAAAGAACAAACAGATGGGAGGCAGTTGTGGAGTCACATTGATGGAATAGTGTAGCTAATTGGACACAGTGTTGAGTAGATACAAAAAGTTGAAGATCACATAGCTTAGTGCTAGGTGACTTGGGTGCCATCAATGTAAACATAAAACAGTGAAAGAATTTGAAGGTGTTTAACTTAATATATAAAGTTAATAGTGAAAAGAAGAGGAAATAGTTTATCTTTAAGTCATAATACATGACCAATGAAGACAGTCCTGTAGTACTTCAATGTATTTTACTGCTAATAAATCCGCATTTTCAGAGAACTTGGGTAAAGAATCTATGTAATTATACTACTATAGGTTATGTTCAGGTTGTTTTGAAAATTAAGAAAGTAAATAGAGCCAGTCAAAGCTCCAGGGACTACTGGAAAGCACACACAAAGGCGAGAGGAGGCAATTATGGTCAGATAGAAACCTGATGTAATGGAATCTCCCAAGAATCTACAAGGATGACCACAGATACGACTTATAAGAATAGCATGTATGTGGCCTGAAATGGTCACCATCTTTGACCAGGCAAGGCTTCAAGTGGAAAGACTGGGATGTCAATCTAGCCACATAACCTTTGACCTACAGTCTGCCTGGCCTATATGATGTGCTAGGGAAATTGTTCTAGAGATTGAGGGAGTGACCAAAGAATGACTAGCCCAGTCTGAGAAGCTTGTCAATAGAATAAGCCCACCACTGACACTGTCAGAAGCACCAGGATCAACAGGCTAGATGACCCAGAGACCTAGAATAGAATCAATGTGACTGGAGAAAAAAGTCACTAATAATGATGTCTACCAATATTTTACTCAGCTGCTTTACTCATAGACTGGTGTCCATAAAAATGGTCATCAGAAAGGTTTCATCTATTAAATAAAGAAAATTGAGCTGGAGACTCACGGCAAACCTTAGGCTGAGCATGCTGCTCAAGAAAAGGAGGAAGTATTGATTGTAGGAAACAGAGGGATCAAGGACACCACACACACACACACACACACACACACACACACACACACACACACACACACCACACACACACACATACACATACACATACACACACACACACACACATACACACACACACACACATACACACACACATACACACACACACATACACACACACACACACATACACACACACACACACACATACACACACACACATACACACACACATACACACACACATACACACACACACACACACACACATACACACACACACACACACATACACACACACACACACACACACACACATATATATACACACACACACACACATACACACACACACATACACACACACACACACACACACACATACACACACACACATACACACACACACACACACACACACATACACACACACACACACAAAGCAAAACAAAAAACAGGGAGGCAGGGAGGCTGCACTGGTTGAACTAGGCCCCCTGCAAATATTTTACAATTGTGTGGTATAGTGTTCTTGTGGGACTCTGGGACTCCTGACAGTGTGACCTGGGGCTGTCTCTTTTTTGTCTGGCTCCAGCCTTAAAATGAGGGGAGGTCCTTAATCCTTCCTGATATGTCATGTTTTCTTAATAATCCACTGGAGGCCTTTCCTGAGGAGGAGTGTATTGGGGAGTGGGAGCACAGTGGGATGTGAGGAAGGAACTAAGAGGAGAGGAGAGGAGAGGAGGGAGCCGAAATTGCTGTAACCGGGATGTAAAATAAATAGATAGATAGTGATGTGGGAATGTCTTTCTATATGCTGTGAATAAAGTACTGTTTTGGCCATGAAAGGCACCATAGAAAAAGTAGGTGGGGAAATCAGCATAGGTAGGAGAAGAAGGGCAGACTAGAAAGAGATCAAGCCAGATGCCCAAAAAAAAACAACATGTAAGGAACACAGGTGAGCCACGGACCATGTGTCTGGACAGATTAATGAAAATGGGCTGAGTTAAGATGCAGAAGCTAGCTAGCAATGTGCCTGAGCCATAGGCCAAAAAGCATGAAGTTAATATAAGTGTCTGCGTATTTCCTGTGACTTTGGGATTGTTGGTCCAAACTATGGGGTTAGTCTGGGCCAGAAATTTCAATGATACAAGATAGATAAATAGATAAAAAGAGAAAGAGAAAGGAAAGTTGATAAGAGGTGACTATGGCTCCTTAACCAATATGTTTTCCAGAGAAAAACTGGATTTAAAAAATATTCTTTCCTTTGTACAGTAGAGTGTCTATGAATCCTACACTTCTATTCTCCTACCTGCCTTGTATCCACATTCCAAGGATCCAGTTGCTACACACTAAGCTAAGGGAAATGGTCTGTGTGCTCTATTGTAAAATTATCATCCCAACTACCTTAGTTACCAGCACCTGAAGCTATGGCTCATAAATAATTCTAACAACCGCAAACTTCAAAAATGTAATGAATTATGAGCTTTTCATCAGAGAACATGAGGATCAATAGAATCAGAGGGTTCCTAGATAAGCACATTCCATAATTACTGCTTAGGACTGAATAAATCAATTTAATATCACTTTTCAGAAAACTTTTCAAAATGTATTTTCTCCTGGATTTATTAAAGTAATAGTATGTTGGTTCATGGTTCCTTCCCATCTCCTTTTTAATACAACCTTTTAAGGAAATTTAATTTTGACTTCAAAGGGAGTTACATAAAACATCAATTCTCGGTAACTGGACTTGACACATTTATGTTCTATTTTTTTCACCCCAGAGGAGATGAATCAATCATTCAGTTACTTCTCAATTTGTCTTATATTTTCAGTGAGCCTGCAACTTAAATTTATCAGGTTTCTTCAGCAATTAGATAATAAATAGGTATTTAAATACTCTTTACTTACAATCTAATAGTCCAGGTAATGAAGCTGAAACAGACCATATGATACATGTCAAGAGGTCCCTTCTTTAAAATATAATAAATCATTTTGAGAATAATTAAAAATGTACACTTACTGATCACCTAAATACTGAGAAAACTGTGAATAATTAAATAACCCTGGCTCAGTTCCAATAACAGTAATACTAACTTATAATCTCTATTGCAAGTCACAAATTTAAGTTGAACATAGGCCACAGGATAAATGCATATATTTGGTTTTTATCTATGTGTGTGCTTATATCTGAATAAATTGTTGGCCTTTAAAATATATTTTAAAGGCTAATTTTGATTAAATCTTGATCTTTGCTAGAAGACTGCCATGCAGGGGAAATTTTTAACACTTCACCCCTTCAAGTTCTTAAAAAGCTCAGTGAGTCCCACTGCTTTTGAAAGTGAATAAAATCTTGATAAAAAGCTCATATTGTCGAGCATTCAAGGCTTTCTTTGCTTCTCAACTGCAACATGTTTTCATGAGCTCAGGAGCTATGAATTTCATTAGCTGTTCTATACAAAGTGGTATAAAAGAGGCTAAAGAGATGGCACAGTGAGTAAGAGCACTACTTGGTTTCCAGAAGGTCCAGGTTCAATACCCAGGAATCACGGGGCTCCTTGCAACCATTTGTACTTCAGTCATAGAGGATCTGATGTCTTCTTCTGGACTCAATATTCATAAACAATACTTAGACATGTATGTAGCCCGAATGCATAAACTTGAGTTTTATTTTTTAAATTTAATTATCTAAAATATATATGTAATTAAAAATAAAAAGCAATATCATGAAACTCTTACAGGAGGACAGGCACTGCATGTTAACGCAAGCTTTGTTTTATTCTTTTAGAACATATTTGCTTATATAGTTAGAAGTTGAAAATATTGTTATTCATGGAAAAAGAATCAGAATGAAAAATAAAGTAGCAGATATTGGCGATGAAGCAAGCATCTCAACAAAGCCTAGAGATGAAGCAAAATAAAACACCTTTTCTTTTCTCTCAGTTTAAAGACTCCACAGAGACCTACGTTTCCTGAGGTGACCCCAAGTGTAACCTAACTCAAAAAATTATAACATTTGCTAATGAATGATGAGACCCTCTTGAAGTGAGGATAATATTTAGTAAATAAAAAACCATATTTAGAATTCAAATTGCTATTAGGACTTATGCTGGTTTAGTAAATTACTGGGTTTAGGTTCTACACCAATATCCATAACTTCACTAGCACTGAGTAGTTAGTGATGTTTCCAGTACCAGGCATAGTATCCCTACTTTTGAGAAGATTTGATGTCTAATTAGAGAGCTGTTACCACCACCAAAGTATTCATGCCACTACAGCACCCTTAGGGTTAATTGTCTTACTGACTGATGATTTGGTTCATAGAGTCAAAGCTGGGTAGGACCATTGGTTGTTTTCCACCTTTGGAAACTCACATGAGTCCTTCTGGTATTCTGAAGGGAGGGGGCATTTAGGTTGGTTCCAGCTCAGAAGCCTCTGGGCCCTGTATCTTATATGTATTGTAAATTAAGCAATAGGAACTTACTTTCCACCGTTAGGGACAATCAAGGAAAATGACAATAGCAATAGTCTGGAACCATTTCAGCGTCTCTTGGACAGCCGTGACCAACCATCTCAAAGAGGACTTCTTATATCTGATATGGAGGATTTTGTTAAGCGGTTGTTAGCTGTTGGAGACTAAAAATCCTACAGAAAACCACAGCCAATCAGAATACAGTGTCACAGAGCCAATTCCCAGTGGATACATTTACAAAACACTGACCCACCTAAGGCGCAAGGAAAATTGTGTAATAGAGGTGAGAAAGGTTGTAAGAGCCAGATCAAGGAGTTCACACCAGCATGACTGCTTGAACATGAGCTGGCCTAAGACAACAGCAATAGATATATTAAAGCTGACAAATGAAAGACCACAAAGCCTTAACCCTCCACAAAGAAATACATCAATAAAGGAATGCTCAGAGGCAGAGAAATTGTCTTTAAGAGCAAACAAACTGGTTATCCAATAGCAAACAGACAGCTATGAAAATGCACATACAAGTAACATTATATAGACTGAGTGTGTTATATTTAGGAATATGTATGCATATACATATTGAAACATGCATGCAATAACGATGAACAAAGAGGTTATGAATTTGGAAGAGAGCAAGGAGAAGTATACGGAAGTTATGAGGAGGAGAAAACATAAGGAAAAATATTTTAATTACATTATATTCTCAAAATTAAAAATAATCAATTTGAATGAACAAAAAATATTTGAAAAGATGTTGAAGCAAATATTTTATATTATGAAATTTTACATGCTTTTAACCTTATAGTTTCCCAGTCTTAAAATCTGTGTCTCTTCTAACACTAAAGAGAAAAATGTGACGATGATAATTTTAGTTTTAAATGCTCAGTACCTTTTTTTATAAAATGTAATTACCTACTTAATATGTGATGATATTGAAAACAGGATGATGATTATTCATCCCTGGTTTGATGACTAATGCAAAATGTTATTTTCTTTTTTCTAAACATTAAAAGGCCCATAATCTCTTTTTTCATTTAAAAAAAAAAATGTCATCTCCATGAATGTATCCTCCTTCTCTCCCTCCCATCTCCCCTCCCAATCTCTATGGGCCAGCCTTCAGCCTCTCCCCTCCCCATCCAGCCCCTCCCCACAAAATGGCAAGAAGTCCCAAGGTGGGCCAACCCAGTGCTACACATCACTCCAGGCACATCCAATTCACTCATCCCAAAGACAATGATGGACTGGGTGTTCCTCTGTAGGAAATGGACTCCAAGGTACCAGCCCTTGAAGAGGAACACAGTCGGATCCCCCCCCCTCCCCGCCGTGAGGCAGCTGCCCATCTCCGGAAGGCCCAGCTCCCCCTCCTGAGGGATTTCCAGTGGCAATTCCTGATTCAGTAAGCTACCCAGAGCTCCAGCCAGCTATCACCATGGGAACCCTCCTCATAATCCCTACTCTCCCCATATTTTCAATTAAAATTTAAAATTAAAACATGTTTACAGTGTATTTTCTTTGCTTTCTTCACTCCAGCCCCACTCGTTTTTCCCTTGCCTCACTGTCTCTCAAATTCATGAGCTCTTTTTTATTCAATGTTTATATATGCATATACAAATCCTAAATTTATAAATACACTGCTCTTAGTCAATCTAAAATCTAAAATTTTGAAAGACAAACCACACCTTTATCTTTTTCTAAAAAAATTTAAATCACTTTAAATTGTTCTACTAATTTTAAAGAAATAAGTATGATGTAATACCTTACTTTGAACCATGACACCAAACATAGAAAATGGTGTTTCATTTTAATTTTCCAACCCTATTGAAGACATAAAACTAGATTTCACCATTTATTCACTTAAGGTCTTGGCTTGAAATCAGAAAGCCAACAACTGATACTACAATCAACTTTATTGGTCTAATATTATAAAGATAATTTGCTCTTTTGTGTTTGTTCCTTATCTATAAAATAATAAAAGAATCAAGGGATATTCAAACTAACTGAGATGATGTAAGTAGTTTGATGTGGTATAGGTATCTAGCCCAGGCTAGTCCTACATTCTGGATCTGTCCACTGCTGCTTAGCCCCCCAAAATGACTCAGATGCTTATATTAATTATATGTTGCTTGGCCTATGGCTCAAGCATATTGTTAGCTAGCTTTTATATCTTAGTTAACTCATTTTCATTAATCTCTTTTGCCATATGGCTTGTGGTTTATTTATGTTTTTACTATTGTTTCTTGGGCAGCTGGAGGTCTCTTGAATCTTCCTTCCTTTCCCTTTCCTGCCTGCTTCTAAGGTGCCCTGCCATAGGACCAAACAGTCCTTTATTATCCAATGGCATCCACAGCCTACAGAAGGACATCCCACATCAGTTCAAGGCTATGGGTGTCTTGTATCATTCATTATTCTTATTTAAGGGAGAGTTAATAACATTTTAGCATTTTTGCTGGGAGTATTTGTTTTCCACAGGTGTTGTTTCTGCTTGCTGGAGTAGGTATAGTAAGCTATTTAATTGAAATAGAGACTTTCTTAGTTTGAGGCCAATCCTATGACAACCGTAATGTTTTCTCCTTTCCATCTTGATTAGAAACAGAAACATTCTTGCTTGGAACCTGGATTTGCACTATTTATATTCTTCCGTATTACATCAGGGCACTCCTTACTCTTCCTAATGACCTCTTTCGTGAGCACAAGACCACAGTGAGGAAGATAACAGAGTCCTCATTCTGCAGGACAATAGTAGAGAAATTGGTGACATGGAATGCAAAGTAGCGGCAGCAATGTGACCTTCATGAGACAGGGAACACTGAGAAGAGGCTAAGACACGTGCCACAAATCCATTCCCAAGAAGTCTTTTCACAAGCAGCGCATTATTGCTAAAGCACCTAAGGATACCTTTTTCAGTACAGAAAGGCCCCAAAATACTTGAGTCTGTAGTCTTTGTCCAAACTTGAAGGGCATTCAGAAAAAGATCAGTGCTTTCTCTTGTAATTTTATTTAAACTTAAGTTTAAATTTCTCCTATTTTCTTTTTTAATATTATCTTTTATTGGTTCCGTGAGGAGAAATCATGGGTTCAGAACTTCACCTGACAGGCACACAAACCTCCCCAGAGGTGACTTGAAACTGAGCTACTTGAAAAGAAATCTGAAAGAAACCTATTTGAGGGAAGATTTGGAGAAACACAAGCAATTTAGTGTTCACATGTGTAGGATCATATCATTTCTGTTTCATATCATAATCATCTAGATTGGCAACATAGCCATCTCTCAACAAGTTTATCTCTGAAAAGGATAAAAACAGCTTAAGAAATCTGCCAGAGCTGCAATTGCTTTGAGTATTGCCAAAGTGGAAATATGATGCAGATTTTAGGTAATTCATTCTGTGTTGGAGGAGGTGAGCATGTAATATCCTCTAATTCTGACTATCAAGTCCACACTGAAAAGACAAAAAATAGTCAATAGCCATCCACAGGCCCTAAAAGGTTAATTGTTCTCTAGGCTCAGTTGATAGGTTAGTTAACAGTTAAAAAATGATGTTATGAAGTTCTGAGTGGTAAATATAAAGAGTAATTAAGCCTGTTATTGAGTCATCCATCCAACATTCAACTACCTGAAACTGAATGAAAGTCTATAGTTTATGTGACCCTACATAATTCATAATCTCCTATATAACAGGTATTCACATGCTTAATTATAATGTAAGGAGGATCTCTGTAGGTGGCTGATGCCAACACTTACTGTGGTTGTGTGAGAATGTGTCCAGCAGAGTTACAGGTTCGAGTATTAGGAGCACACTCACTAAAACTGTTTGGGAATGAGTAGGAAGGGTGACTTTATTGGACAAAGTATGTCAGTGGGGACTAGCTTAAAGCTTCCTGTGTGTTTTCTGCTCTCTGGCTGCTTATCAAGATGTGAGTTCTCAGCTGTTTCTGTCACCATGCCTTTACTTCTCCACCATGGAAGCTAACACTCTAAAACCGGAAGTCCATTTAGGTGCTTTCTTTTCTAAGTTGTCTTCATCATGGTGTTTTATATCAGCTATAGAAAAGTAAACAATACATCTATGTTAATGATTCTCAAGAGGAAAAATACCTCATTCGCAACTTTAAAATATGAAAAACCCCAACAGAAATGTATAAAACTTGAAAAACAAAATTACAAAATATTATTAATAAATACAAAGAAAGTATAACCAATAATTAGGCAAAAGATATAATACAATAATGACTCAGGGCTGAGAAGATGAAATGATGCAGAACTTCTAATGTTTTCTTTATTTTAATCAAAAAAATAATATTTTTGTATTGATGCAAATTACTAAACTCTAGTCTTTTCCTAGAATGCAGTAAGCATTTACTACTAAACTATCTTTTATTTGTTTATTTATTCATGTCTAGGTATAATCTATCACCACGTATCATATTCGAATATTCTGCCCTAACATCTTTAAACTAGAATCACTTGGCATGCAGTCTTTGAAAGATTTTAAATCATTTAATCTAAAAACAAGAATCTCATTTTCTTTGTTATAGCAGAAATGAGATCTTTCTTGCTACAAGCAAACATGGCTGACCTCTATCTGTTTCTCAGAGTTGTACTTTCCAATATGTATATTCACTCAAGAATGTCTCAGAGAGGGTCGCTGGATTCTAGTGTACCTTGAGGCTGTACTCTTCTCACACTCAAGTGACTGTAATTCCTTCTTCCTCTTTCATAAACCTTGATGTATGCCACCTTTTTTTTGTCTATGTGACACGTTCACTTACCTCCAGTTCTGCTGTCTACACCACTATAGAACTTGGTTCTAGCTTTTATTACCCTCCCTAGCAGAATAACTTTCCTTCAGCACTCACCTTTCTTGCTAAAGTCATGAAAGTGGCTACAAAGTTATTTATTGAATTTTTATTACTGATATTTAGAATTCTGATAAGAGATGCCAAAACAGTACTTATGGAATGAGAAAATAATTTCAACTTTATATGTATATATCTATCTACACACACACACACACACACATATATGTATGTATGTATGTACATATGTATGTATTATGTATGTATGTATGTATGTATGTATGTATGTATTCCCCATACCTACTCTAGGAGAGACTACTACTCAGTCACAGGTTTCTGGGAGTGTTGGTTTCTAGTAACAGCTGAATCCTAAGTGCAGTCAAATCCTTGACTGCCAGATGGCACCTCATACAAGGCTGTAACCTCTTAGAAGCATCTCTCTTCAGCAACTGAACAATAGAGTAAAAATAAAGACTACAGGTACTCTCCTGCAGTTGTACCCCAAGACGTCTGACAAGGTAGGAGTTGGTGTTCACCTTTGCAAACCCATTTAAATAGCTCTAGTTCTATGAACAAGATTTCTCATTCCAGGTGGAACACAATATAATAAAAATCCACATATTTTTATTTGGATGTAAATTCCCATCAAAAGAAGCTTAAACGCAAAAGACCCAGCTCGCAGTTGGTGAAAAGTCCAAGACACTTTTGGAAATGGTGCTTCACAGAGAGTTTCCCTCTCTTCTCTTCTTCTCTTTCCAGCTCTCCCTCCTGTTCTCTCCCCTTTCCCTTCCCTCCTTCCTCCTTCACTGCCTAGCTCTCCCCCCTCTCCCCTCCTCTCTTCCCTCTCTCCATCCTTCCTGTCTATCATGAAGCTACTACACAGGATCCAGTTGCTATAGTTCTGTCTCTCCAGGAAGCCAGAGCCACTGGTTCTGAACACTACAAATTGAAACCTCTAAGACTATGCACCAAAAATAAGTAATTGCTTTCTTTAAAATTATTTTAGCTTTACTTGAAAATAAAATTAAACAAACAAAAAATTTGGAAATAAAATAAACACAGCAGAACCAAACAAACTTGACACATGATTTACACACCTCAATGAACTTCTACACAGTTAGCAGAGTGGGCCGTTGCTATAATACTTGCATACTCTAAGGGGTTTTTTTGTTTGTTTGTTTTGTTTTTTTTGTTTGTTTGTTTGTTTTTTTCCAAATACTAGTCCAGAGATGGAAAGTTAAGAGCCTGTAACAGGGTGAAGATAGTTTGATTTTGCAAGACAGCAGTATTGCAGCATGGTGATAAGGATTGGAGTCAAGAACAGAAGTTTAACAATTGTAGAAATGTCATAAAAGTAGAGACTCGGTTTTGAACAGCAGCACCTCCTTGTCAATATATGTTTACAAGGTCACCAAAATCTACATTGCTTCCTTAGCATTAATTTAAACTTTTATTCAAGAGAAAAAGGTCCCTCAGTAGACTCTTTTTGCTGAGAAAATATTATTGTGTATTTTCAATGCACTAATGTATGTTGAAACTGATTTTACAGTCATTATCTCTGTGATTGTCACAAAAACCCACGAGTAAAATGAATAGGACTGTAACTATTCTTATGTGTATAAAATGACATTCAAATGCATAGTCTTGTTAAATACCTAAGATGGCATTAATTTAATCTAGGACATTGACTTTTAAAAAAAAATATATTGCCTTTGTTATTTCCTACTGGAGACTGCTAGATTATGAAAAGGAGATGATGGAGCTTCAGTGGATAATTATGTATCTGAGATCAAAAGGTGTTTTCAAGTTTGTGACAGAAAAAGATTTTTTAAAAAAAAAATCAAACTATAAAGACATTAAAGTATCACACAGAAAATAATACATTTATAGTTAGAGAAAAACTAAAACTCTTTGTAAAAGGAGATAATTTGATTCTCCTAAAATTGTGGTGTACTGAATGTTGGAAAAGCATAGCTTTTTATTCCCTTTTCAAATTATAGGTAGCATCAATCACTTGGGAGAAAATTGTGATAAAATATTGTAAATTATGAAAATCCAAAAAAAAACCTTTAATTGGCTTAGTTAAGGGTATCATCCTTTTAGATATTTTAAAACCATGTTTTATTATAATTAAAATTTAATCAATATGCAGCTTTGATTACTTACTCCTTTGAGCCAGCTATTAAGTTTTGAGTATAATATAAACTGCTCTAACCACTAGATGATTAGGAGGATGAAAGGCAAGTTCACAATGCTGTGAGTAAGAAATAAGGGTGACTCAAAATCCACTTTCAATGATTTATGCAGGTAGATTGTCATTTCTTAATTTTGTTCACTCATCCTCTGAAAATATGGAAGTCTATAATTTCTTTGCCAAACATGCTTTGTACCAACTGAGAATAAGGTTATAAAGGGCTCTACTGTGGCAACCAAGTTAATAGAGACAGGATGCAATAAGAGGTTGGGGAGACTTCATCAGACTGTCCTTGGTGGCTGTCATCTTCACTGTGATTGAGTTTGAGTGTGGAACACAAAACTCTTGATGAAAAAAAAAATGTAAAGAACTTGCTTATGTCATGTTTATGAAAAACCTGGTGATCTGATAAATGTAGCAAATACAGAGTTAAAATTAGACTGAGAAAGTGGATTTTAGCTATATAATTGGATTTTTATGCATATAACACCACATTCTGGGGTTAATGCAAACAGCCTGTAGAGCTGTAGCTCTGGTCTAAACCAGCATTTTTCAAACCACTGGTGTTAAAGGACATCTTTATTCTGTTAAGTTTACTAAAGCTATATAACTATGAATTATTAGTAAAACAAAATTGAAAAACAAATGCATATTAAATGCCTGTTTTTATTAATAAATTCAATAAATATAAATGCACTCTGAAAACATCTATAAAATTACAGAAATGATTATTCTAAATTTTGGAATTAAAAAATTGCTAACAAGTTGCAATTTGCAATTCTTAAATATATAATTTGCATGAAAATAAGAAAGAGACAAATACAAGAATAAACTCATTTTATAAGCCCAGTGGAGATTTTGTTGCTGTGTACCTTATAATTAAAGTTTTTGGATGAATGTTGAAGAAATCTCTGCTTACTATTTTTGTATGTTACTGTTTGTACAAGTGCTGAATATTTATATCTTTTTGCCTCCACATAGCACTATTTTCATTCACAAAACCACAGAAAGGAACTCTCCTATATTTGGTTCTAGATGAAAAATACTTTTAAACCAAATAGTGAAAAATTACCATATATATATGGTAAATATATATATGGTAAATATATATATATATATTTTGTCTCCCAGTACAGTGTCACTAAACTGAACCTAAACTGGGTCTCAGGATGTAGCAGTATCGGCAAATGCTATGATGTCAACATTGCCAGCCTTACACCATTATGACAACTGCTGTGGGAATACATTTTTGACAAAATGGTTCAACTAACTTCGAAACTGTGTGGTAGTCCAGAGTAAGAAATTCTAGAAATTTGGGTGCAGTGTTCTTAAATGTGATGAATCAATATCAATTTTGAGAATATTAATTATCTAATAATGAATAAAGTGGTGATGGACAACGAGCTGTTAGTTCTTATTCTATTCATACCATATACAAAACGGTTTCCTCACACTGTCTACAACTTACAACAATACATAATATATTCTTTTGTAAACACAAATAACATATCATATCTATTTATATAAATATATGAAAATATGTAGTATATACCTATTTTTTTACCTCTGAGTTATCCCTTTAGAATTCAGCAATTCACATTGAGCACTCTAATTTCCATAACCATACAGTTATTTGTAAAAATGTATTAAAAATCTGTCCCCTTCAAAACAAAAACTAATTGGAAAACATTGTTACATGACCAAATATTTGATGGGGATGTCACACTTGAGGA
Source organism: Phyllotis vaccarum (assembly GCA_033318265.1). Taxonomy (NCBI): domain Eukaryota; kingdom Metazoa; phylum Chordata; class Mammalia; order Rodentia; family Cricetidae; genus Phyllotis; species Phyllotis vaccarum. The sequence continues at coordinate 11,704,486 of JARWLC010000004.1, read as the reverse complement.
TAATATTGCTGATAACCAGATGTGACCATACAGTTGTACAATGCTAATACAGGCTTTGTGATTCCAATGATAAGAAAGCCCTAGAGGAAAACCAGTTTGAACTGAACTAAGGGATTTTGCCTGCTAGGAGTAAGCTAAAAACAGACCCAAAACTTAAAGAATACTTTGATAATTTCAAGCAAAAAAATTCACCCAAATAGTTAAATTCTGCAATGAAATTTGTCTTCTTACCCTTGAAATAATTTTAGAACTATAAACTGAGATTTCTTATAATTTTTTAGCGGAAGAAATACTTTAAAAAGGTTGATTTGGTCAGTTTCCATTCTTAGTTATCATATTAATCAGGTCAATTTTAATGATTGTGATTAGTTTTATGTGAAAAAAACACCTTTTGTTTATCTTTAATCAAAAATTTACTGACTACAAAGGGAAAGGATCACATTCAGTTAAAGACCACAGCACAGCCTTGCAGGTTATTACATTTAGTCTCTGAGCTGGTTTTCATCTCCTGGAAAGCTTTGTTTAACTTTCATATTGTGATTTATGTGTGACTAAACTGGGTCCTGATGTCACATATATTTTGTCCGTCTTCACTATACTGTTAGTTCTTCATCCTTCTGAGTATTAGCTTACAGTATTCCACATTAACCTTACAGTATTCCACATTAACAGTTCTGTTTTGTCTCCCAGTACAGTGTCACTAAACTGAACCTTTACTGGGTCTGTTGTCTTTGGAGCTGACCTGCATGGGAAGGTCTAAACAAAGCTTTGAAGATAAGGCTCAATGCCTTGAATACCTGATGTGTTTTACTACACTGCCTATATCTTATTTTTCAGTGTATCCAATGTATTGAATGTTTCCTACTGAATAAAACATGACCAAATAAAAATGAACTTTAGAGGAAAAGAAAGTAACTTTTGAACAAGAGAGAAAATCAAATGCCCTCTCCTTAGCCAAATTTTAGTCAGACTCTTTTGAACATTATTCTTGCATGCCCAAGGCAAACACTTTACCATTTCTAAAGTAAGCCTCATTCTTAACAAAACCTTGACTTTGCTCCTGTTCCATCAATCTACCTATGTAACTTGAGCTCAGCAAAAAACCAACTTTGTCAGTTTCTCCCACCTTGAATGTGATAAAGTTCCTTATGATCACCTTGGATGTTTAGGTCCTTAGCCTACATTTAACAAGAAAATAATTAGTTGAGGTTAACATCTCCTTAGTCATTTCCAGGTACTGGCTCCCTCATTCTGCTGCTTAACTATAAATCCCCATCTGTTTTTATAATGTTCAGGGTTGAGCCTTTGATGCCAGAGATATGAATCAATCCTTCCCATTTATTTTTGAATGTTTTCTTTTTATGTTTTATATTTAGGAGTGTTTGCATGCATGTGCACCATATGCATGCTTAGTTCTGGCAAGCAAGAATAGGACATCAGATTGCCTGAAACTTGAGTTTAAGGTAGTTGTAAGACATTATATGAATGTTATGAACCAAACCCAGGTCCTCCACAGGATCAGCATGTGTTCTAGCCACTGAGCCATCTCCCTAGGCCCTCCTTGACCATTTAAACAAGGATCTGGATAAATTTTCTTTGATAAAAGTAGCCCCTCCCTTATGAAACTAGACAAGCATCCTTGCTTAGAAGTAATAAAATAGAATGAGAATTTTAAATAAATCCCAGGGAGATAGGTTAAATAGTGCTATCATTCTTTCTCATTAACAACTGATGACTTCTGGTTTCAAACTGGATGTCCATAGTGAATAATCATACAAGTTTTGTGTACATGCAATCTTTACTCAGATCTTTGCTCTGCCACTTATAAAACATAGGAGTTTAAGGAATAAAAGAACACCTCAAATATTGAACTGCATAGGGGATTAGTACTAATTCAAAAGTTGGTAATACGTGGTAACAGCGAATACATATAAAGTTTTTACAAAACTACCTGGCTTCAGCATTGGGCTGGAGAGGTGGCTCGTTGGTTTAAGCACTTGATATACAAGCCTGAGTTAAATCCCTAGAACACACATAGGTCATAGTCAAAGAGCTGACTCCACAAAGCTGTTTCCTGAACTCTTGATGCACGCAGTGATGTGCATGTCTCCCTACATATATCATATATGTGCATACACCCACATGCACACATAATAATCACAAATAAATGAAATAAAACAATGGGGAAAGGCTCCTTCAGGAGAGGGAGAAGAAAAGAGGAGAATAAAGTTGAAAGTGATTAAAATTAATAACTTAAATGCATGAAACTGAAACAAAAAATAAATTGCAACCAAAGCAAATAAAAAGGTGTTGCATTTTATTTCGTTTTAATTTAAAATGCACAAGAAGACCTACGTACACATTCTATCTCCAATTGATTTTAAAAGTCATTAATTTTAGGAGTCATGCTGTTGGGCAAGCCGGCCTTTTTGTTTTCCCAGAAAAGTCCTCTCTGATTGAAATTCACTCAACAGGCTAAAAATCACTCTCCAGAGAATGTTGTCTGCCAGTGTCCTTCAGGGCAAAGCTGCTTCTTTCTAACCATCTGTGCCTCCAGGGGGTTTTTGGCATTTGCTATTTCTCTATTACCCTTGTTCCCCAAGGAAAGGCAGCCTCAATATCCTAATAAATAACTGTAAAATTAACTCTTCTTGAGAAAGCACATTAAAAATAAGTGAGTCATAAAACTTTGCCATCAGTCTTTTTCTTTAGATTTATAGACTTGGATGGCTTATAGATATAAAGATTTCTTTTACCATTTATTAAAAAATAAAATTTGGGAACAAATATTGGGGAATAAACCTGAGAGATCCACAAAGTGATAGGAACTGACTCACTTCAGTTCCTGGATCTAAGAACCATGCAACCCCTTGGAACCTGCCACCCTATGAATCCGCCAGAAAACCCCATAGTCCCCAGTGGCCAGCTGAATGATGACTCCACTCTCTAAACCAAGGGTGGATTTGTTTTTCTCCAAGCATTCAACATATCTCCCCAATGTGTGTGCTCCGACCTGATGCAACTTCTTAGGTAAATTTACTTACCTTAGATAAGATGGTCTTTGCTAGAGGTATCTTATGTCTATTATTGCTTGCTGACTTAATGTCATCAATTTGACCTGGCCTTTTAGGCATACTTTCTACGGTGCCTGCTTTTCCTTTCACATTAAGGTTTCCATCTGGGATGAATTTGGTTCACAATTGAACTAGTTCAGATGGCCTGAGTTAGGATAGAAAATGGATTGTTTTTGGGTGGATTTGTTATGCAACAGGCCTTCAGCACCCTTTGCATGATGAAGAACAAGAACTATGGTTTTAGATTCTCATGGAAACAAAATAATGGTGCTATCAATAAAAAAATTTTGAAAAGTATCTTGATATGTCTTCTCCAGTTTTCTACCCACAGGACTATCTAATTAAAGTTTGTGTTCTAGATATAATCAATGACTTTCTCCTTCTGCTGGACCAATAACTTCAGAGCGCAACCATGCAAATAATATTTTTTAAGGAACCCTTGACTGTAATTACTATGAATATGTTATCTATTTCTAGTCATCATTCTCAAAAAGAAACTGTTGCATGAATAAAGGAAACTCAGAGCCAGATCTCAGGGAAAGGTTAAGATATCAGAGAGAGAAAATACCACAGTCAGGTCACACTCAAATGTCTTCCAGCTTCCTCAGCCTTGCTCCTTGTGGCTTCTGCTCCCTCCTCTGTCTTTCTATGCCTGCCTTAAATACTTTCCTCACCCAGTTGTTTCACATCCAGGTTAAGATTAAAGGTGTGGCACAACCACTGCCTGCCTGGAGCCTGGAACTCCTTCTGTAAACTAAACAGGCCTCAAACTCAGATTTTCTGGGATTAAGGTCATAGGTCACCACTCCCAGATATTCCCTGTGCTGGGATTAGAGGTGTGAGTTACCACTGTCTAATCCTCCTAGACTGACTGTGAGTGGATCCCTCTGATATCTCAGACTGGTTTTTATTAAATTTGAAACATATCCCCCACAAGAAACTGTCTAAAAATGAAAGGTTAAATCCAGTCAGTCATTTTATTAAGTTAACAGTCCTTTATAATATTTCATAGTATATTTTAGGGTATTTGTTCCTAATATATTTATTTATATTTCTTACTAAATTTTCAAATTTTAAAATCCCTGTGAATTGTGTGTGAGGAGAAAACGTGTCATATGATCATCGCCGACCACGAGCTAACTTAAGTTATACAACTGGATATTTTCCATGTTCCCCTTTGTCCTTATGAAGCCCCGTGAGGTGGGATTCAGGTGTCAGATGATAAGGTCAGAAGACACTTATACAGGGTCCCAGGCTCCTGCAGGGGGTGTGGCCAGCCCCATTCAAGAGAGGCTGCTGGAATCTGGAGAGGCCTGTTGTGCTTCCTGCCTTCTGGGAGATCAGATCAGCATCCATCACCAGGATCATCCTATTGCCAAGGAATCATCCTAAGGTTTAACTTGTAATCATGAGTGTTTAATTACTTTACAATGAATATTAATCCTGTATTTGGTATATTGCAAGAGAGATTTATTGCAATAACCCAGGGAATGTGAATTTTAAGCATCTAAAGGTTGAGAAGAAAAGTGTCTCTCCCCTCAAATTATCCAGGACATGATAGAGACTAACTCCATTTTTGTTGAAAAAATAGAGATGGTCAAAGAGTTTGTTAGGCTTCTATGGCCACTAAAATGGAGAAACAAATGTTTTTGGTTTTTGTGGATGTTTGTTGTTTTTCTTTGTTTGTTTGGGGTTTTTTGGCCATTGTTTTCCTGTGGCCAGAGACTGTCTACAATGCCCAGATGTAGAGAGAGGTATTAAAAATATACTTAATATGAGAAAAAATTGTAGATATTTAAATGTAATAAATGAATAACTGGATTCACTTTTTGAGATACAAGTCTACATAGGCAGCATGGAATTCTTTCTGGTCTGTATAACATAGAAATGTTGTTTTACCTTATATTGAGACAATGTTTAGTTTAAACATCATTGCAGAATTATTTATTTCTTTTCTATATTCAATTGGATGCTAATCTTTCCAAAGGCAGAATTCACTTTCTTTTTCTTTGCACTCAACAAATAGGCTTTTTAAAGAAGTTAAATATTGTTAATTTCTAAGACTAGAAATTGTGCTTATTTATGGAAGAGGATCACACTGACTTAACATCTTTTCACAAGGAGTCAGCTATTCCAGTGTTTCAATCACTAAGTATCTGAACATAGTTTCTGGGAAAAACATTCATAAAATGACAAGAAATAATTGTTCCCTCAGTCCAAAATTTTGAGCATTATGCCCGAAATGCACCATAGAAACATGTTTTGGTTTCTCCTGAGAACGTTTTAATTGACAAAGAACTCTGTTTGACTCTTACAAGATATGTGGATAGAATAAAAGTCATGCTCAAGCTCTTCTTGAGGTTTGTTTGGTTGTAATTACTTGGGAACTGAACGCATTAAAGAAAAACATGGAATTAGTTTTGTTTCTTAAACAATGATGCCTCTTGACTAAGGGGACAAAGGAGGACATTGCATTTCAAAAGTCACTTCCCTCTGGATTCCTGAACAGATTGGCTCAGTGGAAAGATTCTTGTTAAAAGGAAACATGAAAACTTTCTAATAGCTTTCAGATTAAGTAAAATAGAAATACTGGGGAACAAAATAATCCAGTGCATTTTTAAGTTTTAATCAGAGAAAAAGTAATATGTGGAAAGTAGATTTTTATATACAGAAAAAAAATAACACCATGTCAGTACGAAGAGAGGGATACTGTGATTCTGGAGTTGTCAGGTCTTTTGTATTAGTCTAAATTTTATTCAAGGCACAAAGAAAATCTGTCATGCTCTCTTACTTTTTGCACATACGGTCCCCTCTGCTTTGTCCAATGTTATTTATTCCCTTTTGATCTGGCCAATTGTTAATCATTAATACTGAGTTCAATTTTGTGCCCTAGGGATGGGCTTGATGATCAAAGAAAATAATTGAAATATGGAGAGCACATTTTTTTTTTGTTCAGTGTAACTTTTGATACATTATGGAATAATCTTTTTAATTTTAGTGAAAATATAGCAAATAAAAACAAGCCCTGAATAGAGCAGAGAATTAATATTCTTGAGTTCAAGGAGAGATCTTCACTGAATACACAAACCAGTACATCTAATTATTTGTATTTTGCCTGGAGAATTTTAGTATCTCTATTTTTATCTTGATTTCTCTCAGCCTTGATACAAATAAACATTTATTTCTTTTTCATAGTTTTTTTAAAAAGTTTTTTTCAAGCTGGAGAGATGGATTCATGTATAGGAGTGCTTGCTGTAAAAACAAGAGAATGGCTCAAATCCTCAGAAAGAGCAGAAATCTGGGCATATCTCTATCTATATGTAACCTCAGTGGCAGTAGACAAAGTTAGGCAGATACTGGGAGCTCACTGGCTTGGATAGTGTGCAGGGAGAATTAGAAACCTCAGGTGCAGTGAGCAAATCTTTCTCAAAAAACAAACTGGAAAGCAATAGATAAATAAACCCAACATCCTCTGCTAGTCTTTTCATATATCCTCAGAGGCACATGTGTGTATGCATTGTTTCATGAACATATGCATGATGTACTAGTTTAAAAAGTAGTGTAAATGTAGGCTAGACGACCAAGAATATTAAGTGAAACATTATTTTTTTAAAAAGGAGAAAGATAGTATACAGTGAGCACTCAGACCCAACCTTCTTTGTGAAGGTAATTGACTTGAAGTTATCAAGACTAGTGATACAATGGTTATTAGCCTGTAGGCTTTATGAGCCAGCTTTAAAAACAAGTCCCCATACCCACCACTGCTTACCCTCTCTCCTTCCAGACCTCCCCAGCTTCCCCTTATCCCATACCCCAGAGATGACAAGGACTCCCAAAGTGAGTCAATTCAGCATTTCCAGTTGAGGTAGGATCTAGTCCTTCCCCCTAGTATCAGACTGAGAAAGATGTTCCTTTTCAGCGAATGTCTCTAGGAAGCTAGTTCATACACCAGAAATAAGAGCTAGATTTTAAATGTTTCCACAGTACTTACTGCCAATGGGAATGTATGTATCTCTGCCACCATCATCAGGATATGTTTCACATCTACCACAAGTACTCTCCAGGCTGCAAGGAGAATCTTCACAGCCAGGTTCCAGTGGCACTTGAGGGGTGGAAACATCCTTATCTCTCAATGCAAAGAGCTCCAGTTGTACAAGAGCAGAAAAAGAACAAGTTGCCATGAGTAATGGCTAATTAGAAAAATTTTGACAAGGATGTAATTCCAAGTGGTAACGCTCAGTAGTGAGATAATTTCATGGTTTGTGAAAACCATTTGGTGAAAAAATTCAAACCTAAACTTTATTTTTGCAGGAATCCACTCAAATTGATTTGACACTGGCTAATGTTTTTATAACAAGCAATCAAGACAAGGAGGCTTATGGGGAATATTCAAAGCTCCTCATTTTCTCTATGTGATATTTAGGTAATATCAAAAAAGACTTTAGCATCCATCAGTGCATAGATACAATTTATAATTCAAGCTTGTCTATGTGGAGTAAAGGTAGAGAAATCTATATACTGACTTAGTCATAGTAGCTTGATGTCGTTATAGTTTATCTGCTCACTTTTCTGTAAACAAGGCACACACAAAACTCCATCAGACTTTCTATTGGACTTTATCGTTTGATTGTACAAATACTTTACTATTTTCACTTCTCGCATTTGAGAACTTAAAAAAAGTATTAGCTATGAGATGACCAGATATCTTTACAATATCTTGTAACCAAAAAAAAAAAACCTAGTATGACTACATAAATTATATACTTACTCAGATCTTGAAAAATGATAGCACTTTGAAATGAATGCAGTTATTAACATGTCTCTGAAAGCAATATATTTTCTTTGTAGTAAGTATTACTACATCTTGACATATTCTATAACACAATGAGGACTTTGATGAACATGAAAAATTATAATTTCTCTACTTGATTAATTTCCTATGCTAGAAAAAACATTCAGTACAAAGTATTATAATTATGTAAGCTAACATTATAAGGCTGCTTTATGTGAATAGAGAAAGAATTTGCAAACTTTTATCATAAAGAGCCAAATAGAATTTTGGTCTCCTGGTTTATCCACTCTCCATCAGAATTTTGGTCTCCTGATTTATTCACTCTCCATCACAGCTATTCTGCTTTGCTTTTGTTACAGTTGAAAGCAGCCAGACACTAATACATACAGACAATGAACTGAACTTGCTCATTGATTGCCAATGGTTATTACAGAGGGATAGGAGGCAGTTGGTATTAAATATATGTTTTAAGGTATTTATTAACCAGCCTGTAGCCCTGTATTTCCAGCTAGTAAGGAGCTGAGAAAAAAGGATTTCAAGGCAAGTCTAGGTGATAAGTGTGAGTTCAAGCCCAGCCTGGAAAATTTAGGCCATCTCAAATTAAAATTGAGGGCTAAATTTAAAACTTGTGATAGAGTGCTTATCTAGAATATAGTAGAACACAGTTTCAATCCCCACTACTGCAGGAAAAAATATTATTTTATCAGTATATTGAAGGTGTTAGTTTTTGTACAAGATTTGAATGTGCTGAACATTGTCCTTTAAGTAGTCATCTGTCCAATATTTTCTCCTTCCTTGACAGCAATATTTTTTAAATGTTTTTCCAGATCCCCAGTCTACTTTCTACCAGCCTTCTTCCTCACCTCAATTTTCCAGGTGATCGTTGTCTATGTATATCGCTAGTGCATCTTGGGTGAATGCAGCATGAAGTCCAGGGTTGTGAGTCTCTGGCTGGCACATGTTGCTGCATCACACTCCTTTCCTGGACTTCGCCATGTTCATTGCCCTTACTATACCTGCAACTGCTCTTTATTTTGTCTAGCACTCTTCACCTGATTGCTGTCTCTTCATGGAATCCGACTAAAACAATAGTATGTCATCAGTACCAAAGCTAGCTTTGTCATACAATAAATACTCCAGTGTGTTGGTTTTACTCTTTGATTCTTTGAAAGGACTGCCACCTCACTCCCAAGTAAGTCACACATGGAGACTTTTTCCTAGCTTCCCTTATTTCTAGCCAACATTTCTTTCCTTCCTATTTTATTTTTTCTTTTAGCATTTATTTTTATTTAAAGATTTTCTTCCTCATACCTTTCACTGATTCTCCTCCCAGTCATCCCTTAGCTTCTCTCCCAACCCATTGCCCCATCCATTCCCCCAGGAGGACAAAGAGTCCCAAGGTGAGTGAGTTCAGTCTGGTATATCCAGTTGAGGTAAGTCAGATTCCCTCCCCCCAGTATCAAGGCTGACTAAGGTGTTCCTCTATAGGGAATGGGCTCCAAAAAGCCAGTTCATGCACCAGGAATAAACTCTGGTCCTACTACAAGAGACTCCACAAACTGTCCATGCCATTCAACTGTCATCTACATTCAAAGGGTTTAGTCCCTTTCCATGAAGGTTCCTTGGCAGTTATTTCATAGTCAGTGAGCTCCCTATGGCTCTATTCAGCCATCTCTGTGGGTCTCCTCCTCATGGTCCTGATCCCTTTGCTCATATTCACTCTCCTACATCTCTTCAGCTGGACGCGGCACTTAGCTATGGATCACTGCTTCTGCCTTCATCAGTTGATTGGTGAAGGTTCTATATTGACATTTAGGGTGTTTATTCATTTGATTATAGGGGAAGTCCTATTTAGGAACCCTCTGCACTATTGCTTGGATTTCTAGCCAGGGACATCTTGTGGGTTCTTGGATATTTCCCTAGCACCAGGTTTTTCTCTAACCTCTCAATGGTTCCCTCTATCAAGATATCTTCCATTCTCTGTGAGGTATCACAGACTCAGAAAGATAGACATGGTATGTACTCACTCATTAGTCAATTTTAGATAATAAAGCAAAGAATTTTAGATAATAATGCAAAGAATAACCAGGCTACATTCCACAAACCCTGAGATGCTAGATAACTAAAGGAACATAAGAGACATGCATGGATCCCCCTGGGAAGGGGAAATGGGGAAGATCTCCTGAATAAATTGGAATCATAATGGGAAGAGAGCAAGGGAAGAGGAAAGAAGATCATGAGAGAATGAGATGGTTGAGTGGGAGGAGCAACAGAGAGGGAAAACAAAGGAATAGATATCTTAATTATTATTTTTATTTAGAAAGGATTTTTACATATTTAAGCACAGTTCTTTTTTCCCTCCTCACCTCCTACTCACTCTAAGCTTCTTCCACAAACCATCTCTCCATCCATTCCTCAAACAGGATAAGACCTCTCATAGAAAGTCAACAAAGTCTGGCACATTAAGTAGAGGGAGGTCCAAGACTCTTCCTGCTGTGTCAAGGCTAAGAAGGGCATCCCTCTATAGGGAATGGGCTCCAGAGTCCTAGTTCATACCTTAGGGATGATCCTGGTCCTACTGCCAGATTCGAGATGCGCAACAAACTGTGCAAGCCACACAACTGTCTCCCATGTTCAGATGGCTTAGTTCAGTTCCATGCAGGTTTTCCAGCTGCATGCAGGTTAGTCCAGACTCAGTGAGCTCCCAATAACTCAGGTCAGCTGTCTCTGTGGGTTTCTCCATCATTATCTTGACCTCTTTGCACATATAATCCCTCCTCCCTCTCTTAACTATACTTGGAGCTCAGGCCAATAGATCTTTGCAGCTGTTTTGATCAGTTGCTGAATTAAGATTCTATGGTAACAATTGTGGTCATCAACTTGATTACAGAAGGTCAGTTCAGGAACCCTCTCTACTATTCCTTGGAATCTTAGCTCAACAAGGTATTATCCTTGTTGACTTTTGGAATTTTCCTACCACCAGATTTCTCCCTCACTCCCCCCCCACAATGACTTCTTCTGTCAAGATATCTATTTCATTGTTCTCTCTCTCTCTTTCCTCCTCAACTCTACCATCCTGTTCTCTCTTGTAACAGGAGGTTTCTAACCCAGACTTTCCCAAGGTTCAGACCCATCTACAGTTGCACCCCCCCCCCAACAACAAAACCCAACTCAGATGCTTATACTTAATGCTCTTTGGCCTATGTCTCTGGCATATTGCTAGCTAGCTCTTTCATCTTAATTCAACCCATTAATCTGTCATGCCACGTGGCTCATGGCTTACCTATTTCATTACATGTTGATTCTTGGGCAGCTGGACAGCATATCTTCTGACTCCACCCTCCTTCTCTTACCTATGCTCTTATTTCCCCACCTATGGTGCCTGGCATAGGCCAAAACAGTTCCTTTATTTCACAGCATACAGAAAGACAATCCCACACCACTCTCCTGTTTGCTTTCACTTTCCCTTAACCCTTCCCCCACCATGCTCCCAATTTAGTCAGGTGATATTATATATTTCTCCTTCCCAGGGGGATTCGTGACTGGCTCTCTTAGGGTCCTTCTTATTACCTAGCTTCTCTAAGTTTATGGATTGTAGCCTGGTAATTCTTTACTGTATGTCTAATATTCACTTATTAATGAGTACATATTGTGTTCGTCTTTCTGGGTCTGTGTTGCCTCACTTGGGATGATTTTTTTTTCTAGTCCCATCCATTTTCATGCAAATTTCAAGATACCATTTTTTTTTTACTGTTGCATAATATTCTATTGTGTAAATATACCACATTGTTTATCCATTCTTGAGTGAGTGGCATCTACATTGTTTCCAGTTTTTGGCTATTACAAATAATGTTGTTATGAACATAGTTGAGCAAATGTCCTTGTTGTGTGACTATGTATCCTTTGGGTATATGCTCAGGAGTTAGCCAGCATTTCTCAAATTATCCTTTCTATCATCTGTCTCTGGGCTTTTACCTTTCCCTACTTTTCTTTCCTTCTCTTTTCATGTTTGGCTATGTAGCTGGGTAGCTGGCTCCTTCTTTTTTCACTGATTTTCCTCCTCCCAGATTTCTCTTCCTACTTATTCTCTCTGCCTGCCAGCCCTGTCTCTCCTTTCGACTGCCTTGCTACTGGCTGTTCATCTCTTTATTAAGCTAACTTGCTGTTTTAAACAGGCATTGTAACACAGCTTCACAGAGTTAAACAAATGCATCATAAAAGAACGCAACACATCTTTGCATTGTTAAACAAATGTTCTACAGGATAAAGAAAAGTAACGCACTATAAACTACAATCCCACAGTACAGTAGTATATAGAAATCATGAATTAAAAATGAAGTACTGAAGGACAGATGAAAGCAAAATTAAAGAGTCGATAGAAATGCATCATGCCCTATTGATGGAAATTAGGCAAGATCATTCAGATTTCTCTTAGCAATAAATAGCTAAGTACAGGGCTGCTTCTTAGTCTGTAAGTTTTACTATCCAACTTTTTAAGAGTATCTCCTCCCTCCAGATCATGCATCTTTTCAGTCAGCTCTCATTAAATCCAACCAATTATCTGATTTTTTTTTTTCAAATCAGTAATAGTATCAAGTAGGTGCTTTTGCTGTTCTTAAGCATATCTAATCTGAGACCCCAGGAGAGATTTCAAAATAATGGAGAGCTGGAATCATTCCCAGACTGAGATCCAACCTGCTGACAGTTTATGATTATAAACTATTCAGAGGAGCAAAGCTGTTAGATCAATTTATCTTGGAGAAGTTCTAAGACAGTTTGCTCATGCACACTTTCTGATATGTTCAGCAGTCTATAGCACTTTTGCTGAGCTGTCAGGAGACATGACTTTCCAGCTGTTAAAACAGCTGTCATGTTCACCCCTAAGGGATCACAGCAATTATACAACCTTTGGAGTTCTCCCCCCCCCCCATCTGCATAGAATCTGCAAATGTTGGAAATCCTGTCCTGTAAGAATGATCTTCACCATCCAATACTGCTGCATGCTGTCTTGTATGATTCAAAACTGATTTGAGAGGTGTTGGGAAGAAGACTTTGAAGTGAAGATGAAAAGTCACAAATGAACTG